>CM065594.1:180023388-182423388 GCA_033119425.1 Bufotes viridis | reverse complement strand
ATTGGGAGAGGTATCTGCAAGCCAATCTTGTGTTCGGCCAATTGGTATGTCATTTCTACTATTTAGTTACAATAATACACTTTAATATGAGTCTTAGAGTGTTTCCCCTTTTTACCCATAAAATTGCTGAATAACTTTAAGCGACAGTGAAATAAAATGTTAATTAATGCACTGTTCCAAACACTTATTGCTGCTTCTTCTTCATTTTCATAGCTTAACACAGAGCTGCGAAACACACATTCTCATTTTTCCCCAGCAGAGAAAATGTCATGCTTGGAATTTGCATGCATAATGACAGGAAAGGCAGGAAGGACAGGCAGCTTCAGTCACTTTGATCCAGGGCTATAGTTTATCACACATCCAAGTGAAAGGTCAGTTTCATCCATTTACAGAAACAAGTAAATGGTTAAACTGGTAATTGTGCAATATCTTAATTTCACCAATGCCTCAAAGTCATGCAATATACAATCAGTAACAGATTAATGAACCAAAGACCCCAAAATTTCAGCTACATCTTTACTACTGTTCCTTTTTGTAGTGTACATATGTACAGTAGATACAGCAACCACTATGGCTCAGGAAGCATTATTTACCATACAGCACAGTTCTCTGCTACAAGACAAGGTCATAAGAGGTAGACCAAATGTTATAGAGCAGGAGGAGCCAAGCAGATTGATATATAGTTTTGCAGTATGAAATTAAACAAAACTTGTCATTTATACATTTACAGCTCGTCTATTTCCCAACAAAAGGCTGTCCCGTGCACATTTATCATTGAGTGACAGCTATCTATGTATATACACATACACAGAGAATGCTATCAGTCACTGATAAAATCACCCCTATACACAACTATCAGTGAGTGACAGCTATCTATGTATACACACATACACAGAGAATGCTATCAGTCACTGATAAAATCACCCCTACACACAACTATCAGTGACTGATACACACTTACACAGAAAATGCTATCAGTCACTGATAAAATGGCCCTGTGTACAGCTGAGATCAGAAAGAGGAGGGATTTAGCCCCTTCATAACAGCGATTTTCCGATTTTCCTTTTTTGTGTTTTCTTTTTTAATTCACTGCCTTCCCAGAACCCTAAATGTTAACTTTTTTTTCAATCATAAGGGCTTCTGAACAAGTTATGCTTTCTAATGACACCATTAAATGTCCCATACAGTAGTGGAAAGCTGTAAAAAATTTCCAAATGGGGCTGAATTGGAAAAAAAGGCTATTAATTCCACCATAGATTTATAGATTTTGTTTTTACAGCACTTCCTGTGTGATAAAATTGACCTATGTCAGTACGATTGCAGAGATACTGCTAGGCCTGGACCTTCTGCCTCACCTCCCGATGTCTCACCTGTCATATCCTCAGCATCTCCTGCCTCGCTGCCCACTACTTTCTCTGCCAGATGTGGCAGGCATGTGCCTGCCAGATGCATCTTCCGGCTACACTGCCTCCATGCTCCATCCCATGCTGGCGCGCCCGTCGCTTACTGTCATTTATGCTTTCAGGGGCCCATGCTTCCTGCCTCCCAGCACAGAACCTGTGCGGGGATACAAGGTTAAATAGCAGCTTCCTCTTCCTGAGCCAGAGGCTGATTGGCCATAGACCTTACAGGGAAATGTCCAGGTGGGCCGAAGCCCAGGGGGCAGGGGCGTAGCTATAGGGGGTGCAGAGGCAGCAGTCGCTAATATGTTTGTATATTTTTTCTTTTGTTTAAAACTTAAAAACTTTTTTTTCTCTTCATTGCCATATTTTCACCCACATAACTTTTTTACATATTATATGGGGTTGTGTAGGGGCTAATTTTTTGCAGGGCAATCTGTAGCTTTAAGTGATACCATTGATGTGTGTAAAGATTTTTGATCACGTGAGGTGTAGTGCCAAAAAATGGTGAATTAGAAATTTTGATCTAGTTGTATTATTTATTTTATTTGTTATTGTAAAAGGGGGAGTGATTTAATTTTTTTTAACTTTTTTTACATTTTTAGAAACTTTTTAACTTTTTTGTAAATAAAACATGCAATCTTTAGATCACTTCTTCCATACATTTATCTGATTTAATATAGTAGTGTAAGTTAAGTATATTTTTATAGAGAACTGCCACCTGCAGGCATCCATATGAATATATGCAAAATAGGAAAGGACTGCGCTGCTCAGATGTACTTAAGTGTTCGTTCACACTGAATGCGGCATTGGGGTGTTTCCAGGTCTCGCATGTATCTCTCCTCGTATAATGGTGCAACCTGTGGATAAAATCACACTGATAGAGTAGCACCGTCAACCTCTTAAAAAGAAAAAGGTGAAATTCTACTCACAGACAGACTCGTCAAAACAGCATGTCACATGTAACTCCCATCGAATGTATCTTCCACGTGGGACACCGAGTCTCTGTAATTGTAGACCAAGGACCAGAGATAGTGAAGCACCGCTGATGTTCTTATATGAATAAAGGTTTATTATACTCACAATTCAGTGGGATAAAACAGCATAAGACAATTAAAAATAGACGGTCCAGAAAACGCCCGACCGGGTTTCGCTCCAATGGCTTCCTCAGTCGCCCTGAGGAAGCCATTGAGCGAAACCCGAGTCAGGCGCTTCGGACCGTCTATTTTTAATTGTCTTATGCTGTTTTATACCACTGAATTGTGAGTATAATAAACCTTTATTCATATAAGAACATCAGCGGTGCTTCACTATCTCTGGTCCTTGGTCTACAATTACAGAGACTCGGCATCCCACGTGGAAGATACATTCGATGGGAGTTACATGTGACATGCTGTTTTGACGAGTCTGTCTGTGAGTAGAATTTCACCTTTTTCTTTTTAAGAGGTTGACGGTGCTACTCTATCAGTGTGATTTTATCCACAGGTTGCACCATTATACAAGGAGAGATACATGCGAGACCTGGAAACACCCCAATACCGCATTCAGTGTGAACGAACACTTAAGTACATCTGAGCAGCGCAGTCCTTTCCTATTTTGCATTTATTGTGGTGTTTTTGCCTACTACACTTGGGACTTGCAGCGCCAACTATAGTGACCCAACAATAATTTTGGACTTTCTATTTTTTGATTATATCCATATGAATATAACTGTGATAAGCCTGGTAACCTTCAACAGACTTCAGCCTATAACTACCAAGGAACGGCTTCCCCGATTTTAGGCTGAGAAGCTGTTCTGGCCCGAGAGCAGTGCTCCCGAGGAAAGCTGCCTGAGATGCCACGGTTACAACTGATCATGGCATCTGGGGAGTAACTTGTCTGCGACTGGCGCTATGTGTCGGCTGTATGAAACTGTAGAAACCCGGGAGCTGTGGATGCAATTTTGCACTGGAGAGTGTGGCATCTATAAAATGCCAACATATGGGGTACATGTATGGCAGTTGTCATAAGGGGTTGAATGAAAAATGTACAACTTTTACTGACTCTTTTCCCACAAAACTATATATCAATCTGCTCAGCTTCTCCTGCTCTATAACTGCTGCCTACAGAATGCACTGTATTTCCTGGTGACAGATTTCGTTAAAGGATGCCATTAGGAGCTTTGTGTCAAAAATATTGCGTTCAACCTGTTAGTTACCATTTTAATATTAATATTAAAAAGCACAAGCCAACTGGCCTGGCAAATTTTCTAACTTCCTGATGTATAAAGTAAAACCAGAAGCTCTGGATGAAACCTGAAATAAATCTATATGTCATGCTAACATGAACTCCTCAATAGAATGTTTAGAAACAGTTCATTATGCTTTTCTCCAAAAGGTTCATCCATAAATCCCTGGTCATTGACCTCTGTGCAGTTCAGAGCTGCTAGGCCTGGAATCTAAAAAATAACTTGTAAATCACAACATTGATGGTTTTCTCCAAGCTTCCTACCAAACTGAGAAAAGTAATTATAGCCAAAAGACAGAGCTTGCAAAAGAAAAAAAACAACAACGAAGGAATAGACGACAAGAGAGAATAATCAAGATTCAGGGCTCCATCCCAAGAATTTATTGTACTTTAATTCACTGTTCCAGAAGTTGAGATTAAGTCAAATCCTTCAACGAGACTATTTCTCCATTTAAAAGACTAGGTTAAGGCATCGTTCTATCTGGCAGTGTGCTAGTCACCTGTCAAACACAGGAGCGCAGTTTCGAATGATAAGTGGCAGACGACTGTGCTGTACATTTTAAAAGCAAATAGTAGGCAGCAAACAGTGGATTTTCTACATCTACAACCACTTTTGAAAGGAGTCAAACCTCCTCTGGTAAGCTATAGATAGCATTTCTACAGCTCATTTCCAATGGTCCAATCAGCAGTGTGAAATCATTTAGTGGAGACAGAAGTATAAAGGAATCAAGGGAAAATAAGGTAAGTAAAGCCTGAGGAATCCATCTAAATAAGGCAAGCAGATCCACAGACTACAGATGTCAATCTTTGCTGGTTTTAAACAAGATTTTCAGTAGCATATTTTCAGTCCATATTTTAAGGAAAGAGCTGTAACATGCCAAAGCGCAAGTATCTGTCTGCAGAACTGTGTAGGTTTCCGAAGAACTAGTACAACTTCAGCAAATCAATGCTATATAATGCCCTTGAGCCATTGCTTGGCTAGGCATCCATATTGGATCTTTCAAATACAGAAAAGTAGCAGATATTTATTAATGCAAAGAAACTCAGTTTTTAGAGAAGAATTTAAAGTCCACAAATAAGGTAGATACTGATGGAGAATCCTAGATACAGATTTGTCAACTAATAAATTCCATAAATTTAGAGTATGTTTTTTCACAATGCAAATTCAATAGAAGATTGTAGGGTGACCATAACTCATCTTTATCTATTCAAGATTTATACATTTTTTTAAAATGTCTGGGACCTGTGGTTAATCGATAAGTGCAGGAAGTGCTAGAGCTCAGCAGTGGAGAGGAAAAGTGGTACGGACCTGTGATGACATCACTGTCATGTGATCAGTGAGGAGGTGCCGGAGAACAGCAGTAGAGAGGAAAAGTGGTAAGGACCTGTGATGACATCACTGTCATGTGATCAGTGAGGAGGTGCCGGAGAACAGCAGTAGAGAGGAAAAGTGGTAAGGACCTGTGATGATGTCACCATCATGTGATCAGTGCAGGACGGGCCGGAGGTCAAAAGTAGAGAGGAGAAGTGGTAAGGACCTGTGATGATGTCACTGTCATGTGATCAGTGCAGAAGGGGCTGTAGCTCAGCAGTGGAGAGGAGAAGAGGTAAGGACCTGTGATGACATCACCATCATATGATCAGTGTAGGAGGGGCTGGAAGGTAGCAGTGGAGAGGGAAAGAGGAAAGGACCTGTGATGATGTCACCATTATGTGATCAGTGCAGAAAAGGCTGGAGGTCAGCAGTAGAGAGGAGAAGTGGCAGGGACCTGTGATGATGTCACTGTCATGTGATCAGTGCAGGAGGGGCCAGAGGTCAGCAGTAGAGAGGAGAAGTGGTAAGGACCTGTGATGATGGATGTCACTGTCATGTGATTAGTGCAGGAGGGGCTATAGCTCAGCAGTGGAGAGGAGAAGAGGTAAGGACCTGTGATGATGCCACTGTCATGTAATCAGTGTAGGCGGGGTTGGAGTTTAGAAGTGGAGAAGGGGTGAGCCTGGACATGCTGTGAGTTGTAGTCCTTTCCTCATATACCCTCTCCTTGAAATATTCTTTGATATCCCATTATACCTGCCTGGACATGCTGGGAGTTGTAGTCCTCTCCTTTTATAACCTCTCCCTGAAATGTCCTCTGACATCCCATACTAACGACTTGGACCTGCTGGGGGTTGTAGTCCTCTCATCTTATACCTCCTCCCTGTAATTGCCTCTAAAATTGGTACCTAGATTATGGTTTCCAGTCTGTGTGTTGTAATGTCACCAACTGTCCTGACTTTGGGGGTTATGGAAGTGGTTACCCTAGGACAGTGGTGGCAAACCCATGGCAAGGGGGCCAGAGGTGGCACTCACAGCCCTCTCTGTGGGCACCCGCACACTGAAAAAATCTATAGCATACCAAATACTTAGATTTTTCCTGCCATTTATCAGCGCAGGACGCACGATAAACAGCACAGGAAGCGCATTGTGTGTAGGCAGGCTATTATATCTAAATAATAAAGTACATGGAAGATATAGTATACTGGACTGCAGTATTAAGGGTAAATTGAAGTGTCGGCACTTTGCGTTAATAAGTGGGTTTTGTGTTGCAGTTTGGGCACTCGGTCTCTAAAAGGTTCACTATCGCTGTCTTAGGATATTGCAACATACTAGCAGAGTCCTTGATGAGCTGAAGTCACATCATAACTAGAGATGAGCGAATCGAAGCTGATGAAGTGGAATTCGATCTGAATTTCAGGAAAAATTTTATTCGCACAGGAGCCGAATTTCCTCACAATTCGTGGTAACGAATCACATTTCTTCCTAAAATGGCTGCTGCACGTGTGAGGACATGGAGCAAGCAACTCTGGGAAGGCGGGATCACCCATAATGCCAGGCATGCAGCCAATCAGCAGCCAGCCAGCCCTGTCACGTAACAGCCCTATAAATAGCCTCAGCCATCTTGGATTCTAACATTTACCAGTGTACTCAGTGCAGGGAGAGATGTCAGCAGGCACTAGGGACAGAAAAATAGTCATTGTGCTAA
This sequence comes from Bufotes viridis, assembly GCA_033119425.1. Classification (NCBI taxonomy): domain Eukaryota; kingdom Metazoa; phylum Chordata; class Amphibia; order Anura; family Bufonidae; genus Bufotes; species Bufotes viridis. Next base: position 182,416,739 of record CM065594.1, on the reverse strand, counting down.
ATGATTTACAAGTGCTGGGAAAGATTATTCAAGGTGTAGGGAAAAGATAGGGTTTAGTAAGGGAACAGGGTTCAGTAGGGGAGGTTACAGCCTCAGTAATAGGAACAATCCTATTACACCTTGCTGCATTGACTGGGGATCCAAATTGCCATTATATAGCTCTGTAATTCTAGCAAACCGTTCTTATGAGGGTGCAAGTGCTGTTTGAAACAGGCATTAGCAGGGTTTATTACACGGAAATATTTCTACATTTTATTTGCCCTTGTGCAGTGCAGTTATATGTCCTAAAGCATTTTTTGGCTTGTATTAGTGGGAAAAAAAGGGTTTATTAGCCGTTGTGTGGTGAAGTGCTAAAATTGCAGCCCTTTTTTGTGTATTAGTGACAAAAGTAAAGTATATTTGCGGTTCGGCAGTGCAGTTATATGTTCTAAAGCCTTTTATGGCGTGTATTAGTGAAAAAAGAAAAATATATTTGCCACTTTTATATATTTGAAATATATATATATATATATATATATATATATGTCACCTTGCCACTCTTTGGTCTTTTGATGCTTCTGCCACCTCCACACTATGTCACCTTGCCACTCTGTGGTCTCCTGATGCTGCTGCCACCTCCACACTATGTCACCTTTCCACTCTGTGGCCTCCTGATGCTGCTGCCACCTCCACACTATGTCATCTTGCCCATCTGTGGTCTCCTCATGCTGCGGTCATCTCCACACTATGTCACTTTGCCACTCTATGGCTTCCTAATGCGGCCGCCACCTCCACACTCTGTCATTGTGCCCCTCTGTGGCCTCCTGATGCTGCCGCCACCTCCACACTGTCATTGTACCACTCTGTGGCCTCCTCTTGATGCTGCCGCCAGCTCCAAACCCTGTCATTGGACCACTCTGTGGTCTCCGTATGCTGCTTCCACCTCACAACTATGTCATAGGGCCACTCTATGGATTATGATCCATTCAGAATTGGCTTGTGATTTGGTAGCCAAAAGCAGGAGTGGGTACAAAACACAGAAGACATGCAAATATTCCATTCATGTGTCATCTCTGTTTTGAGTTCACTCCTTCTCCTTCTTGCCGCTAACATCTACCTGTAAGGCTGAGTTAATACTTGAGTTATTTGGTCAGTTTTGGCCCCGTGACTGCCCAAACAAGTGAAGTGTGCAGTGATTCTAAGAGTGACACCTGTCATTTGCATGTCACAATATTATTTCACTATCAAAGCAGACTGCCTATGGGTGTTACTGCAAGGCACAGTGTTCTACACCACTATAAAGGCTCTCTGCGGCCAGGAAATAGCATTTTTTTAACAAAATTTGGCGCAAATAAATCAAATTTTTAAAAAATTCGCTCATCTCTAATCATAACTACTAGAAGCCATACAGACACATATAACACCTACAGAGTAGACATCTCAATTTGTTTTCTTCAAAGCTGGTCATCTCATGTCACACATTTGTGATGCACAAAACCAACAAAGGAAGGCAACAGCTTTATAATTTCTTCTAGGAAAAACATAATTTCCTCCAGTTACATGCATAAAATCTGTCAACTGTTAAATTTCAGTTTCAATTTTCTAAAATATTTCTCAGTCATGGTTATCATTGGCTTTTCTATCAGGATTCTGCTTTCATTGCTTAGTGCTTCTGTGCGAATGATGTGAATGAGAAGCTGCTGCGTATTGCTCTACACGGGGACAGAAAGGAGGCACAAAAGGAACTTCATTTTTGTGTATTAAACTGAACTTTTTGTGTGGTTCTAATATTTCTCTACTACAAGTTCACTCAATTGTGCGAGAAGTGGAGCCTATTGACTTCAAGGGAAGTAACAGAACATCAGTGCAATGGCCCTGTCACTCTCAGAAACAGGGGTTACGGAGTACAGACCTCCCCTCCCATGGCAAATCCTAGCGATATGTCATCACTCTACAACCCCTTTGACAATATACACAATATGTCTTAGATGAGATCAATGTGAATGAGAAGTTTGGTAATCCACAAAAACCATTAGGGAAAAATAAGAGAAATCTTCTTCAAAGGCTGACAACAGTTTTAATGGAAGTGGATGGACAGACTGGAACATGCTAAAGTATACAATGTGATATTAATATCCAATATATTTCACCCTTTCCTACAAAATTTATTTGGCCAGGATTCAACTAAAGGTGTTCAAAAAAAGGAAAGCAATGGAAGAAAATGCAAACAAACAAAATAAAAAAATCTCCCCAATGCTGCCTGCCGGTCTTTTCTTAGATGCAGCAAGGACATAACCGTACACAGCAATCTTGTGCTATGCACTGCTGAGACCAGTGATTGACTGCACATTCACACATCATCAATGCAGATATACATGAAGACTGTGTCAGGGGGACCAGTGCTGAAAAAGTGGGGAATGAAACAGGTAAGTAATAATGTTTTTCTTATTTTATTGCATTTCTTCCCTTTGACCCATTTTCATCTGAAGTTGAAAAAACTGACTGTATACCTACTGTATACTTTCTTGCACTACTGTAGTACGAGCCGTTAACTTCTATGAATTAATATGCCTTTATTCATTATCATGTTCTAAATACTTGTTTTACCATGGTACAACTACTAATGAATTATGTGTTACCTTGTACATTAGCTTCTCTACTCTATATGTATGTATATGTGTTGTGTTGTTGCAGTCTGATGAAGGTCCTTCTAGACCGAAACGTCACATGTGCAGCCACATTTAAATAAAGTAATAATTTGCATTCTTTGGAACACTAGCTGTAATAATGTCCCCCACAGTGGTCCTCAGCTGGAATAATACTAATAAAAAAAAAAATTAAGTCATCCACTTGTGCACACAGCCTTGATGCTGAAGGACCTGCACTTGAGTTTGATGGCGTCACCATGCGCTCCCATCAAATCATAACGCTTGACTGCAAGTCCATCGGCATAAAGAGAGGAGTGACTGCCTCTGTGCATGCAAGTGGATGAGATGAGTCATTTTTTTAAACCCCTAAGAGGCCATTCTGCACTAGTGTACTCATTTCTAAAGGCCACTAGTTGGGTCCGGCTGTTACAAATGGTCCCATTGATTTTAACGAGATCCACCTGGCTTTGAAAACAGACAAAAATAAAACATGTTCTAATTTTTGACACCCGCTATTTACTGGCCGTTAAAAAAAAAAAAGTCCATGGGAATTACTCTAATCACTTCCAATTGTTTGAAAAGTGGAGAGCAATTTTTTACTGTGTGACAGCCATTGTGTGAGTGTTGCTTTGAAGGGGCATTGTACTTTCATTAATCTTTTAATATGTTATACAGACATATTAAACGTATAGATCAGTGGGGTGCTGAGCACTAAGACCCCTACTAATCTCTAGAATGAGGGGAAAGAAGCACACACATAGTGTGTTCTCTGTTCTCGCTGTAGGACAAGAAGTGAGACGGACTCAATAGAAAGTCTATGGGCCCGTTGTGTGGAAGAGAGAGAGAACTATGCGCACACTTCTTTCTAATCATTCTAGAGATATGTGGGGGTCTCAGCGGTCAAACCCCTACCGATCTAAACCTTTGATATGTTCTCATAACATGTCAAAAGTTTAATGAAAGTACAGTGCCCCTTTAAGTTTTTTTGCCAAGTTACTGATTAAAAACTAAGGGCCAGATATATTCTATTGCTTAGAGGGGTACAAAAACAACCCATACATACATCTTTTATAGACACACTAACCTCCAAGAAAGGTCACTTATGTGATGTCGACACACATGATAAAATCAATGATGGTTAGTCTACCGAATTAAGACGGGGATACGTGAGGTCATACTTTGTGCCTTACATTTGGTCATGGTATCACAGTTCTCTATTAAAACATCAATGAACTTGTTTCACGATATTCGAAGTGCAGCCACTTCTCTATATCTGAAACATAGCTCGGAGGTGAACAATTAGGCTTCGAGGTACCTGCCGTTTGCTAATTAAATATTATTAGCACTTCTCCTAAGCAGTCAAATAATAGCCGTAAGGGATTTCAAGTGTATCTACTTTCAATTCATGCAAGGTCAGAATTCACAGTATGTATAGAATGATTGTCTTACATAAAGGATAAGATACATGTCAGCCATAAAATACTAAATACCTTAAAATGTGCTCAATACCACGTTTATGCCTTGCATGTACTCTTCAATATAAGATGACAGTAAAACGCATTCAATCTTAGGCACCACTGAACATCGTTGAGCATTAGGATGGAATAGTTGTAATCCATTGCTGTGTTTTAAACTACGAGGCCCTTGGAGCTGACATGTGTCAATCAATGAAGGAATGGGAGGCCTTTTCAACAGTTAGTGATGACCACTGTTTTGAAAAAGATTAGTTCAGGGGTTTTAATGGCCCGCCAGGATGCAGTGATGAGGAAGCCAGCAGGCTTTCTAAGTGAACCAGCGGGCAGGTTCTCATTAATTTCTCACTATGAAAGTCCTTAGAGAAAGCATCTTCATGCAATGAAACCGCAGGGAGCCTACAGTATAACCGTCAATTGTCACCTCTAGGGAAGAGTGACGGAATTCCAAGTAACTTTGTGGCTTCTTGCTCAGAATTTTAAAATCAAAGTGAAAATGTTACTTTTATATTTTCTTACTTATTATTGGTACGCATAAAGAAAGACAGCACACTGTAAATATTCATCTTCATTAGTATCATGCTCTGTAATATATGTGATTTTATACAGATTTTTATTGAACTGGAGATTTGTCCCTGACAGCTATCAACACTACAACTGGTCTTCAAGAATGATATATGACAAAATGTCATCTTTTATTTAGAAGCTTCATAAACTCTAGTTTGTGACTCACAGGGGGTGTACTGCTATACTGCATACACGGAAGAGATTATAACATGGCCAGTTCCTTTTTCTCTCTTTTATTTAAATATTTTTTGAGTTTTTTTAACCTGTACATCTGTTTGTTCATTTATGATAATACAGATTATGTGAACAATTGCAAAATCATTAGAAAATATGAAATTATTCAAGTTAGATGATTAGAAAATAAATTAGGTCCATAGCCAGGCAATATTCATGCTGTCTAATCAGCACCTTGAGGTGGGATGGATTATCTCGGCAAAGGAGAAGTGCTCACTAACACAGATTTAGACAGATTTGTCAACAATATTTGAAAGTAATGGGTATTTTGTGTATGTAGAAAATGTTTCAGATCTTTGAGTTCAGCTTATGCAAAATGGGAGCAAAACCGAAAGTGTTGCGTCTATATTTTTGTTCAATATATATCAATCTGCTCTGCTCCTCCTGCTCTATAACACACTGATTGCAGATTTCACTGTACTGTAAATATTTCTGCCATTTAATATTTTTTAGAAAAACTCTACCACAATTGTCTCTATCAATGAGTAAAATTTTTAGTATGTATGATCACTTTTGGTTGCAATCATGCAGATAATGACAGGAGTACTTTTACACACTACACTGATTGTAAAAGCGACATGTAAATCCATGCTAAGAGGGTTCGGATCAAAACTACTCTGAAACTAGAAAAACATAGATAAGTTATTTTTTCTTGTAATTAAAACCATGAACCCGACAGATCCATTATACATCAATGGGATCTGTCATATTCATCATGGCTCTGGTAATGTTACCTCGGTAGCCCATATCACCACTGCCCTACTATTTTGGGCAGACATGAGCGCTGCTACATTCACACTGGGTCTGTCATAGTTCCTGCACTCTGACAGTGAGGCTGGGTGTGGTGTCCTACATGTCTATTGGAGATATTCTTAATTGAACCCTAACTCATTCTTCAGTATTGCGAGGGTTAAACCCTCCTTTGATTCTGTGTGCAGCTGGTAGGCTGTTTATAATGTGTTAATCATCTTCGGCCACATATGTTTTGCTTTTTGTTTTATTTTCTGTCTGAGCAATAGGTTCACTGATCTACCAGTTCCTACTAAAGTTTGCTATATTTGATTGCCAGTGTACTTTTTGCCTGATTCCTTGATTCTGAACCTTGAGTACCTGATCTGATTTGTGTCTACCTACTGTATTGACCCTTTGCTGCCCTGACTACAAGTTCCTACTACTACTCTTTACTGGCATCTCTGAATCCCACGGGTCAGCTGCCAACCAAGCCATGACTACTCCAGGAGGTAGCAGCCTGGGGTCTCTCCTGCAGTGATTTCATCCTTAGGTTTGCCCCAAAGTCAAACCAGTTGGTTGACAGACGTCCACTGAATGTAACAGATAATAATGGAACAATGTGTGATAAGTGATAAAGACAAAAGGTGGAAGACAAAATGAAGCTATAAATATAAATAGTAGAGCTAATGAGCTATCTCTAGGTAAGGATTTAAAGGAGTTGTCTGGTACTTATATATTACTGGCCTATCGTCAGGACAGGTAAATGATATCAGATCAGTGGAGGTCAACACCCAGCCCCCCCACCTAACAGTTGTTTTGGAGAGCCTCTGGTGCCAGAAACCATATAGTGACCGGAAGGCTCGGTCCACTGTGTAGTTTCTGGCACTGTCCGACTGCAGCTCAATTCATATTCACTTGAAAGGGAGCTGAGCTGCCGTACCCAGAACGGTCAATACACAATAGGGATAACCTTTTGCATCCAGCTCCACCGACTGAAAACATTTTGGTGCCGATGGTTGCCCAAATCAGCTAATTGGGGGGGGGGGGGGTTTGGACACCCACCAATCTGATATTGATGACCTATACTCCGGATAGGTCATCAATATCTGAGTCCTGGTAAACCCCTTTAACTAGGTCATGGATTGGATCAAGCACAATGGATATCTTTGTTGAATATGTCACATGTGAACTACATATGAAATTACTGTCCATGGAAAGAATATATGATTCCATACTGCCTTACTAACCAAGTTAACTGGACATGATCACAACATGCGTTTGTGTTCCAAATTTGATGACAGCACTGTGTAAAAGTACATGGCCTGATTAGTATGCTTATCTTTAGCTTTTTATGCAACAGACACACACTACTTGATTAGCTGCAAAAATATATACATCTGTAGCTTTAATTGCTGTAATAAGAATAGTATGACACAAAAAAAGATGTTCTATTCCTGGAAATATAGAACATAAAATTAATACAATGTAACAAACCAGTACTGTATAGTACCTGTGTAGCTAATCTTACAAATCCTCTCTTTATTTTTTATGGGAAATCCTATGATCCTTGGTATAATGCATTTTAATAAATACTCCGATACTAAGCAGCTGTCATTCTAAAACCAAGTATTGGAGTTTTTGTGGAATAAGTTAATATGCTGAACAATGAATGTGTGTGACATAAGATTTCGCATCTTCTGCATGGGTCATAAATGATAGATTTTGAACACTGACACTTTTCAGTAAGAAGAGGCAATAGAAGCATGTGGTATCTGAAAACAGCAGGTGGACAACAACGAGTTATGCATTTTACCCTCAGTATGTCTCTTAAATTAAATTTTTTTGCCAAAAAAGACAACTTTAAACTATGGGGAAAGTCTTTAAATGATATTAGAGATGAGCGAATCGAAGCTGACAAAGTGGAATTCGATCCTAATATCAGGAAAAATTTGATTTGCATCAAATCTGAATTTCCTCGCGCTTCGTGGCAACGAATCGCATTTTTTCAAAAATGGCTGCTGCACGTGTGAGGACATGGAGCAAGGAACTCTGGGAACGCATCACCCAGTGGCACGCACCCGATTTCAGGCAGTTAAGGCTCCACCACCTCAGCCAAAGGGAACTGTCTGTCCTTCCCATCATCTACTGGTTCTGATGCTCCTGCTCCTTGCCCTCCTACTCCTCGTCATTCATTCCATCAGCAATCAATCACCGAAGCGATTGAAAGAGACAACAGTATGCGTGCACTCATCCTATGGCGCAGAAGCTGGACATGCTACTGTCCAAGTTGCTGGTGCTGCAGTCCCACCCTTTCCAAGTGGTGGACTCTGCCTCTGCACCTTTTAAAGAACTGATGGCTTGTGCGGAGCTGAGGTGGACAGTCCAAAGCTGTCAGTTCTTTGTCAATATGGTAGTACCAGCCCTGCACACACATGTAGAACAGAAGGTGGGCCAGTCCTTGAGCCTGTCGGTGTCTTCCAAAGTGCAGGGCAGAGCCAACATGTCCTTTACGTTCCACTCGGTGAATGTGGTTCCTGCCCACAGGACGCCAGGTGACGCCGCTTCCGCTTCCACGTTCTCACACCGTTACTATGTCCGCCTCTGCCTCCTCATCCTCCACTATGTCCTCAGCCTCCACTGCGGTGGCAATTCACAGTGTCCCTCCAGCATACCACATGTGCAGGGCACAGCGGTGTCACGCTGTTCTGCACCTCGTTTGCCTGGGTGAACGAAGTCACACAGGGGAGGAACTGCTCCGTGTCCTTCATCAAGAAATCGAATCCTGGCTTTCTCTGCAACAACTCAAAATCGTAACCATGGTGACCGACAATGGGAAGAACACGGTGTCGGCGCTGCATCAAGGAGGGCTGAGCCATGCGCCCTGCATGGACGTGTTCTATCTGGTTGTCAAGTGGTTCCTGAAGTCTTCCACCCATCTGCAAGACATTCTAAAAATGGCCAGGAACCTTTTCATGCACTTCAGCCATTCGTACACCGCAAAGCACATCCTTCTTGAGCTACAACAGCAGAACGGCATCCCCCAACATAGGCTGATATGTGAAGTTTCCATTCGTTGGAATTCCACGCTCCATATGTTGGACCGACTATACAAACAGAGAAAGGCCATAAATGTTTTCTTGATGATCCAAGTGGACAGAAGTACTCCCCTGTGTAACTTCGATGTCAGCCAGTACCTGCCATTTGCTCAGGCCCTTTGAGGAGGCCACGTTATTTGTCAGTCATCAGGACTATGGGATGAAGACGTTATTCCACTGCTTTATGCCCTGGAACAGATGCTGGTAAATCTGGCTGGTCAGGGGACCTAGATCTCATGGCCACATGAGCCCTGTGGGGGCTAAACTGGAGGAGGAGGAGAGGGAGGAGGAGGACATTGGAGCACAAGCAATGTGTAGCAAAATGGGTGGTTTTTATACACAGGTTACAGGAGAGGTGGAGCAGGAGCAGCCAGAGGATTTACAGAGCAATGAGGAAGAGGAGGCAGAGGACCCAGACACACCATGGCAGTATGCAGTGGAGATGGAGGCAGCGAGTCCCTCCGAGTCACTTGCACAAATGGCCCGATGCATGCTCACTTGCTTGTGTAGTGACAGCTGAATTGTCAGCATTCGGCAGAGGGCTGACTTCTTGCTCTCCACCTTGTTGGACCCTCGCTACCATTCCAAGATGGGGGCCTATTTTACACTCGCTGAGAGGGAGCCCAAACTGAACTACTATGGATACATCCTATGTAGTCAGTTGGCCGCTGCCTATCTGCGCCATCGTCCACACTCTCGCAGGTCTACGAAGAGCCCTCTGCGCTCACGTTCCTCTGCCATGCCTGCTGTGATAGGGGGGGGGAGCAGCAGTTTCAGCTCAATCAGCAGCAACTTGAGTGTAGAGTCGCTGATGAGCAGCTTTCTTCACCCGCCTAGTGAAGAAACTACTCACCAGCAGCAGCAGCTAGACCTGGAGCAGGACCTGAATCAGCATGTGGTAGCATACATGGACAGCACTCTGCCACCCCACATTGAAGATCCGCTGGACTACTGGGCAGCCAAACTTGATTTGTGGCCGCAACTGACAGAGTTTGCCCTGGAAAAGCTGTCCTGCCCGGCCAGTAGTGTGGCATCAGACAAAGTGTTTAGTGCGGCGGGGGCCATAGTTACCCCAAGAAGAACTTGCCTGTCCACCCAAAATGTGGAGAGATTGACCTTTGTCCAGATGAATCAGGAGTAGATCAGCCAGGATTTCTACCCAGCAATGCCTGATGCATCAGACTAGATCATCCACGGTGCCACACCAACACTCTGACAAAAGAGACAGGTTTCTTCTGGCTACCTGCCTAAGCTACTATTCTGATGCTGCCACCCGCCTGATGCCACACCTCTGATGCCAAGTGCTCCTTCTTACACCTACCATCATCAACAGTTACTGTTATTGCCACCCACCTCCCCACTCTGTCACAGGGTCACTCTGTGGTCTCCTCATGCTGCTGCCACCTCCACACTATGTCACCTTGCCACTCTGTGGTCACCTCATGCTGCTGCCACTTTCCACACTATGTCACCTTTCCACTCTGTGGCCTCCTGATGCTGCCGCCACCTCCACAATGTCATTGTGCCATTCTGTTGTCTCCTCCTGATGCTGATGCTGCCACCACCTTCATGCTTTGTCATTGTGCCACTCTGTGGCCTCCCGATGCTGCTGCTGCCATCTCCTCACTGTCATTGTGCCACTCTGTGGCCTCCTTATGCTCCTTCCACCTCACAACTATATCATAGGGCCACTCTATAGACATCTCATGCTGTTCCCATCCTCCCCACTGTATGACTGGGCCACTATTTTGCCTTTTGGCCTGGCTGACATCATCATTTTTTTTACCCTTCTTCTGATCTGTCAGAAGGAAGGAAAAATAAGATGCACAATGGATCCTATCTGGGTAGCAGCTGTAAGGTCTGTATGGTCCCTTCAGAATTGGCTTGTAATTTGGCAGCCAAAACCAGGAGTGGGTAAAAAACACAGAAGACATGCAAATATTCAATTTAGGTGTCATCTCTGTTTTGAATCCACTCGTGTTTTTCTTCATGTTAGCAATACTGATTGGATTACTGACCAAATGCTGACTAAGTAAAGTGGATGTTTAATAGACAGGATCCGTTTTTTGGGGGTTATTGTTCTGACAGATCAGAGGAAGGGAAAAATCATCAGTGACGTCAACACAAACTTACTGACACCCTCTCCATTCTGTCATGGGCTTTATTTGTTTAAGCATTTAATAGAACGGTTCTGTAGACATCTATATGGAATCAGCTGACGACTGTGTGAAAGGAGTGCGCTTCTTCTTTGCGCTAACATTAACCTGTAAGGCTGAGTTCATACTTTTATTATTTGGTGAGTTTTGGCCTCGTGACTACCCAAATAAGTGAAGGGTGCAGTGATTCTAAGAGTGACGCCTGTCATCTGCATGTCATACTGACTCACAGTATTATTTCACCACCACAGCAGACTCCCTATGCGTGTTACTGCGAAGCACAGTGTTCTACACCACTATAAAGGCTCTCTGTAGCCAGGGAAGAACCATTTTTAACAAAATTTTCCGTTAATAAATCCAAATCGATCCGAATAAATAAATAAATCCGAATTTTTGAAAATTTGCTCATCGTTTAATAGATAGCGTGCCTAAATATTGAATCTTTATGTTAGAATTTCCATAGAATTTTACTTTAAATATGTTTTAAGTATGATTATACTTGGGTAAGTTCATCCATGATGTTCTACTGTACCATAAGCTGTTAAACTAGGGGAGATGGGGGGATCGTCCTTTAACCGCTACAGGACCGCCTAACGCAGGGATGCGTCCTGCGGGCGGCCCTGTAGCTCTGAGTTGACGCGTCGGCGCGTCATCTCGTGAGAGCCGAGATTTCCTGTGAACGCGCGCGTCTGCGTCGCGTTCACTGGGAAGCGGCACAGCAGCTCGGCTACAGCCTGCCAGCGATGGATCATCGCTGGCAGGCTGTAGATGCGAATAAAATCGCATCAAACTAGCTATATCAGACGCTGTTTTATGAACAGCGCCTGATATAAGCTGCTACCTGGTCCTCTGGTGGTCCCATTTACTGGGATCGACCACCAGAGGACCAGGTAACACAGTAAAGTTGCACCAAACACTACACTAACCCCCCCACCCCCTCACCTATTAACCCCTTGATCACCCCATCTAGACCCCTGATCACCCCCTGTCATTGATCACACCCCTTGTAAGGCTCCATTCAGACGTCCATATGTGTTTTGCGGATCCGTGGATTCACGGATCCGCGGATCCGATCCGCGGATCCGATCCGCGGATCCGATCCGCGGATCCTCAAAACACGGACACCGGCAATGTGCTTTCCGCATTTTGCAGATCCGCACATTGCCAGAACTATATAGAAAATGCTTTTTCTTGTCCGCAGTTGCGGACAAGAATAGGACATGTTCTATATTTTTGCAGAACGGAAGTGCAGACTCGGAAGCGCAGATCCGTAATTCCGATCCGAGCGGGACAAAGTCTGTCCCCATAGAAATGAATGGGTCCGCAATTCCGCTCCGCAAACAGAATTCTCGGACGTGTGAATGGGGCATAAGGGCCCCTTTACCGCCAGTTAGCTAGCTACTTGTTAGGTAGCTAGCGCCCAGCCCACCGCACCGCAGTCACTGATTTGGCAGAGATTTTTTCATCCACATTGATCGATGCGAATGAAAAAATCTGTGCCGTTCATTTTTTTTTTTCAGCGCAGAGGCTGAACGGAAAAATCTCATTACCCGTATGCTCAATATACGGAGAATCGCAGAAACTCCTAATGCTGGCCATACGTGTAATGATTATGAGACCCTCAAATGCCAGGGCAGTACAAAAACCTCACATGTGACCCCATTTTAGAAAGAAGACACCCCAAGGTATTCCGTGAGGGGTATGGTGAGTTCATGGAAAATATTATTTTTGTCACAAGTTAGTGGAATATGAGACTGTAAAAAAACAAAAAAAACAATTTCCGCTAACTTGTTCCAAATTTTTTTCTGTGAACTCACCATACCCCTCACAGAATACCTTGGGGTGTCTTCTATCCACAATGGGGTCACTTGTGGGGTATTTATACTGCCCTGGCATTTTAGCGGTCCTAAAGCGTGAGAATCCAAATGCGTAAAATGCCCTGTGAAATCCTAAAGGTACTCATTGGTTTTAGGGCCTCTTGTGCATCTTGGCTGCAAAAAGTGTCACTCATGGTATCGCCGTACTCAGGAGAGTAGGGCATGTGCTTTGGGGTGTATTTTATATATACCCATGTTGGGTGTGAGAAATATCGCTGTAAACGACAACTTTTTAAAAAATTTTATTCAAAGTTGTCAATTTACAGAGATATTTCTCTTACCCAGCATGGGTATATGTAAAAATACACCCCAAAACACATTGCCCTACTTCTCCTGAGTACGGCGATACCACATGAGTGACACTTTTTGCAGCCAAGATGCGCAAAGGGCCCAAATTCCAACGAGTACCTTTTAGGAGGGCATTTTTACGCATTTTTCTTCTCACGCTTTAGGGCCCCTAAAATGCCAGGGCCGTATAAATACCCCACATGTGACCCCATTTTGGAAAGAAGACACCCCAAGGTATTCGCTGAGGGGCATAATGAGTCCATGAAAATTAAACTTTTTGTCAAAAGTTAGCGGAAACGGAGACTTTGTGAGAAAAACAATAAAAATCAATTTCCACTAACTTGTGCCAAAAAAATCTTCTATGAACTCGCCATGCCCCTCATGGAATACCTTGGGGTGTCTTCTTTCCAAAATGGGGTCACATGTGGGGTATTTATACTGTCCTGGCATTTTAGGGACCCCTAAAGCGTGAGAAGAAAAATGCGTAAAATGCCCTCCTAAAAGGTACTCATTGGAATTTGGGCCCTTTGCGCATCTTGGCTGCAAAAGTGTCACACATGTGGTATCGGCGTACTCAGGAGAAGTAGGGCAATGTGTTTGGGGTGTATTTTTACATATACCCATACTGGGTGAGAGAAATATCTCTGTAAATTGACAACTTTGAATAAAAAAATTTAAAAAGTTGTCGCTTACAGCGATATTTCTCACACGCAGCATGGGTATATGTAAAAATACACCCCAAACCACATTGCCCTACTTCTCCTGAGTACGGCGATACCACATGAGTGCCACTTTTTGCAGCCTGGGTGCGCAAAGGGGCCCTAAAACCAATGAGTACCTTTAGGATTTCACAGGACATTTTTACGCATTTGGATTCTCACACTTTAGGGGCCCCTAAAATGCCAGGTGAGTATAAATACCCCACATGTGACCCCATTTTGGAAAGAAGACACCCCTAGGTATTCTGTGAGGGGCATGGTGAGTCCACAGAATTTTTATTTTTGGCACAAGTCAGCGGAAATTGTTTTTTTTTTTTTTTTTTTTTACAAAGTCTCATATTCCACTAACTTGTGACAAAAATAAAATTTTACATGAACTCACCATACCCCTCACAGAATACCTTGGGGTGTCTTCTTTCCAAAATGGGGTCACATGTGGGGTATTTTTACTGCCCTGGCATTTTAGGGGGCCCTAAAGCGTGAGAAGAAGTCTGGAATCCAAATGCGTAAAAATGCCCTGTGAAATTCTAAAGGTACTCATTGAATTAGGCCTTTGCGCACTAAGCTGCAAAAGTGGCACACATGGTATCGCACTCAGGAGAGTAGGGCAATGTGTTTTGGGGTGTATTTTTATATATACCCATACTTTGTGTGAAAAATATCTCTGTAAACGACAACTTTTAAAAAATTTTATACAAAGTTGACAATTTACAGAGATATTTCTCTCACTCCAACATGGGTGTATGTAAAAATACACCCCAAAACACATTGCCCCACTTCTCCTGAGTACGGCGATACCACATGAGTGACACTTTTTGCAGCCTGGGTGCGCAAAGGGCCCAAATTCCAATGAGTACCTTTAGGTTTTACATGGCGGCTCACAATTTAGCCCCGCCCAAAATGCCAGAACAGTAAACACACCCCACAAATGACCCCATTTCGGAAAGTAGACACCCCAAGGTATTCACTGAGGGGCATAGTGAGTCCGTCTGAGATTTTTTTTTTTTTTGCCAGAAGTTATCAGAAATTGAAACTTTTTTTTTTTTTTTTTTCTCAGAAAGTGTCATTTTCCGCTAACTTGTGAAAAAAATGAAATGATACATGAACTCACCAAGCCCCTCCGTGAATACTTTGGGGTGTCTTCTATCTAAAATGGTGTGATTTGGGGGTATTTATACTTTCCTGACATTCTAGCACCTGAAGAAACATGACAGGCGCTCAGAAAGTCAGAGCTGCTTCAAAATGCCGAAATTCACTTTTTTGCACCATAGTTTGTAAACGCTATAACTTTTACCCAAACCAATAAATATACACTTATTGGATTTTTTTTTATCAAAGACATGTAGAACAATAAATTTAGAGAAAAATTTATATAGAAATGTAGTTTTTTAAAAAAATTTACAACAGAAAGTGAAAATGTCATTTTTTTGCAAAGATTTCGGTCATTTTTGATTAATAGCAAAAAAAGTAAAAATGTCAGCAGCAATGAAATAGCACCAAATGAAAGCTCTATTAGTGAGAAGAAAAGGAGGTAAAATTCATTTGGGTGGTAAGTTGCATGACGGAGCAATAAACGGTGAAAGTAGTGTAGTGCAGAATTGTAAAAAGTGGCCTGGTCATTAAGGGTGTTTAAGCTAGGGGGGCTGAAGCGGTTAATAAGTACATACATGTTACATATGGTAGTCTCTATGGAGAGACTGGAACATTGATAACTTTGTTAGTTGGGTCAGTGACAATGGTTTATGTTTCCTAGACTGAAGAAGAGGTGGCTGATGTAGACCATGTAGTCACCAGTGAGTTATTCATGCTATTTTGAGAGCTCATATGTAGAGTGTAGAAAATCTTCAATAAGACATTGGAAAAGGACAACGCTGCATGTGTTTCAATTATGCAAAATCCAATTATTTAAACTGTACATCCGCAATTTCTACAATTAACTTCACATACACTAAAAACTCTCTCAGACAAACACCCATAACTGCAATTTAAATGTTCTTTCAGAAGGTTGCAGAGGCTTGATACAATATTGTGCAATATTATGCACTAGTTTCATTTCTGATTCATAATTTTTGTTGGAAAATGGAAATCAATTTTGTGCTAAGCACTTTACGGTAGCAAAGGTAAGATGGCTTTTATACAGTAGTTAAAGAATAGTATGGTTAAAAAATGTCACACAGTACCAAGTCAAATTTTTTTACTTTTGACATTGTATATTTATATTGAAGACATGAAAACGATGAAGGAACACTTTTAGTGTTTTCATATTTTAGTTTCGTCAAAGTAGCGCCTTTTGATTTGATGACAGCTTTGCACACTCTTGGCATTCTCTAAATCATTTTCTTGAAGCAGCCACCGGGAATCGTTTTCCAAAAGTCTTGAAGGAGTTCACAGAGGTAATGAGCACTTGTTGGCTACTTTTCCTTCACTCTACAGTCCAATTCATCCCAAACCATCTGAGTTGGGTTAAGGTCGGATAAATGTGGGGGCCCTTTATATGTGTTTGTGAAGGGCTGTCACTCCACAGATGGATCTCCACCATGCTGGTTGATTGACAGGGCCAGACATCTCGCACAGCCCTGACAATCCTGCACCTGTGCCATTACTGCAAGTAGTGGAGCATGCACAGAGGCTCTGCCTCCAATAACAAGCCATTGATTGTGCATGTACCACAAAATTTTGTTTAGCGGCACATGAAATTTCATTGTTACGGAATTAGTAGTAAAGTCTCTGCACATTCCCCACTACTTGGGGGAGGTAGCTGTCCCTGTAACCTAGTGGCCACAGGACTGTCTGTGAAATATGTATGCATTTGTGGGATGCTCCCTCACAAGAGTAAAATTTGTTCAGCTGCATGAATCTGTTCACTCATCTCTAATGTAGAACCATCCACTCATTATTACTACGTCTCACAAACACCTAGTGGTTGGAACCAAAAATCTCACATTTTGACTCTTCAGACCATAGTACAGATTTCTACTAGTCTAATATTCATTCCTTGTGTTTCTTAGTCCAAGCAATTCTCCTCTTATTGTTGTTGTTCCTCAGTAGTTGCTTCTTTGCAGCAATTTGGCCAGTTGATGTTGAGATGTGTCTGATACTTGATCTCTGTGAAGCATTTATGTAGGCTTTAATGTGAGGTGCTAATTTGAAGATTCTGATACCTTCAAAGTTCTGGAAATTTCCCAGACTGACCTTCATCTCTTAAAAGAATGATAAACTGTTGTTTCTCTTTACTTACTTGAGTGATTCTTGCCCTAATGTGGTAAGATCAGTAGTAGAATAGGGCTAAATGCTGTATGGAACTGTTTGGAACTCCCTTTTGGAATCCGTCAACTGTTCCTGCTGTGACCATATCCTGAGGTAGACTTTTCTTCTGTTATTATGGTAAAGAAGCATTGTAGCCTCTGAAGACAGAACTTTATTTTTTTTAAATCTTTACACTGAGATAGTGCCCCCTTGAATTTTGTGGATATTTTACATGGAACACTTTTCACAAAATTTTGCATGGAGAATTTATATATTTATACAAGTAAACAATCCTTAGATGCCTCTGTTCAAGACTAAATATATAATATTAATCTTTACTCATAACAATATCCTCCATGCTCCTTAACATTTTACTGCTATTCTCTGAACCTTTTCCAGCTCCAGAACATCCTTTATAGGAACTGGTGCCCAGAACTGAACTATATATCCCAGATGAGGTTTTTATACTCTAGCCTTAAGGCCTAAAAGCTGATTGACATTGCATTCTCTTTGCTTTTTAATCTATGGCCTACAAATACACTCAGATGCTTCTTAATAAGTAAT
Source organism: Bufotes viridis (assembly GCA_033119425.1). Classification (NCBI taxonomy): domain Eukaryota; kingdom Metazoa; phylum Chordata; class Amphibia; order Anura; family Bufonidae; genus Bufotes; species Bufotes viridis. Next base: position 182,399,162 of record CM065594.1, on the reverse strand, counting down.
TTCTCAACAAGTAAATGCTTTCATCTTTCCAAAATATGAAAGTGTAACTGCGGTAGTGATGAATATTTGTAAACTGCCTATAGCTAGATATATGATATGGCTAAAAAGTTCAAACAAAATTCGGTGCCTCACCACCATTTCATTGTGAGTACACAGTTCTTGTTGGAAGTGAGCTAGTGACAAGGCCTACTTTACACTATGCAGCCCAATTTTCAGCTTAACTAGACAGAGGACAAATTGCAGTCATAGTAGTATTGTCATAAAGGTACACGAGGCCACTACTGTACGATCCTTATGCCTCCATTTTCATATGGTTGTATCCAACAAGTGTTCGGGTCTAGTTCTAAATTAATCCAACAGAAATGAAGAGTGGCATGCTGCATGGGACTCCATACACATGATATCTGAGAGTTGGTATAACACATTGATGCTATATGGTTCCATACAAAGAAACTGTTTAAAGTGTACTTTTCTACAAATGCTACTATCTCAAGCAGATGTAAGCAGATGAGGCAAACAAGCTACAGACTCATTAAAGAAAACATGTCACCAAAAATTGTATCTGCTAGTTAAAACCAGATAAGAAATACATATACTTTATTTCTAATCTGTTTATATATTATTTTATTAATTTTATAATTTTTTACTATTTCTTACTTTTTGGTATAAGAAAATAACATCAATTTTTAATAAATGGTTTTCATATTATAAATATCTTATGGTGTAAAGTGCTGGTAGGTGAATGTGCCAACTGTGTACAATACAGAACTCTTTATTTCAAATCTGACACTGCGCAGTTAGTCAGTTAGAGCACCCATTTTCCCATATATCAGTTACAGGTGAACCATTGATTTAGTATTTGTATCTTTAAAAATATGTTAAACATAAAAAGGTGATTTAAACAATAGGTTATTTTGTGATGACGCATTCCCTTTACGTTATATAAATGCAACATGACATTGTAAGAGTTAAAGGAGTTGGCCCATTTCATTTATTGGGGGAATATTGATAGGATATGCATATGACCCCAGTGTCTGATAGATGCAGATTCCAGGTCTAAAACAGGGCCCGCAAAGTAAAGGAGAGCGGACCTCGCCATCATGGCCTCCCTCTACTTATTCATTTCACTAGCTCGACTATTTTCGTCAGCCCCATAGAAGGGAATGAGGTCGTGGCCATTCTTTTGCGGTGCTATTCTTTTGTATGTGAGAGAGAAACTTAGGAGATATTCTGAAGTGACCAGTAGAAGAGTGTGCGGAGGAGGAAGGGAATGGTAGTTCTGATTCTGATTGTGGTCATAGTACTCAAAGTCCACAGAGGCAATCTCCTCCCTAGCTCCCCCTGGGGATGACCAGTGACTGGAGGTTGCACCCTTTCTTCTCCCTACAGCACTCCTTGGACTTGCGGCTCCAGCCTGGTGGTAGTTGAGGTGCCCCTGATAATAGGTGTTTGGCAGGGTGCAAACCAGGAGTGCAAGTGCAGGGACCAGCAGATGGTGGAGCCAATAACCTGGCCTGTTGCCTGGTTAAAGTGTATATACTGAAGTTAAAGATAGGAACTTTAGTACATGTAGCAGCACAGCACAGTTCCAAAGCATACCACATTACAATGTTCTCCCAATAGCAGCGTATGGACAGCAGCAATGATGGAGTTTGTAATAGTTCTCTCTAAAGCCTCTCTACATACATACCTTAGTCTCACATTGACGTTCTTGATAAACTTCATCAGTTTCCTAATTGAAAGATGCAGATTTGAGATATGGCTTGTCAAATGATCTCCAAATATGGAAAGGTGCACAAGCAATGTTCCCTCTCACAGCAGTAAGTCTCTCTGCTATAAATGTGCATAATACCTTGCTGACTGACTCCAATGCACAGCCTTTTGGATTCTGGATTTTGTGATTTTCTTGCCTCTAGAGCACTTTACATCATAAAACAGCTTCCTTTGCTGTAGAAGTTTCAGAGATGAAGGTTCTCTGAGCTTGGGCCTAGCTCCGAGGAGCTTGCACATGTAGCTCTTCACTTTTCCTCAAGCAGAACTAGATTAACCAACTAATCAAGGAGCAGACTTAGGTCCATCACCTGGCAGCCTAAGAAGATCATCCAAGGTATGAACCCTTAATTGTCCATGCAATGCCATTAGGCACACAAATATAATACATTCCAACATTTTACTTAGCAATAAACTTTTTAGCAATTAATCTTTTGCAGTAACCCTGTTCTGGAGTACTGCAATTATACTTTGGGGGCAATTAGAGGCATCACAGCATGCACTAAGGGGCATCATATTCAGTGAAGAGGCACAAAGGTAGCATCCTGTTGTGTCATAAGCACTAAAGAAGCATCATACTGTAGGGGCACCAATAGATCACTCTGTTGTGATGGGGGCACTTATGAGCGCTTACGAGCATCATACTTAGTGGGATCCATTATGTTGGCATCATACTGTATGAGGCACTGAAGAGATACCATTATTGTCTGAGGGGCGATAAATGGCATCCTTACTATGTAGGAGACACTAAGAGGGCATAATTATTGTGTGGGTGACACAAAGAGGATTACAGAGGGAATTTGTGTGGCTTATTGAAAAAAAGAAAAGTTGCCACAGCATGCTGCATGTCACTGGTGAAGCCCCTTCTTTTATTTTTTTCTGCTTGGATCTTCAATTAAGCATGTTGACCTTTACAAAAGGTATTGGAGTGCCCTTGGACTAAAGATAAACATTTTCATCCATAGGCAGTGCCACCATGTGTTCTCTCTTTTATTGATATTTGATTTTCATCCATAGTGCTTGCAAACTATAGGAAATTGCGTTGGCTTCTCTGATAACTGGGTCCGTGGCAGCACGCATAGGAAGGTATTTGCAGAAGCTCCCATCCCGGCCACATTGTATCTGCCCTGCAGCGTTGGTAGTAACCCCTGGAAATGAGCATTGTTTAATCCGATGGAAAAAGCCTCTGTTTTATTTCTATTGTCTGTTGGTTAATTTGATTTCTCTAGTTGTGCACATCTATCTGGTTTATGAATATGGAATGATATTATGACATACTAAATAATCCTCCCTAAGGCACATCTGCACTATTGTCCATTGGTTAATAACCTACAAATAACCTACGAGGTCTGGAAAACAAAGCTATAAGGATTGCAGTGCATATTTATTTCCTAAAGCTTCTTTAAGGCATTGCCAAAACCTAGACATTGTCTCCAATAGGTGATGGTGGTGGGATTTCCAGCCGCATTCAATTCTGTTCAGATATCTCTGTCAGCAATGCTTGCTATGATCGGTCGCAAAAACAGATGAGGGCTGCCTTCTCTGGGAATATTCAATACGATTTGGATTCCGAACTTCATTTTCTTCCGTTTCTATGGCAAGATTAAAGACTTACTTGAAAGGCAAAGCACAATCTAGTGTCACAGCAGAGGAACCCATGGGAAGTGGAAAGCAAGGCCTCTGCAACATGTCTGTGGTAGATTTGGAAGCTGAAAATCCTATTTCTCACTCCTCAGCTCTGGTCAAAGAGCCGATAGTTATCCGTTTGCAGTAATTTGCTGCCGTTTATACAACCTTTTCATTTTCTATCAGCTCTTCACTGACGGCCAGCTTGACATGCTGTTACTCAAGTGAGGAAATTAAAATTTGATGCAATAATCCCAAATAAGAAGGACTTTATTAGGTAATGTATACACTTCAGATTAGGTATTCTTAAGAGCTACACAGATAGAAAATCAGAGGCATGCTGTGTGCGTTAGATAAGGAGGGGGTCATAGCTTGAGCAGAAATAAAGATGAAAAAAAGCCGAGGGAGAGAAGATTGATGGAAGAAAAGAAAAAAATATGTAACTGAACACTACTACAATACATAGCCCCATTTCTAACAAACAAGAGAAGGAAATGTTAGGAGAAGCTGCCAAATAGAGATGAGAACGTGAAGGACCTTACTGCTTCATTGCTTTTAATTCTTTTTATTTATAAGGAAACATAAAGACAGACTTTTCTAGAAAGGTGTAGGTACATAGTAAGTTTTAGAGACTTTTTTTTCGTAATCTAGGGGTTGTCTCACTTTAGCAAATGGCATTTATCAAGTTGAAGTTAATACAAGGCACTTACTAATGTATTGTGATTCTCCATTATCCTTTGCTGGCTTGATTCATTTTTTTATTGCATTATACATTACCTGTATCCAGGGGTTATGGCCACCACGGCAAAGCAGATACAAGGTGGTCGGGATGGGAGCTGCTGGGTAGGCGTGCCTATGCACACTCCCACTTTCCAGGCCACCACAGAAGCTGGCGATTTTTCCTGTAGTGTGCAAGCACGGCCACCGCTGATGGATTGTAGGGTGATCGTAACCATGGAAATGAGCAGTTTATAATGTGAGTGGAAAATGAATCAAGTCAGTAAAGGCAATATGGACAAAGACAATACTGCACAATAGTAAGTGCCTTGTATTGATTTTATCTATATATTTATATGTGTCTGCATGGGTTTCATCCAGGTACATTTTGATAAATGGAGCGATCACAAATTTCTGCAGCATTTCTGCTGTGTATAAATTCACAATATATTTGATCATCCATGATTATATAAACTGTGTGTAATGTATTGGATTATACCAGTTTGATGAACAAATCAAACACATAATAAATTTCCCATAAAATGTGGAATCTAGCTAATTTGAGATTCATTTTGGATAAATTGCTCAAAATGGTGGTCACTATCTTACCGATCAGAAGACAAAGAAGACAGCAACTATGCAGCAACTATTTTTAAATGTTAAAAAATCTGACAATACAGTGTGTTACCACCAGATATTATGTGTTTATATATATATATATATATATATATATATATATATATATATATATAGTCCAAAGACGAGGCATGTAAGAATTAAATGGGGAAATGTAAAAAGATAAAAAAGAGGGGGTTGTGAAAAAATGATGGTGTTAAAATTATATTAAAGCACCCTGTATTGGGCTATATGTCCAGAGAAAAAAAATAATAATGATAAAATATTGTACAAGTAAAGTCAATGCTCTGGGATGAGTTCAGTGGAAAAAAGTACAGCAGCAGCCTTCCAGACCCAATGCATAATTATATGCAGCTATGTGAAGTGATTTTCATTTATGCGAAAATAGCCTTCATTTATGCGTAAGTGATTTTTATTTATGCAAAAATAATTTTCAGCGAACCAATGCCTGGGGGCGTCCAACCGAAAATTGGCTCACTGGTCGCTGTCACCTTTCCTCGAGGATCACAGGTTCTTTTCTGCGTAGGATCCTCTGTGTGCTGTGGTTACTTGGTACGGCTGGCAGGGCGATTGCAGGAGGATGCGATGAACGCGAGAAGCTGCTGTTTGCAGAGCAGACCGTCGATATGAATGTTACGCTCTTTTTCCTCCGATCAGAGGGCTGTTGGCTGTGTCTGGTGTTCTTGCCACGTGCGGCAATTTTTTGGTACGGCAATTTTTTGGTGCAGGGCAGTTTGGAAGCACTTCCTAGGGCTTGAGAAACCATACGCGTTTCGAAAGATTGCATCCTTCTTCATCAGTGGTACATATACATATAATCCAGGACTGGCTACAACCGACAAAGTACACAGGTTGCACCTGAACAGTCAAGCAGCCTTGGGTACTGTGAGTGTACATTTTGTGTTGCAGCCAGGGCTGGATCCATGCATAATGTACACAACATGAGCCTGGAAGTGCCAGGAGCCCAATTACATCTGGGAGACCAGAGCTGGCTCGGTAGGACTTTCCCTTCTTTTCACCATAAATTTGCTTCTAGATTTACAGGCATATACTGGCCTAAAGAGGGTGCAATGTGATATAGCATTGCTAAAGTGAACATGTTCTCCAGTGAAGCCATTCTCACTGCAGAATATCTTGAAATATTCTACCACCTGCATTATTCTGTGTGTCTAATAATAACCTTGACTCTACTTTTTAGAATTCGTAAACTTTAAGGAGAGTTGTATAAATCATTTTTTCACACTAGATTTCACAATAACTTGAATTAATTAGTACGTTAACAAGAAGCAGAAGATGTATACTTACCGGAGGTGAATTTTCATATATGTTAGTGCTATATGGCAAATTGATGAAAATTGGGTCCATGTCTTGAATATCAGTGACTGTAATGGCAAGGTTAGCTAAAGTTGACAGAGGTTTTGTCTTGTCTTGATCCTAACAATTAAAAAAAAATAAAAAAATTAAATTCTAGAAAGAATTTTAGACAGAATTTCCTTTCACATTAGCCCTGTTCTTTACCAGCTTCTTGCAAACCCAACTACTAAAATATGCTCCTTCCACTATAGACTGACTCATTGACAACTTAATTTCCAGCCTGGATCTCACAGCATATATATCGTTTGTGAAATTGTTTGGGATTTTCATTCCAGATAATGTAAAGTGTGGGATCCTCAGTACACATGCAGCGTAATTCACATATTTACTCCAAAAACTGTGGTAGATTACTTAGATGTTGTGACAATAAATAATTTCCACAAGATGTAAAACAGAGGTGTACCAAACACAGATGCAGACCACTTACTGCTATGGGGCATGGGGGCAGCACTGAATATTTTCTTCTGTTCCCATAAATCCACCACAGACTCCTGTGGCCACCACTAAGGAGAGCTCAATGCACAGATTTGTTTTACAGCTTCCATTGATTTAACTGCTAACTTTATATATTTCTTTCCATTGAGCTCCCCTTAGTGGTGGCTTCAGAAATATTCTATGTCAATGGAAACACACACATGAGGAGAGTTATTTCTGTATTTATACCAGTTGTCTTGTGTTAATACAATGAAAAATAGGGTGATCAGAATGAGCGTCATGTTTATTAACTACCTGTTACATTTTTTCTGAAAGTGAGTAAGGCAGAGACCAACATTTTTATAATGCTACTTTCATATTTGCATTTTTGCTGTACAGTTTTGAGATCCAGCAGGGGATCTCAAAACCACAGCAAAATGCTTCGGTTATAACATTACAATAGGCTGCATCGGTTCAGAACTGATACAGTTGTATTATATCGAAAATTAAGAAACCGGATCCGGCACTAAAACCATTGTAAATCAATGGGTGAAAAAAACAAATCTGGCACCATTGATTTACATGGTCACTTTCCCATGCTGCACACATAAACGCTGCTGGCAGAAATTTTGTGTTCGGCATGGCCTGTTGTCGAGTCGAGTCGGGGCAGGGCCATTTCTCTATGACCCCAGTACATCGACAACATTTTTATAATCTGGAATGAAACTAAGGCAGCCTTTTTGGATCTTGCTGAGAATCTCAACATTAATAACATCGGTCTCCGATTCACATATGAAATTAACCAATACTTACTTCAATTTCTCGATATATGTTTATAAAAAAAAGGGGTGGATGAGTTGTCTACAATGATTTATAGGAAACCTTCTGCTATTAACTCGGTCCTTCACTGGGAAAGTAGCCACCTATTGCCTCTTAAAAGAAGCATCCCAGGCGGACAATACCAGAGGAACTGTTCCAAGGACAGCAAGTTTTTTAGACAGGCGGCAGACCTTAGGGGTAGGTTCCAGATGAGAGGGTATCCAGACACAGTCCTGAAGAAAGCATTCCAAAAAGAAGTTAATACCCCACGTACTGATCTCCTTACACCCAAAGGGAGAGAACCAGAAGCAAGAAAAATCCGCCTTATTACTACCTTTGACGGATTAGCCAATCAATCACGAGAGGTCCTTAAAAAACACTGGCCCATCCTTCTGATGGACCCAGATGTTCGTGATGTTATATCCACAGGTCACCTTCAGGAAGGGGAGCAGTCTGATGGACTTGCTCGTGCATAGCCACTTTGCCGCCCCCCCCCCTTACTGCACCTGACACCTGGCACCTAAACTGAAAACCAAAGGGGTGTTTCAGATGCAGTGGATGTGTGGCCTGTAACTCCATACAAAAAGGGAAGACTTTTTCAGTACCAATTTGCAATGTACATTTGAAATTAAAGATTTAATCTCATGTAGGACAAATGGTGTCATCTACAAGATTACGTGCGTTTGCAATAAAGAGTACATTGGTAAAACCAAAAGGGAACTACACAGACGTGTAGGGGAGCATCTCGGAGATATTGCCAATCAAAGGGATACGGCTGTGCCTAGGCATATACATGAATACCATCAAGATAACCCTTCTTCCATTAAAGTTATGAGTATTAAGGTAGTGAGGCCCCCAAGGAGGGGTGGCGACTGGGTCCGTATCTTGTTGCAGCGAGAGGCACGGTGGACCTTCCTGCTGCGCACGGTCACACCATCAGGCTTAAATGAGCAACTAAATTATAGTTGTTTCATATAACTACCCTTTCGGTGCCCGTTTATCTGGTTTATAATGTTACCATCTTATATACCAGCTAACTACATCTAACTAGGGACCCTATAGTTGTTTCATCTAACTCCATTTTTGGTGCCCGTTCATCTGGTTTATATTTTTACCATCTTACATACCAGTTTATTACATCTATCTAGGGACTTTATTGCTGTCCTCCTTTATTTTTAACCATCCTTAACTCCGACACCTGTATCTACAGTATCGAGTGTTTTGTTGACAGTTTACCTTGATTCAGATGTTAGGAGTCATTTGACCCATCTTTCCACTATTTCTATCAATCGCCTTAAATACCACAATTTAATGTGGATTTCTATTTAGGGCTCACTTCTTGACTGACTGCCGGGGACGCGTCCTAGTCTCCTGGCAACACAGCCAAGTTAGATACACACCGGAGAATAGGTGTGTTTCAATGCGGCAGCGCTATTAGTTGCCTGCACTATTGATGGCTGAGTCCTGCGATACCTATGCCCTGGGACTGAGCATGCGTGGGTTTCAGCGCTGTGCATATATCGGAGCACACACTGTTCCTGCGTATCAAGCCTCGCTCTCAGCATGGATGATTGAGTGCAGGTGCTAGGTGAACGTGCATGCCGGCACCTGCGTTCATTGGTGGATTTCTACCCCGCCCTCCAAGTCTCACTGCAAAGGTAATTCTTTCAAAACTGTCAGGATTAGTGACACTTTGGCTATCCATACCCTAGAGGGGAGACATTATACCCCTCGGCACGTGTATGTAGATCTATCTAATACTACTACACGCCTGGTTAGGAGGATCCTGTTATTTTAGGTATCCTCCGGTAAGCTTTGGGTATTCTATTTTATCCTGCAACCCCAGCTCACAGAAACCCATTCTCCTAACTTCAGTTATTTTCCCCTGATGAGCCTTCAAGATTTTGTAAGGTGAAACGTGAATGTAGGGAAGGGAATTCGGATAGGGTCTAATAGGGCCAGTATTACTAGGGAGAGGTTCGGGACAGGGTGGCCCTTATAAGGATGAGTGCCCTGTGGTCAGGCTGCTCTGATAATTTTAGTGGTTAGGGTTCAGCCTACAGATTTATACAGGGCATTTGTATGGACTTTGCCCACAGGAATCATTGTTGTGTCTGCAGTACCCACAGATGGCTGGGATCGACAAGGTGTACCCCTTATGGATCAGTCCGTAATGATGAACCTCCCAAGGAAGTGGTAGGACAAAGGCTGTTTATTGAGTGCTGCCGTGCACTTTTGCTATCTATCACCTCTATTGTTTTTTATTGTGTCTGCATCTTGGGAAACATACTTTTTTGATGTCCTTGTTGTGGGACACGTATTTTGCACATATTTATCTGGGATGACTTATTTTAAATTGTGATAATAAATGTTATGTTTTAGTGATTACCCCATGTATATTAGGCCTCCGCAAAACGGACAAGAATAGGACATGCTCTATTTTTTTTGCGGGGCCATGGAATGGAGCAACGGATGCGGACAGCACATGGAGTGCTGTCCACATCTTTTGCGGCCCCATTGAAGTGAATGGGTCCGCGCCCAAGCCGCAAAATATGTTCCAGTTTATTCAGTTTTGTCCCCATTGACAATGAATGGGGACAACACGGAAGTGTTGTGCTGTGGTTTTGAGACCCTATGCCAGATCTAAAAACCGAACAGCACAACGCAGATGTCAAAGTAGACTAACAGTTTTTTTGCTAAACATTTCTCAGAATTAACAAAAAAACTATACATTTGTCAGAAATAATTTTTCCTGGAAGTATTTGACACATGTGTACTGGAAAACTGGGTTGGGATGAGACGGGATTCATACTAACTTTTGCTATGAGGCTCTATAAGATCTGTGTGTGCCCCTTAGGCTAAATAAAACTGATCACATTGTATTGTTCACAGCAATTGTTAGTAGAGACATCAAAATGATTCAGCTTTCATGCTGTAGAACAGGGCTAGGCAACCTCTGGCACTCCAGCTGTTGTAAAACTACAACTCCCAGCATGCATACTTGCTCTGCTCTTCTAAGAAATATCATAGAAATGAATGAAGCATGCTGGGAATTGTAGTTTCACAACAGCTGGAGTGCCGAAGGTTGCTGACCCCTGCTGTAGAATAACACATAGACCTGGCCTAATGTGTGGCCCCATGATCAAATATTTTTGGCAATCTTGATCTTATCGCCAAATATCCACCAATAAAATAACACTGTTCATCTCTAGTACATGTGAAAATACAGTGCTTCCAAGATTGGCATGGACTGAACATAAAGCATGGCATTGACTTTTATAAAATACAATTATTACTGAGCAGTAGTGATAAGCGGCAGGGGCAATATTTGAAATTGCAATATTTCACAAATATTTGGGCGAATATTTGTCATATTATTTTCTTGATTGCGAAAAATTGGCAATGTAATATTCGAGTAATGCGCACGCAATACAGGCATGAGTCACTATTGCAACATTGTTCAAGCTGCTAGTAGTTTCCTGAAACTGGAGAAAATGGTTGGCACAGAAGAACATTGCAATAGCTTTATATGCAGATAGCGTGCTCCAATGTATTCGCGATTGCGCAAATCGGCAATTAATGATGCGCATATTTTTGCACAATACGTGCAACTTCACATTTTAGCAGGTCTGACTACATATTAGTGATTGGTGCACTAAGTATTGTTGTGAACTTGTGACATCACAGCACTATGTCTAGCATGTATGTATGGACAGCAGAACCTATCACATTACCTAACACCCTGCACTAAATCACGAAAACCTGCAGAAAATGTCTGCTAGGGTGGTTCTTATATAGTAAGGGGTAGGCAACTTTCCTATTGGTTGCTAGGGATGTTGCTAAGCTCAAACAAAGACATTGCAGCCTTCTCATTGGCCCACAAGCAAGAAGCAAGGAGGGATCACATGAGTTCAGAGGAAAAAAAATCTAGAATATTCGAAAATACGAATATATAGCACTATATTCTAAATCTACACAAATTCTCTAAGTGGCAATATTCCCGATAGAAATTCGCGATTTGAACATTTAAGCCCAACACTACTGAACAGATAATTCTAGATGCATTTCCAAAATCAAAAACACTATAAGGATATAATGTAATCAGGAAGACTTGTCTGTCGTGAGCAACATGTTAGTCTTTTCTCGAACTGACAGTTGCATTGCTAGTAGTACAAAAGCTGAGACTTGTGTGAACTCATAGCTTAATCTTCCAAGCTCTAAAAAAATTAATAGAAATGCAATGAACTAGACATATCCTCTATTGTTAATGGAAATATCTTGTCATCTTAATGTCTATTCTACTTCACCAAGCAATGTCAGTAAATACACATTGCAAGTTGCCATGTGATGAGTATAAATACCGTTATGCTCTGATGGGAGATTGCCTTTAATATCTGTGTTGGTGTGTCAAGTAATGACAGTAAATTTGTGTTCTGTATTTCTATTTAATCACAGGTTCCAGCTGAACTGAGAATCTGTTCCAGACGTAAACAATCATTTGAATCAACCAGTGCAACCAGACATGACACTTTTTACTATCTGTGCCCCAACTAATAGGGCAAATAAATCTACTCAGAGGAAAATGTACTGTATTTCATATTTATCAGAAGCTTTACATCCCTGATCAAATGGGGAGAAAAAAAGACTGGATCGCACATCCACAATGCTTAACCCTTGATATACGCTCTTCAGCTAAATACTATAATACTAATCCCCCATATCGCATGCAAATAGTGGAGACATTAGTTTACATTTTGATCAAAAGGTAGTAAGCCCACTCACCCCTTCACGGTTGTCTCCTAGAGTGGGTATCTACTCTGTCCATAATCTGATGAAGGTGCCATGCTGCATGGCGACACGTGGCACCATCCCAGCAGGCCGCAGCTACGCAGGCCAGCCAGAAAAGTACCACAACAACAAAGGCCACCATGCAGCATAGCACCGTCTGAACAGGAGCCTAATGCAACCTGCTCAGTACAAACAGAAACCAGGACTAACACTAGCAGGTCACTCACACTCTTAAACTAATGTCTCCACTATTTGCATGCGATATGGGGGATTAGTACTATAGTATTTAGCTGAAGAGCATATATCAAGGGTTAAGCATTGTGTATGTGCGATCCAGTCTTTTTTCTCCCCATTTGATACATATTACATCTTCCTTCTTGTTTATTCCTGGTATCAGCACTCCTCCCACTTGCCACAGGCGGTTTTAATTAATTAGCAGGAGACTGCATAAGAGTGTGAGTAACCCACTAGTTGTTAGTCCTGGTTTCTGTTAGTACTGAGCAGGTTGCATTAAGCTCCTGTTCAGACGGTGCTATGCTGCATGGTGGCCTTTGTTGCTGTGGTGCTTTTCTGGCTGGCTTGCGTAACTGCAGTCTGCTGGGATGGTGCCACGTGTCGCCATGCAGCATGGCGCCTTTATCAGATTATGGACAGAGTAGATACCCTCTCTAGGAGACAACCATGACGGGGTGAGTGGGCTTACTGCCTTTTGATCAAAATGTAAACTAATGTCTACTATTTGCATGCGATATGGGGGATTAGTACTATAGTATTTAGCTGAAGAGCATATATCAAGGGTTAAGCATTGTGGATGTGCGATGCAGTCTTTTTTCTCCCCATTTGATACGCTTTACATCCCTGACTTGTTGCCATTCATTTTGATAAATAGTTGTCATATGTGTCTTTTATATTAGAATATACAATTTTCCAGCATTAGCATAAAAGTTAAATACAGCAGTATCCACAACATAATTGCTAAGGGTATGGCCACACAATCAAGTTTTTGAAGCAGAACCAGGAGTGGGTCATGAAAGGAGAGAAGGTATTATGGCCAGATAAAAAATTCTCTTTTTTGAAACAACTCTGGGGTTTGGCTTCAAAAACTGAGTAAAAAAACCTGAAGGTGAGGCTGTGCCCTAGGATGCATGACATTTTTCAACTGAAATAGTACCTCAAATGACCCACTTAAACATCTTTTAGGATATGCAACTTGTGTACAACAAGGGGGTCATTGATTATACCGAAATGCACCTTAATTAGGCGTATTTCAGGCGCAGATGGCAGCGCAACGCTTGCTGTCTGTGACATTACCCCGCTAACGTCATGTCAATTTTTACGCCGGTTTTCGGTGTAGAAAATTGTCTAAATGTAAGACAGCTAGGAAGCTGTGTTACATTTAGAACTGATGCTCTGGCTGCACCTATTTATAACTTTGGCAGATCCACCGTCAACTATGGGCCTTTATAAAGACACTAACATTAGTGTTTTATGTGTTTTGGTAACTTCATTCCAGGCAGTCTGCTCCATTCATTTCAATAAGGGGCAGGGAAGGAGGAAAGTTGAATTACTACAATAAGGAATTGCATGATATTGGTGTGTCTAAAGATGGATCTTGCTAGTTAATAAAGCACTGTGCTGTGATTACAGCAGCCTTGGCAATGAGTTAAGCAATGTGAAAGGCTGATTTTACACATAGGGCCAGATATATCATTTGATTACACCAGTTTTCTGGTGTGAAAAAGTCACAAACTGCATGTTTGCCACTTTTTCAACACCACAAAAATTTCTGTGCAAATTAAGTTTCTCTGCCAGCCTCGCCAGGGAGGAGCCACAACACTCCCTCCACCACCACCACCACGTTTATCATCTACTATGGCAGTTTTCAGATGTAAAACAACTCTGAAACCTGCGCTAGCCGCTCAATTGTTGGCAGGCTGATGCTTGGAAGAGTTATATGATAATGACACTATTGGGAGCAACTTGAATATTTTTTCTCTAGTCACTAGTTGGTGTATTTAAAAACACAAATTGCATACTATGTAGTGGGAAGCTGGAATATTTCTTTTTTTAATGGGCTGGAATTATAAAAAAAAAAACACAATTCCGCTTTAGTTTTATGGGTTTTGTTTTCACAGTGTTTCCTATGCAGTAAAATTGACCTGTTACCTTCATTGTCTAGGTAAGTATGATAATAACGGTACCATATTTATATAGCTTTTGTGGCATTTTAATACTGAAAAAAAATAAAAACTTTGGGAATTTTTTTTTCTCTGCATCGCCATATTAAGACCCTCATAACTTTTTTTATTTTAGGTCTACGGAGCTGTGTGAGGGTTCATTTATTGCAAGACGATCTGTAGTTTTTTGTTAATACTTGGATTACATTTTGATAACTTTTTATTAATGTTTTTTGAGCATGGGAAGTGACAAAAAATGACAAAAAAGCAATTTTGATGTTTTTTTTTTTGCATTCCACCATTTGCTGTCTAGGATAAATATTTTTATTTTTATTTTCTAGCATGCAGTGATGCCTATGATGTTTATGTTTTAAATTATTTATTTTATTGGGGAAAGGGGGAGGGTGATTTGAATTTTCATTTTTTTAACATTTCTAAATCCTTTTTCTTTCTTTTACACTTTTTAATATTTCATCTAAGGAACTTGAACAAGCAACCACTAGTTGCTACTACGTATACTAATGCATTGGAGTCTTTGGGCTTTTTATTTAGTACCTATGGAGCCCTGCCACATCGTCAGCTTCTGATCATTCAGAAGGACCAAGGCTGCTGCACATACTATCCGACTTCCCCAATCCCCACTAGGTGGAGCCGTTGCACAGCCGGCAGCAGGTGCTCCCATTTTTTTTAGCTCGCAGATGCTGTGGTCACATCTGATGGGTTAAATATGTGCAACAGATGTTATCGTGAAACGCATACATTAGGTATGGTGCCCGCTGTGCTTTTAAACAGGCACCATATTTAAATACCTGACTTCTACCATAAATTTACGGTGGACGGTTGGGAAGAGGTTAAACAGTACAGTTCAAAAAAACATATTGTTGTATTTGGCACCTAGTCAAAAACAAAGCTAACTGGCTTTTACTACTTCTAGTGACTCATGGCTTGAATGGATCTATGACATTCTGGATACAATCCTGCTTTTAATGGATAAGTACAGGCATATAGCGATAGGCTGACATGGAGGCTGTTCTGTAGTACTACATGAAGACTGAAATTGCAGTCAAAACTGATTATGTGGGATTAATGCTCATTTAAACGGTATTCAATAACACAGCATGAGCATTATCTTACAATAGCCCTAAAGCTTTGCAGTTTGTGACCATGCTGGATGTTTCTTTTCTAATCTCTGATTTCCCTGCTACAATGTTACTGGTAAACTACTCGGCAAATTTTCAGCAGATTATTTTTAGTTAATGTGCATGCACAGTTCTATTTAAAATACAGAATATTGTTAACTGTTTATATTTGAGTGAAAATGAGTGGTCTAGATTCAGGTCACATTGGCCTTTAGCAAAGGGAATTTTGGGTGGAAAAGGAGGTCCCAATTTGGACTGCCCAAATTTGCTAATGTGTACTGAGTGTTTTGTGTGTGCACAAAAGATCTTTACTAAGAGAACTGTATATTGAAAAAGGCTCTCTAACCCACTAGTACTAAAACTGCATATAAACAGAAGCAATTTTAGACGTCTTTCACACGACCGTATGGTTTTGCAGTCCGCAAAAAACGGATCCGCAAACAAAACTGATGACATCCGTGTGCATTCCGTTTTTTTTCAGAACGGAACACCTGGCCTCTAGTAGAACAGTACTATCCTTGTCTCTGATGCGGACAAGAATAGGACAAGTTCTATCTTTTAACGGAACGGAAATATGGAAATATGGAAACAGAATGCAAACGGAGTACCTTCCGTTTTTTTTTTGCGGACCCATTGAAATGAATAGTTCCATATATGGAACGCAAAAAATGGCCCGTACACTCACAAAAAAAAACGTTTGTGTGAAAGAGGCCTTGCAGTGATGGCTGTTTTGACCACAGCAAAAATTCAGGAAAACCCCATGTTGGGCAGTGGTACATCAATGTCACACATTACATCTCTACATGGATATATAGTTGCCAGATTTAAAGGGCTTGGCCCCTTGTGACCAATGTGTACATGAGATGACTACAGTTAGGTCCATATATATTCGGCCAGAGACAACACTTTTCTAATTTTTTTTTAACAAAGAGAGAAGATCAGGCGGCACTGCCGTACTGAATATTCCCGTATTAGCGAATATATCCGCGTTTATTCAGACTGCCAGTGACGGTAGTATAATGGTCAGCGGTGTTGCTCAGCTCAGACAATAGATCATAAATGACGGTATGAGAGATAAAAGAGGACGAGCGGCACTCACCAAGTCCAACAAACAGACCTACTTTATTGATCCATAGCTTTCGAACGGACCAGCGACACATAAGGCATCGGGAGGGGGGGAGACACATATGAGGTTGCGGTAATGGAACAGCGACGGTCGTTTCGCGCTAGTTCATGCGCGTCTTCAGGCCAATACGTATTGACCTGACATGAACTAGCGCGAAACGGCCGTCGCCGTTCCATTACCGCAACCTCATAGGTGTCTCCCCCCCCTCCCGATGCCTTATGTGACGCTGGTCCGTTCAAAAGCTATGGATCAATCAGGTAGGTCTGTTTGTTGGACTTGGTGAGTGCCGCTCGTCCTCTTTTATCTCTCATACCGTCACTTTTCTAATTTTTGTTCTGTGCATTTACCACAATAGATTTTGAACAAAACAATTCAAATGCAGTTGAAGTTCAGACTTTCAGCTTTAATTCAGTGGGTTGAACAAAATGATTTCATAAAAATGTGATTAATTAAAGCATTTTTTAAACTCAATCCCTTCATTTCAGGGGCTCAAAAGTAATTGGACAAATTAAATAATTGTAAATAAAATGTTAATTTCTAATACTTGGTTGAAAACCTATTGTTGGCAATGGCTGCCTGAAGTCTTGAACTCATGTAAATCACCAGATTCTGTGTTTCCTCCTTTTTAATGCTCTGCTAGGCCTTTACTGCAGCAGTTTTCAGTTGCTGTTTGTTTGTGGGCCTTTCTGTCTATAGTCTATAGTCTATAACAAGTGAAATGCATGCTCTATTGGGTTCAGATCAGGTCACTAGCTTGGCCATTCAAGAATATTCCACTTTTTTGCTTTAATAAACTCCTGGATTGCTTTGGCTTTATGTTTTGAGTCATTGTCCATCTGTATTATGAAACACCGACTAATCAGTTTGGCTGCATTCGGCTGGATTTGAGCACACAGTATGCTTCTGAAAACCCTGGAATTCATCCGGATGCTTCTGTCCTGTGTCACATCATCAATAAACACTAGGGACTTAGTGCCACTGGCAGCCATGCATGCCCAAGCCATCGCACTTCAACCGCAATGTTTTACAGATGATGTGGTAAGTTTTGGATCATTCGCTGTACCATGACTTTGCCATACTTTTTTCTTTGCATCATTCTGGTAGAGGTTGATCTTGGTTTCATCTGTCTAAAGAATATTCTTCCATAAGTGTGCTGGTTTTTTAAGATGTTTTTTTTTTTTTTTTTTTAGCAAAGTCCAATCTATCCCTCTTATTCTTGAAGCTTATGAGTGGCTTCCACCGTGCAGTAAACCCTCTGTATTTACTTTCATGCAGTCTTCTTTTTATGGTAAATTTGGATATTGATATGCCTATATCCTGGAGAGTGTATTTTACTTGGTTGGCTGTTGTGATGGGGTTTCTCTTCACCATGGTAATTATTCTGCGATCATCTACCACTGTTGTCTTCCGTGGGAGTCTTCTTGCATTGTTGAGGTCACCAGTGCTTTCTTTCTTTCTCAGGATGTACCTGACTGTAGATTTTACCACTTCTAACAGTGTAGGAATTTCTCGGTGGGTTTTTTCTGTTTTTACAGATTAAGGATGGCTTTTTTTCACCTGCATGGAGAGCTCATTTGACCGCATGGTTACTTCTTAGCAAAATCTTAAAAATGCAAGCACCACACCTCAAATCAACTCCAGGCCTTTTATGTGCTTAATGAGAAAGAAATAATAAAAGAATTGCCCAGACCTGCCCATGAAAAAGCCTTTGAGTCAATTGTCCGATTACTTTTGGTCCCCTTAAAAACAGGGTGCCACATATAAAGGAGCTGAAACTCCTAAACCATTCATCCAATTTTAATGTGGATACTCTCAAATGAAAGCTAAAAGTCTGAACTTTATATCTATTATATAACTAAAACTTGAATATGTTTTAGTAAGCAGGTAAAAAAACAAACTTTGTTCTCTAGTAGCTTTGCCACTCCCTTACCTGACTGCCTATGGTAATTGCTTGCTCATGAGCACTATACCTACCTGTATCGAATACGTAACATGCAGATGTTGAACTACATCCATGGTTATTCAATACCGCAAAGATGAAGGGCACTATGTTTCTCTTTATGTTCTTTTTCTTCTTTCTTTACTTTTTATTTTATTTTTCTTCCTTCTTTCTTTCTGTAGTGAAGGCCTTTACCTTTCCTACTTATAACCGAGCATCAATCAGTCAATCACTGCTTTGTATATGCATATTCGTGAACTGTGAAATTGGTAATGTTGTGTACAACTTTGTCATAACTGTATGCATATGTAGATGTTTATTATTTCTCTTGTTCAAACTCAATAAAAATCTGTTGAACAATAAAAACAAACTTTGTGTCCGTGCCCAAATATATATGGACCTAAGTGTATATGGCACTATAAGCCTTTGTTGATATTCTGTGCCATTTGATATTTTTCTTAAGACACATCTCCTTAGACACATCTTATGTGCTATCTGCATAGAGGTCCTGTCCATAAAATGGCTGTTGATGGAGGGTCATGTGACCAGACAAATCACAGGCTCCTGCATTCAAACACACTGCTTCTACACTAAACTCCCAACAATGCAAATGCAGATGGCGGGTGCAGTGTATTTGAATGGAGGAGACATCACATGGAGGTGATTTGCCTGGTCACATGACCCTACATCAGCAGCCATTTTATGAACAAGACTTTTGTGGTGAAAATGGCACAGAATTTCAACGAAGGCTATATGGTTTTCCCATCTTTATTAAGTGATGGCCTCAGGATAGGCCATTACTAGATGATTGGCAGGGTGTCTGACACCCCACACCCCCTCTAATCAGTTGTTCGACAATAACTTTAGCACTAAAAGCAGACAACTATGTCTACTTTGCACTGGACTGAACTTGTCACTGCATCGCTGCTCCCTTTGAAATAAATGGTACAGAAGCCTGAACAGAAATAATGCCCGCAATAAAATAATGCCACCTGTAGTGCCTATTGCAGATTGCCACTTTATAGGACTACCAAAGATGTTGTAACCATATAGCAATGTCTGGAGAATAATTCCCATCATGTAGCTGTCTCCATGGAATAGTTACTGCTATGCCTGTACACATACAAATTCAGCAGCCAAACTACTGCACTTATTATCCAGCAAACATATCCCCTCTATACTCATGAACTAATGTGCCAAAATTATTGTGCAAACCTCAACTGTGAGAAAAGTATTGTCACACAGAAGTGATCTATACTTCATCAATTCTCCCAAGCTTCCTCACAGCGGGATATACAGGCCACTGCTGGCCACAGTTGCCTATTATTGTTTTTTTGCCTTCACAAGCATATTTTGTTTAAAATCTTATATTCCTGGATCTCTGACCTTTGTTTTGTTTATGACTTCACCTCTGACAGCAGATTGTACCATTGATGTAATCTGGTGCTGACCCGGTCTGGTATTAGATTCTGTGTTTGTCTCTTATTTTGGTTTTAACGTGACTCTCTGGTTTTTAGTTAGGTTTGTTATTAGTTTTGCTCTATAATTTAGATTTCATCTTAGTCAAACCCATCTGGTTATGAGCCCATTGCCCAGTTAGGGACCATCACCTAGTTGGGGGCCACCATTTAGGGTGCATTCTCCAAGTAGATAGAGACAGTGGTGTCATTGGAATTTAGGACTGCTCTGTTTCCTAACCTGACAGGCATAATCCATAATGATAAGTTACACATATTCCCTATCACTACTTTCTAAGTATTAAGTGATACCCCCAGTGGTGGAAGGGGAGGTCTCTTTCCAGATTACAAAATGTAGTACTTTGTAGTGTTTTCCTGGGTTTCATAATATAATTTTTTATCTGGTCATTTACACCTATTACTTATTACACATCTATCTTACATTAAAGTGTGTTTCATTTTTGTTCATGTTCTTGGATATTAGGTATGGAAATGTAAAATTACTATGTGACGTTTATGATCATTTATTTCATTTTAGTGCTGACTCCACCCCTGCAGAGTCAATGAAAGCAAAAAAAGGGCTTCTAGACAGTGTACATGACTTACCGTTGCATTAACCTGAAGTTGGTATGCCACAGTGGTTTCATAGTCCAGCGGACTGATAACAGTCACAATGCCCCGAGACCTATCAATAGCAAAAAAACTGGAGGGCGGCTGAATCGAGTACAACACGCTTCCACCTGTTCCCTGATCAGGATCTGTGGCATTTACAATATAAATTGGAGTTCCCACTGGTGTGTTCTGAAAAAGAGGAAACACATACGGTGTGAAATTAACAGATGGAAATTAACTAACCCACTCAAACGGTTCAAGACAAATAAACTGACCCTGTTACTGTGTAATGTAATCTGAAATGTTTTATTACTCCATTGGAAGCAAATCACCTCATTATACTTGCTTATTCTCAGCACTGCAAATAAGCACAGTTGCCCGGGATACTGTTTTCTTACTGCGTTACAGGAACTACATTATTAGAAAAATGAATATACCTATTTACCTAAAAAAAAACACTGTAATTAGTGTCATTCCAAGTTTAACATTGTTGCCTGCTTGGCAATAATTAAACCTATGACTGCAGTTTTCCCCCTTAATAAAACAATTATCGCTTGAAACATTAGTATTGAGATTGTGATGAAAACCAACATAAGGAAGAAAAAAGTTTAGCTACCATTCACAAAAGTAATATAGAGTTTTATGTAATTTTCCAAAGAAGAACATTCAGTATATGCACTAATGCAGAGGAGGGCTAATGTTCTCCTCACAGTCTTATCTATTGAGCGGGCTAATTTCAGCAGCCATCTAATGTGTATGGGGACCTCATGACAATGATGGGGGAGATAAGGATTGGGTTGTTGCATTTAAACTGTCTGATCCTTTTATTTTTGGGTTGATAAGCCAATGTCAAAGGTACCTGGCAGTGACCTCCTCTTCCTCTTTCTACTAACAACACTGATGCATTTGAGCCAAGCAAACGTGTGTAGGAGGCAAACAGCTATCCTATGTGTAATGCTGGCCCTAGGCTAGGGCTACTTGTGAACTTCTTGTATCAAGATTCCCCTTTTTAACTTTTAAAGAGGTTGCCTACTTCCTACTTAAATTCCTGACATGTAATGGCATATGGAATGCTATAATGGCCTATTGCTTACCCCAACATGCAGTGTAGCTGGCCAGCTAAGACCTGTCCTAGGTTGCTAATAGAGAGAGAGAGCTAGACCTGCCAAATAATGTTAATACAGTTCATATGTTTGTAGGTTACAGCCAAAAGCAGAGTTATTACTGTGATGAATGTTTCTGAATGTCATATAACAGTTATACATGTATTGTGTTTACAGAAGCAGAAAAGGATAATGTAACTTTAGGACTCATTATATGACTGGAAAGTAGTGTTGAGTGCGAATATTCGAATTTCGATTTTTTTTATCGCAAATATCGGCATTTCGTAAAAACTATATTTCGACTAGAGTGATATATATTTGTAGAAGTGAATATTCTTTTTTTTTTTTCAGTTGAACCCATTACCTAGTATACCGACCTGCTTCTTGCTTGTGGGCCAATGTGAGAAGGCTGCAATATTGTAGTCTGTAGTGAATTAGAATATTCTTCATTTTTTAATTATTTTTTCTCTTATGCGAAAAATCGGCAATGTAATATTCGCGTAATGCGAACATTCTAACACCCGAATATATAGCACTATGAATAGTATATATAGAATATAGAATATATAGCACTCGTTTTTTTATTTCGTTATTTTTTTCCATCTGAAGTCATGATTCCTCCCTGCTTAAGTTGCTTTTGGGCCAAAGACGGTTCACATTAAATTGGAAAAAATGACGAATATTTTTTATAGTGCTATTTATTCGTGTTTCAGAATATTTGCATTACGCGAATATTACATTGCCGATTTTTCGCAATTAATAGAATAATCTCGAATACGAATATTTGCGAATATATGATGAATATTCTAACGAATATTCGCAAAATATTGCGAATTCGAATATTGCCCCTGCCGCTCATCACTACTGGAAAGGTAAGCCAATCACAGCCAGCCTCACACTGCCCAAAAGTCTTAGCCAATCAGAGCCAGTTACACACTGAGCTTGTGTGAGAAGTCCCCTAAAGCCCCTTTCACATGGGCGAGTTTTCCCATGCGGGTGCAATGCGTGATGTGAACGCATTGCACCCGCACTGAATCCTGACCCATTCATTCCAATGGGTCTGTGTACATGAGTGTTTTTTTTCCACGCATCACTTGTGCATTGCTTGAAAATCGCAGAATGATCTATATTCTGCGTTTTTCATGCAGCCTTAGCCCCATAGAAGTGAATGGGGCTGCGTGAAAAACGCATTGCATCCGCAAGCAAGTGCGGGTGCGTTGCGTTTTTCACTGATGATTGCTAGGAGATGTTGTTTGCAAACCTTCAGTTTTTATCACGAGTGTGAAAAACGCATCAAAACCCATTGCACCAGCGTGAAAAAAACTGAACAACTGAATGCTATCACAGGCAAAACTGAATGGCTTTGCCTGTGAAATTGCACAGTTTTCACTGAACGCATCCGCAACGCATCCAGACCTAATCCGGACACGCTCGTGTGAAAGAGGCCTAACAGATTCTTCCAGAATCATTATTCACCAGAGAGGTGAACAGACAGTTCCAGCCAGAGCAATGTTTTACGGAAGTTGAAGAGGCCAAAATAGGTAGTTAACACAGTTATAAATGTTCCTATTGTTTAATAGTGTGATTGGGACTGTATACTGAACCATTTATGTGTTTACTTGCAGTTCCACCAAATGCACAATATGCAATAAGCAAATGTAAAGTCCACGTTGCTTGCATCAAATGTGAAGTCCAAATGTAAGAAGCAAATGTACAGTTTCAGCAAATGTGTAGAGCAAACAGCTAACTGAAAGCAAATTGCTATCAAACAGCATACTGCAAATCAAATGAGCAATTGTATAGAGTCAAACACAGAAATAAATTCACCATTTTATGTTAACTGACAAGATTGAACTGTTGAACTGCCATTTTGTGATACTCTATTCACCACGTGTTTTGTACATGGACTGTCTGCTGCAGAAGCAGCAGTGTTATATATGAAGAAAAGTTGAAGTTATTAAAGAAGTTATTTCAAGCATTTGGTGTGCTCTTCAAACCTACTGCTTCCATAGAACGGCGCTAGAGGAATTAGAGTAATAGACAGACTGCTTAGAGTAAAAGTCAGAGATATTATAATTCTTCTAATGCCACAGCGCAAAAGGCACTTCATAGTGATGCGCCTGCCACAGCAGGAAAGAAAATTCGTTTTTTTAGCGTTTCATGTGCCTTTACATGTTAGTGTACAGCATTTCAAAAATTTAAGTAGAAAGCAGACAATCCCTTTGATGAAGTAATAAATGCAGTTGACAGGAGTGATCTTTCATACAATGCAAAGTGTTCAACCAGCTTTTCGTTTCAGCCCATTTTCATGCAGATTTTGACGTGTTTTTGACATGTTCATTGATGTTTTTTTCACCAATGGCTATTTACTTCTATGCAAAAATACATTTTTAGCTCATGTTTTTTTAAGCGGCTCCACAACAAAAAACACACAGAAAATTCATTGACTCGTATGGAGTTCATTTTAAAGCTTCTCATTCATTTCAATAGGAGATCCAGCGAGGATTCTGCCCCAAGATAGGGTATGCTACTTCTTTTTTTCACACGGGCTCCAAGTGCTGCTTTCCATTGAATTGAATGGGAGGCTGTCTTGAGACTGGAGCTGATTTTTAAGGGGAAATGCTCCAAATCAGCGCAAATAAGGGTGTGAACTGGCCCTAAGGCTACCAATGTTCCATTACTATTCAAGCATTTAACCCCTTAAGGATGCAGGGCATATGGGTATGCCCTGGCGTCCTGGTACTTAAGGACTCAGGACGTACCAGTATGTCCTGAAAATTTCCGATCACCGCTGCGCAGGTGATGGTGATCGGAACAAGGTGCCTGCTAAAATCATTTAGCAGGCTTCTTGGCACAATGCCCAGGGGGGTCCTGTGACCCCCCCCATGTCATCAGAGACTTAAATACCGTAAAACAATAAAAACGATGTAAAAAAAAACATTTTTGTCACCTCACATCTCATAAACTGTAATAGCAAGCGATCAAAAAGTTATATGCACCCAAAAATAAAGCCAATCAAACCGTCATCTCATCCCTCAAAAAATGATACCCCACATAGGACAATCGCACAAAAAACTAAAAAAATTTAAAAAATTGCCTCTCAGACTATGGAGACATTAAAACATGATTTTTTTTGTTTCAAAAATGATATTATTGTGTAAAACTTAAATAAATTTAAAAAAGTATACATATTCGTTATCGCCGCGTCCGTAACAACCTGCTCTATAAAAATAACACATGACCTAACCCCTCAGGTGAACACAGAAAAAATGATAATATAAATACCGTGTCATATTTACCCTAAAATAGTACAAACAAAACTGCCACCTTCCTTCCTTCTATGCCCTGCTGTTTGGCCATACAGCAGTTTACAACCACATATGGGGTGTTTCTGCAAACTACAGAATCGGGGTAATAAATATTGAGTTTTGTTTGGCTGTTAACCCTTGCTTTGTTACTGGAAAAAAATGATTAAAATGGAAAAGTTTCCAAAAAATCCAAATTCTGAAATTTTATCTCCATGTGCCATTAACTCTTGTGGAAAACCTAAAAATCAGTTTTCAATACCTAGAGGGGTGTAGTTTCTAGAATTGGGTCATTTTTGGGTGGTTTCTATTATGTAAGCCTCACAAAGTGACTTCAGATCTGAATTGGTCCCTAAAAAGTGGGTTTTTGAAAATTTATGAATAATTTCAAGATTTGCTTCTAGACTTCTAAGCCTTGTAACGTCCCAAATAAATGAAATGGCATTCCCAAAATGATCGATACATGAAGTAGACATATGGGGAATGTAAATCAATAACTTTTTTTTGGCAGTATTAATATGTATTATAGACGTAGAAAAAATGAAACTTGGAAAATTGCTAATTTTTCCAGATTTTTGGTAAATTTTGATTTTTTTTACAATTTTTTTTTTTTCTGACTCCATTTTACCACTGTCATGAAGTACAATATGTGATGAAAAAACTATCTCAGAATAGCCTGCAAGAGTAAAAGCGTTTTAAAGTTATCACCACATAAATTGACACTGGTCAGATTAGCAAAAAATGGCCGGGTGGTGAAATAAGGCTGGGTCCTTAAAGGGTTAAAGAACCACTTCTTCAGTCATGGAAATAACCTGCCAAAACCTTTATCTTGGACAATGCTTCTTGCATTATATCTCTATTCCATGTAAAATGGTTGTTTTGTTAAGGCTCTTCTTGTAACTCAGTGGTAGACAGTTGTTACAAAGAGCACCAGTCACTTTGGACCACCAATCATGTCTTGCATTACACTGACAACCTACTGATTTGAATGGGCACCATGTTATGCTTAATTTCCCCAGTGTTGGCATTGCAGGGAAATTGAACATTTGCTGCCAGCTTTTTACCAGATTTATAGCTGATTGGGGGTCCCTGCAGTGGGACACTATATGATCAGCTAATTGGCAATGGGCCCTTCTAAAAAAACTGTCAAACCATTTCAAGATCATTTCTATGTAGAATGCATGGCTTAAAGTAAAATCACTATAAAATCAAAGTGTAATATTCCCCAACATACAATTTCACATTTTCCCAAAGAAAACAATGACAAAAAATGCTGGCAAAACTGTTTCATATCTTGACTGTCGCATGTCTTGAGTAGGATCTGATTTAACGGTGTGACTTCTAGAACACCATAGAAAATATTCCTGTGCTAAGATCCCTGTGTTAAGATTAAAAGAGGTATTCTGGTTACAGAAAATTATCCCCTATTCTTAGATGCCACTAAGGCAACAAGGGGCCCATTCTTGTGTTGCAGCAACTGTACTGAAAAATTATGTATTGCATTAAGATATAGTTTACACAGGAATCAGTGCCTAGAGCAGGATTTGTAATTAAAGTTTATTCTAGTTAAATTTTATTTTATTACTTGTGTTATGTTCTGCTTCACCAAATATGGTGTAAAATATGGAAGAGTGAAAAGTAAAGAAAACTAGATTTCAGAACCATGGACAGCAACATACAGCTTAATTTATGCCTGTGGCAGCTATTGTTTGTACTGGCTGTCTTTAAGGCCCCTTTCACGCGGACGAGTTTTTCGAGCGGGTGCAATGCATGATGTGCATGCATTGCACCCGTACTCAATCCTGACCCATTTATTTCAATGGGGCTTTGTATATGAGCAAAGTTTTTCACGCATCACTTGTGCATTGCATGAAAATCGCAGCATGTTCTATATTCTGCATTTTTCACGCAACGCAGGCCCCATAGAAGTGAATGAAGCTGCGTGAAAATCACATTGCAGGCAAGTGCAGATGCAATGCGATTTTCATGGATGGTTGCTAAGGAGTTGATGTAAATAAATAGCGATAGTTATAATGGAAAATAATAGCATTCTTTAATACAGAATGATAATTCAAATGTCGATTCTTCTTGCAGGACCTGCAAATGGACCTGTGCTGACGTTATCGCGCTCACCACTTAGTGAGCGCGGTGACATCAGGGCAGGTCCTGCTGAATGGAGATATAAGATCCTTCTATCTTCATTTAGCAGGACCCGCGCTGACGTCATATTTTTTAACCCTTAAGGGACATTTTACTTAGCATTCTGTCCTCTTTAAAGTAGATTTTTTTTTAAAGTAACAACCTTTAAATAAACATGGATTACACACCTTAAAAAATTAGTGCACCCCCAAAACCTATCCAGTAATTATGTAAAAAAACATTTTGTCTAAAACTCATAACCAGAGGTTTACAACCACGTGTCCTACCTCCTCTAAGGGCGTTGTTTAAGTGAACCCCTCGATCTTCACAGTACCCCTGATGGTGGGGATAGACTTTCCCGGGGGGAACACAAGGTTGCTACCTCTTGAGGAGGATAGGCTCATGAGGCAGCTGGTCCAGGCGGAATGCAGGCACAGACAGTGTGACTCCCTTGTGAGAGAGAGTAACCGGAACTGAAAGTTTTGGAGAGGACTTCTCCTTGTCTAGGACCACCTCTCCAACTGACACTAGACATTGGCATTTCCTGGCTTCTTTGGACAATTACGAACAAAGTGGGCCTTGCCTCCACAATACATACACAGGTTCTCTGCTTTGCGGCATAAACATTCCTGGTCAAACAATCAAAGGTGCTCTATTTGCATGGGCTCTTCAGATGGGATGGACACTAGAGGAAGAATCGGCTTCTGGAAGTATGTAGCCAAATGGGGTGGTATTCGGGTGCCTGCAACCTCCCTAGAACGTTCCCTAAAACGTATATCTATCCTTGTGGTCAAGGTGATCAGGTAATTCAGAGTAGACGGTTGCGACCAGCTTATTCATCCTTAATCCGGTCAGAAAGACCCTCCCAGAACACCGCAAGTTGAGCCTCATTGTTAAATGCAAGTTCGGCAGCCAGGGTACGAAACTGGTTGACCCACAGACAAGTAACCCTGTCGTAGACGCAGCAGAGCTGATGCAGTGGAGGATATGCGGCCAGGCTATTCAAATACCAGCCGAAAGGTAGCTAGGAAAGACTGCAGATTAGTAGTCTCTGGACCTCCATGTTCTCAAATAGGATATGCCCAAGCAAGGGCCTCATCAGACAGCAGGGACACAATGAAGGCAACCTTGGACCGCTCCGTGGGAAACTTCAGCCCCTGCAACTTAAAGTGGATCAGACACTGGTTTAGGAATCCACAGGAGTTGCACACCAGCGGCACACAGATCTGGATTTACCAGTGTGGGAATTGCTAGAGTAGCGGTGACTGGCGACACTGCCGTAGCTGAAGAAGTGATGGCATCCAGATGAGCAGCGACATTTTGCATGAACTGCATCATGACATCCTGACGTTCACTGTGATGCTTCACTTCATGTAACAATTCCTGAACGACAGCTTTGGGTGGCCAGTGGGGTCCATGACCTCAGTGTACTGTCACGAACCAGCAGGTGTGAACCCACTGTGCCACGTGTCCTCCCTTCTCTAAGGGCATTGTCTAAGTGAACCCCTCGATCTTCACAGTACCCTGATGGTGGGTATAGACTTTTCCAAGGGGAACACCAGGTCACTACCTTTTGAGGAGGATAGGCTCATGAGGCAGCTGGTCCCGAAGAGAGGTACCTGGGAAAGGTACCAGAGGTACAGGCATCGTCAGTAGGCTGAGTCGTTACCAGGAGCAACAGTGCAGGACCGAATGATGAGGCAGAGGCGAAGTCAGACAGGCAATAGGTCACGGCAGGGGGGCACAGGTACAGGTCAGGCAATTCGGATCTGCAACAGGAGAGTCAAGGCAAGCAGGCAGGGATCAAACAGGTAGCAGAGTCTAGGAACACAAGTACGAGTCAGGAACACAGGAACACAAGCGGATATCAAAAACCTTAGCAGGACACAAGGAACTTGACACTGAGGGATCTGGGAAGGGGGATGACCCATATATGTGCTGGAGGGCTAGGATTAGATAGGAAGGTCACATGATCCAACATATAAAACACTGAAAGTGATGCGCGCCGGCCCTTAAGAAAATGCTGCATGAAACAAGAAAGGAAACCCTGGCAACAGATCACCACTGACCTGGGACCGTGGAGGTGAGCAAGGGAAAAGCGGCGCACAGCATCCGCTGCTACAACCACAAATGTGTACATCAAAAATAGCTTTTGCTTTAAAAAACATTGAAACAGGCCATGCAATATTTGACTGGCCTAATGACATTGGGTTATCCACATAGGCGTCACCAGAGAGCAAAGGGTCATTTACAGTTAGACAGGGACAGCATGGTCTATGCCTCTACTCTTCTGCACGCAGTCTGTCAGGATGGACTCAACTGCCCTTTTCTCCAAGCTGGCTGAGATCATAGCTGGTTTTGATGGGAGGGGGTGTACTTCAACCTGCTCAATCTTGGTTTATAGCTTGTTTTAAAGCTGAGAATCTATGCTTTAAAACAATCTGCTTGTAGTTAGCCCCCGGATCATGGGGCTAACCATGATACAGATGGAGCTCTCACTTCACTTGGCTTTATCTCCAGAAAGATTGAAGTTAGCACTTAGTTTAAAGTTTAAATTCTTAATGATAAAACAAGATCTCGCTCATATCTGTAGCTCCTATATAGACTGAGGTAGAGCCATTAGTAGCAAGCACGTATGTCATAAGTCTTTGGCTACAGAACTGCCACCGTGCCAGAACATACAAGATATGTCCTTGACAAGGTAAATGTACTGAATGTATCATAGGCTTTAGACCTTGTTACATTCAAAGTAGTAATGGAGTAGTCATTACAAAGAAATCAATGCAGTAAATTACACTTATCTTTATATTTTTTATACATGTAGGAAATGCTGTTTTTTGTTGTTGTTGTTTTTGTTTTTTTAATATAAACCTTCTGTCTTTAGAGAACTTGATTGAAAATGAAGTTGTTCCTACCAAACAGCAGTCTGTCATTATATCAACTCTCCCATCTGAAACAGTGGGGAATGATCACTATTAGCTTGTCAATGTTGAGTGCAACTGCGGGGAAAAAGACAAATCTGAATGGAAGTGCAAATATACCGAATACAGGGGGAGAATATGAATGCTGATTTACAGAGAACTACATGCAAATAAAAAGAACTTTTTTCTAGTCAGAGAAATTAAAAGAACAAAAGATATATCAGCGTGACATGAGCTCCACATTGACCAAACAAAGTGGCCTAGCAGCTAATTTTCAAATCAAATTGACACCTTTATTTGGATCCACATTTGAATGTTAATAAGTTCAAAGAAAGGAACTAAATCTAAAATGGTACTCCAAATGTAAAATTAAAAAGAAATGTTATATAAAGGGATTTCAATTGAATAATATAATGCATTGTATTTTGTGCAATGTCAAGCAACAAAGCTCCTAATTACTATGATTTCATAAATCATTACTTAGAAAACTGAATATTTTCACAAGATCAGAAGAATAATATTACACTCCCACACAAATACTCATTGGCGAATTAAAGGATTAGCGTCTGGTAATTTACAGTACATAATCAATAGAGAATCTCAGGGGAGCACATAAACCTCATTAGACAATTCTAGTGTTCCATAGTCATTCCTCTACTTGCAAATAGTCTGTCTAATGTGTACACTAGATCTAAGATGACTATATTTTCTCACACAACAACTATTAGCACAGATATTAGCCTTAATTTATGTACTATTGAAATATTACATTACAAATATATACAGTCTAGTCAGTTATGACCACCTCATACTTTGTGGGTCAGCAGCAAATAGCTTATGAAGGACCACACTCAGTGAGGTGAGCCTTCTTGGTAGGTATATAAGGTGAGCGGTAGACTGTCTGCACACATATCCCTCGTTGCTGTCATGGGTGAAAGGGAGTATTTATCAGACTTACAAACAGGGATGATTATTGGCTTTTGGGCCAAGGATGGCAGTATTTCTGAAACCGTGCAATTTGTGAACTGTTCAAGTGCTTCTGTGTTCAGAGTGTATCATAAGTAAACAAATGTCATCATTGTGAAAAAACGACGTGGAAATTGCGGAATGCCACATGCTATTGATGTGCGAGGTAAATGTTGGTTCTGACAGGTTACAGTAGAGCAGCTCACTGCGGATATGAACCAGGGTGCTACCAGATGTGTATACTAGTGCGTATAGGGCTTCAAAGCAGACAATGATGACTGCTCCTATGCAAAAAATTGCATCAGCGGAAAAAACTAAATTTTTCTCGGTAGTATCAGAATCCGCTGATTGGCAAAGGATTGCCGTCTCCAATGCGTCACATTTTCTACTTCATCGAAAAGATGGATGTTGGTGTATCAGGAGAGATAACAGACACCCAGCTCGTGGTTACTCTAGACATTGGCTGGTAGCCATAATAAGGTGACTCCACTGTGTATACCCATGAAGGAGTTGTTCTATGCTGAATAAAAAATATGTTCTGTAGTGTATAAATGTAAAACAACTAAATCTACTGTTGGGATTAGTAAGAACTTTCCAGAGGTTTCATCTTCTTCTACCTATTTCAGTGGAGTATCATGGGGGGCCGAGGGTGTGGTTGCCTCGGGTGCCAAACTTCAGGGGGCACTAGCCATCAGGGCCATTCATTGGGTGGCCAGTTCAAAGAAGGCCACAGGAACCTATGGCTCCCGTCTCCTCTGTTCTGCCTCATAGGCCTCAGGCCACTAGGCCTGAAGCCTATAAGGCAGTAGAATGGCACAGGAGATTGCAATGATATCAACATGAATTCCTGCACTGTGTCTCATAAGACTTAATAACATGGTGCTGGAGGGCATAGTTTTATATATCCTTATAATACAGGGCAGGGCATTATATATACATACTAATAATATAGAGGGGGCCATTATATATCCTAATAATACAAATGAGTTCATTATATATCCTAATGATACAGAGGGGGGCATATTGATTATTGCACACTACTCACACACTAAAACTAACAATACAGAGACAAGTATTTTATATACACACTAGACATTAGGCCCGTTACAATTACGGGCGCTAGAACATTAGTGCTGGCACT
Source organism: Bufotes viridis (assembly GCA_033119425.1). Lineage (NCBI taxonomy): Eukaryota > Metazoa > Chordata > Amphibia > Anura > Bufonidae > Bufotes > Bufotes viridis. The sequence goes on along the minus strand of CM065594.1, from coordinate 182,366,993 downwards.
GTTATGGGGGGGGGGGGAGTCTGTGGCTGATGCACTGTTATGGGGGAGGGGGGTCTGTGGCCGACGCACTATAATGGGGGAGGGGGGTCTGTGGCCGACGCACTGTTATGGGGGAGGGGGGTCTGTGGCCGACGCACTGTTATGGGGAGGGGGTCTGTGGCCGACGCACTGTTATAGGGGGTCTGTGGCCGACGCACTGTTATGGGGGTGTCTGTGGCCGACACACTCTTATAGGGGGGATCTGTGGCCGACGCACTGTTATGGGCGGGATCTGTGGCCGACACACTGTTATGGGGGAGTCTGTGGCTGATGCACTGTTATGGGGGAGGGGGTCTGTGGCTGACGCACTGTTATGGGGGAGGGGGGTCTGTGGCCGACACACTGTTATAGGGGGGTCTGTGGCCGACGCACTGTTATGGGGGTGTCTGTGGCCGACACACTCTTATAGGGGGGATCTGTGGCCGACGCACTGTTATGGGCGGGATCTGTGGCCGACACACTGTTATGGGGGGGGGGGAGTCTGTGGCTGATGCACTGTTATGGGGGAGGGGGGTCTGTGGCTGACGCACTGTTATGGGGGAGGGGGGTCTGTGGCCGACGCACTGTTATAAGGGAGATCTGTGGCCGACACATTGTTATGGGGGGGTCTGTGGCCGACGCTCTGTAATGGGGGAATCTGTAGAGGACACACTGTTATGGGGGATCTGTGGATGACACACTATTATGGGGGTCTATGGCTAACACTGTTATGGGGGGTCTGTGGCTGACCCTTATGGGGGTCTATTGTTGACACTGTTATGGAGGGGTCTGTGGATGTCAATGTTATAGGGGATCTGTGGCTGAAACTGTTATGGGGGATATGTGGATGGCACACTGTTATGGGGGGATCTGTGAATGGCACTGTTATGGGGGGATCTGTGAATGGCACTGTTATGGGGGGGGATCTGTGAATGGCACAGTTATGGGGGGGTCTGTGGCTGACACTGTTATGGAAGGGAGCTGTGGCTGACAATGTTATGGAAGCACTGTGGCTGACACTGTTATGGTGGGGGTCGGTGGCTCACACTGTTATGGGGGGGTTTGTGGCTGACACTGCTATGGGGGGGTCTGTGGCTGACACTGTTATGGGGGTGGTCTATGGCTGACACTGTTACGGGGGCGCTGTGGCTGACACTGTTACGGGGGTGCTGTGGCTGACACTGTTACAGGGGCACTGTGGCTGACACTGTTACGGGGGTGCTGTGGCTGACACTTTTAAGGGGGCGTTGTGCCTGACACTTTTACAGGGGCGCTGTGCCTGACACCATTAAGGGGGGTCTGTGGCTGACACTGTTATGGGGGTGGTCTGTGGCTGACACTGTTATGGGGGTGGTCTGTGGCTGACACTGTTATGGGGGGGAAGTCTGTGGCTGACATTGTTATGGGGGGGAAGTCTGTGCCTGACACTGTTATGGGGGTATCTGTGGATGACACATAGCATCTTATGCTATGTGTCATCCACAGATCCCCCCCATATAAGTATTAATGATCTTCTACATGGTGAGGCAGGCGGGCGGGCGGGCGGCCAGGCACTGGTAGCGCAAGTCACTACGTTATGCGCCTGCGCCAACAGCTTCACTCATGAAGTGGGCGGGGCAGGGGCGTCACTTAGTCACCTACACATTAAACGGCCGCTCTTTCTTCATTACCACGGGAGACGCAGAGCTGAGGATATGCAAATGAGCTAGCTGCTTCTCCCGCGGCGGTTTCATGCTCCTCCACCTGGCGGCCCTTTCACCTCACTGTAGACGCGGCCACTTGACTCCTGCACCTCACTGTGCTGCAGCCGCGTCCCATATGCCTCCTGTGCCCTGTGCAGTCTGTGGAGGCTCCATGCTCCTCCATCTTAGGCGGCCCTGTCAGCTCACTATGGACGCGGCCGCTTGCCTCCTGCACATCTCTGTCCTGCGGCCGCGTCCCATATGCCTCCTGTGCCCTGTAAAGTCCGTGCAGTGTGTGGCGAATCCTCTGTGCACCGCGCATGCGCACTTTAGAATTCGGCACACACGCACGGACATCAGGGACACAGGGATTTTATTAGTATAGATAATACAGAGGGATGGAAGAAAACAAGAGGAAACCGCAGCACTTCAAATCCAAGTGTGTGCAGTGTGTGGCGAATCCTCTGTGCACCGCGCATGCGCACTTTAGAATTCGGCACACACGCACGTACGTCAGGGACACAGGGATTTTATTAGTATAGATAATACAGAGGGATGGAAGAAAACAAGAGGAAACCGCAGCACTTCAAATCCAAAGCTGTATTCTTTATTCACACAGCATGCGACGTTTCGACTTACATAGAGTCTTTATCAAGAACTTGATGCTTGATAAAGACTCTATGTAAGTCGAAACGTCGCATGCTGGGTGAATAAAGAACACAGCTTTGGATTTGAAGTGCTGCGGTTTCCTCTTGTTTTCTTGCATTGTGTATGGGGATCCATAGGCCGGGTTCTGACACCGCAGGCACCGCCACAAGAACGAACTGGTCAGTTTATGACAGAGGTAGTGCTGTCCTATCGGATTCGGATTTACTTTGATCATAATACAGAGGGAGCCATAACATTCCAATAAGACAAAGGGGGCATTATACATACTATCCATACAGAGAGCATTATATATTCATATATATATATATATATATATATATATATATATATATACTAGCAAAAGGGCCTGGCTTCGCACGGGCATATTTTATCTATTTTATTTCATGTTTGTGTGCGTCGTTATAAGATATCAACAGTATCCACTATAACAGTGACATTTACAGTACCCCTCCCCTTTAACAGTGACCTCCACAGCGGCCGCCCCATTATTAGTGACCTCCACAGTACCCCGTCTCGTTAAGAGTGATTTCCACAATAGCCTGCACCCTTAACAGTGACCTCTACAGCGCTCTGTTCCCTTAAAATGTGACCTCCACAACACCCCGCCCCCTTAACAGTGACCTCTACAGCACCCCGGCTCTTAACCCTGACCTCCATAGATAATGCAAACAGATCCGTTCTGAACAGATACATGCGGTTGTATTATCTGAATGGATGCGTTTGTGCAGATCCATGACCAGGCTCAGACTGACCCACCGGGGGGTGCCCCAGCACTGTAAGCAGGGGCGTAGGTAACAGCTCATGGGCCCTGGTGCAAGAGTTCAGCTTGGGCCCCCCTTCCCTCAGTGCTTTGTGTGTCTTCTTATACGGCATAAGGGTCTTTGGGCCCCCTCAGGCTCCTGGGCCCGGTAGCGACTGCTACCTCTGCACCCCCTATAGCTACGCCTATGACTGTAAGTGAGCCTTCACTTTTGAAAGCTCACTGTCACTTTCCTTGAGCTGCAGGCACTGCATACCCAGATGGAGATGCTCATGAGCTGCGTGGAGGGGCCCGCCTCCTGTCTTCATGGGCCCTGCCACCTGAACATATCCATGATCCCCAGCCACAATCTACAAAGATGTCCATCAGTTGGGGGCTCCCTATGCTGCCCCAAGTAGGTAGAAAAGGCAGTCCTTCCTTACTGAATAGGAAGGCTGATAAATCGGAGGACAGCCTATGAGTACTTTTAGCTTATAGTGGTGCATCCAGCCAGCACTTCCTGTCAGTGAGCTTATATCCCTGTGTTCTGATTTTCACAAAAATCGCGTCAAAATGTGATGTTTTTTACAGCGATTTTTGTGAAAATCAGAACATGGGTATATAAGCTCACTGACAGGAAGTGCTGGCTGGATGCACCACTATAAGCTAAAAGTAATCATAGGCTGTCCTCAGCCTTCCTATTCAGTAAGGAAGCACTGCTGCTACAAGGACACAACAGGATGCTGCAGCCACAATACTCAGGGTGAAGCAGGTAAGGGAAATCTATACGTGTATTGAATTGAATCCTTGCATGGGGAGAAAAAAACTTGCTCTGTCCGCTTCCTTCTAATTTTGGGCACTTGCAATGGAATTTGCCACCAATGCAACTAGTGTTAACTAAGTACTATTCCTATTAGTTTAATCTCTGTTTTGTCCCTTATCAGGGCCAGGGCCGGTGTAGTAAATAGATTTTTGGAACCGGGAGATGGAAAAAGACCCATGCTCGGTCCGCTTCGTTTGAACTTCAGGTCACTGTGCGTGCGCCGTGCAATGTACTGTGACACCCTCTATGAGTGGTGGGCACAGTACAGTCTGTGGGCCTGACACACACTGGCAGGCAACTGTAATTATATTAAAGGGTAAAAATTAAATTACTTTTTTATCTGAAAGGTACTGTGCCACCCTATATGAGTGTTGTGCACACAGTACAGTCTGTGGGCCTGCGGCCTCTCACACACGGGCAGGCAACTGTAATATATATATATAAAAAATATAAATAAAATCAGACTGATGTACCATCCCTAAAAAGGGCTTTTTGGGGTGCTGTCAGGACGCTGTCCTTACCGCAGATGACCCCTTTCACACGATATAGCATCCGCACTGAATCCTGACCCATTCATTTCAATGGGTCTGTGTACCTGAGCGTTTTTTTTCACGCATCACTTGTGCGTTGCGTGAAAATCGCAGCATGTTCTATATTCTGCGTTTTTCAGGCAGCCCTAGCCCCATAGAAGTGAATGGGGCTGCGTGAAAAACGCATTGCATCCGCAAGCAAGTGCGGTTGCATTGTGTTTTTCACTGATGGTTGCTAGGAGATGTTGTTTGTAAACCTTCAGTTTTTTATCACGTGCATGAAAAGCGCATCAAAACGCATTGCACCCGCGCGGAAAAAACGGAACAACTGAACGCAATCGCAGGCAAAACTGAATGGCTTTGCCTGTGAAATCTCACAGTTTTCACTGAACGCATCCTCAACGTATCTGGACCTAAGGCCCCATTCACACATCCGCAATTTTTGTCCGCATCCATTCCGCAATTCTGCTGCCTGGGGCCGAACGTGATGCGGAGAGCACACTGTACTTCCGGGTTTCGGCCCCCGAAACATCCGGCCGCGGCTCCACAAAAGATAGAGCATGTCCTATTCTTGTCCGCAGCCTACGGACAAGAATAGGCATCTCTATGAGGAGTGTCGGCATGGTGTGTTGCGGATCCGCAACACACTACGGATGTGTAAATGGGGCCTAATCCGGACACACTTGTGTGAAAGAGGCTGATGAGTCTTTGAGGACTGGAGTGGACACAGAACACTAGTAGCTAACGCTTTCCCTAGAATCCCTATATTAATTCAGCAGCACTCTCCCTGCTCTAATTAACACTGCAGCTTCAGAATGAATCTAAGATGGATGCTGTCCTTGATTTTTGATAGGAGTTGGGAGGGTCTGGGAGGGAGGGTATGCTGATTGGCTGGAATGTGTTTGCTAAATGTGAGGTACAGGGTCAAAGTTTTCTCAATAATAAGGTAAAGGGGGCGAATCGAACATCGCATATGTTCGCCCGCCGTGGCGAATGCGAACATGTGATTTTCGCCGGGAACTGTTCGCCGGCGAATAGTTTGGGACATCTCTAGATAGCTGGCTTAGATTTAGGCCGGTGGTGGATGCGCCGAAATTATGTAGAGGTCGGCAACTTTTCATAACTTTGGCGGATCCACTGCCAGCACACGGGGTTATTAAGACCAGTGATCTTAGTAAATGACCCCCATAGTTCTAATACATTACAAATCACTAGTCAGGCCACACATGTAGCATTGTGTACACTGTAGCACATCTATTCACAAGACATTGCAGAGCTTAAGTGGGCTCAGACTGAAATAAATGGAATGGGGTGGACTGCAGTACCCAGAAAGATTATAAAAACTAGGGTTATTTAGTTTAGAAAAAAAGACGACTGAGGAGAGATCTCCTATGTATAAATATAGAAAGTCAGTGTAGAGATCACTCCCATGATCTGTTTATACCCAGGACTGTGACGTCTTGAGGAACGAAGGTTTTTACATCAACAAAGGAGAGGATTTCTTACTGTAAGAGCATTGAGACTATATCACTCTCTGTGAGAAGAGGTTGTGATGATGAACTCACTAAAAGAGGCCAAGTATCTCAAAGCTACATTATTCTACTGCCAGCAACCAATATCATCCAGTGCTGTACCCCTTAGGGGGACCAGGTCTTAATGATGACCATCCTCATCTTTTGCTGGCTTTACTTCTTCCAAATCATCCTTTAAAGTCTCCATGTCCTAGAAAAATCATCAAGATGCAGAGAGAGGAGAAGCTGGATGTTCCTGATAACATATTCTCATCAATATTAGATGATGTGGAAAAGGAGGAAAAGCAGATGGCAGAAGAAGGACTCCCACATGTAGGGCAGGAGAGCACGGGGGTTGGAGAAGTGGGTATGTCAGAGCTGATTAATATTCTGTGTTTACTGTCAAATAACCTGCAGGAGATTGCAGGCAAGAACAGCAATAATTTGCATATTGTGCCCCCTCCTAACCAGCCAAACCACATACCAGCAACATCCTCTGTTTAAGGTGCCGCGGGGCCATTAACAATGAAGAGGGACTATACAGTGCCCTATATAGTCTATACAGTACTATACAGTATCCTAAGGCAGAGTGACCTGGGTATACCTGATTTATAGCGATTTGTGCCAAATTAATTCTGAACAAATCAAATTTCTTGGTAAACTTCGGTAAAGTTGCTGAATCAAATTTTTTCATCTTTGTTTACAGCATTCATTTAAGCATTCATAATCACCCTAGTTTGACATGCTGAATTCCCAGTAACTTCCCCAAATTCCCATTAAAATTAATAAATATCAATTCTCATCTTACCCCTTCATTTACTTCACTGTAAATCATAATAGAAGGATTATATGATATCAAACAGTGCAAATTAAGGCATGTCAGACTTTCACTATAGTATATTAATTTGAGATATTATCTTTATGCAGTCTAATTAGAGATGAGCATATTTTGAAATTCATTTGTGCTTCGTTTGTTGGTAAAAGCAGAATTGCTTTATGGATTCCGTTACCACGGACCATAATGCAATTCTATGATGGAATGTAACAAAATGTTTTCATTCCATCATTATAGCAGTTTATGGCTGCATAACAGATCCGTCCCATTTCCGTTATGCAGGGGAGTCCTCTCCTGTATAACTGAAACAGGACGGATCTGTTATGCAGGCCTTAGACTTCTATTATGATGGAATGAATAACGGAATGCCTCCAAAGGCATTCCATTATGCATTCCATCATAGAATTGTGTTATGGTCCGTAGTAACGGAATCCATAAAGCCATTATGCTTTTACCACCAAACGAAGAGCAAACAAATTTCCTAACATGAAATTCGCTCATCCCTAAGTATAATCTATTATTGAGAAACGTTTTATATATTTATACATTGTTAAATATCATAACTATTTAGGACCAAAACAGTCACGAGTCTCCAAGCACAAAGAATCAATGTCTTATTAAGTTTGCAGTGATTCTGGTTTTGTTAACTTAGCATTTACCTAGAAACTGATGTCTCCATTGATGCCTTTCCCAGGCGAAATGCAATCCTCTGGGCTACAAGAGCACCCTGTAAAGCTTTTGCAATCAATACTGACTGTAAAACATGTATGAGAAATCCTATTTCTATTTTGCTTTCACAACTTATTTAGGAGTTTACTCTCTATCAGGTGGAAAATGTGTATTCTCTATATCAGAGGATCCCAACCTTTTGTACTTTGTTAGTCACATTTAAATTTAACTGAGGGGAGGGATTCACATTCAACTCAAAAACGGAGAAGAGAAATTATAAATGAGGAGAAACAAGAAATCATGAAGCTGCTAATTTGTTGATAAATATTGCAGTGTGAAATTCGACTCTAGTATTATACCATCCAAATTAGCACTGTTTGGTTTTTAGTTTTTGTCTGCAATAATGTAAATTACCAGTATATATGGTCACAACTTAGGACTCCTATCATGTGCCACACAACAAGGGAATGCATGTCACACATGGCTCCTGAGCCACTGATCCAAAACTAGTTTTAAGGCACTGGAATTCCCATAAAAATACTTTTATTCCCATTTTCATCATTAAAATTGGTATAAATTGCAATGTTTTGGTCACACTCGCTGTATCAAGCCGGAAATCAGTAATATATAATGCCTGTTTACATAAATTGAAGCGTGAACCACTCATTCTCCATATTAATACATCATCATGAATACTTTATGGGAATTCCAGTGCCTTGGAAATAGGCTTGCATGACGTCTGTATGGTTGATGGGAGGCCGTTTCAAGTTAAAGCCCGGAATATAGGAAGTGGTGCAGGAGGAAAGTATTAGATATTGTTCCTGAGCCACTGGATGGAGATCCACTACTCTAAAGTATATGTAACAAGTACATAGTGAGTTATCATGGTGATGGCCATTACAGTTATTGACATAAACTGAAATCATTATAATTGAAACAAGTGAAATGTCTTTATAAAAGCTTTATCTGAGTTTATCTATGTACAGTAATATCTTAGCTGTGATATATATTTTATCCTTTAATGATATTAAAATGTACCTTTATAAAAAAACATGACCAGACACTTTTTAGCAATATTGTGATCTTGATGTCCAATTCGTCAAGAACTTTCTCTATTTCTTGATTAACTGTTTTAAGCTGTGAATTGACGTACACCCATGACTTTACCTATGCTTCTGTAGCCTTTTTCAGACTTATGTGTCTCTATAACATGTCTTTTGAAAGCAGTTTGTATTGACTTGTCAAGGCATTGTTCACAATAACCGATTTTTCTTTAGAAAACAGATTTGTCAGAAACCAGGCTTTGTGTGCACATGTTTAATGTTAAAGCACCTGTGAACCCCCAAACTCTCTAACTTTTCTGCTTAGTTGACACAACTTTTGCAAATTAGCTCTTGAAGAAGCCTTTAACACAGCAGTGTATCCGACGGAGGAGACATCACACTTGTGCTCAACATGGGACCAGAAGAAGAAAGGACAGGATCTTCAGTGGTGTAATGGAGAACTGATGAACAGATGAGTGGCTTTCTTTTTTATATTACATGCATTTGAGGCCTTCGTTTTTTTTTACCTTGGGGAATTGTCTTAGGAGTATAGTCACACACAAGACTAGAAAAATTTATTTCATACATGAGCATAGGGTTGTTTCTGGATTTCTACAAGTCCCATTTTGATGAATGAGGTAGTGGCATAAATTTATTCAACAAATCTGCAGCATGTGAACATATCTAAAAGCTCTTTTCTGCCCTAATTTTATATATAGTCATTACATAGACCAACCAGCTATTGGCACAAAGGATTACATTCCTCATGCTCTGTAAAGTAAGAAATATAGAAATAAAAGTACAACCATAGAAATGAGAGGACACAACAAAGGGTTGTCTTTTCTGAACAACCACATTCCAGATGCCCTAACAGACTGTGTAACCCTCAGTTCACACTTGCGCGTTTTACAGGGCGTTCTAATGCACTGTAAAATGCATAACCGATGCAAACCAATGCTTCCCTATGGGACTGGTTTACATTTTCGCGTTTTACAGTGCATTCGAACGCGCTGAAAAATGCCCGACGCATAAACAAGTACTTGAGCTTTTTTGGGGGGCGTTTGTCGCGCGTTTTGGCCCATAGACTTCAATGGGAACGCGCAACGCTTGTATTTTGCGCGTTTTTGACACTGAAAACGCGCGTTCGAACGCGCGTTTATGAATTTGCAACATGCTGGAAAGGCCATACCCCAGCTCTGATTGGCCAAGCTTCATATAGACAGAGATATTTGGTCATTGGACAACACTGCAGTCAATCTCACAAACGCGCGTAAAACGCACGTTTACTATTGCCAAAAACACGCACAAAAACGCGCGTCTCAGAAACGCTCAGGTCTGAACCCAGCGTAAAGGAACACATAGGAATTTGGTGGTAGGTAACTCAAGCTGTACAAAGGTGCCCATGCTATTTAACATACGCTATGTAATGCTCACACACTGCCTTTTTGCAGGATACAAGGTAGGACTCAACCTTTTTTCTAGTTTTTGTTAACAGATTTTTGCTGTCAGTCATTTATAAAAAGAGCTTACATTTTATGCCTTATAATTATAACTTTGGTATGATCTGTCCTGAATAGTATTTTGTACCTAATACACAACACTCTTACAATAGTGCATAGTACCTATTAAAGAATAAATTGCAGCTAACATCCTTCTTACACAGACACAGTTTCACCATAGAAAGGTAAGAACCTTATTAGGAGCTGATTTTTTTCAGCTGAAACTTTGACAATAAATCTTTTACTATAAGTGTCCCTGAATTATTTGCATGTGATAGGACGAAAATCATTTGCATCACTGTTTAGTACCTGCATATATTGATGTGAACCGTAAATGGTTTGATAAATCAAACAGAAAATGTAGATCAAGATCTCATCGTATATGATCTTGATGTATGACCTTCATTACATCCTCAGTTGGTACACATTATAATGCCCACGCCTCTGACAATACCATTTCCATAATTATTGTACCCCTTTCCATGGTTCTCTCACACAACATAGGAATTGTTTAAAGCAGAACACCTGTAAACTGAATTTTCAAGTTCTGTACATGGAAACATATCTGTGTTATAAAACTGTGCCATTAACAGCCTATGCACACAGCCATATTATTACCACTCTGATTTATAAGTAGCGATAATGGGGCTGCCATTGAGGTCCATATCTCTACTCTAGCTCAGTATGCCTCAGAGGAATCAAATTCTGTATGGGGCATGTTCCATTGAACTCCGTTAAGTATGGAGACCTTGTCCTCAAGAAGCTTGCTTGAAAAGCTTTGAAAAAATATGATTTTGCCTTTTTTGTAGGAGAAGATACATGGTATATTTGTCTATTTGTGGCTACCCAATAGTTGTCATTGGACTAAAGCCAGTCGAGAGTTGCTAGCACATCACGATAATGTAATGAATTTGTATCATGAGAAATTAAAGTTCTTAAAGGGGGTTATCCCATGACAAATACTTATTCCCCATCCACTGAATAGGGGATGTGTCTGACCTATATGGTTTCAACCACTGGGCCTCCATGAATCATCAGAACAGGGGCATCATGTTTTTACACCCGTGTGAAGCAGTAGTCGTGAATGTACGCTTCCTCTCTATTTGACTCAATGGGATTTCCAAAGATAGACGACCACTTGTACTTGGCTATCACCAGCAGAAGCATAGAGTTTAATAGGGTGATAGCACATGTCTGACTACCATTCCATTTTTAATGGGGGAACATGAGATCACTGAAACTCCACAAATTATGGATTGACAAATCTATACATGCAGGTCATTAAGTTAAATACATGAACATGCTGGGCACACCAGAATGAGTGCCGCAAACAATGTGTTCCTATGTATCGGAAATTGATGAAAGATGGAGCCCGACATTCACAGTTAAGTTCTTAAAAGGCTGTTATGTACGTAGTTTTGATAAAACGACTATTCTTCCAAAAGTGGACCAGGTTTCTAGAGGCCCCATATATATTCAGCTATTTTCAGCCAAACACACCATTGTCGGCAGGATGTGCCGGCAATCTAATGTGTATAAAGAGCTCTCAACTTTGCCTCCCAACAGATGATGTTGGGGGACATATGGACTGGGTGTGCTCAACTTCAAAGCCTAATCATTTTGTTCTGTCAAAGGTGTCTGACAGCTGCTCTTTCCCCAACGAAACAGTCATATGTGCTCTTCTGAGCCAAGCATGTATGTTGATTAGTGATGAGCGGCATAGGCAATATTTGTTTTCACGATATTTCGCCTACTTTTTGCCTAATATTCGCAATAAATTAGTGAATTCTAGAATTCGTGATTTCCAGTCATTATTTTTGCGGTTGCGCAAATTGGCACTAATGATGTCCATATTTTTTGCGCAATACATGCAACTTCACATTTTATCAGGTCTGAGTAGATATTACTGATTCGTGCACCAAGTATTGTTGTGACATCACAGCACTATGTCTGTAGCATTTATGTATGGACAGCAGAACCTATCACACTACCTAACACCCTGCACTGGAACCTATAAGCTACACTTAATCTCTATCTAACCTACACTCAGTGGCGTACTGTCAATAGCTGCAGATGGCCAGGTTGAATGACCCCACCCCCTTTATGACCTGAATACATGCCACATACCGATGCTGGACAGATAAATGCCAAGTCCGGCACACGTGAAGCCCCGCCCCTCACTGACATCTCTCTCACCCGAAGCAGCTCCAGACTACATTGTGGTTACAGGACCTGTGATGATGTCACAGTCATGTGATCAGCCGTGTGTGTGGGAGGAGTTAGGGGAACACAGGCTGTGCTGGTGAAGAATGCAGAGGTACTTTATGTATGGAAGGTGTGTATAAAGCAGGGCTATGGAGGTATAACCAGTCTATTGTACAGTTTTCTATGTGTAATGTGCACTCAGTAGTTCTGTCTGTGTAATGAACATGTAGCAGAGCTGTGTGTGCAATGTGGATATAGAAGTGTCAGGTGGGCGCTGTGTATGGCAGCATCAGATGGGCGTTGTGTATGTCAGCGTCAGGCGGGCCCTGTGTATGGCAGCGTCGGGTGAGCTCCGTTTATGGCAGCAGTGGTCCTATGTTCAGTGTATTATGTTGGATAAATGTAAAATTATTACCCAGTCGATCCAAATACCTCGAAATTCTCAAAAAAATATGGGTATGCAAAGTTCCTATTAAAATATATTTTTATTAAATAACACTAAAAATACATAATTAAATCCATAATATCAGTGGGGAATACAAATATAACGAGCCACAACCTATCACATAATAATTAAAAGAATATTTAATAGGAACTTTGCATACTCGTATTTTTTTGAGAATAAATGTAAAATTGTCTACATTAAATTCTGCACGGGAGACTAGCAATGGTTTCCCTGCAGAAATATCAGCCTCATAACGTTATGTGAGCTTATGCATTATATATGTGAATTACCACAAAATTTGTACTCCTCCTCGGCTAAAAATTCTCCTGAAAATAGTTAAGAGGAGTATTTTTAGTCTCCTGGAAAAAATGTAGTGCAACCTATGCTGGTGTTTATACATACAGTACAACTATACACAACTTCCCATAGACATATACTTCAAGTTCTGAGACAGGTCCAGTCCCTGCCCCTTATTGCTCTATTAGTAATAGCCTATTTCTATTAGGGCAATGTAAGGGGGGGGCAGGGACTGGATCCCCCTCAGAACTTGTAGTAAGTATAAATATATATATATATATATATATATATATATATATATAATGTATTCTCATTAATCTCTGCTACTTCTATGTACATGCACATACATGATGCAGACACAGGAGTTGAGCTTGCACCATTACCTGTTGGTGTCCGTTGATGCAGGTGAAACATTGCTGTAGCTGGCAGGTTTGGAGTTAGTTCCAGTTCTGCCATTGTAACGCTTTAGGCCCCATTCAGACGTGCGCAGTGTGTTGCGGATCCGCAACACACCATGCCGGCACTCCCCATAGAGATGGCTATTCTTGTCCGCAGGTTACTGATGAAAAAAAAAAAACTAGAATATTCGCGATTACGAATATATAGCACTATATTCTAAATCTTCGGGAATTCTTGAAGTGACGAGATTCACGATAAACATTCGTGATTAGAATATTCGCAATCAACACTAATGTTGATGGGGAGTTGAAAAGGATAGATGGCAGCCGAATGCTTAGAGATATATAGGCACCTTTAGACCTTAACTTTCACCTGACCTTCTACTGCTTTGTCACCCCAGACTCTCAACAAAAATGTTTTTGCCTTGTATCTTCTTACCCCCATCAAACAACGAGCTTGGGTGGGATATGGACATAGTCTTGTACAGCACTGCAGGCAATGACTTGCTTCTGCCAAGACATATTGCCAAGTAACATATCACCACTGAAGCCAGTTGGCTGCAGCGGCTCATGAATGGAAAAAAAACTGGGGACTGGAAGATGAAGGACTGGGAGTGCCTGAACGAAGCGACAGGGAGCAAGTAACTATAAATCTTTCAGGAGGTAATGTAGGCTAGGGGCTTAATAGTTAATTGTTCTGGAAATGCCCCATGATGTTATTTTGAAGACAATTCAAATTTGGGTTTTTGCATTTGAGAAATGCTAGAGTAGTATGCATAGGTGTTACTGCTTAACGATATTATATCACATGCTAATATCATGAAAAGCAGCCTAAAAAGCAGATCTTTCCAGCTCCCTCTGACTGTAGTGTGCAAAATGTTGTATTTTATCATTGCTAACTTACTAGACACTCAAGTGACAGAACTGTGATCAGCTATAAGAAAACTGCTGCTCACCATGAATGGATTTCTCTTTTCAAACAGTAAAACCATTAGAATGCAAATGCATCTGTGCAGCAACAATGCAAATAGCATGTAAAAATGACAGGCAATCTGGTCAAACAGCTGCTTGAAGGTCACTGAATGAAAGGCTGCAACAGAAAATAGGTCTGGCTAATAGGATGAAATAGCTGTTAGGTCAGACATATTACTAATAAAGAGTCATGATCTGGAAACAGCCACTAAAAAGTCCTAAATTCCATTCCATCCTACAAAGAAATTATTTTAGGATTCAAAACATTGACAATATTAAGGCTACATGCACAAAAAAAGGCAGTTAACAACGGACACAAACTGTGTGTGCACACATTTTCAGGCCGTTTATCCATTTTTAATGGCCATTTTGAGTCCATTTTTAATGGCCATGCATTTCATTGGGTTTCGAAGTTTTAGGCTAGGTCCACACGACGACATTTGTCGGGCAACATTTTGTTGCATTAATATTGCGCGACTATTTTCATAATGGTAGTCTATGGAGTTGCATTGCAACCTGCGACATGCTGCGACTGCGACACGACCGTCGCAAAAAATCAATTCGAAATAGATTTTTCTGCGACTGTCGCAGTCGCAGCATGTTGCATGTCGCAATGTGACACCATAGACAACCATTATAAAAATTGGTGCGTCAAAATGTCGTGCAACAGATGTTGCAGTGTAGTTGTGCCCTATTTGTCGTGTAGACCTAGCCTAAAACCCCTGCACTGCCGTCAGTATATATATATAGTAGTGTAGTATAGCAGTAGTAAATGATGTGTCCCTTTGTGCGCGCAGTGGTTATCATGGCCCCCAGTATAGCCCTAAGGTTTTGCCCCAGTACAGATATTAGTCCCCATATATATATAATGCCTCTGCTTTCCCCCCCATTCCGCAAGTGCCGACATTATTTTAACCCCCAAAAGGCCCATTTTTATAAAGCGTATCAGCTTTTAACAGTGGTTAGACAGTTGCACACCTGTCTAAACAGCCAATAAAAATTGGACCACTGATTTCAATGGGCTCCATCAATGGGGTCCATCTGGTTTTGAGGGGGTCCACCCTTAAAGGTCCCATACAGTGGACAGTGCAATGGGATGATATAATAATCACATTGTATCCATAGGTCAGATGTACCTAGGATCTGGCTCATATAATAGCCATGAATCCATCTATTAAACGGCACTGTGATACTTTGTTCCAGAAGGATATGGGCCCCTGCACAATGGTGGAGCTGTACTGTTGAGCAGGGGGTTAACACTAGGATACTGGTAGAACCCAACAGCAAATGAGAGAGCTGTGAGTAAAGTCCTGACTTAACCCTATGCTCCCTGTCAGAGTGAACAACCCGAAGTACCTCTGTAGCATGAACACTGAAGCCCACATGCAATGGAAAAGCTGGGTTAAAGCTCTTTTATACTGGAGGGGTTAATACTAAAGTAGTGTCTTGTGAACCCAGTAGCTTAATGTTAAACTGTGGGCAAGGTCAGCAGTGTCAACCACAATTTCCCTACAGTTGAAAGCTACAGATGGAGCAGAGCCAACACTCAAACTCTTAACTCAAATGTCCTAACTCATCGTGATATCCCGAAACAAAAGCCATGTCATTAAAGGGTGAAGGAGTACATGACAGATGACAACTATCTTGTGCTGCTGGATGCTAAAATAAGGCAGGACACAACTGTATGTCACTCCCCAATAAATAAAAGTGGGTTTAATATTTCATGTGGTGGAGAGGGAAGGATATAAATATTTTCAGTAACAAATATCCCTACAAGAAGTATGGTAGGTCCATTACATTAGAAAAATCTGTCCTAAGTTTCACTTTAATAGCATTATTCACGTCTGTCCATTAAATAATGCCACATGGAAGGTGATACCAACTGGCTCGCTAGGCATGGCCAAAAATGCTGGTTACTATTACTTTTGATTTGTTTGCCAATAGTTTCTGGAGTACTAGAACCTCCAGTGCACTGAGTGAACTGGTTACTGAGCCATGTTCAGTGAGCAGCCCATGTAATATTTTATATTAAAGAATTATACATGACAAATCAGCAGAAAACCCATTTAAATTATTACAAATAGTGTATTTCTAATATAGAAGTCACTATTACTGTAGATGCCATCAGCACAGCAAAGAGCAGGTTCTACATTCCATTTCAACATACTGACACACTGTCAGAAGTTTCCTGGATTTTACCAAATGGTTTTTGCTACAAGATGAAAAGCGTTTTTCGGGTAGGTTTCTTTTTTTATTCTTTCTTTTTTTGTGCGTGTAATAAAATATAGTGCAGACAGAAGCTATGATAAGAGGCCTCTCATGCCCTTTCCCTCTCCTGTGATTTGCCTGGAGATCTCCCAGCTTTTAGCATTGTCACAGCAATTCTGTGTCATTCATGCACTCTTGAGCAATCAGAACATTTGCTGGATGCAAAGGGCATTTTGTTAAATGGAAATATTTTAGAAGGTTGATTACATTTTTTGAACAATTTTACAAAGAACGACTAACTGTCCACTGCTGCTTAGATTATTGGTGCTGCAATGGGTAATATAATCTATAATCAAAGTTGATGCAAGAAAAGGAAATGACAAAATGCTAAATCCGTAAGTGCTTAGTTACTTAGTAATGCTCACTGTTTATGACATTAATTTGAGAGGTTCATGTCACATGTGTAGAGCAAGAGCTAAGTAGGAATACATGTTGATAACATAATATTACAAATAATAGATACCATAGATTTGTATAATTGTCTAGGCATTCGTCCGTGCTGGGTACTACAATTTGAGAAAGGTGATATATATCTGTGAGGAGGTCAAGAATAAAGGTGGTAGTACACTGTCTGATTTTCAGGCAGTGCGATTACAAATGGACAGGGGCGTAACTACCATAGCGGCAGACCATGCGACTGCTATGAGGCCCAAGGCAAGAGGGGGCCAGTCTTAGTTGGGATTATCTCCTCTTCTACTGGAGGTGAAAACCTGGTCAGGACTCCACCCTTTAAAGGAACAACTTTTTTCAAATGAAGCAGTGGGAAAACGGCCCAAGGGTCACTGAAAAACATTTAGGCAGAAACCCTTCTGTCCTGTGTGGGGGGGCCTGGTTTGATCCTTGCTATGGGGCCCTTACAGTACTTCTCTATGTACACCACTGCCGATGGATGACAACACATTATACTGCAACAGTTGTTCCTCCCTCATTCTGTTCTACTCATTATCGGCAACACATCCCTGATTAGACAGGAAGATGCATTGATGATAATTTGTCATCTTTCATCCTGATGAAAGATGCCGATCAGTCAGTGATCAAGCTTTTGCTTGTTCATCTGCTGATCAGCTTCACGATTATACAAGTAAATTATTGGGAGCGAACGTTCCCATTCCGATAAATGGCCCAAAATCGTGCCGCTACCAAACACCTCTGTAATCAAAAAGTCAATTCTGATCTGAGTGGCTGATCCTTTTCTCTCCTGACAAAATCTGTCAGAGAATAGCCAGCTAAAGTTACACACAGGATTGCTGGCCAGTCCCACTAAAAATAGGTTTAGAGGGTTTGGGCAACAATACACTAATCTGTATGGTCTAAAGATTTGATTCAGTAGAAATGAATTTAGTCTGAATTGAAAATGCAGAAATTAAGATTTGTGAATAATGTGATGAAGATCGGTGATTCACAAATTAATGTAAGAAATTGATGAAAAAGAGAATCCAGCACTGCCAGCTTCCTAAAAACTATGTTCTTTATTTGCAGGATACAAGCAGGTAAAACGTTTGATGCGTTTCAGGCTATACTTGCCCTTTGGTATTTTTTGGCAAAGGGCAAGTGCAGCCCGAAACACGTCATAAGTTTTACCTCCTGGAATCCTGAAAATAAAGAATGCAGTTTTTAAGAAGTCGGCAGTGCTGGATTCTCTTTTTCATCTTTTACTGGAGTTCTGCCTCTCAATGCATGCCAATTTGAAAGTGTCAGAGAGGCCCCAGAGAGTGGAGCTGGTAAGGGTTATTACCAATCTTTCTTCTGAATGTAAGAAATTCAAACTGTTTTGGAGGTGGTACTATGCCACTTTGCATAGTAACCGGCTCCAAAACAGCCTAGGGCAGCGCTCTAGACCACCCATTTGTGCAGGTGATGCTACCGGGCTCACTGCAAGGCAGAATCCTCTGCTTAGCATAGTGATGTGAAGCCCAGTATGTCACTGGCAGTAAACAAATACAGGCTTGCACTGCATGATGCAGTGTTTTAAGGGATGGCATCAGGGGAAGGAAATGCTCTGATGCACCCAGGGGTGCACCTCGCCTTTCTTCTGCTTGAGTCGAAAACTGAAACAGCGCACCCTCCCAGTGCCAATTTCTTGACATAACCCCTTTGCTACAATAAAATGCTCATTGCCCATGGCCCTTCTGCTGCCCCCCTCTTACTCCTACCTGGTGCTGCCTGAGGAGATCGCCTCACCTGGCCTCATTGGTGGTACACCCCTGGACACACCTCTCATATATAGTAAAAGTATAAAGAGGAGCTTATATCTGGGTTCAGCCCTGAACCCAGATAACCCCTTTAATCCATCTATTCTTCTCTCCTTTGACTTTCAAACACACTTGCTGACACTAATCCACTAGCTATGTTTATTCTCTCTTTGTCTGACATCCTCTTTCTCCTCTGTATATTCCCAAAGACCCTCAAAACAGCAGCAATTCCTGGTGTGGCTGTCATCAGTGACTCACACCTATAGACCCTCATGATTGACTATGCTAGAAAGAAAGTTACCTGCAATGCATTACAGGGAAGGCTGTTGGGCCACCTGAGGTCACGTGATCCTTTTATTGTGTCTTCTAATCTGTAAAATGGTGGCAGCCATTTTGCTGAAATAGAAAACTTTTGGAAAATTTGCAACAATTCTGATTTATGCCAGACTGATTCCCGCATCTCTGGTATGGGTGTCTTTAGACTCCACCAAACGGTGTAGCCAGCTCCAACTTCATAGCAGCATAAAGAATCCTTATTACAGTGGGTGCAAAACGAGTCTAGTTTTTCCCTAGACACTGCACCACACTTTTCTATGCATACATCTGATATTGCAGTATAAAAATATTCACTTGGGACAATTGGGACAATTCCTTTAAATAGGTTTTCCTAGCACAAAAAATGATAGCATGTCATTAGGATACTCCATCATTCTAATCAATAGGGGTTCAAAATGCAAAATCTGTAACACAATAGAGATAGAGATATCTTCTATCTTCTGCTTGTGTATACTGGATATCCTAGTGGCAGAGTACTACAAACCTACCCACTTGAGGACATCAAATATTATAGTCAATAAAGACCTTTTAACTAGAGACTTTTTAGTTTTATATGATTAGATATAATACTGATATTTTCTTGAGGAGTATTTTTTTTTTTATTACCCCAGTTTTCAAATGAATCTTTCAAATAAAACTCCTTTCCCTTTTTTGAATCTTAGAATAGATTTGTTAACATAATAATTAGCTTTAGGTTCTTGCTCACCAGATTCTGCTCAATGTCTGATATCCATGAACACAAAATTATTACTTGGAATTACAGCATTATAACATAATGCTCATGGCACAGTCGAAAACATTACTCCAAGGGATGCTCTGATGCCCTAAATTATTTTGTTAAGTTTATGCACACGTACAGGGTTTCAGAAACTCTTCTTCTACAGTAGGTCCCTCAAGGTATCACCTCAAGCTTCATATTAATTAGTTGACACTGTATTTTAATGGCGCATTAATTAATGCCCAATTGCCAGGCAATTTATTTGGGTGTTCCAACGACACACACATATTAATATAAATGAAAGTCATTACGACCACTGTTTTAACAAGAAAAGCTAAATCAATTTGTAGTCATGGGAACTATTTAAATGGTAATTATACATAATTAGAATTCTAACCTGTTATATCAATCTGTGTCAAATGTACATTTCTATGTATATACAGTACATGAAAAGATATGCTCCTTTAAAATAGAAGCATGTGAATATTTTCATGAATGAAATATCCACTGAAACGTTGGTGATCTCAACCTGTTTTAATAAAGACAGACAAGTTGTATAATTTTCTACATATACATTTATTTCTCTGTATATTCTATAGGGAAGCCCTAGAGGTGAGAAAATTACTATTTATTTATTGTAATTTTTTTTTTAGCTCTTACTTGGTTTGTATATGTTTAGGTTGGACCTTACAATACATGTTGCAGTATTCAACTGTCAACACTCAATAACCGACCTACTGTATATATTGATGATGCATTTATAAAAATGTATGTATGCTAAGTGTCTGCTGGGAAGCTGATCATGAGAATGATCATTCAGTTTATATGGGACTGATAAAGTTAGTTGATTCCAGTGCACAGCTATCCCTATAAGTCCCATAAATTCTGAATGGAGTGGTAGTCCATGTACATTACAATCTCTCCATTGAAATAAAGGACAAGAATACCCCATTTTTATGATCTCAGAGATGCAATGTTTGGGGACCACTACCTTTCTCAAGCATTCTTACTGAAGTGGACCCCCAATACATCACATCTCTGTGTGATTATGACTGATTCACCTCAAATGTGTCTCCTTGTGGATTACTTGCCTTGCACCTTTAGAATCTATTCACATTTGGAATAGGATGTTGTGCCTTTGTTATGTTGGATCTTTAATGTTAAGGTTAACGTTAATAAAGTAGTGAAGCAATATTTTGAAGCACCCTGCTGCATTTTATATGAATTATATGGACATGAATTTGAGAGCCTCATGAACTACAATGCCATGAGATAATCTGACTGTTTTTTTCTTTTTTTAATACGTGTTAATAATACATTTATATATATTCTATGCACTTATAATGAAAGATCCCCCTGTATGCCTCCTTTACACATAATTTTTTTTCTGTGGTATTTTTATTAGCATTGAAAACCACCCTGACTTGCTTCTGTTTTTTACAGTTGTTTTTGGTTGGCATTTTCCATGTGTTTTTATATTTCCTATTTTATATTTAAATAATTCCCACATATCCTAATTAAGTTAAATAAATCAAATGGGTATTCCCTTCAGGGATTTTTATTTCAGATTAAAGGGATTTTCCAAGAATGATTTAAAATGGCAGCAACCTGCCATTTTAAACCTGTCCTAGAATGTTAGCAGGACTGGTTGCTTCAACTTGCAGAGCTGCCTAGTGGTCTGAGGGGCAGGCCCTCACTACATACTATATTATGTCAGTTGCATATACTACATATTGGTGAGTTTCCCTGTCAGGCTGCTCAGCCATGATGCCATATCATAGGCAGAATCACATTATTACCATCCATTGTACAGCAGTGTAGTGAGATATTGTCCCCACCCCCAGCTATCTTTGCAAGTGGTAGAAACCAGTCCTCCTCACATTCTAGGACAGGCTGCCATTTTAATTAATTCACGGACTAACCCTTTAATAGGATATCTCATAAAATATTCAACAAGTGAGGGTCCCAACATGAACAAGGCTTGCTTTGAATGGAGAAAGCCTCAAAGGCATAGCATGCTTTCCATTAAAGACAGGGCATGTTCTTGACATAGGAACAGGTTCCAGAGGTGGGACCCGCATCTATTGAACACTTATGGCATATCCTATCAATAAGCCATAAATGTCCCAGATAGATCCTTTAAGGTCCCACTAACTGCCAGAAGAGATCTTGAAATTTATGAAGAAGCCGATAGAAAATCACACAAAAAAACAATGTAACCTAAAATGATAAAACTTAATAAGTTAATTTTCAGAAACTTATTCTCTCAATGCATATTGCATAAACAATATAAAATACAATAACAAATATGGTCACTTTCACACTTTTCACAAACTACACAAAGTAAGAGTTTATATTAGTTTCCCTTCAATTCCATAGTTAGCAGCATAATTATTGGTTGAGCGATCATCATTGCTTTCAATTAATATAACCTGACAGAACAGCTAAAGTGACTATACTATAACATCCAGAATTGTGGAGCTGTACCTTCTGTAAGACAGTACAGAGGTTCCAAGCACATGTCAAGCATTAACAGAAATGAATAGACTAAATCACTTTTATAGCTAATCCTCCGCAAATGCCAACACTGAGGACACAATGTGCTTCAAAATGATTATTACCGTTGTCCATATAAGACCTGCCATGTGTTATTAAGGTTGTGTCTCATTCAGAGGAGAATAAAAGTCACACTTCTATAATTTCTTATTGATTCAAAAGCAACCGAAGACTAAGTCAAGTACTAGAATACAAAATAAAGTAATTCTTAATAATTAGTAATATTCACTTAGGGCAGGGATGCCCAACTTGCGTTTCTCCAGCTGTTGCAAAACTACAACTACCAGCATGCCTGGACAGCCTACAGCTATCAGGGCATCTTGGAAGTTGTAGTTTTGCAACGGCTGGAGGGCCGAATGTTGGGCATCCCTGACTTAGGGTATGTTTAATACAACCATTCACAAAAAAAAAACTTACAATACTAGCAGCAATAGTTTTGTTTAAAGTGATATTTTAGCAAACAGGGCATTTCCAGTACCAAGAATGGAGATCAGTGATCCCCGATTTTGAGTTACCACTTTCATTCGGTGGTGGAAAACCCCTTGAGAGTTTTGCAAACAGCTAAGCATAAAGTATATATTAGAAGCTTCTCTTTTTAGAATTAATGGGTTATGTAGTGGCTTATTATGAATGACCAATCTGCAGGACAGGCCATCAATATCAGATCAGCAGGGGTCTGACTTCCTTGTTTGTAAGCGGTTTGAAGGATTTGCTATACTTATATAAACGCTGCTTCCTCTTCAAAATTACCTGTGTGCCTTCTCCTTTGCACCGGCTGTGCAGTGTAGTTACAGCTTTCTCGCCAATTCACTTGAATAGGATGGCGCATTTTTCAATTACACTGTGCCGGTGATACAAAGGAGGTAAACTTTTAACAGGATGAAGCTCTCACACCAGCTTCACAACCCCTTCAAACAGCTGATCAGTGGGAGTGCTGCAAGTCCGACTCCTGCAGATCTGATGCTAATGACTAGAGATGAGCGGACAAAAATTCAAAAATTCGATTCGCTGGTTAACCATATTTTTGGCAAAAAATTAGTTTTGATCCAAAGTTTTTGTAGCAAATTTCGTTACAAAAACGCTATTTTCCTGGCTGCAGAGATCCTCTATAGTGGTGTAGAACACTGTGCCTTGCAGTAACACGCATAGGGAGTCTGCTTTGGTAGTGAAATAATACTGTGAGTCCATATAACATGCAGATGACAGGCGTTGCTCTTAGAATCACTGCACACTTCACTTATTTGGTAAGTCACGGGGCCAAAACTGATCAAATCAAGTATGAACTCAGCCTTACAGGTCGATATTAGCGCAAAGAAGAAGCGCACTCCTTTTACACCTTCGCCAGCTGATTCCACATAGATGTCTACAGAACCTGTTCTATTAAACGCTTATAGAAGTAGAGCCCCCACCCCAGAGTGGAGAGGGTGTCAGCAGTAAGTTTGTGTTGATGTCACTGATTATTTTGCACTTCCTCTGATCCGTCAGAACAATAACCCCCAAAAAACAGATCCTGTCTGTTGAGCATCCGCCTTCACTCGGTCAGCATTTGCTCAATAATCCATCAGTATTGCTAATGCAAAAAAATAAAAATAAAACAGCAGTGAATCCAAAACAGAGATGACACGTGAATGGAATATTTGCATGTCTTCTGTGTTTTGTACCCACTCCTGCTTTTGGCTACCAAATCACAAGCCAATTCTGATGGGACCATATATGTTTTGTACCCACTCCTGCCTTTGGCTACCAAATCACAAGCCAATTCTGATGGGACCATATTGCTACTGGAGTGAGAATCCATTGCTGCCCATTTACCCCTGAAGAAGCCAGAAGTCTGATGAAACATGTTGGGGGGCAGTGTTAGTTTTTAAATGCGGCCTCTCACTCCCCTAGCAATTTAACTAATAACAGTCTGGTTGGACTTTGTTCAAATGCTTGGCACTTTAGTGTACTGATTTGAGCCGCAGTACTTAACTGTAGCTACCTCTGTTTGCAGGGCTAACCGCCCTCAGGCTCAATTTCAGTTTAGACACATGCTAATGGTGGCTGTGTTAATCTGACAGTGGTGTGGAGGTACACAAGTCTTCACCACAGAATACGGCAATGGTGCCGGATATACTTTATTAGCAACTTGCTCTGCAAACAGTGATATCATAGTACGCTATATCTAGCAGTGATAGGGTGGAAGATTGTGCACATCTCCCTACCCTCTCTCTTTCTCAATAACACCCCTATCCATAGGTGGAGTGTCGACTGTACTTTTAATAAATATTTTTTGGTTTATTAAAGTTGCATTCATCTCACACTTTAACTTTTAGTGTATGTCAAATAAAAGTGACGTTTTATAATAACCTGGGTCAAGATAGGTTCAATATTAAGTCACCATACAGTCCCTTGTGTGTTTTAAAGAATGAGGATTAGGGGACCTCAATTCTCCTAATAGCTGAAACTTCACATGTCAGAGACTTATACAGTACCCTATGTATATCTGCCTTTACACTTTCCAATTAGCTTCTTAGATACAGGCACACTATAAACTGAGTATGGCCACATGTTCAGGTTTCTACATGCATTTTCGGAAGCCAAACTTAAGAGTGAATTAAAAATTAAGGAAACGTTTTATCTGTCCTTTTTACTTTATCTGCTTTTATGATCCATTCCTGATTTTGACTTTCTAAACTGCATGCAGAAACCTGACTGTTTGGTCATTAGCTTACTTTCTCCTTCATATAACATGCATAAAAAATATAGCCATTTTTGCATTGTAGATTAAAACCCTCTATTTTTTTTATAAAAAACTTTACTTAAAAAACAGTATTTTAAAACATGATTCATACTTGTCATTGGTTGGCAGCAAGTAATTACGGGGTAATTACATGAAATTGCAGAATAATGTACTAACATCAATGAATCCACAAAGATCCAACATACCATAAGTACAACAAA
Organism: Bufotes viridis; assembly: GCA_033119425.1. Classification (NCBI taxonomy): domain Eukaryota; kingdom Metazoa; phylum Chordata; class Amphibia; order Anura; family Bufonidae; genus Bufotes; species Bufotes viridis. The sequence goes on along the minus strand of CM065594.1, from coordinate 182,341,645 downwards.
GGTGGACCTTTCAGGTGTCAAATAAAAGTTTACTGAATCTAATTTGCAATTAGAAAATCTTCTTAATTTGGAATTCTTGGTATATGAATGATTTACCTTTTCATCTAGCCTGACATGCAATGCACATTTATTAAGGATAAATCTATAACAATCATAAATAGTTAGTAAAAAAAAAGTCAAGAAACTGATATCAATAAGCAAGAAAAAATGAAATCTACTACATAAAATCAATGACTGCTGAATACCAGGCACAACAAAGTCATCATATTATTACCACTTTACAAAGTCCTGGTACGGCCCCATCTGGAATATGCAGTTCAGTTCTGGGCACCAGTCCATATATTAGATGCCCTGGAGGTGGGAAAGAACAAAGAAGAGCAACTAAACTGATAAGGAGCATGAAGGGTCTTAGTTTTGAGAAAACATTAAAATAATTTAATTTATTTAGTCTTGAGAAGAGGAGTCTAAGGGTGCCATGATTAACCTACACTAATATAAAAATGGACCCTACAAAAAATATGGTGAAAAGTAGAGATAAGTTTTCAAAAATCCGATCCAGACGCTATCATGACCGGCATACCGATCACAGACGTGTGACGCGAAGGGAGGGAAAAGGGAAAGCCCTGTCCAAGGGAGAGGGAAAGGTGGTGACCGCTAACTCACCTTTAAGCTGGCACCTGACTGCCCTGACGTCCCTAAACGGGTTCTTTACCCTAACGCCGATCACGTGCCTAAACCCTGGCTTTCCTTAAGCTGAGCCCTAAGTAATGAATAGGGCAGTGGGAGCACTAGTCCTCACCAGTAACACTAAAGGAAAACACCAGGGAGAGCACAGACAATACAGACAAAACATATAAGCCCAGGTGGGCGACAAGAACAGACAACAAAAGCCCAACAGGGATCCGGAGGGTAACGCTCTGGTACGACAACCAGGAACAACAGCTACACAGCTCCAGTGGGTCAGTATAGAAGTCCAGGCAGGAAGCTCTATATCTGGCAACCAGAGAAGTGGGAAGGGGGAATATAAGGAGTTTGGGAGTGGCGGACAAGAAACAGCTGAGGTGAAGAAGCTACGGATCCCTGAGTGAGACAAAAAGGATTGCAAGGCAAACACAGAAAGCTACCATTAAGTAACAGCATGATCTTTAGACATAGAGCGCGCAGCTACCCGCTGCGGCTTCCTGACCCCGGGTATAACGAAGTCAGACGTGGCTCCCGACACCCTCGTGACAGACGCTTTGCCGAATTTTTCCCCAAAATTAGCTTCATTCCAAATTAATTTGTCACAAAGCGCGTTAAATCAGCTATTTCAGGCCTGCAAGGAGAGTGTATCTTGGTGTACATCACTGTGCATTGCAGCATTATGCATAGCTAGTCCTTTCTGGTACTGAAACTGTTACTGTGTGTCAGTATGACGGGCAGGTCTCATACAGTATATAGACATGCACATTGTCGTGCAGGCCACCAACAGTCCTAGCTAATCCCTAGCTAAACCAAAAGAAAAGCATACAGCAGTCTTTAATAAAAGAAAAAAAAAAAACACTGTGTGCCCCTGCAAGACCTGTGTCCCAATGTCCCCAATAACAGTTACTTACAAAGGTTATACACCCCAGTTTGAGTATCTAGGCCTAATGGAATCCTGGTACACAAAAAACACCAAGATAGGACACACACTAAGTTTCTTGGTTCAGGCACAAAAATATGGTAAAAAAAACTGATTTACAAATAGCCCCATTGACTTGTAATCGTCGGTGGGCAGTTTTTAAAATGGAACGCATATGGTTGACAAAATATTGTTGCATAAATAAGCTCTTAATTAAAAATGTGTATGTCGGGGAATCAAAAGTTGGAGATGCCTTGGTTAAATCAAGTCAAATTGTAAACAAATGAGATAACAAAGTTTTCCCTTTAGCATATACAGCACCAGACCAGCTATTATCAATGACTGTATTTGTGATAAAACTTGGTCTCCTTCTCTTTAGACAAGCAAAAAAAAAAAAAAAAACATCTTTAAAATAGTGACAGGTGACAATTTCTTTTACATTGTGTATTTTTTCAAGAGAGAATAGAAGATATTTCAGTTTTTTCTTTTCTTTAGTGTGTTTCATTTATTTGACACTTTGTTCAGAAGACGTATAAATAAATATAATGAATGATGTTCCAAACTGTGATAAAAGCTCTTTCTCTAGGTGGTACATGATCACAGAAAAGCCCTCTGTATTCTTTGCAGGATACCAACTATTTTTATGGAGGTCTCAACAAGAAATAGCCAAAGGATAATGTTCTTTGGAAATGCTCATCTCAATAATGGATTTTATGGTGTTTCCTGTTTTCAGACTAGAAGCATTTCTTCACTTCAACTTCACAAAACATAAAAGTACCTAACCACCAGGACCAACAAATAACAGATTTGACATGACCTCGGCATCCATCTTTTCCAATACCCTAAGCTTCCAACCATTAGAGGCATTAAACCCCAAGCAGTCTGTAACTATTAATGGATATTCATGCTGCTGATGGCCTTGAAGGCTGCTAGTGCATTGGAAACATTTTTCCAAAAGAAACTAATGTTGTAGAGTATGACACAAAATTATCAACACCAAGACCAATTATCAACACCAAGAATTATTAGTAGAAATGTAAAAGTAAAATCTGAAAAACACTGATGAACTTCTCTCTATTGTAGTATTTTTAAAGGGCATCTGTCAGCAGCTTTGTACCTATTGCATGAACACTTGGCTGCTGAAAGCATCTGTGTTGGTCCCATGTTCAGATGTGCCCGCATTTCTGAGAAAAATGAAATTTTAATTTATGCAAATTAAACTCTAGTAGCAAGGGGGACTTAGCCATTACACCTAGAGGCGCTGCTCTCTTTGTAAATGCCGCACCCTCTCCACTTTACATGACAGGGCCAGGGAGGTGTGATGATGTTTTCCCTGTGTGTCACTGTCAAAATGGAGAGGGGGTGACAGGAGCAGAGAGAGCAGGGCCTCTAGGTGTAAAGGCAATGCTCCTGTTGCTCCTAGAGGCTCATTTACATATATTGAAGCTTAATTCTTCTCAGCACTGTGGGCACATATGAACATGGGACCAACACAGATGACTTCAGATGCTAAGTGAACATGCAGCATGTTAGCTAGGCTCATAGGTACAAATCTGCTGAGAGATGCCCTTACCTACTTAACCCCTTAGTGACCACCCATAGGCCTTTTTACGGCGGACACTAAGGGACCTTAGGCTTGGCCGCTGTTTTTTTTACGGTGGCCCAGTCTAAGCGATGCATGGGTCCTGCTTTAACAGCCCAGACGGGCAGGAGTGCTGACCCGGGCTGTTTAACTCTTTTCATGTAGCGGGCAATGGCATCCGCCGCATGTAAAGCGCTGACAGAGGGAACGGGAACGCAGTGGCGGTATTGCTGTTTTTACCACCTCCCACCAAGAAAAAGTTTATAAACGTTAATCAGAAAGTTATGTGTACCCAAAATGTAGCCAATACAAACGACAACTTTTTCCGCAAAAACAAGCCCTCATACAGCTATATAGATGGAAAAATAAAAAAGGTAAAGCTCTTGGAAGGAAAAGATGAAAAAAGGAAGAAAAACGCTGGGTTAGTAAGGCCCAAAACAGACTGGTCACTAAGGGGTTAAATTAAGTAGTCATGGTGATGGCTGAGAAATAATGTCTTTTCAAAAAATAAATGGAAGTTATATAACTAAAATGAAAATGGGAATAAAAAGCACACAAAAGTAGTTTAGCAAACAAAGTGCAATTAGGCAGGGCAATATAGGTCTACAGAAGGGAAGTTCTGGGATTTCACGCTAACAGAAAATAAACTTTTAGGCATTCATGCACACGACTATTTTTCATCTGGGTGCTATCCAAATGTATTGAGGATAACAAAGTGACCCATTGATTTCTATGGAGCCATGCACAGAGCCATACTTTTTTGCAGATCCTTTTAGCCATTCCACATATTATAGAGGAGGTCCTATTATTGTCTGTGTTGCAGGTGACAATAACCTTTTCTATTGCTGGGAGTGAGAAAAGTAAAGAAGGCACAAGGAAGTATCTGAATTTTTAGATCCATCTTTTTGAGACAGAAATATAGACATGGCTATGTGTCTAAGGTCTAACTAACATTTAAAGGGAATCTGTCACCAAATATATTTCAATTAAACCTGCTTACTTGAGAGATGTGTGCTTGTCAGCTGAATTGAATTGTGTAGGTCCCATCTGGCTATATGCTCGCATTGCTGAAAAATTAGCTTTTTTAAAAATATGCAAATGAGTCTCTAAGTGCAACAAGGGCAGTGCTGTTGCACCTCATTGCACCCGGAGGTTCTGCTTATTCTCTTGCATGCTGAGCTCTCACCACTTTAACACTTTAACTGACAGGGCCAGGCAGTGTAGACATAAACTCTTTAAGTAATGAGCAGTGGTTTCCTGAGAAACATCGGAATGGTAGCAGTGGGGTAGGTAAGTATTGCTCATCTTTTTTTTATTCCTTTCTTCTTGAAAACCACTTTAAAGGAAATGTGCCATTAGAAGATCACTTTTCAGTAGTCATCTTATTATGACACCTCTCTCACAGTCTCTAGAAAAATTCTCCTAAAGCGAAAAAATTATATACAATCAAATTTTTGAAAAAAATTCAGGTCAAATTTTGATTCTAAAGAATCTCTCTCTCGATCTCTCGATCTCTCTCTCGATCTCTTGATCTCTCTCTCGATCTCTCGATCTCTCTCTCGATCTATCTATCTCTCTCGATCTATCTCTCTCTCGATCTATCTCTCTCTCGATCTATCTATCTCTCTCGATCTATCTCTCTCTCGATCTCTCTCTCTCGATCTCTCTCTCTCGATCTCTCTCTCTCGATCTCTCTCTCTCGATCTCTCTCTCTCTCTCTCGATCTCTCTCTCTCTCGATCTCTGTCTCTCTCTCGATCTCTCTCTCGATCTCTCGATCTCTCTCTCAAGAAAACTCCCCAATAGAAGTCAAGGAACATCTCCTGCTTGTCATATCTTAAGAACTATATGGCTACAATAAAGCTTCTCTACATGCTGTTAACACCTGCCCAATACCATCTCTACAGTAAAGCAAGGTAGTAACAGCATCATGCTTTGGTAGTGTTTTGCAATAGTTGAGACAGACTGGACCGAGGGTTCACGTTTAGAGATGTCGCGAATATAAAATTTTCCGTTTGCGAACCGCGAACGCAAATTTCCGCAAATGTTCGCGAAAGTGCGAACAGTGCGAACCGCCATAGACTTCAATAGACAGGCGAATTTTAAAACCCACAGGGACTCCTTCTGGCCACAATAGTGATGGAAAAGTTCTTTCAAGGGGACTAACACCTGGACTGTGGCATGCCGGAGGGGGATCCATGGCAAAACTCCCATGGAAAATTACGTAGTTGATGCAGAGTGTGGCAAGTTGAATTCGCAATGCGATTAATATAACCTGCATTAATCGCATTGCGAATTTAACTTAGAGCTGAGTTCCTAATGGTTGTATTGCTAGAATATAAAGAAGATCGAATTCTCAATCTTCGTCATATTCTAGCAATACAACCATTAGGAACTTAGCTCTAAGTTGTAATCACAATGCTAATAATACTTACAGTTATTAATCATTTTGCGAATCCATTTGATGCCTCTATTTGATTGTATATGATGGTTGTAGTTTCGCAACCGCTGGAGGCACACTGGTTGGGAAACACAGGTCTAGATCATTACCCTGCTCGAATCTATATTCAGCTACATGGCTTAGAAAATATGCTGTCAAACAATGATCCTAGGTTTTGGTATAGACACATAATCTAGACTACCATATTTGCCTATACCAAAATAAATAAATATGCAATCAAAATGTGGCAAAATCCAATAAAAAATAAAATTAAAAAATGATAAAAAAGCAGATGCGTTTTTGATGCGTTTTCTATCAAAAACGCCCAAATGGCCCCTGGAGGGTTCAGATATCTTGCCTCGGAGGCAGCAGAACGTTGTTGGTAGTCATAGTCAACCTTGATATACAATCAAATAGAGGCATCAAATGGATTCGCAAAGTGATTAATAATTGTAAGTATTATTTGCATTAGCATTAGTTCCTAATGGTTGTTGTATTGCTAGAATATAACGAAGATTGAGAATATAGTGCTATATTTATTATCTTCGTTATATTCTAGCAATACAACCATTAGGAACTCAGATCAAAGTTGTAATTGCAATGCGAATAATACAGGTTATATTAATCACATTGCGATTTACAATTACTAACACTGCAGCTTCAGAATGAATTTAAGATGGATGCTGTCCTTGCGTTTAGGAGGTGGGAGGGTCTGGGAGGGAGGGTATGCTGATTGGCTGGAATGTGTCTGCTGACTGTAAGGTACAGGGTCAAAGTTTGCTCAATGATAAAGTATACGGGCGAACGCGAACATCGCATATGTTCACCCGCCGCGGCGGACGCAAACAAGCTATTGTAAGTACGAATACTTCTGGACATCTCTATTCACATTTCAACAAGACAATGACCTTAAGCACAAACTAAAACAACCTAGAAGTGGCTTATGGACAATTCTGTGAATGTCCTCAATGGCCCAACCAGAGCCCTGACGAGCCCAAACAAACATCTCAGAAGTAACCTTAAATGGTGGTCCACTGATGGTTTCCATGCAACCTGTCAGAATTTGAGAGGCTTTGCAAAGAAGAATAACAGACAATCCCCAAATCCAGAATGCAAACTTTGCGGCATCATACACAAGAAGTCTGGAGGCTGTAATCGCTGCCGAAGATTCTTCAACTAAGTACAGAGTAACCAAGATTCTAGTTTTTCCTTTGCAATACATTAGCAAAGATTTTGAACATTCTGTTTACACTTATGGCTTTCCTTACTTAGGCGTATGGAAAGGATCTGTTAATACCATTTGAAATATACTGTTGGTGATTTTGTATTGTAAAAGCTGTACTAATGGTATATCAGCATAACAGTCACTGCTCTATAGTGAAATCTTGTCTACCTTAAGACATAAACTGATGAGTTGCTTCAAATGGATTTTCCCCCTTTTTTATCAAAATAAACATGCATTCATGGGCGATCCTGGCAACTATTTATAATTTTTTTTTAAAATATCAAGTTAGATGGGCATTAGCATCAGCATGTTAACATTTTGCAGGGCAAGGCAACGTTTTGAATTACGATTATATTTCTCATTTAATTAAGAATTTTGCATATCCTGTTTTTTTTTATATATTTCACCTCATGTCTTTGTTATATACAATTTAACACATTTTGTTGAAACTGAGAAGCAAAAAAAGGTGCAGGATAAATGTTTTTTGTCAGCTATATTATTCCCTTATTCAGCTGTACAGCTAGATGCATTTCACTCAGAAGCAGGGGGTGTCTCTTCGGCCAGCACTGTACTGCAGTGACATCCTTTCCCTTACTTTCCACTATGGTTTTTTCAGCTAAAGAGCTCAAAAAACAGATAAGGGGGAAGTAAATCACATTTACAGACACACAGGGGGCTCCTACGATGTTCAGAATAAGCGTAGAAGCATTTGTTTTATCAATCTCACAATCTTAGCTAGCTCTTACATACCCTCACTTCCTCTCAGCCATCTTGTGAGTCTCTGTTATCAGGGATGGCTCTTGCCTGACCACAGGCAGTGGACTGCAACTTAGGTGGAAATTAGATCCCTAGTGGCCATTACTTCACAGCTTTTTCCAGGTGGATGCAAGCATATTTTTTATATGAAATTATTTAGAAATTTGCTCTTTATACTATCCTCTATTAATTGAAGTATGTGTTGTGGGTTGGGTGGCCTGAATTGCATGCATCAGGTCGCAAGTTCAAAACATGCAGTTAGGTTTGTCCTATAGAAAATGCTAATTGACATAACATAGCTTACTGAAAATGTGGCATATTTTTGCATTTTCCTTGGTGTTTAAAAGGTCAGCAGTAATTCTAAATAAACCTCTGCTTAACTTGACCGGATTTTCAATTTATTAGACCTTTGTAAAGAGATGAACCTGCCTATAGGGTGTACAAATGAGCCATACTGAGAAATGTTAACAAATGCTGAGAGCAAAATTAATTATTTGCAGCAGTAAAGTATTCCACATGGTTTAAACATTATCTAGCACTTGTCTGAACATTTTTACATTTGAAGGCACGTTATCATGGAGAACATTAGACAACTGCAAATAAGTTAATGGAAATTCATTTTGTGCAACATCACATGTTGTTAAGTTTCGGTATTACAGAAGTTTATACTTTATAATTTGCATATTCATGTTATTACAAAACCAAAGTTTAAAATGACAAACACTAAAACGTTTATAGGTTCTCAGGCCATTATATAAACTTTACTGAAATAGCCCACAGAAATTGAGAACTTTTGTCTGGCATCTGTAATAAAAAAGAAGACTCTGATCTTTTTGAAGTTGGAGATGCCAGTATACTGTAGGTTTTATATTCTCAATTCTAAGATCATTATGCTACAATATTCCACCCATTTCCCCCTCTGTGTACCACTAGTAAGCAGAACTTGGTGTTATATTCCAGGAAATCGATTTTTCTTGGGCAATTAGGCCACATACAAGGGTGCCTAATACATGGATTTTTGTGCAAAAAATCTGCGGGGTAACACAGTATCAGCTGAGGAGATAAGATTTTCAAAAAACTCATCTCCACGGTGCCGAAATTTCAGGATCTTGAAATCCTCAGCATGTCAATTATTTGTGCTGAATTTCAGTGCAGATTTCACCATCTGCACTACAAAATCTGGGCAAGATGCACATCAAAATGGAGGGAAATAATCTGTATGTAACACATGCACATTTAGGTGCAGAGCTGTCATGGAAACACAGTGAAATATGCATGGGATATCCACATAATCTGTTATGGGCATGTGGACTTATGATTGACATTCCTACTGTAATGTGTAAACTGTTTGATTATGTAGAACATGATGTTTTCAATATTTGAAATGAGCATATAAACAGTGCCTCTTAGACATATACAATCATATGTCTACATGGCAGGCTACACCTGCACTTGTCTTTCATTGTAGAAAAATACTTATGTTCTTGTTATGCATATGCAGTCCAGTTGAACTAAACTAGCAAAATAAAGGTTCAGAGAATGATTCAAGAAAAATAATAATGAAAAAACAACAACTTTGAGTTATTGTTATTTTCTGCATGGCAGCCTACACCTGCCCTTGTCTTTCATTGTAGAAAAATACTTATGTCATTTTTATGCAGTTCAGCAAAATTAAGGTGTTATTGTGAGAATGTTTCAAGAAAGTTTCTAACTATAATAAAATATAAACTTTGAGTTATTGTTATTAGGGATGAGCGAATCAACTTCGGATGAAACATCCGAAGTCAATTCACATAAAACTTAGTTTCAATACTGTACGGAGCGAGTGCTGTTTTAGATGGTTAGATCAGCAGGCCCTTGCTCTAAGGCTGGAAACACACAGGCATTTCTGAATCGCGCGTATGACGCGCGTTTTTGGATGCGCGTTTTTGTAACTAAGAAACGCGCGTCATACGCGCGATTCAGTGATTCTCCCCTATGGCATCATTGTCCATAGGCGCGTTAAAACGCCCCAAAGAAGCTCATGTACTTGTTTGGGCGTGGGGCGTTTTACAGCGCGTTCAAACGCGCTGTACAACGCCCAAATGTGAACCATGCCCATAGGGAAGCATGGCTTTTCACATGTTGTGCATTTTACAGCGCGTTTGAACGCGCTGTAAAACGCTTAGGTGTGTACCTAGGGTAAATGTTTTTGAGGGTCACCAGCAGGCCGTCAATCATAATTTTTCAAGGGTGTGTATGATGCCCTCCTTTATGTGTAACAAAGGGTATATTAGAGTGCTGATTCCTTATAATTTTTGGCAGCCCTTTCACTTACTGCATAGGCTTTATGAGTGTAGGGGTCCCACTGCCTGAACAATTGTACCACAATGTGAATGAGGCCCTCCTTTATGTGATATACAGGTTGTATCGGAATGCCTCTTGCTTGCAATTTTTGGCAGCACATGCAGTTTATATACAAGTAAATATACGGAAAAGATTGTTTCCTCTAAAACCTATTTTATCTTTGGTTTTGTGCATATTATTGTCAGTCTGTAAAAGTGACGTACTACTGGGACAACATCGTTCCCAGCAGTGACCTGGGAGTCCAAGATGCATCTAGACATCTTCCCCATGCTGTTCCCAAACCCTTTCAGTCGTGTTTCCATCAATTTCTGACCTTTTCCTATGAACTAGGCACCTTCCCTTCTTCAGAGCAGGGTGTGTCTGGTTTAATGCTCGGGTTCTCCCATTGACTTCCATTATACTCGGTGCTCTGTAGAGCACACGAGCATCCCGATGTGTTCGGCCCAAGCACTTGGGTGCTCAATCAACACTAATAGTGACAAAAAATGGCATTTTTTGCACAGTTTTATTTTTTTTTTAATGGTGTTCACCTTAGGGGGTAAGTTATATAAGACATTTTTATAGAGTAAGTCTTTACGGATGTGGAGATACCTAATATGTCAATTTTTTTTTTTCAGTTTTACACTATAAAAGTAGGGATGAGCGAACAAGAACTGTATAGTTCGGGTTCGTACCGAATTTTGGGGTATTTGTGACACGGACCCGAACCCGATCATTTACGTAAAAGTTCGGGTTCGCTGTTCGGCGATTTCTTCCTGCTTTCTAATTGGCTGCACAGCAGCCAATCACTAGCATTTTACTTCTTGCCCTAAGAAGCCATCACAGCCATGCCTACTAATGACATGACTGTGATTGGCCAAGTGCAGCATGTGACCCAGCCTCTATTTAAGCTGGAGTCACGTCGCGCCGCACGTCACTCTGCTCTGATTAGTGTAGGGATAGGATGCAGCTGCTGTAAGGGCGAGATTAGGCAGGGATTAACTTAGCAAAAACGCTTAATGAAGTGATCGATCTACAGCTCTGAATCATTCAACTTCTGCTAGTTAATTGCTCACTGTTTTCTGGCTGCCCAGAGCATTTTTCTGTCACTTTTTTCAGGGGTGATCGGCGGCCATTTTGTGTCTTGTGGTGCGCCAGCACAAGCTGCCACCAAGTCCATTAATCCATCAATAGTAGTAATTTTTTTTTTGTTTGCTATATCCTACATCAGGGGTTTGGCTGTGCTTCCTGTCACCCCTAGAAACTCATGATAGAATTTTCTATATTTTATTGAGAGGTGAAATTCACTTAAAAAAATAGCAATCCCCTTTATAGAGTCCGTCAAAGGATAGCTTTTGTTCTGGGGTGAAATTCAATTACGAAAATAGCAATACCGTAAATCTGGTGTTCCAGCTGTGACTGGACAAGATTCATAGAGTCCGTCAAAGGATATATTATTTTCTGGGGTGAAATTCAGTTTCAAAAATAGCAATACCGTAAATCTGGTGTTCCAGCTGTGACTGGACAAGTTTCATAGTGTCCTTCAAAGGATATATTATTTTCTGGGGTGAAATTCAATTGACAAAATAGCAATACCGTAAATCAGTGGTTTCAGCTGTAGCTGGCCAAGTTTATTAGTGTCCGGCAAAGGATATATTTTGTTCTGGGGTAAAATACAATTGCCAAAATAGCAATCCCCTAAATCTGGTGTCCCAGCAGTGGCTGGCCAAGTTTAATAGTGTCCGGCAAAGGATATAATTTGTTTCTGGGGTGAAATTCAATTGCCAAAATAGCAATCCCCTAAATCCGGTGTCCCAGCAGTGGCTTGCCAAGTTTCAAAGTGTCCGTCAAAGGATATATTATTTTCTGGGGTGAAATTCAGTTGCAAAAATAGAAATAACCTAAATCTGGTGTTCCAGCTGTGACTGAACAAGTTTCATAGTGTTCGGCAAAGAATAGATTTTTTTCTGGGGTGAAATTCTATGGTCAAAATAGCAATCCCCTAAATCTGGTGTCCCAGCAGTGGCTGGCCAAGTTTAATAGTGTCCCGCAAAGGATATATTTTGTTCTGGGGTGAAATTCAATTGCCAAAATAGCAATCCCCTAAATCTGGTGTCCCAGCAGTGGCTGGCCAAGTTTAATAGTGTCCAGCAAAGCATATATTTTGTTCTGGGGTAAAATTCAGTTGCAAAAATAGAAATACCGTAAATCTGGTGTTCCAGCTGTGACTGGACAAGTTTTATAGTGTTTGTCAAAGGATATATTATTTTCTGGGGTGAAATTCAATTGCCAAAATAGCAATACCCCAAATCTGGTGTTCCAGCTGTTGCAGACCAAGTGTAAATCTGTCCGTAAAAGGGTATATTACACTCAGCGTGCATCTCCAAGTGTATTTCTTTCCGTTAAAGGGTATATTATAGTATTTGTTAAAATACAGCATAATCCTCTACATTTGCACACACTGTTTTGCATCTCTAAGTGTATTTATTTCCGTTAAAGGGTATATTACACAAAGTGTTAAAATACAAGTGCTGAAAGCATAATCCTATATATATTTTTTACACGATACTGTGCATCTCCAAGTGTAAATCTGTCTGTAAAAGAATACCTTTCATCCAGGGCCTAAATACTAGGGCTACAATTGATATTCCCCTAAATCTGTGGTTAATGCTGTGCCTGGATTAGTGTAATACTGTACATAAATAAATAGCCAGATAGTGTTAGGTGCCTGTAAAAAAAAAGGCCTGAATTTGAATTCAATACATTGGGCCAAATAATTTTTTTCTTATTGTGGTGAACGGTAACAATGAGGAAAACATCTAGTAAGGGACGCGGACATGGTCGTGGTGTTGTTAGAGGACCCTCTGGTGTTGGGAGAGGACGTGGTCGTTCTGCCACAGCCACACATCCTAGTGAACTAACTACCTCAGGTTCCAGTACCCGCCAGAGTTTACAGTGATATTTAGTTGGGCCCATTGCCGTTCTAAGGATGGTAAGGCTTAAGCAAGTACAAGCGCTAGTCAATTGGGTGGCCGACAGTGGATCTAGCACGTTCACAACATTATCTCCCACCTAGTCTTCTGCAGAAAGAGCACAGGTGGCGCCTGAAAACCAAGCCCATCAGTCTGTCACATCACCCCCATGCATATCAGGGAAACTGTCTGAGCCTCAAGTTATGCAGCAGTCTCTTATGCTGTTTGAAGATTCTGCTGGCAGGGTTTCCCAAGGGAATCCATCTAGCCCTTCCCCAGTGGTGGAAGACATAGAATGCACTGACGCACAACCACTTATGTTTCCTGATGATGAGGACATGGGAATACCACCTCATCAGAGTCCGCACGTCTCTGATGATGAAGAAACACAGGTGCCAACTGCTGCGTCTTTCTGCAGTGTGCAGACAGAACAGGAGGTCAGGGAGGAAGACTGTGGAAGACGATACAGGGGACGATGAGGTCCTAGACCCCACATGGAATGAAGGTCATGCAACTGACTTTCATAGTTCAGAGGAAGAGGCAGTGGTGAGACCGAGCCAACAGCATAGCAAAAGAGGGAGCAGGGGGCAAAAGCAGAACAGCCGATGCCAAGAGAGTTCGCCTGCTACTGGCCACCACCACCAGGGACCGAGCACCCCAAAGGCAGCTTCAAGGAGTTCCCTGGCATGGCACTTCTTTAAACAATGTGCTGACGACAAGACCCGAGTGGTTTGCACGCTGTGCCATCAGAGCCTGAATCGAGCCATTAACGTTCTGAACCTTAGCACAACCTGCATGACCAGGCATCTACATGCAATGCATGAACTGCAGTGTAGTAAGCACCTTAAAAACAAGGAACTAACTCTGGCTCCCCCTGCTCCCTCTTCTGCTGCTGCCTCTTCCTCCGCCTTGGGAGGAATGTTGGCACCTGCCGCCCACCAAACAGAGGATGTGCCACCAACACCACTACCTCCGTCACCAAGCATCTCCACCATGTCACACGGCAGCGTTCAGCTCTCCATCTCGCAAACCTTGGAGAGAAAGCGTAAATTCGCACCTACCCACCCTCGAGCCCTGGTCCTGAATGCCAGCATTTCTAAACTAACCTGGCCTTTGAAATGTTGTCATTCAGTCTGGTGGACACAGACAGCTTCAAACAGCTGATGGGCATGGCTGTCCCACAGTATTTTGTTCCCAGCCGCCACTACTTCTCCAAGATAGCCGTGCCTTCCCTGCACAACCAAGTATCCTATAAAATCAAGTGTGCACTGCGCAACGCCATCTGTGGCAAGGTCCACCTAACCACAGATACTTTGACCAGTAAGCACGGCCAGGGACGCTAAATCTCCCTAACTGCTCAACTGGTAAATGTAGTGGCGGCTGGGCCCCAGGTGTAAAGTTCTTTGGCGCACGTCCTTCCGCCACCAAGGATCGCAGGGCATCATTCTTTGCCTCCTGTAGCCTCCTCCTCCTTCTCTTCTTTCACCTGCTTATCCAGTCAGTCACACACCTTCACCACCAACACAGCACAGTAAACGTCAGCAGGCCATTCTGAAACTCATATGTTTGGGGGACAGGCCCCACACCATGCAGGAGTTGTGGTGGGGTATTGAACAACAGACCGTCGAGTGGTTGCTGCCGATGGGCCTCAAGCCCGGCCTGGTGGTGTGCGATAATGGGCGAAATCTCGTCGCGGCTCTGGGACTAGCCGGTTGAAAGCACATCCCTTGCCTGGTGCATGTGCTGAATTTGGTGATGCAGAAGTTCATTCACAACTACCCTGACATGTCAGAGCTGCCGCATAAAGTGCGGGCCATCTGTGCGCGCTTCGGGTGTTCACATCCTGCTGCTGCTCACCTGTCTGTGCTACAGCGTAACTTCGGCCTTCCCGCTCACTGCCTCATATGCGACGTGCCCACCAGGTGGAACTCCACCTTGCACATGCTGGAGAGACTGTGCAAGCAGCAGCAGGCCATAGTGGAGTTTCAGCTGCAGCACGCACGGGTGAGTTGCACTGCGGAACAGCACCACTTCACCACCAATGACTGGGCCTCCATGTGAGACCTGTGTGCCCTATCGCGCTGTTTCGAGTACTCCACCAACATGGCCAGTGGCCATGACGTCGTTATCAGCTTTACAATACCACTTCTATGTCTCCTTGAGAAAACACTTAGGGCGATGATGGAAGAGGAGGAGGAGGAGGAGGAAGAGGGTTCATTTTTAGCACTTTCAGGCCAGTCTCTTAAAAGTGGCTCAGAGGGAGTTATTTTGCAAAAGCAGAGGCCAGGTACAAATGTGGCCAGCCAGGGCCCACTACTGGAGGACGAGGAGGATGAGGAGGAGGTGGAGGAGGAGGAGGATGAAGCATGTTCACAGCGGGATGGCACTCAACGCAGCCCGGGCCCATCACTGGTGCATGGCTAGTGGGAAACAGAAGACGATGACGATACACCTCCAATAGAGGACAGCTTGTCCTTACCTTTGGGCAGCCTGGCACACATGAGCAACTACATGCTGCAGTACCTGCGCAACCACAGAAAAGTTGCCCACATTTTAATGTGTGCGGACTACTGGGTTGCCACCCTGCTGGATCCCTGGTACAAAGACAATGTGCCCACCTTACTTCCTGACCTGAAGCGTGATAGGAAGATGCGCTAGTACAAGCGCACATGGGTAGACGCGCTCCTGAGAGCATTCCCAAATGTCACAGGGGTACAAGTGGAAGCCCAAGGCGAAGGCAGAGAAGAAGCGAGAGGTCGCCAACGCAGCAGTGTCACGGCCAGCTCCTCTGAGGGCAGATTTAGCATGGCAGAGATGTGGAAAAGTTTTGTCACCACGCCACAGCTAACTGCACCACCACCTGATACGAAACTTGTTAGCAGGAGGAAGCATTTCACTAACTGGAACAGTACGTGTGCACACCCCTCCACGTACTGACTAATGGTTCGGCCCCATTCAACTTCTGGGTCTCCAAATTGTCCACGTGGCCAAAGCTAGCCTTTTATGCCTTGGAGGTGCTGGCCTGACCGGCGGCCAGCGTTTTGTCTGAACGTGTATTCAGCACGGCAGGTGGCGTCATTACTGACAAACGCAGCCGCCTGTCCACAGCCAACGTGGACAAGCTGACGTTCATAAAAATGAACCAGGCATGGATCCCACAGGACCTGTCCATCCCTTGTGCAGAATAGACATTTATAACTACCTCCCCTTAAACATTTATTTTTGTACTCCAGGGCACTTCTTTATTGAATCCTTTTTTTTTTATTTTACCATTATTTTGCGGGGCAACCCAAAATTGAATGAACCTCTCCTCCGTCTGGGTGCCAGGGGCCTAAATATCTGAAAGTGGCCTTCTCCATTGGTGGGTGACATGATGCCTCTTTTGCTGCTATGGGACCTCTCTCCTCTGTCTGGGTGTCAGGGGCCTAACTTTCACGTACTTTCTTGCTGTCTTGGTGGCAGATATTTAACACTTTTTACTGTCTAATGACCGCCCCATTGACTGGGTGTCAGGGGCCTATATGTCGTTTAATCATTTGTTGTCTTGGTGGGAGATATTAAACTCTTTTTACTGTCATGACCACCCCAATGTCTGGGTGTCAGGGGCCTAAATTTCACGTACTTGCTTGCTGTCTTGGTGGCAGACATTTAACACTTTTTACTGTCTAATGACCGCCCCATTGTCTGGGTGTCAGGGGCCTATATGTCGTTTAATCATTTGTTGTCTTGGTGAGAGATATTAAACTCTTTTTACTGTCTAATGACCGCCCCATTGTCTGGGTGTCAGTGGCCTATATTTCGTTTAATTGCTTGTTGTCTTGGTGGGAGACATTAAACTCTTTTTACTGTCAAATTGCCTCTCCTCTGTCTGGGTGTCAGGGGCCTACATAAATGATAATGGCCTGTTCCATTGCAGGTTGACCTGAGGCCTGTGTTGCTGTTACGGGACCGCTCTCCCCTTTGCGGGTGCCATGGCCCTGAGTCTGTGAATGAGGCCTGTGGCACTGCAGGCAGACATGAATCCTTTTTGGCTGTGATGAAAACATCAACTCCCATAGCATTCCCACCTAATGCCACCCCAACCTTCTATTCCACCTCCTCCTCCTCCAAGTTGACAATTGATATTGGTTAATTTTTATTTATTTTATTTTAAGTCATTTCCCTATCCACGTTTGTTTGCAGGGGATTTACCTACATTTTGCTGCCTTTTGCAGCCCTCTAGCCCTTTCCTGGGCTATTTTACAGCCCTTTTAGTGCCTAAAAGTTCGGGTCCCCATTGACTTCAATGGGGTTCAGGTTCGGGGTGAAGTTCGGGTCGAGTTCAGATCCCAAACCCGAACATTTTCGGGAAGTTCGGCCGAACTTCTCGAACCCGAACATCCAGGTGTTTGCTCAACTCTATATAAAAGCATTTCCATTTTATTAAAGCCATATTTTTTTATCATTTGTCCTATATAGAGGCTCAATTTTTGCGGGAAGAAATGACAGTTTGGTACTATATTGGGGTACATATGTCTTTTTGATCGCTTGGAATTACACTTTTTGTGATGTATGGTGACAAAAAAATTGCATTTTTGGTACAGTTTTTATTTTAATTTTTTTACTTTCATCTGAGTGGTTAGGTCATGTGAATTTTTATAGAGATGGTTGATACGGACATGGCAATAACTAATATGTCTACTTTTTAAAAATGTATTTCAGTTTT
Source organism: Bufotes viridis (assembly GCA_033119425.1). Taxonomy (NCBI): domain Eukaryota; kingdom Metazoa; phylum Chordata; class Amphibia; order Anura; family Bufonidae; genus Bufotes; species Bufotes viridis. The sequence continues at coordinate 182,324,038 of CM065594.1, read as the reverse complement.
ACACTATAAAAGCATTTTTGAAGGAAAAAAAATCAGGTTTTAGTGTCTCCATTTTCTGAAAGCCATATTTTTTAAAAATTTTTGGATGATTGTCTTAGGTAGGTTCTCATTTTTGCGGGAAGAGATGACTGTTTGATTGGTACCATTTTGGGGTGTGTATAGCTTTTTGATCGCTTAGAATTACACTTTTTGTGATGTAAGGTAACAAAGTAAAAAAAATTATGGTGTTGACCTGATGTGGTAGATTATGTGACATTTTTATAGAGCATGTCGTTACGGATACAGCGCTACCTTTTATGTCTGTTTTTTTTTTTTTAAAACACTTCACATCTTATAGTGAGGGGACTTTTTTTTTTTTACTTGAAGCTTTTTATTTTTATTATAAAACAAACACCTTTTTTCACTTTTTTTACTTTTTAAATTTGTGCCACTGGGACTTCACCTTTTTAGGGTTTGATCCCTTTTTCAATGCAGTACAATACATTATGTATTGCACTGAATTGAACTGTCAGCGTCTTGCACAGTAAGACATTGACAGTTGCTTAGGAGACCCAGCCTGCAGGCTGGATCTCCTGGGCTTCCGTAGCTAGCAGGCTCTGATGCCTGTGTAAATCATCGGAGCTGCCATGGCAACCATCGGCCCCCTGTCAGTGCAATGCAGGGGGGCAGATGGAGTCAGACGGAGCCCCCTCCCTCTGCAAACCCAGCACATGCTGTGGTCAGTGCTCACCAATGCATGTGAAAGGGTTAATCCACCGGCATCACCGCAAACCGCAATGTCAATATCAGTAACAGTCGAGTCCGTGCTGCAGATCACATCACATCTGCCGATCACATCACGTACATGCATGTGAGGATGCGGCAAAAGAGCCGCATTCCCTCACGTATATGTCCATGAAAATGCGTGAAATGGTTAAGCTGATTTTCCTTTTGGTTTTACAGTTTGTAAACTGTAATAAGTATGATTGTGTCCTATCCTGTGAAGGCACTGCTGGTGCAGACGCAAAAATCATAGTTTTGGGCAACAGATCATACTGTGTAAACAGCAATCTAATGTCCAGAAAAAATTATTCTGTATGAGGATGAGGGATTGCAGTACTGATCTCTTCTCTCCATCCAGCAGTGATTGTTGCATGTACGATAAATGCAGCTGCAGGAAATTGGGAACAAGCGGTTTGTTCCAGATACCTGCCAATAAATTTCCTGGTGTATGTTTTTGTGTATACATTACATTTAGTTCTGCATATCCTTTGCTTAAAAAAAAATTAGATAGCAATTCCCTTTGCAAATGCTCAGATTTCAGATATATCAAATTTCCAGGATAGAACAATTTGAACAGTGGCACAGGCATTGAAATGCACTATAGAGCATTTTGTTCTGGAATTCAGAGGTCGACACGCAAGATCTTTTGAGGTTGAATGTGACACTCTCTGACAAATAATCTTCTAGTAAAGGTGTGATGGTAACTTCTATCATGGCAATTCTTTGTACAAATGGAGGGGAAACATCATCCCGCTGGGAGATGAGCATAATTATTGCTTATAGAGTGCTTTCGATTGCATGGACAATAATGACATTATAACCTAAGTACATCAAAAATAAATTCTAGTTTTATCATTTACCAATGATCATAATGTAAACTGGATTATGGTTACCATCAATCAAACATGAGCATCACGTCAGATCATTAATTTGACAGGATTTCCCCTAACAATATTATCATTCTCTTTATCTGTTCTAAATGTTAGAAAAATCTTCAATTTTTGTAATTTTTTTAACCTACATGTTTAAGTATTCAGGAAGAAAAAATTAATGTAGCATTAGGTAATGAAAATTTGCACTCCAATGAATTTCTTAGTATTTAATTTCAAACCTAACCAATTTGAATATAGATTAATTTAATGTAGATTAACACTACTGTAAATTAAAATACCTAAATAAAATTCCATTAATGTACGGTTTTATATTAGTAATTCCTTTGCTAATGGAGCAATACTCTTTAATCATCAACTATTTCAGAGTAAGACATCAAGCACTGTGGAGGGTATAGGTATAAAAACCTAGCAAGGTTTAGATAATTTAAAGTGTTTCAAATTGAATCTTTAGATTGTTGAACTGTGAAATCATTCACATTAATTCTTTCCATTTAATCCTTCTATTAGAGAGAATAGCAAGGGGAGGTATAAAAGCCAGTTGCAATGCAGACAAATTCATGATCTTCCATTTTCAGATTTGTAATCCAGACAGAAAACAAAGAGCATCTTGTATTTATTATGCTGGTGGCCTGTGGCTGCCTCTGCCTCTGTCTCAGTTCTCCAGTAGTGTTGAGCGCGAATATTCGAATAGTGAATTTTTATTGTGAATATCGCAACTTCGATAATTCGCGAATATAGCAGTATATATTCTCTATTTTGAATATTTTTTTTTTTTTTTTTAGCTGTTAATCCTTGTTGCTCTCTGGTTGTCTTCCCACTTCCCAAAAGCTGTTCTTACCTGTCCGGAGGATTCCTGGCTCCCTGCCCGCCCCAGTCAATGCCCGTTGCCGCTTCTGCCGACATCCCGTGTGCATGGGAATGCCTCTATGCTAAAATGTACGGATATGAGAATCAAGGTCTCACAAACTTGATTAAGTTGTAATCGCAATGCGATTAATATAACCTGAATTATTCGCATTGCGATATTCGTTATATTCTAGCAATACACCATTAGGAACTTAGCTCTAAAATCAATTTGCAATGCGATTATATGTTTGCTTCGCGAATGAAACTAAAAGCTGAGTTGCTAATGGTTGTATTGCTAGAATATAACGAAGATTGAGAATATAGTGCTAAATTCGTGAATTTGTGATATTCGTCATCTTCGCTATAATCTAGCAATACAACCATTAGGAACTTAGCTCTAAGATCAAATCGCAATGCGAGTATATGTTCGCTTCGTAAATGAAACTTAGAGCTGAGTTGCTAATGATTGTTGCTAGAATATAGTGTTGAGCGCGAATATTCGAATAGCGAATTTAAATCACGAATATAGGCCCTTCGCTAATTCGCGAATATTTCGACTATAATGCTATATACTCGCAAATTCGAATATTCGTTTTTTTGTTTTTTTTTAAGTTGTTCCCACTTCCCAAAAGCAGTTGTTCATACATGTCCGGGGGACTCCATGCTCCTTGCCCGCTCCAGTCAGTGCCTGTCTGCCGAGTGCCAACTTCCTGTGCGCATGGAGCGTCCCCATCACCATGAGAACTCCTCCATGCTAGAATGTACTGTCGGATTTGAGAATCACAGTTATCTAGACCATGGTAAAAGTTGGATGCGCAATGCGAGTAAACTTACTAAAATTACTGGCATTGCGCGTCCAACTTAATTTTGTGTATAGTCAACCTAATGGTTGGGGGGTACTTGGGTTGCTAGAATTAACGAATATAGAGTATAAAGCACTTTATTCGTATTCATCATATTCGTTAATTCTAGCAAGCAAGCCAACTAAGTTGGATGCGCAATGCGAGTAATTTAAGTAAGTTTACTCGCATTGCGCATCCAACTTAGAGCGTGGAATAGGCTTTAGGCAACTTTACTATTGCCAATCGGAAAGTTGTCTAAGTTGGATGCGCAATGCGAATAAACTTACTTAAATTACTCGCATTGCGCATCCAACTTAGTTTTGTGTATAGGCAACGTTCCTATTGGTTGGCTTGCTAGAATTAACGAATATAGAGAATATAGCGCTATATTCGTATTCCTCATATTCGTTAATTCTAGCAAGCCAACCATTATTAGGAAAACGTTGCCTATACACAGAGCTAAGTTGGATGCGCAATGCGAGTAATTTAAATAAGTTTACTCGCATTGCGCATCCAATTTACAGCTGGGTATATTCTCAATAATTGTTCATTCTATCAAGGCAACCAATAGGAAGTTGCCTAAGTTGCTTTTGCAATATGCACATGGTGTTTCTATCGCGAGAATCGCATTGAAATATTCGTGTGAGCCTATACAGGCGTGGCTTTGTCTTGTGAGTTTGTTGACAGGTGGAAGTTTGAAGCGCAGTGCATTTCTCGTTTGTGACGCGCATGAAAATGGTCTCAAGCTAATTCAAAGAAGTCGAGGAAGATCTCCTGATCACTGTAAGTAATTCCACATCACAGCACTGTATTACATATCACATGCTTGTTATTCCAATGTATTCTTACAAATTTACATGTTATCTTGCTTCAGTGCATAGATATTAACCCTGTCAAAGCCAGAGTTTTTTTTTGTTAGTCTTTTATTTCGCTCACTGTCTTCAAAGAGCCATACCTTTTTTATTTGCCTGTTCACATAGCCATATGAGGGCTTGTTTTTTGCGGGACAAGTTGTACTTTCTAACTCCACCATTTAATATTGCATAAGATGTATTGGGAAGCCAAACAAATTGCAAAATGGACTAAAATTGCTAAATAAAAGCAATGCCACCCCAGTTTTACGGGTTTTTAACCCCTTAAAGAGGACCTTTCACCAGTCCAAAGTTTGTTAGTGAAAGGTATGTACATGCAGAGCGGCACCCAGGGATGTCCCTGCACTTACTTGTATCCCTGGGTGCCGTTCCATACGCATGCTACAGCCCCTGGTACTGGCTTACGTGCTGAAGCAAATTTTGCCTTGGTCGGAGACATCCTCTTTTTCCCTGGGCGTCTCCTTCTCCCAGGCTGGAGCGCTGGCCAATCGCAGCGCTCAGCTCATATCCTGGGAGGTTGCAGGATCAGGGCAAAAGAGGATGTCTCCGCCGAAGGCAAAATTAGCTTCAGCACGTGAGCCGGTACCGGGGGCTACAGCAGTCGAATGGAGCGGCACCCATGGATACAAGTAAGTGCAGGGACATCCCTGGGTGCCGCTCTGCATGTTCATACCTTTCACTAACAAACTTTGGACCGGTGAAAAGTCCTCTTTAAGGACACATGACGCACCGGTACGTCATGTGTAGTTACGATCACCGCGGCGGGCGGTGATCAGAACTGGGTGCCTGCTGAAATCAATCAGCAGGCACCCTGGGACAATGCGCAAGGGGGTCAATTCAGACCTGCGGTTTGCGGATTTTCCGTGTAATTGGGCGGCGGGTGCGGTGGCTATCGGGTCACCGTGCTGCTGTAATGGGGACCCGATAGCAGGGAAGGCAGCGCGATGCCTTCCTTAGCATTGGGGCTGCCTTCCGGTGAAGAGCCAGTGAGATCCAGCCCCCTGGATCTCACAGGCAGGAAGCTGTATGAGTAATACACACTGTAAACATATTAGGTATTGCCACGTCCGTAATAACCTGCTCTCTAAAAATATCCCATAACCTAACCCCTAAGGTGAATACCTTAAAAAAATAAAAATAAAAACGGTGTAAAAAGCAATTTTTTGTCAACTTACATAAAAAAAGTGTAATTTCAAGGGATTAAAAAGTCATACGCACCCCAAAATAGTGCCAATTAAACCGTCATCTCATCCCGAAAAAAATGAGCCCCTACACAAGACAGTCGCCCAAAAAATAAATAAACCTATGGCTTTCAGAATGTGGAGACAATAAAGAATCTTAAAAAAAAAATGCTTTGTTATGTAAAACTGAAACAACCAAACAAAGTAGTCATATTTGGTATTGTCGCGTCCATGACAACCTGCTCTAAAAAAACACCACATGATCTAACCTGTCAGATGAATGTTGTAAATAACAAAAAATTAAAACAGTGCCAAAACAGCTATTTCTTGTTACCTTGCCTCACAAAAAGTGTAATATAGATCAACTAAAATTCATATGTACCCTAAAACAGTACCAACAAAACTGACACCTTATCCCTTAGTTTCTAAAATGGGGGTGACTTTTTTGGAGTTTCTACTGTAGGGGTGCATCAGGGGGGCTTTAAATGGGACATGGTGTCAAAAAACCAGTCCAGCAAAAACTGCCTTTCAAAAATCGTATGGCATTCCTTTCCTTCTGCGCCATCCTATGATTTGTATTTTTTTATTTGTTTAGTAATTTTTTTAATTTAGGGTGGGAAAAGGGTGGTGATTTAAAATTTTTGGTTTATTATTTTTTACTTTTAGATATTTCCCATAGGGGACTATAACAATCAGCCACCTGATTGCTATTATCATAGACTCCAATAAAATTGTTTTGGAGTCTATGATGATTTTCCTACTTTCCTATGGAGCCCTATTACAGGCAAGGGCTCTAAAGGAAATACTATGCAGAAGCCTCGTGTCATTCAGAAAGAGCGAGGCTGCTACATACAGGATCCGGCTCCTCAGATTGCCACACCGGGGTCCAGCGCAAAACCTAAAGTAAAACTTTATTTTTTTGGCGCATATAGATGCCATGTTCACAATTGACCACGGCATTTGAGGGGTTCAAAGTTCTTCATTAACATTACTGGCAGTTGCGGCTATGGCGCCCGCATCAGCCAAGAGCGGGTGCCATGTTTAAACAACCGCCCGATGACGTACAGCTATGTCATTGGGCATGAAGGGGTTAATGATAGGTGCACTAAGTATTGTGATGACATCACACCACTATGTCTGGTAGCATGTATGTATGGACAGCAAAGAAACATCTCTCATATGCACAATGCACATCCATTTTCCTGCCTCACAGTGCATACCCCAAAGTGTATACCCCACACCGTATACCTTACAGTGTATACCCCACACTATATACCCCACATTGTATACTCCACACCGTATACCCCTCCACACACACACACAGTCTTTGGATTCTAATATGCGTCTGGTTGGTCAGGAGAAGTAATGTTTGACCGCCATTATTTGCTGGTTCATTTAGCGTTACCCAGGGTGCAACATGTGGAGGCAGACCAGCTGTACACCCCATACCGTACCGTCACCTCACTAGACAGGTACACCTCTCCTCAGATGGCCGATATCCGATTGCTCATACCCCACACACATACAATTTCAATATAATTCAATTGTATAACTGTAACATAAAATCCAATATTTTACTTTTAAACACTCAAAAAAATTTTGTTGTGTTGAGATGATGACATTAATTTCTAATAGATACTATAGATGGAGGGGGCACAACAAATGACAAATAAATAAATATAAGAAGTGCATAAAAGTGGTTAGAAATATGATAAGGACACAAATAGACTAACTGAAGAGTCAGAAGAACCACCGTAAAAAATGCATATCCAACAATAACCAAATATAAAAATATATATATAAAGTTTATTAAACAACACAGACAAACAGACACATAAAAAATTGTATACAATATGAACACTGTGTCGGTAGCAAATAAGACCGACACATACAAGATCCACTGAACGTCCACAAGATCAGGATATAAAATGTATTTAAGCTATACGCAATATATAAACAACATATAGAGGATATTAAATAAGGTATGGCCACAAATATATGGAAACAGACCGCAATGAGGACAAAAGGTAAGAGCCAAAATCCACTGCATCAGCGGTTGTCACAGGTTTTGGCTCTTACCTTTTGTCCTCATTGCGGTCTGTTTCCATTTATTTGTGGCCATACCTTATTTAATATCCTCTATATGTTGTTTATATATTGCGTATAGCTGAAATACATTTTATGTCCTGATCTTGTGGACGTTCAGTGGATCTTGTATGTGTCGGTCTTATTTGCTACCGACACAGTGTTCATATTGTATACAACTTTTAAAGTGTCTGTCTGTGTTTTTAATAAACTTTATATATATATATATTTTTATATTTGGTTATTGTTGGATGTACATTTTTTAAGGTGGTTCTTCTGACTCTTCAGTGAGTCTATTTGTGTCTTTATTAATTTCTAATACTTTTATTTTAAAAATTTGGGATTATATGGTTGCATTTTTATCCTGCAGTGAATGCTAGAGATGAAATATGACACCACTAGGTCACGCTTGGAGAAGCAGCGGATCCTGAGGTGGATCGGTTCAGAGTTATATTATGCCCACAATGGGAAACACAGGCGGATGGCCATTATAAAAAAGTTGTCCGACCTGAAGCGGAGACACCAGGATCGGATCACTGAGATCTGAAACAAAATCTGCCCATGTACAATGCTTACATAACTTATGTATCTTTCACCAACACTCTGTAATGTATATGTACGTTTATGCTTTATGAGGTTTTTATAACTTATTAAAATTTTGTCATTATAGGTGATCCCGTCCCCTCAGTCCGCTGCAGGCCTTCAAGAAAGACAGTGGTGGTGGAGGAGGAGGTGTCAGAGGAGGAGGAGCAGGAGCAGGCAGGTGCCCCTACCCCACAGCATGAGGATGCCGGACCCTCAGACCATCCTGGTTCTCATGAGGAGAATGAGGAGGAGGAGCTGGTGACCACCCCCCACCAGGAGGGTAAATAATATGTGTTGTGGGTGTTTTAACTCAGTCACTGGTGTCAGTTTATTCCAGAAAACCATAATAAACATGTTAAATCTTTATCCTTTAACCCCTTTATGCTTTCTGACATAACTGTACGACCAAATAACAAGTGACTTGCTGCATTTCGACGTACGGCCACGCCCAAACTGTTTCCCGGGGCTGTGACACTATAAAGTGTCACAGCCCCGGAGTCTACGCTCTCCCCAGAAGCAGACACAAGTGGTAAGCCGGCAAGGGACCAATCAGAGTGTTCCCTTGCTAGTAAGCGTTCCGATTGTTTTGTCTCTGCAGACTAACCAATCATAGTGCAGCACTTTAAAAAAAAACTGTTTCAGGACAGCGACATCTATGTGGTTGAGCTGGAGAAAGCTCCTTCTCTCTTCCATCGTGCCATCACTACTTCCGCAACGACAAGATGGTTGCCATAACAAAGGCGTCCTAGTTGCCATTTACCTAAGGCTGATCAGACCCTGAGGTCTGATCAGCCTTAGGCCCCTTTCACACGAGCGAGTTTTCCGCGAGGGTGCAATGCGTGAGGTGGACGCATTGAACCCACACTGAATCCGGACCCATTCTTTTCTATTGGGCTGTGCTCATGAGCGGTGATTTTCACACATCACTTCTGCGTTGCGTGAAAATCGCAGTATGTTCTATATTGTGCGTTTTTCACGCAACGCAGGCCCCATAGAAGTGAATGGGGCTGCGGGAAAATAGCAAGCAAGCGCGGATGCCGTGCGATTTTCCCGCATGGTTGCTTAGCAATGTGACCAGATCTTTATTATTTTCCCTTATAACATGGTTATAAAGGAAAATAATAGCATTCTCAATACAGAATGCTGTGTGAAATGAGGATGAAGGGGTTAAAAATAATAAAACTTAACTTACCTTAGCCACTTGATCGCGTAGATGCGATCTGTCTCTGAAGTTTGAAGAGAGAAGACAGATCGCAACTATGCGATCAAGTGGCTAAGGTAAGTTAAGTTTTATTATTTTTAACCGCTTCATCCTCATTTTACACAGCATTCTGTATTGAGAATGCTATTATTTTCCCTTATAACCATGTTATAAGGGAAAATAATCAATTCTCCAGAATACTCTACCCGAAACCGGACTTCAGTGATGAAATCCGGATTCGGGTCTGGGTACCAAACATAGCGATTTTTCACACGCGCGTGCAAAGCGCATTACAAACGTTTGCACCTGCACGGAAAAATCGCGCATATTCCAGCAACGCACCCGCCTCTTATCCGGTCATCAAACATGACGCCCGTGTGAAAGAGGCCTTAGTGTAAGTGTGGCACTGAGTATACAGTGTATACAGGGCCGGCGCCACCTGTAAGGCGACCTAGGCAATTGCCTAGGGCGCAATTTAGCAGGGGGCGCCGGAACCCTGCGATAAAAAAAAAAAAAACTTATGTGGTAACGCCGCGGGCGGCCGTGCGCCGCCCCGCTATCATTTTGCACTGCCTGAGGGGGGCGGACCGTGCAGGTGACACCAGTCCCTGGGGTAACACCGGTGTGGTCTCCCCGCCCCCAGGTACCAGAGCAGAGTCGCGGCAGCGGAGCGTGCAGGAGGAGGGCGGGCCGGAGGCGTGTCCGTTCTCCCCTGTGCATCTGATAGGCTGCCGGCCTAGTGCTGGCAGGCAGCCTATCAGAGGCCGGTTCAGGAGGCGCGATGACGTCATCGCGCCGCCTGAGCCGCACAGCGCGGGACACAGGCCGGAAGAGGCCTGCATCGCATCGCTGCCATGGAGGTAAGTATGTGTTTTTTGTTTTTTTGTGTTTTTTTTTTTGGGGGCTACTGGCACATAAGGGGGTCACTGGCGCATAAGGGGCTACTGGCGGCGGCGCCATAAGGGGCTGCTGGCACATTAGGGGGCTACTGGCTCATAAGGGGGTCACTGGCACATTAGGGGGTCACTAGCGCATAAGGGGGCTACTGGCACATTGGGGGCTACTGGCTCATAAGGGGGTCACTGGCGCATAGGGGGCTACTGGCAGCGGCGCATAAGGGACTACTGGCACATAAGGGGGCTACTGGCTCATAAGGGCTACTGGCACATAAGGGAGCTACTGGCACATAAGGGGGCTACTGGCAGCGGCGCATATAAGGGACTGCTGGCACATTAGGGGGCTACTGGCTCATAAGGGAGTCACTGGCACATTAGGGGGCTACTGGCTCATAAGGGAGTCACTGGCGCATAAGGGGCTACTGGCTCATAAGGGGTCACTGGCGCATAAGGGGCTACTGGCACATTGGGGGCTACTGGCTCATAAGGGGGTCACTGGCGCATAGGGGGCTACTGGCAGCGGCGCATAAAGGGACTACTGGCACATAAGGGGGGCTACTGGCTCATAAGGAGCTACTGGCACATAAGGGGGCTACTGGCTCATAGGGGGCTACTGGCTCATAAGGGGGCTACTGGCATATAAGGGGCTACTGGCACATAAGGGGGCTACTGGCACATAAGGGGGCTACTGGCATATAAGGGGCTACTGGCATATAAGGGGCTACTGGCATATAAGGGGCTACTGGCACATAAGGGGCTACTGGCACATAAGGGGCTACTGGCGGCGGCGCATAAGGGACTGCTGGCACATTAGGGGGCTACTGGCTCATAAGGGAGTCACTGGCACATTAGGGGGCTACTGGCTCATAAGTGGGGTCACTGGCGCATAAGGGCTACTGGCACATTGGGGGCTACTAGCTCATAAGGGGGTCACTGGCGCATAAGGGGGCTACTGGCACATGAGGGGGCTACTGGCACATGAGGGGGCTACTGGCACATGAGGGGGCTACTGGCACATAAGGGGGCTACTGGCACATAAGGGGACTACTGGCACATAAGGGGGCTACTGGCTCATAAGGGGACTACTAACATATAAGGGGGGCTACTGGCACATAAGGGGGGCTACTGGCACTGTGGCACATAAGGGGGGCTACTGGCACATAAGGGGGGGCTACTGGCACATGAGGGGGGGCTACTGGCACATGAGGGGGGCTACTGGCACATGAGGGGGGCTACTGGCACATGAGGGGGGCTACTGGCACATAAGGGGGCACTACTGGCACATAAGGGGGACTACTGGCACATAAGGAGGGCTATTATTATTGTTATAAGGCCGCCTCTGTACTATTATTATTATAATGGACCCTCTGTATTATTCTTATGTTAATAGCCCCCACTGTATTAGTATTATTATTATTTATACAGAGGGGGCCGTTATTATAATAATAGCACAGAGAGGGCCTTTATATTAATAATAATACAGAGCTGTGCTGCCATGTCATGGAGGGGAGAATTGGGATATACCCTATATACTGTGTATTATATTATGGGGGCACTCGGAGGAAGGCGGGAGAGGAGCACTATGGGGGCATTTACTAGGGGGACTATATAGGGGTATTTTATACTGGTACATTATGGGGACATTAGCTGAGCTGGGGCATTACAAGGGGGTATTTTTTGCACTGTATATTATAAGGAGAATTATTACTACAGGGGGTATTATGGTGGGCTTTATTACTCCCCATGTTATGACCCCCAGTAGCAGCACCAGCCTCTCCCTGCTCTGCTATCCCTCTGATCCTTCTCCAAATCCTTATTCTGATATCTTTCTCTTTAGGATAAAACACATCATCTGCTCGGCCGATCCCCACAGTATACCTCTACACCGATCCCCCGGCCAAAGTGTGAAGTGGTGTCCGAGATCCCCAAGGGCCAAGCCAAGTAACTGTAAGTTTTCATGTGAAATATGTTTGTTATACACATATAGCATACACTGCGCACAGCGTCATTGATTGCTATGACGCCGTGCGCTTCGTGCCGCCGCTACAGTACTGTAAGGGCAGATCATCTTATGGGGGGGGGGGGCGTCAATTTTTATCTTGCCTAGGGCGGCAAAAATGCTTGCACCGGCCCTGAGTGTATACAGTGTATTACAATAGATGACTATTGCAATGCACTGTGTAGTTATCAGACCCAATGGATCTTCAGGATGCAGATGGGTTTTGATAAATAAAAAATATATATATAAAAAAAATTTGAAAAAAAAAATTGAAAGACAAAAAAGACAAATTTTTTTTTTTAAGAAGAATAAATTAGAAATGGTCTTTTCTCATATATATTCATTTATGTAATCTACAAATTACATAAATAATAATAGTACACATAATTGGTATAGCCGCATCCGTAAAAAGCAGCTCTATAAAAATATGACCTTACCCCTTTGGCAAATCCCATACAAATATTTTTTTTAAAAAACTGTTGAAAACAGACATAATTTATACAGTCTACATATTTTGTAACGTTCCATCACATATTTTCCAACCCCAAGCGATTAAAAAGGCGTATGCACCCCAAAATAGTACCAATCAAACAGTCAACTGAACCCACAATTTTTTTAAATAAAATACTCTATTGAAATATTCCTAAGTAAAGAACTATATAACTGATTGCGATTTTAATGGACAGCTCTTTTATACACTAATCAATAAAAGTTATTTAATCTGATTGTCAATAAAAAGAAAAATTTGGCCAGTACTAAAAGAAATGAAAAAGAAAATAATTCTGCTGCAGCGGGAGCACTCCAGGCGGATGAGGGCTTTCAAGCTTAAGTATAATAAAGAACTGAAGGCCATGGAGGAGTGGCATCAGAAGGCCGTAGCGGAGCTGCTCAACTCAATGCCTTAGTTTTATTTAATTTTTATTTTATGTTTGTTTAAACAATTGTTTTATATTTTATTTATAAAGTTTGGTTTGGTTTTAAATAATTTTTGGTTTTCTGTTTTATTTTAACAACTCTGGTTACATTAAGGCACATTTTTTCCAGCCGAAACTCATCAGTATCATGACATACAGCAGCCGCAGGTACATGGAAATTGGGTAGTATAAGGCCTACACAGAACTCATAGTGGTGAGGATAATAGCACCAGTCTTTGTTAATGGTGGAGTATAAGGCCTATGCAGAACCTATAGCGGTCAGGATAATTGCAGCAGTTATGGGTAATAGTGGAGTATAAGCAGTGGCATAGCGTGGGGGGGGGCAGGGGGGCCGTTGCCCCGGGCGCCAGACTGCAGGGGGCGCTGGCATCCGCTTGCGCAAAAAATCGATAAAGTTGCTAACTGAACGCAGGGCCACAGAGTGAGGAGCAGTATCAACAGAACAAGCGCGCCCTGATGAATCACCATGGCAGTACGAAGCTCCGCCCATGGCAGCACGAATCTCCACCCACCTTCCGGACGGGAAAGACACTGTGGAGCTGGGGCAAGAAGAAGAAGAAGAAGGCTGCTGCAGTGTGTCGCTTCAGGACTCCACAACAGGCAGCCTGAATGTGAGTCAGTCAGACTGTCAGTGTCACAGTCAGTGTGACAGCTCCCAGAGTGTTAGGTGTGGGGTGGACAGGCGGTATATTAAGGGTAATACTGGTGGTAGGCCTGGCTCTCAGTGTCACAGTGTGACTGAATCACTCCCTGAGTGTTAGGTGTGGAGTGACTTATTCACACTGTGACACTGAGAGCCAGGGCAAGCAGGTGGCAGTCAGGATGCTGGTGAAGGATGGCCAGAGACAGTACTGCCCAAAGGATGTAATCTCTGCTGTTCATATACCAGGCCTACCAGTATTACCCCTTCATATACCGCCTGCTCACCTGGTAAGGGTAACCAGGCGGTAAATGAAGGGGTAATACTGGTGGTAGGCCTGGTATAGTTGAGATGGGCAGAGATGGCATCCTCTGGGCAGTACTGTCTCTGGTCATCCTTCACCAGCACCCTGACTGCCACCTGCGTAGCCTGGCTCTCATGGCACTTCACTGCCTGCTGCTTGGCTATCAGTGAGTGACAGTCAGTGTCAAAGGCTACGCAGGTTGCAGTCAGGGTGCTGGTAAAGGATGACCAGAGACAGTACTGCCCAGAGGATGCCATCTCTGCTATCCATATACCATGCCTACCACCAGTATTACCCCTTCATATACCGCCTAGTCACCCTGACCAGGCGGTATATGAAGGGGTTAATACTGGTAGGCCTGGTATATGGACAGCAGAGATCTGTGCTATTAGTATATAATGCCCCACAGTATTATTAGTATATAATGCCCTGCAGTATTTTTAGTATATAATGGCCCCCTCTGTATTATTAGTATATAATAGCCCCCTCTGTATTATTATAATATATAATGGTCCTCTGTATTATTAGTATATATAATGACCCCCTCTGTATTATTAGTATATATATATATATATATATATATATATATATATATATATATAATGCCTCCTCTGTATTATTAGTATATATAATGGCTCCTCTGTACTATTAGTATATATAATGGCCCCTCTGTATTATTAGTATATATAATGGCCTCTCTGTATTATTAGTATATATACTGGCCCCCTCTGTATTATTAGGATACATAATGGCCTCTGTGTTATTAGGATATATAATTGCCCCTGTGTATAATGATAGTAGAGGTCGGGATGATAGTAAAGTGAGGAATTTAAAAATGTTTTCTGTGAAACTCTTCAGAGACGAGACGTGGCTGATAAAAGGTGTCATGACGTTCTAATTTCCGAATGAAGACGGTGGCCCACCCTGCCAAATCCTGGCCCCGGACTTCAGGTCACACAGTGTGTGTTCTGAATTCTGGGGGTCACACCCGTCTACTACATTATCTGTACTCAGAGAGTTATCACTGTGTTATCTGTAGTGTTACATAGGACTGCAAGTGACATCCACTACGTTATCTGTAAAAAGTGGCGTGCCCACAGGTTGGGGGGGGGGGGGCGCAATACATGGCTTGCCCCGGGTGCTGGCAACCCATGCTACGCCACTGAGTATAAAGCCTACACAGAACTCTCAAAAATCAGGACAACAGCAGCAGCAGGCAGATGGTAAATTTCCATTGTAGTTCAAGACCTACACATAGCTTTGCCTCACTGGACTAAAGGGGCCTTACAATAAAATTATCAGTAAGAATTACACTAGAACATAACATTATAAAAAAATGAAATCATGCGTTATAACTCAGAAAAAAACGATTTATTAACAAAATAAAAAAGGCCTCTATGGCAACATTGTGAGTTGGGAAAGTAGCTCCTCCATTTTCTGCATCCCTTTACGGTGCTTTTTAGCCATCTCCTAGCGGATGATGACCCGGCATTGCCCTTGAAGAGTGACCACCCCTTTAAGAGCGACATGTACTTAAAAAAAAAAGTAGGCAAAGTAATATTCTTGCATCGGGGTATATGCAACTTAGGCCTCTTTCACACTTGCGTTGTGAGCATCCGGCGTGCACTTCCGTCACCGGAAATGCCCGCCGCATCTGTCACAACGCAAGACAACTGAAAGCATTTGAAGACTGATCAGTCTTCAAAATGCTTTCAGTGTTACTATGGCAACCAGGACGGTACTAAAGTCCTGGTTGCCATAGTAAGTAGGTAAGTATACTTCTCCCCTGCCTCCCCACTACACTTTACCATGGCAGCCACGACTTTAGCGTCCTGGCTGCCATGGTAACCATTCACCAAAGCTAAACGTCTGATCCGGCGATGCGCTGAAATGACGTTTAGCTTAAAGCCGGATCTGGATTAATGCTTTTTAATGGGCATTAATTCCGGATCTGTCCTTCCGGCATGCCTTTTGGATTTTTGGCCGGAGCAAAATCCGCAGCATGCTGCAGATTTTGCTACGGCCAAAAAACCTCTCAGTACTGAACTGAAGACATCCTGATGCATCCTGAACTGATTTCTCTCCATTCAGGATGCATTGGGATAATCCTGAACAGTATCTTTCCATCCTAGAGCCCCGAGGACGGAACTCTAGGACGGAAAGATAAAACGCCAGTGTGAAAGAGGCCTTACTTCACTATTGTTTGGCTATGGCTATCTAGAACTAACAAATATGACGTGATCTTCGTCATTCTAGCAAGCCAACCATTAAGAACCCAGCTCTAATTTTAATTCGCAATGCGAGTATATGTTCGAATTGCGAATTCAACTTAGAGCTGGGTCTCTAATGGTTGGCTTTCTAGAATATAACGAAGATTGAGAATATAGTGCTATATTCGTGAATGATATTCGTTATCTTCGTCAATTCTAGCAATACAACCATTAGGAACCCAGCTCTAAGTAGAATTTGCAATGCGATTAATACAGGTTATATTAATCGCATTGCAATAACAACTTAGATCTGAGTTCCTAATGGTTGACTTTCTAGAATATAATGAAGATTGAGAATATAGTGCTATATTCGTTATATTCGTCAATTTTAGCAATACAACCATTAGGAACCCAGCTCTAAGATGAATTCGCAATGCGATTAATACAGGTTATATTAATCGCATTGCGAATGAAACTTAGAACTGAGTTCCTAATGGTTGTATTACTAGAATATAACGAAGATAACGAATATATTTGCTATATTGCTTTAACTTCGTTTTTTAGAATATTCCTCATATTCTAAAACAAGAATATATAGCAATATAGCAAATATTTGTAAAATACACATATACACTGCAATGTAGCTAATATAGTGCTATAGTATTTTTTTTTAAGTTCAGAAATTAAAAAAAAAAATACTATAGCTAAATATTAGCTAAATTGCAGTGTATATGTGTATTTTACGAATATTCACTATATTACTATATATTCTTGTTTTAGAATATGACAAATATTCTTAAAAACGAAGTTATAGCAATATAGCGAATATATTCGTTATCGTTATCTTTGTCACCTTCGTTATATTCTTGCAATACAACCATTAGGAACTAAGGAGTATATATGGAAAAGGACGGGCACTCCAGTTCTGGATCAAACTTGGAAAAAAAATGTTTGTTTATTAAATAGTACAGTGTACACACAGATCTAGGACTTTGAATAACAGGTGAAAGGTGCAGAAGCAGATGAGACGACCGTAGGTTATAGTCCGTCCATCTGCCCGTCCATCAATCCTCTGCATCAAAATATACACATATAATAATAGTAAAATTCCACCATTAAGCTCCTAAGAATAGATGTTAAAATGGAACCTGTTAATTGATATTAGATATCCAATATAAACATATAGATATATCAGCACTCGATATCTAATATTTCTAAAAAATTCATCCAAAATTGGCAGTGGTATGGTTGGCTAAATGATTCAGTCCATCTAAAATAGCCAGAGTACAGGATTATTAGTCAATTAATAATAGTATCCATCCATCCATCCAGAGAGTGATATTAATAATGATTAATACATTATTGTCCCATCCAGACGGATTAATGGTTAACTGTAAGATGTGGTGGCATCAATATTTCATCCCAAAAAGAAAAATCAGTATTCCATCCAGAAAAATATTAGTAGTAGCTGTAACTTCCACTTATCAATATGTGCCGCTTCTATAATGCATGTGTCTTTATATAATCAGCAGGGTTAGTGTTTTATTCAGCAACAGAAGGTAAAATATATCAGTCTGTGATACTTTATCACATTAATAAGATACAGTCCTACCCGCTCAGAAGAGTGACCCTTTGTTGCGGCAGTGTGGGGTTCAGTTCACTGTCGGTGCGCCGCTCCCTGCTCCAGTTACCCTCAGTGGCGTCCCAAGTGGGTTTACACGGAGCATCTAACCTGGGGAGCGCGCAGTCTGCAGCGGTCTCGGCTGTTGCGTCCGATCGTCTATGCGATGTGGTAATATTCCTGCGGCCGCAGATTAGTCGTGACTCCGGAGTCTTCTTGTAAATACATTTCACAAGCTGGGGGTCTTAGTATGCCAGACGCGTTTCGGGACCTTCACATACCTTCCTCAGTGGCTAAGCCCCCATGGCGCCCCCATGGTTTTTTATAGTCCCTGGATTTTATTACAGCATATTAAAAACTTGAACTGGATCATCCTGGATCCGGACCTCTCCAATGGATTCCATAGATAACAGTGTGTTGCATAGAGAATCCATTGGAAACACTAACCCTGCTGATTATATAAAGACACATGCATTATAGAAGCGGCACATATTGATAATTGGAAGTTACAGCTACTACTAATATTTTTCTGGATGGAATACTGATTTTTATTTTTTGGATGAAATATTGATGCCACCACATCTTACAGTTAACCATTAATCCGTCTGGATGGGACAATAATGTATTAATCATTATTAATATCACTATCTGGATGGATGGATACTATTATTAATTGACTAATAATCCTGTACTCTAGCTATTTTAGATGGACTGAATCATTTAGCCAACCATACCAATTTTTTAGAAATATTAGATATCGAGTGCTGATATATCTATATGTTTATATTGGATATCTAATATCAATTAACAGGTTCCATTTTAACATCTATTCTTAGGAGCTTAATGGTGGAATTTTACTATTATATGTGTATATTTTGATGCAGAGGATTGATGGACGGGCAGATGGATGGACTATAACCTACGGTCGTCTCATCTGCTTCTGCACCTTTCACCTGTTATTCAAAGTCCTAGATCTGTGTGTACACTGTACTATTTAATAAACAAACATTTTTTTTCCAAGTTTGATCCAGAACTGGAGTGCCCGTCCTTTTCCATATATACTCATTAATTTTGTCTTTGGGGTAAGGTGGGACCCATATTGGACGCTAGAGCACCCTATTTCCATCACTCTCCCCAAGTGAGCCACTCCCAGTCTATCATACTCATTAGGAACTAAG
This sequence comes from Bufotes viridis, assembly GCA_033119425.1. NCBI lineage: Eukaryota > Metazoa > Chordata > Amphibia > Anura > Bufonidae > Bufotes > Bufotes viridis. Next base: position 182,304,988 of record CM065594.1, on the reverse strand, counting down.
CTCTAAGTTTAATTTGCAATGCGATTATATGTTCGCTTCGCGAATGAAACTTAGAGCTGAGTTCCTAATGGTTATTGATAGAATATAACGAAGATTGAGAATATAGTGCTATATTCGTTATATTCATCATCTTCGTTATATTCTAGCAATACAACCATTAGGAACCCAGCTCTAAGTTTCATTCGCAACGCGAATATAAATTCGCGTTAATTTCGAATTATATAGAATATGATGAATATTCGATTTCGACTAATATATGACGAATATTCAATTGAATATTCGCAATATATCGCAAAGACAAATATGGCACCTCCCGCTCATCACTACTAGAATATAACGAAGATTGAGAATATAGTGCTATATTTGTGAATTTGTGATATTCGTCATCTTCGTTATATTCTAGCAATAAAGCCATTAGGAATTGACTCTAAGCTCAATTCGCAATGCGATTATATGTTCGCTTCGCGAATTAAACTTAGAGCTGAGTTGCTAATGGTCGTTGCTAAAATATAACGAAGATTGAGAATATAGTGCTATATTCGTGATATTCGTTATAGTCTAGCAATACAACCATTAGGAACCCAGCTTTTAGTTGAATTTGCAATGCGAGTATATGTTCGCATTGCGAATTGAACTTAGAGCTGAGTTCCTAATGGTTGTATTGCTAGAATATAACGAAGATTGAGAATATAGTGCCATATTCGTGACGTTCGTTATCTTAGTCAAATCTAGCAATACAAGTTACAACCATTAGGAACTGAGCTCTAAGTTTAATTCGCGATGTGAATATAAATTTGCGTAACATTCGCATTATATAGAATAATGACGAATATTCGCGAAATATTGCAAAATCATATATGGCACCTCCCGCTCATCACTATTCTCCAGGCAGGCACAGGTGCGTCATTTGTCCCCTTGTCTATGCTGCTGGTCAGGTGGCCTATACTCACTGCCGCTCCTCTGCTGTCCTGCAGTGGGCTAAGATGCTGGAGCTCCATTTACCATTATGTGCTGCAGAACGCGGTTTACTCTTCCTTGCCTGACTCATTCTGTCCGCCCGTAGGGCGCTCGCACACTCCCAGGCCCTCAAAGGGCGAGCACACATGCCCTAATCTTGACCAGAATATAGCTGGCCACCTTGGGATATTTTAGGCACATTCCCTCAGAAAAGGGTGACAGAGATTTATCTAGCATGTTAGTTCCTAGTGAAGGTGTGCTGTTCTGTTTGTCTACCAGTGTATCAACCTCTGCCTGTTTACCTATTCTGACCCTCTGTTTCCTGAGCCTGTTTACCATATTGATTCTTTGCTGCCTGCCCTCACCTCAGACTAGTTTCATGGATTCACAACTTTGCCTGCCCTGACCTCTGCCTGTTTACTGACTATGAGTATTTCCTGATGCCTCAGTGCTTCACACTGATGTCTCTGGCCTTTGTGGGTCAGCAGCCAACCACACTGGAATTATTCCAAGAAGTAGCTGCTAGTAGCTCCACTGCATTACCCCTTGAAAAGGCTGACCGTGAAATGCGCGTTGGGGAGTGGTAGTGGCCTGACTTGGTGCGGGATTGCTTACTTTTGGTTGGCATGATTACTGCTTCTTACTTATTTATTCTGTTATCTTACTAGGTTTATTGTATGTATTTTGGCTCATTTTGCCCATATGTAAGCAGTTATTTTTATGGCTATTTTGTTTGTGCCGTGGCCGTATTGCCACCCATTTATTTATGCACTTTATTACTTCTATCCTGCTGTCAGACCATAATTGATTTGTTTTTAACATTTTTTAACTTGTTTGTGTCTGCTAATCATGTTGAGAATTATTTGTTAATAAAATTAATTATCTAATTATGTCTACTGTGTGATTAGAATTTTTTTTTAATTACTTAACCTCATATATCCTTATTGGTTTTGTTGTTCATCACATATATGAGTTACTTGGGTTATTGGTTACTTTATAGGGGAAAGTAGTTTTGGTGTCCACTGCAGCAAAGTCCGCATCCCTGTATAGGGGTTAAAGGAGAAATACCAGGGGACTGCCAGAATAACACCCTTAGGTCTAGCCCAAAGTCAAATTAATAGGTAGAACAGTGGTTCTACACCCACTGCCCATAAGAGTTTTTGGTGGAAACCTGTTTGACAGAAGCTAAGGACATTCAGGAGGGTTCTTTTGGATACATAATGTAGGTGTGTATAAAAATTATTTTAGACGTATGTCCATCAATCTAAAAATAAAAGTATATATATTCATCTGGGGCATAGTGGGGAACATGTAATATTATGTGCGTGTGCCTAAAAGAAAAACAATGTGTTTGTTGCCCATAATAACCACATATTTCATTCTTCATTGCTAGATGGTTGAGTACATGTCTTTTATAATAGATTCAAAGAGGTCATTTCAAGTATTGTAAATCTAGAGGAGTTATAGATTTATATGTGATACATGCATGTCCATCATAGGAATCATTGCAGCAAGTCCAATTCAGGTTCCTAGCAAAATATTCATAAAAAGTAAGTATTTGGACAGTGGCAGAATTTTTATATTTTAGCTTCTGTGTACCACCACAATGGATTTGAAATAAAACTATCAGTATTTGTCTGAAGAGTAAACTCTCAGCTAGATCCCCTTTCTCAATACAATGCAGAATAGTACAGTGCACTCATGAGCTGTGTTTGCCTGATCTGGGGCTGGCTGGGTCTTATAGGCAAATGTCAAACATGCAGGTTCAGTGCAGTAAAATACATCATGTTTCTGGGCAATGTATATGTGTTGTCTGGGGGGTGCTCTTTCTCATTACAGAGTGCCTAGTATGCATAGTACATGTGCAGAGTATTGTAGGCCAGCAATGATGAGCAAAGTTTTCAAAAATTGAATTTGGCTGCTTTGCTAAACTTCGACAAGAAAGTCAACTTGTTACGAATTAGTTTGCATTCCACTGTATGGAGCAGGTGCAATGATGGGAAACGACCATCGTATCCCCTCCCCCTATCATTTAACTTCTTACATGCTGCTTTCAATGCTTATCATGGCAACTGAGAGTCACATACAGTCTATCAGGGGGTTAATCAGGGGTTAAAACAAAAAGAATACATAGTCATCTCATCCATTTAATTGCAGAGAGGCCGTCATTGCCATATTGATTGAAGAAAACACGCCAATTCCCGTGCGCACTGACATGTCACAAGGTCATCATGCTGGGTGGCCCCGGTTATACCTGCAAAGCCTGATGATGTCACACGTCACCGTGCATGAGAATTAATGCTTTTTCTTCAATCAAGATGGCTACAACGGCCTCTCCGAGATCAAATGCATGAGGTGAGTAGTTTTTGTTTTTTGTTTTTTTCTACCACCATTTCAGGAAAAAATGATTAGTTACCACAAAGCCCAATACATTTCCAATTCATGGCAAATAAAATTTTTACTAAAATTTGGATTGAATTCCACAGTTAACTTCAAGTTGCTCAACAATATAGGCCAGGGAACACCCTTCTGGGTTTCTGAGAAAGATTTTCAAATTGACTTTCCTAAGCCTTTCTAAGTTGTGCTTCATATATTTTTCCAAGAAACCCAGAGGGGAGTTGACTGGCTTACAATACTCCTCATGCATACTCAGTGCCCTCCATGAGAAGAAACAGTAACCCAACTAAGGCCTTTCAGTAAGCCATGCAAATTTTCTTTGCTCAACTCTAATGGGCAGTTACCCACAAAGAGCTGGGTTCTTGGTATGAGACACTTTGTTTTCCTATCCTTTTAGAAAGAATACTCACTTTCATGTCTCTTTTCCAGAGAAGCATTATGTGCAAAGCAATAGATAAAACTCTTGTTAATAAAAAGCATTAATTGAACACTTTAAGGCTACCACTAGGGGAAATCTGATTATGAAAATGCACTGGTTGAACAGCTTAACGCTACCACCAAAAACTTAGCGGAAAAAATATTAGGAGACATTTGATCTATGAAGCACAAGGATATAGGTATAGATATACATACAAGAGATGAGTAAATCAATTCTATTCATTTGGAATTCACTCAGAGTTTTCAATTTTTTTTTATTCTGCCTAGATATGGGCAAACTTCTTAAAATTTGTTTCCATCAATTTTTTTGAAAAGTTTGAACTCGAATCAATTCTGGACTAATCAAATAGGCTCTAATTAGCCTAAAAATGGTATATAACACCCGCTATTTTCCTAATACTCAGCAAATAATAATAATAATAATAATTATATTCATCATCATAAGTGTTACATGCAAACTTTCAGGGTAATTGGAGCACATTTGATTTGAGTACAATCAATTTTTACCCAAATCTAATTTTTTTTTTTTTTAATTAAGCAAATCAGACCCAAAAGGAATTTCTAGAAATCTGCTCATTTCTACTTTATGTACTTAAGAATTTATCCTGCTACTTTTATCCAGAGTAATATCATAAATAAACCCGTGTCCCAGTTCCATGGGCAGCCATACATGCCCATGCCATAACAGTGCTTCCACCACATTTGACAGATGATGTGGTATAGTTTAGACAATCACCCCTTCCCTTAATTCTTCATACTGTTCTTTACATTCTACTGGTACAAGTTAATCTTAGTTTCATTTTTCCAAATAAACTTGTTCCAAAACTAGACATCTTTTTTTTTTTTTTCTCGTGAAATATGATTGTTCAATAAGTTATCTACCCAAGCATGTTCTGTCAGTGTTAGACAGCTGAGCTTGTGTGTAGGTTGAGACATGTCTGGACATGCAACATACACATTAGAAGTTCAGTCTGATGAAAGCACTGGAAGTGACAGGATGGCACGTTCAGTACAGTGCTGGTCTGCAAAGAAAGTGAGGGAGACACCTATGCTTCAACAATGAAGGCATTATATGAGGCAATCAAAGAGAAAGCCATGGGAAATAATCGCATGTGTGTTGCTGCTTAACAACAATGCACCAGCTCAAAAGTATTGCAAATCACAAGCTGCTATCAGGGAATGTGGCTTCATGGAGCTTAACCATCCACCCTACAGTCTAGACCTGGCTCACAGGGATTGCTTTCTCTTTTGGAACCTTAAGAAATTTCTGCTTGGGCAACATTTCCTAATTAAAACCCAGTCAAGAATGTGGTAACAGAGTTCCTAGCAGCAAGAAGTGCCCATATATTGTCACGACGGGGAGTGGGGAAACCCCCTGCCACGCACTATCCACGGCCGCTGGGCCAAAAAGGACTAAAGCAGGGACAAGGGAACCGCTAATCTAGCACGTCCCTAACGATGGCCCTGGTCTCCTACGTGTATGGGCCGACCCCAAGGGTGGGAGGGCCCATACCACAGGAACCTAAAGCCCTGGACATCTCTGCTTGACCCTGGATCTAACAGGGCAGAGACCACCTGCTCACCCAGGGACACGGATGAGCAGGAGTCTCCCGAGGCCCCTCTGCAGCCGGGACCCTGACAGTGTGAACCCCAGTACCGCAGGAGAGCATACAACCAAACACTCTTACCTGCCGCACCACAGAAGATAAAGCGGATCCAAGAACTCCCGACCTCCCATGCGGACAACTGACGCATGCGGATGGCTCCCAAAGTGGCAGCACACCATCAGGTAGGTACCACACCCCTCCGGGCGGGCAAGCCCCTTCCGGAGCGTCACACCGTGTCAACAAACACCAAACATACCCACACCATACAACCAGGTGGGGAAGGGATACACAGACACTCACCAGGGAAGGAACAACATAGCAAACAATATAACAAATAAGGGTGGCTCATGCAGACATCAAGGTGGAAACATACAGCCAAATTCCAGCCATGCTCACACCATGACTGGACAAACAAGACTGACCTTCAGGCTCCACACACTGACACTTAAGGAGGCCTGAGGACACACCCACCATACAAAGCAGCCACACCTTAACCCCGTGCACACCAAACGGGGGAAGTGCACAAATATAAACACACGTTGCCAAAGGCAACCACATGCGTTGACAGCGAGCCGCCTAGCACCAAACTCAGGCTGCTCCACTGCCAACAACACAACGTAACAAACACACCTTAACCCCGTGCACACCAAACGAGGGAAGTGCACACATACAAACACACGTTGCCAAAGGCAACCGCATGCGTTGACAGCGAGCCGCCTAGCACCAAACTCAGGCTGCTCCACTGCCAACAACACAACGGGAAAACCAGACACGCATGCAGAAACAACCGAGTTGCCAGCGGCAACCGCACGTGAGGCCACTACGTAACAGCCCACCAGGTGCGGCAACCAGAAACCTAGCCGCTGGAAACCACATGCGGGGCAACGAGTCACGACCATACACATGGTCGTGACATATATTCTGAGGACATACAATTATTAGAGGCGAAGTAGAAGAGGTTTATTAAAGTCAAGCGGGATTACATTGAAAAGTAGTAAGTTCAATTTTATTAGAAAATTTTGGGGGTCGTTTATCAAACTGTTGTAAAGTAGAACTGGCTTAGTTGCCCATAGCAACCAATCAGAATTCTAATTTTTGACTGCTCCTTTGAAAAATGAAAGGTGGGAACTGATTGATTGCCATGGGTAACTAAGCCAGTTCTACTTTACAACAGTTTGTTAAATATCCCCCTTTGTTTTCATATTCAGGTAGATAATTTATTGAATACTCATCATATTATCTGGCCTGTCTGCTCTTCAGCATCCCCAGTAGTTTGCATCTTGAAATAAACCCTCTGGTTTTACATGTATAAAGGTATATCTTGTAGATTGTATAGTTTCACAATGATACGTCCTTCTGTGAAGTGTTTTTTCCTTACTACTGAAAGAATTCTGTGATCAACCACTTTAATCTCTTTAGGACACAGGGCGTACAGGTATGCCCTGATGTCCTGGTACTTAAGGACACAGCGCATACCTGTACGCCCTGTGTATTTCCGATCACCGCCGTGCAGCGGGCGGTGATCGGAACCCGGTGCCTGCTCAAATCATTGAGCAGGCACCTGGGGCCAATGTGACACCCCCCCCCCCCCCCCCGTGTAGGCGATTGCAGCAAACCGCAGGTGAATTCAGACCTGCGCTTTGCTGCGTTTCCAGGTTATCCAGGTCTCTGAGGACCCGATAACCCAGAACAGGATGGTGATCAGTGGTGTGATAATACACCACCAATCACCATCCTGCAATCCTAAGAGGTGATGGTGACACCCAAACATGCAAACACCCGTGCCCCCACACACACGCACACCGAATAAAGATTTACATGCTCTCACACACACACGCAGACACACACTCCCCTATGGCCTGCCGGATATTCTTGGCCGAGGAGGCATATGCCTAGCTTGGCTCTGAGTCCGAGAGTCCTAGGGAGGACGAGGATGACCCCACTTTCCTGTTGTCATCCGCGTCCTCCTCATCATCTAGCGATGAAGATGAGCCCCCAAGGCGGCGGAGACGCCGCCAGGCGGAGTATGGCTGGACCGCCGTGCTAGGGACCCTGTGGCACACCCTAGTACAAGCAGCTCTGGGGCTCGTACTAGTTTTCCGGCACACCAGTTAAATCCACTGGAGCCCCCTGCCGGTGAACTTGTTTGGTGTACGAATATCTGGACTTCTCCAAAGCATTTGACACCGTACCTCATAAAAGGTTAGTATATAAAATGAGGATGCTCGGACTGGGAGAAAATGTCTGTATGTGGGTAAGTAACTGGCTAAGTGACAGAAAACAGAGGGTGGTTATTAACGGTAGATACTCAGATTGAGTCACTGTAACTAGTGGGGTACCTCAGGGGTTAGTATTGGGCCCTATTCTCTTCAATATATTTATTAATGATCTTGTAGAAGGCCTGCACAGTAACATATCTATTTTTGCAGATGACACTAAACTGTGTAAAGTAATTAACACTGAAGAGGACAGTTTTCTGCTACAGAGGGATCTGGATAGATTGGAGGCTTGGGCAGAAAAATGGCAGATGAGGTTTAACACTGACAAATGTAAAGTTATGCACATGGGAAGGAATAATGCAAGTCACCCGTACATATTAAATGGTAAAACACTCGGTAACACTGACATGGAAAAGGATCTAGGAATTTTAATAAACAGCAAATTATCTGCAAAAACCAGTGTCAGGCAGCTACTGCCAAGGCAAATCACTAGTCAGACCACACATGGAGTACAGTGTACAGTTCTGGGCTCCTGTGAACAAGACAGACATAGCAGAGCTGGAGAGGGTTCAGAGGAGGGCAACTAAAGTAATAACTGGAATGAGGGATCTACAGTACCCTGAAAGGTTATCAAAATTAGGGTTATTCACTTTAGAAAAAAGACGACTGAGGGGAGATCTAATAACTATGTATAAATATATCAGGGGTCAGTACAGAGATCTGTCCCATCATCTATTTATCCCCAGGACTGTGACTGTGACAAGGGGACATCCTCTACGTCTGGAGGAAAGAAGGTTTGTACACAAACATAGAAAAGGATTCTTCACTGTAAGAGCAGTGAGACTATGGAACTCTCTGCCTGAGGAGGTGGTGATGGTGAGTACAATAAAGGAATTCAAGAGGGGACTGGATTTATTTCTGGAGTGTAATAATATTACAGGCTACAGCTACTAGAGAGGGGTCGTTGATCCAGGGAGTTATTCTGATTGCCTGATTGGAGTCGGGAAGGAATTTTTTCCCCTTAAGTGGGGAAAATTGGCTTCTTCCTCACAGGGGTTTTTTGCCTTCCTCTGGATCAACTTGTAGGAAACAGGCCGAACTGGATGGACAAATGTCTTTTTTCGGTCTTATATACTATGTTACTATGTTACCCCAGAGAGATTTGAGCCCGTGATTCCTGAGTTTGTAGGCCAATCAGGAATCTAGATTTCAACAGTGGGCTTCACTGAATATGACTTTTTTAGTCTTTTTTTCAGTGACCAACTGGTAAATCTAATGATGGAGCAAACAAACCTGTACGCCCAACAGTTTGTTGCTCAACTCCCAAGCTCCTTTTTGGCTAGGCCCGGTGGTGGACTCCGGTCAGTGCAGCAGAGATGAGGACATTTTGGGGCCTCGTGCTGCACATGGGCCTAGTCAAGAAACCTAGTGTCAGGCATTACTGGAGTGGGGACGTCCTCTACCAGACCTCACTTTACAGTACGGCCATGACACGAACCCGGTTTGAGGCTATCCGGAAATGCCTGCATTATTCAGATAATGCAACATGTCCCCCCATGGTGATCCTGCCTATGACCGCCTGTACAAAATCAGGTTGGTCATCGATCACTTTGGGGCCAAATTTATACAGGTCTATGTATCTGGAAGGGAGGTAGCAGTTGATGAGTCTCTCATTGTGTTTGAGGTATGGCATGAAGCTGTAAAAACTTTATGAGTGTACCTCCGGGTACACTTACAAGTTTCGTGTGTACAATAGGCGAGATTCGCATATTTAGCCCCCAGAATTTCCCCCCACTCTGGGTGCTAGCAGGAAACTTGTGTGGGACCTTATGCACCCACTGCTAGTCAAAGGTTATCACCTGTACGTGGATACCCTTGTTCCAGTCCCTCGCCGCCAGATCCACATCCGCTTGAGGGACCGTGCGGAAAAACCCAGCCCCTCCAGGAACCTATCCCCCGGGGTGAGACCCATGCCCTTACCAGTAAAAACCTGTTGCTGGTCAGATATAAGGACAAGAGGGATGTCCTTGTACTGTCCATAATTCATGGTAACGGAATCACCCCTGTCCCTGTGCGAGGTACCGCGGCAATGAGCCTCAAGCCAGATTGTATCGTCGACCACAATCGTTATATGGGAGAAGTTGATCTCTCTGATCAAGTCCTCAATCCATATAACGCCATGTGCAAAACCCGGGCATGGTACAAAAAAGTTGCAGTCTACTTGTTGCTAGTTGCCTTGTATAACTCTTTTGTGCTGTCCCGGAGCGCTGGCAACACAAGGACATTCCTTCTGTTCTATGAGGCAGTCCTAAAGGCCTTGATCTTTTCGGACCGGGAAAGAGCAGGCTGAAGTACCTCGGGAACTGGAGACACCCAGATCATCCCTGGCCAACACTTTCCAGGTGTGGTCCCCTATACTGGAAAGAAGGGACTGACCCAAAAAAAGTGCAGAGTCTGTCGCAGGAGTGGGATACGGAAGGACACCACTACTCAGTGCGACACGTGCCTCGATCATGCGGACCTCTGCATTGACGGTTGCTTCAGGGAGTACCACACTTCCATGAAGTACTAAATTTATATCCCAATTTAGCCACTGACAATCGGATAAACAAAACTGGTTCTCAGACTTGAGACACCCAAAAAAATTGTAAAAACTAAAATTATTTAAAAAAGTATACAAATTAGGTATCGCCGCATCAGTAATAATCTCCTCTATAAAAATACCATATGACCTAACCCCCCAGATTAACACAGTCGGAAAAAAAAAAAGAAGTGCAAAAAAAGAACTTTTTTTGTCACCTTACATAACAAAAAGTTTAATAGCAAGCAATAAAAATATCATATAGCCCCCAAAATAGTGCCAATGAAACCGTCCTCTAATCCCTCAAAAAATGAGCCCCTACATAAGATAATCGGCAAAAAAAAAAAGACTATTTTTTGAATTTTGAGGCTATAAAAAAGGATAATATAGTCTAAAACCTAAATAATTGTAAAAAAGTAGACTTATTATGTATCGCCACATCCGTAAGAATCTCCTCTATAAAAATACCCCATGACCTAACCCCCCAGATTAACAAAAAAAATAAAAAAATAAAGGGTGCCAAAACAGCTATTTTTGGCACTTTTCCATTTCAATCCGTTTTTTCTAGGTAACAAAGCAAGAATTAACAACCAAACAAAACTTAATATTCATAACCCTGATACTGCAGTTTACAGAAACGCCACATTTGTGGTCATAAACTGCTGTATCACTAAAAGGCAGGGCGCAAAAGGAAAGGACCGACATGGTTTCTGGAAGGCCGATTTGGATGGCCTTTTTTTATTGACACCATGTCCCATTTTAAGCCCCCCTGATGCACCCCTAGAGTAGAAACTCTCTAAAAGTGACCGCATCTAAGAAACAACACCCCTCAAGGTATGATTTTACTAACTTTATTAACCCTTTAGGTGTTCCTCAACAGTGAATGGCAAATGGAGAAGAAATTTACGAATTTCAATTTTTGGTAACCTTACCTCACAAAAATGTAATATAGAGCAATTAAAAATCATATGTACCCTAAAAATAGACCCAACAAAGCTGCCACCTTACCCCGTAGTTTCCAAAATGGGGTCACTTTTAGGGAGTTTCTACTCCAGGCGTGCATCAGGGGGGTTGAAACAGGACACGGTGTAAATAAACCGGTCCATAAAAATCAGCCCTCCAAAAACCACACGGCGCTCCTTTCCCTCTATGCCCCGCCGTGTGGCCGCACAGTAGTGTACGACCACATATGGGGTGTTTCTGTAAACGACAGAGTCAGGGTAATAAAGATACAGTCTTGTTTGGCTGTTAGCCCTTGCTTTGTTAGTGGAAAAAATGTGTTAAAATGGAAAATTTGTCAAAAAAATGAAATTTTCAAATTTCATCCCCATTTGCCAATAACTCTTGTGCAACACCTAAAGGGTTAACAAAGTTTGTGAAGTTTGTTTTGAATAACATGAGGGGTGTAGCTTCTTAGATGGGGGTCACTTTTATGGAATTTCTACTCTAGGGGTGCATCAGGGGGTTGAAACAGGACACGGTGTAAATAAACCGGTCCATAAAAATCAGCCCTCCAAAAACCACACAGCGCTTCTTTCCCTCTATGCCCCGCCATGTGGCCGCACAGTAGTGTACAACCACATATGGGGTATTTCTGTAAACGGCCGAGTCAGGGCAATAAAGATATAGTCTTGTTTGGCTTTTAATCCTTGCTTTTTTAGTGGAAAAAATGGGTAAAGAAAGGAAAATTTGGCAAAATAGTGAAATTCTCAAATTTCATTCCCATTTGCAAATAACTCTTGTGCAACACCTAAAGGGTTCGCAAAGTTCGTAAAAACCGGTTTTGAATACCTTGAGGGGTGTAGCTTATTAGATGGGGGTCACTTTTATGGAATTTCTACTCTAGGGGTGCATCAGGGGGGCTTTAAATGGGACATGGTGTAAATAAACCAGTCCAGCAAAATCTGCCTTCCAAAAACCATATGGCGCACCTTTCCCTCTACACCCTACAGTGTGCCCGTACAGTAGTTTACGGCCACCTGTGGGGTGTTTCTGCAAACTACATAATAAGGGCAATAAATATTGAGTTTTGTTTGGCTGTTAAATAAATTAAAATGGAAAATTTGACAAAAAATCTAAATTCTGAAATGTTATCTCCATTTACCATTAACTCTTGTGGAACACCTAAAGGGTTAACGACATTAGTAAAATCAGTTTTGAATAGCTTGAGGGGTGTCGTTTCTAGAATGGGGTCATTTGTGGGTGGTTTCTATTATATAAACCTCACAAAGTGACTTCAGACCTGACCTGGTCCCTAAAAATTGGGTTTTTGAAGATTTCTGAAAAATTTCTAAATTTGCTTCTAAACTTCTAAGCCTTGTAACGTCCCCAAAAAATAAAATATCATTCCCAAAATGATCCAAACATGAAGTAGACATATGGGGAATTTAAAGTAATAACAATTTTTGTAGGTATTACTATGTATTATAGAAGTAGAGAAATTGGAAACTTGGAAATTAGCAATTTTTAAAAATGAATTTGGGTAAATTTGGTATTTGTTTTATAAATAAAATTGAATTATTTTACTTCATTTTACCAGTGTCATGAAGTTCAATATGTGACAAAAAAAAAAAAAAAAACATCTCAGAATGGCCTGGATAAGTCAAAGCGTTTTAAAGTTATCACCACTTAAAGTGACACTAGTCAGATTTGCAAAAATGGCCTGGTCCTTAAGGTGAAATAAGGGTGTGTCCTTAAGGAGTTAATTGTCTTCTGTGAGTTTGAAGGTTTTTCCTGGCCTTTTAAGGTTGTTGATTTCGCCAATATTTATCTCTTTTAGAAAGCAGCAAACAGTTAATTTGGCTGCTTCTAAAGTTTTTGCTATCATCTTGAAAGATTTGTTTTATTTTTCCAACCTGCCTTAACATCTCTTTGATCCACGTATATTAAGGGTTCCAATGCAAATGCTAATTATTCCCATGCAAATTAAACACAGGAATTCAACTTCAGACATATTAATTTGCAATGAGGTAATACATGCATATCATATATATTTAGCTAGTGCTGTTATAGGGTTATATATTTTAGGGAAACTAGGTTTTCTCATAGGTCTCTTTTGCCCTCTGGATTTAAATTTTTTATTTGGGCAACATGCAAAAGTCTCAAGAGTGCAACCACTTGTATGAAACAGACTGCGAAAACCTCCAACCTCTAGCTCTACATTTTAAAAATCTGTGATGGCAAGCCTGACTCTGCATATTGAAGAAAATTAACTGATTTAAAATTAGCTCAGAATTAGTCTTAAGGGCCCTTTACACTGCCTATTTGAACAGACCAATGTCAGAAAGGAAGCTTTCCGTCCTGGCAATCAGCTGTTTGTCAGTAAATGAGACCAATGTACTCCACATTATGGGGAGGAGCAATGGCTAATGCCATTGTTCGTCCCCATACAGAATTACTGTTTGCTGGCAGCAGAGTGCTCTGACTGGTTTCTATGGGAGCCTTGAGCCTTGTGAAGGCTCCTGAGGTACTGCTAAACAAGAAGCCAATCAAAATTCCATAGACTGCAGTAGTATTTATCTAAAAATTCATGTTGTGAACAAAAAATTATTTTAAAGATATAGCAAAACACTAAAATATTTAAAGTTCAAATCACCCCTTCCCAATTTTACACATTGAAATATTGAAACCTAAACATCATTGGTATCATCATGGCTGAAAATGTCCAAACTATTAAAAAATAAAGATATTTTTCATGCGCAATGAACAGTAGACCATAATGAAAAAAAAAATATCAAAATTTCTGATTTATTGATCACATTGCCTCTAAAAAGTGAATGAAAAGTTATCAACAAGTCATATATAATCCATAATGGTACAAATTAAAAACTGGCCACAAAAAAATAAGCCCCCTTACAGCTCTGTAGTTGGACATATCAAAAATTATATTTGTCAGAATATAACAATTGAAAAACAAATGTGAAATGTTTCCATTTTTTATAAAGTAGTAAAACATAAAAGAAACTACATACATTTGGGATAATTGTAATTGTACTGACTTGCAGAATAAAGTTGTCATTTTTAGCAAAATGTATGCTCAAAAATGACAAAAAAAACACATTTTATTTCTTGGAGAACACCTATAGAATTGTTGCAATACTTTTCTGGTCTTTTGGGGCCTGCAGAAACATAACACTATTATTAAATGGCATCTGTAGAGAAAACGGTAGAAAAGTATAGACAAAATACTGGTGTCATGTGTTTCATCTATAGTAAATGGCTGAGTATTATAAGACAAAAGAAATTATAGTCCATTGTCAAACCTGTGGCTGTCATGAAACAGGTAACTGTTTTTTTGAGACACCAATTTTAAGGGGCGTGAGTACAAACGGTCTCTACAGATCGGGGGGCTCACTTTGTCAATGATTGCACTTTTTATGATGCAGACATTTCTCACCTATTCTTACGTTTCCGTCCTCTAGTTTCAACATAACTTTCCTTTCATGCAATCTGTTTTGACTCTCTCATCAAGTCCCTTGGGCTGGTGATTTGAGGAGCCTCAATCATTCCTATCTCGCTCCAAACAGAGGAAGAGAATGGCTTTCAGCTCAATTACCCTTCACATTCCAATTTCATAACGCCTGAATGAGTCTTTTTAACCAAAAACAAAAAAAGCATGTCTCTTGCAGCCCAGGCTCAAGTGCAGACGTGCAGAATGGACCTTTCACTTCTATCACCTTTCCGTCCTTCTCTTGTTTTCCTCATTGTTTCTTTGCTTTCTGTTGCTTTCTACAAAACCTGCTCACAGTTGGGATGGAAAAATGCAATTGTTCTGATTTAACCATTATTCGAGAACAATTAGAAGTCTATGAACATAAAGCCAGAAACACATGCCATGTCTGTAGGCATTTACCCGTACATGACCTGCTTCTCGCTGTCATTTTCTATCCATTAGCATGTTTTGATGGTCTAAATATGATAGCAATGACTTTAACTATTACCAGTAGCTTTTCAGAAATATAAATATAATTTCCATTCACAATGAACATGAAGGTAAATCTTTCCTTCCTGCAATTAGCACATGAACCAGCAGTGTATGAATTCTTTCTGTTTATATATCTCATCTATTTACCATATTTTTGTTTTATAAGACACACTTTTTTTCCCTCCACAGTGGAGGGAAAAAGTCACTGTGTCTTACAAAACGAATGCGAGGCAAATTAGGTGGCTCAGGAGCTCTCACTAACAGCTCCTGAGCCTGCCATTAAACTGTTGGGTGGGCTGACGGCTTCACTTAATGTGCTCTGCTGCCGCCAGCCCACGCAGCCACTCCTGGGGCCAGTGGCCTCCTAAGGAAGGGGGGGTGTGGGGGGCGGTCTTCCCCGGGTGCCCGCTCTCAGGGGGGTTCCAGAAGCAATGAGTGCTTTCATCAATACAGATGGAAGCACTCACTACTGGAGCACAGAGAGCTGGGTCCTGTCACTCACCACTTAGCCCCCCGCGCTCCTCCCCCCCTTCAGGCTGGCGGAACTCCATCATTCAGCCTGCAGGCATGGATCATGCTGCCGGCATGTGTGGGTGGAGCCTGAATCCCAAAAATCTGCATAAACTCCACCCACACAGTGCTGCAGAATGATCTGTGTCTGCAGGAAAGAGAGGTATGTGAGCTTCAGGAATGGGACAAGGTGAGTAGGTATTGTGTTTTTTTTTTGTAATACAGAGGGGGCACAGAGGACTTTATTACTATGGATAGGGCACAGAAGACTTTATTACTAAGGAGGGGGCATAGAGGACTATATTACTATGGGCTAGAGGGCATTACTAATTTGAAGGGGGCACAATGCGCATTTCTACTATGGAGGGAGAACAGAACCAGAGGGCATTACTACAATGAAGGGGGCAGAGAGGGCATTATTGCTGTGAAGGGGCACAGTGGGCATTATTACTGTGAAGGGGGCACAATCGGGATTTCTACTATGGAGGGGGCACAGAGGGCATTACTAGCAAAGTGGGCATTACTACTATTAAGGGTGCACAATTGACATTATTACTATGAAGGGGCACAGTGGGCATTATTACTATAAAGGGGGCACAATGGGGATTATTAACAGTGTCATCCACAGATCCCCCATAACAATGCATCATCCACAAATCCTCCATCACAGTGTCATCCACAGATCCCCCCATAGCAGTATGTCATCCACAGATCCCCCGTTAAGCAGTGTGTCATCCACAGATCCACCATAACAGTGTCATCCACAGATCGCCCATAACAATGCATTATCCACAGATCCCCCATAATAGTGTCATCCACAGACTACCATTAGTTCAAAACCCACCAAAAGTACACCTTTTGGTTCAAAATATTTTTTTAATTTTTTTCCTCCTTAAAACCTAGGTGCATCTTATCATCAGGTGCATCTTATAAAGCTAAAAATACAGTACCTCTTATGTACTGTAAGACTGGGACTACACAGTGATCTTGGCTGCGACACCTCTCTTGCGACCAAAGAATGTTGTGTGGCCATTCAGCAAAAGAATAGAATTACAACAATGCTGGATATTTTGTGATTCTGGGGTCATGATAACTTGTGATTCATGCTGTGACCCCATGCAATTCAATGGCTACACTTCAAGACACTGATTTTTGGTTGTACAGGTGTCTTAGCCAAGACTGCCTTGTAGCCCCAGCCTAATATATGACACTTTATTGTCATTTATTAAGCAAGGCATGGACTTGCAGGGCAGGGATGTAATATTACCACAAAGCTTTGGTGCGGCCTCATCTGAAATATGAATTTCAGTTCTGGGCACCAGTCCACAGAAAGGATGCTTTGGAGCTAGAAAAAGTATGAAGGAGAGCGACTAAACTGATAAGGGGCATGGAGGGTCTCAGATATGAAGAAATAATATAATAATTACATTTATTTAGTATTGAGAAGACATGTCTAAGAGGGGACATGATTAACTTATACAAATATATCAATGGGCCACACAAAAATATGGTGAAAAACTGTTCCATGTAAAATGCCCTCAAAAGACAAGGGGGCACTGCCTCCGACTGGAGAAGAAAAAGTTCAGTCTCCAAAAGCATCAAAGATTCTTTATTGTAAGAACTGTAAATCTGTGGAACAGACTTCCAGAGGACGTGGTCACAGCAGGAACAGTGGACATTTTCTAAAAAGGGTTTAGATCAATTCTTAAAAGTAAATTACATTAATGCTTATGAAAATGTGTAGAAATATGAGTCTCACTTCCTTCTGGGATTCTCGTCCCCACCAATCCCTTGATTGAACTTGATGGACTTATGTCTTTTTTCCACCGTAATAAATATGTAGCTGTAACCTTCTAGCCATCTTCTTCCGCAAAACAGCTGCACCTTCCCCATTGAGGTACAGCCCATCCCTACAATAGATCCTGTAGCCGACAGAGAAGTCAGCCCAGTTTTCCAGGAAGCCAAATCCCTACTACCTACCTACACTAGCTCTTGGGTTGCTTATTTAATCTCCCACTGCCTTTCTGGTGTGGCGCGTGGTACTAGTAGTATTTCAGGAAAAAAGGTCTTTGCCATAAGCTTGCAACCTAAGTCCTTGAAATAGTTTTTAAGGAAGCTTCACGTACCTCTAACTTTGTTATTAGTTCCAATGTGGACCATGACCACTGGGTCTTTAAACGCTCTTTTTCTGACCACAGCTAGTTTGACTACTCAGCTAATCCACTCCACCTACCAGCAGTTACCTGGTGAATGCAAGATACTGTAGATTTTATTATTTTCTATTTCTTTCCTCCTGTTAAAACTGTTCTGAGGAAATGGATTTGGACTGTGTTATACATCTGACGTTAACAATATTAGTACATTAGTACATTAGTACATTTATACAGATAGAAGTAGCAGGCGATGAAGCAATTCCTGCCACATTAATACATAAACTTATCATGTTAGCTTAGTTCACCGATGTGCAAATCATGTTACACTGTTGGGTTAACTGAGTTACACTGTCGGGTTAACATGTTAACCCACTGATGTTGGCGCTTGCTCGATCTGTACAGTTCACTTTTGATAGGTCAATGACCTATTTGAAGTTATAAAATTATTTGTATCTGTAGCTTGATGTTCATATTGCTAGAGGTATTTGTGTTTTGGTTATATCATTTTCTCTACTTATTTATACCCTTTAGGAGGTATTATTTTATCTATCCCTCCTCCAAAATATTGGTGAGCACCACTGCATTCTAGGGAAAGGTCTCCAGTGTGGCACTGCCCTTGTTAGGGAGTAGCATTAGGATTTATTATGGCAACTTCTTGACTTGCTTCCTCTTCACCACCAAATTGTAATACAAGAGTTGTCACACTTTATTAACTTTTTTCCTATGTTATTTTGCTTTGGTTGCTATGGTTAACACTTTTTTTATGTGCACATTTGAGTCTTGCGTATATTTTGTATAATGCTAGTTGTCATTTTATCAATAATTGTTAAATAATATGTTGTAGGGGTTTGATGTAATAATGGACCAAAATACTGTAACTGTAAAATGTTTTATAAATTAATACAAGGGCCAATAAAGTATGTTTAGGTTAAGAAAGTACTGTATATTTATAGGAAAATAATTTGTGATTTGAAGGTTTTAAAGTTGGTTGTTTTGTCGCAATCTAATAATAAGTATGGTGCATTTCATTTAAAATATTCTTCATGACAAACTAGTATTATTTACATTTTTGGGCAGATTTTATTTTTCTATGGAACCCCAGTAAGGTAGCTGGAGAAGAAAAAGTTCAATCGCCAGAAGCGTCAAAGCTTCTTTACTGTAAGAACTGTAAATTTGTGGAATAGACTATCCCAGGATGTGGTCACAACAACGACAGTGGACAGTTTTAAAAAGAGTTTAGATTAATTCTTAAAAGTAAATGACACTAATGCTTATGAAACTGTGTAGAAATCAGCATCTTACTTCCTTTCTGGGAGTCACGTCCCCACTTATTCCTTGGTTGAACTTGATGGACATTTTTTTTAACTTATGTAACTATATGTAACTAAGTGGCATTGTAAATCTGTTTCATAATAGTTGAGTCTCCAAGCCCTCCATTCACTAACCTGCAGTTCCACAATTGTCAGCACAGTGTTATAAGATATGGATGTACAGTATAGTGATCATAATGTTAACAAGTGTAGTAATTTAGTATTCTGACATGATAAATAATACAGCAAAGCATAGCAATAAATGTAAAAACAAAACAAAACACAATGCATTGTGGAAAATGACATCTTTTGGCATTGAATCTCCAGCAATTTTAAGCAAAATTTAAGGACTACTGCCCCAGTCATCAGCGGCTATTCCACAGGATGTCAGTCAAGGGACTATGGCTCCAGCTATTGGACTTGAGACTGCTCTTCTGTCTAAACTCTAGTCTACAGGTTCGGTTACAGAGTCCAGGTTGGGATGATCGGGTCACCTGGTCACATGGCTTGCTGTGCACGGTTGGCTCTCTAAGCTTGCTGCTGCCTCCTTTCAGTGGGTGCCTGGTGCTACTGGTTGGGGTACTTAGTACTGGGTCACCCCCTAATTCTTGGATTTTTAATCCCTGGCTAGCCAGCAGAAGTGTGAATCGCTTTCAACTGTGCCATCCTGTGTCCTTTCTGGGACAGAACTATATGCTGCTGACTCTTAGTTATCCTTTAAAGTCTTCCCGGTCATTTTACCCTCACCCTGTGTTGTCTGAGAAGTGTTTCACCCATGGAAAAGAAGCACAGGTGTTTGGAGGAATGAGTCATGGCCTTTGCAGTCTTTATAAAGGTAGCCAGGGTGGCTGACAAGAGCACCCACGAACCCTTGTGTCCCCACAACTGGTGGCAGCAGTGGGACTCTGCTCAGCCTGGTTGATGCAGGGGACTGGTGTTCGTAGACACCGTCCAAGGACTCTAAAACCAGAGGGACATATACAGTCGTGGCCAAAAGTTTTGAAAATTACATAAATATTGGAAATTGGAATTGCTGCTTAAGTTTTTGTAACAGCAATTTCCATATACACCAGAAAGTTATGAAGAGTGATCAGATGAATTGCATAGTCCTTCTTTGCCATGAAAATTAACTTAATCCCAAAAAAAACTTTCCACTGCATTTCATTGCTGTCATTAAAGGACCTGCTGAGATCATTTCAGTAATCTTCTTGTTAACTCAGGTGAGAATGTTGACAAGCACAAGGCTGGAGATCATTATGTCAGGCTAATTGGGTTAAAATGGCACACTTGACATGTTATAAGGAGGGTTATGCTTGAAATCATTGTTCTTCCATTGTTAACCATGGTGACCTGCAAAGAAACGCGTGAAGCCATCATTGGGTTGCATAAAAATGGCTTCACAGGCAAGGATATTGTGGCTACTAAGATTGCACCTCAATCAACAATTTATAGGATCATCAAGAACTTCAAGGAAAGAGGTTCAATTCTTGTTAAGAAGGCTTCAGGGCATCCAAGAAAGTCCAGCAAGCGCCAGGATCATCTCCTAAAGAGGATTCAGCTGCGGGATTGGAGTGCCACCAGTGCAGAATTTGCTAATGAATGGCAGCAGGCAGATGTGAGCGCATCTGCAGGCACAGTGAGGCGAATACTTTTGGAAGATGGCCTGGTGTCAAGAAGGGCAGAAAAGAAGCCACTTCTCTCCCAAAAAAAACATCAGGGACAGATTTAACTTCTGCAGAAGGTATGGTGAATGGACTGCTGAGGACTGGGGCAAAGTCATATTCCCCGATGAAGCCTCTTTCCGATTGTTTGGGGCATCAGGAAAAAGGCTTGTCCGGAGAAGAAAAGGTGAGTGCTACCATCAGTCCTGTGTCATGCCAACAGTAAAGCATCCTGAGACCATTCATGTATAGGGTTGCTTCTCATCCAAGGGAGTGGGTTCACTCACAATTTTGCCCCAAAACACAGCCATGAATAAAGAATGATAACTTAGTGGCTTGGGGACCAAAACGTTGACATTTTGGATCCATGGCCTGGAAACTCCCCAGATCTTAAATTCATTGAGAACTTGTGGTCAATCCTCAAGAGGCGGGTGGACAAACAAAAACCCACTAACTTTGACAAACTCCAAGAAGTGATTTTGAAAGAATGGGTTGCTATCAGTCAGGAATTGGGCCAGAAGTTGATTGAGAGCATGCCCAGTCGAATTGCAGAGGTCCTGTAAAAGAAGGGCCAGCACTGCAAATACTAACTCTTTGCATAAATGTCATGTAATTGTCGATAAAAGCCTTTGAAACGTATGAAGTGCGTGTAATTATATTTCACTATATCACAGAAACAACTGAAACAAAGATCTAAAAGCAGTTTAGCAGCAAACTTTGTGAAAACTAATATTTGAGTCATTCTCAAAACTTTTGGCCACGAATATAGACATACCCAACAGGTCATAGGTGAGGCATACACAGCAGGTTTCAGACTCCATCATGTCCAACCCCACCAACTCGGCCTTGGGAAGAGGATGGATGTACAGCCGGAAAATGGGAACTGCAGGAACTCTTCCTACCTCGACAGATTAAATGCCACTACTTGCCACTACCTTCCTCCCTACTGGTAATGTATCCAGTACCAAGATTGATAAACATCTGCAAAGTTTTGACACCCTGATGTTGATGCATCAGGTTCCCACAGCTGATTGGGCCAAATACCTGTGGACTAATTTGACTGGCCGGGCCCAGGATGCTGTCTGGTCTCTTGGGCCCCCGGACTGCCTGGACTATCAAGGACACCTTGTTGGCCCTTTTTACCATCACCCCCAGGCTTTGTCTCACCAGGGGGCTTCCTATCTGGAGTTTAGCAGTCAACTACACCGGTACTGCAACCGCTGGCTCAATGGTTGGGGTCCCCACTCTGCTGCTGCCCTC
Source organism: Bufotes viridis (assembly GCA_033119425.1). NCBI lineage: Eukaryota > Metazoa > Chordata > Amphibia > Anura > Bufonidae > Bufotes > Bufotes viridis. The sequence continues at coordinate 182,282,971 of CM065594.1, read as the reverse complement.
TGGGAAGTGATTGTGCTTTATTAACTTTTGGAAACGGTGGCCCCAGAGATATGAGAGTGGGTAGCTGACCAAAACTATGATACCCCAGAGCAAGCAGCTGACTGGCTGATGAGTTTTTTGCCAATCGAACCGCTGGAGATCTGCAATGTCCACCAGTCTCAGGAGTCTCTCCAACCATGGACTTGAGCTTCCACCATATCCATCAGCAGGACTATCCTGCTACCCAGAAGCAACCACTAATTGTCAAAGGCTTACAAGCAGTGTCCATGATTTGCCCAACCCGCGTCACTGTTATACGTATGGGCGCCTCGGACACATGGCCAAATATTGTCTCCAGGGCCAGGGCCAGGGACACTTGCCTGGAGCTTGTCTGCTGGCCCAGCCAGTCAACTCTTGCCGAGATCAGCCATCGGGGTCTCAGGGACTCTACCCCAGGATATACCAGCAGCAGAGGAGGTGATATCCCCTTTCCACACCCTGCAGCGGGTTGGCCATCCTACCCCAGCCAACGTCCATCCCCACATCAAGGTCATTAACATCCAGGCTCCCGGACTTCGGGACACTGGATCTTCCATCACCCTGGTCAGCCCAGATATTGTCCCCCCAGAACAACAGCTACAGGGCAACCAAGTGACCATCCCCCTGGCTGGGGGCCAGTGCTCGAACATAACTCTGGCATGTGTTCAGTTAGACTGGGGGACCGACAAGGTAGAGGTTGAAATACTATCTTCCCATACCTGTTATTTTGGGTACTGATCTAGGGCAAAGGCTGCCCAGCCAGGTTGTCACAGTTAGCCCTATTCCAAAGCAATCTAAATTTCCTATTTCTCCTGTTTAAATCCATTACTTCATGAATGTTACATCCACGTAATGAAGGTAAGATTTGTTCTGTTACAGTGTACATTCCTGGCAAAGGTAACCCTGAAAATAATAAGCATTTGTTAACGCAGCACTCCATGCCTGCGCTGCTGACCTTACATGAGGACAGGGCACCAGGCTCCAGACAAGCACGGTCAGCAGGTAGCTTAAACTGTTGTATCTGTGCTTTGTGCCAGAGCTTAATTACTGCTTGAGTCCTGTACTGTTTGTTAGGGCTTCCACAGGTGTGTCCCTCCTCCCTTGCACATACCCGCCCTCTATCTCCCCAACCCTGAGCAATCTTTGTCACTAGCTAGTCTAGTTCCTTGTGTATGGACGTTACTGCTTTTCTGTGTACTGGATCCTGCTTCTTGATTTAACAGATTTTTATTGACTGCCACCTGCCTCTGACCCTGGACTTTGATTACGGAATTTTCTTGATCACTGCCTGCCTTGACTCCGGAATTCCTGGTTACGTCTTTCACCTTGGTGCATACACCGGTATCTCTGACCCCATGGCAAGCTGCCACTGACCCAGGGACTGCTTTGGAGTGTTACCTAATAACTACCCTAATAGCCAAAGCCTATCCTCACCATCAGAGGCTCTAGTGAAGACCAGGTAGTTACTAGCCACACCCCTCCAGGATCTAGCCGGTCAGTGGCGCAGTGGGTCAGCAACCGCCTGCATTAAAGCTTGTCATGACATTCAGATGTATAGCCAGCATGGAACTTATGAACATGATTAGACCTTCCAATGAATTTTGAAAAGTTGTGTATAATAAAATATGTATGTCACATTAACATATAGTAACAATACGACATACGATGAACTTAAAAAATGAGCAAAGGAAAGTGGCAGTCGATAAGAAATAGTAGACCTAACAGAAATTACTCAAAGGCTACACGTCAAAAAGATTGGAAAAGATCTAAGATTTGTTTTATTCATTCTGATTCTCATTTTTATAATTCAATCAAAACCCACTTGACCTATATAAAATTATAAGGATTTTCTTACAATTGAACAGATAATGGCAAGAAATTTGTTCAGTCAAGCTTGAGTCCCATGCCAATTCCTCATGGCATAAAAATGAATTAGGCAGGAATTTTGCACCTACCAATTTAGGTACAGACTAAAGTCTGCATAATGTATGTGATTTTTAGGAAATCTGAAAAGATCTGGTGATCCCGACCTCCCTTCCCTGGTAATTATCAAATAGTTCAAAGAAGCTGAGGCAGCTGTTGTATGACGGGTCCCCACACTGAAGAACTACTGCCTAGTTGTCCTTGTACCTACAGAATGGATTACCAAAGAATTGGCCTGAGTGGCCTTGAGGAAAAAAGCATCTGTTCGACTGGGTCAAGACTGGATTATAGTTCATATAGATGCAGTTCAATTATTTTTCATTTTTTTTATATGCAATTTCAGTACTCACTTCAGTACTACAGAATATTTTACTGCTATATAAAATCAGGAAAGCTAGCTAGCTTTTGAGTACAGTACAAGGCTGTCTGTCCTGAGATTGGCACCTAGCACTGAAACAATGTGAAAAAGGGGGATCCTCTGTTTACTCCTATACTAAGTAGTGTAAATCGAGCACCCAAGTGCTCGGGTGCTCGGGCAAAACACATCTACCAAGCACCCGAGTATAAAGGAAGTCAATGGCAGAACCCGAGCATTAAACCAGGCACCCCCTGCTCTGAAGAAGGAAAAGTTCAAAAATTGATGGAAACACCACCGAAATGGTTCGGGAACAGCATGGGGAGGATCTTGAACTCCCAGGTGACAATAATATGCACAAAACCAAAGTTACAGATAAAATCGATTTCAGAGGAAACATTGTTAGGAAACATTCTTTCCTGTATATTTACTTGTATATAAGGTGCAAGTGCTTCCAAAAATTGCAAGCAAGAGGCACTCCAATACAACCTGTAAATCACATAAAGGAGGGCCTTAGTCACATTGTGGTACAATTGTTCATGTAGTGGGACTCCTACACTCATAAAGCCTATGCACTAAATAAAAGGGCTGACAAAAATTACGAGGAACCAGCATTCCAATATACCCATTGTTACACATAAAGGAGGGCATCATACACACCATTGAAAAATTATGATTGATTGCCTGCTGGCGACCCTCAAAAACAGTTGGAGCAAGGGCCTGCTGAGCCGACCATCTAAAACATTATGGTTGAGGGCCTACTGCTGAGCTGACCATCGAAAAAATGATGGTTGTAGGTGAGGGCCTGCAGGTAAGCTGACCAGGTAAAAGATTGTAGGTGAGGGCCTGCAGGTGTGCTGACCTTCTAAAACATTATATGCGAGTGCCTGAAGATGAGCTGACCCTGTAAAATATTGTAGGTGAGGGCCTGCTGGTAAGCTGACCTTCTAAACATTATATGAAGGGTCTGAAGGTGAGATGACACTGTAAAACATTATATGCGAGGGCCTGCAGGTGAGCTGACCCTGTAAAAGATTGTAGGTGAGAGCCTGCAGGTAAACTAACTTTCTAAAACATTATATGCGAGGGATTGCAGGTGAGCTGACCCTGTAAAAGATTGTAGGTTAGGGCCTGCAGGTGAGCTAACCTTCTGAAACATTTTATGCGTGGGCCTGCAGGTGAGCTCCCCCTGTAAAGGATTGTAGGTGAGGGTCTGCAGGGGAGCTGACATTCTAAAACATTATATGCGAGGAACTGTAGGTGAGCTGATCCTGTAAAACATTATATGCCAGGGCCTGCAGGTGAGCTGACCCTGTAAAAGATTGTAGGCGAGGGCCTGTAGGTGAGCTGACCCTGTAAAAGATTGTAGGTGGCGGTCTGCAGGTGAGCTGACCCTGTAAAAGATTGTAGGTGAGGGCCTGCAGGTGAGCTAACCTTCTAAAACATTTTATGCGTGGGCCTGCAGGTGAGCTCACCCTGTAAAGGATTGTAGGTGAGGGCCTGCAGGGGAGCTGACCTTCTAAAACATTATATGCAAGGGCCTGCAGGTGAGCTGACCCTGTAAAAGATTGTAGGTAAGGGCCTGCTGGTGAGCTGACCTTTTAAAACAATATATGTGAGGGTCTGTAGGCGAGCTGATCCTGTAAAACATTATATGCCAGGGCCTGCAGGTGAGCTGACCCTGTAAAAGATTGTAGGCGAGGGCCTGCAGGTGAGCTGACCCTGTAAAAGATTGTAGGTAAGGGTCTGCAGGTGAGCTGACCCTGTAAAAGATTGTAGGTGAGGGCCTGCAGGTGAGCTGACCCTGTAAAGATTGTAGGTGAGGGCCTGCAGGTGAGCTGACCATGTAAAAGATTGTAGGTGAGGGCATGCAGGTGAGCTGACCATGTGAAATATTGTAGGTGAGGGCCTGCAGGTGAGCTGACCCTATAAAAGATTGTAAGGTAAGGGCCTGCAGGTGAGCTGACCTTTTAAAACAATATATGCCAGGGCCTGCAGGTGAGCTGACCCTGTAAAAGATTGTAGGCGAGGGCCTGTAGGTGAGCTGACCCTGTAAAAGATTGTAGGTGACGGTCTGCAGGTGAGCTGACCCTGTAAAAGATTGTAGGTGAGGGCCTGCAGGTGAGCTAACCTTCTAAAACATTTTATGCGTGGGCCTGCAGGTGAGCTCACCCTGTAAAGGATTGTAGGTGAGGGCCTGCAGGGGAGCTGACCTTCTAAAACATTATATGCAAGGGCCTGCAGGTGAGCTGACCCTGTAAAAGATTGTAGGTAAGGGCCTGCTGGTGAGCTGACCTTTTAAAACAATATATGTGAGGGTCTGTAGGCGAGCTGATCCTGTAAAACATTATATGCCAGGGCCTGCAGGTGAGCTGACCCTGTAAAGATTGTAGGCGAGGGCCTGCAGGTGAGCTGACCCTGTAAAAGATTGTAGGTAAGGGTCTGCAGGTGAGCTGACCCTGTAAAGATTGTAGGTGAGGGCCTGCAGGTGAGCTGACCCTGTAAAGATTGTAGGTGAGGGCCTGCAGGTGAGCTGACCATGTAAAAGATTGTAGGTGAGGGCATGCAGGTGAGCTGACCATGTGAAATATTGTAGGTGAGGGCCTGCAGGTGAGCTGACCCTATAAAAGATTGTAAGGTAAGGGCCTGCAGGTGAGCTGACCTTTAAAACAATATATGCCAGGGCCTGCAGGTGAGCTGACCCTGTAAAGATTGTAGGCGAGGGCCTGTAGGTGAGCTGACCCTGTAAAGATTGTAGGTGACGGTCTGCAGGTGAGCTGACCCTGTAAAAGATTGTAGGTGAGGGCCTGCAGGTGAGCTAACCTTCTAAAACATTTTATGCGTGGGCCTGCAGGTGAGCTCACCCTGTAAAGGATTGTAGGTGAGGGCCTGCAGGGGAGCTGACCTTCTAAAACATTATATGCAAGGGCCTGCAGGTGAGCTGACCCTGTAAAGATTGTAGGTAAGGGCCTGCTGGTGAGCTGACCTTTTAAAACAATATATGTGAGGGTCTGTAGGCGAGCTGATCCTGTAAAACATTATATGCCAGGGCCTGCAGGTGAGCTGACCCTGTAAAGATTGTAGGCGAGGGCCTGCAGGTGAGCTGACCCTGTAAAGATTGTAGGTAAGGGTCTGCAGGTGAGCTGACCCTGTAAAGATTGTAGGTGAGGGCCTGCAGGTGAGCTGACCCTGTAAAAGATTGTAGGTGAGGGCCTGCAGGTGAGCTGACCATGTAAAAGATTGTAGGTGAGGGCATGCAGGTGAGCTGACCATGTGAAATATTGTAGGTGAGGGCCTGCAGGTGAGCTGACCCTATAAAAGATTGTAAGGTAAGGGCCTGCAGGTGAGCTGACCTTTTAAAACAATATATGCCAGGGCCTGCAGGTGAGCTGACCCTGTAAAAGATTGTAGGCGAGGGCCTGTAGGTGAGCTGACCCTGTAAAAGATTGTAGGTGACGGTCTGCAGGTGAGCTGACCCTGTAAAAGATTGTAGGAGAGGGCCTGCAGGGGAGCTGACCTTCTAAAACATTATATGCAAGGGCCTGCAGGTGAGCTGACTCTGTAAAAGATTGTAGATAAGGGCCTGCTGGTGAGCTGACCTTTTAAAACAATATATGCGAGGGTCTGTAGGCGAGCTGATCCTGTAAAACATTATATGCCAGGGCCTGCAGGTGAGCTGACCCTGTAAAAGATTGTAGGCGAGGGCCTGCAGGTGAGCTGACCCTGTAAAAGATTGTAGGTAAGGGTCTGCAGGTGAGCTGACCCTGTAAAAGATTGTAGGTGAGGGCCTGCAGGTGAGCTGACCCTGTAAAAGATTGTAGGTGAGGGCCTGCAGGTGAGCTAACCTTCTAAAACATTTTATGCGTGGGCCTGCAGGTGAGCTCACCCTGTAAAGGATTGTAGGAGAGGGCCTGCAGGGGAGCTGACCTTCTAAAACATTATATGCAAGGGCCTGCAGGTGAGCTGACTCTGTAAAAGATTGTAGATAAGGGCCTGCTGGTGAGCTGACCTTTTAAAACAATATATGCGAGGGTCTGTAGGCGAGCTGATCCTGTAAAACATTATATGCCAGGGCCTGCAGGTGAGCTGACCCTGTAAAAGATTGTAGGCGAGGGCCTGCAGGTGAGCTGACCCTGTAAAAGATTGTAGGTAAGGGTCTGCAGGTGAGCTGACCCTGTAAAAGATTGTAGGTGAGGGCCTGCAGGTGAGCTGACCCTGTAAAAGATTGTAGGTGAGGGCCTGCAGGTGAGCTGACCATGTGAAATATTGTAGGTGAGGGCATGCAGGTGAGCTGACCCTATAAAAGATTGTAAGGTAAGGGCCTGCAGGTGAGCTGACCTTTTAAAACAATATATGCGAGGGCCTGTAGGTGAGCTGATCCTGTAAAACATTATATGCCAAGGCCTGCAGATGATCTGACCCTGTAAAATATTGTAGGTGAGGGCCTGCAGGTGAGCGGACCGTCTAAAACATTATATGTGAGGGCCTGCAGGTGAGCTGACCCTGTAAAAGACTGTAGGTGAGGACCTGCAGGTGAGCTGACCATATAAAACATTATATGTGAGGGCCTGCAGGTGAGCTGACCATCGAAAACATTATGGGCAAGGGCCTGCTGTCGCTTTGTTGACTCTACCGTAGAAAACTTCTGGCTGATCGCACGTCCCCATGATGTCGATGATCCATTTAGATTTCTGCCCTATCAAGTTTCAATGGTACTTTCTGCTCCTACCATGGTGACCACGAGTAACGGGGAATCAGGGTTTAATTCCGGAGAAGGAGCCTGGGAAACGGCTACCATATCAATGGAAGGCAGCAAGCAAACCAATTACCCACTTTCAGTAGTGACGTTAAATAACAATACAGGACTCTTAAGAGGCCCTGTTATTGGAATGAATACCCTATTAAATCCTTTAACTGCGTTGGTCAGGGGACGTGTGATGTTATGGGACAGATGTTGGTGTAAGGCGGGTACGGCACACCGTGAAAAATAGTAGCAGCAGGGGACTGCGTAACGCGTGATGGCCGCCAACATCAGGCTGCGGAAGGCCTCAGTGTCCACAAGCCTAAATGGCAACATTTTCAGGGCCAGTAATTTGGAAAGCTGCGCATTTAATGCAATGGCCTGTGGTTGGGTGGCTTGGTATTTGGGCTTGCATTCAAATGCCTGGGGTAAAGACATTTGGACGCTGTGCTGGGACAGGGAAGTGGATGTGGTTGCTGATGGTGCTTGCAAAGGTCCAGATGCAGGGCCAGATGTGCCTTCTGGGATTGTTCACTGTGCGGCTGCTGGTGGTGTTCTCCTTGTAGCAGGGGTCAGTCGGCTTTGGTGTCCTCGTGGATCATGCGCGCGGTCCGCGCGTCTGTTCTTAGACTTGATGGACGTGCATGGGTCACAAGGTTAGATTCCTGCCGGCTGCTTAGGTGAAGCTCCTTTCTTCTTTATCGGAGTGTTCCAGTTGGAGATGTTATCTCTATATTTGAGCCGAGTCCCAGTAAATTATCAGTGCTGTATTGTGTTAGATTTGTAATCCAATCCTCCACGTGCTCAAACGCGTTTTGGGTCCTTGACCCTTCATCAGTTAGCCAACGCCGATTGACCCCTGCTACAAAAAGAACACCACCAGCAGCCGCAGAGTGAACAATCCCAGCAGACGGGTAAGTGAATCCTGAACCAGAGACAGTGTGGGACGCCGCACCCAGGCCCAGGACACCGTCTTTCATCCTCACAGATACTACACGGCCTGATCTATCCACCGTGTCCCATAAATAGATATCTGGAGAAAAGAAAAACTATTTAACAAAGGAATTCTCCAGCCACTAACCTATAGAATCACTATTGGGACCTAATCCGTGTGTCAGTCATAAGAACTCTCCATATGTTTTTTTTCGTATATATATATATATATTTTTTTCTAATATTTTTTTCATTTTTTTTTTCATTTTTTTATTTTAAAAGTCTGTGACATTTTTAAGTAATTTTTAAGAAATTATTGTATGATTATATACTATTAGAACCCTTGTTACTTCTACATACAAAGAGATCACATCCAATTCTGTATCAATTTGTGACCTATCCAAACCACTACACGGAGTCATATCTCCACTATACACTATCTGGCACCAGGTCTAACAATGACAAAATAGCCTTTTATTTTCTCTTTTATACACCTATCTCACTAAATTTCCCAACACCTATCACCATATTAATTGTTTAGTCTAGTATCTAATATTTTAAACATTTTATTGTTTTTTATTAAATAAACATACTAATATTTTCAGCAAACCCCAAATATGAGTGTTGCCTGCTAACTCCTTTAAAATGTAACTCTCTTTCTGACTGGGTGAGCCAGACACAGCAGCCTCTGCACCTCTGTCATTGGCATTGAAAAGTTGAGCCGTCTATCCTCTATTGATTATCCAGATGCGCCTTTGACAGGGGATTGACCAGCAGCACGTAACATAGGGGAAGAGGATGCTAGTGTTCACTCCCCGGCTCATTTTGGTACGGCACAGGTTGCAAACTACTATTCTTTTGTCGTCCGCACTTTCCTCAAAAAAAGCGCCATACTACGGAACACCTACCACTTGGCAAGGGAGATTTCCACAAGGGGGTGCTCCGTGAAAACAGTTGCGGGCCTGTTTGATGTGGCCCACCTTCTCCCTTTTTCCACCCCACTGCCCTGGTAATGTCACTCTCAGAACCGGACACTGTCTATTGAAAAAGTACACTGTATGTCACAGATAAATTTTTTAAACGCACGCGTTATACTGTAGATGTGGCCCTGGTAATGTCACTCTCAGAACCGGACACCGTCTATTGAAAAAGTACACTGTATGTCACAGAAACATTTTTTAAACGCACACCTTACACTTTAGATGTGACACTGGTAATGTCACTAACAGAAGCAGACACCGTCTATTGACAAAGTACACTGTATGTCACAGATATTTTAAGGATGCGCACACTTTGCACAGGAGATGTGGATCGGATAATTTAACTGTCCGCAGCGGACACCATCTGTGGAAAAAGTTCACTGGATGTCACTGATATTTAGGGGAGCGCACACTTTACACAGGAGATGTGGATAATTTAACTGGCCTATTAGACGCTATTTAGCGCATGATGCGCTAAAAGTATATATTGCTGCTGTCACACACAGCTTAAAAGGACTTTTGGGTCTCTAAAAAGTTTTTTTTTTTTTAAATTCCAATAACACTCCCTACACTGTCTGTCCCTTCCTATGCACAGTTCTACCTTAGACTGAGCAATTTAACGGTGCAGGTTGCGCTACAAACATATACTGGTGTTCGGCCGAGCATGCTCAATCAACACTAATACCAAGTACTCAGTATTGCTCACAGTGTAGCAAAGGATAAATGTCAGAGCAGCTCATGATCACGAACCACTACTTAATTGTACTTCCAACTGTTCACAATTATATTGAAATACTTTCGTCTTTGAAAGCGCATATTCATATCTGCGTTGGAGGCCCTATGAATATGAAATATTCATTTTGGCTGCTACAGAGGCTGCTTCTGTAGCAGCCAAAATGAGCAGACAAAAAAGTCCTGAAAGCAAGATTTTTTTTTCTACAAAAAAAGAGGGCACCTGAATGGATCCCATTATAGATCTTTGTGTGTGCCACGTCCGTCATTTACATTGCTCAACTCCTCTAATGGAGCAGAACACATGAAAATAAGTACTGTAATCTTAAAACCCCATCATACAAACCTAAAAGTAATAAAGTTTTCAAAAATTCGATTTGGTCAAATTTTCCCCCAAAATTTGCTTTGATTCAAATTTATTTGTCATGCTGTATTAAATATGGTCTCTCCTGGCCTGTAGTTAAACTTTAGGGAGAATGTATAATGGTGTAAATCACCCTGCAGTGCAGCAACAAGCATAGCTAGTCCTTTCCGCGCGTCTGAATGACAGGCAGGTCACATATATAGATGCGCGCATCATTGTGCATGCCACCGACATTCCTAGTTAACCCCTAGCTAAACAAAAAAAAGCATACAGCATCCATCAGTAAAGCAAAAATAAATAAATAAAATACTGCGTGCAGGGCCTGACTGGGACAAAAAAAAGGCCCGGGCATTTTTGACTGAGCAGCCCAATCACATGACCCCCAACAGTCCCCACCCCCTTGCAGTCTAGGGGTGGGGCCGAACCCGGAAGCACAATTGAGGGGCAGGGCCAGCCACCAGTAAGATAGGAAGGCTTCAGCCAACACACAGGCTTTGCAACAACCAACATAGAGACCTTGCAACAATATAGGAAACTACAGAAAAGTCTTATAATATCCTCAGTGGATCTCAACCTCCCCATCCTCCACACCCTGTACAGGTCAGTGCCCCCGAAAGAGCACTCACAGGACAGTACTATGCGATGCTGATCTGTTTCAGAGATCGCATAATATAGAGAAGCGACTGTCACCAGGGCCGATTCAAGGTGAAATGGGGCCTGGGGCGCAAAAACAATAAGGGTCCTCCCCCATGACACTTGATGACTTTTGCAGAAGAAACTGTATATTGTGGGGCACGGTGTATGCTATATGTGTATAGCATAAATATATTTCCTATGAAAACTTACGATTACTTAGCTTGACCCTTGGTTATCTCGGACACTACTTCCATACTTTGGCCGGGGCTCGCCGGAGCTGATGTGTTTTATCCTAATGAGAAATATTTCATAATAAGGATTTGGAGAAGGTTCAGAGGGATAGCAGAGCAGGGAGAGGCTGGTGCTGATACTAGGGGGCTCATACCATGGGGGAGTAATAAAGCTCACCATAATGTCCCCCCAGTAGTTATAATTCTCCTTATAATAGACAGTGAAACAATTACCTCCTTGTAATGCCCCCAGTTGACCTAATGTCCCCATAGTGCCCCCATAATGTGCCAGTATAAAATACCCCTACATAGTGCCCCAGTAAATGCCCCCATAGTGCTCTTCTCCCCCCTCCCTCCTAGTGGCCCCCATAATGTACCAGTATAAAATTCCCCATATATAGTGCCCCAGTAGATGCCCTCAGTGTCCTCCATAATTTTTAAGTATAAAATACCCCTTCTCAGTGCCCCTGTAGATGACCCCATAGTACTCCTCTCCCACCTTCCCCATAGTACCCACTATAATGTGTCCCAGTATAATATGCCCCTATACAGAGCCCCCATATAAAATAACCGTTCTTTGTGGCCTCAGTAGATGCCCCTATAGTGCCCACCAATAATGTGCCAGTAAGAAGTGCCCCATAGATGTCCCCCAATAATGTGCCAGTAGCCAGAGCCCCCTATCATGTGCCAGTAGCCTGAGTCCCCCCATCATCAACATGTGCCAGTAGCATAGGCCCCCTCTATAAGTGCCAGACTGCCAGTAGCCAATAAGCCCCCTATAATGTGCCAGTAGCCATAGTCCCCTCTATATTGTGCCAGTAGCTATAGGCCCCCTCCTATATTGTGCCAGTTTGATAGGCCCCCTATAATGTGCCAGAGTCCAGGCCCCCCCCCCCCTATTTAGTGCCAGAGTCCAGGCCCCCCTATAATGTGCCAGTCCAGCCACCCCCCCCTATAATGTGCCAGAGTCCAGGCCCCCCCTATAATGTGCCAGTTCAGGGCCCACCCTATAATATACCAGTCCAGGGCCCCCTGTATAATGTGCCAGAGTCCAGCCTCCCTATAATGTGCCAGAGTCCAGGGCCCCACTATAATGTGCCAGAGTCCAGGCCCCCCCCTATAATGTGCCAGAGTACAGCCCCCCCTGTAATGTGCCAGAGTCTAGGGCCCCCCTATAATGTGCCAGAGTCCAGCCCCCCCTATAATGTGCTAGAGTCCAGGCCCCCCCATGATGTGCCAGAGTCCAGGGCCCCCCTCCCTCCTATAATGTGCCAGAGTCGAGTCCAGGCCCCCCCTATAATGTGCCAGTCCAGGGCACATGGACGGCATCAATCTTAGATTAATTCTGAAGCTGCAGTGTTAGTAGATGTAATCGCAATGCAATTAATATAACCTGTATTAATCGCATTGCAATTACAACTTAGATCTGAGTTCCTAATGGTTGTATTGCTAGAATTGACGAATATAACGAATATAGTGCTATATTCTAAATCTTTGTTATATTCTAGCAATACAACCATTAGGAACCTGGCTCTAAGTTAAAATCGCAATGCGATTAATGCAGGTTATATTAATCGCATTGCGAATTCAACTTAGAGCTGGGTTCCTAATGGTTGTATTGCTAGAATATAACAAAGATTGAGAATATAGCGCTAAATTCTCAATCTTTGTTATATTCTAGCAATACAACCATTAGTAACCCAGCTCTAAGTTGAATTCGCAAATAAGATGTCCCGAACTATTCACCGGCAAACAGTTCCCGGCGAACATAGCTTGTGCGCGTTCGCCATGGCGGGCGAACATATGCGATGTTCGGTCCACCACCTATTCATCATCATTGAGTAAACTTTGACCCTGTACCTCACAGTCAGCAGACACATTCCAGCCAATCAGCATACCCTCCCTCCCAGACCCTCCCATTTCCTGGAAAGCATCCATTTTCGATTCATTCGGAAGCTGCAGTCTTAGTGAGAGGAGGGACAGTGTAGCTGCGGCTGATTTAATAGGGAAATCGATAGCTAGGCTAGTGTATTCAGTGTCCACTCCAGTCCTGAAAGACTCATCAGATCTCTGCTGTAAGGACAGCGTCCTGACAGCACCCCAAAAAGCCCTTTTTAGGGCTAGTACATTAGTCTCCCTCCCAGACCCTCCCACCTCCTATCAAAAAGCAAGGACGGCATCCATCTTAGATTCATTCTGAAGCTGCAGTGTTAGTAGTTGTAATCGCAATGCGATTAATAATACCTGTATTAATCGCATTCGGATTATAACTTAGATCTGAGTTCCTAATGGTTGTATTGCTAGAATTTAACAAAGATTGAGAATATCGCTCTATATTCTCAATCTTCGTTATATTCTAGCAATACAAACATTAGAAACTCAGATCTAAGTTGTAATCGCAATGCGATTAAAACAGGTTATATTAATCGCATTGCGATTACAACTTAGATCTGAGTTCCTAATGGTTGTATTGCTAGAATATAAAGAAGATTGAGAATATAGAGCTATATTCTCAATCTTCGTTATATTCTAGCAATACAAACATTAGGAACTCAGATCTAAGTTGTAATCGCAATGCGATTAATACAGGTTAGATTAATCGCATTGCGATTGCAACTTAAATCTAAGTTCCTAATAGTTGTATTGCTAGAATATAACAAAGATTGAGAATATAGCGCTATATTCTCAATCTTCGTTATATTCTAGCAATACAACCATTAGGAACCCAGCTCTAAGTTGAATTCACAATGCGATTAAGGCAGGTTATATTAATCGCATTGCGAATTCAACTTACCACACTCTGCGTCAACTATGTAATTTTCCATGGGAGTTTTGCCATGTATCCCCCTCCGGCATGCCACAGTCCAGGTGTTAGTCCCCTTGAAACAACTGTTCCATCACTATTGTGGCCAGAAAGAGTCCCTGTGGGTTTTAAAATTCGCCTTACTATTGAAATCTATGGCAGTTCGCCCTGTTCGCATGTTCGCCAACATTTGCATAAATTCGCGGTTGGCGTTCGCGAAATTTTATGTTCGCGACATCTCTAGTGCAGATGTATTCATGATACCTAATCCAAGAGAAGGCTAGCATTTTTCTCACAATAGGTGATGGAAATAACTGACCAAATAACAGAAGTGTGAACTCCGCCTTACCGTTCAGTGTTAGCATCAGGTCTGATTTATTGCTGTGCAGTAAGGCTGAGTTCACATCACTGTTTATTTTTCTGTTCTTACGATCCATCAGAAGAATAGCAAAAAAAAATGTGTATCTTGTAGTTTGAATATCCGCCTTCACACCGTCAATATTTGGTTAGCATTTGATCAGTATTGGTAAGGCAAAAACAGGAGAGGGTCCATAACAGAGATAACATGTGATAACATGTATTCTGTCTTTTGGACCCACTCCTGCTTTTGGCTTCCAAATCATGATCAAATCCTGAGGCCTTGTGCTCAATTTGCATGAGTTTTGGCCATTTGCCTCTTAAATTGGCTTTATTCATATGGAAAAGAAGTCCTGCATGCAGGACTTTAATAGCCTCTATCAAACGGTCAGTATTTGGTCAGTATATTGCATCAGTAGCTGATTAGTATTGGTAAGGCAAAAACAGGCGTGGGTCAAAAGCAGAGATAGCATGTAAATATTTGCATTTCTTCTTTGTTTTGGACCTAATCCTGCTTGTGGCTTCCAAATCATGGTCAATTCCTGATACAAAATACTGACAGTGTGATAGAGTCTTTCTGGACACTCAAACAACTGGACACGTTTTGTTATTTTTCTCTTCTTCTGACGGATCAGAAGAATGGAAAAATAAATGGTGATGCCAACACAGCTAAACAAGAAGACTAGTGTCCCCATAACAGAGTGGGGAGGGTGGCAACAGAATGAAGAGCCACCGTAGTGGCCCCCGTAAGAGTATGGAGGGTGGCAACAGCATGAAGAGTCACAACAGTAGCCCCAGAACAGACTGGTGAGGGTGGCAACAATATGAAGAGTAAGAATACTGGCCCCGGAACAGAGTGGGGAGGGTGGCAACACAATAAGGAATCCCAATAGTCACGGGGAGGGGGGCAACAAAAGTGGCAGTAACAGCACAAGATGTAGAAGATCACAGTAGGGACTGATGGTAGTAGAGGCAGCAGGCATGTGGCATAAGGCAGGTGACAGCATTAGAATAGTGGCAGCAGCAAGGGTACAGAAGTAAGTAGCCATTTGTCATAATTAGAGATGAGCGAATCTAATTAGACGAAAAATTTGATTTGTCATAAAATGGCGGCCACACGTCAGAGGACTGAGGACATGCGGCAAAGAACTGAGGGAAGGCGGTATCACCAAGATTGACATGTATGCATGCAGCCAATAAGCAGCCAGCCAGCTCTGTGATGTCACAGCCCTATAAATATGGCAGCCATTGTAGATTCTGACATTTTCCAGCGTTCGGAGTGCAGGGACAGACGTGAGAAGGCACTAGGGACAGCAATTGGAAAAAAGCTAATTGTGAAGAAAAAAAAAATGAAAAAAACATTTATAAGTGCAGGGAAAGGATAGGGAGGAATCTTTTCACAGCATCTTAGTACAGGGAGAGACGTCAGAAGGTGCTAGGGACAGTGCTAGAAAAGCGATTTACAAGCGCAGGAAAAGATAATTTGGGGATCCAAATAGCCATTATACAGCTCGGTCATTCCAGTAATTTGTTCTTGGGGTGCAAGTGCTGTTTTGAAAAGCCTTTCTGCAGCTATATGTTGTGAAAGCATTTAAGGGCGTATTTCAGTACAATAAGAGAAATATATCCGCAGTTCACCTTTGCTGTTATTTGCGTTAAAAGTGTTTAGTGTCGCATTTCAGTACAAAAAGAGAAATATATACGCAGTTCACTTCTGCAGCTATTTGGGGTTAAAAGTATTTAGTGACGTATTTCTGTACTACAAGAAAATTATATATGTAGTTCACTGTTGCTGTTATTTGCGGTAAAAGCGTTTAGTGGCCTATTTCATTACAAAAAGAAAAAAACATACGCAGTTTACTTCTGCAGCTATATGTGCTGAGAGCGTTTAGTGACGTATTTCTGTACTACAAGAAAACTATATACGCAATTCACTGTTGACGTTGTTTGCGGTAAAAGCGTTTAGTGGCCTATTTCATTACAAAAAGAAAAATATATACGCAGTTCACTTCCGCAGTTATATGTGGTGAAAGAGTTCAGTGTCCTATTTCAGTACAAAAAGGAAAAATATATACACAATTCATTGTTGCATTTATTTGTGGTGAAAGAGTTTAGTGGCCTATTTCAGTTCCAAACGAAAAATATATAAGCATTTCACTTCCGCAGTTGTTATTATTTCAGTAGAAAAACAAAATATATTTAGTGTTCACTTTTGCAGGTATATGTGGTAAAACCTTTAATGATGTATTTTGGTAGAAAAACAAAATATATTTAGTGTTCACTTTTGCAGGTATATGTGGTAAAACCTTTAATGATGTATTTTGGTAGAAAAACTAAATATATTAATCGTTCACTGTTAAAGGTATATGTAGCAAAACCTTTAGTGAGAATTTCGGTTGAAAAACTAATTTTATTCAGCGTTCAGCGCTGTAGTTATATGCGGTAAAATCATTTGTGACGTATTTCGGTGGAAAAACAAATTTTATTCAGCGTTCAGCGCTGTAATAATCTGTACTAAAACCTTTAGTGATGTATTTTGGTAGAAAAACATAATATATTAAGCGTTCACTGTTGCAGGTATATGTGACAAAACCTTTAGCGACGTATTTCGGTTGAAAAACAAATTCTATTCATCGTTCAGGGCTGTAGTTATATGTGGTAAAATCTTTTGTGACGTATTTCGGTTGAAATTTTTTGTGGCTTTTACACACTTTCAAAATAATCCTTCAGCGGGGCGAACAGATGCAGGATGACCAGGACGCTCCATGACCTTCCCAGAAGCTGCTGTCGGGAGCAGCAGTACATTACTGAGATGTCTGTATAGTGCGGGGAGAATCCAAAGACCCTCTCGATCTCCGTTATGTGTGATAAAATCTTTATTGACGGATTTTGTGTGGAAAAATAAACATTATTCACTGTTTAGAGCTGTAGTAATATGCAGTAAAATCTTTTGTGACTTATTTTGGTGGAAAAACAAATTGTATTCAGCGTTCGGCATTGCAGTTATATGTGGTAAAATCTTTTGTGACGTATTTCGGTGGAAAAACAAATTGTATTAAGCATTCAGCGCTGCAGTTATATGTGGTAAAATCTTTTGTGACATATTTTGGTGGAAAAACAAATTTTATTCAGCGTTCAGCGATGCAGTAATATGTGGTAAAATCTTTATTGAAGTATTTTGGTTGAAAAACTAAATAAATTCAGTCGCCAGCGAGGCGGTTATATGTGATAAAATATTTATTATAAGTATGTCGGTTGAAAAACAAAAAAATTTCAGCGGTCAGCACTGCAGGTATATGCGGTAAAATCTTTAGTGATGTATCTTGATGAACTTCGTGACTCTACCAGGTTTAAAAGCTATCTTGATGCTTTGTATTCTCAATGTCTGTAGCTACTAGAGGCCTGTCCATGTCAGGCAGGGTCCCCCAGAAATATCTTGGTCTATCGTCACTCTGTCATTGTTCCATTCTGTGGCTTCCTCATGCTGCTGCCACCTCCACATTCTGTAAATATACCATTCTGTGGCTTCCACATGCTGCTGCCACCTCCAGACTCTGTTATTGTGCCATTATGTGGCCTACTCATGCTGCTGCTATGTCATCGTGCCACTCTGTGGCTTCCTCTTGATGCTGCTGCTGCCGACACCTCCAGACTCTGTTATTGTGCCTCTCTGTGCCCTATTCCTGCTGCTGCCCCCTCCAGACTCTGTCATTGAGCCACTCTGTGGCTCCTCCTGATACTGCTGCTGCCTACACCTCGAAACTCTGTCATTGTGCCACTCGGTGGCCTACTCATGCTGCTGCCAGCTCCAGACTCTGTCATTCTGCCATTATGTGGCCTACTCATGCTGCTGCTATGTCACCTGCCACCTCCAGACTCTGTCATTGTGCCATTCTGTGGCTTCCAGATGCTGCTGCCAACTTAAGACTCTGTACAAATAGATATTGATCTGTAAGGTGGCTCACCAACTGGTTACTATGGATACCTGGTGCTCTTACCCCAATATACTGGTTCACCCCACCAGAAAATAGTAACAATTGCAAATATTTGGTTAGTTTGGGTAGGCACACAGAACTATGGTTGCATGTATCAAACAAATTTATTAATTAAATATTATAATGTTGAAAACCGTGCTCCCAGTGTCACTTATGTTCCAGTATTTATACATTACATTTCATCTAGATTCATATGCAACATATTTCATCATAGGTTGGATCTAGGTTCCAATTTGCGATTGCTCGTACACTGGATGTAGTTTAATTGTATCCAATATGACAGTATTACTGGACGCCGCTAAATTGTATCCAATATGGGGATATTACATCAAATGTGGAGGTATCGCAATATGGAGGTGTCGCGATCAGCTGATAACAATATAAAACCTTGGTTAATCAATAAGCTAATATAAAAACTTAAAACTTTACACCGTTTATGTTAGTGTGATTCAGCGGGTTATCCCCCATATATGTATCAATACCATAGGTGATCCTCTGTACCGGTCTGTAATTTGAAAGAGTCTTTCAGTTCCCGGTAAAGTTTTGTTTTATCTCCTGTTGGTTTTCAGTTCACAGTTTTGTGTGTTTTCTTAGAGTACGCTGTATATTTATAGTGAGGTTTTAGTTTTTACTCACGGTCCCGGTGGTTGTTTGTGTGCGGTGTCTCGCATCCACGCTGAGCCTGTTGCCGGCTCTCCTCGTGTGGCGTCTCACGTGACTGAGTTCCGGTCACGTGATTTCGACTCCTTTTCTCTTCTCAGTCACGGCGCAGTGATTACTGCTTAGCAGAGTGGTCTTTTCCACTATATAGGTGGGAGTTATATATATTAAGTTCTCGAGTTGCCCTTGTTAGGGATCACAATTATTTATTCCACGGGTCCTTTGCCTGTTAGATACCAAGCAGCGTTTCAAAGCCTTTCCCGGAAGGAGCCGGAAAGGCTTTGAAACGCGCTTGGTATCTAACAGGCAAAGGACCCGTGTGGAATAAATAATTGTGATCCCTAACAAGGGCAACTCGAGAACTTAATATATATAACTCCCACCTATAGTGGAAAAGACCACTCTGCTAAGCAGTAATCACGCGCCGTGACTGAGAAGAGAAAAGGAGTTGAAATCACGTGACCGGAACTCAGTCACGTGAGACGCCACACGAGGAGAGCCGGCAACAGGCTCAGCGTGGATGCGAGACACCACACACAAACAACCACCGGGACCGTGAGTAAAAACTAAAACCTCACTATAAATATACAGCGTACTTCTAAGAAAACACACAAAACTGTGAACTGAAAACCAACAGGAGATAAAACAAAACTTTACCGGGAACTGAAAGACTCTTTCAAATTACAGACCGGTACAGAGGATCACCTATGGTATTGATACATATATGGGGGATAACCCGCTAAATCACACTAACATAAACGGTGTAAAGTTTTAAGTTTTTATATTACCTTATTGATGAACCAAGGTTTTATATTGTTATCAGCTGATCGCGACACCTCCATATTGCGATACCTCCACATTTGATGTAATATCCCCATATTGGATACAATTTAGCGGCGTCCAGTAATACTGTCATATTGGATACAATTAAACTACATCCAGTGTACGAGCAATCGCAAATTGGAACCTAGATCCAACCTATGATGAAATATGTTGTATATGAATCTAGATGAAATGTAATGTATATATACTGGAACATAAGTGACACTGGGAGCACGGTTTTTAACATTATAATATTTTATTAATAAATTTGTTTGATACATGCAACCATAATTCTGTGTGCCTACCCAAACTAACCAAATATTTGCAACTTAAGACTCTGTCATTGTGCCACTCATTGGCCTTCTCCTAATGCTGCTGCTGCCAAAACCTCCAGACTCTGTTATTGTGCCACTCTGTGGTCTACTCATGCTACTGCCACCTCCAGACTGTGTCATTGTGCCACTCGGTAGCCTCCTCATACTGCTTCCACCTCCAGACCCTGTCATTGGGCCACTATGTGGTCTCCTAATG
The DNA here is from genome assembly GCA_033119425.1 of Bufotes viridis. Lineage (NCBI taxonomy): Eukaryota > Metazoa > Chordata > Amphibia > Anura > Bufonidae > Bufotes > Bufotes viridis. The sequence continues at coordinate 182,262,891 of CM065594.1, read as the reverse complement.
TTGATTCCACCTCACTACTATGTCAGAGTTCCACTCGGTGGACTTCTCATGCTGTTCCCTTTCTCCCCACTTCATGACTGGTCCACTCTTTTGGCTTTCGGCCTGGCTGACATCATCATTTATTTGACACTTCTTCTGATCTATCAGAAGGAAGGAAAAATTTGATGCACCATGGATCCTGTCTGTGTAGCAGCTTTAAGGCCTGATGGTCCCATCAGAATGGGCTTATGATTTGGTAGCGAAAAGCAGGAGTGGGTAGAAAACACAGAAGACATGCAAATATTTCATTTACGTGTCATCTCTGTTTAAGATCCACTCCTGTGTTTTTTGGGGGGCATTAGTAATACTGATGGATTATTGAGCAAATGATGACCAAGTGAAGGCGTATGCTCCATAGACAGGATCCGTTTTTTCTGGGTTATTGTTCTGACGGATCAGAGAATGGGGAAAATATTCAGTGATGGCAACACAAACCTATTGCTAACACCCTCTCCACTCTGTCAGGGGGTTCTACTTGTATAAGCGTTTTTAATAGAACAGGTTCTGTAGACATCTATGTGGAATCAGCTGACATGGGTGTAAAATGAGTGCTCTTTTTCTTGACGCTAACATCTACCTGTAAGGTTGAGTTGATACTTGAGTTATTTGGTCAGTTTTGGCCCCGTGACTGTCCAAATAGGTGAAGTATGCAGTAATTCTAAGAGCGACACCTGTCACCTGCATGTCATAGTGACTCACAGTATTATTTACTACCACAACAGACTCATTATGCTTGTTACTGCAAGGCACAGTGTTCTACACCCCTATAAAGGCTCTCTGCAGCCTGGAAATAGCTGTTTTTTAACGCAATTCGCCACAAATAAATTCGGATCGAAGCAAATTTTTCCCAAAAAATCGTCGAACTGGCCGATGCAAATTTTTTAAAATTCGCTCATCCCCCTTCACAATGTTCTGGTGTGGCAGCACACTATAGTCAGATCATTACTGCCAGAATGATCTAGTCCAGTGATGGTGAATCTTTTAGAGACCGAGTGCCCAAACTGCAACCCAAAACCAACTTATTTATCACAAGTACCAACATGGCAATTTAACCTGAATACTACAGTCCAATATATAATATCTTCCATGTACTTTAGCATTTAGCTATAATAGCCTGCCTACATTCAGTGCGCTGCCTGTGCTGTTCATAGTGAGCCCTGCTCTGATGAATGGCAGGAAAAGTCTAAGGCATATTGGTACACCATAGACTTTTTCCAGGGCATGGGTGCTCGCAGACAGGGCTCTGAGTGCCGCCTCTGGGACCCGTGCCATAGGTTCGCCACCACTGATCTAGTCTGTTGTATAAGGCACCAGTGTCTGGAAATCCTGGTTGATCCAGGCCTGTCTTTGAGGTATCTATGCCACCTACTACACTAAACACCAGCTCTGAGGCTACACTACTGGCTGGGCAGGAAGCTTGCCTAGTGCAAACTTGGCCAGTTGGGACCACAATTCAAGTTTAACTGCCCAGTAGTCCAGGAGATCTTGGATCTGGGGTAACAGGTTGCATTCCAAGTATGACACCACCTACTGGTTCAGGTCATGCTCCATGTCCTGCTGCTGCTTTTGGGTGGTTTCTTCAGTTCTTCAGAAGAAAAGTGCTCATCAGAGACTCAAGACTTAAGTTGCTGCTGATGGAGCTGGTGCTTCTCCTGCCCCCAACACCCTCCAACAGTCATGGCAGTGGAGGGTGAACACAGAGAATCCCTCCAGTTAGACCTTTGTGAGGATGGGCGACTGGGCTCATAGGCAGCGGCCGATCAACTACAAAGGACGTCTCTATAGTAGTTGTGTTTTTCATCCCTCTCAAAAGGGTAAAAAAGGTCCTGATTCTGTTTCGGTAGCAAGGGTCTAACATTGTGTCACTACACCTACAACTCAGCTTGCATCTGGCCATTTGCATGAGGGACTAGAAGGGACTGCCTGCCTCCATCTCTACTGCATGCCGCCACTGTTTGTTGGGGTCCTCAGCTTCGTCTTCCTCATCGCTTGGGCAGAAAAACACCTTGTTTTGTATACAGTTCCTGGGCATTTATGTCCTCCTCCTCATGTGCCAGTTCAGCCTCCGCATGGCACAGGTGGCCATGAGATGTAGGCTCCACATCTTCTGTCCCCTCACCTGTAAGATTTATCAGCATCCCCTCCAGGACATGAAAGAGTGGAATGACATCATTCATCCCGAAGTCCTGCCAACTGACAAATAATGAGGCCTCCTTATAGTGCCTGAGCAAACGGCATGTGTCATGCACATGCTGGAACTTTCTAATGTCAAAGTTACACTGGGGAGTAGTCCTGTCCATCTGCATCATCAAGAAAAAAATCACAGGTTTCCTCTGCTCATACAGTTGGTTCAACATATGGACGATGGAGTTCCAATGTGTGCAAACATTGCATATGAGGTGATGTAGGGGAATACAATTCTGCCTTTTCAGGTCAAGGAGGGTGTGTTTTGCACAGTAAAAACGATTCGTTAATACAAAGCGAAAGGAAATTCGGATACGTAGCGAATCAAAGTTTTCCTGAAATTCGGATTAAAGTCAATTTGTTTCATCTTGATTCTCTGAACACTAGTAATGGTCATACACATGCAGCATAGTCATACAGATCTAATAAAGCACTGCTGATGTTACTAATTATCAACTCATAACTGGCTCTTACAACAAGCAATAACTCATTTAATATATTAGGAGTGTCAACATTACAACATTGCATCGCAAGAGTAAATGTTATAATACAGCCATATCACATTGGTAAAATGCTTTTTATTGCCCTTCATCATGAATAAAATGCCCCAAAAATGAAGTTTTCCTTTACCATATGTGGATGTAGCTTTAGTGTTACTGACTATTTTGTCTCTCTGATGTACACTCATCGACATTCAGTCTGCTGACACAGTAATACACTTTCTACTGCTAAAGCACTGCATTGTGGAAAGAAATCTCATGTATACACTTAAAATATTATTTCCACATCATTTAGAGTTTTCTGCCCCAGTAACCTTGGTGCCTTTTTTTTTTTTCATCGCTGTACACCAGTAAAAGAAGAGCCGTTCATGGTGTGCACCTATCATCCATGCATAAGCAGCAACACTTCTAATCTGAAAGGTGAGCTAATCACCTTCTATTACTGCAACCTTCACAGGCATCACAAGCAATACCTTTTTGCTGTCATCAGAACACGGGGCGAGTTTAACCTTTTCCAGGTTTCTCTAGGACCCAAAAATTAAATAGATTGGTTGATGCTACATTTACTGTATTATTTGCTTATAATTAAGTGCATTTTTTTCCAAGTCATTTACCATTTTTATCACCCCATTTATTTTTTTGGATTCTGTTTAGACCAAGTCATATGTAAAATGTCTTGCCTTTGCAGAGACAATGGACTTCAGATATATTTATTGTGTTTTGAATATGATTTACTAGTCTATTCATGCATTAACCCATTAGGAAACAGACACATTCCTACTGAACCATAAGGCATAGACGTCTATAGACTTGCCAAATGATCCATCTGGGGGTGAAGAATTGTTAACGTCATCATACAGGTAGAGAACTGCATCATTGGCAAGTGGATGTATCTTGGGAGTGCGCCAGGAGTTATTTGGATGATATGGTCAGTGTACTTAGGGCCAGGCCCCAAACGTTACTCCTACAAATGTTTATGTGTAGCACTAGTACTGTTCATCTTTTGTGCCTTGCAAACCTGTAATGTTCACTGTATGACATAATCCTGCCATTTCTATCCATTCCATTATTCAGTGACATGTATTGCTTTTGCTAAATCTCTCAGACAAAAACATCCACTTATGTTCCTACACATCTTTTCATACAGTGATGTGATTAGATTTAATGAGATTCACTAAAGAAAGACAGAATACCCGGCAAAATCAACAAAAAAGGACACAGCATAGCAAGTTAGAAATATTTGTAATTAATGGGGCTGTTCAGGATTTTAAATAAAATCTAATAGCAGAAAATATGGTAAAATAAATAAAAAAAACTGTTCTCACCCATTAAATTTCCAGCTGAAACAACACTGCCATTCCAGTTGTCTTTACTAGCATTTGTTTTAGCATGCCTAAGCCTCCTCCACTCAGTGCACTCAAACAATCGTATGTATTTTGCAGTGTGCAAAGCGCAGATCCGCAAAATATGGAGAATGTTAGTGTGACTTCGGTGTTGCACCCGTCTTTTTTATTTTTTCTTGACCCATTGACTTCAATGAGTCCATGGTCTGCATTTGAGGTCAAGAAAAATACATTTTCGATCTTTTGTGGAATGGACATATGGATGCGGAAAGCACACTGATGTCTTCTGTATGCTTTCTGCATCTACATGTTTGTTCCGCAAAAGATAGAAAATGTCCTATTTTTGGCCACAAAATGCAGAACACAGATGCACTGAAAAATGGATGCAACATGGAAGTCATCAGATCAGCATTTTGCGGACAGTAAAATACAAGCTTAGGAGTAGCTTAGGAGTCTGGGAATGCCTCACAATGCAGTGCATGGGTTGTTTGTGGGCTTACAGAGGCGGAATGCAAGCGGACACACTGTTAAGCCTCATGCACACGAACGTGTGCACCCCGTGCCCGTATTGCAGGCAGCAAATTGCGGCCCGTAATGCTCAGGCACCGGCCGTGGGGCAGCCGCAGCGGATCTCGGACCCATTCACTTGAATGGGTCCGCAATCTGCCCGTTCCGCAAAAAGATAGGACATGTTCTATCTTTTTGTGGGTCGGAAGTACGGAACGGAACCCCGCGGAAGCATTCCGTAGTGCTTCCGTAGTGTTCCGTTCCGTCATTCCATTCCGCACCATTCCGCATCTCCGGATTTGCGGACCCATTGAAATGAATGGGTCCGCATCCGTGATGCGGAATGGCCACGGAATGGTGCCCGTGTATTGCCGATCCGCAAATGCGGTCCGCAATACGGGCACGGGGTGCACACGTTCGTGTGAGGCCTTATGGAAAGATCTGCAGATGACACTGTTATGGGGGGATCTGAGGATGACACTGTTATGGGGGTTCTGCTACTGACACACTTTTTTGACACACTTTAATAGGGGATCTGTGGAGGTGTGGAGGAAACATTTTATTAGGGGAAGTGTGTAGAACACGCATATGGTACTTTAAGCTGATACCTGAAGCAAATCCAGACAGGGTAGGCATGTCCAGGCAGGATATCTGGAAGAAAGTCTGCACCTACCCACTGGTAACCAGCCCACTGTCTTCCTCCACCAATGCACACGCCCACCATCTGCCTCCTCGAACCAGAAGCCTGATATGGATGCCCAACCCCTGGAATTGTCATAGTGTGTGTGTATATATATAATTTTTTATTTTTTTTAAAGGGATACTCAGATCCTCTGCCACTGCCATTTCAACACTTATCATATCTCAGCTAGTTTCTGTTCACTAGTCGCTCTTGATTTACAGGAAATGGCTGCTCAACCAATCATTCAAATAATTACTGGCCAAGGCGGGTCACTGTTATGGTCAATGCAACAGGAGGTGTAGGTTTTTAATTTTTTAAGCCATTCTGGATCTTATCTATTGTCTATAGAGGAAGAGGACCGGCACACACCAAATTCAAATTCTTCGCTTTATTTATCACACATGGCAAGACAAAAAGACGCAGGCGTTTCGGCTCAAACGCAGTCAGCCTTCCTCACTTGAGGAAGGCTCACTGCGTTTGAGCCGAAACGCCTGTGTCTTTTTGTCTTGCCATGTGTGATAAATAAAGCGAAGAATTTGAATTTGGTGAGTGCCGGTCCTCTTCCTCTATATTGAAGTGGACGTTGTTCCTGGGACGCGTGCACCACACCGCTGATATCGGAGTGCCGACTGATCTTCATACTTATCTATTGTCTGTCATAATTACTCCAGTGTAGGGAGCAGGGTTGGCAGTGACAGATTCTCTTTAAGGTCCCATTCACAGGACCATATTTTTGCTCCCCATCCGATCCGTGGATCCATTCATCTCAAAAGTGCTGCCTGCATTAGTATGTTAGATTCTCAGCACCGCAAAAAAAATAATCCTATTTATGTCTGTTTTGTGGACATGAATAAACATTGTCACAATGGGTCCACAAAAAAAACACCGCAACACGGACATCACATGGATGTCATATGTATTGCAAAATACATACAGTCATGTAAATGCACCCTAATAGGAATGCTTGCACTGTTTAGTTCTGCAGTAAAACTATTCAGAAAAGAGAAACACTTAAGAAGAAATTTAAATCTCTTCTCCTCTTGCATATTCAAGAGTTAATTTGCACCATGTTTTCATCTCACCGGCTCTAGTGGAATCTGAGAGTTGATAAAGCCACTCGGTAATGAAAACATCTTAAATTGTCAAAGGAAATGAAAAGCATACAAATTGAACAATTTATTATAAATACATGGCCTGACTGTGGGGGGTTAGCTTTCTGCTTGTCTTATTTCAAGGAAATTAGACCTGGTGATTACAGCATAAGTAAAATCACTCCGAAACATTATCTGGTCCAACAAAGTGATGGATTTTAATAAATGGACACCAGGCAACCACTTAAGATCATTAAGTACCTTAGGTAAGAACGTACTTTGGTGAGGAGGATCAAACTTTTACTTTCCCCCCTCATATGGAGTAATTATATGTTGCTTGCAGAACACAAATTATTATAAATCCTTAAATCTAAGGCTTATTCATTGTTGAAAATTATAGAAAAATGGAGGGAGGGGCAATCGCTTTACATCAGCTTTGGAATGCAGCAGAGAGGTGATTCATTAAAACCTGCAAATCAATGTAAAATGTAACAATGTCACCATTAGATGTAGCTGACAAGTGTCAAGAAACAGGTCGAGTGATGAAATGGCTGGAGAACAATGTGCCTCCTTGTCAGGTGTCAAGTTAAAAATAATAGACGTCCAGCATTTAATTGCGCATTAAAATGAGGGGGCACTCATCAAATGCTGCCATTTACAAATGCAGCCAGGCCAACGCATAGCTTTATGTTTCATAAGATTGGTGCAATCCTAAAAACAAAATTTAAACTGTAACACCATGTGTGAAGAATGAGCTTTGTAGGTATAGCTTCACCCCCTGCAGCATCTCCTGCCATCAGTTCTAAACTTTTGCTAGAAGTGTTGATGATGTTTGCAAGTGAATCTACACTTCTTGTTTTTTTTTTTTTACACCTGTCTATATACTCAATAGCCCAAATAACATGTTACACTTTCATAACATTAAAGAGACAACTTTCAACTAACTGCCAATTAAATTTAAACCCTTCCATTTTTCATTCTTGCGTTTTGTTTTTTTGCTTTCTGCCTTCCCAAAGCCATAACTTTTTTATGTTTCTGTTCACATAGCCATATAAGGCCTTGTTTTTTGCAGGACAAGTTATACTTTTTTTTGAATGCGTTAAAAATTATCTTTTACCTTCACTCTCCAGGTCTGTATGATAATGTATGGTGATATCACATTTAGGCCTCTTTCACACGAACGTTTTTTTTTTGCGAGTGTACGGACCGTTTTTTTGCGTTTTTGCGGTCCGTATACAAAACCATTGATTTCAATTTTTTTTGCGTTTTTGCGGTCCGTATACGGAACCATTTATTTCAATGGTTCCGCAAAAAAAACTGAAGTGTTTCCGTGTGCTTTCCGTTTTCGTATTTCCATTTTTCCGTGCAAATATAGAACATGTCCTATTATTGCCCGCAAATCACGATCCGGGCTCTATTCAAGTCAATGTGTCAGCAAAAAAAAACAGAACGCATACGGAAATGCATCTCTATGTCCTCCGCATCCGTTCCGTTTTTTGCGGTACTAATCAGCCTGTAAGCCTAGTACAGGCTTAGGCCCTTTTTCACAAGGGCGTCACGTTTGACGCCCGGATAAGAGGCGGGTGCGTTGCGGGAAAATGCGCGATTTTTCCGCGCGAGTGCAAAGCGTTTTAATGCGTTTTGCACACGCGTGTGAAAAATCGGCATGTTTGGTACCCAGACCCGAACCCGGACTTCACCACTAAAGTCCGGTTTTGGGTTGAGTATTCTGTATATTTTATTATTTCCCCTTATAACATAGTTATAAAGGAAAATAATAGCATTCTCAATAGAGAATGCAAAGTAAAAAGGGCAATAGAGGGTTAAAAATAATAAAAAAAACAAACTCACCTACTCCATTTGATCGCGTAGCTGGCGGTTTCCTGTTCTGTCTTCAGCTGGGTGGGGGGTGAAGGACCTTCAGTGATGTCACTGGGTCATATGGTCCAATCACCTGCTCATGGAAGGGGGGGTTAAAGATGTGCTAAACTATGTAACATGACCTTGAATGGCAATGAAATAATCTGGAATTGGATTAGAGGGGCTCTCCCACAAAGAGTATCTTTATAATTAGATTAGTATAGCGCCACCTTCTGTTTTGTTGGACAGCCATTTTGTGCCCACCTCAATAAATGTGCTGAGGGGGACAGTTATTCTCAGTCTTGCTTCTCTCTCTGATCCTCACGGTATGCAAAGGGATCCCTGGTGCAGTGATCTGGTTGATTCTGAAGCTGCAGCATTTTTCTGCTTGTCACAGATGGTCAGAAGTCAGCTTACCATACCAATGATCCTTTCCACAGACCCAGTGGAACAAGACTGGGCATGTGTACTCACCTAGACACAGTAAACACTGTTAACCTGGGGAAAGAATCGCAGGTACGGCCCTGGGCTCCCTTACTCCTCCCCGCTGCTGCGTGCCATGGCGTGGTGCTCGGGCTTAAGACATGTCCTCCACTGTAGGACATGTTGACTAACCTCTCAATTTTAACATCAGTTTGAGGGCTTAGTAAGACCGCAGTGTGCACCTGTTTTGTCATTTGTTATTGCTATATTGTTATATTATTTATCACATCCACACTATTGCCATTTTGTATAGGATGTCTATTGTGGTACTTGTGGTCCGCTGCGGGCATCCTCCACCGTATGCATTTTTGCTGGGGATCGCCATTAGCAACGGGCCACAAGTGCAGGATCTGCTCCCCTGTATATATATATGCACAACTGCATTTTTGGGTTGAGCACATCCTGCTTCATGCCACCTTTTAGTTGGTTTGTGTATATATAATTGTTTGGAGGTGTATAACCTCCCATGTAAATGTAGCCTGTTTTCCATCCACAGGCTACATTTAGGTGCACCTGTGAGGCCTGGGCCATATCAGCCAGTCTTGGGTGGGGCTCACAGCCTTCTTCCTCCTCCCATTGCAGGCATGGTTACATGCTGGAGGCAACTGAGGAGTCTGCTGTGAGTCGGCCTAATACATTCCTGTAATTTTGCCCACTGGCCCCTGGTATTGCCCATATGGCACAGGTAGGTGAGTGTTAGGTCCCGAGCTACATGAGAGACCTTGGCGTGGTGCTCGGGCTTAAGACATGTCCTCCACTGTAGGACATGTTGACTAACCTCTCAATTTTAACATCAGTTTGAGGGCTTAGTAAGACCGCAGTGTGCACCTGTTTTGTCATTTGTTATTGCTATATTGTTATATTATTTATCACATCCACACTATTGCCATTTTGTGTAGGATGTCTATTGTGATACTTGTGGTCCGCTGCGGGCATCCTCCACCGTATGCATTTTTGCTGGGGATCGCCATTAGCAACAGGCCACAAGTGCAGGATCTGCTCCCCTGTATATATATATGCACAACGGCATTTTTGGGTTGAGCACATCCTGCTTCATGCCACCTTTTAGTTGGTTTGCGTGCAATTTTGACAGGAGTGGGCAGCAGTGTTCTAAGCTGTGGTCTGCTCTCCTGCCACCAACATCTCCCTCTTGACTCTCAGCATAGTTTGCACTCTGGCTCAGAGTTCCTTGTGTGTATTAAGGGTGTGTGAGGGCATGTCTCTCTTCCTTGTGGGGCAGCATACGCACACCTCCCATCGTCCCCAGCCTATGGCTGGCCTGCAAGAGGTATTTAGAGGCACCTCCTTCTACAGGAAGGTGCCTGAGCAACTTAGGTTTCTAGCCTGTCTAGTTTCCTGTTTTAGCTAAGGTGTTCTGTTGGTTCCTGTCATTCTGTGTACTGAACTTTGGATTATGTTTAATGGACTTTGCCTAGTTGCCACATGCCCTGACCCTAATCTACATTTACGGACTTTGCCCTACTGCCGCCTGCCCTGACTTTTGCCTTCGTACCCTGACTATGCTTTTGTCTGATCAGCCTCTGGCCTCCCAGCATCCACTGGGTGTATTGTGTCACCTAGAGGTCCAGTAGGTTCACACTCTGGTCCCGATTCCCTTGTGTTCCAATCACCCTCTGAGATAGCACCTAGTACTCCCCTCAGGAAAGTCTCTCCTCACTATCAGAGGTATCGTGTGAAGAACGGGAGGTGTGCTCAGACATCGCTCTCATTGGCAGTTGGTCACGTGGTCATAACAAAAACTATTCAATAAAACAGCAAGTACCTGTAAACTAACCCTACTTTTGGAATATCTAGTGTAATACATAGATAAGGCATATTGTACCATGGTGCACAACATTTACTGACACTGGATATCATCCGGACCCAGTTAGAAAGTGCCTAGAACTGATGAGGTGTCAGCAGGGTAAGTAAAAGTAAGGGTCTGGTCTAGAGTCTAATTAATTTAGGTTTCTGATATGGGGTCTGATAAGTTTGGGGATCTGGTGTGAGGTCTGATATTTAGTCGCACGTCGGGGCTTAGTGGTGGTCTGACCTGAGGCTGGGACTATATATCTTGGTTGGTATAATTAATTATTTGATCATACATTTTTTTTTGTCAAATCTTTTTTTATTGAGATTCATACACAGTAAGGCATAATATAGACAGATCGACTTAGTTCCAAGAACAGTGCAATGTCAGAAATCAATTACACACATTGATAAAGGTGCAAACAGTAAGCGTAAAGGGTGTAGGCCCAACAACACAGGTAGGTGTGAGCAAGAGATTCATGTGGCGGATCTGCCTGACAGTAAGACAGTAAATTTGGTAAACAATAAACAAACGATAATATCAACATTGTCACCCTCTACATCTGTAATAATAATGACTCTAGGTAAGCAAAGTGAGACATATCCCCACAGACCGAAGGGGCAATATATGTATGGCAGATATAGAAATACATATACAAATACAAAAGACTTAGGGGATGTGTGCTGATCTCAGTCTAACCTTCTCCTTCAGGCTTATCCATGTTTTTGACATGCGATAACCAGGGGTCCCATATTTTGAGAAATCCCTGCCTGGAGTAATACGCCCACCCCAATAATTCCTCCATTCTACAAATGTCATTCATTTTCTCATACCACATTCTCAAAGTAGGTGGTTCTTCTTCCCTCCAACTTATGGGTATTAGGAGTTTAGCTGCCGTAATCATATAAGTGGAAAGGTTCAGTCTGCCCAGTCTAAAATTGATTAAGGGTAGCCAAAGTAGAACTAGCTCCGGGGAGAGCTTTAAATTCACCTTACAAATCTGGTTAATTAACCTCTCTATATCCTCCCAAAACCTCTTCAGCCTCGGGCAAGACCACCAGATGTGTGATAGAGAATTCCTACTCTCACCACACCTCCAGCAGAGATCATCTGCTGTCAGGTTCATTTTGTGCAGAAGCTCAGGGGTTCTGTACCACCTAGTAAGAATCTTTAGCGAGTTCTCCTGAATCTTTATACATTTGGAAAATCCATGCGAGTGGGACAGTATATTGGACCTCGCGTTGTCATCTAAGGAGCAGTTCAATTCCTTTTCCCAGGCCTCTATATATGTAGGGTGAATGGCTCCCCTGGTTTTCATCAGTTGTGAACATATAAGTGATATGCACTTCTGTGGGGCCTTTGGAAGAAAGATGTATGTTTCTAGCCAGGTAGGCTCCGGAAGGGGTAAGGATCTAGACCGTTTAAATTTGGAACATGAGGCCTCAAAATCTTGCTCCTGTAAGAAGTCCCACTTCTTAGCCCTCTCTCCCGCCAGAATGGAACAGAAGCTTGTGTCATTAGATATTTTCGCCAAGTCACCCAACATGACTCCTGGGAGAGACAGCCAAATCGTTGAAATAACAATACATTGTGTGTTGAGAACATGTGGTAGCACTCTAAGTGGTGCTAAGGGGGATAATTTTCCTTGGCCAATGTTAAGCGCGGATGACTTGTTACAAGCTACATTAGTACTTCTAGTGAGGTCACTAATCAGGGAATCCTTATCTGGTTTTTTAAAGGGGAACCATAGCATATAATCAGCTGATACATCTAATAAGGCTAGTTCCATCTCTACATGGATAGGATGGGGTGACGATCTCGTGAGGGCTACCCATCTCTCCAGGTGTATGGCCTGCATATACTGTTCCAAATCCGGGAGAGAGATACCGCCCTGGTTCTTCCTCCTAGTAAGCAAGGCATAAGGAAGTCTAGCTTTTTTATTGGCCCCATTATATCTCCCTTTGATCATACATTTTGTATTATACTTTATTCATTTTTTTTTTTGTAGACCCAGTATGATCATAGCTGTACTGTTAGGCTGTGTTTATAATACCATCCTATTGCATTTGCACTTTACTATTTTTATCTCACTGTCTGGCCACCACAACTGTGTTGTTTTTAACTTTTTTATTCAGTTTGCTTATGCCAATCAAGTTGCTAATATATTTTGAATAAAAATGTAATGGCACAATCATGACAAAAGTGTGATTATCGGGTGATTTATTATTGAACTACATATACTTCTATGAGTGTTACAGTTTATTATGGGTTAATGTTACCACATCAGGGGATATAGGTTTGGTGTTTATGATAAATATAGGAGTCTGGTGTGGGGTCTGATTATATGAGGTGGATGGCATCAGAACCCAGTTTGGTGTTACCTAAAGGTAAAGAGGAGCCAGGAGAAAAAATATATTCAGGAGTTCAGTCCAGAATTTTTTCCATGATTTGGGGGTCTGATTATTGAAGGCTTCATGTCAGGAATATAAATAATTTAGTGGAATTTGGTCTACAGTATCATATGAGGTCTGATCTTGGGTCTTCAATTTAGGTCCGGTCTGCAGTCTGCATTGTGATGATACTCTGCAGACTGTGTGGAATGGGTATCTGACCACTATATGGTCACTGTATAGCAGTATTATTGGATACATTTGGCACTAGCATACAGTACACCTGTGCCTGACTGAAAGAGCAAGTGACCAATTATGGTGTTTGTGTGTTCCATATTTAGTTTTCTTCTTGTTTTGACAATGTGGCTTACATATTAAAGGAAGTGGTGAGGGGCAAAACTAAATATAGAAAAGTTTGATGCACATTGCATGCAAAGACTCATTTGTGTATACAGCTTGGGAGGTTTTGATATTCGCCCACTAAGCAAAATTCCATAGAAAGTGTCTTGGTTTGGAGATGAGCTCTAAAGGACACATTTTACAATGGTCTATAACTCTACATATTTGTGTAGCGGACATATACTTTAAATGTATTGCAAATATGCTGAGACTTTATTGATATCTGATAAAGCTCTTTTGTGAGAGAAGTGGACAGTGATATAATCAGTTAAGTTTCTCTACAAAGCGGTAAAACAGAATATACGTTAGTTAAATGCTAACACTACAGAGCTAAGAGATCACACTTATGTCTGTTTCATATGCATGGCCCAGACAAACAGCCCTAGAATTCTACGAGCCCCCAAAGACTTGGCTGTGGAACACATTCAGTAACCAGTACTATTAAGACCACCATTATCATTAGAACAATATCTTACTTTTAATTACATTCAGAAAATTAGAGCCTCGAACAAGCAGGAGGGACCCAGGTCTTGAGGGGATTTTGTTGACCCTTCTTTGTTACCACCCAAGAGAACAAAACCTCTGCCACTTTATAAAATATACACCGTTATGCCTGCAGATACTATGTATTAAAATGTAAATTAGGAGATGCACTGTCAGGTTTTATTATGAGAGGTTGTCACCTTCTCAGTGGAGACTACTAAAATCAACAAAAGGTTGTGCCTTCCCTTTCACCAATATCATCTATTAAAATAAATTGGAAATTTTTAGAGACTCGTGAATGTTTATAATGCCATTACATGCACCATGCCAGAGAAGCCATACAGCATTTATCAAACACAAAGGGGGGATTGATCATTCCCCTTATTCCTCTTTTTGGCGTAGAGTTTTATGTATTTTTGACTTTTCTAGTTGAAATGTGCATTTTACTCTGCCCTTGCCAACTCTCCGTAAAGGAGGCATGGTGAGGGCAGAGTGAGGGCGTTGCAAGGGTGGGGCTATTATTTACGCCAGAAACTGGCAAAATAGTGACTAAAGTCTAAGGCAGCTCCTAACTGTGCAAAGGGAGCGAAGGAGGAAGGTAATTTATGATGAGATCTGTGCCTTGTCATAAATTACAGTACAAAGCTGGCTTAAATAAATCATGGACAAAATGTCTGTGTACAAGGAAGGATGTGAATTGGTTAATAAGAGTTCAAAAATGACTGTACTGATATTTGTTTTTGTTCTTAATGCGTAATGTATGATGTACTGGCAGCTTACCTTCTTAGCTCCTGCTGTGCAATAATCACATGCATTGCTAATTTATGGCAGTAAACAACTACTTTCCTACACCATGTATGTTACCCTGACTGAGCTATTTTCAAGTTGTACCTATTAAAACCTTGCGAGAATCTAAAGGAATTTATAAACTGAAACGAACAATATACACTGACATACTGTACAATGGCCTTCTCATCACAACACAGAAGGACACTGACCCACATTTCTTAATAAAGGCATATTTTGCAGTGATTGAAGATTGTAATATGCAAGAATTGCATCTGATATATTAAATGGTGCATGCCTCTTAAGCCCTTGATCCACCATGACATACCAATGCGTCATGACGGTAAAGCGGTGGTAAGAAGCCGGCTCACCTGCTGAGCTCACTCCATACACAGCGGGCGCTGGCTGTATAGTACAGCAGGCACCCCGACAGTAACTGGGTTTGGAGATAATTCCGACACCCATGATTTAACCCCTCAGATTTCAGTTTTTAGCGTGCATTGAACACTGTAAACACAAAATCCCCAAAAAATTGAATTTGTTTTTTTTTCACCCAAAAAGATTTTTTTTCCTGCTTTCCAATATAAGCTATAATTAGCTAAATGGATTCATTAAAAAAAATAAAACTTGTTCCATAAAAAAAGCCCTTCGTATGGCTATGTGGGGAGGAAAAAACAGAGATGCAAAAGTGAAAAATGGCCATATCCTTAATGGGTTAAAGAAGAACTCATGGTTTGTTTTTGTTTTTTGGACTGTACATAGAATACGAACTAAAACAAAAAATTGTTTCCAATCCCAGATAAGTTCAATCCATACATTTTGATCCTTTTCTTTGTGGGCCGCTCTGTTATATCATCTCCATTTTGACTACCAGTCCAGAGATTACTCTCTGATGTATACCATGGGTCAGTCTTCCCTGTGTAGCTGTAGCTGACTTCCTGTGATCCACCAGATTATATCAGCATCTATCAAATATCTCCTGGCAGTTCTCAGGCAGCCCCCTCCCCACCTACCTGCAGCCACCTTGTTCCTTTGAATATACCCCGCCCCCCCCATTCATTGTGAGTTGTAACTAGAAAGTAAGGACTCCTAGGAGAATCCAGCTCTGCCTCCAAATAATCCTCTGTAAATCCATAACACACATAAGAAACCCTTTTAAGAGTCCCACAGCCCTTGAAAGCACAGCACTATACTACATTTTGTCACCACTATGTGATCATGTGACCTCAGCATCACCTTCTTACATGATCAAAGCCTATCCACTGTACGCTTTACCATGCATAGTGTGCTGATCAAGATTCTTTCTTATCTTAGAGACCAGGATTGCAGCAATATAGTAGGTAATTTCATAAAATGATTATGTGCAAAATTGTAATGCTTCCTTAACTCACTGTGCGGTGTAAAACTAAAGCTATATTCACTATACTGTATAAATGAGTATGAGGTACTTTCCAATAAATTTTGATCAAAAACATTTGTGCCCATTCACCCTGGCAAGGTGATCTCTTTCTTGATGGGAACCTACTCTATATGATACCTCTTAAAGGGGTTCTCTGGGAATTAAGAAAATGAAAGTACTTAAATATTACTTTATTATAAATATATTCCCAAATACCTTTCATTAGTTATAATGGCTCATTTTGTCTGGGGAGCAATCAGGGAAATAGTCTGGTCACTGTTCTATTACTACATATAAAACCTGTCCTAATCACACAGGAGGACAAGTTACTTCAGAACGCAGAGCTAAAGAGCTGCCTCATCCTCCTCTCTGCTCTACTTGTCAGGGATTATGATCCTAAATACAGCTGATAAGATCTTCAGCAGAATCTCAGTAGGAATGGAGTTCATGAGGAGACATGAGGTACAGAGAGGATAGACAGGACAAGCTCTGGTAATGTGAGGCTGTAATAATGGAGACTACAAGTACTGCTGCTCTTTGGCCACATCCCCACGTCCTCTCTCTACTACTCATGAACTCCATTTCTACACAGATTCAGCTGAAGATCTTATCAGCTGTATTCAGGATTATAATCCATGACAAGTAGGAAGGGATGATGAGGCAGCTCTTTAGCTCAGTGTTATGAAGTAACTTGTCCTCCTGTTTGATTAGTTGTTTGACAGTTTTTGTGTGTACTAATAGGACGGTGGCCATTTTATTTTCCCTGATCATTGCTCAGCAGACAAAATGAGCCATTATAACTAATGAAAGGTATTTGGGAATATAATTATAATAAGTTAATATTTAAGTATTTTCTGTAACTTCTTTTTGCTCTCTCCAACTCTCCTTTATGTAGAGTTGTCAAGAGCAGCGTAAAATGCACATTTCAACTCTCTGAATTCACTGGAGACCTGCTGTCAAAGTTAGAGGTAACATATATTGCTGACATAGTATATATGTCGAGCCTGCTCTCCCTAGATTAGAGGCCATTAGGAACATCATATACAGTGGGTTACTACTCACAAAATGGTCACCTTGCTGTGGTGGATGGACAAAAATGATTTTTATAAAACAATATTTGCATATGTATTTTATGCTTGCAGAGTAATGTTGCACTGTGTTTCCTTTTATGTTGTCAATATAGCATTAGTTTATATATTTTATGTTTGCAAAGTACAGTCACATTGTGTTTCCTTTTACTTTTGTAGTTTAAGCCATAGTGACGCACACCTGTGCATTCACTTAATTTTACAGGATACAGGATATTACTAACTTTGTCTTCTATGTATCCTGTATCCTATGGAAATTATTTTAACACTGCTCCCTTCTCTCCTACTTGTAAGAACTAACAGGGAAAAAGGACAAGCAGGAGGTAGGGGAGATAAGTTCAAACTTCATCATGTCGGAATATATATTAGGGGACAGAAGTTCTATGTCACTGAGCTATCACTTACTGCCCTTAGATAGGACTCAGGGCACAACAAATGCAGAGTGTGATGTGACTCCCCTCTGTCTCTGCAAAGCTAACCACCCTAATGGGTAATGTAGGGTGAATCATATCATGGTTCAAGAAGGAGTCACGCTGCTAGACAATGCATCGTTTGCACATCAACTAACCAACGTATACAGAAAGCATTCACAACAGCCTCTATATTATTCCAGGGAAATTCAGATTATTTGAATTTTTATACTTTTTATATATTTTTTAATTTTCTTTTTACTTTTTTCTTTACCTTTTTTCAAAGTCAAAATAGGAGTCTATATAAAGCAATCATAAATCTGTTTCTGCAATAGTTTGAATTGAATTGGTAAAGCAATTCAATGCTCTATTACTATATTGTTCTGGAGCCCTGCCACCTGCAGGGCTCCAAGGAACTTCAACTCTGAAAGTCTTGGGTTCTTCAGCGAGACCATGGCCTTTAATTCCAACCAATGATTCCCATGGAGGCCATCACTCTGGAGTGGGTACCATCTTTAAAGTCCCTACCACCGATGTAACACCACTGAGGGATAATGGCATGAAGGCTATAAAGAAATATGTCACATACCAATAACAAATGTATACCTCAGGACAGCTGCTACCCCAACAAGACTTTTGGTCATCTCTTTTTGGTGAGATTAATTTGTAATAATTGTATTTCTTATAACATAGTAACATAGTTTATAAGGCTTAAAAAAGACATCTGTCTCCAGTTCAGACTGTTATCCTGCAAGTTGATTCAGAGGAAGGCAAAAAAAAACTGTGAGGTAGAAGCCAATTTTCCTCACTTTAGGCAGAAAAAATTCCTTCCCGACTGCAATCAGGCAATCATAATAACTAGTGTTGGACGAGCAGTGTTGGGCAAGTGCTCGTGTGCTCGGGTAGAACACTTTGTGATGCTTGGGTGCTCAACCGAGCACGTGAACACAATGCAAGTCAAGGGAGAACCCTCTAAAGAGGGGAGTGTGTCGGGACTCTAGTTTGGCTTAGGAGTCCCTGCTCTGACTCCATATATGGAGTCAGTACTTGAGGACACCCCAGTGTATTTAAATCTAATTTCTGCTATAAAGCTAAATGCTAATATGTGTCAGAAAAACCTCATAGCAGTTTCCGATGTAGTGAGTATTACTATTTAAAAGAAGACTTATTTTATATTTCTGTGCAGGTTAACATGTAGCTCTATAGTGTACTGGTTAACGTCATTGCCTCTAATGTACAAGGTTGGGAGTTCGAATCCCGGCAGAAACTTTTCAGAAATAGAGGCTAAATTAGATTTAAATACACTGACTCGAGGATCACGATTGAGGACATGCGGCATTCGGCCGAACACTGCGATGTGCAAGGCATATCGATGCTCAAGCCGAACTGGTGTTCGGCCAAGCTTGCTCACCCAACACTAATAATAACTCCCTTGATCAGCAACCCATCTTTAGTAGCTATAGCCCAGGCATGCTCAACCTGCGGCCCTCCAGCTGTTGCAAAACTACAACTCCCAGCATCCCTGAACAGCCTACAGCTTTCAGCCTACAGCAGGGCATTGTGGGAGTTGTAGTTTTAGAACAGCTGGAGGGCCGCAGGTTGAGCATGCCTGCTATAGCCTATAAGATCATTACACTTCAGAAATGCATCTAAACCCTTCTTCAACTCTTTTAGAGAATTTACCATTAACACATCCTCAGGCAGAGAGTTCCATAGTCTCACTGCTCTTACAGTAAAGAATCATCTTCTATGATTGTGTATAAACCTTCTTTCCTCCAGGCACAGAGGATGTCCCCTAGTCACAGTGATTTTCTGTATACTTTGGGCTGTAGCAACTCTTTTTGTTCTGTGTACTGGCTTTTATCGATTAGCTAAGTCAACCTGAAACTTGGGTAATTTTTGAGGGTATTCCCCTATATTGGCTTACAATTGGCTTTCGAGATAAAAAGGGTGCAGCCTGATAAGTTCACATGTTCTGGAGCATTGAGGCAGAAGCAATTCAGTGAGAGCTGTGGGACTGATTTATGTCAGTTAAGTAAGTTTCAACTAGATTCTTCTGTATTTTAGTATACTCTGTGCATTTTGTGAGTATTCTTGTTTGGTATTGTGTTTGACTTCATACTCTTTAGTGACCATTCTCCTGCCTTTGTGTCTCTGTACTTTTGTGTCTCTTGGTTCTGATACATGTTCCTGCTATTGTTATTTTATTTAGTTTGGACTTTGATATTGAACTGCTATTTTTTTTTACCCTGGCTAGTAAGACTCCTCAATCTCTATGCTCCATTTTCCAGCAGCTACCTGGTAAATTCCCAATAGAATTCCATAGCACCTGCAGGGACCACTCAGGGTTAACGAGTTAACTAGTTAGGTTCTTTAGTGGGATTGTCTTTATCGGGGCAGTTATTCTGGTCCATCTCTTGGCTATATGACTACCTAATGTATTTAATTTAAATGTATATAAACATATTTCTGTGGGTGAGTAAAATAAAAATAAAAAAATTTCCAGCAAAGAAAGAATATCCCTTTAAACCACTGCAATAGCATAAATTGCCACTTTGGAGAAGGTCATGGCAAATCCTACTTCTAAATGTATGACATCTACATAGACAACTATAAAAAGCCTTGTCTGAGGTCTTGACTCAAAATGTCATATAAAATTCCAATAGTCAAGATAATATGGGGTTTGACTTCCTTGCTAGTTTCATGTTTTAAGCATTCAGAAATTAATGCATATAAACATTTTACATTTCCTCCTACTTAATAGTTGAATATATGTTTTATCTATGCTGGAGGAGATTTTTGTTATTTTTGGTATTAAAGTGTGTATTTGTGTTTGACGTGTTCGTTTTAAATATACATTCCAGAAACATTCCATTTGCAGAAAACATTTTTCTTCAGAATTTCCTAAAATTACAGTTTAACGCCCAAGGAATCCAAAGTTCATATGTGACATATTGTCACAGTGAAGAATCCCGAGTGAAGTAAAACTGGATCAGGATACACACAATAGGAAGTGTGAAGGGCAGCTAAGCACATTCCTGGGCATCCGAATAATATGCTATGGCAACAGTGCAAGGTGACAAGCACAGTTGAAAAAAATGGAAAGCCATAAAACTCTATTAAAACAAATGAAATGCCAGTCAAGCTGACTGTGATTAGCATGAAAAGAATACAAGGAAAGTTAATGAGGTCTGTCGTGTCAGACTTTGTGAATTAGTCATCCACAGTGCAACAATGGGAATATCTTTACTTTAAATGTCTTTAGAGGCTAACCCAGAAAAAAAATCTAAAATATTTTTATGACATTTGTAAGAAATTATGTTTATCTATTTTAGTTACTAGTTTATATTGGACCCCTTACTCTCGTCTCCAAGACTTTTTCTGAGTTGCACCAGTTCCCTGGAATGCGCTGCCTAAGAAAATTGGGTTAATATCCAACACCCATATCTTTGGCTGTGCAGTGTGCACTAAAGACAAATGTTATTAGGCTGGCCTATTACATTTCTTAATCTCATTTATCTCTTCACCCCTATTCCAACAGTATCCCCCTCACTCCATGCACTGGAATCCACTTCATATCTGTACATTCACAGATACTGGGCAGTGACAGGCATGTGTAGCTTTATGTGAACTACCTTGTTTTTATAAAAGATGGCTGGACTATTGTACATAACAAGCACTTTTATCATTTTTGTTACCTCTATTTTCTCTTAGATTGTAAACTCTTGCAAGCAGGGTCCTATTGCTTAGATTGGTGATCAGTTTTGTTACTTTGTAATGTCTGGTTTTGTTTAAAGGGGTTATCCGTGATTAAAAAAGCTCCCTCATAGCCGGGCCCCTCACACTGAATATACTTACCTTGCTTCCTGCTCGGCTCCTGGTCCCCACACCGCTGCCCAGCTTCTCCCTGAGTGCGGATGAAAGCATCCTGTGTCGGGGGGAGCAGCCAATGGCAAGCGGGGACGAGCCTCTCTAGCATCACCCGCGATGCTAGGATGCTCGTCCCCATCCCCGCCTGCCATTGGCTGCCCCCCCCCCCACGACACCAGATGTTTTCATCCATGCAAAGGGAGAAGCAGCAGGGAAGGTACTGGGACAAGGATCGGTGCATGGAGGAGGGAGCCAGGTAAGTATATTCATTGTGGGAAGCCTGGCCGTATGGGGGAGTATTTTATAGTCTAGGGGTTCTCCCGGAATTCATAAAGTGAAAATACTTAAATATTAACTTATTATAAATATATTCCTAAATAGCTTTCATTAATTATAATAGCTCATTTTGTCTAGGGAGCAATCATCAGGGGAAATAAAATGGCCGCCATCCTATTAGTGGACACAAAACCTGTCCTAATCATGCAGCAGACAAGTTATTTCACAACCCGAGGTAAAGAGCTGCCTCATCCTCCTCCTACATGTCAGGGATTATGATCCTGATTAGAACTGATAAGATCTTCAGCTGAATCTCTGTAGGAATGAAGTTCATGAGGAGACATGAAGTACAGAGAGGAAGGAGAGAACAGACTGTGGTAATGGAGACTACATACAAGTGCTGCTGCTCATTACCACATCCCCACCCTCTACTTCATGTCTCCTCATGAACTCCATCCCTACAGAGATTTAGCTGAAGATCTTTTCCCTGACAAGTAGGAGAGGAGGATGAGGCAGCTCTTTAGCTCAGTGTTGTGAAGTAACTTGTCCTCCTGTGTGATTAGGACAGTTTTTGTGTGTACTAATAGGACGGTGGCCATTTTATTTTTCCTAATGATTGCTCCCCCTACAAAATGACCAATTACAACTAATGAAAGGTATTTGGGAATATATTTGTATTAAAGTAATATTTAAGTATTTTTATTTTCTTAATTCCCGGAGAACCCCTTTAAGTACCCTCTCACTTTAAAGTGCTGTGGAATATGATGTCACTATATAAATATATAGATTATTAGTACACATCTTGCATATCACAAAATATGGCCAAACATATGAATTATAACACTGTAATAATCCACAGAACATGTAATAACCTTTCTGTGTAGATTTGTACAGACAGCAAATGTGGAAGATAATTTCACATTCACTACTACACTCCTTTTGCAGTTGTAGGTATACAGCATGTGCAATATACTGGTGCTTGTTCCATGAGGGTCTACCACAGATCTACAGTAGGTCAATAAAATGAAAGATCAGGTAGAACTTCCTCAATTTCTTGTCACACTTGCTGGGTGCCAGGTGTCATACCTCCAATTTGCACTCTCTCTGTTTTCACTGCTCACCTTGTGTCTTGGTGGTGGTGATCGTAGAAGTAGTAGGGGCAGCCATGGTGGTCGTAGGGGAGTGGTAGCCATGGAGAAAATGGCACCTATGGAAAATACAAATGACGGAATTGGGCTGGGGGGGGGAGAGCTACAGAGCCTGCAATGACATATGACTGTCTGATAAAAGTGACAGAGAGGTTGAGGACTATGATGATGAGTGTGTGTTGGACAGAACTTGGTGCTGGATAGGGATGCAGAGGGGCAAATGACAACAGAGGAGAAGGGCGATGGCGTTGGCAGAAATAAACTTCCAAAAACCACCAGGGCCTGTTCTGCTTCTTTTGTTGTAAGCCTGGAACTGGTGATGTTGCTGATATGATGCTTGCAGGCTCAAAACTTGCCAGACCAATCTGTCAGTTTCTCCACAGTGCTGGCAGACATAAGCACTGTCATGTGCAAGATTTAAAAAAAACATGGCCATTCAAACAGACACATAAGCATCATGGCTCTATTGCAGCACATGAAGCGGCATCACTAGATCCAGTGAAAAAATAGAACTGGCCACCAATCAGAACAAGACTGTCCTCTTTCTAACGGACAACTTTGCATCAGCAAGGTCACATCCACATGCAGGCCTTGTCATCGTCATCATCAGCTACTTTATATCCCATTCGAAATATTCTTCCTCCTCCTCTTACTCCACTATGTTGAAGCCAATCGATAACCGAATTTGTGGCCAAGAAACAAGTTCAATGGTATGCAATTTTATTCCACCTGGCCAATTTTCTAATGGTGTAGTCGCTGCCATACCACTAAGTGAAGCTGTTATGGGCAGGGACAGTACAAGTCTTTCATGTTCCTCTGGGTCAATGTTTTTCATGGCAGCAGCAACCCAGTACCATAGCAAAGAGGCCAAGTCCAACTTATATCTCCACATTTGTGTTGGTATGGTTCCCACACCAGGTGCTTATCCACCTCCTCCACATCCTCCTCAATTGACATCCTCCTGTCCCCAACAGAAAGAGGGCATAGTGTTGCCTCCACTTCCCCACCCAGCTATCATATGAGTAAAGTTAAGCATTGCTGTGTTAGAGCTGGTTAACCTTAGAAAGAATAGCCACAGAATGGATCAGTTGCTAAAGTGCACCAAGCAGCAAACAACCCACTGGATGTTTCCCCTCCATCTCCAACTGGGCAAGGTGGTCAATGACAATGGCAGGAACATTGTGGTCACACTGCATTTGGAGTAAATAACATATGCTCCTTGCATGACACACATGATAAACTTAATCTTGCAACTATTTTCTCCAGGAGACTGGTGTTGCATTTTAGATATTCTTATGTGGCAAGGAACTCATTCCTGGATTTGGATTTCCTGGATTTGTAGCAGCAGAACTGTCTGCCATTGCATCACTTGATCAGTAAGGTTCCAACTCTGGAATGCCACCTTGCATATTCAGAAGCATCTGTACAGAGTAAAGTGGTGAATGATTTTGTCATGACTATGACAGACTATTACAGCAGAGTCCATGTGTTGTTTTGAGGTCAGGCAGTGGCAGCTCATCAGAGACACATATCACATACTCATTGGAGAGAGAAAGAGTGGGAGCTATATTCTGCCCTGATTCTGTTGGGGATGAGAGGGTGTCCTTAGAGGAGGAGGCGGATAAGAGCCTTGTGTGGTAACTAGACTGACCTAATCTTCTTTCTGTTGTGCTGCTTTGGCACTTTCTTGAAAAACATCGACCTTGTGGGTTGTGAAAGACATGTACTATCCTTGCCCAAAACTGCTGTTCCAGGTGTCCACAGTGGTAGTCACCTTGCCACACAGCGAAAAATTGCAAGGAGTGGCCCACATTCTTTGCAACATGACATCACAAAGCAGAGATGGCTTTTTTGGAGAAATAATGCTGGCTAAATATCTTCCAGTGATGCTGAGCATGCGCCATAAGCTCTCTAAAGGCAGCAGAATCCACTAGTAGGGTAGCTACTACTCCACAAGCAACTTGGCCATTTGGGAGTTATGCTTGCGCACCAGAGGACTGCTGGGCATGCACAGCTGTTTCCGGGCCACACATTTCATCACACATTATGTCGATGGCCGATGACAGCGTAGTACTAGTAGGAGGAGTAGTCTGAGTGGGAGATGCAGTAATGACAAGGACATTGTACCGCACACGAATGCAGCCTAGCTACTTCAAATTAGACTGGGAGAAGAAGCAATCTCTTGTTGTGCCAGCTGCCGGACATTTTTTCCCCCACAGTGACTGGTGATGTTACATCATGTGCTTCAATAGAGCCATGGTGCAGATGGGAGATAGGTCTAACATGTGAGCCTGCACTCACCGCACCATCAGTGCCTGATATCACCATAACAGAAGCAGATCAGGCCTTTGGGAGGATCTGGCTGTACATTACCTTTGCTCTTCATTGCTCCCTCCACAACTATCCCCATATCCTCTGATACTATATCCTTCTTAGCACCCCGATTTGCCTCTCAGGTCAATCATCATCATTGTCATCCCCACCTGCCATGCCACTTTTATCAGACTGTGATATGTCATTGTCGGCTCCTTGGTCCCCCTCCCACTTTCCTACTTTTCTTGTTTGCCCCAAGCTGACTGTCACTACCACTGCCCCTACCATTACCACCATGGCTACAGATGCCTCTACTACTACCACCAACACAACTATGCATGTGGTCCTCTGCCTCTACCTGAACCTCCTCCACATGGCAGTTGAAACACTGACTATTCTCACAAAAGCCATAAACAGTAGTATTGATTGAACACCAAAGTGCTCGCATGCAACACTTCGCAATGCTCAGGTGCTTTATAGAGCACCCGAGCACAATGGAAGAACCCGAACATTAAACCAAGCATCCCCTGCTCTGAAGAGGAGAGGGTGTTGGGACTCTAGTTCTGCTTAGGAATCCCTGCTCTGACTCCATATATAGCTATGTCTATATATGGAGTCAGTGCTTGAGGACACCCAGTGTATTTAAATTTAATTTATCCTCTATTTCTGAAAATTCTCTGCTGAGATTTGAACTCACAACCTTGTACCTTAGAGACAAGGACCTTATCCACTCAGCTATAAAGCTGAACACTAAACTGTCGGAAAAACCTCATAGTAGTTTCTCTTTCTGATTTAGTAACTTTTCAGAAATAGAGGCTAAATTTAAAGAAAAAAAAAAAAAATATATATATATATATATATATATATATAAGTTTTTAGCCATAATATATTTACATATGTTATTATATATTTAGAATATATAATATATTATAATATATGTAAATATATTATGGCTAAAAACATCAGTTTTTGAACTTCAGGGATTTGAACTCACAACCTTGTACCTTAGAGACAAGGACCTTATCCATTCTGCTATAAAGCTGAACACTTAACTGTCGGAAAAACCTCATAGTAGTTTCTCTTTCTGATTTAGTAACTTACTACATCAGACAGAGCAACTACTATAAGGTTTTTCTGACACAGTTCAACATTCAGCTTTATAGCGGAGTTGATAAGGTCCTTGCCTCTAATGTACAAGGTTGTGAGTTCAATTCCTGGCAGAAACTTTTCAGAAATAGAGGCAAAATTTAAAGAAATAATATATATATATATATATATATATATATATATATATATAAGTTTTTAGCCATAATATATTTACATATGTTATTATATATTTAGAATATATAATATATTATAATATATGTAAATATATTATGGCTAAAAACATCAGTAGTAGTTTCCCACATATTATGCATTCATATATATCAGAAGTATGATTTTATATATGGGAGCCATAACTGCAAATCAATACATTTATTAAAACACCCATAAAATCATACAAATAAAAAACATGCAGTATATAGTATACGATATATACCCCGGATGGGTAGATAATATAGTCCACCTGGAGCGAATTGTCCGACCCAATAGAATAAATGGGAAGCGCTGCCGGCTTTTGATGTGAAATACGCTTGGTAGCGTTCAATCTCTAGAAAGTAAAACCTCACAGCGGAATAGTACATATAGTAGAGAGTGCCTGTATTTTTCTACATTACCGCCCTCCTGTAGTTGTGACTTAGAGTATCCTGCAGTCCGTAGCGGAGCTCTGCTCGGCGTCCCGTGCAAGCCTTTCGGTCTAACGTGGCGTCCCACGTGACCGGCTGTGGATCATGTGGTCAATCATCACTGGAGTAGGCGGGTGCAGTGCAGGTCCTCTACGATGTAGCAGATAAATCCTTCCGCTGTAGGTAAAGCCGAAGGGGTCGTACAAATTAGATGGATAGCTTCCAATGTTCTTAAATATCTCCGGAGAATGTCTTAGAACAAGATCTGCAAGGGCACGCCATACGCGTTTCAGTGGTAGTGCCTACAGATCT
This sequence comes from Bufotes viridis, assembly GCA_033119425.1. Lineage (NCBI taxonomy): Eukaryota > Metazoa > Chordata > Amphibia > Anura > Bufonidae > Bufotes > Bufotes viridis. The sequence goes on along the minus strand of CM065594.1, from coordinate 182,235,791 downwards.
GACCTTGCCCTTTTATAATCCCATCAATTCGGATAACGATCATCGGTAAGGACCGGACTGGATCCTTCTTTACATTATTCAGGAAACCGCATTAGAATCACATATCAATGTGTTAAAATCGCATATAAATCGCATGGCTGATCTTACCATATCTGACAATTACCTCGATATCTATATTAAAATTGTCATCACTTTTAATACTGAAATTTTCTAATTCCGTTTTCATTATACAGAATAACCACTTAGAATCGCGTACATATTATATAGCTTAATCTTGGCTTTCCTAACATTACCATAGTTGCTGTATCGGAATTCTCATGTAGCCATATTAATAAAAGTTATTGATAAGAATACAAATAAAACATAGTAGAAAAGCTTCTTAGTATTTTCTTGACACTGACATCTGCATACTGATGGCATATTGAAGTATTAAAGTATTGAAATGTAGGGGAAGAGAAAGGGAGGGGGGCGTCAGGCGGGGAGGGGCAATCCAAGTGCTGATGAACAGCCAAACATTGGATTGTCCATCTCCTTCCCACGCCCACCTCCGTTCACAAAAACAGTTCTATATCAGCATTATGGCCCTTTGGAATGAGGGTGTAAAATTCGAATATTCTACGGGACTCCTGTCGTGACATTCTCATGACATGATTTCCACCTCTCCACGGTTTGTTGACTTTTTCTACCGCTACATAGGATAGTGTAGACGGGTCCCTATTGTGATGGATCTTGAAATGCTTGGAGAAGGGGTGAAGTTCATAGCCCTTACGGATATTGGCCATGTGTTCACTTACCCTTTTTTTCAATGTCTGGGTTGTCCGGCCAATATACTGTTTATGACACCCACATTCCAACAGATAGATAACATTAGTCGATGCACAGGTTAATGTTCCTTTTATTTTAACACTGAACCCGTTCTGCGTGGATATCACTTCAGTTGTTTTTCTAGGAAAGGAAGTGTTTTTACAACATATACAGCGTCCACATCTAAAAAATCCATCCACATTTAGCCAGCCTGAACTCAATTTGCTGGTATTGCTTTTTGTCATTACTGTAGGTGCTATTTTGCTCGCTAAATTAGTTGCTTTTGTGTAGGTTATTAGTGGTCTCTCTGTTAACATGGAGCCCACCACCTTGTCCTCTAGTAAGAAGTGCCAGTGCTTCTAGATTATGCCTTCTATTTTCTTATATCCAGGGTGGAACGGTAAAACTAGACGCAACTTCTCTTCTACTATATTTCTTTGTTTCGGGCGGAAAAAATCTGCTCTATTCATTTTTCGTACTTTTTCCAATGCTCTATTGATTGTTTGGACCGGGTATTCCTGTTCTCTAAATTGTTGTGTCTATGTATAAGCTTCCTTTTCAAATTCCCCTACATTTCAATACTTTAATACTTCAATATGCCATCAGTATGCAGATGTCAGTGTCAAGAAAATACTAAGAAGCTTTTCTACTATGTTTTATTTGTATTCTTATCAATAACTTTTATTAATATCGCTACATGAGAATTCCGATACAGCAACTATGGTAATGTTAGGAAAGCCAAGATTAAGCTATATAATATGTTCGCGATTCTAAGTGGTTATTCTGTATAATGAAAAAGGAATAAGAAAATTTCAGTATTAAAAGTGATGACAATTTTAATATAGATATCGAGGTAATTGTCAGATATGGTAAGATCAGCCATGCGATTTATATGCGATTTTAACACATTGATATGTGATTCTAATGCGGTTTCCTGAATAATGTAAAGAAGGATCCAATGATCGTTATCCGAATTGATGGGATTATAAAAGGGCAAGGTCAGATCTGTAGGCACTACCACTGAAGAAGGGGTGTATACCCCGAAACGCGTATGGCGTGCCCTTGCAGATCTTGTTCTAAGACATTCTCCGGAGATATTTAAGAACATTGGAAGCTATCCATCTAATTTGTACGACCCCTTCGGCTTTACCTACAGCGGAAGGATTCATCTGCTACATCGTAGAGGACCTGCACTGCACCCGCCTACTCCAGTGACGATTGACCACATGATCCACAGCCGGTCACGTGGGACGCCACGTTAGACCGAACGGCTTGCACGGGACGCCGAGCAGAGCTCCGCTACGGACTGCAGGATACTCTAAGTCACAACTACAGGAGGGCGGTAATGTAGAAAAATACAGGCACTCTCTACTATATGTACTATCCCGCTGTGAGGTTTTACCTTCTAGAGATCGAACGCTACCAAGCGTATTTCACATCAAAAGCCGGCAGCGCTTCCCATTTATTCTATTGGGTCAGACAATTCGCTCCAGGTGGACTATATTATCTACCCATCCGGGGTATATATCGTATACTATATACTGCATGTTTTTTATTTGTATGATTTTATGGGTGTTTTAATAAATGTATTGATTTGCAGTTATGGCTCCCATCTATGAGTGCCCCCCATCCTCTTCCTAATTGTATTACTATTTGGCCTGGGTGTTGCCAGGGGTGAGCACCTTTCTATAGTAACGTGCTGAGTGAGCCACTACAGTCTATCTATTATCATGATTTTATATATGTGGCACCTGCTTTGATCAGAAAGAGAAGCTACTATGAGGTTTTTCTGACACAGTTTAGCATTCAGCTTTATAGGTTGTGAGTTCAAATCCCAGCAGAAGCTTTTTTCAGAAATAGAGGCTAAATTAGATTTAAATACACTCACTCGAGCATCGCACTCGAGCACAAGCTGTGTTCAGCCGAGCATGCTCGCTTAACAGTAAGAAACGCGTTATATTGAGTATATTCCATATCACATGGGGTTTTGTTGCCTCTTCTTAGTAGAAAAGAAAGCACCCCACAAGGAGGGGGCAGTGAAGATGGAAAGACTTCTCTGGTGCTGAAGGGGGGCCAAAGCAGGGGATTACTATTACCCCTGGCTCCAAGGCACTGTGTCAGACTCAGATGTGACATTTACATCATCTTGCTATGATTATCTATTTTATTTTAGGTACTTATATAGAGCTATTATATTCCACGGCGCTTTGCAGACATTAGCATCAAGCTGTCCCCAATGAGGCTCACAATTTAAGTTCCCTATCAGTATGTCTTTTGGAGTGTAGGAGGGAACCGGAGGAGACCCACACAAACAAGGGGAGAACATACAAACTCCATGCAGATATTGTCCTTGGTCAGATTCGAACCTAGGACACCAGTACTATATGGCACCAGTGCTAACCATTGATCCGGAGGAGTGTGCCATCCAGTCAACAATCTCATCACCTTTGTCCTTAATAATAATAATGTTATGCCTATTAGAAGGCCTACTACTACTGGGCAGATGGCTGGTGCAGCTACTATTGCTACTATTCACATTCCGACTCTTGGATGATGAGAGGTCTGGGTCTTTCATTTTCCACTCTTCCATTTTCCAGAAGTTTGACATCTAACTGCTTCATGTTGTTTAGGTGGTCTGTGTTGCCTTCACTCTCTCCATCTTTCAGTCCCAGCATTGTTTACATTCAGCTGGCTATGGGCAGCACCGCTCCAGTCAATGAATGGCTCTAGCAGTGATGTCGCTGCTGAAGCCAGGCATTTCATGTGTCCGTGGCCATAGCCAGCCGGATGCAAACAAAGATGAAGAGAGCAGAGGCAGCGTGGAGGACCAAAACGGCGTGGAGCAGGTAAGTATGAATCTTCTGTTTCAGGGGCAATGCTGCAGAAACCTGTAAAATATATATTTTTTACTGGAAAAAACCTTTAAGCATAACACCTTTACTCAAATGTCCTATCCGGCAAAGAAGAAGTAGAAATATATGAGGCTTTTTTAACATCCTGAAGAGAGTTTAAGCAAATTGAAAGCACATTCTGAAAGTAATAATGAAATCCCTCTTGTCCATGTTCTGAGAATGGAAAAAGGAGATCAAAGGCTCATGGTGAGACGGTGCTACAGACAGCATATTAAAGAGTCATTTCTTTTCTACTGCTCAATTACTAAAGACAACTTGATTTCACAGGCTGACACAGATACACATGCTCATAAAAGAAGCAACCTTCAGAATTATTCTTAAGTCCATTTTTTCTAATGACTTTGACTCCAATTTAACACTTTCCAAAACAGAAATTAGCACACTTAATATAAATAGGCAGCAAAAAGCCTTAGAGCTAGAGTGATAACAAGCCATTGAGGAGACAATTACATTTAAAGAAACAGTGTTACGTATTTGCACATATAAGGGATGGGGTAATTAAAAAAACAAAAACACTTATGCTGTCTAGAAAAGTATTTTATTCTCTGAGAGCCCTACAATTGTGAAAGAGAATTTCCAGTGCCATCAAGGATCAGCTATAGGAGCACTACAGTAGATAGAGTAGAATCATAAGTAGAATTTGGGGTACTTTCACACGGATCTGCACAAACGCATCCGTTCAGATAATACAACCACATTCATCCGTTCAGAACTGATCCGTTTGTATTATCTTTAACATAGCCAAAACGGATCCGTCTTGAACACCATTGAAAGTCAATGGGGGGCGGATCCGTTTTATATTGTGCAATATTGCGTCAGTGAAAACGGATCCGTCCTGACACACAATTTAAGTCAATGGGGACGGACACCAAAATGCTGCAAGCAGTGTTTGGGTGTCCTCCTCCAAAGCGGAATGGAGGCGGAACGGAGCCAAACTGATGCATTCTGAGCAGATCCTTATCCATTCAGAATGCATTGAGGGCAAAACTGATCCGTTTTGGACGCTTATGAGATCCCTGAACGGATCTCACAAACAGAAACCAAAACGCCAGTGTGAAACTAGCTTAAAAGGTACAGCCTGAACATAAGAACGCCGAACAAGACTACAACTCCTCTTCACAACAGTAACCAAGAAACCAGCACTAACTACATCAAGAAAAGCTATTATCCAAGCGCTAGTAAGGTCCGGATATCTACAAATTCCCTTGGTGGTCAGTCAGGTGGTGGGTAAATGAATTGCATCTTAGTGCAGCAGCTACATAACACACTGCACGCACTGCACTAAAGTGAGGAAAAAGAGCAATATTACTGTCTCGTGAAGCACTCACTGTGCAAACCTTTGTGTTTAGACTGCGATACAACTATTTCAAAGAATATATATGTGCCTATCAATTCAAACATAAACTGTCCTAAACTTATTATACTGATGCGTTTACTTTATGAAACCAAACAATCGATCTATAACATACTCTGATCATATGAAAAACAGAATACTCATACATACAGATACATTGAGAACTGAATCACACTGCACAGGCTGCACAAAAGTAAGGAAAATATATTAATGACCATCTTGTAAGCGCTCATTGTATGAACCTTTGTGTTTGGAGCGTGATACAATAACTAGTCAAAGAATACATATGTGTGCTTATTAATTCAACCTTTAATACAAACTAATGGTTTTACTTTAGGGCATCAAAATAACTGATCTACAACAGACATACTGTCATTAACCGTAATAACCATACAGATTCAGTGAAATGTAACCATACAGAGTATGGGCCCTGCAATGTAAGTTTAGGGTCCTGGTATCCTAATACTTTCTAACTGTTGCCATTTGATTTTCTATTTTTAGCTTTACAATGAGATTTTATATTTACAGTATATATGCATTGTCTAAAGGTTTTATACAATATAATATATCAATTGTATGCAATGAACAAGATATCAAAGTGCAGCCTTGAGAGACAAAATATTTAATTTTTCAAATTAATATATTGCCTTAGGCCTAGTGTAGTGCCTAAGGGTTAGAGGCATGAGAAAGAGCACCATATAATCCCTGCATCCCTTATGATCTTTCACTTAAAGGGGTTATCTAGTAATGGATAATGATGACCTACCCTCAGGCTGCAATATTTAGTCATTTGTTCATTTTTAGACACCCTGATAAGCAGTTGACAACCTTCTCTCAGCGTCACACTGGGTTCCTATTAATGTGTCCCTCCCAGTAATACATGCCGAATGTAGGGTCTGTGTGTCCAGGATGCTTCTGCCTTCACTTGCTGTAATTTACTAGCACAGCTTAATTGTTGAGCTTCTTTCTCATAGTGCAGCCTATTTGCTATCTCCTCTCCTGTGTGCTGACTTTGACATCTGTTTGTGTATGATCCCTCTCCCTACAGATTCTGCAGTGAGTTCTCTATGTTGCATCTCTCTTCTCATCCTTAAGAATCTTTTTGCCCTCCCACTGGAGACTCTTGGTCATATCTCTCACTACTACAATTTACTCTGCTGTGTATAAAAAACTCTCCCACGGCTAGTATATCTAATACTTACAGAGGAGAGTAAAAAGCAGAGAGAGACTACATCAGTCCTGAGTCACTGCCTGCTAAGAGAAGAGTGCAGTTGGCCCTGTCAGAAAAGGCAGCACAGCCAGAGCTATATAAAGGAATTGCACACACTCTACAGCACCACAATGTTATTAAATGTTATTAAATGTTATTAAATGTTATTAAATTATTCTCCAATACTGTGATAGAATAGGCAATCCTGTTAGAGTAAAGAAGCATTTAAATAACTGCATCGTCACCTTTAATCTACCATAACCATTCAGTTGATGTATTTACATTGTACATTGAACATAGCAAGACAAATCTAGCCAAGAAAATTCTATATCCATTCCAGTAAATGATTCCTAAAGATGATATTCCTATCATGTAAGCCCATGGGGAGAAATGTATTTACTGAAAGATAATGAGATGTCCCACAAGCAGAGCATCATGCAGCAAGATAGCATACAGTGACAGTCTGCTTAGGAAACACACTTGTGTGATCCATGCTGAACAAACCAGAAATGGCTGCAATTAAATTGGCACAAACAGCGAAGTGATTAGAACCTGGCACGCTGGGTCAATGATGAGAACTGTACAGCTGTCCTGTGCCAGTTATCTCTATTCCAAATGGAAGTAAAGCTACAGTTTCAAAAGTATTATCATGTAGCTGCAATTTTTGTCTTAAGATTCATAGATGCATATAATTACCATATATATATATATATATATATATATATATATAGTTCTATCAAATTTTTCAAATATATGAAATATAAGAACATCAACAATTAATTTAAGCTTTAACTATGATATTATTTTCAGAACTTTGATATGAACATGTACCTCTGCAATGCGCACTGTATATGGCTGGCCATGGAAGGTGGGTGCATTGTCATTGACATCCCCAACCTGGACATTTACTTTGCCTTTAATAACCTGAAGATTGACCAGAAGTAAGTATGTTAGGTTATGTCTCTTCCAAGTTTATGATTTATATTTTTATATACAGCATATAAGAAACTTCCAATAACCTGGCAACTCTAATCACTCAGCATTACTGGAGCCAAATATTCTTACACATTATTATCATTAAAATCACACTAATAGATACTGGGGGCGTAAAAGGCACAACCTCTGGTGGTGCATGGCAAAGAAAATGGGGATTTTGCTGTCCCCTAAGTTTCTCTTGGCTTCATAGAAGCATTCTTCTCTATAGGACATTTGACAACAAGGGATGGTCTCATCTGGAAATCCCCTTTCACTATGCTTTATGCCCCAATTGAAGATGGACCAGCAATCTGTTGTATGGTCACTGCAGGGAGAATGGGCATTACCAAAATTCAAATTAATACATGGACAGCCCAGAACAGAGCAACAGAAACTGTTTGAGAGCACTTCTTCATCCTCACTTTTAGAGGATGGTCCTGATTGAGGGATTATGTATGAGTTATTAGGGTATAGGAAATGGCTTGTCTTCATAGAAACATCTATTAATAGACTACAGAACCTTTTAAAAGCATTTTTATATTATTGAATTGTACTCATTTTCCAGTTAGTCTTTCTTAAACATTTTGAACCATTTGTCCTCTGCTGTCAGCATCTTTTCACCTACAATGCTGGATATTCTTTCTCTTTCACAATGATATCCATCAGAGGAGCTGTTTGATGGGTTAGAAGTCAGCTTAAAGGGGTTGTGCAGTGCCAGGAAATTGATGACCTATTCTCAGGACAGGTCAGCATTATCAGATAGGTGGGGGTCCGACTCCCTGGACGCCTGTTAAAGAGCTAATTAAAGAGACCAAAAAACACATGCAAGAACTGATTGCTCTTCACTGCTTACCAGGACGGTGTCCACTTGTAGCGTCAGTGCAGTATAATTACACAGTTAAGTAAATTGGATGAGCAGTTGCAATTACACTGCTCTTCAAAACAATCTAGGTGGCATGCAGTAAAACAATGAAGAGGATGCAGCGCTTGCATGAGCATCGTTGGATCTGTTTTTGATGACTTAACCTGAGGATAGGTCAACAATATACATCACTGTACATCCCCTTTAAATTAGTGTTTTTGCGATACCAGGAATGCAGAGAGATAAGGACCAGTCTGAGCTGGCAAACAGCATCCCTGACTGGGTTTCACTGTGAATGCATTGAAGGTGAAAAGTTGTTGGCTGCAGAGAAAAATGAAAATGAAAAGTAAATGTTTAATAATGACCAATTGGTAAAATGTTTAAGTCCAAAATACAATAAATACAATGCAATAATCAAAATAAAAAAAAACATATGCATTCAAATGTGTCAATGGCCTTTAAATATATTCAAGGATTTGTTTCAAATTTTTATATAGTTACGAGAACTTTATAAGATTATCTAAATGATATAAAAGTCGGCCACACTTATTAACAAATCCATGACATTTCATCCTTGTATGCTAAGAGCAAGAACACCTACACTAGTGCTAAAAATGAACATTTCACAACCTTATATTTAATTGGTCATATATGTCTGTTCCACGTGGTTCCTACTGGCAGCGCTTATACCCAAGATATTACAAATCATTTTTCTCCACCCCTTCCATCACATCTCCTGTTATCTTGTCCTGTTTTACGAAACATAGATTTTTATGTCATGAAATGAAAAAGTCATACATACCCCCTGGCTGTCACTGACAGAAAATTCAACTGTGAATTCTGATTTAGTCTGGAATGTAAAGGAAGACAAAATAATACGATTAGAAATAGTGTTTATCTTCTGATAGCAGTGCTTTGGATTTTAGCTAAAAGCATAATTACATGCAAAATACCAGTGGGAGAGGGGCAAAGGAGGAACAAGTACAATTACAGATGGGGCTCCAATATACACCATTGTTCGCATATCAATTTTAGCCAACACAATTACTTTCTAAAGTATGCTCTTAATCATAGCGAATTAATTGAATCAAACTAATTATGCTGGAGAAAATGAGTCTATGGATGTTTAGCATTGTGACACTCCCAAGGATCCATTCTCTGTAAAATTTAGCCAAAGGTCTAGGTTGACAACACATGATTTCGAACCATTTTTTTTTTCCTGATGATTTGGTAATATATATACAGCTTGTATAAGGAAAAAACATTCCTCTACTTAATTTGTGCACCATTCAAATGTTTTGTAGACTGTCCTCAAAAGATTCCACCTCCTTTATTCTCAATAATTCTGTACACTTATGAATATAAAAAGGGCACAGTGCCACTTATGTGAATTTCCCAGAACATACAGACCTTTGACAAATGAGGACATGTCCATCATATAAAAGAAACATGGTTTTCATGTGCAGGTCATGTGCAGGTCCTCTAAAAAATTATTTTCATTGGATAATCAAACAAATGCCAATCTTTTTATGGGAAAAGTGTGTGGACTTTTATAACTTTGATTTCTATATTTCTGCTCACCTTAAGAGATATCATATTGAAAGCATACATGTTGCAGAACATGCAGTACACTGAATGTCAGCTCAGAATGGATTAGTATTCTATATTTATAGAGTACCAAAAATACCAAAAATAGGAAGCAAAAAAACTTTACTTTCATAAAAGGACCTTAATCTTAAAAAATGCCGTTTAAAGATGTGTCTACCTTTACCTTTCCTTGAAATTGGTTAAAGGGGTATTCTGGTTGTTAAACATTATCCCATGCCCAAGGGATACAGGATAACTGTTAGATGAGTGGGGGAGGGGTCCAACTGCAGGGACCACCATTGGGGGGGTGGGGGGGCTGATTAGCAATTATTGTGAATCTGCTGCTGTTCTGCCTATACTCCATAGCTTAAGAACCTGCAATGACATCATAGTCATGTGATCTTTTCAACAGTAGAAGTGGTGGTAGGACCTGTAAGGAAGTCACCATCATGGGATCAGTGCAAAAAAAGCAGCGCTCAGCAATGGAGACCTGTGATGTCATGGAATGAATGTAAGTGCCAGAGAAAAGCTGGGAGATGTGGTTCTCCCCTGTTAATCCTCCTCCCTGCTTATTGGGAGGAAAATATGTTATTTAACTGGGACTGTAAGTTAGAGGGGCTGAAGGGAGGGGAGGGGTGTTATTTACATGGGACTGTATGTTATAGAAGATTGCAGGGAAATAACTGGTGTTATTTACATGGGACTGGATATTATAGAGGATGGGAGGGTAAACAGTAATGCTGAAGGAGCTGAAGGAGGGTATTTAAGTTTTTTACATGGGACTGTATGTTATAGAAGACTGTAAGGAAGAGATGCTATTTACATGGGACTGTATCATATAGAAGACTGGTGGGAGAGGACTGGTGTTATTTACATGGGACTGTATGGTATAGAAGACTGAAGGGAGAGGAGTGATGTTATTTACATGTTATTGTATTATATAGAAGACTGTATGGAGAGGACAGGAATTATCATTTATGGGGGCACTACAGAGAAGATTATAACTCCGGTGGGTACTGCAGGAGGCATTATAATTGCAGGGGTTACTGCAGGGAACATTATAAAACTGTGGGCAGTGGTGGCAGGCATTACTACTGAGGGCTTCAGAGGAGTGCCTTATAGAGTGGCCTTATTTCTATTAGGGGTGCCTTGTTAGTACTGAGGGCACTATAGGGGTACTATGGAGGGTGGGCTTCTGTCCAGCAGTGAGCCCTGTGACATCACTGGCACTAATGGACGGACTAATAGCGGTGCCTGTAAAGCACCGGTGATGTCACCGGGGACACTGCTAGGGCTGTAAACAAAACCGCCCTTACCCTACACTTAACAGTGCAGGCCAAGGGAGAGCATCAGAGTATGAAATGTCAGAGGGGCTGAGTGGGGGGAGATGGGGATAGGTCCAGGTTCAGAACTGCTTTAAAGGGCATCTGTCAGCAGATTTGTACCTATGACACTGGTTACATGTGTGCTTGGCAGCTGAAGGCATCTGTGTTGGTCCCATGTTCATATGTGCCCGCATTGCTGAGAAAAATGATGTTTTAATTTATGCAAATCAGCCTCAAGGAGCAACAGGTGCGTTACCATTACACCTAGAGGCTATGGTTTCTTTGCAATTGCTGCTCCCTGTCTACTTTGACAGGACCTGGCATTGAAAATGTCATCACACCGGGCCATGTCAAAGTGCAGAGGGCATGGCAGTTACAGAGAGAGCGAAGCCTGTAGCAGTAATCGTAATACCCCTGTTTGCATATAATAAAATGTCATTTTTCTTAGCAATGCGGGCACATAAGAACATGGGACCAACACAGATGTCTTCAGCTGCCAAGTGCACATATGATAGGTCAACCTTTTAATTGTGCAAGCGTATGAGGGAGTCCTGAGGGATATCTGAAGGCCTAGGGAACATTTTACTGTCAGCTACCTAAAAATATGGACTTCAGTGGGGGGGAGGAAGCCGGCACTAAAGTGCCTAGGACAGCATAAAATGTAAATATGGGCCTGCCTCCACAGCAGCAGCACAATGTAGTGTCAAACATCACACTGCTACTGTGAAGGGGGGGCAATATCTGGGCATAGCTACCATGAAGGGGAACATATCTGGCATAGCTACTGTGAGGGGCACATATCTGGACATAACTACTGTGAGGGGCACATATCTGGACATAACTACTGTGAAGGGAGCACATATCTGGACATAACTACTGTGAAGGGGCCACATATCTGGACATAACTACTGTGAAGGGAGCCCATATCTGGACATAACTACTGTGAGGGGCACATATATGGACATAACTACTGTGAGGGGGGCACATATCTGGATATAAGTACTGTGAAGGGGCCACATATATGGACATAACTACTGTGAGGGGGCACATATCTGGACATAACTACTGTGAGGGGAGCACATATCTGGACATAACTACTGTGAGGGGCACATATATGGACATAACTACTGTGAGGGGGGCACATATATGGCATATCTACTGTAAAGGGGGCACATATCTGGGCATAGCTACTGTGAAGGGGTGCACATATCTGGGCATGACTAATGTGAAGGGCGCACATATCTGGGCATAACTACTGTGAAGGGGGCACATATCTGGACATAACTACTGTGAATTGGGCACATATCTGGGCCTAACTACTGTAAAAGGTGGCACATATCTGGGCATAACTACTGTGAAATGGGCACATTTCTGGGCATAACTACTGTGAAGGGTACACATATCCGGGCATACCTTTAGCGAAGAGGGCACATATCTGGCATAGCTACTGTGAAGGGGGCACATATCTAGGCATAACTACTGTGAATGGGCACATATCTGGGCATAGCTGCTGTGAAGGGGCACATATCTGGGCATAACTACTGTGAAGGGGGAACATATCTGAGCATAACTGCCGTGAAGGTATGCATATCTGGGCATAAGTGCTGTGAAGGGGGCACATATCTGGGCATAAGTGGTATGAAGGGGGCACATATCTAAGCATAACTGCCATGATGTGGGCATCTCTGGGCATAGCTATTGTGAAGGGGGCACATTGTGGGCATTACTAATATGTGCAAGTACAAAGGGGGAATAATTACTACGTGGGGGCATTAAGGGGACTGGATGTGTTTAGTTATGCTTTGGGCAGAATTAGAGGCATGGCCTAGTATCAAAAAATATATACATATTGTAAACATATATTCCCATATTAACAAGATGTTTTTTTATTTGCACATATATGTTTATATTTGTATGTGTGGTTTTGGGGGGGGAAGGGGGGGGGGTGGTGTCAGGTACATCTCTTGCACAGGGGCCCTCTATTGTCTGGGACCGCCCCGGTATCAAGTCTATAATTTCTATAAGGGGCTATTCACACAAGTGTATTTCAGACGTATTATATGTCTATATTACTCGTGTGTTTCATGGCCCGATCATAGATCCCTATGATGCTGTTAGTTGGGTTCTGTTAAACTCATGGTGGGGCCATGACAGACGATTAATATGGACATATATTCATGTGAATAGTCCCTACAGAGAATACACAAGACACATTGCCAATTTTATTTTCACTTTATTGTAGTAAATTTATGAAAACTATCTAAAAGGTAAACCAATCACAGCCCAGATGTCAGTTTTCAACAGAAGTACATGAAATTAAAGCCTGATTAAATAAATAAATAATAAATAAATAATTAAAATAAAATGGCCTAATCAGATGCTATGTGAAAAATAAACTATTTCTTTTAGACAGTGTTATAAATTCTGAATTTCACTTTATATAGATCAAATTACAGTAGCTGTCTGTTTTTAAAGGGCTTGTTACAGAAAGGCCGGGTCACTACTTTGACCTTTAGCTCTTATAGTATAATTTAGATTTTGGAGTCATTTCTTTTCTGAGGTCACTTATCGCCTCTCCGTAATTATTTGCTTTACTATGACACTATTATCTACTACAAATGTATAATTATGTAACAAAACTGGATATAATATAATAATATTATGTAGGTTCCGTGAACAGGCAGTACCGTGATGAAACATCTTTTCTACAAAGTATGAACATTTCTTATGTATTACTTATTACAGCAGCTTAGAAAGAGAATTAGGTCCAGTCACCATAAACCAAATAAAGTATGTTCTTTAGCTCTAGGCAACGTAATGCTCATCACTCTCATCAGCTATTTTCCTGCCCTGAAGGAAGTTGCTGGGTGATTTAAAGACTCCTCGTCTCAGGTGCTGCTATCAGACAGCGGCAGCTCCAGCAGAGAGGCTGCTAGGAATCCATCTCAGGCCCCTAGGCACTGCCTGCAGTTATCTCCAGCCATTGCAGACAGTGTCTGCTATCCCTCTCTGGATAAACACACCATAAACTGCAGCCTCCCACAGTGACTTCCTAAATGTGGCTTCTGCAAATACAGGTCTTTAGTTTTTACACATTATAAATGATCATGTAAGTCTGTTATGGTCCCAAAGGCAAATAGGCAAACAAATGATACTTTCCATCTAAAGTTACACACACAAAGAAATAAACCAGCAGATGTTTCATATTTCACCAAAAAGGTTATCACTTATCTGTCAGCAACTATCGAGTACCCTACTGAGTATGATCAATACTTACTTCTTATTCACTTATCATAAATCAAAATCATGAGACTCTGCTATTCAGACCTTGGTCTTTATTTCTACATAACAGATACCATTAGGCCTCTTTCACACAGACGTCACGTCTGAGGGCTGGATAGGATGTGGGTGCGTTTGCGTGAAATCACGTGATTTTTCCGCGCTAGTGCAATGCGTTTTAATGCATTTTGCATGCGCGTGAGAAAAATCTGAATGTTTGGTACCCAGACTAGAACCCGGACTTCTTCACAGAAGTTTGGGTTTGGGTTCGGTATTCTGTAGATTTTATTATTTTCCCTTATAACATGTTATAAGGGAAAATAATAGCATTCTTAATAGATAATGTTTACTAAAATGTAGATTGAGGGGTTAAAAAATAAAAAAAATTAACTTACCTCGTCCACTTAATCGCGCAGCCGGCATCTTCATTCAACAGGACCTGCGCTGACGTCACCGCGCTCACCAAGTGGTGAGCACGATTACGTCATCAGAGGTCCTTTTGCAGGACATCAAAGAAGAAGAAAGAAGACGATGCTCGGCTGCGCGATCAAGTAGATGAGGTGAGTTAATTTTTTTTTATTTTTTAACCCCTCAATCCACATTTTAGTTAGCATTCTCTATTAGGAATGCTATTATTTTCCCTGATAACCACGTTATCAGGGAAAATAATACAGTAAATAGACTTTAATGGGGTTGCTCATCCCTGTCGTCTCCTAGCAACCATGCGTGAAAATCGCACCGCATCCGCACTTGCTTGCGGATTCTTGCGATTTTCACGCAGCCCCCTTCATTTCTATGGGGCCTGTGTTGCGTGAAAAATGCAGAATATAGAGCATGCTGCTATTTTCACGCAACGCACAAGTGATGCATGAAAATCACCGCTCATCTGCATTGAAGTGAATGGGTCTGGATTCAATGCGGGTGAAATGCTTTCACGTCACTCATTGCACCGGCACGGAATTTTTGCCTGTGTGAAAGGGGCCTTATGGTTTGTCTTTGTCTCCATTTCCACCTAAAGAAAAACATTTACTGTACAGTGTATGCAAACCCAACCTCCTGACATGTCTGTGTTAGTAACTACTTGCATTCTCAATATAATATCAATTCTGGAGCATCTATTCTTATGACTCTATGTTGTGCCATTCCTTTATTATTTCTGCTAGAAGTTATAAATGACTTGTTAGCGGTTTGCAATGAAGGTCTGGATGGGTGTTACCAGTTGTGGGTGTGTCCTTGCCCAATATAAAACTGTCCAAACTGCGCAGCCAGTGTCAGACTGAGCAGTAAGGCCCTATTCACACGTCCGCATATTGTGTATGGGGAGCTTCTGACTCTTCCTGAGATTATGTTAAAGTGTAACTGTCATTCTTTTTTTATTCTTGCAATGTGTAGGGTCAGTGATAATGAACATTTTTGTAATATACTTTAATTACTGAAATTGTATATTTCTATTAGAAAAATAGCTCAAAGTGGGCCATTTTGTGCCATAGCAATGCTCATCTGTCTTCTGTTTACATAACACAGTCAAAATAGGCCACTTTAGAGCTATTTTTCTAATAGAAATATACAATTTCAGCAATTGAAGTATGTTACAAAAATGTTCAGTATTAATGCTCTACACTTTACAAAAATAAAAAAATAATGACATTTACACTTTAAGGAATAAAAGGAATAGGAATATTGAATTTCAACGCTCGATCCTTTTGTTTCCCAGGAGATAAGCTTCCATTTTTGGAGTCTGGCAGTCTTACCATTCAAAACACATAAACACTCAGCCAAACTGACCATGTATGTGTATAGGGGAGCAATGTCCTTTTTTAACTATGCACATGAACGTTGTTTGTTTCCGTGTCTGTTCCTTTTTTTTATGGATAGGATGCGGTTCAAGGGGTCCACAAAAAATGCGGACAGCATACCGTGTGCTGTCCGCATCAGTATGTCCGTTCCTTAGCCCCGCAAAAAAAAAAAAAAACATGTTCTATACTTCTACGTTTTAGGCATTGTTACAATGGATCTGCAAAAAAAAAAAAAAACGGATGGCATACGGATGCCGCAATTCGCTGACCGTAAAACACATACGGTCGTGTGAGTGTAACCTTAGTTCACATCAAGGTTTAGCTTTGCATTCTTCTGAAACATCAAAAGAAGAGTGAGAAACAAATACGGGATCCTGTAAAAAAAAAAAAGGATACTTTTTTCCCCGTCTCAAAAAAACTGATCTCAGATGGAAATGGCTCAAACAGATGATAACTGACTTTTTACAGGATCCAGTTTTTTTTTTCCTCTATTTGTGATGGATCAGAAGAATGGAAAGCTAAATGGTGATGTGAATTTAGCCTTAGTCAGTAGAACAGATGTTACAATAGAAACCTTTGTAATGAAAATAATACAATAAAAATGAATAACAATGAGGTTATAAAAGATGATAGAAAACTGTGCCTGACGTAGTCCTAAAATGTCCCTTTGAAGAAAGGTGCCACCTATGTGGAACAGCCCCAATGTATTTGGAGGCAGCACCATGACTCAATGCTTTGCACTTGAAGAAGTAGAACCATTACTATGGTTTCTGCATCAGGTCTTGTGATCATGGGATTTTTCTCTAGGTGCTCCTTTGATTCAGTATTAACTGACAACCTGATAAATGGGAATTCGGCAATGAGTATAAATAAGAACAGATATTAAGGTCACTGATGTTTGTTGCTACTTTAAAAGTCAGTGAGGTTGTATAATAACTATTATTTAAGGTAATTATTCTATATTTTATTATAGTACAAAAGATCAAATATAATTTCAACCATAATCATCTTAAATACACCTTTGCTTCAACTATGGAGTGCAGCCCAGTAAACTTTCCTGAAAAGGGACCAAAAACATTGAAATCTTGCACATTAAAAGAAAATCAATAAAGAATTGAAATAATAAGACAAATATTTTCCACAGTGTATAATATTTATTTCTGTATTACCTCTCGATCCAATGATTGCCGAAGCCAAACCACACCAGTCTCACTTTCCACAGCAAAAAATTTACTAGCTTCGTTGACTACTATTCCATACACCAATTTGTCACCATCATAGTCTTGTGCACGTAGTTGAGTAATTGAAGAACCTGCAAAAAAATAAAATAAATCATTTCACCTATTTTTGTTCTAATCTAAACCATTTATCATGTTTGTTATCCACTGCTAAATCAAGTAAGTGTCAAATGATAAATCACCAGAATTTGTGGGCTTCACGAATATTAAAGCCAAGCTGCCAACCTTATAGGCTACCCTATGTAAGGGTTGCATACAACAGCTACAGGACTATACAACTGGTAGCCAAACGGCACAAATAATAATGTTGTGTCATTTGGTTACTAGGATCGGTGAAAGAATAAATCGAACATGGAGTTTATGAGTCCAGTGTATTCATGAAGGAAGCAATTCCCATGCCTCTTCCTGTAATAACCAACAGGATGCTGTATATACAGTATGTACATTCAATACAGCTGGTTAGTCCACGCTGAGAGGAGCAGGGACATTTTCAACTAAAATCTACCTATAATAACCAAATGTTCATTCTTTTGCTAGTTTATAGAGTAGTTTAACTCTAGGGATAGTGAACACAGTAATATTATACTACAGAGATAATGCACACAGTGATCTCACAGTACAGGGATAGTGAACATAGTGATGTCATAGTACAGAGATAATGCACACAGTGATCTCACAGTACAGGGATAGTGAACATAGTGATGTCATACTACAGAGATAATTCACACAGTGATCTCACAGTACAGGAATAGTGAACACAGTAATGTTATAGTACATAGATAATGCACACAGTGATCTCACAGTATAGGGATAGTGAACACAGTGATATCATACTACAGAGATAATGCACACAGTGATCTCACAGTACAGGGATAGTGAACACAGTGATGTGATACTACAGAGATAATGCACACAGTGATCTCACAGTACAGGGATAGTGAACATAGTGATGTCATAGTACAGAGATAATGCACACAGTGATCTCACAGTACAGGGATAGTGAACATAGTGATGTCATAGTACAGAGATAATGCACACAGTGATCTCACAGTACAGGGATAGTGAACATAGTAATGTTATAGTACAGAGATAATGCACACAGTGATCTCACAGTACAGGGATAGTGAACACAGTGATGTCACACTACAGAGATAATGCACACAGTGATCTCACAGTACAGGGATAGTGAACATAATGATGTCATACTACAGAGATAATGCACACAGTGATCTCACAGTACAGGGATAGTGAACACAGTGATGTGATACTACAGAGATAATGCACACAGTGATCTCACAGTACAGGGATAGTGAACATAATGATGTCATACTACAGAGATAATTCACACAGTGATCTCACAGTACAGGGATAGTGAACACAGTGATATCATACTACAGAGATAATGCACACAGTGATCTCACAGTACAGGGATAGTGAACATAGTAATGTTATAGTACAGAGATAATGCACACAGTGATCTCACAGTACAGGGATAGTGAACATAGTGATGTCATAGTACAGAGATAATGCACACAGTGATCTCACAGTACAGGGATAGTGAACACAGTGATGTCATACTACAGAGATAATGCACACAGTGATCTCACAGTACAGGGATAGTGAACATAGTGATGTCATACTACAGAGATAATTCACACAGTGATCTCACAGTACAGGGATAGTGAACATAGTAATGTTATAGTACAGAGATAATGCACACAGTGATCTCACAGTACAGGGATAGTGAACACAGTAATGTTATAGTACATAGATAATGCACACAGTGATCTCACAGTATAGGGATAGTGAACACAGTGATATCATACTACAGAGATAATGCACACAGTGATCTCACAGTACAGGGATAGTGAACACAGTGATGTCATACTACAGAGATAATGCACACAGTGATCTCACAGTACAGGGATAGTGAACACAGTGATGTCATACTACAGAGATAATGCACACAGTGATCTCACAGTACAGGGATAGTGAACACAGTGATGTCATAGTACAGAGATAATGCACACAGTGATCTCACAGTACAGGGATAGTGAACATAGTGATGTCATAGTACAGAGATAATTAACACAGTGATCTCACAGTACAGGGATGGTGAACATAGTGATGTCATAGTACAGAGGTAATGTACACAGTGATCTCACAGTACAGGGATAGTGAACACAGTGATGTCATACTACAGAGATAATGCACACAGTGATCTCACAGTACAGGGATAGTGAACACAGTGATCTCACAGTACAGGGATAGTGAACACAGTAATGTTATAGTACAGAGATAATGCACACAGTGATCTCACAGTACAGGGATAGTGAACACAGTGATCTCACAGTACAGGGATAGTGAACATAGTGATGTCATAGTACAGAGATAATGCACACAGTGATCTCACAGTACAGGGATAGTTAATACAATGATGTTATAGTACAGAGATAATGCACACAGTGATCTCACAGTACAGGGATAGTGAACACAGTGATGTCATACTACAGAGATAATGCACACAGTGATCTCACAGTACAGGGATAGTAAACATAGTGATGTCATAGTACAGAGATAATGCACACAGTGATGCAATAATAGTAAAATAATGTGCACAGCAAATTCACAGTATAAGAATTGTGCACACATTGATGTCACAGTATTGGCATAATACACAGTCATGTCACAGGAATAATTTAATCAGTGATGCTGTAACTGTAAATTATACAAACATTGTTATCACAAGCAAGTATAATGCACATAAGTCACAGTACAGGAATAATGTAGTTATGTCACAGGACGAGGAAAATTCAAAAAGCAATGCAGCGCTGAAGGGAACAGGTAAACAGAAGAAGTAATCTTGAGGCTCCATAGTAAAACTTAGATTGGGGTTGTGTCAAATTTTCCATGGCACCTTACATACATTTTATCACTAACTGCATCTTTTGCCTTAGTTGTTGGGCCCCATAGCACCTGCTTTGCAGAATCCCACATGTTTGGACCTACAGAGGGTAGCATACTTAACTACTTAGTTCCCACTGCTGGGTTCCAATCTCTATCTATCAATATCCTGTTTGACGTGGGTCACGTGGCTGCTGCTGCCAATGGCTGGGCGCATCCTTGACATGACCCCATGCATCATGTCACTGGCTCATGTTCCGCCCCTGTAATTACATGCTTATATAGTGCCTTGCTCCTGTTTTCCGAAAACCCTATAATATTTTGTCTCCATGTATTCAGGTGAAGTGTACTGTAGTTACCCTATAGACCTACAATCTCATAAGAAGTGCCCCAACAGAATACAGAGTGCAAGGAGGCTACAATGACATTGGATTCTACCAACAGAAAATAACAAGTTAATAAAGTATATTGAAGCCTTTCATCTATGCCTGATACTGAAAATGAACCAAAAGAAAATGTTAAAAGATCTTTTGTTTTAAATGCCTACCGAAGTCTGTCACAGTCACCTTTTTACTAGCGTGAGATCAGAGTTTAGTCTACACATGAGGGGCATAGCTATAGGGGAAGTGGCAGCTTTGGGGCCCGAACTCAGAAGGGGCACCTCCAGGAGGAGTACTAAAAGATTTTATTGTCAGGGCCCCCTCAACAGTACTATAGTGACATTATATACAGTGAAAGTATATACAGTGACATGACATACAGTATATACGTATAGGAAAGGGACGGAGCGGATGCCTGGCCTGGTCTAAAAGAGCAATCTTCATTAGCCGCAGGAGTGGGGTTTGCATGGCAGGAATAGTTGCTAGGGGGGCCCATTCAAAAATTTCTTGTGGGGCCCAGTCATTTCTAGTTAGGCCACTGTTACACATAGACTATTGACAAAGTACAAGACAGCACAAGTATCTATCTATCTATCTATCTATCTATCTATCTATCTATCTATCTATCTATCATCTAGGTTCTCTCTCCATCCATCTATTCAGTTAAAATCAGGCTCTGTCCTCACTAGCATCCTGGTTTCCTTTCATAATGGGAGACATGACAGCTACAATATAACCCATACTTTTGAATTGATCAAAACTTATCCTGACAGATCCCATTAACTTCACTCAGGTCACTGCTCTTTTTGAGGACAAGTACAGCACAGCAGACTGGTCTATTGCTGACATCAAAAATACCGTAACTACCTAAAAAGAATAACAGAATCTCACTCAGATACTATTTTCGATATTATAAAGTTAACTAACCGAACTTTTTGCTTTTATATTTCAGAAAATATTATAGATTAAAAAATGTTTTTAAATGTTGAAGAATAGTTATGGTCTGATAACTAGCAAAATATGATAATCGCAGGTGGAGATTGGAAAGCTCTTAAGTGCAAGATTTAAGTTATATTCTTAATTAGCACAATCACACCTCCAGTTGACACTTTCTGCACTAAAACCTGGATCCACCAGGAACATCTGAACACTTTACAAACATTACCTATACTGTATATATTTCATGTCTATACAGATGCACTTTGAAGCAACCCTTTGGGACATGCTTGGTCTACCTCATATTACATTTTAAGAAAAGTGTTAGAAAAAGGCCACAAATATGCAGCATTCACAAACATCCATCTTCTAACATGGATAAACTAAATGCAATGTGCATAATTTGTAACCAACTCCAATTATATGCATTTCAGTAGTTCTAGTATACAGTGCATCATGGCTGGACAATTTCCTATGGCTAAATGCGCATGATCAGGATTATGTCCAGATTTTCCGAATGGATTTGTGTGCGGAAAATCTACACCGTAGGTCATGTACATTGTATTCTATAAGAATTTGAAATTCTCATGTACGCCGATTTTTTTCCATGTACCAAATCCGCATCAAATCAGCATGCAAATCAGCACTAATTAATGTGGATTGTCTGCACGGATTTCCCTGCAAACATCTGCAGATCTCAGTGTGGATCCTCCGCACATAAATCCTGAATGTGTGCATTTACCCTTAGGGCACAGTCATGAAAAACAAAGTACGCGCTTTTTGAATTCTATGGTTTTAATTATCAGGACATAAGTTAAAAAATAATAAATAAAAATCTGGTGGGTTATTTACTATTCAAAAAAATGCTTAAATTAGGTGTATTTCAGGTGCAGATGGTGGTGCAACGGTTAGTTGCGCCACTATCTGCGACTTCGCCCCGCTCACTCCAGGTCTAAAATTGTGAGCGCAGCGTGGAAGGTGGCGGACCGGCAGGCCCCTCTCATTCACCATTTTCTATGTCTGTTTTAGACGTAGAAAATGGTCTAATTGTAAGACAGCTATGAAGCTGTCTTACATTTAGAACTGTCGCTGGATCCACCGGAATTATGGAGACACCGGCGCCTCTTCATGACTTCGGAGGAACCACTGCCAGCGGTGGACCTTTATTATCAGGGCTATATATTTATTAACAGGGCTATATATGTAACTCAATTTTTTTGACTTGGTGACGTGTCCTCTCTAAATCTTAAATGCCTGTGATTTTCCAGAAGTTAACTTGCACAAGGACCTTAAAGGGGTTGTCCGGGCTTTTAATATTGATGACCTACGGTATCCACAGGATAGGTCATCAATATGATATGGGCGGGGGTCCGACATCCGGCACCCCAGACGATCAGCTGTATGAAGGAAACGCATGCGCAATGCACATGTGCCATCTCCTGTCTCTCTTGCTGTTCACCGCTACTCTGCCATAGAGAGCAGTAGCGGCCAGGAAGAGAGAAGGGAGACGGCACGTGCGCCGTCTCTTCATACAGCTAATCAGAGGGGGTGCCGATCTCATATTAATGACCTATCCTGAGAATAAGTCCTCAATAGTAAAAGCCCAGACAACCCCTTTAAGTTTATGCTGTCCAAATATTAAACAGTATTAGTAAATCTGCCCCCTTATCTGTTGGTCTTTCTCTAGCACTTTCAAAGTGAAATATCCATTATGTTTTTTTTGCTTGATATATTTAAAGGTATGGTACTAGATAAAATATTTCAAGGAAAGGCGTGTGCAATGCACATGTGCCATCTCCCGTCTCTCTTCCTGTTCACCGCTACTCTGCCATAGAGAGCAGTAGCGGCCAGGAAGAGAGAAGGGAGACGGCACGTGCGCCGTCTCTTCATACAGCTAATCAGAGGGGGTGCCGATCTCATATTAATGACCTATCCTGAGAATAAGCCCTCAATAGTAAAAGCCCAGACAACCCCTTTAAGTTTATGCTGTCCAAATATTAAACAGTATTAGTAAATCTGCCCCCTTATCTGTTGGTCTTTCTCCAGCACTTTCAAAGTGAAATATCCATTATGTTTTTTTTGCTTGATATATTTAAATGTATGGTACTAGATAAAATATTTCAACATTTAAACAAAATGACCCAAGCAAAGACCTATTAAGTGTTTTGCCTTTTTTGGCACAGAAAATGTTTGTTTTCTTCATAGTAATAGAATGTAGCTCTTCAATAAAACATAATAAGACTGTAAAGGGATGACATTTACAGTGCAATTCTTAGACCATTTTTAAAATTTCATGGCCAATTTACAGAATGTTGTAGTCACATCTGCTGGGTATTGATAACATATTTGG
Organism: Bufotes viridis; assembly: GCA_033119425.1. Lineage (NCBI taxonomy): Eukaryota > Metazoa > Chordata > Amphibia > Anura > Bufonidae > Bufotes > Bufotes viridis. The sequence continues at coordinate 182,211,879 of CM065594.1, read as the reverse complement.
TTTGCAAATGCATTGATCTCAAACACAGAAATGTTTTCATTTTATGTTCTTATTCCACATACACAATCATCTGTCATAACATGGACAATAAAGACTACTACAATGTAAAAGAAAATAAAGAATGGATCCAGGATTTATTTAAAGAAAACAATGTTACTCATTTCTTCTACTGTAAACAGTTCTGTTCTGATGGATCCTTTCTGAATTATTTTTTTATATATATGTATAAAGTTATCCTAAAATTTTATAATTGTCCAACCTTCAAAGAGTAACATATTTTAGATACAGATCTTTAGTACAGATAAGCAAATTTCTTGAAATTTCTTCAGCAGATTTGTTACAATGGCAACCAGTGCCCACTATTGACCTGCTCTGTGCAGGCTTGGGTGCCACATCTCTTACCTGGCCTGTGTCCTGCTTTCCTTGTGGTCCAGACACGCATGCTTACTCTCAGCCTCTTGAAGGGCCAGTGTGTGCATGTCCAAATTCTTCTCCAGCCTATGTCCCTCAGTCCCTGGGTATATAAGACACCTTCCCTAGTGGGAAGTTGCCTTAGCTTTAAGTTACTAGTTTCTAGTTAACCAGTGAAGGTGCAATTCTCTGTCTGAGTGCCCATGCACCGAACATCTGACTGCCCATGTCCCGAACTTCTCCCTGAAGACTTCTGATATGCCCCACTTGCCGGGATCGTAGCTTGTTTCCTGGATTGTCCATTGCTGAATGCCCTTGGACCTGTTTCTCAAGTACATTTGAATTCGACCCGTCTCCTGGCTACAATTATTGCTTGTCCCCGCAGAGCTCCACCTATGGGTCAGCTGCCAACTACACCAGGACTAGTTCATGGGGTAGCGGACTGGTGGCTCCCCTATAGAAGAGACCAGATCGCTTTATAGGAGTTAAAGGGTCAAAATCAGGGGACTGCCAGGAAAATGTCTTTGTAGTTAGACCAAAGTCAAACAGTTTTTTTTATGCAGTGGGTCCACATCATACAATTTGCTTTGAGTAATGCAAAGACAGCATTAATAATATGGATAAACTGTGACAGTATTAAAAAATAGCCAGTTTAATAATACACTGCACTGTCATATGCTATACTTTTTAACCTTTTAAGAACTCAGCCCTATTTCACCCTAAGGACGCGGCCATTTTTTGCAAATCTGACCAGTGTCACTTTATGTGGTGATAACTTTTAAACGCTTTTACTTATCCAGGCCATTCTGAGGTTGTTTTTTCGTCACATATTGTACTTCATGACAGTGGTAAAATGGAGTCAAAAAATTTAATTTTTATTTATAAAAAAAATAACAAATTTACCCAAAATTTTGACAAATTTGCAATTTTGCAAGTTTCAATTTCTCTACTTCTATAATACATATTAATACCGCCAAAAAAAGTTATTCATTTACATTCCCCATATGTCTATTTCATGTATTGATCATTTTGGGAATGCTATTTTATTTTTTGGGGATGTTACAAGGCTTAGAAGTTTAGAAGCAAATCTTGAAATTTTTCCAAACTTTTCCAAAACCCACTTTTTTGGGAACAGTTCAGGTCTGAAGTCACTTTGTTAGGCTTACATAATAGAAACCACCCAAAAATGACCCCATTCTAGAAACTACATCCCTCAAGGTATTCATTGATTTTACAAATGCTGTTAACCCTTTAGGTTTTCCACAAGAGGTAATGGCAAATGGAGAACAAATTTCAGAATTTCGATTTTTTGGAACATTTTCCATTTTAATACATTTTCTCCAGTAACAAAGCAAGGGTTAACAGCCAAACAAAACGTAATATTTATTGCCCCTGATTCTGTAGTTTGCAGAAACACCCAATATGTGGCCGTAAAATGCTGTATGGCCGCATGGCAGGGAGCAGAATGAAGGGAACGCCATATGGTTTTTGGAAGGTGGATTTTGCTGGACTGGTTTTTTTTTCCACAAAAAGTTATTGGCAAATGGAGATGGAATTTCTGAATTTCTATTTTTTGTTACCTTGCCTCAAAAAAAGTGTAATATAGAGCAACAAAAAATCATATTTACCCTAAAATAATACAAACAAAACTGCCACCTTATCCCGTAGTTTTCAAAATGGGGTCACTTTTTTGGAGTTTCTACTGTAGAAGTGCATCTGGGGGGCTTCAAATGGGACATAGTGTCAAAAAACCAGTCCAGGAAAATCTGCCTTCCAAAAACCATATGGAATTCCCTTCCTTCTACGCCCTGCCATTTGGCCATACAGCAGTTTACGACCACATATGGAGTGTTTCTTTAAACTAAAGAATAAGGGCAATAAATATTGAGTTTTGTCTGGCTGTTAACCCTTGCTTTGTTACTGGAAAAATTGATTAAAATGGAAAATTTACAAAAAAAATTGCGGTTTTGGGACTGTTATTTTTTTTTTTACATCGTTGAACTGACAGGTTAGATTGTGTGCTATTTCTATAGAGCAGGTTGTTACAGACGTGACAATACCAAATATGACTACTTTTTGGGTTTTTTGTTTCAGTTTTTCATAACAAAGCATTTTTGAAAAAAAATATTTTTTAGTGTCTCCCTATTCTGAAAGCCATATATTGAATTTTTATTTTTTGGGCGACTGTCTTATCTAGGATGACATGGGGGATGAGATGGCGGTTTAATTGGCAGTATATTGGGGTGCATATGACATTTTGGTCGCTTGCTATTACACTTTTTGTGATGTAAGGTGACAAAAATGACTTTTGACATGATATTTATATAATTTTATTTTCTGTGTTCACCTGAGGGGTTAGTTCATGTGTTATTTTTATAGAGCAGATTGTTACAGACGCGGTGATACCTAATATGTAAACTTTTTTATATTTATTTAAGTTTTACACAATAAAATTATTTTTGAAAAAAAAAAATCATGTTTTAATGTCTCCATAGTTTGCGAGCCATATTTTTTTATATATAACCTTTTGATCACTTGCTATTACAGTTTTTGAGATGTGAGGTGACAAAAATGTTTTTTTTTACATTGTTTTTATTTTTTATTTTCTACGGTATTTGCCTGAGGGGTTAGATCATGTGATATTATTATAGAGAAGATTTTTACGGACGCGGCGATACAAAATATATATACTTTTTTTTAATTTATTTTACTATAACAGCATTTTAGGGGAAAAAAATAATGTTTTAGTGTCTCTATAGTCTGATAGCCATATTTTTTTTATTTTTTTTCGGCGATTGTCCTATGTAGGGGATCATTTTTTGCAGGATAAGATGGCTGTTTGATTGCTCTTATTTTGAGAGGCATATGCCTTTTTGATCGCTTGTTATTACACTTTTTGTGATGTAAGGTGACAAAAAATGGCTTGTTTTACACAATTTTTTTTTACGGCATTTGCGTCAGGGGTTAGGTCATGTAATATTTTTATAGAGCAGGTTTTTTTTGGACGAGGCGATATCTAATATGTATAGTGTATTTTATTTTTTTTTAATTTTTATTCAGTGATATGTGTTTTTTTATTTTTTTACATTTTTTTTTGACCCAGACCCACTTGGTTCTTGTAGATCCAGTGGATCTGGTGTCTATATAATACAGTACAGTACACTATACAGTGTACTGTACTGTATTTTTATTTACTTTACATAGTCTAAGCAGACTTGTGCTTTTAGCACAAGTCTGCTTAGACTTTCAGGACCATGGAGAGCAGGATGCTTCTGAAAGCGTCCTGCTGCCATGGTAACCATCACCCGCTGCCAGAACTGAGCAGTGGGTGATGGAGAGGGAGGGGGGGCTCCCTCCCTCTGTGATCCCATCCTGTCGGGGGGCTGCAAAGGCACAGCAGCCCCCTTGATGGGAGAGGGAGGGAGCTCCCTCCCTGTTAACCCCTTATATATAGTGGTCCGTACGGACCGCGGCATGGAAGGGGTTAAAACTGCTGACATCTGCAGCACAGATATCAGCAGTTTTTTTTAGCAAAGTGTCAGCAATGTGCTGACACTTTGCTAAAACCACTAGACACCAGGGAAGAATTCAGGGGAGGCAGGCTATTGCGATCCCGCCTGCCGAACCGCCTGCCTCCTGCACTGCCTCCTGCTGCCCGCAACCACCACCCCTGCACCCCCGCAGCCACAATATGATTGGGGGATGCAGGGGGGGTTAAAAATTAACACTTTGGGGGCATTTGACAGACCGTGGGGATCAGAGATCGCACAAATCGCTGCAAACTGCAGGTCTGAATTGATCGCCGATATGGGGGGGTCACAGGACCCCCTGGGCATTGTAACAAGGTACCTGCTGAATGATTTCAGCAGGTACCTTGTTCCGATCACTGCCGGCTGAGCAGCAGTAATCGAAAATACTCATGACGTACCGGTACGTCATGGGTCCTTAACCGCTTCAGTCCCCCTAGCTTAAACACCATTAATGACCAGGCCACTTTTTACAATTCCGCACTACACTACTTTCACCGTTTATTGCTCCATCATGCAACTTACCACCCAAATGAATTTTACCTCCTTTTCTTTTCACTAATAGAGCTTTCATTTGGTGGTATTTCATTGCTGCTGACATTTTTACTTTTTTTGCTATTAATCAAAAATTACCGAAATTTTTGCAAAAAAATGACATTTTTCACTTTCTGTTGTAAAATTTAAAAAAAAAACATTTCTATATAAATTTTTCTCTAAATTTATTGTTCTACATGTCTTTGATAAAAAAAAGTCCAATAAGTGTATATTTATTGGTTTGGGTAAAAGTTATAGCGTTTACAAACTATGGTGCAAAAAAGTGAATTTCGGCATTTTGAAGCAGCTCTGACTTTCTAAGCGCCTGTCATGTTTCTTCAGGTGCTAGAATGCCAGGATAGTATAAATACCCCCCAAATCACACCATTTTAGAAAGAAGACACCCCAAAGTATTCGCAGAGGGGCATGGTGAGTTCATGTATCATTTCATTTTTTTTCACAAGTTAGCGGAAAATGACACTTTCTGAGAAAAAAAAAAAAAAAAGTTTCAATTTCTGATAACTTCTGGCAAAAAAAAAAAAAATCTCAGACGGACTCACTATGCCCCTCAGTGAATACCTTGGGGTGTCTACTTTCCGAAATGGGGTCATTTGTGGGGTGTGTTTACTGTTCTGGCATTTTGGCGGGGCTAGTGTCACTCATGTAGTATCGCCGTACTCAGGAGAAGTAGGGCAATGTGTTTTGGGGTGTATTTTTACATATACCCATGTTGGGTGAGAGAAATATCTCTGTAAATTGGCAACTTTGAATAAAAAAATTTAAAAAGTTGTCGTTTACAGCGATATTTCTCACACCCAGCATGGGTATATGTAAAAATCCACCCCAAAACACATTGCCCCACTTCTCCTGAGTACGGCGATACCACATGAGTGACACTTTTTTGCAGCCAAGATGCGCAAAGTGGCCCTAAAACCAATGAGTACCTTCAGGATTTCACAGGCCATTTTTACGCATTTGGATTCTCACGCTTTAGGACCCCTAAAATGCCAGGGCAGTATAAATACCCCACATGTGACCCCATTGTGGAAAGAAGACACCCCAAGGTATTCTGTGAGGCGCATGGCGAGTTCACAGAAAAAAAAAAAATTGGCACAAGTTAGCGGAAATTGTTTTTTTTTTTTACAGTCTCATATTCCACTAACTTGTGACAAAAAATAAAATTTTGCATGAACTCACCATACCCCTCACGGAATACCTTGGGGTGTCTTCTTTCTAAAATGGGGTCACATGTGGGGTTTTTGTACTGCTCTGGCATTTGAGGGTCTCCGCAATCATTACATGTATGGCCAGCATTAGGAGTTTCTGCGATTTTCCGTATATTGAGCATACGGGTAATGAGATTTTTTTTTTCCGTTCAGCCTCTGCGCTGAAAAAAAAAAAAAAATTAACGGCACAGATTTTTTCATTCGCATCGGTCAATGTGGATGAAAAAATCTCTGCCAAAATCAGTGACTGCGGTGCGGTGGGCTGGGCGCTAGCTACCTAACAAGTAGCTAACTAACTGGCGGTGATGAGGGACCCTTATGCCCCATTCACACGTCCGCAATTCTGTTTGCAGAACGGAATTGCGGACCCATTCATTTCTATGGGGACAGACTTTGTCCCGCTCGGATCCGGAATTACGGATCCGCGCTTCCGGGTCTGCACTTCCGTTCCGCAAAAATATAGAACATGTCCTATTCTTGTCCGCACTTGCGGACAAGAAAAAGCATTTTCTATATAGTTCTGGCAATGTGCGGATCTGCAAAATGCAGAAAGCACATTGCCGGTGTCCGTGTTTTGAGGATCTGTGGATCCGCGGATCAGATCCGCGGATCCACGGATCCGCAAAACACATATGGACGTCTGAATGGAGCCTTTCAAGGGGTTTGATCAATGGCAGGGGGGTGATCAGGGGGTCTAGATTGGGTGATCAAGGGGTTAATTGGTGAGGGGGGGGTGGGGGGGGTTAGTGTAGTGTTTGGTGCAACTTTACATAGTTACCTGGTCCTCTGGTGGTCGATCCCAGCAAATGGGACCACCAGAGGACCAGGTAGCAGGTATATCAGACGCTGTTCACAAAACAGCGTCTGATATACTTGTTTGATGCGATTTATATCACATCTACAGCCTGCCAGCGATTGATCATCGCTGGCAGGCTGTAGTACAACTCTTCAGACGCGAGATGACGCGCCGCCGCGTCTGATCAGAAGAACAGGACCGCCCGCAGGACGCAATCCTGCGTACGGCGGTCCTGAAGAAGTTAAGGACTCGGGAACCATGACGTACCGGTACGTCTTAAGTCCTTAAGGGGTTAAAATTAACAAAGTTCAAAAAAAATGTCAATTATTAGACACAAATACCTGTCCAATGTCTTGTTCTCAACTAGTGGTACAAAAGTCTCCCTTTTAAAGAGCAGCAGCAGTACAGTATGGAACCTACCAGACAAGACAGGAGATGTGCAGCTGTGGAGGGGTATTAGACAGCAAAATATATACTGCTGGTGACATTGGAAAATATGCCTTTTGTGCACTTATATGAAAATAAAATATTGTTTGTGCTTAAAATACAAAGGGAATGTGTTTAACTTTATGCCATTTGGAGATCATTTCATCTTCAACTTGCTTAATTGTTCACAGTAACAGCAAAAGCTAGAAAAAGTGGAAGCAATGTCCAGTCCCATTTTCTCTCAAAATTTCTAAAAAACAGTTGTCATGCTATTATAATGCTGAGCCTAAGAAGTAGTTGGTGAAATACTGGATTTTTTTTAAACAGTATTAGGAGTAACTAAAAATATTGTCAAAATTAATTTGTCGGTACATAACTGGAGGTAGAGTGGGTTGCTCCATCTCGCCCCTGTCAATACTAAGCCAGTAGTGAGACTTTAACTATTGAGTCTATTCACACAGCAAGGTCAGTGAGTCACACTTTAATCCAGTTAAAATTGGCTTTTTGAACAGTACTTGAATGTGCTGAGGTCACTAATCTTTCTATTCTATGACACCATGGCGCTGATATAAATTGTTGCTGTTCATAATCAAGTCATCTTACTTTACTGTCATAACAAGACCTGTTTATATGGAAAAAAGAACTTTCAAATGTTTTTTTCAGCCATGATTTTAATTTAATACCATTTATGATATAGGATCAGGTTATTATATGTATTAGTACTGACAATACTGGGATACAATGATTAGATTGTGTTCCCTAAGTCAACCTCTGGACAACTGAAAAGACATGGGTTATCCAGCTTATTTATCAAAAACAGCATGACTTCTGTCCATGGGCCATGTATGGTACTGCAGCTAGACCTTTTATAGGGTTTACCCATATGAGTGTCCACCTGACATAAATCCACGCCCGTATTGCTATGGCTAATGGTGTAGCTTTGCAGTACAGATGTGTTCTACCTTGCCTTTCTCCTTGATTTAAGTATTCCCAAGATGGGCACTGCAGGATGACCAACTTGGGACAAAAAAAAACTAAAAAAACTTTTTTGCTACTGTCAGACGTGAGAAGCACAAAGGTTTACTTTTTTCGGACTTGGTCATCTCATGCCAATCATCCTGGAATATTTCAAGCCAATAGAAAAGGTAAGGAAGGTCACAGACACATCTAAAGTTGTTTTCCCAGCACTCATTTTGCTCTACCAATCAACTCTACAGATGTAAAAAAAAGTGCAATTTGGTATATAACCATTTACAGCAAGGTTTTTGACTTGTGCGAAACACCTTTTACTAGGTATTGAGTTTATTACCCAAAACAATGCAGAAGAGGGATTATATCCTGAGGAGAAACTCTATGAAGCTTTCACTAAATTCAACCTGAGAGTGGGATTTTATAGTAATTTAAAATAACTATAATAAGAAATACTATTTGAACTGTACAGTACATTACATACTTATTTCTACAGGAATCACTGGAATTTGTTGCCTATTATAATGTTGCTCTGGTGTTCAGACTTGGCAAACAAATTCCATGTTATACATTTGAATTGTTTCTGTCCCTTGTTTGTTGATTCCTGCAAACCACATTTAGATAAATGTGATAGTTACAAAAGTTTCTGTAACCATACCAGAAATTTTAAATGAGTTCAATTAGTTCAACAGGGAGCAGTACCTTTCTTCATAACATTATATAATGAAATATATTGGTGTCCTCGAGGTCAATAGCGCCACCAACAAACTTGCTTCTCCTCTTCAAGGTAGAAGGATATAGTCTGTTTTCATTTCACATGCGCCTCTGTTTAGCTACCCCTCATTGCACACTACATGATATTAGGATGAGTCTCATAGTAGCTCAGTGTAACATCCATTTTTCCCCCTTAAGGATTCAGACAGGTCGGTTAAGCGTACTGATTCCTCTAGATAATCTCCATTTATCTTGTCTCTGCTTTCATTCTCTCTTTCTATCAATGCCATCATTTGCTCGCTTTCTGCCTTGTGAACGGAGTTTGACCTCCAAGAGTTTTTTTTTTTCTTTCCTTCATTCCTTTAACAATGCAAAGTCGTGTCTCAGTATAGCAGTGAGCTCATAACCTGGTATTCTTTGGCAGGACAAATGCAATTAGCCTCAGAGCAGAAGCCTTGTCAGGAACCTATGCCTGGTTCTTACACCTGCCTGTTCTTCATGGAGATAAGATCTGACCAGTAGCTGTTCAGAAATGACAAATATAGTTGGAAAAAAGCTCTGTACCTGGGCTAGCAATTTACAGACTGAATTTCCACAGGACAAACCATATCTCTATTTCACAAACATTTAAACAGAGGACAACACACAAAACAAAATACTCAATGGACACAGTATATCCTAAAGCTACAATTCAGCAGTTCAAGGCTTCTTTTCATTGAGCTTTGTAGTGTAGTTTTTTTTGTTCATTTCATCCTTCTGTCAGTTATTTAAAGGAGGTTTCCAGTTTCATGCAAATACAGCTTAAAGAGTCCCTGTACTGTCAGACAATTTCATTTAATTTAATACAGAATGGTATAACTAGCAAATTTCTAAATCACTTTAAAAAAAAAAAAAAACATGCCTGCATCCACATCAAAAAGGCTGCAAAGTAATGGCCACTAGGGAGCCACTTCCAACTTGTTGTCAGGTAAGATCCATCCCTGATAAAAGTGACACAGAAGACAGATGAGAGGAGGTGGGGGTGGCTAGATGAGGTTATGAGCCTAATCAAAGAACTGCTTCTACACTATGTCTAAACATCAGAGGAGCCTCCTGATTGTCTGTACGTGTGATTAATTCCTCCTTATCTGTTCTGTGATCTCCAGAACTGTAAACAAACAGAGCGGGAACTAAGAGAAAGTACGTCACATTGTACAGTGCTAGCAGACTTCCATAGAAGGGATATGCCCCTGCTTCTGAATCAATTGCATCTAGCTGTGCTGCTTCTTCACTGTTAGGATTGTACAAAGAAAACAGCCATTAGGCAAACTTTTTTGAAAACTCAGGTATGCTTTAAGGTCCTTTTACATAATGTGATGATGAGGACAAAAATTGGAGGTGAGCATTTGTTCGAAATACTCGTTTCCAATAATTGTCGAGTTAAAACGTTCTGCCAATCACTCCAATAATTGTCGGGTGAAAACGTTGAGCAAATGGCAATCAAAATCATTGTTTTTAGGGCAGCACATTTCCCTGTGTAGACAGGGGTCTGCTGCCCACAAACAGTGATTCTGTATGGGGATGAATGATCACAGTAGAGATTGCCCTTCCTTTATACAGAGAGGATGATTTCTGCAGGTAAATACAGCACCCCTCTTTGCTGAACAATCAGGAAATTTTTAGGAATGAACATTTTGTTCCCGATAATTGCCAGACAATCAGCCCATGTAAAAGGACCAGGAAAATATGAAAAAAAAAAAAAAAATATATATATATATATATATATATATATATTAAAGTATAATAATAATATACTTTTTTGTTTGCCACTTTTAAGGTGTCTACTTGAGATTAGTGAATGAAAACCTTCTTGTTTGAAAAGGTTACTTCCTAAGACATATAGTTTCCAGGTGCCAAGAAAAATATTCCTGAAGATAAAGTAATCTTTACTAGCACACTCATTTCCTTTCTGTATTGCCTCTAACCATCATAATTATCTACAATGATTATGGCACAATTATTTGTATCCAAAAATTAATATATTGCACTCCAAATGATGTCATATTCATTTATCAAAAGATTTATGAGACCTGTACTTTTGCTCTAATGAGATTTATGCAAATGAATCCTACAATAATGACAATGGGATACAAGTTACATAATAGGACTGGAATTCCACATCTAAAACGGAATTGCCCTCTCTACAAACACTTGCTATATTGTGGTAAGAAACATTTTCAAAATCAACTTCAATCATTCCAAATTATACGCAAAATAACCAAGTGAAACAATACCAGATAACTAGAACACAGGTTAAGTTGTATAAAGTATTTCATAATATGGCATCTACAGGATTTACAAATTCAGTACTGCAAACTTAAAGGGCTATTCTGGTTGTGTGAAATTATCCCTATCCAAAGGATAACCATTAGATTGGTGGGGGTCCTAACACTGGGACCCACACTGATCACAAGAATGGGGGGCCCATACCCCCATAGCCCCCTGGATTGAAAGGTGCAGCTGGTTGGGTATGCGTGCGGCTGATCAATTAATTTTTATGGGAAATCCTGAGATAGTCGAATGCTGTTCTCGGCTATATCTGGAATTCCCATAGAAATTAATGGAGTGACCACGCACATGTGCACCAGCCCCACTGTTCATTTCAGGGGGGCTGCAGGGGGTACCGGGCCCCCATTCTAATAATCAGTGGGGTCCCAGCGGTAGGACCCCCACCGATCTAATAGTTTTAACTTCAAACAACTCAAATACTCCCCCATGCCAGTTTTGTGACGGAAAAAAGCTGCAAGCGTCATGTTTGTGACTTTTAAACGCCATTTGCATCAAATTTTGTCACAAATGCAATTTTCCCACTGTCTTCCCAACTTTCCCTTAGCTTAGGGCTAACAGTTTACAGCCATCATAGCATTTATTAGTCATACAATATGTAAGATATGCATGATTACATGCAAATCCAGGGCTTATCTATAGCATACAAATATTAGGATGCCACCCCTCTACGTAGAGCGTTATCTAACTTTATTTGCTTCAATGCAAGGTTTCAAGTAAAGTTTAAAGATTTCCAAGGTCAGGGATTCCTTACACCTTGTATCATCATACATATTGTATCTCAACCAAATTATATTATGGGACAATAGTTATTAGATGCATCACCAATTCCAAGACCAAACTGTCATGAAGCAACAACGGGAGTGGCGTTCCTTTGAGAATGGAAATGCTTTTGGGTTACTCCAAATACAAAAGGTTGGAATTCACTGGTTTAAAGAATTGCAATTTCTGGGATGGAAATTTAATATGGGACTATTTTTGGGTCCACTGATCACTAAGATATTCAATTTTGGGATTAGAAATAAAATAAGATGCTGACTTGCGATATCAGTAAATTTCCACCAAGCAGCAGCATGTTTGAAAAAAAGTTCTTTACTGAGCCCATTTTTGCAATACATGCTTCTAAGCTTGTGAATCTTCTCAGTCTACATAAGCACCAGTTTCTGGAATTAAGCAATGAGTCTGCTGTGATTGTGCAGTTAATGTGCTGTGGATAGTTAATGAACTAAACGATGCTACCAAATCAAGCACAATTATGAGAAAAAGCATGCCCTTTATCATACAATTTACCTAACAAGTGAAAAGATGCCTCATTTCAGAGCAGTGTTTGGCTCAATATACAGCATCTAAGTTGTATTTTAATTAATTGTTTTTATTAGCATTAATGGCTTTTTACTTTACGCTTCTATGATTGCTGTTTGTCTTAAATGGAAGTGGCTATTAACCATATGACAATTCATTTTCTTTAGACACCGTCATCTTCAATTGTAGAAGAATTTCAATGTAAATCTTTAAAAACAAACTAAAGTTATATTAAGATTCTGCTGATATCTTCAGCTATAACTGGAGCAGAGGGAAACCCTTGAACTTTTCTAACTGGTCATTCATAGATAGTGTTGAGCAAATTGTAAAGTTCGGGTCCGTACCAAACTTTGCGAGTTCGGGAACCTGGACCTGAACCCGTACTTTGACGGAAAAGTTTGGGTTTAAGTTCGGTGTTCGGGCATTTAATAAAGCCTTTGAAAGGCTGCAGGCCAGCCAATCAATAAGCTTTTAAGCTGTGGGCACTTAGAAGACATCACAGCCATGCCTAGTAATGACATGGCTGTGATTGGCCAATGCATCATGTGACCCAGCTTCTATACAAGCTGGATCATGTGTAGCACCGCCCATCAGCTCTGAGTAGTGCAGGAACAGGAAGCAGGCAGCTGAAGCGAGGGAGAGTGTTAGGAATCTGGCTATTTGTTTTGTGGGTGACCTATAATATTTTTTGTGGGTGCAATGCACCATCTTTGTACCCCTGACACAGAAATATAATAATTCATCTGGCTATTAATTCTCTGGGTGACCTATAGTTATTTTTTGTAGGTGCAATGCACCACTTCTGTACCTTTGACACAAAAATATAAAAGTTAATCCATCTGTTGTTTCGATGTGTGACATAGAGTGCATTGCAAAAGTATTCCCCCCCCTAAACTTTTTTCCTATTTTGATACATTACAGCCTTAAGTTTAATGTTTTGTTAATCAGAATTTTTTGTGATGGATCAGAACACAATAGCTCCATTCAGACTCCACAAATGGGTCCGCATCCGTTCCACAATTCTGCGGAACGGGTATGGACCCATTAATTCTCTATGGGGCAGGACGTGATGTGGAGAGCACACTATGTGGGGCCCCTAACTTCCGGGCTTCGGCCCCGAACTTCCAGTCTGCGGCTCCGCAAATAATCTAACATGTCCTATTCTTGTCCGCAGTCAGTTCGATGGGGGGTGCCGGCCGGGTGTGTTGCGCATCCGCAACACACCACGGACGTGTGAATGGACTCTAAGTTGGTGAAGTGAAATGAAAAAAATATATAAATAAAACTATTGTTTAGAAATAGAAAACAGAAAATTGGCATGTGCATATGTATTCACCCCCTTTGTTAGGAAGCCCATAAAATGCTCTGGTGCAACCAATTACCTTCAGAAGTCACATAATTAGTTAAATGATGTCCACCTTTGTGCAATCTAAGTGTCACATGATCTGTCATTACATATACACACCTTTTTTTAAAGGCCCCAGAGGCTGCAACACCTAAGCGAGAGGCATCACTAACCAAACACTGCTATGAAAACCAAGGAACACTCCAAACAAGTAAGGGACAATGTTGTTGAGAAGTACAAGTCAGGGTTAGGTTATAAAAAAATATCCAAATCTTTTATAATCCCCAGGAGCGCCATCAAATCTTTCATAACCAAATAGAAAGAACATGGCACAACAGCAAATCTGCTAATCAAGATACGGCCACCCACCAAAACTCACGGACCGGGCAAGGAGGGCATAAATCAGAGAGGCAGCATAGAGACCTAAGGTAACCATGGAGGAGCTGCAGAGTTCCGCACCATAGACTGGAGTATCTATACATAGGACGGCAATAAACCGCACACTCCTTCGAGTTGGGCTTTATGGCAGAGTGGTCAGAAGAAAGCCATTACTTTCAGCTAAAAACACAAAGGCATGTTGTGAGTTTGCGAAAAGGCATGTGGGAGACTACCAAAATGTATGGAGGAAGATGCTCTGGTCTGATGAGACTAAAATTTAACTTTTCGGCCATCAAAGAAAACGCTATGTCTGCCGCAAACCCAACATATCACATCACCCAAAGAATATCATCCATGGGGATGTTTTTCAGCAGCCAGGACTGGGAAACTGGTCAGAGTTGAGGGAAAGAAGAATGGTGCTAAATACAGGGATATTCTTCAGCAAAACCTGTACCACTCTGTAAGTGATTTGAGGCTAGGACGGAGGTTCACCTTCCAGCAGGACAACGACCCCAAACAACTGCTAAACCAACACTTGAGTGGTTTAAGGGGAAACATGTAAATGTGTTTGAATGGCCTAGTCAAAGCCCAGATCTCAATCCAATAGAAAATCTGTCGTCAGACTTAAAGATTACTGTTCACAAGCACAAACCATCCAATTTGAAGGAGCTGCAGCAGTTTGCAAGAAGGAATGGGCAAAAATCCCAGTGGTAAGATGTGGCAAGCTCATAGAGAGGCTCTACAGGTGGCTCTACAAAGGTGGCTCTACAAAGTATTGACTTTAGGGGGGTGAATAGTTATGCACATTGACTTTTTCTGTTATTTTGTCCTATTTGTTGTTTGCTTCACATAACAAAAAAATAAAAAATCTTCAAAGTTGTGGGCATGTTCTGTAAATTAAATAATGCAAATCCTCAAATAATCCATGTTGATTCCAGGTTGTGAGGCACCAAAATACAAAAAAAAGTCAAAGGGGGGGGGGGCTTTAATACTTTTCCAAGGCACTGTATTCCCATTTGTCGTATGAGGTACACGTTTACTTTATTAGTGACAGGGAAATTAATATAGTTAATCTTTCTGTTAGTTCGGCTGCTGACATATAGCCATTTTTGGTGTGAGATACACATGCACTGCATATGTGACAGGGAAAATAATATAGTTAATCTGTCTGTTAGTTCAGTGGGTGACATATACCCATTTTTGGGGTGAGGTGCCCTTGCACTGCATATGCTACAGGGAAATTAATAGAGTTAATCCGTGAATTAGTTTGGTGGGTGACATATTCCTATTTTTGGTGTGAGCTACACCTGCACTGCATATGTGACAGGGAAATGAATATAGTTAAAGGGGTTCTGCACTTTGTTTAAACTGATGATCTATCCTCTGAATAGATCATCAGCATCTGCATCTGATCGGCAGGGGTCCGAAACCCGGGACCCCCACTGATCATCTGTTTGAGAAAGCAGTAGTGCTCCTGGAGAGCCTTCTATCTGTTTACTGCCGGCACAATGACGTCATGACTAGTATCAATTGGCCTGGGTGGGGCTAAGCTCCATTGAAGTGAACAGAGTGTGGCAGTGGAGCTGCCAGAAGGCCATATGAAGGCCATTCAAGTGGCGTATCTCACCCAGAGAAAGCTGGGTGAGAACAAGAAAGGTTGGTAAAATAGTTTTTCCCACTGTCTGCAGCAGTCAGGCTGGTAATGGGGATAATCAGCAGCCAGCTGAGGAGCTTGGATTAATGTGGGTTGAGCTTCTCAATCAGGGCTCCCAGTCTGGGAAAGGAGCAGGCTGTGTCCAGGCCTGTGGAAGCCGGGACCCTCTAACCCTGTGTGTGGGGTAAGCACTGATGATGTGTCTTGGGGAGCTGGGTGGTAGGCCCGGATCCTGATAGAGAGGGAAAGACTGTTTAGTCAGTGGCCAGACGGCCGAGGATTTATTTTTATGATTTTGTTGTACTGCTGTGATGACAATAAAGCTGGTCGTGGCCAGTGTGCACCCGAATCTACAGTGGTGGAGTGGATTCTTGATGCGTGCCAACCGTCTAAGGTGATAAGATGGCGATCTGGAAGAGCTAAATGACCCTGTGTTGTTACATATGGTGGAGGTATGCTATGGCATGAAAATGGCACACGAAGCTGGGTGCTGCAGAGCTAAAAGAGCAAAGACAACAGGTTGCTAAGGGCACCAGGAAGCGTTGTCTGTGCTGAATGCTGCGGGATTGCTGAACGGAAAGTGTTCGTGCTGAAAAGTAAAAAAAAACACTGTTGGTTGCTAGGGGCAACGACGAGACAGCAGGTGATGCTGAAAGTCGTTTTTTGCTGTGTGTGAAGTTAAAGGGCCAGAAGCTTTTTTTGTCCAGTGGAGCAGGTGCTGCTCATAAGAGTGTGGACTATTTTGCTGTGGTGTGAGTAAAACTGCAGTGAATTAAAGGGCCAGTAGCCCAGCAAAGAGGACTAGTTTCTGACAACTTTTCCTGCTGCCATGGGTCTCATGGAGGAGTACACCTGGCGCTTGTGGCGCATACATCAGGGAGAGGAGATGGCCATAGCAATTGGCTATAGTAAAAATGAACTGGCAAAATTTGATGTAGAGCGAGAGGCTCTGGAGGTGCAGCTGCAGCTGGCCCTAAAAATGGGGTCCTCGACACTGTATGGACCCTGCACAAAGTTCCCCGAGGACGGACGTGTGGCCGGAGTTCCCAAGGAGAAGCAAAGGTGTGCTGTTGCCATGGGCAACCGTCGGGAAGATAAAGAGAAGACAAACGGTGCAATTCTCAGGAGTTCCCATATCCCCTGCAACTGTGCACGGAGCCCAAAAAGGTGCGGATGGAGTGACCATCTGGAAAAAGACAGGAGACAAGTCCAAGGCGTCTCCCGTGGCAACTACTGCATTGGGGAGAAGGGTGGTGACCGTGCTGGAGATATTCCTGGACTACCCTCATCTTCCGGGAGTGCTGAGTCAGTGAAGACAAACGGTAAGACTGTTCCTGTTATTAATTATGTGGCAGACCCAGTGATGGTGAGCCGGCGGCAATTGATACCTGCTGAACTGGTGAGCGATAAATTGCCGAGGCGAGGAACTGTCTCGGAAATATGTGACATTGGGAAAAACGCAATGTCTGAACAGGCGGGTAAGCCTGTTGTGATTATTCCCCCACAGGGATCTGGAGGGAAGAAGGTTTTTGTGTCACGTAAGCTGCCCATGATCAAAGCAAAAAAAATGGGAGGCGCTATGAAAAATAGCAGTCCAGTCCAAACGTTGTTGGACGCAGGAAGCCAGGGGAGCCTGGTACGTGCCAGCATGGTGGCTGGGGACTATGTGCTGGACAATTGTGCAGATAAGAAGGACTATCCGATGGTTTTCACTGAGCGTGAGGCTCTAGTGGGAACTGGGACTGATGAACTTGATATGGCATATGAAATTATGCATGACATGATGTGGGGCAATAGGGACACTTCTGTAGAAAGTGGTGACGCTCCTGCAGAACCTGTACCTGTCCCTTTAAGTAAAGGTGTAAGGGAAAGGACCATTGAAAACAGTTGTGTAGTTGAAGAGAAAAATGAAAATATGGTGTCATGTGCAAGACATGATGATGATGATGACGATATGCCTTTTCTCTTGCAAAGCGATGGTACCATATTTGCCGAAAAGCATAATGTTATTGTGGATAATGTGAAGGTGCTGCACATAGAAAACAAGTTACTTGAAGTGCCTAATGATATGTGTGACGATGATATACCTGCTCCTTCAAAGGGTGTGGTCAGGGGAGAAGTGCCCCCCTGCTGGTAAAAATGTGGATGGTATAAAAATGCTATTTGATGTTGAGAGCTCACAACTGAGGGCAACCACTGTGAAAAATGTGCAAGTACATGGGGCAGTCCTAGAGGGTGTACCACACGTACTAGAAGTGGATATGCAGTCTCCACAGGATTCTATGATTAATAAATGGTCCCAGGTGGGGATTAGCTCATTGGTGCCCCTAGAGGACAGGATTGAGAATGACACGAGCGGTATATATAACACATGTTCTGTGACCGATAGCAACTCAGAGAGAGAGGCTTCCATGTCGAGGTCTTGCCAAACTAAAGTGGTTACTAGTAGCGACCAGATGACGAGTATCTGACGAGACGAGAGTTCAGTCGGGTGACCTCAGCCTAGTGTCTGAAGCTCATATTCAGACAGTCTTGGATGACCTGACAGGACAGTACAGCTGCAAACAGGAGGCTGATCTCACTCTCGCCACACGGTCCCTAGAAATCCCACAGAGTGTCTGAGGAAGAATGGTGGTACTCCTACAACTGCTGTTACACCAGAACAGAGTGAAGAGCAGCTGGAACAGAAGGCCCAAGAGTGGGGCGCTGCTAACAAGCTGGTGCGAAAAACTAAAAAGAAGACCAAGGCCCTCTCCTTGGCTAGAGCCCTTGAAAAAGTGCTTAAGGAGCGAGATGAATTGGAGAGGCTGAACAAGCAACTCAGAGCAGAGATGGAAGATCTCAGGAGCTCAAAAGATGAAGTCAATGAGTTGGAGAGGCCTAAGCGCGCTCCTGCGCAGCAGGTGGAAGAAAATGAGATACCTGAAGAGGAAGATCCTCTAAAAGATGCCAAGAAGTCAGAGCCCGTTAAGAATGGGTCTGGAGGTGGTGGCGCTGTGGTGCCAGCCGAGGCAGAGAAGAAGATGGAAGATGTATCTACTAAACCAGATGAAGGTGCTGAAGTGGATGCAGAAGCCCAGAGACTCGTGGCAGTGTGTGGCCAGGACCTGGTCATGAAAGACATTCCCTCTGCTGTCAATGCCTTCCATAAAGCCAGCAGTCTGCTGGGGAAGAAATACGGGGGGACCAACGACCAGTATGAGGGTCCTGTCTACTCCGATGGGCTGGCTCTCCTGAATCCTGCCCGAAAGGAGAACCATATCCTGGGTGAACCTCTGCAGGGATTGCCAGAAGACGACGAGTCTGGTGAAGACCCTGATGTCCCCAGTACCTCCAACCTTGATGAGAAAGAGGAGGAGGAGTTAAGAATGCAAGTATATGATTCCGTGTCCGAGAAGGATGAGATGGCTAACAAAGTGGATGAAGACTCCAAAGGAGTCTCAAAGGCTGAAGAAACTAAGGCCGTTGAGTTGGAGTGGGAAAAAACCTCAGATGTTTCCCAACGTAGGAGCTTTGACCCTGGAGGGGGCTTAAGTAAGGTGAAAAGTCCTACGGCCTTTATCAGGGGGGGGAGGATATGTGGCAGTGGAGCTGCCAGAAGGCCATAGGAAGGCCATTCAAGTGGCGTATCTCACCCAGAGAAAGCTGGGTGAGAACAAGAAAGGTTGGTAAAATAGTTTTTTCCCACTGCCTGCAGCAGTCAGGCTGGTAATGGGGATAATCAGCAGCCAGCTGAGGAGCTTGGATTAATGTGGGTTGAGGTTCTCAATCAGGGCTCCCAGTCTGGGAAAGGAGCAGGCTGTGTCAAGGCCTGTGGGAGCCGGGACCCTCTAACCCTGTGTGTGGGGTAAGCACTGGTGATGTGTCTTGGGGAGCTGGGTGGTAGGCCGGATCCTGATAGAGAGGGAAAGACTGTTTAGTCAGTGGCCAGACGGCCGAGGATTTATTTTTATGATTTTGTTGTACTGCTGTGATGACAATAAAGCTGGTCGTGGCCAGTGTGCACCCGAATCTACAGTGGTGGAGTGGCTTCTTGATGTGTGCCAACCGTCTAAGGTGATAAGACGGTGATCTGGAAGAGCTAAATGACCCCGTGTTGTTACAAGAGCTTAGCCGCTCCCAGGCCAGTGATACTAGTCGTGACATCACTGGGCCGGCAGTAAACAGTGAGAAGGCCGCGGCGCTCCTGGAGCGCCACTACCTTCTCAAACAGCTGACCGGTGGGGGTCCCGAGTGTTGGACCCCTGCCGATCAGATGCTGATCTATACAGAGGGTAGATCATCAGTTTAAACAAAGTGCAGAACCCCTTTAATCTGTCTTTTAGTGGGTGACCTCAAAGAATGAGGAGAGCATCAAATAAGGGACATGGCCCTGGTCGTGGTGCTGCTGGTGTTGGTAGAGCAGTAGAAGATTGCATGGCTGACAGTGCCTCCAGTTCCATCACATTGTCTCCCATCTGGTCCCCTGCTGAAACTACAGAGTTGCCACCTGCAGCCCATGGGCATCTGTCTTTCACCTCACCCCATTCCAAATCAGCCAAGCATTTTAAGCCCTAAGTCATCCAGTAGTCTCTTTTGCTTTTTGATGACTCTGCTGGTGGGGATTCCGTGGGCCATCCACCTAGCCCTGCCCCAGAAGTGGAAGAGATTGAGTGCACTGATGCCCAACCACTTATGTTTCAGGATGTGGACATGGGAGGATCACCGCAGCACATCTCTGATGATAACGAAACACAGGTGCCAACTGCTGCGGCTTTCTGCCGTGTGCAGACTGGCAAGGAGGGCAAGGGTGAAGAGTGTGTGGATGATGATGGGGAGGATGATAAGGTCCTAGACCCCACATAGAATCAAGGTCATGCGAGTGATGTGTGCAGTTCGGAGGAAGAGGTGGTGGTCACACAGCGCCAGCCGCACAGCAAAAAAAGGAGCAGGGTGCAAAAGCAAGGTGGCCGTCCCCTAGCCAGTATGCCTGCTACTGCCCCCCACACCCAGTAACTGAGCACACCAAAGCCAGCTCCAAGGAGTTCCGTGACATGTTCTTCAGACAATGTGCTAACAACAACAGCCTAAAGCGAGGCATACATGTTCTAAACCTGAGCACCACCTGTATGACCAGGCATATAAATGCAAAGCACGAATTGCAGTGTAGTACACACATGAAAACCCACGAAAAATCTCAGGCTCCTCTTGCTCCCTCTTCTGCTGCGGTCTCGGCCTCTTCCTCCCCCTCTGGAGTGACAGTGGCACTGGCCACCCTGAAACAGAGGATGTGGAAGCAACATCACCACCTCCACTACCTTCACCCAGCATGTCCACACTGTCCCATGGAAGCGTTCAGCTGTCCATCCCCCAAACACTGGAGAGAAAGATACCCCCCTACCCACCCTCCATCCCTGGCCCTCAATGCCACCATTTCAAAATTCCTGGCCTTTGAAATGCTGTCTTTCCGTCTGGTGGAGACAGAGACATTTAAAAACCTTATGGCGGTGGCTGTTCCCAGCTGCCACAACTTATCCAGGCTAGCCATTTCTGCCCTGCAAAACCAAGTGGCGGACAAAATCAGGTGTACACTGCGCAACTCCATCTGTTGCAAGGTCCACATAACTACCAATAGGTGGACCAGTAAGCACGGACAGGGACATTCTATCTCCCTAACTGCACAATGGGTAAATGCTGTGGCGGCTGGGCCTGAGGCGGATAGCAGCTTGGCGCATGTCCTACCACCATCGAGGATTGCAGGACATTTCTCTTTGCCTCCTCCTCCTACTCAGCATCCTTACAGTGAGGTCTCAGTGGAAGCACAATGCGAAGGCAGAGGAGGAGGAGGAAGAAGTCGCCAATGCAGCTGGGGCACCGCCAGCACCTCAGAAGGGAGGGTTAGCATGGCCGAAATGTGGAAAAGCTTTGTCAGCACGCCACAACAACCAGCAACATGGTGGACCAGTACTTGTGCACACACCTACACATACTGACTGATGGGTCTGCCCCATTCAACTTACGGGTCTCCAAATTGGGCACATAGCCTGAGCTTGCCCTTTACACCATGGAGGTGCTGGCCTTCCCTGCAGCAAGTGTATTGTCTGAACGTGTGTTTAGCACGGCAGGAGGCGTTATCACAGACAAGTGCAGCCGCCTGTCCACAGCCAACGTGGACAAGCTCACGTTCATTAAAATGAACCAGGCATGGATCCCACAGAACTTGTCCATACCTTGTGCTGAGTAGACAAGTATACTGGCCGCACCCAGACATTGTTATACTCCAGTGCACTTTCTCTTTGCATTCTCTTTTCTATTCCCCAATGTTTTAGGGTCTTCCCAAATTTATAAAAAATAAAATAAAAAAATAATAAATAAAAGGGGAAAAGAAACAACAAAACAGTGTTGGCTACCTCCTCCACCGCCACTTCCACCTACACCGCTACGTCCACCCCCTCCTCAACCTCCTACTCCACTTTGACCTCCGCCTTCTATTTAAAGATAATTATTTTTTTCTATTCTATGTTATTTTAAGTCATTTCCCTATCCACATTTATTTGCAGGGCAACTGTCCTGCTCTTACCCCCATTTTGCTCCATTTTGCAGCCCTCTAGCCCTTACTACGACTATTTTACAACCATTTTAGTGCACCAAAGTTCCGGTCCCTTTTGATTTCAATGGGCTTTGGGTTCGAGTTCGGGTCAAGTTCGGTTCGGCGAACCCGAACATCCACAGGTCCGCTCATCCCTATTCATAGATCATATACATTTGGAAAGAAGAAGTTAGAATGCAGCTGTGTTTCCTATTTTTAGCAGATTTATTTCACAGATTTTTGTGTACTGTCAAATATGTAGCAAATCCTGTCCTGTATGTGTTGGATATGTTGGGCAGATCTTCCTACTGGTACTATACCTTTCTGAGTGGGGTGATCTTGGCAAGATGGCTGTAATTTTAAGGTCACAAATTACAGGTATTAGAAACCATTCATGTTCCTATAAGCTGAAGATAGCCATCAATGATAGTCCTGGGTATTAGAGAAATTGTTGCAGACCATTCCTAGTGTTTTTTGTGAAATGACAATAAAGTGTTCATAGCGAGTCTATACACCGTGCAATAGAAATTTGGTCTTTAGGGAAAAAAAGGCAATTAGAAAAGAAAGAAAAGTATATTACATCACATTAATGGCATACCATGTTTCCATATAGGGATATCGGATATAGGATGCCCATATAGGGATATTAGAATAAAGCTGGCCATACACATTAGATAGGGGTATAGGGGTATTCTGGTTGTACAAGTTATAGCCTATCTACAGTTATCCCAGCAGTAAGACCCCACCAATCATGAGAACGGGGACCCCGTAACCCTCTGAACCCCCCCTCCCCCAATCAAGGGTGCAGCAGGTTATACATGTGTACTGCCGCTCCATTCATCTCTACGGATTTCCAAAGTAGAGAGCTCAGCTATTTCCAGGGCTCCTATACAGATACTGTATATGGATCCTGCGTGCCCAACCTGCCTCTCCGTTCATTTCCAGGGAGTCCAAGGGTACCCTTCATGTGATCGGTGGGTGTCCCAGCAGTAGGACCACAACTGATCTAATAGTTATCCTCTATCTTTGTTTTGTTCTGACAGAACTTTTAAACCCAATGACCCTTATTTTCATTGACACTGCTGCTGCTAATGCGGCTCAGATTTACTACTTAGTTACACTTGTCAGAGATGTTCTCATTTAGTTTGGTGTAAATACATCATAAGCAGTAATGGTTGGTGCCAGAGAATAAAATACACTGATGAGTCATTATTCATTACAAAGGTCAAATAGACCCACAATGACCAAATAATTCTACTTGTCCCTGCTGTTTACTAATGAGTCTATGCAAGCTGAACTGTATGAATGACATTTAAAAGTGTTAATGTGGGAATGTGTCATTAGAACAGGACCTATTGTTTAAATCCTGCTTTTATGTTAAACATTTATTTTTAGAATTTTCAGGAATTTTTGTTTACATTTTCCAGGTCACTGTATATATATTTTCACACTGAGCACTAGGCCTAAAATATTGAAACCTGTTTGGTAAAGGTCAGTAGTCATCCCATGATCATCAGAATTACAATGACATATCACCTATATGTAGCTAACACAGGATCCACAATACGTGATATCACAGCTTACCTACTCCCTCCGTAACTCTACACAAGTCACAGAGCATGCCTGCAAAATTCTTCCATACAAGTCAATGAGGTCATCTCCAGTCTATTAAGTCTATGAACCATGCAACTGCTCTCAAAGAAGAGGAAGACGACATATTTTGGGCCTAGTGGCCAGTGTTAAAACAGAATGCTTTTATGGTTTTTCTAAATATAAATAGGTAATTTTCTGAGAACACACTCCTTTTCAGTGGGGTTTGAAATATGTAGCCAAAAAGTGAGCTCACAGGCCACAAATTTAAGATAATGACATCTTCATATACTTGGTGGCAATTACCACAAGATCTAATGAGAATAACAGTAGGCTGATATTAACTCCTTCTCATTCCCTTCCTAAATAAAGTGCATGAATAAGACCACTTCTTAGAGGAGATCATTACCCTATATTTCAAGAATTAATTTAAAGGGTTGTCTCACAAAAATAGTCTACAGTTTTTAAACCAGTCCAGCACCTGGATATGAATACTTTTGTAACTGCATGTAATTAAAAATGTAGTATTCAATGAAATGCATCTATAAAGCACCACCTGCTGTTAGCTCTTTTCCTAACCTATCTGTCCACCTCATTGAAGTGGACATACATGCTCAGTTCTATCCATCTACTGTCACCAGCGGCAGCACACAGGACAAGCTCCATGAGAAAGTTCACGCCACTCGAGCTGTCAGCTTGAAACAAATCCAGCAGAACAATGAATGAGGAGATCTCTGGAGCCACGTGAGGTAGAGGACTCGTTCTAGCTTTGTTAAGAAGAGGTTGTCACAAACTATATGATGTATGACTTTCTGATTTTACATTAATCTTTGGATAACCCCTTTAATGAGATACTTATCTAAAGTTTAAGGAGACCAAATTTAGACTCAAATAAAATATGTCTTTGTCCAACTTTTTATTTCAGAGTGTGACCATACCTACTGCTGACATTTCTAGATAATATTGCATCTGTAATAACTGGGTTGTGGTATGCTAATTGCATGTGTGGTTCTATTTCTTATTGTGTATCTACTATATGAAGTTGCAACCATAGATAGTTTTTTATTATTATAGATACTGGGAAATTAACTGCAACTGGATGTTACAAATGCCCATATGGCAGATTTGTACAAGCTGCTTTTTGCCAGAAGAGATAAAACAGTGTCCATAGCAGTCTATAGGGTTCATGCCATATCTCTATATAATTCTGATTTTGTACAGAGGCATACACGTTTTTTTTTGTGGATTCAAATCTAACAGAAAAAATGGTGCCATCATTCATATTACTTCTAAGGGAGAAAAGGTTTGTAATACATCATGCCACCAAACGTTTGGACGGTCAAAGGGGGACACTTATGGTTCATTCACTGGCTGAGGCAGGTCATGGTTGCAACCAGTGATTGGCTGAGAAGCCTTCACAGCCATTTCCTGCTGTGTTGAGACAGTATTAGGGGGTGCAACGTGGACCCAACACTGTCAGAACTGCAGCAGCAGAAGATCAGTAAGGTGGGTATAAGTTGTGTATTATTATTTTTTTCTTACAACTTGTTTAGCTTCCAGAAGGGCTTTTTTTCTTGCACTGAAATAGAACCGTTTAATATTAACACAAAAATTATCTAATTACAGAGATTTTAAGGTCAAAATTGCACTAAATAATGAAAAAATATATAATTTGAGACTTAATATACTTATAGGAGGAGATTTATCAAAACTGATGCAAAGGAAAACTGGCTTAATAGACTACAGCAACCAATCAGATTCCCCCTTTCATTTTTAAGAGCTCATTTGCAAAATGAAAGGATCAATATGATTGGTTGCTGTGGTCAACTAAGCCAGTTTTTCTTTGCAACAGTTTTGATAAACCTCCACCTATAGTTCATGGAGCAGTTTGACTAAGGCCTCCTGCAGACGACCGTATGGCTTGTTCAGTGGTTTGCGGGCTGTTTTTTATCGGCTCCGTTTTTCCATTTTTTGTTTCCGTTTCTGTTCCGCTTTTCCGTATGGCATATATAGCAGTTACACAGAAAAAATTGGGCTGGGCTTAAAATTTTCAATCCATGGTTCTGCAAAAAACGGAAGACATACAGATGCATTTCCATATGCATTCTGTTTTTTTTTGCGCACCCATTGACTTGAATAGAGCCACAGATCGTGATTTGTGGGCAATAATAGAACATGTTCTATCTTTGAATGGAACGGAAAAACGGAAATACGGAAACAGAATTACTATTATTATTTATTATTAGAGCTCCATTCATTCGATAGCGCTGTCCACGGAAACACTTCCGTTTTTTTTGCTGAACCATTGAAATGAATGTTTCCGTATACGGAACGCAAAAAGACCATTCGTACAGTCGCAAAAAAAACTTCCGTGTGAAAGAGTCCTAATGGAGAGAGGGCATTGGGTAAAAAAAATGGTACACTTTGGAGGCATGATACAGAGCAAAAAAGAAGCACCATATTAGCACAGAAGGACTGCCTACTGTTCCATAGGATAAAACCGTAAAGACTTTGAGTATCGCTGTGCAGGTTCTGTTGGGGGCATTAGCCATAATATGGTAAGGGTTAGCATTGAAGGACTTCAGAGGAGTGCTAATAGAAGCAGATATTGCTTTATAGTCTGCAGTAAGACTCAGAATGATTCCTTATATAATACGTAACTGTATTCTAGATGCAGTTTTGTACCTGTTATAGATATATTAAGCCTGCAGCCTCAAATCAACTACAACTTTTTTTTTATAGTGGATGAGTGAATAATTTATATTTATAGCTCTTTATACAGCCTGCTAAAAATGGAGTTATATTCTACGTTAAGATTTTCTCCTAACAAACCAGTCAATTTTCCTACTGTGTTTTTGCTACTCTTTAAAAGATGATAATTATGCCATCAGTGTCATTACTGGGAACATCCCACAGTGCCAGCCAATGACCCATATATTTGGCTTTAAAAGAAGAGGCTCGCTGGAACCAGCAGGGAAAATTGTATGTTCTGCCAGGCTTTGGAAAAGCCTGTGAAACAATCTCACACAGACACAAATTCCTGGACTCTGTTTAAGAGCCAAAACGGCAATTGGCTTTTAATAAAATGTGTAACTACTTTAAACAGCATTGGGCATAAAGTTGCTATGAAAGCAGCTAATTAGTATTTTAATTATCATTAGCAGCTGGCTGCAGTGTTAATTCGGGTACTTAGAGCAGTATCCTTTATGTATCTCTGCACAGGTTGAATTTGTAGCAAAGTAGAAATTACTGTTAAACTTCATAAACTGTCAACATATTCCCAAAAAATTATACAAAATATGATATCTTCTTCAATATGTGAGCATACCAGTACAAACACATTCTTTAAGAAGTAAATCCATATCATTTTAATATCACAGAATGATCTGTATATGACTTTCTAATATTTGTAGTAATTTCACACCTTTATTAAGAACCAATACTCTGTTGAAATCGTTCACTAATGCAGCAGCCTGGTTGATTCTTTTGCCTATTAATTATATGTACTAGTGATGAGCGGCAGGTGCCATATTCGATTTCGACGAAATTCGCGAATATTCGAATGAATATTCGTTTCATATTCGTCGAAATCGAATATTCGTCATTTTTTCTAGTTATCGCGATTAACATGCGATTTAAATAATCGCATATTGCGATTTGTACTTAAGGCTACTTTCCTATTGGTTTCATATCTAGAATTAGCGAGGATGACGAATATGACGAATGTATTCGTCTATTCCTCAAAACGAAGATAACGAAGTATTCTACATCTTCGTTTTAGCTACCTATTCGTCAACCTCGCTAATTCTAGCAATCAAATAGGAAGGTTGAC
Organism: Bufotes viridis; assembly: GCA_033119425.1. Lineage (NCBI taxonomy): Eukaryota > Metazoa > Chordata > Amphibia > Anura > Bufonidae > Bufotes > Bufotes viridis. The sequence goes on along the minus strand of CM065594.1, from coordinate 182,184,282 downwards.
TATAGAGACAGCTGTGTTTAATTCGCTATGCGATTTTTTTTTTTTTAATAAATAGAATAATTATAATAATTATATCAAGTAATATAATTATTCTATTAAAAAAAAAAAATCGCATAGCAATTTAACACAGCTGTCTCTATAGTCAACCTTCCTATTTGATTGCTAGAATTAGCGAGGTTGACGAATAGGTTGCTAAAGCGAAGATGTAGAATACTTCGTTATCTTCGTTTTGAGGAATATGACGAATACATTCGTCATATTAGCTATTCGCTAATTCTACCAAGCCAACCATAACTTCTGTGCTCATGGAGCGTCCCCATCACCATGGGAGCGTCTCCATATACTAAAATGTACTGTCGGATTTGAGGAATTACGTTGAAATCGCAATGCGATTAATTCCAAGTTATATTAATCGCATTGCGATTTCAACTTAGAGCTGGGTTTATAATGGGTCAGCTTGCTAGAATGAGCGAAGTTAACGAATATGGAATATAGCAGCACTGCTAAGTTGAATTCGCAATGCGATTAATTTAACTTGAAGTAATCGCATTGCGATTTCAACTTAGCACTGCTTTCTTACATAGGCTAGAATTAACGAATATGGAATATAGCACTAGCAGTGCCAAGTTGAAATCGCAATGCGATTACTTCAAGTTAAATTAATCGCATTGCGAATTCAACTTAGCAGTGCTGCTATATTCCAAATTCGTTAACTCGTTCATTCTAGCAAGCTGACCCATTATAAACTCAGCTCTAAGTTAAAATCGCAATGCGATTAATATAACTTGAATTAATCGCATTGCGATTTCAACGTAATTCCTCAAATCCGACAGTACATTTTAGTATATGTAGATTCTCCCATGGATGGGGACGCTCCATGAGCACGGAAGTCGGCAGAAGCGGCAATGGGCACTGACTAGAGCAGCCAGGAAGCCAGGAATCCTCAGGACAGGTAAGAACTACTGTTGGGAAGAGGGAAAGAAAAAAATATAACTAAAAAAAAAAAAAAAAAAAAACGAATATTCGAAATAGCGAATTTATAGCGCTATATTCGAAATATTCGCGAATTAGCGAAGTGCCGATATTCGCTAAAAAAATTCGCTTTTCGAATATTCGCGCTCAACACTAATATGTACACCTAGAAGAGGGTTAATTAGTGAATCTAAAAAATCTGGTCACTTGTCTACAAAGCTCTCTACCATGCTGCACTCCTAGAATTCCTGCCTCAACTCAGTCTACCAACCAACATGTGTTCTTCTCTTGTCCAGTGATTCATTTTCCTCACTGATTACAACCTTTTACTCTTGACTAGAGATGAGTGAATCGAATCCCATGAAGTGAAATTCAATCCGAATTTCAGGATAAATTCGATTCACCTCAAAGCCAAATTTCCGCATGCTTCGTTTAAGCGAATCGATTTGACCTGAAATAGTATTAAATAAAAAAAAAAATTCATTCTTACCTCCATTGCTCATGATGGGCTGCCAGCCGCCATCTTGATTGAAGATCTTGGCCGATATCATGTCATACATCACCACGTCAGCCGGCATGATGACGTAATCTCGCGCTGCATGAGATTTTGCGCCAGATCTTCAAGCAAGATGGTGGCGTCTGGCACGTTGCAAGAAAATGGACGCGGTAAGTTTTATGTTATTTTCACACTGCTTTTACACTCATGTATGAACGCGGCATCTGAGGGGTACAATGACGGAGGGCCGCGCTATCACAGCTCCCTGTCATTGCACACACTACTTACGAAAAAATTCTCTTCGTGACGGAGTATATTCATAAATAGGACCAGACCTGGGTAAGGTTACTTAACATACGTATTATTTAGCAAATGCCTAAACAGGCAGTGAAACCTATCTTGACCCAGGTGAAGCTAAAACTTCACTTTTATTGTTACATAAAATAAAAAATGTGTATAGGTGCAATTTTAATGAACCAAAACGAACTGGTTTAAAAATACAGTCATCACTCCATTAATGAATGAAGATATTATTCAGTGTACAGAGTTGGGAGGTGTGCACTATCTCCCACTCCCTCACTTTAAATACAGAGTACTGCTGTGTTATTGTTTATAGGGCTGTTGCCACCTACATGGAGCTGCTCACAGTCTCAATGTGTAGTGGGAACTAATATATGTTTGACCACTGATAGGTTGGCACAACTAGCAATTGCTTAATGGCGTTTAGCCCTACAAACAGGGATGGCCGCAGCTTGATACCGCGGCTACCCAGAGAACACTACAGATCAAGATTCTAAACAGAGTCCATCTGGACTTCTAATAATGAATTCTTAGTGGAGCGAAATGCTGCGTTTAAAAACTAACACTGCCCCCAACATTTTTTACCAGACTTCTGGCTTCTTCAGGGGTAAATGGGCAGCAACGGAGTAATTCGTCACAAAGAAAAAAAAATTGTAAAATTCGACCAATCATCCAAATCAAACTTTTGAAAAGTTCGCTTATTTCTTCTCTTGACTGTTGCTAAACATTATATACTGCACACATCATGGCAACATTTTTGATGGAAACCATTAAGCTAATTTCATGCCCAACATGCCAATGCAGTTTTATAGCCAAAGTCAGAATTGAATCATGCAAGAAGAAGTATAAATTCTTGGTTTATATTTCCAATTCCCTTTTTAATCCATTTTGGTTTTGGCTCAAAAACTACAGTAGTGTTGTTCCAAAAAGTTCAGCATAGTAAACCATTCCTAGAGTTAATTTTTACTTTTACAGCTTTGAAAGAACAGTTTCATCAATTCATTAGGACATACAGAATTTTTAATGAACACCATATTAAATTAGACATTTGTGAACATACCCTAATACTCTTATTTCCTACGGCAGGCAATGATCGCCAGTGGTTTTAAGAATCTGGGCAGATCAGCTGACCACCACCCGGCTTCAAACTCAAAATCCTTTTGTCTTCATCTGGCATTCATGTTAGCCATGCCTGGAAACTCACTAATCTGATTTTTACAACAGTCAAAGACAATGGCTTACTTATGTCATCACATCTCTTTACGCAACTCTGGTGTCCTATGGTCCCCCAACAATGTGCTGATAATGTAGAGAGGCGTCTAAAAAAATTTAGATCCATGCTCTAGAGGAAGAGATACTCTTTGTAGGAACTCTGTATACTGGCTAATAGATGATGAGTTTGTACATTACATTTTTAAGTGGTCTCCGTTTTAAATCCCCAACCCTTTAAAATAATCATTTATGGGGGTTGCTCTAATTATGTAATGCTTTTCTTTTTCCTTTATTGCTCCTTTCTTCCATTCTGGGCTGTGCTCACATGACTATGTCAATGTAGCGCTCTCTTAAATCCTGTTATGTTATGTCCATGGTCATGCGAAAGCAGCAGCAATAGGGACAGTGATAGAGAGTGTCTTTGTAACTAGCTGGGCATTGTTAGGGGTGGTGATAGGGAGTGTCTATGTAACTAGCTGGGTGGGATGAGCTATAAAGTAGATGGGCATTGTTAGGATCAGTGATAGGGGGTGTCCATGTAACTAGAAGTGTGGAAGCTATAACCTAGCTGGGTGTTGTAACTGGCAGTGCTGGAGCTGTAGCAGAAAAAGGAGAGCATCATGGGTTGGGTTGGGTACAGCAACAGGAACACATAGAAGTTTGGCTCACAGGACAATATTTGTGTCCCATTCATTATCCCCTTCAGATTATAAGCCAAGCTCACCTGCGGCAGCCAATGGTTGTGTGATTACAGTAACCGGTGACCGGTGATTCCTGTGACTTGGCTGCATGTGACTAGCTGCACCATTGGGCTGTAACCTCACAAGCACTATTTGTAAAGGTAGAGATTTAGAGATTTAATATGTTTACTGTGTCCACGGTTTGTAAAGTGTTATAGAATATGTTGGTACTAAAGAAATAAAGGTCATTATTAATTCAAGAAGCACTTAGCATAATCCTATGGCTGGCATCATGATGTAATCTATCCAAGGAAAAGGCTTAGAGGTGATTTCATGTAGTGACTGTAACAAGGGACTGGGGGGACCCAGGAATATCGTCTTTTTCTCAAGTGAGAATCTGACCCAAGCTCCTGAAAACCAGATATGGAACAGTATTTGTGACTCTGTCAACATTTTCCCTGCTTCTTATGCATTTTTATATTTTGTCTTATTGACTGTTGCAGTTCCATGCCCACATACAGCATATTTAGTTACAACTGTTTTCAGTTTTCATCTGCAAATATGCTGATTCACATACAAAGAAGTGATCAATTACAAGGTTCAGAGTTATCAGCATCCTTTCAGCCATCTCACTATACTTGGGTCTACAACCCTGGTTATTAAACTGCAGGTCTGCCTAGGCAGCGTCTGCTTTACTCATCTTAATGTGTCCTGTCAGTAACAGACCAAAATTTCTCGCAAACCAGCACAGATGATCATTTGTTTATGTCACTTGAAAGATGATCATTAAAAAGGCCAAAGCTATTTATTTCATATTTCTTTCTTTATGGTCTTTATTGGTAAACGGATGCCTCCTTTAAGTGGGGAAAAACAGCACAGTCAGGTGGAAAGCAGGTAGACCGTCATGTCTGGTTATCTGCATCCCTGACATCACTGCCCGCTAAATTGCTTGTTGATAAATTAGGCTATTTAAGAGAAAGTGATGCCGGCATTACTGTTATTAATGAAGCTGAAGTACAAAGACATTAAAAAGTAGCCTGACTGCTAGACTGCGTCTTCATGTGTGAGTAATGTATGCTTCACTGATAGGACTTTAAAACTGACTGGAGAACAAGGAAAAGATTTACAGAACAAGGAAACACAAAGAAGGTCAAACTGACAATTATTAGGGGTAATAAAAAGGATTTATTTTATTTAGCATGATTTATTTATTGTTTTATTTAGATTTTCAATATTTTAGTAAACATTGAGCAGAAAATTTTTCATGAAACTGTTCAAAAAATTAGTAAGCTAGCTCTTCATAGATTCCTGTTCTTTACATGTCATCTCTAGAGTCTTATGATGAGAACTGAGCTCCTGTTAGGCTCTATAATGGACTACCTATGAGCAGTTTTTCTTGAAGGGGTTGACAGATATGGTCACAGACCTCACCTGTTTGTCAGAAAGAATATAATATCAGATAATGTCAGCCACTCTGCTTTTGTCATGCACCAGTCTCTATGAGCAATGGATGAAGGTGCTAGAAATATAATGCTGTGGTCATGAAAAGACTGCCTACTGTCGGCAAAAGGCACTTTGCGGGAACATGTTGGACGAGCTTATAGCTTTTAAAAAGGAAGGGAGAGAACAACAATAAACATTTGTAATGTGCTTTTCTAGTCAGGATCTCAACGCGCAGTCCAGGAGCAGACAATTAGTTCATGATAATTCCATGTCAGGAAGTTCTTGAAGCAAATTAGTTATTTGCCCTCAAATGCCAAACTGGATAAGTGCGTTTTGAGTCTCGTGTTAAAAGAGTTCAGTGATGATATCTCTCTTATTGACCTGGATATTGTGTTCCAAAGAGTGGGGGCTGCATGGCAGAAGGCTCTGGCTCCAAAAAAATTGTGGCGAATCCACAAAGAGGACCTTTCACCACTCCTAACAAGCCTGTTTTAATGGATTCATGCTTTCCCCATGTAATGGCAATTCTGGAGCATCTATTCTTTTTGACTCTATGTTGTACCATTCCTTTATTATTTCTACTAAAAGTTATGAATGAATTACTAGCAGTCTGCAGTAAGGGTACAGAGGGGTGGTAACAAGTGGGAGGTGTGTATCTGCATAGTCTGAAAATGGCAGCACTGATTGGATAGAGGGTTTCTTTGCAGGTACACCCCCAACTTGCTACCACCCATCTGTACCCTTACAGCAGACTGACAGCAATTCATTCATAACTTCTAGTAGAAATAATAAGGAATGGCACAATATACAGCCATTAGAATAGATATTCCAGAATTGTTATTACGTGAGGAATGCATGAAGCTATTAAAGCAGGCGTATCAGGAGTGGTTAAAGGTCCTCTTTAAAAGTTATCCTTTATTTTATTGGCAGCCATTGCAGAGAGAGGAGGGTGAGTGTTATCAGAGCATGACTGTGTAGGTGCTGTCTGACAGAAGCCACCTTGTCGATGGTAGATGGATGCAAATTTTCTTGATCAAAAACATGCACAAAGAGCTTCTATTTTTCATATAGTAAGTAGAGTAGTAATGTAGTTCACATTTATTCTTGTTTTCAATGTTCACATGTGTATTTGTGCATAAAGCAGTTTGCTGCTAATTGTAGTCCTTGTTTTTGCATTGCAGCCATGGTAGCATGCACCTCAATTTCCTTTATACATAGTTTGGAGGTGCTGGTCTAACTCTTTTAGACTGTGCACTGCCACCCATCCACCTAGTTTAATAAGAGTATCCCATTGCTGGATACTACATTGCTCTGAAATTTGTAGGCCAAAAGCCCAGGACAGTCAATACTGTTAGTGTAGGTCCTGTCTGATAGAAGCAAATGTCAAGGAAGATTGATTATTAATCTAGTTGAAGCATTTTGAACTAGCTGGAGGGAATGTATTGCTTTGTCTGGGAGGCCTACATAAAGGGCATTACAGTAGTCCAGCCTCAAGGTTATGAAGGTGTTTAATTATTGCAATGTATCATAGGTGTAAGTATGAACCTTTAACAATGGTATGAGTGGTGAAGGGTTGCGCTTCCCAAGGATAGAGGTGGTGGATGTGCAAGTTGCCACTTTTCTGTCAGACAGGAGGTACCTCAGGAAGTTTAAGGGTATATACTGTGTACTTTATTCTTTTTTTGAGTTTCATGTATTGTTAGTGGACTTCGGTCTGTATCTTGGGCTTGCGTGTAAGGGTACAGCTACACTGCAATTTTGGGCACAATATGGTCACGTGCCCTTGTCGCTTCTAAGTATCGCAGTACAGCAGGGCATCCACAGGAATGAATGGTGTGACAGTGCCACTAGCATGTTTTCTGCGACAAAGAAACGCAAATTGCAATAAATCACCCCTATCCTCCAACTGCTTCTTCCTAAGCTGTACTCTGGATCTCCCAGCTGCAGTTTATTTTTATAGCCTCAGCATTGCTGCCCCATATACTGTTCAACCCAGTGATTGGCTGCATATACCGCTCTTAGAGGGTCCTATATTGACAATTTGAGATTTTTGGCCGGTCATGCACGGTGCGCTCCAATTCACTTCTATGAGGAGCTGGCTTGGTGGTGGCCAGACCGGAGTCCTCCAGCCACCCCCTTGTGGGGTTTCATTCTCGATATAGGTGAGGGTCCCAGTGGCGGGACCCGCACCTATAAGACAATTGGAGAATATCCTAGCGATATGCCCTCATTGTCTATGATGAGACAACCCCTTTAACTATAGGATACAGGATGCATGCATCACTCCTAATATGGTGTGAATATACATATACTGTAGGCACAGGTTTGTAATAATAATGAATAGTAGTACAGATCACCAAACTACTGTCGCTTACGACAAAACACAATGTAAAAATGGCAACGAAAACAAGTGAAAATCCTGCAGACTGTTAACTCTTTATAATACTCTGCATAGGTTAGGCTCATTGAGAGACAGATGTTTAGAGATGGGGAAGAAATCAATGAATGGCATGTTTCTTGCTCCCTGGTGACACATTGAATGTGTTTTTTGTAATGCTATTACAAGCAATGTACAACTTCGCCTCTCACTATAATTCAAATAAAGGACTTTGATGTAATGTGTTGTTGGATATTCCCCAGACTAAGACGTTCGTGGATAAAACAAGAGGATGCTAACAAGGTGACAAAGTATTGAGTGTGAGGTTTCTGCGAGTTAAGTATCCTGTGTAAAACAAGATATACTGCACAAGATTCTCCAAACAGCGAGATGGAAGACATATCCTGTTAAACCACTTATTACTACTAGCCACAAGGTGCCAAATTGTAAGCTAGACTGTAGTAAACTAAACCTTATCTAAAACATTCAGAAATTGATAGCTGGAAAAGATTTCAGTGTGTGGCACACAGACTGGCCGAAGATGCGCCAATGCACCTCTTAAAGGGGTAGTAAGAGTTAAAAAGAATAGGAAAAGGGCAGGGCAGTGTTAAAACGATAAAATAATGAATACTCACTGGTTCAAATCCCTTCTGTTCCAGTGCCACTGATCAGATTCTCCTGGATGGCCTTGGTTTATATGACTGCAGACGTTATGTGTCCAGATAAAATTCATTACTGATGCAGCCAATCTATGGCCTCAGTGGTATGATGCTATATGCTATATACTGCTGAGGTCAGTGACTGACTGCAACAGTCATATACCCAATACTAGCACATCACTGCTGCAGCCCAAACCATGACATCATAGCTGCAGCAGTAGTTAGGATCAGAGTGGATCCCTGCATTTTTTTTCCTATTTTATAATTCTGACAACTCCTATAATAAATTTGGCACGTCTTATTCCAAACAACTTTTGGTTGGAAGTTTTTCCAAGGCTATCACCTGCTAAATATATCTGCTCCAATAGGACAAGGACCCAGAATGTGCAGGTGACCATGTATGTAATGCAACATCCAGGGTCATAATACTCAAGACATAGGGCCAGATTTATCATTACAGTTACATCTTACTCCACTTTTACATATGCCCAAAGTCACTTTTGGCTCAGTCAGATTTATTAATGGTCCTTTAATACTAGGATAAATGTGGCTTGATGGCAGCAGTTTATCATTTAGTAAGTGGCTTTACAAAAGTTGCACGTCTTTACAAAAAAGTTGCATGTTCTACTAAAAAGTTGCATAAGATAAGCATGGCCCTCACTGGAGTGAAATTGCGCACTTTTGGGGACTTTTTTGCGACTTTTTAAATAGTCCCAATAGTAAATCTGTCTAGAGGTTCATTTACATAAGACAACACACCCACTTTCTCAAAACTGGAGAGCTTAGTGCAGAGCTTGAAAAAGTCCCCAAAAATGCGCAATTTTATCAATTGCGCATTTTTGGGGGATTTTTTCATTCCATTAAAGTGACTTTAGCTAATGATAAATCTGGCCCATAGTCCTATGTAGTTAATAGATATGCAGAGAAACACAGAGTTTAATGAAGAAAGACTTGTCCAATGTGTTTTCTGGAGATGCTACCTAAAAAAGGGTTTCCATAGATAAATAGTGTGGTTTAATTCATATTTATCTTAGCAAAGTGTGAAAATACTGTACACAGGGGTAACACAATTTTTTACTAAATTGATTCTTATTCACTAAGATCTACACAACTACTACTGTGTGCATAAAAAAAATTATTTCACCAGTTTTAAAAAGCGGTTAATATGATAATTAGGTTGTGTTCTGCTTTAATCATATTCATGAACTCATTACGGGTGAATATATATACATTCAAATGAAGGTCTAATTATAATGCTCTGATTTATTGTTCTTTACGCTGCCATTTATTTGCCTCACACTACAAATGAATAGAGTCTTTGAAGGGACTAGGAATACTGCGGAAGACTGGCATTTGTCAAAAGTCACTTCTATGAATCATGATGTGGTTGTACAAGAACTGATTAGGTGGAGTTTAACAGAGTGACAGGGAAGAGATGGAAACATGACTGTTTTTTTTACTTTGCTCAACTTTTATTTAGTTTGTTTCAAATTAGAGGCAATTTCATCTTCAAACGGTGATGGTCTTTAACAGCGCCCTCTCTTACAAAACAGGAATTCTCTGCTTCTTGACCTGATTCTTAACAGTTCCAGCTCTACTGCTGCACCTTTGTTTTGTTCACCTCATGCCTGCAGTGGCAATTGCCATACCTTGTGTGTCCCTCCAGATCCAGCCATATGGTATATATATATATATATATATATATATATATATATACATATTTAGAGTTCTGAACAAGAGAGAAATCAAAATCAAATCAATATACCCTTTTCTTTCAAAACAGCATCAAGTCTTCTGGGTACACTTGATACTTTTTACTTTTTTTGTTTTTGAAGGAACTCGGCAGGGAGGTTGTTCTAAAGATATTGAGAAACTAGTCACAGATCTTGTGTGGATGTAGGCTTGCTCATATCCTTCTGTCTCTTCTTGTAATCCCAGACAGACCTGATTATGTTGAGATTAGGGCACTGTGGGGGAAGTCATCACTTCCAGGACTTCTTGTTCTTCCTCCTTGTACTGCATGATGGCTAAGTATGTTCTTGTATTTCTCATTGTTGAGGACAAGATTGCGAAAAAGCTCCATCATGCTTCACTGTTGCCTATAGACACTCATTATTGTACGAATCTCTCTCACTTTGACTGGAACAGAAGGGCCTCCCCCAAACTATTTCCACAAAGTTGGAAGCATGTAAATGTCCAAAATGTCAAAGTTTTGTAGGGGTAATAGTTGAGCCAGTAGAAGCAGAAAACAGCAAAACATGGAACAGACACTGCAAGGAAATCCACAACATTAAGCTCCTAGCGCAGTTTTTGTGCTGATGTTAATGCCAATATAAGTTTGGAAATCAGCACTTATTGAATTAGCAGACCATTTGCAACTATTATGCAGTATGCGCCTCAACACACCTCTGTAACTTTACTTGTTTACTTGCTTGATTTTATACACCTGCGGTAACGGGTCTGAATGAAACACCTGAATTCAATTATTGAGAGGTGTCTCCCAATACTTTTATCCATATAGTGTGTGTGTGTATGTATATATATATATATATATATATATATATATTTTTTTTTTTTTGATGACCAAATTTCGTTAAATTTTGTGACCGATTCTGTGGATTTTTCAAAAAATTGGTTTTGTGTCCAAATTGATTCTAAACAAATTAGATATACTCCAATTGGACGGAAAATTGGTATACTATACCTTGAGGTCTTCTACGACTTGGAAGATTTATTTTAAGTATTTTTGCTCTATCCTCTGTTTTTAAGGTCTTAAATGCAATGATGGCAATAGCAAATAATGTCAGAGTGACATTGACATATATAGCTAATGTATGGTTTAAAAAATGGTTGACAGTGTTAACAAACACCATTTTAAAAACACACTGGACTGTAACATGTTTTATGCTTTTTCATATTAGAAACCTTTCAAAAATGTTCCCATATTGGGGGCAGATAGTGTTTAAATACACAGGAAGGGAAAAAGACAGTGACTTGTTGGTACCTATAATTGAAAAATTAAGTCTTAATGGGGGCAGATCCCTGCCACTGTTTATACATGCACATTTTAATGTCACAAGAAACAGTTGCTTGTCCTGCACAAGCGTCCAAAAATTTGAGTAAATAGGGTCAGAATGCCTGCCTGTATTTATACAAACACAAGTTTACTTATCAAAGGAAACAGTGGCTTGTTCTCAAGTTGAAAAAGCTTGCAAAAATGATACCTTTCATTCGGGAGCAGCAACAGTACAGTGTGGATATACATAGAGTAAGTTTTGTAGAGGTACTAGTAGCAGCAATAATAGAGCCATATAAAGGGATATTAATATACTATAACTATTCTTATATATAGTAAAACAGCTTCCCCCTGCGTCTCTGCATTGCCAGTAGCAAGCACTTACCGCTCACTCAGGTATCTCTCCCGGCGGCTGGTTAATTACACAGTGCGCAGGAATACAAGAGAAGAGCTCACTGACAAGGCTGGCCACACTGATCAGTGTGCAAGAAATAAGGGAGAGATTTATCAAGCTGGTGTAAAGTAGAACTGGCTTAGTTACCCATAGCGACCAATCATATTCCACCTTTCATTTTCCAATCAAGCTGTGATAAATGAAAGGTGAAATTGGATTGGTTGCTATGGGCAACTAGCCAGTTCTACTTTACACTAGTTTCATAAATTTCCCCTTAAGTGTATCAATATATATTTAATTTAAATATATTAGTGTACTGTCCCCACTACTTTATAAGGAAGCAGTGAGGGCAGATGCCCAGCAGCTCCAATCCCAGCCTGTCTTCTTAGTCAGCATAGAACGGTGCTGTTGAGAGAGCTGCTAAGGGACATTTCAGCCCAAGTTTTCTACTATACATAAACAATTTCTCTAAATAAAGTAGATTAGAAAAATATTCATTATCTCTGTTCCTACACAAGGTCAAAAAAGTACAGTATTACATGAGTAGTACTGCTGACACTGACTCTGGGATTGCTAATTAATATGTACATATTCTCCCAACCATAGTTCTCCTGCCATGCTACCACAAAACCCCACTTGAATGCATTGACCAGACTCCTGATCTCATGCACATAATGGAGACGACCTTCTGAGTGTAAACTCAGAGGCCTTCTCAAAGTATTCAAACGGTAGCTTTTGGTGGCACATCAGGGCATCAAAAAGGGAAGTAACATAGTAACATAGTAACATAGTATATAAGGCCGAAAAAAGACATTTGTCCATCCAGTTCGACCTGTTTCCTGCAAGTTGATCCAGAGGAAGGCAAAAAACCCCTGTGAGGTAGAGCCAATTTTCCCCACTTAAGGGGAAAAAATTCCTTCCCGACTCCAATCAGGCAGTCAGAACAACTCCCTGGATCAACGACCTATCTCTAGTAGCTATAGCCTGAAATATTATTACGCTCCAGAAATACATCCAGGCCCCTCTTGAATTCCTTTATTGTACTCACCATCACCACCTCCTCAGGCAGAGAGTTCCATAGTCTCACTGCTCTTACCGTGAAGAACCCTTTTCTATGTTTGTGTACAAACCTTCTTTCCTCTAGACGCAGAGGATGTCCCCTCGTCACAGTCACAGTCCTGGGGATAAATAGATGATGGGAGAGATCTCTGTACTGACCCCTGATATATTTATACATAGTTATTAGATCTCCCCTCAGTCGTCTTTTTTCTAAAGTGAATAACCTTAATTTTGATAACCTTTCAGGGTACTGTAGTTGCCCCATTCCAGTTATTACTTTAGTTGCCCTCCTCTGAACCCTCTCTAGCTCTGCTATGTTTGCCTTTTTCACAGGAGCCCAGAACTGTACACAGTACTCCATGTGTGGTCTGACTAGTGATTTATAAAGTGGTAAGACTATATTTTCATCACGGTCTGGCTAGGACATCACTTAATTCCCTTAGGATACGGGGGTGTATGCCATCCGGTCCTGGCGATTTGTCTATTTTAATCTTTTTAAGTCGCTGCTGTACTTCTTCCTGGGTCAGACAGGGCACTTTTAAAGGGGAATTTACTTTTACATTTTGCATTTCATCTGACAGTTTATTTTCCTCAGTGAAAACAGTGAAGAAGAAAATATTTAATAACTTAGCTTTATACTTGTCGCTTTCTGCAACTCCCCCCTCATTGCTACGTAAAGGGCCAACTCCTTCAGATTTATATTTTTTACCATTTATATAATTGAAAAACATTTTAGGGTTAGTTTTGCTCTCTTTGGCAATTAATCTCTCGGTCTCTAGTTTAGCAGTTTTTATTAGTTTTTTTACATATTCTATTTTTTTCCTTATAGTTTATCAGAGCTTCCTGGCTCCCCTCCTGTTTTAGTGATTTATATGCTTTCTTTTTGTCATTTATTCCTTTTTTTTTTACGGTTCTATTTATCCACATTGGTTTCTTCTTATTTCTTAGCCTTTTATTTCTATAAGGTATGCATCGATCACAATTAGATGTTACGATGCTTTTAAAAATCTCCCATTTTGTGGTTGTATGGCCCATCCTCAGTACAGGTCATTAATGTCTTATTGTTGGGGACTCCAGGCATCCTGCCTTTCAGCTGTTTAAAGAGCCTGTGGTGCTCTGTTGAGTGCTGCTACCTCTTATTAGGCTATTGATGTCACGTTCATCGGTCTCATAACCTAGGTGAAGCTCAATTTCATTCAAGTGGATGGGCCTGAGCTGTCATACTATACAAATTACGGTGTTCTGCTTGGTACGCTGTGAAGAGCATAGGGTGCTTCAAACAGCTGATGGGCAGGGCTGCCAGCTGTTGGTCACCCCACAATCAGATATTGATGACTGATCTTGAGCATAGGCCATCAATATAAAAATTTCTGACAACCCCTTGTAGTAGGTGACAGACTCCCTTTAACATCGATTGTATGATTGGTGAGAAAGCTTGAGACTAGACGTCTTTTTCTTTACAGACATTATGATATGTAGAGATGAGCGTCGTTTTTATAAATTTGATTCGGCAACTTTGCTGAAGTTAAAATTTAATTAGTTATGAATTAATTTGTCACGAATCGCTATAAATCAGGTATACCCAGGCCACTTTGCCTTAGGGTATGGCCACACGGAGCAGCTGTACTTCAGGCGGCACATTTAATGCACCTTTAAATAGGGGCTGTTACTGGTATGGGGTTTGGCTATTTATGTGGGGACACAATGTGTTAATTATTGCTGTTCTGGTCTGCAATCTGCGGGTTATTTGAAAGTAAGCACTGAATATTAATCAGCTCTGGAATACCCATTTCTCCAACCCCAGCGCTCTCCTGCCCTACAGGTGGGAGTCCTTCTGCCATCTGCTTTTCCTCCTTTTGCACATCATCTAATATCGACGAGAATATGTCATTAGGAACATCCAGCTCCTCCTCTCTCTGCATCTTGCTGACTATTCTAGGACATGGAGACTTTGAAGGATGATTTGGAGGAATTAAGCCAGCAAAAAATAAGGATTGTCATCATAAAAACCTGGATTTCCTAAGGGATGCAGACTGGATGGCATTGGTTGGCTCACTGGCACCAGAATAATAAAGGCTTCCTTCATACTGGTATTGAATCACATATCTTAGTTTATGGCTGATGTAGGAATAAGTAGATGTAGGAGTAAATAAATAAAACTGATGCAGAATAAGTCTCCCTGCACTCTCTCTGCATTCTCCCTGCACTCTCCCTCTCCAATATTCTTATTCTAAGCATTTTCAGCAATATTTTCCCTATAGCATGAGTGCTTACCATGTCTCTCCCTATGCTCAGATCATAGGACAATGGCTGAGACCATGTAGGAAGAGGGTTTCATAGGGCTGTGATATCACAGGAGATGGCTATCTGCGAATTGGCTGGCTGAACAGCATCATGAGTGATCTTGCGTTCCCTGGCTTCTTACTTTGATTTTTTAACATGTGCAGCTGCCATTTTAGGAAAAACTGATTTGCTACCATGGAGTGTGAAGAAATTCAGATTTGTTGCGAAACAAAATTTTCCTAAACTTTTGCCCAAATTCTGCTTCCCTAAACACTAAAGATATGTGTAGAGATAGGAATGCATGTGCTGGCCCACTGTGCCACGAGGAAAGGAAATCTACGCTGGGAGTCCCCTTGATGAGTTCTTTCAGCAATAGCATTAGCCCTCTCTACAGTACCAAGTGTAATAACACGACTGCTTATTTCATTAAAAAATTGGATACTTCCATAAGAAGAAGCAACCTGTCTTGTAAATCAAATACATTTGCAGACTCCTTACACAGAAGTGGTTAAACATTTAGCACCTACATTGGTACTTAATAATCCTTGTGTGAAGTGGCAGCCTACAATTCTTTAAACTAAATCTTGCTACTGTTGGACAGCAAAGCAGTAATAAATCATTGACCTCAATGCAGAGTGCTACATGCCAAGATTTATAGCCTCACTGTGGTATAAACAAATAAAATGGGAATCTTTATTGAATTCCTACCACATTTCCTCCAATATGCCCTCATTTAAAAGCTTTACCAATATTCAACAAGGAGGAAATAATGAATCATTTTGCTTTAAATGTCCCCTTATGTGAGTGCAAACTTTCCAATAAAATTTACTCAGCTGAGGATTGCATTAATATAAGATTGACCTTAGGACAACCCATGTATTTATTTTGTTATGGATGTAGCCACTATAAGATATCAAATATAGAGTTATAAAGGAAATCTAATAATCTTTAACCAATATTTAATAAAAGACAACCAGAATAAGCACATTTTTTAAACAATCATATAATTTATTGAAATAAAAGTTATCCAACATCTATGTCACCAATGTAACCGTCTCCATAAATGTAATACTTGTGGTGCTACCTATAACAACTCCCAAAAATATTAGTGTGGGGGAATTCCAGTCCAACATTTCGTCCAACTTTTGTCCAACTACAAAGTCTGGACTCCATTTATTCTACCTATCCATCATCCAAGTTCAACTACCCTTTTTGCCCTGCTTCGGACCACATCACGCCTGGGATCCAACCGTATCCACATAGGAACACCGTGAAACATGTATACAACATCTACAAAGACTGTAGGCCTCCCTGCACCACTCTGGCAATCCTACCCCTAGGTACCAACATTACCATCTACAAAGGGGACTCCAAGTCCTTGCTGCTTCACAGCAGCTGGTGTCACGACTACTTGCTCTATAAGAGGGACATATTTCGTAGAAACTTCCTAAGGGGCAAGTGATACCCCAGGCGCAGCCAGTGGATTTGCTGCATAACCACACGATGTGAGGGGGTACAGCTCCTGTGCTGTGTGTAGAGGAGAGGTTAGTGGTTTCTCTTCCTCTATAAGTTGTCAAATACTAGGAGTTGTAGTTCTTTCCTTATACTCACTCCCTGTAATGTCCTTTAATAGACCACAATAACATCCTAGAAATCCTGGGAGTTGTGGATCTCTCCTCTTATAGCCCTCTCCTCTTATAGCCCTCTCCATATAATGTGAACCAAGGCACCATAATACCAATCTGACATACTGGGAGTCGTAGTTCTCTCCTCATATCCCTCTCCCTGTAATGTCCATTGATGCCCTATAATAACAGTCTGAACATGCTTGAAGTTGCAGTTCTCTCGTCATATCCCTCTTCCTGTAATCTGCTCTTCCACTGATGCCCCATAATAACAGTCTGGACATGCTGGGAGTTGTAGTTTTCTCTTCTTATACGGCTCTCCTTGAAATTCTCACTGATGCTCCATAATTACACTCTGGACATGCTGGGGGTTGTAGTTCTCTCTTCTTTTACATCCTCCTGGCATTGCAGTCAAATTTCCAAAAATAACATCCTGGTCATGAGAGTTCTTTTGTCAGTAAAATTATGTTCTGCAGCATCTGGAGCACAACAGTGAAAATCACTGTAGTGCCAGATCTGAGACATCACAGATGATGGGTTTCCATCATGGAGCCTGCAATGTAGGCTCCTAAAACAGATGTAATCAAAGCCTTGTGTGTTCTGAAGCATCAGATTATCATGTTCTGAAACAGATGAGCTGTGCGTTATGAGGTTCTGCATCAGCCGATTTTTCCCTAATGCTAAATATGTAACAAGCCCCAAAGGTACTATGTGCCTGTGCCGATTACTGAAACGGATGGTGCAGGCACAAGATACATGGCAGACAGGGCCGGCAGGAGACAAAGGCTGCCTGGCCCTGTCAATTAAGTGCAGCGGGGCTTGTCCAGAGGTGGGAGAATGGAGCTTCTAGGAGCAGGGGCACTGCTACCTCCTAACCACGTTTAGCTATGCCAGATGCCAAAGAGACTTTGTAGTGTTTAGGAGAACTTTTCTTGGCAGTCTAGAGCGAATGGAGAAGAATAAAAAGGTGAATGATATCAGTCAGAGAATTGTCAGTTTGAGTGAATGGATTAAATACTTTAGTATCTGTGTCTGCACCTTGTAAAATCTTTTGAATTTATTTTCTGCTTAGGACACAAAATATGCTCCTCATCTATACTTCATTCCTGGACTCTGCTTATCGCCTGATTCCTGCCTGCTTACTTTGGCTCTCCTGTTGCCGACCTAGATTGCCTGACCTGTTTCTGTGCCGCCTGCCCTGACCTATTGCCTGTCTGACTAAATCTCTGCCTTATCCTTTGGTCCTGCACCATTGCTCCTGGTAACGACTCTGCCCGCTTGACTACTCTTGTACTTCTGGTACCTACTCATGTACCTTCTGGACCGCCCGGACCAGCTGCAAATGACTTGGTGAATACCAGCTAGTTGCTTAGACACTCCCCTCCAGAGTATAGCCAGTCAGTAGCACAGTGGGTCCACACCCGCTGAACCATGACAAGGGCCTAGAGAAAGATGCCCAAAGAAGGGCACTGCACTGATTAGTGTATTGTATGGATGCTCTAATGAAATCATTCACCCTACTTTTCTCTCTGGTCGGAGTGAAAAAGTCAAGCTTTTTGCTGTGCTAAAAGTCCAAACACAGAGGAAGTTAAAGAGCAAGGACAGGAAGTAGAATATATAAAGTGACTTTAAAATTATTTCCCCAAAAAACACAGTTTTTTTTTCCTAAAGAAAAAATTACACAGAAAATTCAAATATAGGCAGTTGATGTTTGATATTAAAAAAAACTGATGGTAGTGTCTCTTTAGGCTTGAGCGTCAGGGAGACAAGCAAGATATTTCAAAGTATTGGAAACATTGTTTAGATGAGAGGACTCCATATAAATTAGATTGTATAGCGATTCCAAAGTTATTATTGTTCATCCAATTTGTATGGATTGGGCAACTAAACTAAGGGAGCAATTGCTTGGCTATTTGATGTGGGCTACTTGTTAACTTGAACAAATGATGATTAAATTTGAGTTTAAATTTTATATTATTTGATTATGATTACAACCCAGCATCTTTCCACATTAGCCAAGTGACGCACAAACTGCTTTCTGAAGGAACTTTCCAGATGTGCTCATGGCATGTTAGTAGCGGAAAACTTGAATACTATTCAATAAACCAAATTAGAAAGCTGCTTGACTTTGATACAGTATATGTATAATTTTTTAATATAAAAGTGTTCCAAATTCTATTTTCCCTGAACAGCCACACATGCCAGTTTAGGATCTGTACGGATGTAAGTCACATGCATTGTGCTAAAACAATAGGTCTGCCTGCAGCATGCCAGCTGTCACCTCTCTTCATCCTTGCTGTACTGCTACACTGAGCAGTGTTCTGTTCAAATCAGCCACTACGTGTGGCCTGTCAAAGGCTTCCCTTGGCTACCTCCACCTCCCAGCTGTCGTGTTACAGATAGCTTGTACACTTCTCACTGTCATGCAGGCATGTAACTTCCAAGCCTTACTTAGGAACAGTCATTTAACCATAGATGTGCTAAAAATTCTCTACTATGAGGAACGTGTGCTACTCAAATACATAAATGCATATGTACATGTGATTAGTAAAGAAAAATACAACACTAATTATAAGCCTTACACAATCTAAGCAACCAGTACGGACTTATTAGGCTACCTGTACATGGGTGTGGGCTGTCAGACAGAAGTTCCGCATGAATTTCCGTGTGGATTTCTGTGCATTTCTGCACCAAATCTGCACCAAAAAACACGTGTTAGTTGCGGTTTTTGGTGAAGATTTGATGCAGATCTCACACTTGCATTGCAAAGGGTGAACCACACATAGAATTGACTTGCTTCAAATTTCAAAATCCTCACAACGGGTCAATTTTCACATAGAATAAAAAAGCAAAGTGTATATCGGAATTGTGAAATGTCATATACATTGCTGGTATGATCCACTCCAGATTTTGGCTTTAAAAAATGCATAAAAAACCTGAACATGTGGCCGCACCCTTTTACTTACTCACCCTTTATGATCCACATCTGGTTAGCCTTAAGGTGGATTTACTCGGCCCAATTTCTAGGCAGATTATCAGGAATGACCGCTCGTTCCCGACAATCTGCCCATCTAAACGTGCCGTTGATGACCCAATGAACAAGTGAAAAGCTCGTTCAACGGGTGATCCTGTCTTTCATGCAGCCACATCAATCATCGTTTCTGGGCAGCAGATAGTTTACCTAAGAATCAAAGATTCTGCATGGAGAGGAGGGATCACAATAACATGTAAATAGAGCGGTCTCCTTCACTGAATGAGCAGTTGACTGTCAGGAAGAAACACTTCCTTCCCGACAATTGGCTGTAACATCAGGATGTGTAAACCCACCTATAATAAACTGCATCAGAAAAATTCAAACCCAGCCTAAAAGCCAGTTCATATTCTTTCATATTCTTCCGAAAACTGTTTTCTGCTGCAGTTTTACAATTTGAATGCCAAAGACCGTCTTGCGCCCTATCCCATTGTTTGGATCTAAACCAGGGGCAGACACCTGCTGCAGGTTCTAGTAGGGTCTAGTCCATCCAGACACCATGCCAAGAAATGACATGCTCTTATCCATATGTACGGCAGTGTGGCAAATTCAGCACTGCTGCCTTTGGCATAGTGGCAACTATATTAAATTCTACTAGCAAAAAACCCTTGCTAGTAAACGGGCCTAACAGTATCATCCCAAACAAAGTTATAGTGTAGAATTTTTTTACTAATACAAAAAATAGTAGTGGAAGTAGATCCGGCACCAAGCACATTTAAAATTGTCCCGACAATGGACTAATATGTTTTTGCCTTCCACAATGTTTTACTAAGATTGAAACAATAAAAAAACTATACACAGTATTCATAAGGAACCATATTATAAATTTATTGCATGTTAAATGCTACAATTGAAAAGCTTAAAAACAATGCCAAAGCAACAGTTTTTGTTCATCTTACCCCAAGAAACTGCAATAAAAAGTAATCAAAAAGTCCTATGTATCCTAAAATAGTGCCAATAAAAGTCCCACAAAAAAAATTAGAATCAAAATCCACAATATACAATAAGATGCCCTCATGTTCTGCCAACACAATATGATGCCCCCCTACATGTCTCTGAACACAACATGGCTCCACTTTAGTCTCTCCAAAATGAATACTCACCTTAACAATTAATACGTCCCCATGACAAACATAACAGATCTCTCACTGCAGATCTGTTTTGGTCTGTGTGGTGGTAAGGCCCAGCTGTCACTGACGTACCCAGACATACGAAAGTTCCCGCAACAGGTGGCAGGAGATCTGTTAGACTGGCAACACGTGGTTTGATCTGACATGTTTTCCTTTTGGATCAAATCATGTCTGTGTTGCTTTTGATGCTTGCCACACCTTCTTTCCCCAGGTGTGGCTATTGTTGTCATTTAACCTTCTTTATTTATTGTTGTTTCTCCCACTATGCTATGCGGTTTATAGCTTCTTTTGGTCTTGTGGTTAGCTTGTGTTTAGTTCTCGGCTGAGTTCCTTGAGCTACCAAAGCTTCATTGAAGATGAGTGTTTCCTTTTCCTTTTGTATTTTGTTTATATATATATATATATATATATATATATATGTTGCCTTTCTCTGTTATTTCTCATTAGGCCTGAGGGAGACTCCTGTTCGTCCTTCCCTTTGGAGGAACAGGTAGACTCAGTCCTGACATTAGTTCCAGGGTCCTATAGGGTGAGATAGGATTTTAGGTATCCGGTGTATGAACTTGCCTCTCTTTGGGCCTCTTCATACTGGTAGTCTGTCAGGACTGGAGTTAGGGTTTTCTCTAGGAGGTGTCCATCTTCCTTCCCTAGTTTCCAGGCCCTATTCTGGTATCCTTTCCCTCCTATGTACAGTGTGGTGCTTTCCTCCCACACAAGCGCGACATTATAAACTGCCAAAACCATCATTTTTGATTGTTTCAGTACAGCCTTCGGAGGTAGCTGACCTGTTTCAAAAATGTTTTTATTGTGTTAAATTGAAATAAATAAAAAAGTATACATATTAGGTATCGCCACATCCATAAAAACCAGCTCTATAAAAATATTACATGACCGAACGCCTCAGATGAATACCGTAAAAAAAAAAACAGTACCAAAAAAGCCAAAAATTGCAACACCAAGTGATCAAAAAGGCGTATGCCCCCCAAAATAGTACCAATCAAATCGTCACCTCATGCTGCAAAACATGAGACTGTAACTAAGACAATCAGTCAGAAACTAAAAAAAGCTATGGCTCTCAGACTATGGAGACACTAAAATGTTTTTTTTTTTTTTGCTTCAAAACTGCTATTATTGTGGTAACGTGAAATAAAAAAGAGACATATTATGTATCACCGCATCCGTAACAACCAGCTCTATAAAAATATCACAAGACCTAACCCCCCTGAACATCGTAAAAAAAAAAAAAGCTGTGCCAAAAAAGCCATTTTTTGTCACCTAACATCACATAAAGTGCAACACCAAACACCAATGATTAAAAAGGCATATGCCCCCCAACATAGTACCAATCAAACCTTTACCTTATACTACCAAAAATGAGACCCTAACTAAGACAATCGGTCAAAAAATAAAAAAGCTATGCTCTCAGATTATGGAGACACTGAAACATCATTTGTTTGGTTTAAAAAATGCTATTGTGCAAAACTTAAATATTATGTATTGCCACGTCCGTAATGATCCGCTCTATAAAAATGTCACATGACCTAACCCCTCAGGTGCACACTGTAAAAGTAACTATATAAAAACTGTGCTAAAAACAACCAATTTTTGGTCAACATGCCCCATAAAGTGTAATAATGAATGATCAATAAATCATATTTACCCAAAAATTTTATCAATAAAACATCAACTCTTCCTGCAAAAAACAAGCCCCTGCACAAGATGATTGGCAGAAAAATAAAAAAAATATGGAGTTCAGAAAATGGAGACACAAAAACATAATTTTTTTCAAAAATGCTTTATTGTGTAAAACTAAAACAAATAAAGAAAGTAGACATATTTGATATAATTGCGTCCGTAACAGCCTGCTCTATAAAAATAGCACATGATCTACCCTGTCAGATGAATGTTGTAAAAATTAAAAACAGTGCCAAAACAGAAATTTTTTTGTTACCTTGCCTCACAAAAAATGTAATATAGAGCAATTAAAATTATATGTACCCCAAAATAGTACCAATAAAACTGGCACCTTTATCCCCTAGTTTCCAAAATTGGGTCACTTTTTGGGAGTTTGTACTGTAAGGGTACATCAGGGTGGCTTCGAATGGGACATGGCATCTAAAAACCAGTTCAGGAAAATCTGCCTTCCAAAAACCATACAGCGTTCCTTTTCTTCTGCGCCCTGCTGTGTCTCCTTACATCAGTTTACGACCACATGTGGGGTGTTTCTTTAAATCGCAGAATCATGGTAATAAATATTGAGTTTTGTTTGGCTGTTAACTCTCAATGTGTTAAAGAAAAAAATGGATGATATTTCCTTTCATTCTTGTGGAACACCTAAAGGTTTAACAAAGTTTGTAAAATCATTTTTGAGTAACTAGAGTATCATTTTTGAGGGTGTAGTTTCGACATGAGGTCATTTATAGGGGGTTTCCACTATGTAAGCCCCACAAAGTGACTTCAGACCTGAACTGGTCCTTAAAAAGTGGGTTTTAGAAATTTTCTTCAAAATTTTCTTCTAAAATTCTAAGCCTTCTAACGGCCTAAACAAATAAAATGACATTTACAAAATTATGCCAACATAAAGTAGACATATGGGGAATATTTAAGTAATAAATATCACTTTTTGTTTTAAAAGCTGAGAAATTGAAATTTTGAAAATTAAGAATTTTTCTAAATTTTGGGTAAATTTTGGATCATTTTATAAATAAAGGTGAAATATATCGACTCAAATTTACCACTGTCATGAAGTACAATGAGTCAAGAGAAAACAGTCTCAGCATGGCTTGGAAAAGTAAAAGCATTCCAAAGTTATTACCACATAAAGTGACACATGTCAGATTTGCAAAATTAGGCTCTGTCAGGAAGGGGGTAAATGGCCCGGATGTGAAGTGGTTGAACTAGGGACTAGGGGGAGGGTAATTACGTTATAGGAGGAGAAGATAGAGTGCAGATAGAGACCTGGGGCGATGTAATGGAACTGGGGGAGGAATGGAAGGAGGGACTAGAACAGTTCAGAAGGAAAGGTGTAGGGTAAAAAAATATACATAAACCTCTTAATTGTAAGTATACTAATGCCAGAAGCCTGACTAATAAAACTGTGAACTGGAATTAGTGATGTGAGGAGGACTCTGACATAGTGGAAATAACTAAGACATGCCTGAAGAATGACTGGGTGGTTAACGTAAAGGGTTACAGTCTGTTTAGAAAGGATTGCCAAAACTGGAGAGGGGAGGGGTCTGCCTTTATGTAAAGTCCTTTCTAAAGCCCACAGTCCAAGAAGATATAAGTGAGGGACATGAACATGTGGAGTCACAAACAATAATAAAATACTAATAGGTGTTTATTATAAACCACCTAATATACTGGAGTCCACAGAAAATCTACTGCTAAACGTGATAGACGAGGCGGCAGATCATGATGAGGTCGTTATTATGGGGGACTTCAACTTCCCAGATATAGACTGGGAAACTGAAACCTGTATATCTCATAAAAGAAACAGATTCTTGGCAATAACGAAAGACAATTACCTTTCCCAACTGGTTCAGGACCCGACTAGAGGGACGGCCACACTGGAATTAATACTGACCAATAGACCTGACAGAACAACAGATGTGCAGGTTGGGGGACACCTGGGAAATAGTGACCATAAAGTAATAACCTTGCAATTGTCATTCAAAAGAGGGTTTCTTCAGGGAGGAACAAAAATACCAAACTTCAAAAAAGCTAAATTTAGCCAACTAAGAGAGGCCATTTGCCTAACTAACTGGGACCAAGTCCTCAAAAATAAAAAAACAGCCACAAAATGGGGTATTTTTAAAAGCATCCTAAAATCTAATTCTGAGAGGTACAAACCTTATGGGAACAAAAGGTTAAGGAACAAGAAAAAACCAATGTGGATAAATAGAACTGTAAAGAAATAAATAAATGACAAAAAGAAAGCATTTAAATAACTAAAACAGGAGGGTAGCGAGGAAGCACTGAAAAACTATAAGGAAAAAAACAGAATATGTAAAAAAACTAATAAAAGCAGCTAAACTAGAGACCGAGAGATTAATTGCCAAAGAGATCAAAACTAACCCTAAAATGTTCTTCAATTATATAAATGGTAAAAAGTATAAATCTGAAGGTGTTGGCCCTTTACCGAATAATGAGGGGGGAGTTGCAGAGAGTGATGAAAAGAAAGCAATGCTATTAAATATTTTTTTCTCCACTGTATTCACTAAGGAAAATAAACTGTCAGATGAAATGCATAATGTAAAAGTAAATTCCCTATTAAAAGTGCCCTGTCTAACCTAGAAGAAGTACAGTGGTGTCTTAAAAAGATTAAAATATACAAATTGCCAGGACCAAATGGCATACACCACTATATACTGAGAGAATTAAGTAATGTCATAGCCAGACCCTTATTTCTGATATTTAGCTGCTGCTAAGGCCAATAAGATAATGGGTTGCATCAAAAGGGGCATAGATGCCCGTGATGAAAATATAGTCCTACCACTTTATAAATCACTAGTCAGACCACACATTGAGTACTGTGTACAGTTCTGGGCTCCCGTGAACAAGGCAGACATAGCAGAGCTAGAGAGGGTTCAGAGGAGGGCAACTAAAGTAATAACTGGAATGGGGCAACTACAGTACCCTGAAAGGGTATCAAAATTAGGGTTATTCACTCTAGAAAAAAGACGACTGAGGGGAGATCTAATAACTATGTATAAATATATCAGGGGTCAGTACAAAGATCTCTCCCATCATCTATTTATCTCCAGGACTGTGACTATGACGAGGGGACATCCTCTGCGTCTGGAGGAAAGAAGGTTTGTACACAAACATAGAAAAGGGTTCTTCGCGGTAAGAGCAGTGGAACTCTCTGCCTGAGGAGGTGGTGATGGTGAGTACAATAAAGGAATTCAAGAGGGGCCTGGATGTATTTCTGGAGCGTAATAATATTTCAGGCTATAGCTACTAAGGATGGGTCGTTGATCCAGGGAGTTATTCTGACTGCCTGATTGGAGTCGGGAAGGAATTTTTTCCCCTTAAGTGGGGAAAATTGGCTCTACCTCACAGGGGTTTTTTGCCTTCCTCTGGATCAACTTGCAGGAAACAGGTCGAACTGGATGGACAAAAGTCTTTTTTCGGCCTTATATACTATGTTACTATGTTACTATGTTACTATACTGACAGGAAGTGTTCCACAGGATTGGCGCATAGCAAATGTGATGCCAATACTAAAAAAGGGTCCAAAAAGAGAGACCAGAAGAGATGCTATCTTAGAGCACCTCAATGAATTGCTTCATGAGGGATCACATGGCTTCATGAGGGATTGGTCATGTCAAACTAATCTAATCAGTTTCTATGAGGAGGTAAGTTCTAGACTTGACAACAGCGAATCAATGGATGTCGTATATCTGGACTTCTCCAAAGCATTTGACACTGTACCGCATAAAAGGTTAGTATAGAAAATGAGAATCCTTGGACTGGGTGAAAATGTCTGTATGTGGGCAAGTAACTGGCTCAGTGATAGAAAACAGAGGGTGGTTATTAATGGTACACACTCAGATTCGGTCACTGTCACTAGTGGGGTACCACAGGGGTCAGTATTGGGCCCTATTCTCTTCAATATATTTATTAATGATCTTGCACAGTAAAATATCAATTTTTGCAGATGACACTAAACTGTGTTAAGTAATTAACACGGAAGAGGACAGTATACTATAAAGCGGAGGCTTGGGCAGAGAAGTGGCAGATGAAGTTTAACACTGACAAATGTAAGGTTATGCACATGGGAAGGAATAATGCAAGTCACCCATACATACTAAATGGTAAAACACTGGGCAACACTAACATGGAAAAGGACTTAGGAATTTTTGTGAACAGCAAACTAAGCTGTAGAACCAGTGTCAGACAACTGCTGCCAAGGCCAATAAGATAATGGGTTGCATCAAAAGGGGCATAGATGCCCGAGATGAGAACATCGTCCTACCACTTTACAAATTACTAGTCAAACCGCACATGGAGTACTGTGTACAGTTCTGGGCTCCTGTGAACAAGGCAGACATAGCAGACCTGAAGAGGGTTCAGAGGAGGGCAACTAAAGTAATGACTGGAATGGGTGGACTAAAGTGCCCTGAAAGATTATAAAAATTTGGGTTATTCACTTTAGAAAAAAGACAACTGAGGGGAGATCTAATAATGATGTATAAATTTACCAGGGGTCAGTACAGAGATCTCTCCCAGCATCTAATTATCTCCAGGACTGTGGCTATAACAAGGGGGCATCCTCTACGTTTGGAGGAAAGAAGGTTTGTACACAAATATAGAAGAGGATTCTTAATGGTAAGAGCAGTGAGACTAGACTATGGAACTCTCTGCCTGAGGAGGTGGTGATGGTGAATTTGCTAAAAGTGTTCAAGAGGTGCCTGGATGTAATTCTGGAGTGTAATAATATTACAGGCTATAGCTACTAGAGATGGGGCGTTGATCCAGAGAGTTATTTTGATTGCCTGACTGGAGTCTGAAAGTAATTTTTCCCCATTAAGTGAGGAAAATTGGCTTCTACCTCACAGAGGTTTTTTTTTGGCCTTCCCCTGGATCAACTTGAAGGATAACAGGCCGAATTGGATGGACTGATGTCTTTTTTCGGCCTTATAAACTATGCAATTCTTGGGCTACCTGCTGTCATCTTCAGTTTTTCGAATGGATCCAGAGAAAGTCTGTGCTGTATTGCACAGGGATCGACCTGAAAATCTGAAGGCTCTTATGCGGTGGTTGGGGTTCACAACTATTACCGAAAATTTATTCATAACTATTTGACAGTGGTCAAACCCTTAATTGACATGAATAAGAAAGGGACTAGTATTGAGCGAAAGGGACTAGCACTGAGACATCTGTCCATTTTAGTGTTGAGCGCACGTAATTTTTAAGTTCTGCGTCCAAAGTTTGGGTTCAGGTTATCAAAAAATACCGTTATGGATTCCACTACCACAGACCATAACAGAATTTGGAATCCATAACGGGATACTTCAATAACCCGTACCTGTACTTTGGACGCGGAACTTAAAAAACAAGTGCGCTCAACACTAAAATGGACAGATGTCTTAGTGTGGTCTGATTCGGTGTTGCGAGCCTTTTCTGCGGTTAAGGAGTGTCTCTCTTCTGCCCCTATATTGGTGCAGCCAGATGTATCACAACCTTTCATTGTGGAAGTTGACAAATTTGAGGTGGTAGTAGGAGCAGTTTTATCTGAGGGCCCGTCACCTGGTAAATGGTGCCCATGTGTATTTTTCTTAAAAAAACTCTCTGCCGCTGAGAGTTGCTGGCCATTAAGTTGGCTTTTGAGGAATGGCATCATTGGTTGGAAGGGGCGATTCGTCCGAACACGGTGTTCACAGATCACAAAAATCTGGCTTACCTGGAGTCGACTAAATGACTGAACCCGAGGAAGGCCAGATGGTCTTTGTTTTTAACCAGATTTTATTTCATTTACACTTATTATTCTGGGGTTAAGAACATCAAGGCAAATTAGTTAGTTTAGCTTTCCTGGAGGTGATGATTTTAAAAATCAGAATCCGATACTGTCGGAGGGGTGGGGATATCCAATTTATTCCCCTGACCTAGAGATGAAGGTGTTAGAGGCTATGGAAGATCCACTGCCGACCTCATCTCTCGTAGATCCTGGTGGCCGGGGTTGCGTAAGTATGTTGAGGACTATGTGTCGGCCTGTAGTATCTGTGCACGCACTAAGGTGACACATACTTAACCTTCTGGATCTCTACTTCTGTTGCCCATCCCGTCCAGACCATGGACTCACTTGTCTATGGATTTTATTACTGATCTGCCTAATTCTTCTGAAAAGACAGTCATTCTGGTGGTAGTTGATCGTTTAAGTAAAATTGTGCACTTTATAGCATTGCCTAGCCTACCTAATGCTAAAACACTTGCGCAAGTGTTTGTTGACAACATTGTAAAACTTCATGGCATTCCCTCTGACATGGTCTCAGATCATGGGAATCAGTTTGTATCCAGATTCTGGAAGACGTTCTGTACTTAGCTGGGGGTACAACTGTCTTTTTCTTTGGCTTTTCATCCTCAGACGAATGGACAGATGGAGCGCACTAATCAGAGTCTGGAGACTTACTTAAGATGTTTTGTCTCTGAGAACCAGCAGGAATGGTTCTCGTTTTTGTTTTTGGCCATAAACAATCGTAGGCAGGAGTCCACTGGTAAGTCATCGTTTTTTGAGGCTTATGGGTTTCATCCGCAATTTGGCACATTCTCTGGTTTGCATATTTCCGGTATCCCTGAGAAGGAACGTTTTTCCTCATCATTGTCTTCTATATGGCGGAAAATTCAAAATAACTTGATGAATATGGGCAACAAGTATAAACGTGTGGCTGACAGGAAACGTATGAATGGTCTGGACCTAAGTGTGGATGATTTTGCGTGGCTGTCCACAAGAAATATTAAGTTGAAGGTTCCTTCTTGGAAGTTGGGTCCAAGGTTTATTTCCATATAAGATCACTGCTGTTATGGTATAACCTGGTATAGTGAGGGTTAATACCGTTCGGGCGATTCCCCTGGAGAAGAGCACAGCAACCCACAACCGCTGGAATCCACCGAACTGGAACCATACGAAGTCCTCCTTTCCTGGAACAGGCAAGAGAACGTTCTGCCGTAGCAATTCCCCCCAAGTACGAGACGAGGCTCCGTATTAATGGTTAAACAGGAATTCTCCTTTACTGGCCCATACAGCCTCTTTTATTCCTAATTCCCAAACACATTACAGCCCACAGGGTTTTGCAGAACAACCAATAAACACATTACAACACATACAATGCAAGTACAGCAGCCAATCAGATACAATGGGACAATACAGACACTCAGCATATTCCTCACCTCTGCTTAGGAGATAATTGAGTCAATTACTGTGTCTACTCAATTATCTCCAAGCTGAAAAGTTACACGTTTTTATACATTTTAATAACTCCCTGATCTTACCTCACATACGGATAAAACTTATATTTCTGTGATCAGCATAACTTGGGGAGCAACATATGTAAAAATCACATGAATCCGTCCGGGGGTTACAAGGTTAGGTGAGGTGCCGTTATTCCCTTGGCAGCATGGCTTTACCTGTCCAAAAAGTTTCCATGTGTCCGTATACTGTTTTTAAAAGGGCCAGCACTGTACAATAAAAGTCCATAAGTCCAAATCAGTTCTTAACGGGCAAAACATCCCAGGGCCATAGTCAGAAGGCAAGAGGCAGGCGACTAGGCTTCTCCAGTTCACTGTGGCGAGGTTGGTTTCGCCACACTTCTCCCCTTTACCAACTAGACTAACAGGGTATCTGACCTTCTGCCGGTCAGTGCCCTGGTTAGTCCAGCAACCCACCCACGAAGCACAAACAGCAGTACAGCCCACCCACAATAAATGGTTACTACACTTGGATAAAGTAGCAACTTGTCTATGTCCAGGTGCCTCACCACGGCTGTGCGGGGGACTGGTAGACTGCCTTGGTGGGTTGCTGAGTGGGCAGAGACCCGCGGTACTCTGCCCTGGGGCCAGCGCTACCACGGAAGTAGCCTGGTTGGAGCCTGGTTGTGGGAGACCGACTGTCTCCCCTCTGGATAAACCGCTCTGTGGCTGGGGGACAGGACCGACCGTCCTTGCCCCTTGTGCTGCAAGTGCAGAGACCACGGTCCCATCTGCACCGTTGGGGGGCGTAACATCTCCCCTTGGTGGGTTAGGCTGCCGCTGGAGAGAGGGTGTAACAAGCCCCTCTCTCTGAACTGTAGACTGCCGCTGGGGAGAGGGGGTAGCAGGCTCCTCTCCCTGACCCTCTCTCTGCTGGTGGAGGGGGGGACCAACTGTCTCCCCTTTCCATATTTTGTCCTGCTGCTGGGGTGCAAAACTGGCGGTCTCCGCTCCCCGCAGGACACTCTGCCGCTGGGGAGGAAGGACGGCGCTTTCAGCTCCCTGGGGTACACACTGCAGCTGGGGAGGACGGATGACACCTTCAGCTCCCTGGGGTACACACTGCCGCTGGGGAGAAGGGACGGCACCTTCCGCTCCCAGGGGTACACACTGCCGCTGGGGAGGAAGGACAGCACCTTCAGCTCCCTGGGGTACACACTGCCGCTGGGGAGGAAGGACGACACCTTCAGCTCCCGGGGGTACACACTGCGGCTGGGGAGAAGGGACGGCACCTTCAGCTCCCGGGGGTACACACTGCCGCTGGGGAGGAAGGACAGCACCCTCAACTCCCTTGGGTACACACTGCCGCTGGGGAGAAGGGACGGCACTTTCAGCTCCCTGGGGTACACACTGCCGCTGGGGAGGAAGGACGACACCTTCGGCCCTCTGTAACTCACACGGCCGCTGGGGGGGAAGGACGACACCTTCGGCCCTCTGTAACTCACACGGCCGCTGGGGGGGAAGGACGACACCTTCGGCCCTCTGTAACTCACACGGCCGCTGGGGAGGAAGGACGACACCTTCGGCCCTCTGTAACTCACACGGCCGCTGGGGGGGAAGGACGACACCTTCGGCCCTCTGTAACTCACACAGCCGCTGGGGGGGAAGGACGACACCTTCGGTCCTCTGTAACTCACACTGCCGCTGGGGGGGAAGGACGACACCTTCGGCCCTCTGTAACTCACACTGCCGCTGGGGGGGAAGGGCGACACCTTCGGCCCTCTGTAACTCACACTGCCGCTGGGGAGGAAGGACGACACCTTCAGCTCCCTGGGGTACACACTGCCGCTGGGGAGGAAGGACGACACCTTCAGCTCCCTGGGGTACACACTGCCGCTGGGGAGGAAGGACGGCACCTTCAGCTCTCCGGAACGCACTCAGCCGCTGGGGAGGGCGGACGATACCATCTGCCATGAACTGCAAGTACTCTGCTGTTAACCTCCTCACGAACTGCACAGATTTCTCCGAGGGGTTGGGTCCGAAGAAAATCAGCCGTGATCTCAGCTCTCTGTCAAATTCCTCCTGCGTGTAGCTGGGTGCCATGCTTGTTCTCCTGAAGTTGGGTATGAGTGCTAGCGTTGCCCTCAATTTGTAATTCCACGAACGGTGTCTCCGAGCTGCTTTACCTCGCACTAGGATGCCATCCCACTGCTGCCACCAGTTGTTACGGTATAACCCGGTATAGTGAGGGTTAATACCGTTCGGGCGATTCCCCTGGAGAAGAGCACAGCAACGCACAACCGCTGGAATCCACCAAACTGGAACCATACGAAGTCCTCCTTTCCTGGAACAGGCAAGAGAACGTTCTGCCGTAGCAATTCCCCCCAAGTACGAGACGAGGCTCCGTATTAATGGTTAAACAGGAATTCTCCTTTACTGGCCCATACAGCCTCTTTTATTCCTAATTCCCAAACACATTACAGCCCACAGGGTTTTGCAGAACAACCAATAAACACATTACAACACATACAATGCAAGTACAGCAGCCAATCAGATACAATGGGACAATACAGACACTCAGCATATTCCTCACCTCTGCTTAGGAGATAATTGAGTCAATTACTGTGTCTACT
Organism: Bufotes viridis; assembly: GCA_033119425.1. Taxonomy (NCBI): domain Eukaryota; kingdom Metazoa; phylum Chordata; class Amphibia; order Anura; family Bufonidae; genus Bufotes; species Bufotes viridis. The sequence goes on along the minus strand of CM065594.1, from coordinate 182,152,062 downwards.
CAATTATCTCCAAGCTGAAAAGTTACACTTTTTTATACATTTTAATAACTCCCTGATCTTACATCACATACGGATAAAACTTATATTTCTGTGATCAGCATAACTTGGGGAGCAACATATGTAAAAATCACATGAATCCGTCCGGGGGTTACAAGGTTAGGTGAGGTCCCTTTATTATCCCTTGGCAGCATGGCTTTACCTGTCCAAAAAGTTTCCATGTGTCCGTATACTGTTTTTAAAAGGGCCAGCACTGTACAATAAAAGTCCATAAGTCCAAATCAGTTCTTAACAGGCAAAACATCCCAGGGCCATAGTCAGAAGGCAAGAGGCAGGCGAGGTTGGTTTCGCCACAACTGCCATTATTAATCTTGTTGCTTTTCGTCTTGAACTTCCTCAGGCTCTGAAAATTCATAATGTGTTTCACAAATCTTTGTTGAAGAGATGTGTTAAACCTTTGGAGTCGTCCTCCTTGCTATGGTGAACCGCAGTTTGGAATTCCAGATCGCCAATATTATTGACTCAAGTTCTCCGTAGATCCCTTCAGTATCTTGTTTACTGGGAGGATTATGCACCAGTGGAGAGGATGTGGGTACCGGCATCTGACGTGAATGCCAGTCATTTGGTGACAGCCTTTTACAGGTCTCATCCAGATAAGGTTGTTCCTGGGTGCCCGGAGGTCACCTGTAGAAGGGGAGGTACTGTCACGGACGTACCGCGACATACGGACATTCCTGCAAAAGGTAGCAGGAGATCTGTGAGACTGGCAAAACGTGGTTTGATCTTACATGTTTTCCTTTTGGATCAAATGACGTCTGTGTTGTTTCCTGCGCTTGCCACACCTTCTTTCCCCAGGTGTGGCTATTGTTGTCATTTAACCTTCTCTATTGTTGTTTCTCCCACTCTGCTATGCGGTTAAATAGCTTCTGTTGGACTTGTGGTTAGCTTGTGTTTGGTTCTCGGCTGAGTTCCTGGTGCTGCCAAAGGTTCATTGAAGATAAGTGTTTCCTTTCCCTTTTGTATTTTGTTTATATACAGTTGGGTCCATAAATATTGGGACATTGACAAAATTCTAACATTTTTGGATCTATACATCACCATTATCCCAATTAAAATGAGCAGATAAAAGGTCCAGAGTTCATTTCAAGTGTGCTATTTGCATTTGGAATCTGTTGTTGTCAACTCTAAAGATGAGATCCAAAGAGCTGTCCCTATCAGTGAAGCAAGCCATCATTAGGCTGAAAAAACAAAACAAACCCATCAGAGAGATAGCAAAAATATTAGGCGTGGCCAAAATAACTGTTTGCAACATTTTTAAAAAGAAGGAACACACCGGTGTGCTCAGCAACACCAAAAGACCCGGAAAACCACGGGAAACAACTGTGGTGGATGACCGAAGAATACTTTCCCTGGTTAAGAAAACACCCTTCACAACAGTTGGCCAGAACAAGAACACTCTCTAGGAGGTAGGTGTATGTGTGTCAAAGTCAACAATCAAGAGAAGACTTCACCAGAGTGAATACAGAGGGTTCACCACAAGATGTAAACCATTGGTTAGCCTCAAAAACAGGAAGGCCAGATTGGAGTTTGCCAAACGACATCTAAAAAAGCCTTCACAGTTCTCGAACAACATCCTATGGACAGATGAGACCAAGATCAACTTGTACCAGAGTGATGGGAAGAGAAGAGTATGGAGAAGGAATAAAACTGCTCATGATCCTAAGCATTCAACCTCATCAGTGAAGCATGGTGGTGGTAGTGTCATGGTGTGAGCATGTATGGCTGCCAATTGAACTGGTTCTGTTGTATTTATTGATGATGTGAGTGCTGACAAAAGCAGCAGGATGAATTCTGAAGTGTTTTGGGCAATATTATCTGCTCATATTCAGCCAAATGCTTCAGAAATTATTGGACGGCACTTCACAGTGCAGATGGACAATGACCCAAAGCATTCTGCAAAAGCAACCAAAGAGCTTTTAAAGGGAAAGAAGTGGAATGTTATGCAATGGCCAAGTCAATCACCTGACCTGAATCCGACTGAGCATACATTTCAAAATGCCGCAAAATGCCGCAAGAACAAGCAGGAACTGAAAACAGTTGCAGTAGAGGCCTGGGAGATCATCACCAGGGATGAAACCCAGCATATGGTGATGTCTATGCATTCCAGACTTCAGGCTGTACTTGACTGCAAAGGATTTGCAACCAAGTATTAAAAAGTGAAAGTTTTATTTTTTATTATTATTCTGTCCCACTACTTTTGGTCCCATAACAAGTGGGAGGCACATATGCAAACTGTTGTCATTCCTACTCTTTTCGTCTGATTTGGATGTAAACACCCTCAAATTAAAGCTCACAGCCTGCAGTTAAAGCACATTGTGTTAGTTTCATTTCAAATCCATTGTGGTGGTGTATAGAGCCACAAATGTTAGAATTGTGCAGATTAGATGTTCCAATATTTATGGGCCCTACTATATATACTATAATATATATATATATATATATATATATATATATATATTTATGTGTTGCCTTTTCCTGTTATTTCTCATTAGGCCTGAGGGAGAGTCCTGTTCGTCCTTCCCTGTTTGTTCCAGGGTTCTATAGGGTGAGATAGGATTCAAGGTATACGGTGTATGAACTTGCCAACCTTTGCGGCCTGTTCATACTGGTAGTCTGTCAGGACTGGAGTTAGGGTTTTCTCTAGGAGGTGTCCATCTTCCTTCCTTAGTTTCCAGGCCTTATTTTGGTATCCCCTTTCCCTCCTATGTTCGGTGTGGTGTTTTCCTCCCACACACAAGCCTGACACCAACAGGCACGATGGCGTCACTTCATTGTGTCTGTCAACACCACACAGCTGGTTAAAGGGTGATTGGTGGAGCTGGAAGCAAACAGCTCCCTGCTTTACCATTGTATTCAACTGAATTCACATCCTCAGGATGTAGCTGGAGCTAAAAGAGGTGGTGCTGCTGGGGGAACCCAGCTTTTGAAGGTAGCAGGGGCCCCCTGATCTTTAGTGCCCCACATAATTGCATGATCTGTATGGTGGCCAAATCGACACATTTAACAATACATTACAATGATTTTCTGGACATTCAGCATTATAATACTAAAACCAACTATACTTCTACATATGTTAAAAAAAGCTCAAACTGTATTTACAAGAATATTTCTACAGCGATACATTTTGTCTTCAGTCATGCCTCATTATTTTCCTAGCTATAAGTAAATATATCCCCTAGAGTTAATAATTTGCCATAGAAATAATTAAATTCAGGCAAGTGATGAATGTTTGTATCTACAAGGTATGGATAATTACACAACAAATCAATTTATGGCCAAAAGCTCTCACTGCATTCTACACCAACACACTTAATAAAGCTAGTCTACTCTGTGTTACAGTTTCACTACTGGCTACCAAGGACATTTTCTGGTCAGTTGATATTGTTACACAACTTAAATTATTAGTTCAACTAATTTATGGAGGGCAAAAGTGGCTCTATAATTTGATCTCTCTTTCAATGCAATGCAGATGCAAAAAAATAAATTAATCTACTAATTCAATCTACTAATTGTTCATATGCATCCTATCCGACCACAACCTACTCATCTTCTCTTCACTAGTCTCTTCTGCTGCTCCCCCAGTCCATACTAGCACCCCTCCGCAGGGACCTTAAACATCTCAACTTTCGCTTGCTCTCCGACTCTCTTCTACCGCTCTCTTCAATTTGTTCCCTCCAAGACCCAGATACTGCCACCACCCTATATAACACCACAACAAGTACAGCTCTGGACAGTATTGCCCCTCTCACACACAACAAAACCCGAAAAATCAACATACAACCCTGGCACACAAACCTGACCAAAAAACTCAGACAAGCTTCCAGCGCTGCAGAGCGGCGATGGAAGAAATCCAATTCTAAAGATGAATTCACTGCATACAAGCAATCCCTTCTCATTTTCAAATCCTCACTCACTGATACAAAACAGGCCTACTTCTATCTCTTATATCTTCCCTATCCCACAACCCAAAACAACTTTATAACATATTTAATTCCCTTCTCTATCGCCCAGCGCCCCCACCCTCTCCTCTCATCTCAGCTGAGGATTTTGCCACGTTCTTTAAACAAAAGATAGTCAACATCAGAGAAAGCTTCAACACACAGTCCCCACAGACCCTCCACACAGCTGCTCCGTCCTCTTCTCCCAAAACCAACTTCACCATTACAGAAGAAAAACTTTCCACTCTACTCTCCAGATCACATCTCACCACCTGTGCACTTGACCCAATCCCATCCCACCTCATCCCTAACCTCACCACAGAGTTTATCCCAGCCATAACTCATCTCTTCAACACTACCATTACACCCATCCTCAAAGAGCCTTCACTTGACCTATCTTCTTTCTCCAGTTATCACCCCATATCACTTTTTCCATATTCCTCAAAGCTACTTGAATACCATGTCCATTTTGATCTGTCCTTTCACCTCTCCTCCTGCTCCCTCTTTGACCGGCTACAATCAGGCTTCCGAACCCACCACTCAACTGAGACTGCCCTCAGCAAAGTCACCAATGACCCATTAACTGCCAAAACCAAAAAACATTACTCTGTCCTCCTTCTCCTTGACCTGTCCTCTGCCTTTGACACTGTTGACCACTCCCTTCTGTTGCAAACTCTCTCATCTCTTGGCAACACTTACCGGGCCCTCCCCTGGATCAAATCATACCTCACAGACCGGACATTTAGCGTCTCCCACTCCTCCTTGCCTCATTCCCTGTCTGTTGGCATCCCAAAAGGCTCCGTCCTAGGACCACTACACCTTCGGTCTGGGACAACTCATAGAGTCCCATGGCTTCCTGTATCACTTTTATGCTGATGACACACACATATACCTCTCTGGTCCAGACATCACCACCTTGCTATCCAGAATTCCCCAATGCCTATCTTACATATCTTCCTTCTCCTCTCTCTTTTTAAAACTTAACTTGGATAAAACAGAATTCAACATCTTTCCCCCATCTTGCTCACCCCCCCCCCCCAACAGACCTATCTATCACAATCAATGACTGCACACTCTCCTCCAAGATTTCTCCCGTCCATCCCCCATACTTTGGAACTCGCTACCCCAACATATCAGACTCTCACCGACAGTGGAATCCTTCAAAAGAAACCTGAAAACCCACCTTTTCAGGCAAGCCTACAACCAGAGACCCCACTGCTTCTATACCGCCATGACCAGCTTCGCCCTCATCTACTGTCTCCTTCCCCCATACGATGTAGACTGTAAGCCCTCACAGGCTGGGCCCTCTCTCCTTCTGTACCAGTCTGTAACTAGTCTTGTTCATGCTTAATGCAATGGCCTGTATTATGTATGTGCACCGCTTATCATATGTACAGTGCTATGGAATGAATGGCGCTCTAATAATAAATAATAATAATAATAATAATAATAATAATAATAATAATAATATGCAGTACAATTTACAATGGAAAGTAAACAGAATAGGTCTCCTCCAGAGTGAAGAACAAAGCTGCATAGATGTGTCTAGTCCGTCAACCCTCAACTCCCCCAAACTTCAAACATTGCAATTTTTTTTTTACTAATATTATCTTTAAAAACTTTATGACAGAGCCCAGTTTTGAACTTAAAGGGGTTGTTCATCCCTGGGGCCACTCAGATAGAACCCTATTGTGGTCAAATCTGTGGAGGGAACTATACTTACATGATTCTAGCTGCTGGGTTCTGGCTCCTTCTCTTCCCCTGGGCCACTGCAGCTCTCAGGTCTCACCAGGTCACATGGCTGCTGGAGCCAATGATGCATGGGAGACACTTCATAGATGCAGTGGAGACCTGAGAGCTTCAGTTGCCCAGGGAGAGGGGCTGCGATGGAATCATAACCCAGCAGCGGGAATCAGGTAATTATGATTCCCTCCACAGGTCTGACTATGCTGTGGGTCTGCCGGACATGTCCCCAGGGCTTGTTTTTTTGCTGGGTGAGTTGTATTGCACATTTCATGCATTGTATCACCTTTAAACAATTTATTTGGGTTTATGGCATGAAACTAAGTGATAGCGCCATTCTTAAATTTTTTTTTGGTGGGGGGGGGTTGTTTTTACGGTGTTCACCGTGCAGTATAATGATATATCTTTGTTCTGAAGGTCAGTATGATTATGTCAATGCCAAATGTGTTATGGTTTGTAATAGTTTTACTTTTGCACAATAAAAACTCTTTCTTGAAAAAAACTAAAATATGGTATAAACCTGTATTATTATCAGGAGGGAATCTGCAGCCGCTGGCCAAGTGCATAAGTGCCTGATGCTTCTAGCATTAATTAATGCTTAGAACATCAGATTGTTATGTACCTGGCTGGCAGCCATAAGGAGGGCTTGAGAGGCCCCCTAGGTATCGACCACTAGGAAATATCTCTGTACAGTCTATGGCGAGTCCATCTCTGTCTACTGGGATTGAAGTCAGTGAGAGTGTTATGTTAGCTGTACAATACATCTGGTACCCACAAATAATGATGTGGGCACTCAGCCTGCACCATGATACCATCATAACAGTACATTGATGAGGTCAAAAAGCCCAATTTAAGTGAAATACTATTACTCCATGGTTTAAAGGGATACGGTGTTAAAGGGTTTGATATTTTCAGATACCCTGTTAGTGATTTCTAAGTTAGCACAATGAGGTCTTGCTTGTTCAGCATCTTCATCTCCTACAAAGAGCATTTCTCACTGTTAAGGACCTGTCCCATATTTTATAGAGGATCACTTGATAAAGAAAAAAATTCTGTAATACTAGATTTTCCCTGTGGTGGTGCAGCAAGGAAATTGAGCACTTCGTGCCAGATTTCCCCAGATTACCGCTAATTGTTTATTGTCATAGCACCCTCCCAATTGTGTAAAGTGCAGAACCCCTTTAAGACTTAAAACTTTTCCTCTACTCTATAAGAGATTTGGAGTTGCTGTTAGGTGAATAACTCTGCACTTAAAAGCCAACAGATTTTATCAGAAGGGTTAGTAAAGTAACTGAAATAGCTTACTATGATGTGAGTTACTAGCGGCATGTACTCATTTGAGCCTGTCTCCACGACATGTGGCTCTACTTAAATGTTTCAATTAAAGCTCCAGGTGCAGACTGGAATAATCACACTCCATATGGATTTAGCTTAACTTTCTCCTTCTGACAACTCCTGCAGCAATCTAAGAACTGCTACAGAAACCCCCCGCAGTCTTTTTGCTTTTCCCTCAGATATGTATTCTTCAGGCATTCACAGCTGTAGTATAAAGGAGAGATGTAATGTCTTTCAGGCTCATGTACACTTGAAGAAAAGGCAGAGCACAAAAACAGAACCATGCAGACAGTAGAGAATACAGTTAAGAAGAGACTACCCACTATAACCAACAAGGCATTAACAAGACAGCTTCCTTTGATCGAAACAGAGTGCCTAAATACTAAAACATTCAATAGATAGGAACTTAGTTTAGTGCTTTCATTAAGAGAAACAAAATAAGAGTATTGCTGGTTTGATACCTTTTAATGACTAACAAAATAGAAGTAATGATGTTATATAGAAAGCTTTCGAGACATCACCAGTCACTTCATCAGAAAGGGACTGGTGATATCTCAAAAGCTCGCTATGTAACATCATTACTTCTAATTTTGATAGCCATTAAAAGGTATCAAACCTGCAATACTTTTATTCCGTTTCTCTTAATGAGAGCACTAAACTAGTTTTCTATTGGCTAACACGTTACCAGACTTTTTCCTTTTTTCTTTTGAAGAGATAGGAATTGTAATAGTATTTCACCTGCAAAGGTTGAAATAAAGCTTTTTATGGAAGCGATAAGTCTTGTGTTTTGAGAGAATTTTAGAGTTAAAATTGAAACCGTGAAAAAGCAGATCCATCTCTTTGTGGGACTCAAGTATGGGTAGGCATCCCTTCCTCACTGTAGTGATACACATGGTAAGGACATAAGGACATATGAACTGTTAAGATATATCTGCATGTGGCCTACATACAGTGGATTTTCTGCTGAGGAACTGTGGATGAAAAATCTACAGCATATTATAGTACCAGAATAGATAAGATTTTACAAAATATCATCCAGGGAAAACTGAACTGCGGTGTAGATCGCACATGTGAATATTGTCACTGATTTGTCACACATTGTGTCACAGAATCATGGCCAAATGTATGGCAAAAAATAGGTGTCATAAACAAGGCCATAATACATCTCCATACAAGTTTGAATTGCTGTAATAGAGTGCTAATATAAATGTTTAGGTTCATTCTGTATCACCGTAGGCTTGCCATTTCATTAGGAGGCCTTTATTCTTATGAAGAACAAACATGACCTGTTCCATTGGATGTTGTACTATATAGTATTCTCCTTCTCAAGCACTGTCTCTATTTGTGACTAGTTTTGCAAAATGGTGGCATATGGAGACACTTTATGGTGGCAGAGCTCCTACAGCTACCTAAATACCTTAGGGACTTTAAGTACAGGGTCACCACAGGGACAAGACAGGGCTTAGCCACTGAGAGATGGGGTTGCCCCAGCGGAGGCAGGTGCCCTGTCTATAGGTAGGGGTTGCACAAGAGACACCATAGGGCTATGATAGGTTGTCCCTGATAGTGCGAACGTGGATGACCACCACCGAGTCAACTAACAGTGAGCAAGATGGACCAAATACACATCAGTACTGGGTCCCATCTACAATGGTCCTATAGAAATATATGTAAGTTTGGTGACCAAAAATAACCTGAGTACAAGGAATTGTATACTTGTTTTTATCTTCTATTCACTATTGGGGTTTTTTGTTTGTTTTCATTTAATATCCTAATAAAAGTTATATTTTAATCCGAGAAAAAGGATGTTGTTCGCACAGGAATAGTTTTTGTTCTCCCCTATTATTGATACAGTATTGGACTTTAAGTACCACCATACTGTCTCCATACACATAGCTTTAAGGTCCATTTCCATGGCGATTGTCAGGAAGTAAGCATTCCTTCCCGGCAAGTGACTACTTGTCAGTGGAGGAGACCATTGCATTAACAGTAAATGCAGCAATCTCCCCTCATTATGCGGTGGAGTGATCGCTAATACCATCGCTCGTCGCCCCAATTGACCAGTTGTTTTCAGACAGCAGATGCTGTTTATACAGCACGATCTGCTGCTGGAACATTGTAATTTTTGGGACCACTTAAAAGATCTATTACTCGATGAATGGGTATTTTGCTTGTTCATTGGGTAATCGGCATCACATTTACACCGCCAGATAATCGTTTACGAGCTTAGCCTGTGTAAACGCTCCTTTACAATGTGCACAAAGTCCCATGTTTGCACGTGCACCCAACTTTGTCATTCTTTTAAGGCAAAAACGTGTTTTAGTAATCTGTTTTGATGGGTGATTCAGGACAATGTTCTCCAGACACACCAGGCATTAAAATAGACTTCTGTTAGGTCTGTGGAACACTGAACTTTACAACCTCATCTTTCATTTATTGTTATTTAGTTCAATTACCATGCATTGCTGTTCATTTCCTTTTAAGATAGGTTTCTAAAGATGCCTATCATTACTTTGTTCTCCTAGTTCCTCATGATAAAACGAATGGCTGGAAACAGTAGACAAGATTCCTTTAAGAGGCCCTGAAAATGGCAAGAGGACCTTTCAACTTTTGATATGAAAACTCTTTTCTAACAATAGGAGATCACCAATCAGTGCATCTATTCAGAGACCTGATGGCCAGCACCATAACTACTAAATAATTCTCAGTAGGAAAGTCAGTCTAATCTGAAGAAAATCAATTCTCCAAAAAGCTGGTTTAGAAGAAATAAAAAGTCTGAACAAGCAAAAGAAAGCATTGCTATTAGGGATGAGCAAATTAACTTCGGATGAAACATCCAAAGTTGATTCGCATAAAACTTTGTTAGAATACTGTATGGAGCGAGCGCTCTCGCGAGACTTAGGGTAATAACTTCAGAAATTAATTTCTACTGTAAAAAACCTGGAACTGAAACAGAGTTCAGTTAATTTCTGAAGTTATTACTAAAGTAATAACTTCGGCTCATAGGAGCCAATACATTCTAAGGGCCCTTGCACAAGACCGTATGTCTCAGAGGGCAGGCAATATGCCCCGGAGCGGCATTGATCATGTGCAGGGGAGCACACAGCATCATAGATTACAATGATGCTGTGTACGTTGGACCGCCCGCGGTGCTATTGTCCTGCACTCATAGGATCATATGAGTGAGGGACAATAGTCCTGCGGGCGGCCCGACGTGCACAGCATCATTGTAATCCATGATGCTGTGCGCTCCCCTGCACACGATCAATGCCACTCCAGGACATATGGCCAGCTCACGGACCGTTTGCCTCGGAGGGCATGTGGTAGTGTGCAAGGGCCCTAATACTATACAGAGCGCTTGCTCCGTACAGTATTCAAACAAATTTTTATGTGAATCAACATCAGATGTTTCATCCGAAGCCGATTCGTTCATCACTAATTGCTCTATACTATGTGCATATTTACACATAGAATGTAATTTGATGTGTCTGGTAATGTAATCCTAAACTGTTTTCAATGCAACCTAACATAGCTTAACATCAAAATTACTGATTGAACAATAATGTATGAAAACTGAACTTTTGCATATTACAACATTTGACACAATGAGTTTGTAAGGAAGGTAACCCTTATTCTTCCTTCTGATGTGCTTCTGTCCATACCCTTTATACTTATGTTCATCCTCTTTGTTGAGCACACACTTTTGCACATGGGTTATTGCCCCTCTTTGTACGATATGTCTTGTGTGGATCAAAGCAACTGTCTGATGTATCTGTCAGAACTACCAAAAACTGCCAGTGTCAATAGTCACCAGGAAACATAGCTGCTAGCTTCCAGGAGGCAAATCTGGCATCTACAACAGCCCATGCAGTGCTCAGCAATCATGTTGGGAGCAGTGCTTCAGAGTGCTGCAGGTACTGTGTATAGTTCAAAGGGAACCTGTTGTGTGTGGTGCACAGCATGGGGCCTGAGTACAGCTGCTGTGAGTTAAGCCATTGGGATTTTGGCAGAGACTGAGATACATTGCATTCAGAGCAGAACCGAACAGTGGACACAGACTGTCTGCCCTGAGGCCTATACCTCTAAGCCAACAAAGTGGATTGTTAGCAATCATAAGGGTACTCTGCATCTTCCACCTTTTCAGAGTGGAATCTTCTTGAGTTAACACTAGGTTCTAGAAGTAATCAACACCCTGTAGTCAAATGTTAACCTACTTTTATACTGTTATTACAAACGGAGTGGTCCTTTAATGAGACAGCATCCTTTTACAAAAGGACATTATCACATATGGAGCAGAGGGCAGTTTGGATTCCATAGTGGCACACTGGCCATGAAGACTGGCAAAGGTGTAAAGCAAATTCCATACTGGGTTACTCATATGACCACGTGAGTGGTGTATAGGTAGGGCAGGCTGTGTTAGAGAATAGCCTCTCAGGGATCCACAGTGACATGGAAAGATCAGCTGATATCAACCGACTAGGGACTGCTGGTGGAGATAGATGTCCACAGAAAATTCAAAGCACTATGAAATAAGACAAACTGTTCACCTGCAATGTATGTGTCATTCTGTTGACTCTCTTCTTATATTTGGTATCCTCTGGAATCCCTGTTTGGTGCAGGTACCATTGAGGACACCATCATAACAGAAAACAAGTTGAGTTAGCCAACAGGGTCGAGTTCTATGTTGTTAATCCCCATATTGATTGTAATTCTATTAAAATCAGAATGAACAGTACAAATTGCAAGGGAAGTGTGAGCTCCGATACCCATTAACAGGCTAATAATTGTGCAGCCTATCCTAACAATTGTGTACATATGGCAACAGGAAGGAGGTCCTGAGCACCTAATAACTAAAGCAGTTAGTAAGCAATCCATCAATAGACTAACCAAGAACAAATACTGTCCATATACAAATCACACCATGGCTCTTTTAACAATTTTTTTCCCCTCATTTGTAACTGGAAATTTGGGTTAATTTTCTTTTCTTTTTTTTATGACAAAAAGTTATCAAAGACACCTTCAGTTGGAGGGTCAGTTTGCAGCCCGGTTGTAGTCTATTAGTTTCCAGAGATATAAGGAATTAATACCTCCTGTAGAGGTGAAAAACCTGAGATACTATATGTTTTTATATGGTGGGAAAAGTATACAGGGATTCAGAGTAGCACAAACTGTTTTGTGAGCATTTTCTACTACTCTACTTTGTACGTTGTCTTTGACCTATGCCTTATTCATTTACAGGACATACCCCCTTTTAAAGAATGTGACCACACTGCACGAGAGAGAGAGAGATGCTGGCACACCGCTTGTAAGATGACCAGTATAGGTAAATCTTTCCCAGTATCTTCAAGAAAAGTGAGAATTAGTGACTGATGTGATAACCACTAACTTAAGCTAAATATATGCACCCAAAACAGCAAAATGTTATGATTCACACTAGATTTATGTCCATATAAAGAAAAACGTTATAATAGTGCCAACTTTCTTGTCACACTTCATCATATATTATTATGGGATCTGTGCTCCTGAGACTATTTATTGAACCAGATTGGGACACTGACATTTTACCTCATGATTTCCAAATGACAGATGATCAACTACAGTTCATTCAAACTACTTTTGTCTGTGCAGCATGCAAAATCACAAGACCTTGGATCTCTGCACATTAATACCTGTGATTTATAGTCAAATCTGTCACGGATGGAAAAACTTTCACCAAGAAGTTCAGAGACTGAAGGTCGCTTTACCTGACTGACAACTTATAAACTTTGGTAGTCTTTTACAGCATTTGGTTCTGGTTTTGCTTTTTGTTTATTTTATTTTTTTACCCATCAGTACTTAAAGCTGGATATATAAGATCCCCTCCCATGTGGTGAAATACCAGTGAAATATTACAGGTGGTTGTCATCTTTGTTTAGGTATGTGGACTTTTTAGTATGAAGGACAACGTTTTTGCACTTGCTTTTACAGGTTACAGCTATGTGATGCTATTTTTTTTCCGTAAAATGACATACTACGACAGAAACCCCATTACAATCAATATGATGACATAATTAAATTTTGTAGCAGCCATTATTAAAATATGCAGTATGCTTGAAGGAAGAGCAAAATGACTGATATGGACTACAAAGCTGCCAACAAAGATATCCTCATATGAAGCACAATATGAAAACCATGATGCACAAGCTTTCATATGTAAAAAAATAAAATAAAATGATAATAAAATGTCTATGATGACGAGGAATATGGTTGCTGATGAACAAGTAGCGTGTAACAAGAGATACAGAATATTGTATTTTAACGTAAAGAATCAGCACTGGTCAATAGCTATGGGAAAAGGGCAACTACTGGCAAAGAAACCATTCACTTTGGTAACGGTCCCTGGACTGGGCAGATCTGAAACATCATTCATTTTGAATGCATTTAGATGTGGTCTAATTCTGACCATCTGGTTGTACTACACACACAGCACCTCTGCATTCTTCAACATCCAATTTTAGGCAGAAATTTACCAGTTACTAGGCTTTCTCAGCAGCCAATAAAGTTCCTAAGCCAAGATTTACAGTATTTAAAACTCCAGCTGATTAATGCCTTTAAATTTAAATATGTTTTGAGTGCTTCTCCTGTTTATTACAATTTACCTAGTAAGTCACGTACGAGACAGGCAACAAGATTTTTTAAAGTGTTATTTTTTAAAATTTACTACAATGATCAGGTAAATTTAAAGTTAATTCGCACAGTTGTAGGAACAGTCTGTCTGTACGTAATAGTTTGTGTCAAAAATGGGGTTGGATCCCAAGAAAGAAAGAAGGAAACATTCTCAAATATCTTTCTTATAGGAAATAATTCAGGTTTTGGCCAGTACAAGTTAAAACCCTCTATAGTCAGCACACACTCCTAACACTGGCACAGGGTTAATTTTTCGCAAAGCTCAAAGCTGTATTCATTTTTTAGAAGGGACGATTGATGATTGGCAGAGTTGCAGTCATGGTTTTGATAAAAGGGAATCTCTCCCCACTCCAGAATGTGTGCTTGTCAATACATTCTAATGATGTTGGTCCTATTTCCATAGTTAGCTCCATTGTGGAGAAATTAGGATTTTTATTTTATGCTAATAAGCCCCTGGGTGCAATGAGGGCAGTGTTGTTGCACCTCATGACACCCGAGGCTCCGTTCCTTTTCCCTCCTGGCCACACCCCAACCACTTTGACTGACAGGGCCAGGCAGTGAAAACATACTTACACCAGGCCCTGAAGTCTCCCGGATTCTTGCGATTGCTCAACTGCTTCATTGATCGGCTCAGACACAGTACAGAATCCATCGGCTGATGAGCTTCTGTACTGCGCCTGTGCCATGGAAGCATACAATTAACTAAAATAGCCTTTGTATGCTGCAGCATTAACATCAACCCTCTCTAGAAACAGATGGGCTATATCAAACCCTAAAAAAAGCTTCATACCATTTTCCTTCCTCCACCAAGTTTTAAGCCTGTATTAGACAAGCAGATGGCCATTCGTCTTAAAGCTCATTAGCGATGATCTGGCAGTTTAATACTGCTGCCGATTTGCTAGTTCATTGGGCAATTGGAATCTTTCAACAGGTTTAAATATTATCGTTTGCTGTGTAATCAAGATCTGCTGCCAGCAAACAGTGATCAGTATGACGACAAGCAATGGCATGAGCAATCGCTCCTCCCTATACTGTGGAGATCGCTGTATTTAATAACAGCAGGCTCCTCTGTTAATGAGCAGGTGATTGCTGGGAAGAAACGCTTCCCACCCTGACAATCGCCTACTATTCTGCAGGTCTAATACAGCCTTTACAGATGGTGCCATGGATATCTGCCAAACCCAGATTGATCCATCCGAGTACCAGTGAAATGTGAGTCATCACTCCAGAGAATCTTTGGACTGTTCAAGAGTTCAGTGTTGTATTGTCTACACTCCACATTCTTCAGATTGTATGCAGCTACTCAGCAATAGAAACCTATTTCTTGAAGTTCACCTTTCTACTGCTTATGTCACTTTCAGAAGCACTTTGCAGTAAGTAATTTCTAAGTCTCAGACGATTTTTAAGTAACACATGCTTCCGCATTAAGGACCTCACTGTGTGAGTTTGAGGCATCTACCATGTCTTTGCTGAGCTACTCTTACTTCTTAAAGGCAACCTGTAACCTCGACTATGATGTCCTCAGCAATGGCGGCATAGTAGAGTGACAGACCCACTGATTTCAGGAAAGTGTCACTTTTGTGCTAAAATTCAGTACTTTATGGGTATTGACAAGGTGTACCTTACAGCCAGTACTGTGAGGGGGAATAAGTCCAATGAGACTCATGGTCCTTCCTCCTGCCCATGAATGGCAGGTTTCTTTTGTGTTAAGCATAGGAAAGAAACCTGGTCTTCATGGGCAGAATGGGGTTTGGGTGGAGCCACAAGTCTCAAACTCATCATCTCTCGCAGCGCTGGATGTAAAGAATACTAAAATAAGATGAATTTTGAGTGTGGGGTGAGGAAACAAGGCATTGTATACTGTACAAATATGAATGTGGGATTGCTTGATCTTGCTGATTGTTTTTGACACAGAGCAGTGAAAAAATGAGGGACAAAAAGTCTGATCTGTTGCACTTGCACTAGAGTAACTGAGCAGATCTTTATGCAGGCTGATCTGTATGCTAACTATACTGATAGCTAGAGATGAGCGAATTTCTCAAAAATCCGATTCAGCCAGTTTGCCGAATTTTTCGAAAAAATGTGGTTCAATCCGAATCTATTCGTGGTGATTTGTTTTAAAAAAAAAACGACTGGCTGCAGAGAGCCTTTATAGTGGTGTAGAACACTGAGCCTTGCAGTAACACGTATAATGAGTCTGTTGTGGTAGCGAAACAATACTGTGAGTCATTCACTTCATTTATTTGGGCATTTACGGGGCCAAAACTGACCAAATAACTCAAGTGTGAACTCAACCTTACAGGTCAATGTTAGCGTCAAGAAAAAGCACACTTCTTTTACACGGTCGGCAGCTGATTCCACATAGATGTCTACAGAATCTATTTTATTAAACACTTATACAAGTAGAGCCCCGCCCCAACAGAGTGGAGTGGGTGTCAGCAGTAAGTTTGTATTGATGTCACTGATTATTTTTCCCTTCCTCTGATCCGTCAGAACAGTAACCCCCAAAAAACGGATTCTGTCTGTGGAGAATCCGCTTTCACTCAGTCAGCATTTGGTCAGTAGTCAATCATTAAAAAAAAAACAGGAGTGGATCCAAAACAGAGATGACACATGAATGGAATATTTGCATGTCTTCTGAGTTTTGTACCCACTCCTGCTTTTGGCTACCAAATCATAAGCCAATTCTGATGCAAAATATGGACCATGTCATGCAGGTCTAACAGCTGTTACATAGACAGGATCTGTTGTGCGTCTCATTTTTCCTTCCTTCTGACAGATCAGAAGAAGGGTCAAATAAATTATGATGTCAGCCAGGCCCAAAGGCAAAATAGTGACCCAGTCATGAAGTGGGGAGGGTGGGAACAGCATGAGAAGTTGACAGAGTGGCCCTATGACATAGTGGTGAGGTGGAAGCAGCAAGAGACCAAAGAGTGGCCCAATGACAGTCTAGAGGTGGCAGCCACATCAGGAGACCACAGAGTGGCAAGGTGACCTAGTGTGGAGGTGGAAGTAGCATCAGGAAACCACAGAGTGGTAAGGTGACATAGTGTGTAGGTGGCAGCAGCATCAGGAGACTACAGAGTCACCCAGTGACAGAATGAGGAGGTGGGTGGCAATACCATTACCAGCTGAAGATGGAGGGTGAAAGAAGGAGCACTTGGCATCAGATATGTGGCATCAGGCAGGTGGCAGCATCAGAATAGCAGCTGAGGCAGGTAGCCAGAAGAAACCGGTCTTTTTGTCAAAGTGTTGGTGTGCCACGATGGATGATCTAGTCTGATGCATCAAGCATTGGTGGGTGGAAATCCTGGCTGATTCACGCCTGATTCATCTTGACAAAGGTCAGTCTCTTCACATTTTGGGTGGACAGGCGAGTTTTTCTTGGGGTAACTATGGCTCCCGCCGCACTAAACACCCACTCTCATGCCACACTACTGGCCGGGCAAATTCTTTTCCAGGGCAAACTCTGCCAGTTGCGGCCACAAATCCAGTTTGGCTGCCCAGTAGTCGAGCGGATCTTCAATGTGGGGTGGCAGGGTGCTGTCCAAGTATGCCACCACCTGCTAGTTCAGGTTCTGCTCCAGGTCTAGCTGCTGCTGCTGGTGAGTAGTTTCTTCACTAGGCGGGTGAAGAAAGCTGCTCATCAGGGACTCTAGACTCAAGTTGCTGCTGATGGAGCTGGAACTGCTCCTACCTCCCCACCCTTCCACAGCAGCCATGGCAGAGGAACATGTGTGCAGAGGACCCCCCCGGTCAAACCTGTGAGAGATTGGACAATGGCGCAGATAGGCAGCGGCCAAATGACTGCATAGGATGTCTCTATAGTAGTTCAGTTTGTCCTCCCTCTCGGCAGGTGTAAACAGGCCTTCATTTTGGACCGGTAGCGAGGGTCCAACAAGGTGGAGAGCCAGAAATCATCCCTCTGCCGAATGGTGACAATTCCGCTGTCACTACTCAAGTAAGTGAGCATGCATCAGGCCATTTGTGCAAGTGACTCGGAGGAACTCTCTGCCTCCATCTCCACTGCGTACTGCCACAGTGTGCCTGGGTTCTCTGCCTTGTCTTTCTCCATTGCCCTGTAGCTCCTCTGGCTGCTCCTGCTCCTCCTCTACTGTCACCTGTGTAGAAAAACCACCCATTTTGCTACACATTGCTTGTGTTACAATGTCCTCCTCCTCCTCTAGTTCAGCCCCCACAAGTCTCATGTGGCATTGAGATTTAGGCAACACGTTTCCATTCCCCTAACCAGCGAGATTTACCAGCATCTGTTCAAGGACATAAAGCAGTGGAATGAAGCCGTTCAGTTAACGTGGCCTCCTCAAAGGGCCTGAGCAAACGGCAGGTGTCACGCATGATGGCTGACATCGAAGTTACACAGAGGAGTACTCCTGTCCACTTGGATCATCGCGAAATTGTTTATGGCCTTTCACTGTTCGTATAGTCAGTCCAACATATGAAGGGTGGGATTCCAATGGGTGGAAACGTCGCATATCTGCCTATGTGTTTTTTTTTGTCTTTTTTTCAAAAGTACAAAAAGAGAAGAAAAAACAGCAAGAACAGTATTTACAGTATAAACAAATTTCAAAATAGTGAAATATCAGTACATTAACACGGCTGACCGAGCCGGGGGCCCTATCATCCTAGATTATAGATGAATCCTTAATTTCTATGCCTTATCTTTTTTCCAGTTACCCCAGACTAATTCCCATTTGGCTAGTTGTCTACCCCCATTGCGGCAGTAATATTCATAATCTTGACCTTTACCCATATATAATTTCCATTCCACAAAAGTTGGTACTATAGGTGTTCCCCATTTTTGAATTATCAAAACCTTCGCAATCATTAGTGCCTTCAGACAAAGCTCACGTGAGGGAGCTGAGATCTCAATATTTGGGGACAGAAGGCCAAAAAGGACAAACTCAATCTTAGGAGGCATCTTTATTTTAATTATTATCCCTATACGCTCAAGAATTGATTGACAATATTGCTGAATCTTAGGGCATTTCCATAACATATGTGTATACCTAGCATTCTTCCTCTTCCTGTGAAATATCAGCCTATGTTGGGGGATGCCGTTCTGCTGCTGCAGCTCAAGGAGGGTGTGTTTTGCGGTGTACGAGTAGCTAAAGTGCATGCAAAGATTCCTGGCCATTTTTAGGATGTCTTGCAGATGGGTGGAAGACTTCAGGAACCGCTTGACAATCAGATTGAACACGTGTGCCATGCAGAGCGCATGGCTCAGCCCTCCTTGATACAGTGCCGACACCATGTTCTTCCCATTGTCGGTCACCATTGTTCCGATTTTCAGATGTCGCAGAGAAAGCCAGGAATCGATTTCTTGATGAAGGACACAAAGCAGTTCCTCCCCTTTGTGACTCTTTTTGCCCAGGCAAACGAGGTGCAGAATAGTGTGACACCACCGTGTCCTGCACATGTGGTATGCTGGAGTGGCACTGTGAATTGTCCCTGCAGTGGAGGATGAAGAGGCAGAGGCGGACATGGTTGCAGGACCAACAGCGTGAGAATGTGGAGGTGGAAGTTGCTGGTGTGGCTGTGCAGGAACCACATTCACCCAGTGGGCCATAAAGACATATATTATCCCTGACCGTATTTACAGCTCCACACGTCGGCACTGCCATGCACTTTGGCAGACATTGACAGGCTCAATGACTGGCCCACCTTCTGTTCTACATATGTGTGCATGGCTGGTACTGCCTTTTTGGCAAATAAATGATGGCTTGGTACTCTCCACCATGGCTCGGCACAAGCCATCAGTTCTCTAAAAAGGTGCAGAGTCCACCACTTGGAAAGGAAGGGACTGCAGCACCAGCAACTTGGCCAGGAGCACATTCAGCTTATGCGCGGTTAGATGAGTGTGTCTTCGCAATCGTTTCGGTGATTGATTGCTGACGGAATGAATGACAAGCAGTAGGAGGAAGAGCAGGAGCATCAGGACCAGCAGATGATGGGAAGGAGAGACAGCTTCCTTCGGCTGAGGCGGTGCAGCCTTGACTGCCTGAAATAGGGTGTGTGCCACTGGGTGATGCAGCGGCTGCTGCGGCAGGCTGGAACATCATATTGGAGCCACGGTTCTCCCAGGCCACTTTATGGTGATGCTGCATATGTTGACACAGGGCCGTGGTGACAACATTGGCACCCTGGCCACGCTTCACCTTCTGCCCACAGATTCTACAAATGGACATGTTTAACTCCTCCGGTGGCTTAACAAAAAACAGCCACACTGCTGAGTAGGTGATTTTTCCCCCAACACCCCGCACTGACTGACTGCTACTGCCACTGCTTCCGTGAACCCCTGCACCACTACTTTCTGGGCAGGTAGGCTCCTGCGAAGTGGATGGTCTACACCGGGCACGTTTAGCTCCCGACCTCCCACTGTTGCCACTCTGCTGACTCCTTGCGACGCTAGTGACTTGCTGGCTCCGCCGCTGCCTCTTGGGCAAGCTGCCACCCTCTTCTCCTGATGATGATGAAGCCCCTAATTCACCCGGCTCCCAAGTGCGATCAGCTACATCATCATCATTGAGTACTGTCTGCACATCACTGATGTCCTCCTCAACGGTCTCTGGGTCAGGAGCTCTGACCGCTCACAACACCAACTCCCTTGCCACTCTCCTCATCACTACTTGCCCGCCTACCGGAGGATACAGCGAATGTCTCCTCTACATCTTGGCTGGCCAGTAGCTGCTGACTGTCCTCTAGTAGCTTGTCCATGCTGTATAGTGTACCTGAGCCCATAGCATATAATACTACTCTGGCTGAGGGAACAGAAAAGGACAGAGGCAGGTTGAGGACAGGTGAGGGCACAGGGCCTGCTCCCGGGCCATGCCAACTAAGGGATGTGTCTGACGAACCCACCGACTCTTGGCTGGAGGTGTCTGATGTCACGTGGGACAAAGTGGATGACCGAGTCAACCATTCAAGAACCGCTGGGTTGCTGGTCAAGACACGACAGCTAGATGACACCTGGAACTCAGGCCTCTCGCTGTGACTCCTTTTGCCAAGCACCCTTACTCTGCTGCGACTTGTGCCTGCGCCAGAAACATTTAGGCCTCTGCCATTACCCTGTGCAGAGCCTAGCACTTCTCTGTCTGACATACTGTTAGTTCCAATAAATAAATAAAAAGGAAATTAAAACACCCTATTTTTCTCACTTCACCGCACAACAGCTAATAAGCCCTTTTTTTTCCACTAATGCACGCCAAAGAAGGCATAGGAACATATAACTGCACTGCTGAACGGCAAATAGGCCCTCACTTTTTTCCACGCCACAAAAGGCTTTAGAACATATAACTGCACCGCTGAATGGCAAATAATATATATTTCTGTGCCACTAATACACGCCAAAAAAGGGCTTTAGAACATAGAACTGCACCTCTGAACGGCAAACAGGCCCTTATTTTTTTCCACTTATACACGCCACAAAAGGCTTTAGAACATATAACTGCACCACTGAATGGCAAATAATATATATTTTTGTGCCACTAATACACGCCAAAAAGGGCTTTAGAACATATAACTGCACCGCTGATCGGCAAATAATATATATTTTTTTTGCCACTAATACACGCCAAAAAGGGCTTTACAACATATCACTGCACTGCTGAACAGCAAACAATATATATTTTTGTGCTACTAATACAGGCCAAAAAGGGCTTTAGAACATATAACTGCACCGCTGAATGGCAAATAATATATATTTTTTGGCCACTAATAAATGCCAAAAGGGCTTTAAAACATATCACTGCACCACTGATCGGCAAATATTTTTGCCACTAATACACGCCAAAAAGGGCTGCAATTTTCTCACTTCATCACCCAACGGCCAATAAGCTGTTTTTTCCCCCCACTAATACAATCCAAAAAATGCTTTAGAAAATATAACTGCACCACACAAGAGCAAATAAGACATAGAAATATTTCCTTGTAATAAACCCTGTTAATGGCTGTATCAAACAGCACTTGCACCCCAATAACAAGAATGGTTTGCTGGAATTAAAGAGCAGTATGATGGCAATTTAGATCCCCAGTAAGTACAGCAAGGTGTCATAGGATTGTTCCTGTTATCAAGGCTGTAACCTCCCCTACTGAACCCTGTTCTACATAAATGCTGTGGAATGATTCCTTCCTATCCTTTTCCTGAACTTGTAAATCGTTTTTTCAGCACAATGGAGTCTTTCCTAGCACTGTCCCTAGCGCCTGCTGATGTCTCTCCCTGCACTAAACACACTGAAAAATCGCAGAATCTAAAATGGCTGAGGCTATTTATGGGGCTGTGAAATCACAGGCCTGCTGCTGATTGGCTGCATGCATGGCACTGTGGTTGATTCCTCGTTCGCAGAGTTATTTGCTCCATGTCCTAACAGGTGCAGCAGCCATTTTACCACAAAGTGTGAGGAAATTCGGATTTGGTGTGAATCAAATTTTTCCTGAAATTTGGATCGAATTCCACTTCGTCAACTTTGATTCTCTCATCTCTAGTGATAGCGTGTCTCCACACTGAAATATACTGTAGGAAGTTGTGTGATATATCACTAGATGTTATGGTAAGTCACTATATGAGACAACACTTCTGGTTGTTCAGCCTCCCTATTTGCCCCTCAAAGGATCTGAAAGTTTAGAACACAAAGACTATGAAAATCATGTCTTCTCTGCAAATCACAAACTCAGCAACATTTTTGTTCGACTTTACTGGCAATCATTCAGATGGAATAATTTTATTACATTATTTATTCCACTATTTTGACATTTTAGACAGACAGGGCTCCTGTGGCAGAGCAGGCAGGTCTCATGCTAACTCACTAGTTGCAATTTAATTCCATTGAAAATTTAGAATACAGAAAGAGGAACAGGAAGAATATACTGATCGCTTAGCAATGCTTGCAGATATCATTTAAATTAAGAATAAAAGGTCTCGCACAGAGTCAGGAAAGAAATTAAGGGTGGAGGGAGCTGCAATAAAGATTCACAGTTAGGGGTATACACTGATGTCATAGGCTCCCACAGCAGAAAGGACACTATCCTTGAGGTGTCAGCTTGATATAGATGTAGCAGAGCAATGAATGGGGAGATCTCTGGATTCATGTGCGGTACAAGGCTGGTTCTAGCTTTGTTAGGAAGACATTGTTATGTACTACATGATGCCTGATTATCATCTTTTACATTAATCATGGGATAACATCTTTAACTTATATGAATCCTATTTTTTGATCTATGTAGCTTATTGCACAGGTAAGAATCACAAAAATAAACGTGGCCTAAATGGGTGGGACTGCTCCAGACCCCAAACACTGTGGCGTGTTTCTAACTGGGGGGGCAGTTCCTCCGCATGTGGTTCGCAGCGAACGGCTATCCCCAGCAAAAATTGCATACAATGGAGGATGCCGGCGCGAACCACAAGCACCACACAAACATCCTACACAAAATAAAACATGTGCGGATGAAAATATATAAACACATAACTCACAGAAAAAAGATGCACCACATGGATAAGCAACTGACAACACTGGCTAATCCCTCACTCTGGTGTTAAAAGCTGAGAGATTCGCCAATATTTCCAATCAGGAACATATCGGAGCCCCTTTAGGCACCACTACACGGTATCTCAGCATGACATGGGGTCCTACCACTAGACTACCTATGGTGTGTGAACAAGGTCTGAACAGGTATTAAGTAGCCTACAGCCCCATCCCACTCACCTGCACTGCAGGACCAACAATGCAATGGGGAACACATGAGGCCGCAAGCTACACCTACAACAGACCATGTGACACCGGCTTCCAGGTGCAACAGAATGTTTACAAGCCATATGCAATGGCACATTCAATACATATAAAACAAGAATCACAAAAATAAACGTGGCCTAAATGGGTGGGACTGCTCCAGACCCCAAACACTGTGGCGTGTTTCTAACTGGGGGCAGTTCTCCGCATGTGGTTCGCAGCGAACGGCTATCCCCAGCAAAAATTGCATACAATGGAGGATGCCGGCGCGAACCACAAGCACCACACAAACATCCTACACAAAATAAAACATGTGCGGATGAAAATATATAAACACATAACTCACAGAAAAAGATGCACCACATGGATAAGCAACTGACAACACTGGCTAATCCCTCACTCTGGTGTTAAAAGCTGAGAGATTCGCCAATATTTCCAATCAGGAACATATCGGAGCCCCTTTAGGCACCACTACACGGTATCTCAGCATGACATGGGGTCCTACCACTAGACTACCTATGGTGTGTGAACAAGGTCTGAACAGGTATTAAGTAGCCTACAGCCCCATCCCACTCACCTGCACTGCAGGACCAACAATGCAATGGGGAACACATGAGGCCGCAAGCTACACCTACAACAGACCATGTGACACCGGCTTCCAGGTGCAACAGAATGTTTACAAGCCATATGCAATGGCACATTCAATACATATAAAACAAGAATCACAAAAATAAACGTGGCCTAAATGGGTGGGACTGCTCCAGACCCCAAACACTGTGGCGTGTTTCTAACTGGGGGGGCAGTTCCTCCGCATGTGGTTCGCAGCGAACGGCTATCCCCAGCAAAAATTGCATACAATGGAGGATGCCGGCGCGAACCACAAGCACCACACAAACATCCTACACAAAATAAAACATGTGCGGATGAAAATATATAAACACATAACTCACAGAAAAAAGATGCACCATCCCACTCAATGCAATTGTTGGTCCTGCAGTGCAGGTGAGTGGGATGGGGCTGTAGGCTACTTAATACCTGTTCAGACCTTGTTCACACACCATAGGTAGTCTAGTGGTAGGACCCCATGTCATGCTGAGATACCGTGTAGTGGTGCCTAAAGGGGCTCCGATATGTTCCTGATTGGAAATATTGGCGAATCTCTCAGCTTTTAACACCAGAGTGAGGGATTAGCCAGTGTTGTCAGTTGCTTATCCATGTGGTGCATCTTTTTTCTGTGAGTTATGTATTGCACAGGTAATACAAAAATTATTACAGTAGTTTGATACTATTCAATATAACAGTACTATACCATGAAATAAAAACATTAGAGCCAACACAAAATGTTATAGTGTACAACAGAAAGTGCCATTTCCAAAAGCATGTTCGTTATAACATGAGATTGCTTTCTTTACTATAGCCCTGAGGGTAACAAGTTTGCAATTTTCCTTACATCAGTATGCCATGTAGAAATGCATTGTGAACTAAACGAGTTCTCCTCATACAACATTTCCATCTGCAAAGTCAATTGCTGAACTATAGTATTGTACTGTAAATCCATTTATGGAAGCATCCTGTTAAATCATTTTCTGTCCCTTTAATACATTTCCACGCCAGACATTTGTAATATCCCTGTATTCTTTTAGGTACAAATGTTCTAAATTCCTAAATATACAGACACAGACTAAATCTATGTAATTAATTTATAACATAGATGTATGAACTTTTGTGTAGTTTCCAGAAATAAGATTTTGTTTTCCATAATACGGCCTTGTAAGTCAAAAGGAAAATATCATCCAAGTGTATATGTGGCTTGGAAAAGTACTAGATGGAATGTCAAATCTGATCTCTAACTCTACTTTTAGATAAAATATACATTCCCCAATATCGAAGGTAAAAAAGGCAGGAAGAAAAAGTTGTTGAATTATGGAAATCAAATTGATAGATATTTTATTAATATGTAAACGATAAGAAGTATCTAATATGAGTGCCACATGCAGAAATATACTTATATGCCTTGACATGCTAGCCATGAGGTTATTAATGGTTGTCTGAGGAATTTTTTGCCACGCTGAATGCACCTGAGCACGCAAATCATTAAAACCCACTGCTGGCAGCTTCCTTTGCAATTGCCAACCAATTACATCCAAGCTGTGCTTCATGGAAGATTCTGCAGGCCATGATAACACGTTTTGGTCACGCAGGCTGCTCACAGTAACACAAGCAAAATATGGCCTGGTGGTGGTCCTGTTGAAAAACAGCTCTTGGGACACTTTGGAGAAATAGCTGTACCACAAGTTCCACAACCAAATCAAGGTAACATAGAGCTGTTAGTGTACCTGAAATGAGGACAAGAGAAGTCTAGCTACTGTACATTATGTCACTGCACACCATAAACCCAGGAGTAAGACATTCCCTTCTGAAGGCCTCTTTATGGCGTTTACCATTTGATCTCCAGCTATCACTGCATCCGAGATAAAAGCGGGACTCCTCATGATAGCCTTTAACAATGTTTGCCACCCTTGGCTTGGGATCTGGTCTCCAATTTCAGGACCAATTTCACTTGCAGTACAGAATTGATCAATAAGAGCCATTCTTATAATCAGAGCATCCGTGCAGAGGTTCAGTTTTTATGGTGGCAATTAACCACTTCAGCCCCCCTAGCTTAAACACCCTTAATGACCAGGCCACTTTTTACAATTCCGCACTACACTACTTTCACCGTTTATTGCTCCGTCATGCAACTTACCACCCAAATGAATTTTACCTCCTTTTCTTCTCACTAATAGAGCTTTCATTTGGTGGTATTTCATTGCTGCTGACATTTTTACTTTTTTTGCTATTAATCAAAAATTACCGAAATTTTTGCAAAAAAATGACATTTTTCACTTTCTGTTGTAAAATTTTTCAAAAAACTACATTTCTATATAAATTTTTCTCTAAATTTATTGTTCTACATGTCTTTGATAAAAAAATCCAATAAGTGTATATTTATTGGTTTGGGTAAAAGTTATAGCGTTTACAAACTATGGTGCAAAAAGTGAATTTCGGCATTTTGAAGCAGCTCTGACTTTCTGAGCGCCTGTCATGTTTCTTCAGGTGCTAGAATGTCAGGAAAGTATAAATACCCCCAAATTACACCATTTTAGAAAGAAGACACCCCAAAGTATTCGCGGAGGGGCTTGGTGAGTTCATGTATCATTTCATTTTTTTCACAAGTTAGCGGAAAATGACACTTTCTGAGAAAAAAAAAAAAAAAAAAGTTTCAATTTCCCCAGTAACTTCTGGCAAAAAAAAAACATCAGACGGACTCACTATGCCCCTCAGTGAGATACCTTGGGGTGTCTACTTTCCGAAATGGGGTCATTTGTGGGAGTGTGTTTACTGTTCTGGCATTTTGGGCGGGGCTAACAGAGTCGCTGATAAACCTGAGCCATCAGGTAAAACCTCGATACCTACTCGTGGGCCCCTTTAGGCCCTCTAGGCTGCACCCAGGCAAGCACTCAAGTGGCTCACTCATGCTGGCATCTCGCCGTGACTCAGGAGAAGTAGGGCACATGCGTTTCGGGGTGTGTTTCTTACATATACCCATGTTGGGTGAAGAGAAATATCTCTGTAGATTGTCAACTTTTGTATAAAATTTTTTTAGAAGTTGTCGATTTACAGAAGATTATTTTCACACAAAGTATGGGTATATGTAAAAATATGCACCTCAAAACACATTGCCCTACTTCTCCTGAGTGCTGGGATACCACATGAGTGACACTTTTTTAGCAGCCAAGATGCGCTAAAGGGGCCCTAAAACCAATGAGTACCTTTAGGATTCCACAAGGAGCATTTTACGCATTTGGATTCCAGGACTTCTTTCTCACGCTTTAGGGAATCTTAAAAAATGCCAGGGCAGCATAAACACCCACATGCGACCCCATTTTGGAAAGAAGACACCCCGCGGCATTCTGTGAGGGGTATGGTGAGTTCATGTAAAATTTTATTTTGGTCACAAGTTAGTGGAATATGAGACTTTGTAAAACACAAAATTAAAAAAACAAAAAAACAATTTCCGCTGACTTATGCCAAAAATAAAAAATTCAGCCCCCTAGCTTAAACACCCTTAATGACCAGGCCACTTTTTACAATTCCGCACTACACTACTTTCACCGCTTATTGCTCCGTCATGCAACTTACCACCCAAAATGAATTTTACCTCCTTTTCTTCTCACTAATAGAGCTTTCATTTGGTGGTATTTCATTGTTGCTGACATTTTTACTTTTTTTGCTATTAATCAAAAATTACCGAAATTTTTGCAAAAATGACATTTTTCACTTTCTGTTGTAAAATTTTTCAAAAAACTACATTTCTATATAAATTTTTCTCTAAATTTATTGTTCTACATGTCTTTGATAAAAAATCCAATAAGTGTATATTTATTGGTTTGGGTAAAAGTTATAGCGTTTACAAACTATGGTGCAAAAAGTGAATTTCTGCATTTTGAAGCAGCTCTGACTTTCTGAGCACCTGTCATGTTTCTTCAGGTGCTAGAATGTCAGGAAAGTATAAATACCCCTCAAATTACACCATTTTAGAAAGAAGACACCCCAAAGTATTCGCGTGAGGGGCATGGTGAGTTCATGTATCATTTCATTTTTTTCACAAGTTAGCGGAAAATGACACTTTCTGAGAAAAAAAATAAAAAAAGTTTCAATTTCTGCTAACTTCTGGCAAAAAAAAAAAATCTCAGACGGACTCACTATGCCCCTCAGTGAATACCTTGGGGTGTCTACTTTCCGAAATGGGGTCACATGTGGGGTATTTATACTGCCCTGGCATTTTAGGGGCCCTAAAGCGTGAGAAGAAATGCGTAAAAATGCCCTCAAAGGTACTCATTGGATTTAGGGCCCCTTTGCGCATCTTGGCTGCAAAAAGTGTCACTCATGTGGTATCGCCGTACTCAGGAGAAGTAGGGCAATGTGTTTTGGGGTGTATTTTTACATATACCCATGCTGGGTGAGAGAAATATCTCTGTAAATTGACAACTTTGAATAAAAAAATTTAAAAAGTTGTCGTTTACAGAGATATTTCTCACACACAGCATGGGTATATATAAAAAATACACCCCAAAACACCTCGCCCTACTTCTCCTGAGTACGGCGATACCACATGAGTGACACTTTTTTGCAGCCAAGATGCGCAAAGGGGCCCTAAAACCAATGAGTACCTTTAGGATTTCACAGGACATTTTTACGCATTTGGATTTGGTGATTGGTGCACTTTGATATTTTTTCTCTGGTGGTCCCAAGCAAAGGGACCACCAGAGAAGCGGGCAGCAAGCAGATCAGACGCTGTTCACAGAACAACGTCTGATCTGCGATTTTTTCTGCCATATACAGCCTGCCAGCGCACGATCGGCGCTGGCAGGCTGTAGTATAACTACATGCGAGCGCGCCGATGGCGCGCATTGCGCATGTGCGGGCGCGTCCTCGCGTCATCTCGCGTCTCGCGAGATGACGCGCCGATGCGTCCGATCAGAGCTACAGGGCCGCCGCCAGGACGCAATCCTGCGTGCGGCGGTCCTGTAGCGGTTAAGGATGAGCAAACCAGTTCGGGTTTGTCAGGTTCATTTTGGACAAATTCTCTAAAACAGTGCATAGCGCCATTTAAGTGCACATGTCAGGAGAGGAAAAAAGCACCAGGGAGGAAGAAGAAGGGTTCTCACATGACTCAGAGAGGAAGTGGGGGGGAGGGCTTGCCCTGATTAGCTCCCAGGCTGACAGACTGGATGAGCCAATTAGTGCGGCAGCAAGCAGGATGGTGCCCTAATAGAACAAGCAGAATGTCATTCTGTGCTGGGCTATGAATGAGTGTGACTGGGTCTTACAGTGTCTGCCAGGAAAACAATCTTAGGGATGCAGGGAGAGTGAAAAAAAACAATCAGGGACAGTCAGAAGTCAATCAAGCTTATTGCCAGGGAGAGTGAATTCCAAAGAAGAATTGTGTGTGTTGTGTACAATAAAGAAGCAGAGCAACTGACAGACAGGGAAAGAGAACAAAGAGAACCTGTGGCTATGCCTGCTATTAAAGGTGAAGGTGCACATCAAAAGCAGCTACCTGCAAGCAAATACTTTTTTCCCCATTTTCACACAAATCATTTTTTAGGGGGTTCAATTTAATTATGCTGCATATATACATGATTACTGAAGCAATACTCATGGTGTGGCAGCAATCTACTGTGTGTATTAAGATGAAATTTAGCATCAATCCTTATTCATCGGTTTATGTATAGTCACTTTCCACACGGTTGGAATTAATTTTTTTTTGGGGAATGTTAAATGTAAATAATATGTAATTAAAAGTCACAAGGTATAGCAGCAATCTACCAGTGTGTATTAAAGAGAAATTGCACGTCAAGCCTCAATCATCCGTTTACGTATATTCGGTTTCCACAGGGTTGCAATTTTTTTGGTGGGTTCAATTTAATTATGCTGCATATATATGTGATTACTGCAGCAAAACACAAGGTGTAGCAGCAATCTATCAGTGTGTATTAACCAGTTCACGCATTATAACGTACCTGTACATCATAATGCATGAGGGGATGCATGGAGTGGGCCTCTGCAGTGGGCTCGCTCCATACACTGTGGGTGCCGGGGGTATGATACAGCTGGCACCCACCCACACTGACAGCGAGCAGCGATTTTGCCATCCCCTCAGGTATCTCGATCAACGCTGATCGCAACACCTGTGGATGAAGGCAGAGGGAAGTAGATCCCTCTGCCTTCTGATCGGAGCCCCTTTTGTGAAATAGTGGGGCTCTGATCAGTTGTCATGGGAACCTGGATGCTGCTAAAGCACGCCAGGCCTCCAATACAGGCCTGCCATGGCAATCTCCATACTGAGCTACGCATGAGGCACAGCTCAGGATAGAGACTGCAAAAATCCTATTCACCCTAATAGAGATCTATTACGGTGAATAGTGAAGAGGGGATCAAAAGATCCCATGTAATAGAACCTTAAAAAAAAAAAATAGCAATATATTAAAAGTTTAAATTGTCTCCCTTTCCCAATTTTGCATATAAAAAAATATAAACATAAAAAAAAAACGATGGGCCACATATACGGATGTGAGTGACATTGGACACCGACTGGCCACACAGAGAACTGATCCATAAGCACTCGATACCTATACAAGGAAGAGCTAATATATTGTACCCTATCGGTTGGCCCATCAGAAACATCTATGATAGGGCAACCGTTAGGAGGGTGAACAATAAATTAAAGGAACAACCCTGCATTAATGATTTAGGCTCCCTTTTTATACCTAAGGCACTGGAACATTTACAAAGTAACTCTGAGGTTACGAACGAATAAGTGTGAGCTTCACTACTACACTTAGGACTTGAAGGTGTACATCAAGTAACTATCTTCTAACAAATTTCAAGAAATGTTATCCCCTCTAACAGCTATACAGAATATATATATATATATATATATATATATATATATAGAGAGAGAGAGAGAGAGAGAGAGAGAGAGAGAGAGAGAGAGAAAACTTGGAGACCATATTTGTTGTTTAGCTCATGAGAAATGTGAAACTGTCATCCTCTGTGTTAAAATGGTTGACACATGACAAATTTGGCTCCACAGAGGATTTTCAAGGCTTCCAGACATATGCCATCTTTTAAAGAGTGATGATGTGATTATGTACAATGATTTCTCATGTATATAAGTAACTAAAGAGGTTAAGCAGCTCACTGTCCCCAAAGGTATGGGTGTGGTGCTCAGTCCAAATGGAGCTTACCCAATTGCCGGGAGGAGTTTGGAACAGAAAGGGAGAGAATAACAGGACGGCACTCACAACATTTGGTTGGAATATGGGGTTTATTTATTAATATACAATAGAGAAATTATTTTAAAACGATTGTTTAAAAAATAGGTTGGTTATATCAATAAGTTTAGTTATTTGGTTGGGAATAATAGGTGTATTGGAAGGGTGATTATTAGTGGGGTTGTTGTATTAATACTGGAGATAGTTTAAAATGGTTAATTCTGTAGATAGTTAAAATGGTTAATTTTGTATTATTGTGCACATGGCCTAAAGGTGTTAGATATCAGCTGATAAATTGTTCTTGTCAAAGGTATGCAAAAATATACAAACATGTGTAGATATACAGTATTTTTCGCCCTATAAGACGCACTTCTCTCCCCCCAAAAGTGAGGGGGAAAAGGCAGTGCGTCTTATGGGGCGAATGCTGCAGTTTGTATACCACCGACCGTATGCTACGCAGTGCGGGGGGCGGGTGTATCAGCGGGCAGGGAGGAGGGACTGGCATCCAGCTCTGTAATTACAGCGGGCCCATTGCAGTCACTTTATTCTGCTACACCGGGCCCGCTCACTGTAGGAAACCTAACTGTAGGGAATGGTGTAGGCTGATTAAGTTAACAGTAGTCATTTATCCAGGCTTTACTTACTGTATTAACTTTCCGGCAGGCAGCAGGCAGGAGGCTGAGCTGGCAGGCGGGCCCTGACAATGTAACTCACTACGTACTGCGCCTGCTCCGCCTTTTTCATTCGTAAAGTGGGCGGAGCCGGCGTGGGACATAGTGAGTAACGTTGTCAGCGCCCGCCCACCAGCCCAGCCTCCTGCCTTCTGGCTGATGCCTGCCGGAAAGTTACAGTAGTACAGTAAGTAAAGTCTGGATAAAAGACTACTGTTAACTTAATCAGCATGCAGCATTCCCTACAGTTAGGTTTCCTACAGTGAGCGGGCCCGGTGTATCAGGATACAGTGACTGCACCGGGCCCGCTGTAATTACAGAGCTAGATGCCGGCCCTTCCTCCCTATTGGGGGTCATTGACACTATTGGGGAGGGTCATTCTGTGGATGGCACTGTTATGGGGATTTGTGGATGGCATGTTATGGGGTCTGTGGATGGCATGACACTGTTATGGGGGATCTGTGGATAACACATAGCATAAAATGCTATTTTTGTGTCATCAACAGATCCCCCTATAGCAGCGTCATCCACAGACCCCCATAACAGTGCCAGCCACAGTCCCCAATAACAGTGCCAGCCACAGTCCCCCATAACAGTGCCATTCACAGACCCCAATAACAGTGCCATCTACAGACCCCCATAACAGTGCCATCCACAGACCCCCATAACAATGCCATCCACAGACCCCCCCATAACAGTGCCATACACAGATCCCACATAACACCATTAGGCACACCTTTTGGTTCAAAATATTTTTTTTCTTATTTTCCTCCTCAGAAACCTAGGTGCGTCTTATAGGGCGAAAAATACGGTAAATGCAAAAAAGCAATAAAAATCCATTACAATAAAAAGGTCATAGTAGAAAAAATGAATAATAATAGTCAAAATTCATAGTGGATAAACTGTAATAGAAAGTTCTTAGAATAATCCTGAGGGTATGCAGCGATGTGTATAGGTTCCTGTAAATTCATAGAAGTTCATACTGGGTCATAAAAGGTCTCTGATGGGGCAAAAATTTATATGGAGACCCAGAAGATGATATGGAATTCTAATCGGTCTACAATAGCCATGACACAGGTGGTGTTGTACCTTGTTGGTATATTTTACATTACCCCTTTTAGCTGCTTATGGCTGTAGTCTGACTGACCGTGTCTCCTGTTGCGCGTGCGCTCACTCCTCCAAATGCTTGGAGTGGCACGGTGTGGTAGCTTCCGATGAGGGATTGCGTCACTTCCGGTCTCTCGTCCCTTCCGGCCACTGGGGTTAGCGTTCCTCGTGTTCTAGTTATAATTTGGAATTGTAGCACCACATAGGTAGTTTTTTGTGCATTTCTGGTGGTCATATAATGGTTAGCAAGTCAAATTCTTTTGGAGATTGATAAATTGACAGCTAGCTGTAAATCCTAATTTTGTTGCTACTCAACGCCCATATGCGTTTCAGAGCTTCCATCTCCTTCTTTAGTGGAAGAGTAGCGCTAAAGCATTAATTCCTTATATCTTATTTGCTTGATTAGTAGGGAGGGATTATAGGTTAATTAGGCAGGTGTGGTGAAAAATTAGAACTGGATTAGATTATAGACATTTCTGTATATTGGATATTCTATTCCTGATCAAAGAAATATGGATAAGTTTATCAGGATTGGGTTCATAGATGGTTTCCCAAGAGTAATAGATATAAGTTCTCTATTGGAACCTGGTGGGTTTAAAGGGGCATAATAAAAGTATCGTCTTTATTATTTCATGATTTCATAACCTTGCTTGCTTAGAAAGAGATATCAATGTATTGAAATATTATAAAAAAATTCAATAGTTATAAATCCATACATTAAAACCAATATCTGTCCAAATGGGATTATGAGGCATGAGGCCTCCCAGGGAGAGGGGGTGGAGGTGCTGATAGACAGCCGGACTTCCTGGGAGGCCTCATGCCCCCCACTCCTCCTTATGTAGCGACTTACATCGTTATTTACAGTGAAGTTACCCACAGTGATCCTTTACTTCCCACCATACACTAATTCTATTATACATTTATTAAAGACTTATACACATAATCCCATTTGGACAGATATTGGTTTTAATGTATGGATTTTAATACTATTAATTTTTTAAATAATATTTTAATACATTGATGTCTCTTTCTAAGCAAACAAGGTTATGAAATCATGAAATAATAAAGATGATTTTATTATGCCCCTTTAAACCCACCAGGTCCCAATAGAGAACTTATTATATCCATTACTCTTGAGAAACCATCTATGAACCCATTCCTGATAAACGTACCCATATTCCTTTGATCAGGAATAGAATAACCAATATACCCAATGTCTATAATCTAATCCAGTTCTTATTTTGCACCACACCCACCTAATTACCCTATAATCCCTCCCTACTAATCAAGCAAATAAGATATGAGGAATTAATGAACTAGCGCTACTCATCCCACTGAAGAAGGAGCCGGAAGCTCTGAAACGCGTATGGGCGTTGAGTAGCGACAAAATTAGGATTTACAGCTAGCTGTCAATTTATCAATCTCCAAAAGAATTCGACTTCCTAACTGTTATATGACCACCAGAAATTCGAAAAAAACTACCTATGTGGTGCTACAATTCCAAATTATAACTAGAACACGAGGAACGCTAACCCCGGTGGTCGGAAGTGACGAGAGACCGGAAGTGATGCGATCCCCCATCGGAAGCCGCAACTACCACGCCGCGCGCGCGCAACAGGAGACACAGTCAGTCGAACTACAGCCACAAGCAGCTAGAAGGGGTAATGTAAAATATACCAACAAGGTACAACACTACCTGCATCTTGGCTATTGTAGACCGATTAGAATTCCATATCATCTTCTGGGTCTCCATATATATTGGATTCATTCATTTATAAAGACGCATCTTTTTGCCCCATCAGAGACCTTTTATGACTCTGTATGAACTTTTATGAATTCACAGAAACCTATACATTATTCATAGGATTATTCTATGAACTTTCTATTACAGTTTACCCACTATGAATTTTGACTATTATTAATTTTTTCTATTGTTATGAATTTTTATTGCTTTTTTCGCATTTATATATACACATTTTTGTATATTTTTGCATACCTTTGACAAGAACAATTTATTAGCTGATATCTAACACCTTTAGGCCATGTGCACAATAATACAAAATTAACCATTTTAACTATCTACAGAATTAACCATTTTAAACTATCTACAGTATTACTACAACAACCCCCCTAATAATCACCCTTCCAATACACCTATTATTCCCAACCAAATAACTAAACTTATTGATATAACCAACCTATTTTTTAACCAATCGTTTTTAAATAATTTCTCTAGTGTATATTAATAAATAAACCCCATATTCCAACCAAATGTTGTGAGTGCCGTCCTGTTATTCTCTTCCTTTCTGTTCCAGATTTCTCATGTATGTCTATACTAACAGACAAAGACAAGACATCAATACAATATTGCTGCTGTAATTTCACATTACGTTTGTAACTATAGCCTTCTTACAGGACAACTCAGGAAATAAAACCATAAAAATAGAGAACACATTAGGCTATTTTCACATTAGCATTACATGTTTTGGCAGGTTGCTCTGGCAGAAGTTCCCTGGAATGCACCAGAACACCACTTGGTCCTAATGACTATAATGGGACAGGGTGGGGTTCTGGCCTGTTTCCAGCTTTAGTGCCGGGATTTGAGTGGAGAAAAATGATTCTTGCAGTGGTTTTTGTCCTGATGAATCCGGGCACAAATGCTGGAAATTGGCCAGATCCCACTATAGATGGGATAAGGCTGTATCCGGCTATTCAGGATATGAGGAATTCAGGCAAGCTGTTTTTCTGCAGGAACAGACTGCTGAAAGATTTTAACTCTAGTGTGGAACTAACCTCAACTATATACTCATGCATGTCAACTCCTAACATGTAAATAAACCCTGAATATTCCCATTTTACTCGAATGACATTTGCATTCATACATTCATCAATGCCACTGCCCTGAATACTAGCATCCATGGTTTTAGCTAATGAGGGTCCAATATATTAATAATTTATGGCTCAATTAAAATGACACTGGGTGCATTGTATTTTTAGTAACCCAGTAGTTTTACATGAATGTAAATCTTCCAACTACTCAATATGTACAACCATTGGTTAGAAGGAATTACTGTTTGAGCTTAAATGGAGAATGTTCTCTAACTGTTACACATGCACATTCTACATTCCTTCTTCCAGGGCTGAATATGATTGATTAGTCACAGTAGATCTTAATTGGTCTTCCAAGAATATTTACATTTAGATAGACTTTGCTTTATTACTGGTCAGAACAACATAATCAGATCATGCATACTGAAATACTGTCCATGGTCTATATAATGTTCTCTCCCTAACTGAAATGGCCAAGAAAGTGCCTATGGTGCATTGAGTTTTCTTCAAAAAATGAAACATGCTTTTTCCCTATTTACAGAAGGAAATTTCTTTATTTCCTGAGTTGCAAATGAAGTCATTATCTGTGGTGCTCATTAGCCTCAGGCTCCAATTAGTGAATATTAATATTGGTTTTGATAGAGATGTTGGCTCAAGTCTCTTGGAACTGCACTAATGTCTGACCTTGTCATTCACTTAAACAAATATTAAACAGTCAGGCTCCGTTACAATTAGTATCATCTGAGATTTTATTCTTCTCCCTCTCCTATGCGCCTCCAGATGTCTGGAAATCAAACATAAATCATGGTTTGAGATGTCATAGAAGCTATTCTGGGTGCTCCAGATGGGCATGAGACTGCCAGCCTACTTTCTTTTTATTGGGTAATCACTTTGTACACAGAAACAGATGCACACCTCATTTCCATGTTTAGTGTGGGCCAGTTATTATCCTTCAATTTTCTTTCTGACACTAAATGCAATTTAGCAATGGGTAACGAGTAAGGCATAATTCTAAGGGACAATTACCAGGATTTAAAAAAATATATATACAGTGCTTCAACATAAATATTACACTTAAAAGGGTAAACATCTGTAGATGGTATTACAAATAATGGAACATTATGACTGTGTTTAAAAAAAAAGGAAGCAAACAAATGTTAGCATTTGAGACTTAAGTGACCAAACAATTTTCATTTTTTTCATTTTCGCATTCCAAGAGCTATCATTTTTTATTTCTATATCGATGTAGCCATTTGAGGGCTTGTTTTTTACAGGACATGTTGTAGTTTTTAACATCACCATTTTGGGGTACATATAAGTTACTGGTTAACTTTTAGTTACTCTTCCTGGGGTATAGATTGATGGCTAAAAATAGCAAATTTTGCGACATTCACTTTGTGGCATAAATAACATGATAACTTTATTTTCTAGGGCGGTACGATTACAGCAATATATTTCATACAGCTTTTTTAAGTTTTACTACTTTTGCACAATAAAACCCCTTATTTTTAATGAAAATGTTTTTGCATCAGCGCATCCCAAGACTCATATTTTTTAGTTTTTTTTCTTCTTATAGAGTTGTGTGAGGGCTTGATTTTTGCGGGACAACTTTAAGTTTTCATTGGTACCATTTTGGGGTACATAACATTTTGGATTGCTTTTTGTTTAATTTTTGTCGGTGGCAAAAGACAGCAATTGTTTTATTGTTTTTACTGTGCTATATAAATAATAATTATATAGTGTGGTTGTGGCGATACCAAATATATGGATGAGAATTAATTTTTTCAATATTTTCCCCATTGAAATAATTAGCAATGTTTGATATTTAATCGCTTAAAGGGTTTGTCCAAGTTATTTTTTTTCTCTTTGTATGTTTCTTACTAAGGAAATGTAAGGAGAATTTACTTACTTTATCTAAAGTGGCCCCGTTCTCCTAGTTAGCTGAGCGTCACATGATCTGTGATGTCAGCATCCTTCCCTGCTCTGATGATGTTCTGTGCACAAGCCTGAGGGAACAGGTCTGCCTCTGTGCACAGAAGGGAAGGCTGTGCTGTTTGCAGCAACATGCCACGCCCCCTGCACTGCAATCTGCTGCTTTAGCAGTCTACCCTGTTTCTTCGCTACCACTGGATTCTTCAGCAAAGTTTAACCCCTTCAACCATAAACAGCCAATTATTACCGGACAGAAGTAAATAGCAAATTGTTGACTTACAAAACGTGAAGCCATCTATATCACCCAAAAATTGGACCACAATTTTCAGCGAATGAAAACCGAAAAAAACTTTATTAACAATGATAAATACATACATGTTAAAACAAGGCAGCACAAACCTGCCCCGCCACCGTTCCTCCCTTTGATGCCGATAATTGGCTGGACATGTCCGGCACTCCATCCCTATCGGTATGGACGTCACCAGGTCTTTTAATTATTATACTATACACCTGTGAGGGCACTATATTAGGGGTATCTTTTCTCAATGTTATATCCCCGGAAGAAGCCAGGTCTCTGGCGAAACGGCGTAGGGGCAGGAGGCGGCTGAGAGATCGACACACCATCCAGGGTATGACTACTTACCTTTTTCCAAACTCCAAGTTTTTGCTCCTACATTTACCTTTGCTGCAATATTTGCCCGGGGTTTATTGCTCATTGGAGCCTTGGAGTTTCATTTATTCATTTCTGCTCTATTAGCAATTTTTTGTCTCCCTGTTTTTTCATGTGCTGACCTCCCAGCCCCCCCTCGGTTCCTGTTCCTCATCCTTGTGTCCCACCTTTGTGCTGCCTTGTTTTAACATGTATGTATTTATCATTGTTAATAAAGTTTTTTTGATTTTCATTCGCTGAAAATTGTGGTCCAATTTTTGGGTGATATATCCCTTCAACCATCATCAGCACAGACTCAGGGTTGGAGGCTCTGCCTCAGGTACTGAGCAGCTGCAGGGCATACTCTTCTCCAGGGACTGAAGAAACAAATGATGTGCACAGGATCATCATTCCTTCCTCACCACTGCAAACACAAAGCTGATAAAGACTGGAAGAGCTCTCTCCTCTGTACTCTTCTGCTGGCTTTGAAGAAGTGCCTGCAGAGCATTAAACAAGAACAGGTAGGAAAAAGATCCTGTGCACATCAGCAATGTCATTGTACTGTACAGCTGGAGCTTGTTGTCCCAAACATACAACATCCCAGCAGTCAGACTGCAGACAGGACAACAATTTTATTCACTCCCTGTGCAGAGCAAGGGGAGAGGAAAGGCAGTCTTTGTTGACACCCACAAATATTCTTAAGGAAAACCTCAGAGATTGTTGTTACACATCCCCGCAGCTCTGCACCTACATGTCAACAAAGGGGCCACATCATAACTGGACCATGAAGCAATAGAATAAAGTGGTCTGGTCCAATGAATAGTGAGGGTTTTGTTTTTATATTACATGGACAATCAGGTACATGTGCATTGCTTTCCTGTGAAAGTGGCTCCAGGAAGCACTATAGGAACAAAGAAAGTCAGCAGAGGCAGAGTGGTTCTCTAGGTAATGTTCTGCATGATAAACTTGTGTTCTGACACTAATGTGATGTTACTTATCTCCTATTCTAGAAGTCTAGACATTTTCTACAAAATATGCTGTATATTCTGTATATGTTAATATTTCTTTTGGGTCAGATGGTGCTTAGAAATTGATTAAAAAGCTTTGTTGCTGAATATAATTTTAAATGAAACACGTCTATATAACACAAAAATTTGCTTTATCATTCCCCTTTAATTTGCTAGTGTACATTCACAGGTAATCACTGGCATTTATAAAATGTACTTGCAAATGAGCTGGTTGGTATTATTGGTTCTGTACACCGGTATAAAATCATGTAAAATACAGAAAAAGCCTTCTACACCCAGCATCTAGTTGGCTTATCTAATAAGCTTAAGACATTCATCTAACCAGCTTAGGGAAACATCCATAATGCATTGTGTTGATGCACAGGTTAATTTGCCTTTAATAACAATCCTTTGTGAGGTCCCTTGAGATAAAGGTGCAGTTGTCCTTATGGTATTACACATATGTACTTTAAACATAGTTTAAACATAGTTTAGCTTTCCTGGCAACCATGCAGAGAAACCTGCACTGTCCTGCAAATGGGACCATCACAATCACTATAATAGTGACCGCCCAAGCTTCCTTTTCTTCCTCACTGCATGACCATTGAGGTTGTAATACATGCACTCTGATGCTCTATTGAGTGTCTATGGAGCTGAGTATTGTACCCAATAGCGAAAATGTGGATGTGTGACAGGCAACCCATTTAAACTCATCCTATATACACACTCATATACATATTTGCAATAAGTAAGAGCTGAGATCAGAGTGAAATATGGAAGCCTGCTTTATATTTTGGATGCAGATCTCCATGAACCCCTTCAGCATTTAAACCTGATATTAATTAAACAAACCAAAGAAAGCTTAATATACTGAGCTCATGTTTCATCCCAAGTCAATTCGCTCATCCCTAATGTTCCCCAAACTGGTGGCCAAGATGTATTGAACAAGGGCGGGCTGGGAACTAAAAGTGGCCCTGGAAAAAAAGGTAAAAGTGGCCCCATGTGGCAGGTGAGTCCAAATTGAAAAAATGTGGGGCAACCTAATTAGCCAGGGACAACAGAAGTAGACAGTGCCAGCAATACCATAGTACAGGGAAATATACCGCCCCAGGTGAACCAAACACCACAGAGCAGCACAAAATACTGCCGCACTGCAGTATTCAACTGTATCATTCAACTGTATCACTGTCCTGAGGATGTCGATACAGTTGATTTCAGGAGGGCACCTGCGGCTGCTGGCCATCTGTGTAAGATAGAATCAGATCATTATGAACCGGACTGGTGGCCATGAGGAGGGCTTGGGTGGCCCTCCTAGGCATCGGCACACCGGGAAATTTCCCTGTAGGGTCTTTGGCTAATTCGCCCCTAGGCTTGAAGCTTGCATGTACTGCTCAAATGTAAATCACACCCGTAAAAGTGTTATTATTATAATATTTTTTTGTAATGATTAAAGTAGCTTCCGGACTTTCTTATAGTGAAGTAGCTGAAAGAACGTCACCCTAGACCATGCCATGTTTGGGGGAAATAAACCGAAAAATGCCAGAAGACAGTCTTTAAATACTATTACAAAAAACGCTGTATTTTTAGCAAACTTTACAACTTCCTATTGGCCAACATGTAACATATGGCCACGGCATTTTTCTGCTAAAAAATAAATAAAAAATGGTGACAAACAAGCAGCCTTTTAAAAAATAGTTCAATCACCTTAAAATTGGTTTACAAACTAAAGCAATAGATAATACTTTATTAATTAAGCGAACAGAAATGTGAATGTGAACCTTTCTTTTGACACTAATCTAAGTTGAAAAGGAAAAATAACTTGGTATAAGAAGAGGCTCAGTTAAGTATTAGAAGACACATGTCAATCCTCATTTTAAAAACCTGGACTTATCTTTAAAAAGTAATTATAAAACTAGCTCTTCTTTAATTACATTTCACAGCAGCTGCTCTGGGAAGCCAGAACATCCCAGGGCAAGGCCTAGAGAGTCTTATCTCATAGGTACTGTTATGACTGCTATGATGGCACCACTGGAGAAACAATGAGCCAGTCAAGCATGGCCCTGATCTGAGAAAAACAATTACCTGAAATATGCATAGTTATCCAGCAAGAGGATTTGACTATGCGGCACACTGCAGAGCACTGCTGATCAAGCAAAGTTTTCATCTTGGCTAATAAAAATCAGGGTCTACTGCCACTGCCTGGCTATACATTTTACAAATCCCTTGTACGTAGGCAATATAGGTAATCACATTTTTGACGGAGCCTTTACTTTATAAAGCCCCCTTTCCAGCTAAGTTATCAGATTTTTTTTTAGCTCTGTTCTGGGGGGAAATAGAGAATGTTGTTATGATTTGCTGCAGATTTGTCCTAACTTACATTTTCTAAATTTTATTACAGACTTTAATTGCTCAGGATACTACCTAGATACTAAAAAGACATATACATTAAAATATATAGTTTTAAACAAATCGGGAAGCCTATGGGCGATAGTTGGCCAACACAGTGGCATCTGCCAAAAGACATCCAGCACAACCATCCAGTAAAATATAAATTTTAAATATGTATTATTTAAAAAAAAAATAGATGAAAACATATGTTGACATGGCCAATGAAGGCATCAGTGGAATTTTTTTTGTTTTTATTTAGACGCTTATAGGTCTATGGACCAATAAGTAAAATAATACAGAGATGTTCCTTAATATAAATAATGTGTACATGCTGCTTGTGGACACATCAGCACTGAGGCCAGTGACGCTGTTCATGTGGAAATTGACAGACAGAAAAGAGAACTAGGGAGATGGATTGGATTGGTAAAGTGCAGGTCAGTATGGATTTCTCCAAAAGTAGAGCTGCTGGGGTGCAAATAAAAAAAACCTGGAGAACCCCTTTAAACTGGTCATACACATGCTGTAAGATGATTATCAGCCAGAATATGACTGGTAAACCATCCATCAGATCATTTGAACGATCTAACCAGCAACATGCCAGACTAAATTGGGAGACGAGGGAGTGACTTTAGAGATCATGTTTTATAGGCTGCCATCAGAAAAAAATGTTTGCATATAATTTCTAAACACTTTTCAGATGAAATGGTAAAGATTGCATATTTCAACTGAAATTTATCTTAAGGGTGTATAAGATGGACAGATTTTCTGCCCGATGATTGCAAACGAGTGTTTGAAAACTCAATAGAGATCATCTTGCAGTGTAATACTGCTACCAATTGCACGATGAATGAGCAAATGCTCGTTCATTGGGAAATCCAGATCTTTCAGCATGTTGAAAGATCAAAATTTACTGGAGGCAGATCCTGCTATCTAATAGTGATCTGGACCAGCAAACCACTGTACAGCATGGGGACGAGCAATGGCATAGTGATTGCTCCTCCTCATGTTGCTGAGGAGACTGCTGTATGTAATAGTAGTGGTCTCCTCAGCAAGTGAGCAGGCGATTGTCAGGAAGGAACACTTCCCTTATGACAATCGTCTGCGTGATCAGGGTATCTAATGCCCCCATTATGTGTGTAGGCAGCTTTAATTATTTTTCTTTAAAAGAAAAATAAACACAGAAGATGCACACAAAAAACCTTTTAACTCCTTGCCACTGGTCTCATTTTGTCTCATATTACAACTAAAACTAAGAAATATACAAAAAAAAACTTCACAATTAGCCCCACGAACTCTGTTGTGTCTCTCCTCCGACTCACTATCCAGTATCTGGCTGAAATATACCCATGTACCCTGGCTGCAGTAGGAAAAATAGATTCTTAAAGGGGTTGTCTCACCTCCTCACTTCTGCACATGAGGCCAGGGGGTGGTGCTTAGCATGACTAGCAGCACTGGCAAGGGGTACTGAGACACTGGAATCCTGCCTCTTGCGTGTGCACTCTCTAGGCTGCCAATGATTCAGTAGCAGCCTTGGTCTGCTCAGCAGCCTTGGAGGAGATCCGAGGTGGCCAGGGAGTGCAGCATCTGCTAAAAGAGAAACGAAGCGGCCAAGGATTGGCTCTGCTGCGCATGCGCAAGTCTATGCAGACTCACTCCCATATCCTGGCCACCAGAAAGACTGGTGTTCTTTCTGTTTATTGCTCTTATGTGGCCACCACTGCTGAATTGCATTGTGGTCATAACCCCTAGAAACAAGTTTCTTAATTAGTAAGTGACTTATATTAGCATTTTACACATCATAAAAGGCACATAGGGAGGTGAGACAACCCCTTTAAGCCCTTTACTTTAGATAAACCCTGAGCACTCCATTCCACACACAGATGCCGGTCTCAAAATTCCATAGCTTTTCTAAAAGCTGCAGCGGATAAAGTCCGCAGGGTGACCATTAAGATTCAGATTCACAGACCCTGCTGCCGGTGAGGAAAAACACCCATCACCTAAAATAACCGCCAAGGCTATATTAACT
The DNA here is from genome assembly GCA_033119425.1 of Bufotes viridis. Classification (NCBI taxonomy): domain Eukaryota; kingdom Metazoa; phylum Chordata; class Amphibia; order Anura; family Bufonidae; genus Bufotes; species Bufotes viridis. Next base: position 182,108,151 of record CM065594.1, on the reverse strand, counting down.
TCAGGACTGTATCTCACATTGAACAGTGAACACCTATATCCATACATGCCTGCTGATACCACTTTTACTGCCACACATTCAGACACCATGCCTCCTCATCTGGTGCAAGAAACTGCACTTTGTACTTAATACTGCTGGATGTACAACAACTTATATTCTGCACTAAGTAAAGATAGACTTTTATGCATTTATTTCTGGTCTGATTCTTCAAACCACTGTGCACCATGACAAAGCACCTCACCAGGGCCACTGTCACTTCTGCAGCGGTTCCTCAAGGACTCGCTGCATGTGCATTCTACAGTACTGAGCCTTAGCTGCTATGGAAGATAACAAATCAACCATTGCAAACCATCTTTATGAAAGCAGACATTTCTCAATGACCTTAATATTTCTACACTGTGACCTGGGGTTTAACATAATTCATACCACCTTCATAAGGTAAGGCGTTGCTGCAGTCTGCTGAATTCCTATCCAAAGTCAAGAGACCAAACTTTTTCTATTTGCATATTTAACATTTTCTATAGGAACATTTTTACTTCCTAATAACCCTGAGACATGGGGTAGCTCCTCAGCGGAATCAATTGTGAGAGCACATAATGAAATTGATTAGCTGTAAGTAGAATTGATTACCTTAAAAAAGCAGAGAAATAACTCAGCACCCATTCTGGGTTTGATTCATTGCCCTCTGCAACACATCCTTCCTAACATCCTAACTAGTGATGAGCGGCAGGGGCAATATTCGAATTTGCGATATTTCACGAATATTTTCTTGATTGTGAGAATCGGCGATGTAATATGCGCACGCAATACAGGCGTGGGTCACTATAGGTACATTGTTGTACCTGCTAGAAGTTTCCTGAGACTGGAGAAAATGGTGGGCACGGCAGAACATTACAATAGCTTTATATGCAGATAGAGTGCACCAGTATATTCGGGATTGGGCAAATCGTCAATTAATGATGCGCATATTTTTGCGCAATACGTGCAGCTTCATATTTTAACAGGTCTGACTACATATTAGTGATTGGTGCACTAAGTATTGTTGTGAACATGTGACATCACAGCCCTATGTATGTATTTAGCATACATACATACGTACAGCACTATGTATGTAGCATGTATGTATGGACAGCACACTACCTAACACCCTGCACTGGAACACTATATCACAATCTAACCTACACTATCTCTGGAAATGGAATGCATACAGAGTACCTTCCGGGTTTTTCTGCGTACCTATTGAAATGAATGGTTCCATATACGGACCATATGCGGAACACAAAAAATGGCCCATACACTCGCAAAAAACGTTTGTGTGAAAGAGGCCTTATATTAGGTGCCAGATGTTCTGTTCTGCAAAAAACAGTTAAGTGCCCTGCAAACAAATGTGGATAGGGAAATTTAAAATCGAAATCTTGATCTAGTAGAAGGAAATGGATGTGGAGTAGGAGGTTGAGGAGTCGTCAGGTGGGAATGCCATCAGCAGCGCGTCTACCAGCATGCGTTTGTAGTCACTCATCTTTCGATCATTAACAGACGTTTTTACCAAATTTGGTTCCCTGTCAGCAATGCACAGCAGGGGTTTTTCACCGGCAAAATGGGGTTCATATCACCCACTAATGGAACAGACGTTTTTTAAAAATGTAGGCCCCTGGCACCCAGGCAGGAGGGGTTTATTCACTGCAAAATGGGGTTCATGTCACCCACTAATGTAACAGACGATTTTTTAAATTGTTGGCCCCTGGCATCCAAGCACAGCAGGGGTTTTTCACCGGCAAAACTGGGTTGATGTCACCCACTAATCGAACAGATGATTTTTAAAAATGTAAGCCCCTGGCACCCAGGCAGAGTAGGGGTTTATTCAAGGCAAAAGGGGTTCATGTCACCCACCAATGGAAATGGCGATTTTTTAAAATGTAGACCCCTGGCACCCAGGCAGAGGAGGGGTTAATTCACAGAAAAACAGGGTTCATGTCACCCACCAATGGAACAGACGATTTTTAAATATGTAGGCCCCTGGCATCCAGTCAGAGCGGGTGTTTTTCACCGGCAAAACTGGGTTGATGTCACCCAGAGGAGGGGTTTATTCATGGCAAAAATGGTAATATTGCACCCAAAAATTTAAGAGAAGATTTTTCAAATTTTCAGTCCGTCACCTATGCAGAGCAAGGGTTTGTACCCAGCAAAAATGGTAATATTTCACACAACAATTTAAAAGAAGATTTTCCACATTTTCGGTCACTGTCACCTATGCAGAGCAAGGGTTTGTACCCGGCAAAAATGGTAATATTTCACACAACAATTTAAAATAAGATTTTTCAAATTTTTGGTCCCTGTCACCTATGCAGAGCAAGGGTTTGTACCCGGCAAAAATGGTAATTTTGCACCCAACTATTTAAAATAAGATTTTTTACATTTTTGGTCCCTGTCACCTATGCAGAGCAAAGGTTTGTACCCGGCAAAAATGGTAATATTTCACACAATAATTTAAAAGAAGATTTTCCGCATTTTTGTTCCCTGTCACCTATGTAGTGCAGGGTCACTTGACAGCAAAAAATTTGAATATGTCAACCCCTGAACTCCCAGACAGATTAACTATATTATTGTCCCTGGCACATATGCAGCGCAGGCCACAAAGGTAGTTCCTGGCCTTAAAAATATGATTTTTTCACCACCCATGAATAACATGGATATAAGTGGTATATTTTGGAGTGTAGGACCTCATTGTTCTCAACATTATCTTCCACCCAGTCTTCACCCCTGCCTTCTTTGTCGGTCTGCACACCGAAGAAAGCCACAGCAGTTTGCACCTGTGTTTCGTCATCATCAGAAACGTGCTGTGGCGGTCTTCCCATGTCCTCATCCTCAAACCTAAGTGATTGGGCATCCATGCACTCAATGTTTTCCACTTCTGGGGAAGGGCTATGGTTATGAACCTGGGAAACCCTGCCAACAGAGTCATTAAAAAGAATAAGAGACTGCTGCATGACTTGGGGCATGACTCGCCTACTCGCACCTGAGGAAGGTGTTTCACTTGGACCTGCATAGTTGGCACTGAACGGCCACGTTTTCGCCCAGCAACAGGAACTCCACCATCACCACCACGACCATGCCCATGTCCCTTATTTGATGTTCTCCTCATTATTTGCGTTCACCCACCAAACAGATGGTTGACTGCCAATAGTCAACAATTAAGTTCACTATACAGTAAGGCAGTGCCTGTGTCATAAACAGAATAAATTCCTTTAGGTCACACAACAGTGTAACGGAGCAATTCAATACAATAACTTCACTATCATTAAAAATTGGATTTTTCAAACTAAAAATGTAAAATCAGAAGTTAACGGTTTATTTAAATGTCAGAAATGCAGCGTACACCGCAAATGTGCTATTTACCACAAAACCTGTGTGTTTGCAACCAACTATGTAAATGCAGCATTCAAAAGGTTACTGAAAATGACTGAAATACAGGGTAGGCCTCAGATCTGCTATGTAGCACAAAACCAATGTTTATTGCAACAAACTACAGAAATGCAGTATGTCACTGCTAAATTTTAAAATAGGTTTTTGTGGATTGTATGCCAAACTGCTCTGTGGAACAACAATACGAGTTTATTTCCCACAAAAACAGGAATGCAGTATGTCACTGCTAAATTGAAAAATACGTTTTTGTGCGTTGTATGCAAAACTGCTCTGTGGTACAACAATACGGGTTTATTTTCCCCAAATACATAAATGCAGTATGTCACTGCTAAATTTTAAAATACATTTTTGTGCGTTGTATGCCAAACTGCTCTGTGGAACAACAATACAGGGTTATTTTCCCCAAATACAGAAATGCAGTATGTTGCCTCTAAATTTAAAAACAGGATTTCCAGCGTTGTATGCAACAGTGCTCTATGGCACCACAATACAATTTTTTGTCCCCAACTACAGAAATGCACTATGTCACCCCAAAATTATAAAATTAGTAATGTAGGGGGACCTGACCTGCCAGAATTTTTCCTCCACTGAGCTACCAAAAAAGGATTAGACTGATGTCCCTAGCAGGCTGGTGCAGGTCACATGCAGTTCCAAGGACACTGCAGTTGCTAAAATGGCCACAACCCCACCTCACTAACAGATGGATTAGGGCTGGTTACAAAAATTTAGCATAGCACCCTCAATAATTGCTGTAGCTTAAAGATTTAACACCACCAAATTCAACAGATTTTTTCTCTAATCTGTCCTCACAGAAGCGGCAGCATCCTATCCCTACACTGAGAAGAGCAGAGTGACGTGCGGCTTAAATAGAGGCTGGGTCACATGTTGCACTTAGCCAATCACAGCCATGCCATTAGCATGCATGGCTGTGATGGCTTCTTAGGGCAAAGTAGTGAAACGTTTGTTGATTGGCTTCCCTGCAGCCTTTCAAAAAGCGAGAAGGAATCACTGAACAACAAACCCAAACCCGAACTTTTACGGAAATGTCCGGGTTCTGTCCGGGTACGAAAAACCGTAATATATACTTACCTACCCAAATATCAATGTTTTTTTAGAAAACATATAGTATGATGTCTACATTCTTCAATACTGAAATTGAAACACCAAAAAGGACAAGCTATAAGGTTGTGCAAATCAAGGAAGTATTAGGTGTTGCTAAGATCTGCAGATGATCACATTTTCAAGCACCTAGCTGAAATCTATGGCATAAAAGCCATATTGAATTTTTTTTTATTCAGATGAAACCTCAAAAATCATATTAAGTCATGTGGGATGATTTTTGAACTGAGAAACCTTAGTTAATTACTTGAGCAGATCCCTACACTCCTAGGCCAAGATGTCAGCACTGCTCAACTTTGCATGTCCCAGTGGTTAGGAGAACAGTGATTAACTGGAATGACAGCAAGAGGTGCTCAGAGGCGAACCTCTACATGGACGGATAGCCTGGTTAGAAGAATGACATGTAGTGATCCAATCTGTACTGCCAAGCCTGGCAAACATTGTCTACACAAACCATTAGAACAGGTTTACACTACATTGGGCTATGGCCCACATGCCCAGCTACAGGTGTTCCATTGACCTCACAACACTGCTTTCAAAGCTTATGGTGCACAGAAAGATGGCAATAGAATGAAATGTAGGTCTATCCTTTTCAGCAATGAGTCCTGATTTTGTCTCAGACTCAATAATAACCAGAGATTGGTCTAGAGACCATGTTGGCAATGCCATGAAGAGGCATTCACAATAAAATATCACACTAGTCCTACTCCTGGAATTCTGTTGTGGGAGTGGCATAGTTAAAGGGGTGGTCCGAGTTATTTTTTTGTCGTTTGTATGTTTCTAACTAATCAAATGTAAAGGCTTTACCATGCACTTACTTTATCTGCAGTTGCTGCTTTCTTAGATTTCACTAAGGGTCACACTAAGGATTTGTGATGTCAGCCTTTCCCTCTGCTCTGATGATGTTTTGTGCACAAAGCTGAGAGAGCACGTCACTCTGCTGGTCACTCCCCCCCTGCACTGCCGTCTGCTCTCTCCCTGGATTCTTTAGGAAAAACTATACCAAACATGTGGGGGAGATTTTTTATTTGCAGTTTTTTCATTAAAAACAGTATTTTCAATGGAAAAAAAGCATAATTTATTTTTATGGAATTTTTTATTGAATAAATGTGTTTTTTTCTACACAAGGGGACTATAACAGACAGTTTTTTGATTGATTTTAAAATGCAATGCACCATCCTTACAGTGCATTGCATGTTAATGCCAGTGCTATTCTTACATTGACTAGAAGGCTGCGCCAGAGAGGAGCAGCCTGCTGGAAATTACTTAAGGCTGGTCTTGGGCCTACATCAGATCCCTGCCAGCCTTCACACACATCTGCACCCTGCAATCACATTTGCGGGTGCCGATGGGAGACAGAGGGAGTCCACTCACTCTGTCAGCACTTTACATGAAGCGCCATTGCCCGCGGCATGTAAAGTGTTAAACAGCTCGGATCGGCACTCCTGCCAGTCCGGGCTGTTAAAGCAGGGCTGTGGCTATAATGTGAGAGCCGGGCCCCTGCTCCCCACTGTATTGGGGACCCGTGCAGCGATTAGATTGGGCTGCCGTAAAAACGTGGGGGACCAGCCTAAGGCCCCTTAGTGACCGCCGTAAAAAGGCGTATAGGTGGTCACTAAAGGGTTAAAGTACACTAACAGCTTGATGCTACATTGATTTTGTCATGGAACCAGTGGTCTGGTAGCTTCTCCAAAGTGTCCTAGGAGTATGTTTTCAATAGCACAATGCCAGGCAACATGTTGCTTGTCCTACTATGAGCAGACCTGTGTGGCCAAAATGTTTTACTATGGCGTGCAGCTTCCCTGGACTTGTCTCCCATTATGCACATCTGGGATGTCATTGGTCAGCAATAGCAAAGGGGGCTGCCAGCTTCAGATCTTAAGGATTTGCTTGGCCAAATGCATTCGGCACAGCAGAACACTCCTCAGACAACCATTAATTACTTCACTGATAGCGAGGCAAAGATGTCATTGTCATACTCCATACTGAATTAATCGAGATGTTTTGAATATTTTGTTTCCATTTTAGCATTTGCATATCATTAACACGTCAATTGATCCTGTCATTTCCATAATGCCACAACTTTTCCTTCTTGGCTTTGCAATTTCAATGTTGAGAAGTGTATACAATCTCACTCAATAACTTGATCATAGCATAACATTTATTAAAAATTAAATGTATGTATAACAGATGTGTATGAAGAAATGTATTTTTCTTTGAAAACTTGAATCAAACAGTACTTTTAAAATCAATGCTTTTTTACAAGCAAAACCAAAATATAGTTAGATGCCAAACCCCTCTCCCACCGACCTGAATTTTTAATATTTATTTATGTGTGACTTCCTCCCTTTACAGGTTGTGGAAAAAGGGAAAGGAGGTTGATGGAAACACTGTACTTTCTTGTATTTAATACTGATTTTCTATCTTTCAGAAAACGGAAAAAACTTAAATGAGTAATGGTAGGTAACAGTACTGATACATGCAAGAGCAAAGAGCAATACATATGAGTCGCTGAATCCTGTCAAAAGTTGTTGTCCACAGGTATCGTCATGTGATCAATAACCAAGGTCATCCTGGTAGGTCTAGAATTTGCCCCAGGTGAAGTATTTAAGGAGCTTGCCAGTCGAGCTGTGGTAGGTAGTCATACTAACAGGAGAATAGAGACCCAAGCTGGAGATCCAGTAATGTGCAAGTGTCTGGTATGTTGCAAATAAAGAGGACTGATATGGAACCCCACAAGCAGGCTGGTGATTGAACCATTCGCCTAATTGGCCTCTACAAACTAGCTAAAAGTATAAAACAAAATATAAAATGTATGATCGATTGTAAAGAATGTTGGTAGTCTAACTTGCTGCGATGTCCACCACCTCCAAAAAATATCTATAGCTAAAGATCTGAAATCTCCATATACAGTAACTGAAAGTGATGCCTCTTGTTCCCCCAAAATAAGGTTACAGTAACATGACAGTGAAAGAAACACCCATTAAAAATGAATATGACCATTTTGCATCAGTGCGTACATCTATTTTCTGGCCATTTATCTGTTATTAATTGCCTTTTTGCATTCGTTTTTAATGGCCATTAAAAACAGATGAATTTCATAGGCTTTTTTTTATTACAACCTTGCAGTGCCCTGAATATATACAATGCCCAACATAATGCCCTATGTCCATAAAACCAGCCAAAAATAGGATATGTCCTATTTTTTGACGTCCGCTATCCACTGGCTGTTAAAAAATGGCCTTTTCACTGTCATGTAAATAAGACTTAAGCCTCATTTGCCTCACTATATATGTGGCAATCACCTTATGATTATCCTTTTCACGTTGGTTGTGTTATGATCTGTTATTCTGCTTTTGCTGCAATGGAAATCAGCTCTCTGTGTACCTACTACCTAAATTTATGTTACAGACTTGTGTTTCAGCCAATCTGAAAAGGTAGACCTGTTGGGAGGATGGACAAAGCAACAGTCTGAAACAATAATCCTTCAGGAACTGTGTCTCAGACTACCTCAGAGTCCCTGCAAAAAAAGCAGCCAAGGACCTAGGTATTTAGCACTTCTTCTAGGCACTGACTTGATTATAATTTATATGCTTCATCCCTTCCCTCGCATCTCTAAATTACAATTAACTGCTTACATGCATTATTATTGAATACCATTGAAGTTGGGATGCCTGCTCAAATGTGAATGGATAAAATATATATAGACATGCAGGAGACATTTGGCTTTCCTTGAATTCTAAATTACATATCAGAATTTGTGCATACATGGGCATCAATGGGGAAATGAAATTCAATCAAAACAGCTGAACTGGACGGGGTGCCAGATGTTGGGTCCTCACCGATCTGACATTGAAGACCTATTCTGATAATAGGTCATCAATAATTGTAGCCCAGACAACTTCTTCTACCATAGTAGATTCCATGTCTAGACACGATGATGCAAACTTCTTTTTAGCACCAAACGGAAAAGCACTTATTAATATCTAAAATCATGTTATGTGACCAGAAAGCCAGAAAATCAGTAATAACAATAGTGATTTTAACGTACAGCTATAAATGTAAGAAATATTTGAGAAGCAAAAATACCATTTCAGGAGAAGATTCTAACATGAGTTTCTAGGCTGGTGTCATCCAACTGTGACATAAAAGAATCTGCCTTGAATAAAATATGACAAAGTGTATTTATGATGCATCCCTCAGCAGTAATTTAACTACATTTTACTTTACATTTCAACTTCCTTTGCCATAAAACATTTCTTGTCCATAAAGTTGAAAGATTGTTAAAACAAAAAAAAAAAAAAAAAGAAATTTTATTTAGCACAATGGAGAACCTTGGACAACGTAGAAATGTGTTTATGGGCCGAGTAGGCCTTGGCGTCTAATTTGGTTATCATCAAGTTAAAACCTAAGGAATTGTTAGAGGGAGAAGAATTTCTCCCAAACGCCCATAAAATATTACACTATCTATGAGCTCCTTGGGAGAAATGTTCATTATTTTGCATGGAAAACTGTGAATCTCAGATTGCAAGGCAGCAAGACTGGAGGATTAAACCTTACCTCTGGGTAGTTGTAAAGAGGAATGATGATCTAATCCTGCATAGGGGGCATATTAATTTAAGCACTGGAAAGTTAATAGTTTTAAGGAAAAAGACAGTGAGGAACACCAATATGAATTTCACACATATAATCCTGAATGTCAAGTATTGTCTTTGAGCCAACTAGCATATGATTTAGCCATGACCCCATACTGTCAAGCAGTAGCTTTTAGGCTTCTGAACTTTTTAATGCCAGTTCACACATGGAAGTAGTGGTGAGGCTCAAAGCAGGAGCCATAAAAAGTTTAAAGGGGTTTTCTCACTTCAGCAAATAACATTTATCATGCAGAGAAAGTTAATACAAGGAACTTTCTAATGTATTGTGATTGTCCATATTGCCTCTTTTGCTGGCCTGATTAATTTTCCCATCACATTGTACATAGGTAATTTCCAGTGCATTGCAGATACGAGGTGACTGGCATGGGAGCTGCTGCGCATGTGAGCTCCCATGGTCCCAGGCCACCAGAGAGGTTTGGCGCTTTTTCCTACAGTGTGCAAGTATGGCCACCGGTTCTAGATTGCAAGGTGGTCATAACCCTTGGATAACAAGAGTCTATAATGGACGGAAAACTGAATGAAGCCAGCAAAGGAAGCAATATGGACAATCATAATACATTAGTAAGTGCCTTGTATTAAATTTCTCTACATGATAAATGCCATTTGCTGAAGTCAGACAACTCCTTTAAATGCAGCGTGATACATGTAGTTTTACCAAGATAATCCTGTGATACAATGTGTTCAAAATACGAGGTTTAAAGTAATGCAATGGAAAAAGGTTACCCAGTGTCCAATGACACAGTGACCAGGTTAAGATGGCTACTTTCCCTGACAGCAGGCCATCTTATCTAAGGCCCAGAAGGAATATACCACTCCCCTGCAGTCCCAATCACTGCAGTGAGGTGCCTGCAGATAGGCTTAGACGGAGGTGATATGTGCTGTACCGAACCGGACTAATCACACCCATGATTACGGCATCCCCTGTAAGTGCTCCAGTTGGGTGGTATAGCTTGTTAAACAGTGATCAGTACTAATCTTATCTGTTCATTTTTTAGCAAATTTAAAAGGGTTATCACATAAGTATTATAAAAAAGCTGGTGGCAGTTGAAGGACAAAACTGAGCATTATGTCAACCTCAGTGAGCTGGACAGAGAATTTAGAAAAAGGGCAAACAGCAGGTGACGCTATACAGATAGATTTCAGTGAATATCTCAGTGGCTATGCTAAATATTTTATTAAATGTAATAATGAAAGTATTCAGATCCAGGTGCTGATTTGAAAAATGAAGAATATTTTTTGTAGGACAACCCATTTAGGTTAGTGGTGAGCTCAGATTTTTTTACTGCAATAAATTTGTATATTAGAAGTCTTTGCATGCACAAAACATTTTGCTGTGTGTCCTCCACTGCTGAGCACTGATCAGTGACATACATCTCTGATTGTATCTGTGCTCAGTTTTTGGCTCAAAGATTTTTGTGTAAAAAAAAAAAAAAGAGATGGTAGTTAGGGATAGATAGATGGATAGATAGATAGCTCTAGCATGAGGTATGTCCTTACAGCAGTTTACAACAAAATATAGGGTGTTCCTGTAAAATGCAGAATCAAGGTAATAAATATTGAGGTTTGTTCTGCTGTTAACCCTTATTGTGTTACAGGGAAAAAAATGATTAAAATGGAAATTCTAAAAAAAAAAAAAAAAAATGTTTACATTTCACCTTCATTTTTTTAATTCCTGTGAAATACCTAAAGAGTTACCAAAGATTATAGAATCAGTTTTGAATAATTTGAGGGGTGTAGATCCTAAAATGGGGTCATTTATGAGTGATTTCTGTTAAGTAAGCCCCTCAAAGACACTTCGGAACTAAATTATTCCTTAAAAAGAGTCCGTTTTGAAAATGTTCTTGAAAATTTGAAAAGTTGTTTCTAAAATTCTAAGACTTCTAACGCCCTAAAATAAATGACATTTGCAAAGTGATACCAACATAAAGTAGACATATGGTGACTGTTCAATATTCACTACTGTGTGAGGTATCACAAAAATTCAAATTTAAATTGTTGTAAGATTTTGATTTTCTCACAGAATTATCCAAACTCTGGTAGAAGCAGACAACACAAAGCTGATGAACAGTGTATGGGCCTTTATCTTTCCAACTACTGCTTTGATAACAACCTACATAATGGTTCTCCAGAGAATCCCTCACCAGCCTGCCCATCCAATACTGATTGTGAGCCCTCAATGGCTAATCAGTAGTTAAACTATTCTCTAGTGACATGAAAATAATGGTGGCCTCAAAGATCAATGACCCTCTACCTTCAAATCAAGCAAGATCTTCAACAAAGTCAACAGAATCAATGCACATGAAATGTGATTCAGATTAAATATATGCCTTTAAAAAACACCAAGAGGAGAATTTATTAAGTTCTGCATTCCAGAATACCAGCTTAAAAAAGCAAAAACAGGGTTTTTAGGCTTACTTGTGCAAAAACATTTTAACTTTTTTGCATTTTATACCACTGACTTTTTTGCATTTTATACCACTGACTTTGAAAAGTGGGCATGGTTAGCTATGGTAATTACATTTCTTGCAACTTTTTAAAAAAGTCACAAAAAGACACAATTTCACCCCAATAAGCGATGTCATAGAAAATCTGGACAAAAGTGTTGGAGGACCAAATTTAACAAACAAACAACCTGCAATGTTTTATAAATTTTGCATAAAGCATGTCAAGAAAAATCCAAGCAAAACTGACTTCAAATATTACCCTCAAGATAAATTCCCACCTATGTGCTGTTGACTAAGGTATGCAATGTATAGAATATAGTTTCTAATATAGTATAAAAGATACACAATAGATTTATACCCTTGATTGCATTAGGTAAAATTGCTGCACCTAAACATAACATAAAGCAGCATTTCCTTCTAAAAAGCCACTTGCACTTGCACTAGAGGCAGAGGTGTAAACCAATTCTATAAAACAAGAACATGGTGGTGTAATGAGCCACAACTTAACACAACACTGCCTGGAAGGTCTTAATTGTGTAATTTGCATCCTATTGCCCATTCCAGTTTCTGACATCTGTGTCTATTGAATGCTTGAGTAGAAACCTCATTGACAATAACACTACAGCAACCATTGTTTGGTCATTTTCTGTTAAGGAAATTAACATAGTAGTGTAGCATTGCAAGGAATTGGAGATTTGAGTTGCACTAAATGGTTACTGCCATGTTAATTTATGCTTTAATGTGAACATTGTGCTATAGCTACAGATCTTGGGCACAGTTGTGTTTTTAAAAGGAAAATGGTGTCCTACAGCTGGCCAAAAACAATATAAACAACAAACGATTATCCGTAAATTGGGTCCTAGTGAGTTTTTATAGCTTAGGACTGCATGTGATATACTGTAGTAAACCATTTCAAAAGGGTTCAAGTAATTGTATAGTTTCTACATAAAAAGGTGGAGGTCGATTTAACAAGCCCTGCAAGCCAGAATTCTGGCTTCAAAAATTCACATATAGGTGTTTTGGGGTCACTTGCACAAATATGTTGCAAACTAAACAATCCAGTGCCACCTACAGATGTGGGGTAAAATTTGGTCAGGTACTCATAGCAACTCAAGTCTAAAAACTAACCTCCAATACACAAAGAAAAAGTCCCCTCCTTCCTCCATAATATTTCATTTACCCATTAACATTTTACAGTTTATGGTTGCATATTCCTCCATTAGCTTGATTATTCTGTTTGGCTGAAAGTGCAACCTTAGGGGTCTTTCACACGAACGGATCCCGTGCGGTTAATCCGCTGCGTGAAAGTCAGCCAAGCCCCGTTCCGGACAGAAGAGACATGATTGATAATGCTCCGTGCCTCTCTGTGACCTTTTACTACAAAATCACAGTGACATCTTTATCACAGTGAGATAAAGTTGTCACTGTGATTTTGTAGTAAAATGGTTACAGAGAGACACGGAGCATTATTATTCAGGTTAATGCTCCATGTCTCTGCTGTCCGGAACGGGGCTTGGGTGTCTTTCACGCAGTGGATCAACCGCACGGGATCTACTTGTGTGAAAGAGCCCTAACTCTATAGGGTTAGGGTAGATGAGCGACTGTCAGACTCCCCCCCCCCCCCTAACAATTTGGAAAGGAAAAAAACAGACCTTCTTAGCCTATTAAAGGTGGTAGTATCCAAAAAATGATATATAATCCTTGGTCAGTTTAGTCTTTTGAGAAGGATTGTTACATTTTGATTTGCCACCACCATTATTGTAAACCATGTTGCTTACCATTCTCAAGGTACCAATGGAATAGTGTTATGCCACTGGTTAGGATCCAGTGTATTACAACCACCCTCCAGTTCAAGGAAGTGAAATTACATTGACTTGGAAACAAACAGGACACTTACATGGAATTAATAGAAATTTATCTTTTCAGCTGCAGATCCATCAATTCCATATTCCTCTTCTTTCATTCAAGATTACTGCACCACTTCTCAGATTACCTGCTGCATGCTTTGAATCCGGTTCTCCAAGATAGAAAGGCCTTGAAGTATTGATGCATGGCATGCATCAGATAGTCCAAGAAGCAGTGCAGTCATCTTGGATGAGAGAAGAGGAACCAGGAATTGATGGATCTGCAGCTGAAAAGATTAAAATTAAGGGTTCTTATTAATTCCCTTTTTAGGCTCCATTCACATGTCCACAAGTGTTTTGCGGTCCGCACATGGCCGGCGCTATGATAGAACTGCTTATTCTTGTCTGTGGCTGCGAACAAGAATAGGATATGCTCTATCTTTTTTGCTGGGCTGCGGAACGGAATTGCGGATGCGGACAGCAAATGGGCGTAAAAACCCAAGAGCAGAATATAAAATCAGTGATATAGTACTAACCTCAGTATCTGAGGAAAGGGATTTAGGGGTCATTATATCAGACGACCTAAATGTGGGCAGACAATGTCATAGAGCAGCAGGTAATGCCAGCAGAATGCTTGGGTGTATAGGGAGAGGCATTAACAGTAGAAATCGGGAGGTGCTCGTGCCGCTCTACAGAGCACTAGGGAGACCTCATCGAGAGTATTGTGTGCAGTACTGGAGACCATATCTGCAGAAGGATATTGAAACTTTGGAGAGAGTTTAGAGAAGAGCTACTAAACTAGTACATGGATTGCAGGACAAAACTTACCAGGAAAGGTTAAATGACCTTAACATGTATAGCTTGGAAGTAAGAAGAGACAGAGGGGATATGATAGAAACTTTTAAATACATAAAGGGAATCAACACGGTAAAAGAGGAGAGAATATTTAAAAGAAGAAAAACTGCTACAAGAGGACATAGTTTTAAATTAGAGGGGCAAAGGTTTAAAAGTAATATCGGGAAGTATTACTTTACTGAGAGAGTAGTGGACGCATGGAATAGCCTTCCTGCAGAAGTGGTAGATGCAAATACAGTGAAGGAGTTTAAGCATGCATGGGATAGGCATAAGGCCATCTTTCATATAAGATAGGGCCAGGGGCTATTCATAGTATTCAGTATATTGGGCAGACTAGATGGGCCAAATGGTTCTTTTCTGCCGACACATTCTATGTTTCTATGTTTCTATGTTTAAGGAAAAAAACTTTTATTTCTTGCGTTCAGTAGCAAGCGTTCATTCAGCCTCTGTTGTGCTCCTCGACACTCCTCCTCTTGTTCAATAGATGGTTTTACAATATACCTTGCTTCAGCCCTCTCTACATCTAGTAGTAGACCTTTTACTTTGGCCCTAGTCTCTTTTCTTTTCTTTTTGTTTACCTCTGCAATTAGTATTCCCTGTAGGAAAGCCTTCATAGTGTCCCAACCTACGAGCTGGGGTGCCGAGGGGAGATTATGCATAAAGAACTCCTTCCGTTTGTCTCCTATACCCACCACATCCAACAGAACATTAAGCCAGTATGGGTTAAATTTCCACACCATGCATCCCCGCAATACAGGAGGAAGGAAGTTGGCAGTGACAAGCACAGAGCAATGGTCTGATATTCTACGGAGAAGATATTGTATGATCTGAATTAGTTGTCCCATCGCTGTGTTGTCCAGCATTAAGTCTATTATGGATAGTGACCCATAAGTACTAGAGTAGCAGGAGTATTGTTTTATCTACGGGTTCCTCAACCTCCAATAATCCAGCAGGAGGGCCTCCTGCAATAATCTCCCAAATGGGGTAATTTCCCTAGGTGTTGGGTGTATATTAGGACAGAATCTTTCTAAAGCCAGGTTAATTACATTGTTGAAGTCCCCAAGTAATATTACCGGGAAGTCTAGTGACTCAGAAGAAAAGAAAGAACCCCCCTAATCACCAGTGGTGAATATGGCGGAGGGATAAAGATGCTTACTATCATACAGGGGATCGTAAATATTTTGCCTTGCAGACATATATATTGCCCCTCCTCATCTATCATTTTAGATATACATTCAAATGCTATGTTCCCATGACATTCCAGCTCAAAAGCCTCAGCAAACTAGCCATATACATCCCGTAGTAACATAAATGAACCACTCGTGTAACTCCACAGAGTCAGTGGCAGGTATACATCATGCTCTCGGGTTATAGCACGAACCCTTTTTCTACTTCTCAAAACCTCATATCTCACAGTTGCAGTTCCCCAGGTTGTAAACCAATATTGTCCTTAAACGGTGCCGCTAGAAAGTGCTGATCTTCCCAGCAGGCCTCCACTAAGGCACTTAGTTGTAGATATGTGGGACCAAATAGTACTTGCTGGCAGAGTCAGCTAAGATTGGTTAGTACTGTTGATCTCGAATATTCCAATCGCAAATTTTTATTGCGAATATCGGCACTTCGAAAATTTGCGAAAATCTAGAATATAGTGCTATATATCCGTAATCGCGAATATTTTAGTTATTTTTCCATCAGTACTACTGCTTCTTGCTTGTGGGCCAATGAGAAGGCTGCAATATCTTTGTCAAAGCTTAGCAACATCCCTAGCAACCAATAGGAAAGTTGTCTACCCCTTTACTATATAAAAAACTTCCCAGAAGCCATTTTCTGCTGTTTTTTGCAGTTCTGAGAGAGAGAGAGAGAGCAGTGTCATTGCTGTGCTCTGTGCTTTGCTGACTCATCTGGATCCTTATTTATTACATTAGATAGTTAGCTCGTATATATAATACAGATAGTTAGTGGGAGATAGTCAGTGTAGGTTAGATAGTGATATAGTGTAGCGGTTTCAGTGCAGGGTGTTAGTGTAAAACGAATTACTGTTCTGTGATAGGAATTAGTGTCTCTGTTAGACACAGTGCTGTGATGTCACAACAGTACTTAGTGCACCAATCAATAATATCTACTCAGACCTGAGAAAATGTGAAAATAATGACTGGATATCGCAAATTCTAAAATTCCTTATGGCGCTCCTTATACAGATGTCAACAAAACAGTATTAAAAACAGAACAATGCTTGTATATACCCACAATTAATGAAGCCGTCTACTCCTCGGCTCCCTGCATGTCTCTCGGCAAGCCTTTGAACAAGGCCATTCATTCCTATATACTTCCTGCTGCAGTCTGTTACATCCATACTCTCCCTTTACATGACCCTGTGAGCATACCATGTTAACCCTACACAACAACCCTCCCTTGCAATCATGCCCAACGTACACTCAGTCCTATTGTGTGTGATCATGGTACTTGCGCTTGGATGGGAGTCTGTTGATTTAATCGTCCTGGTTCCTGTCTTCTCTCAACTGGCATTACTGTCGATCCAGCCATCTCATTGCCTCTTTCAATTTTTCAAAAAAGCTGGTGGAACCTAGGGCAAGCACCCTAAGTTTTTCTGGGTACAGCATGGAATATGGGATGTTGAGTGCCCTCAAGCAACGTTTTACGTCCAGAAATATCGCTCTTCTTATCTGTTACCTCTAGGGAATAATCAGGAAAGAGCGACACCTTGTGACCATTGATGTGGAGTTCAGGCAAGTCTCTAGATTTTTTAAGGATAATGTCTCGATCTCTATAGTGTAATATCCTTATTAGCATAGGCCGTGGTGGCGCGCCCAGTGGTAATGGGCAAGTTGGGACTCTGTGAGCTCTTTCAACAGCAAATAGTGGGATCAAAGTCTTCACTCAAAACTTTTCCTTCAGCCATGCTTCAAGGAATTCCATGAGGCTCGCCCCCTCTACCTTTTCCGGGACCCCTACCATCTGCACACTGTTCCGGCGTAGCCGGTTTTCTAATTCACTTGCTTGGCTGCCAGTGAGTCCAACCTTCGTGCATGTTCCACTACATCTCTTTTGAGTGGTTGTATGGCGTCCTCCAAATCCCCCATACGATCTTACAGGGCTGTTGTACATTCAGCGAGTTTCTTAAAGTCGTGTTTAACAATGGTAATGTCCTCTTTTATTGCTCCCACATGTACTGTAAGAGTGTTCAATGATTTGCCACATTTGGCGATAGCATGCATTACATATTTAAGGGTTGGCTCCTCTGAGTTCGATTCCTGGGCCCCCGAATTCACTTCTGCACCACGTGTCTGCAAGACGCTGTATCTATTGGGGCTACATATGACCTCTGCTCTGGCACCAACTGCCTCATTATCTGTCCAGGCCTGACTCATCTTGTGGAGGCAACTGCTTCTTGTGAGCTCCTTTTGCAGCTAGTGTTGAAGTCGAGCGGACATATTTTTCTTACTTTGCCACGGAATACCTTTGCACCTCCACTGCACGAGCCAGGTGCCCAGGAGTTTCCGCTACGGCGCCATCTTGGATGTCCTTACCAGCACCTTTAATCTCTATTTCTTAGTCATGGTGAGGAGGTATTGTTCCTGCCAGGTACCAGAGGGATCCTTAAGAGGTCAGGAGTAGGGTGCAGCAAGGGAATTCAGAAATTTCAGGATAAACAGCCGAGAGTGCACAGGAGCTCAGCAGACAAGTGGCCGCTCACATCACTGGCTGGCTACCTTTCTGGAGACATGTAACACATTCATATTCATGTTCATATTCACCTCTCTGGTGAACTACATGGGTAAATTAATGGTTAAAGAAGCACTCCCACAGACATTGTATTCTCTGGCCCTTTAGAAAGGTACATGATGCAAATTGTAGTGAAGGTAATCTCTAGGGCAGAATTATACTTAAAAATTGGACTATACATTAAAACTGTGCAATATGCGCTTAGCTTCAGTGCCTAAATGCTAAGTAGAACCACCTTATTATCAATACATGAGGCATAATTGTGTTTGCTAAATTCTATTGAGGAGTGGATTTGAATATTAAAGGCCTTTAACATTCATAACCTATCCTTAGGATAAGGTATCAATATTAGATTGTGGGGTCCAACTCTCTGCACCCCTACTGAAGAGCTGTTTGAAGAGGCTGAGGTACTTGGATGAGCTCTGCAGCTTCTTTATTATTTATACTGGTCCAGATGTTTGTTAATACTGCAGAACACCATACTTTTAGTAGCAGAGGTGCAATGTATTACAGATTTGTCATATTCAAATTGCCAGTTGACTTACAAGTGAACATGTTAATGCGGAGACTTAGCCAATCTACATACAATTATAAACATAACCAGGATACAATGGTTTACTAGAGATTCTACCCATGTGTACTATAGTTCAGGAATGTCACTGTGTAAATCATTTTCTTCTGAATGTAGAGGAACAGATGGGACACACAGGTCTTTTGTCGAGATGCTAATCAGGAAGGACTTCTGTTAAAGCCAGAGCCTTCACTGGTCCAATCCATTCTAATGATATCTGAACATTTTGACACAACAGCACCTGACAAGCTAAATTGACTTGTTTAAGCAATTCTAATAGGCATGATCTATTTAATTCACTTTAGAATTCTCATTGTATGATTAGAGCGTAGCAAGTCGGCCATGTATTAACAACAGCTGCAGAAATAAAACGCTACATAGTGGAAAAGCAAAAAGCAGTTCCGATGACTTTAAAAAAAAAATAATTTAGACACCTATGATGAACCACTGAATTACCAAATCCATTTTAGTGCTTATGACTGCAGGAATTTTCATATTTTTTTCCAGTTTTTTACAGTCATTCTAAGAACTTTTTAGGTTGATGCAGTAGTATGAGGGCTTGTATATTTGCAGAATGATTTGCATTTTTTACCGACACAATTTTGGGGTACATACAACTTACCTATGAACTTTTATTATACTTTGGTTAAAAGTACTGGAAAAAAGCTATTTTACCTTCCATTCCATTTTCTTTTGTTACTATGCATTTTTAATGCTAGTATACAAGTTATTACTATTACAGCAACACCATATATGTCCAAAAAAAAATTCATTGCACATTTGCTAAAGAAAAACACTTTATATGGAATAATGACAAAAAAGTGACCCCATTCTTTGTCCTTGCAGTTATTAGCATGACGACTAGTAGCGTTGAGCAAAGTGAAGTATCCAAAGTGGAATTCAGTCAGAATTTTATGAAAAATTTGATTGTAAATAGTGTTGAGCGAACTTGTTTTTTAAGTTCGGAGTCTAAGGTTCAGATTCGGGTTTATCGAAAAATCCCGTCATGGATTCTTCGATAACCCAAACCCGAACTTCGGACGCAGAACTTAGAACACAAGTTCGCTCAACCCTAATTGCAAACAAGGACAAATTTCCTTGTGCTTCATGGTAACAAATCACTTTTCCTAAAATGGCAGCTAGAGTTGTCTTACAAAGAACAGAAAAAAAATATTCACTTCATCCACTTGAGGCAGTCTGCTCATCAAGACCTGCCAAAGGACTTGCACTGACTGTGATAATGTTACCCTGTGCTCCCAGAGCGATCTTGTGGAGACGATGATTTTCACCAAGTGATCACGCTAGGAATGTGTTGTAACGTCTTGATGCTCAGTGCAGGTGCTTCAGCAGGTCTTTTTCAATCAAGAGAGGACTTGACTGCATCTGCGTGAGCAAGTGGAGGAGGTGAGTAATTTTATTTTTAACCCAAAAGGCCATATTGCACTAGCATATTACTATTTTTACCAGCTGTTAGGTGGGTGCACTTCTGTCTAAGTGGCCGTGGAAAACGATTCCATTGATTGATAGACTGACTGGGGTATTATCAAAGCGATTCTTGACTAATTAATTTGTAATTAATCAAATTTCTTGTCAAACTTCACTTCGCACATCTCTAATGAATAGCATTTTTAATACTGCACTTGGAACTGACGTTCAAATCTGACCAGTGACAACAAACTGATTTCCTGTTAGATTGGCCTTAGTGAATTAGATCTCTTCTTAGTCACTTTTTGATAGGAAAATAAGTAAAATATAAGCAAGAAATAAACAAAACCTCCTCCTTGCCTATAAGCTGCATCAAAATGTGGAAAAGGGGTTAGGGAGGAAGGAAAAGTAGTTAGAGAGGGAGGGAGGGTAAGAAGGAAGGCAGAAAGGAATAAATAGAAGGATAGAGGGAAGGAAGAAAGAGAGGGGAGGAAGGAAGTAAAGGACAGTTCAACACTAGGACCTCAGCTGGCTTCATTCTTCTTATGCACAACAAAGCCATTTACAGTACAGTGCAACAGTTCAATACAATAAAATATACACCTATACCTCTCCAGCTATAACTATTTTATGCTCTTCCGTAGGCAACCAGGTGCTAGGCTAGTGCCCCACACCCAAAGACAGAGGTTCATACCAGAATGTGTAGTGTATCCTGCAAGCTGACTTTAACTGCTCCTTTCCTTGGTCTAGAGCCATAACTGAGTGGTTGACACTTGACCGCCTTTTTAAAGGATCTCTCTCATGTAAGTTATAATATGCAAATTAGCTCATCATCATAGAGTGAAGTAAGTGGAGTGTTTAGAGTCGAGAGCCCATCCTTGCCTCCCTCATGTCCAGCAGACCTTGGGTTTATACCCTCCCCACTGTAGGGAAAATATGTGCTTTACTGTACTGCCTCCCTTGTTGTCTGAAATAACACTTTTGGTGGCATCAATATGCCACACCAAAAGCTGAACAGATACAACACCTAAAAAACTTCTTGTTAAGGAGATCCAGCTGATGTAGGGCATCTTACTTGCAATAGTGTTTGGGAAAAGTATTCAAAATAGCTGTCATCCAGAAGAAAAACTTTAAAAAAAAGTAGCTATGCGGTTTATAATAGAGCTTTGAGACATGAATATTACTATACGCTAAACCAGAAACACCTATCTGTAGACAACACTAAAACAGTACCTTATATAATCTGCATCAAAGGCATCTCACCCAGGCAACCAGTACTCATTCTAGATTAACACTTCCATATATAGGAAGGTGTCTCTGGATTAGCTGTTTTCCATAGTCACATCTCAAGGCTCTATTATGGTGCTGAATTTTGAATTCAAGGGTAGCTACTCATAGGTGGCACCTAAAAAGCTATATTTTAAACATGACAGTAATGTAAACAAAATGTTGTAATATTTTAATGATCATAAATTTCCTCCAAGGCAGTGGCATACCTCTAATAGAGGCAGACCACCCAACTGCTCTGGGGTCCATAGGGGAAGGAGGCCCAGCTGTGGAGAAAAGGACATGCCCCCTTATTATAATTAGCACAACAGCTTATCTGGAGATATAAATGAAGCCTTAGGCCACGTTCACATTACTGTTTAGTTTTCAGTTCTTCTGATTGGACAGAAGAAGAGATAAAGAAAACACACACTGAACCTCTATTTTAAGCATTTGTTATGCTCAGTTATGCAAATTTTGCATCCTCTTTAGCCATTTCGTCTGGGATCAGTTTTTTTTTATGGAAAAAAAAAAGTTTTACACAAAGTATCTAGTTTTTTTAGTCTAAGATAACTTATCTCAGTTGGAAATGCCTAAAACGGATGTAAAATGTGCATACTTAAGCATAACGAATGCTTAAAATACAGGATCTGTTTTTTGTTTATTTTTGTTTCTTCTGACGAATCAGAAGAACAGAAAACTGACAGTAATGTGAATGTGGGCTTGTGCTATATAGTACATTATACCTAATGTCACTCATTGTGTACATGTTGTTTCGTAAGCACCTGGATATAAAAAAACTGTAATAATGTGTAATGTAGCACCAATATACCTACAGTTCATGGGCAAGGGAGGGTAGGGGCTAGGGTAGAAGTTTGGTGGGACCAGGGATGGGTAGTCAAAGGGGCTTGGGAAGCACCATGGGGCCCAATTCAGATTCCTGCTATGGGGCCCAATTAATTCTATGTACGCCCCTGCTCCAAGGTTCTCCATTACCGCAGACTGAGAGCTTCTCTGCAAGTCAAGGAAATACTAAGCAACCTACAATAACTTATAATGTAGTTGGGTTGCTTATATAATAAATGAGTTTTAATATAAAGCTTTCAGATAATTAAAATAACAGAATGGGTAATTTATCATAGGCCACATTTGGTTGTTATGGTTTTGTTAAAGAAGGGCACATATAATCATTTTAATGTTGTGATAAAGATCCCTAAAAGAAGGGGCAAATTACCTAGAAAACATAGCTAATCCTAGATAGGTTCTACAGCATCGGTCTTGCATTAAAACAGTAGGCTGGGAAACCTTCTTGAGCAATCAGTTAAAGGGAAACCAGTCAGCTGTAACATGCCATATGATCTGTGGTCAGCATGTCATGGAGCAGGAGGAGCCAAATAGATTGATATACAATCTGTGGGAATAATTCACCATAATTTGCATTTTATTTGTCTGAATTCGGCTCTTTCTGGGGTTTGGGGATCAAGTGGGCGGTCCCAATCAGTGATTGAGTTTTCTTTCTGTGTATGATATAGGCAAAGCTGTCGATCAATGAGCAAGCCCACCTACTGGTCTTATAAGATTGGTTTTAATGCAAAGTCAAAATGCTGAACTGCAAATTTAGGGACCTGAACTTATAGCATCATACATGCCTATCACGCTGTTCCTTCAGATCATGAGACCAGCAGACAGGCCAGGAATTGCAGCAGTAAAACACACCCACACTGTGGCCATTATGGCCATCTGAATGAACCGAGTTGGCAGAATCCCTGTAGAAAGCAGGATAGCTATCTCTCCATTAGAAATCCGGGGGCCATTCAGTGAGTGCCACTGCAACACCTAGCTGACCATTATACTTTCTTAGAGACAGGTTTTATATGCACATAATACATTGAGAACATTTTTAAGGTATTCCTCTATTATCTGTAATGACAGGTACACTCACCTAAAGAATTATTAGGAACACCATACTAATACGGTGTTGGACCCCTTTTGCCTTTAGAACTGTCTTGATTCTACGTGCCATTGATTCAACAAGGTGCTGATAGCATTCTTTAGAAATGTTGGCCCATATTGATAGGATAGCATCTTGCAGTTGATGGAGATTTGAGGGATGCACATCCAGGGCACGAAAATCCCGTTCCACCACATCCCAAAGATGCTCTATTGGGTTGAGATCTGGTGACTGTGGGGGCCATTTTAGTACAGTGAACTCATTGTCATGTTCAAAAAACCAATTTGAAATGATTCGAGCTTTGTGACATGGTGCATTATCCTGCTGGAAGTAGCCATCAGAGGATGGTGGTCATGAAGGGATGGACATGGTCAGAAACAATGCTCAGGTAGCCCGTGGAATTTAAACGATGCCCAATTGGCACTAAGGGGCCTAAAGTGTGCCCAGAAAACATCCTCCACACCATTACACCACCACCACCAGCCTGCTCAGTGGTAACAAGGCATGATGGATACATGTTCTTATTCTGTTTACGCCAAATGCGGACTCTACCATTTGAATGTCTCAACAGAAATCGAGACTCATCAGACCAGGCAACATTTTTCCAGTCTTCAACAGTCCAATTTTGGGGAGCTTGTGCAAATTGTAGCCTCTTTTTCCTATTTGTAGTGGAGATGAGTGGTACCCGGTGGGGTCTTCTGCTGTTGTAGCCCATCCGCCTCAAGGTTGTGCGTGTTGTGGCTTCACCAGTGGTTTGCTGCATACCTCGGTTGTAACGAGTGGTTATTTCAGTCAACGTTGCTCTTCTATCAGCTTGAATCAGTCGGCCCATTCTCCTCTGACCTCTAGCATCCACAAGGCATTTTCGCCCACAGGACTGCCGCATACTGGATGTTTTTTCCCTTTTCACACCATTCTTTGTAAACCCTAGAAATGGTTGTGCGTGAAAATCCCAGTAACTGAGCAGATTGTGAAATACTCAGACCGGCCCGTCTGGCACCAACAACCATGCCACGCTCAAAATTGCTTAAATCACCTTTCTTTCCCATTCTGACATTCAGTTTGGAGTTAAGAAGATTGTCTTGACCAGGACCACACCCCTAAATGCATTGAAGCAACTGCCATGTGATTGGTTGACTAGATAATTGCATTAATGAGAAATAGAACAGGTGTTCCTAATAATTTTTTAGGTGAGTGTATACTATACTGCAAAGTAAAACACAGAAATATCGGCATTCTGACATAATATACACATTTACAGGAAAACTGGACACAATCTTTTGAACACGTGAAACAAGGGAAAGAAAACACAATTTGCAGACAGAATAGGCAGTACAGAAACTCTCTCTCTGTGGGAAGAGACAAAACATTGTTCCCTTCTATCTGTTGATGTCTAGAAGACTGGCTTTGCCTCTTAACAAATAAAAACATAAATCTTATACTAACCCTTTACAATTTTTCCAGCACAAACCATAATAGTATCATTTCACAATGAAAACTCAATGTTATGACACAAATTATCTGCCTGCAACACTTCAGCTTTCAGGTTTATATATTTATGTGTGTGCTGCCAAAATGTTAAGAACATTTAAAAGCTTACCGAATTTTTACTCTCCTTAGACTTCTTCCCCCCTAACCACACCACATGCACAAAGCAGCAAAATATTATGCAACAAAACAAAGATAATATATTGTCTTCCATTTTCTTTCATTAATATTTTACAATGGAACAATGTAGAAATATACATTGAGTATGCACAAATGGAACCTCAAGCAGACGTGGCTGGCCTACTCGTTCAGTGTCTACAGATTATCAAATATTCATATCTACTGCCAGATAACATATCAAATGTACTAAGCAAAGCTGTGCATGCATTTCTAGGGTAATCGGTACATGGGACAAAATAATTGTTTCAATTGCGGCATAAGCAAATCCATTTAATTGTATATGTAAGTCTATGCTGTTTCTAGGCTATAACTATATACAGAAGTTAGCAGTGTCAATATAGGGTACCTTGGGTCCTCCAGATGAATGTATTTTACTCCTTAGTCCATGGCGAGTTTTGTTCTTTATGATGTGGCATAATTTTTACAATTTTATATCTCCACATTCTGACAGACATAACGGTTTTATTTTTCCATTACCAAAGGTGGTACATTCAAATTTTTTATCATTTTTATTCAATTTCTTTGGGAAGTGAGATAGAAAAAGCAGCAACTTTGGCATTATATATTTTTTTAGCTTTTTTTTAAATGTAATTTACCGTGCAGGATAATCAACAGGTTATCTTTATTCTGTGGGTCAGTACAATTAACGCAATGCCAAATTTTTTATATATTTTTTACTACTTTTGCACAATAAAAACACCTTAAAAATGTGTTGCAGCCACAGTATTTCCATAACAGTTCTAGGCATAATTCCCCATAATAGTATCAGCGTAAGGACCTTCATAATAGTGAAAGTCACAGGACATCTATAACAGTACAAGCCAAATGACCCAAAAACAGCCCCATCAATTGGGCCACAATAATGGGCCTCCAATAGGGCCTACACAAAATTGCCAGTCACAGTGCCAATATAAATATTCCTACCACAGGGTCCACATAATGGAAATCACAGGACTAACATAAAAAAGATAGTCATACTGTGTCCATGACATTGCAAGATACAGGGCACCAAAAACAGAGCTAGCAACATTTCCCACAATAAAAGTACTAGACACTTTTCCCTCCATATCAGTACCAACCACTGTGCCAATCACTTGCCATACAAACATATATCCCTTACATGTGGCTTCAAAACAGTGTTCAGTCCTCTAGAACATAGGCCCTCCTCTAGTTCGCAAGTGACTAAGTCCAACCCTGAAAACCAGCACTGTGCTAGTTATGTACTTCACTGAAAATAAAGACAATAATAGAAAACAACAAATTACAAAACTACTGAACACAATGAGATATAAAAGGAAACAGTATGTGTTTCTCAAGTAATAACTAAAGGGGTTAGAAGTATTTTTTTTTCTTCCAAATGCAGGGTAAGCTTTAAAAAAAATGCAGCAATGGTGTGGTGAGGGAGAAATTTTCACTCTCTATGTACTGTACCAAGAAAGACTAAAAACAATTGAGATCTGATTCTACAATATGGATGTCAGTAAAAAAAAATCCAACTACAAGGGGAACAAAGAGGATAGAGGTAAGACTGGGTTCACACGAGTGTTGTGGGAGCGTTGTGGGAAAAGATGCGGGTGCATTGCGGAAAATGTGCAATTTTTAAAGCAAAGCATTTTAATGTGTTTTTCACACGCGTGAGAAAAATCAGCATGTTTGGTACCCAGACCCAAACCCGGACTTCATCACTGAAGTTCGGGTTTGGGTTAGGTATTGTGTAGATTTTATTATTTTCCCTTATAACATGGTTATTAGGGAAAATAATAGCATTCTTTACTCTACGGTAAAGAAACGGTAAACGGTCAATTGAGGGTTAAAAAAAAAATAACTCACCTCCTCTAATTGATCACGTAGCTGCCTGTTCTTTGTTCAGGACCTGTCAAAGGACCTGTGGTGACGTCACTGCGCTCATCACATGGTCCATTACATGGTCCATCACCATGGTGATGGACCATGTGATGAGCGCAGTGACGTCACCACAAGTCCTTTTCCTGCCAGGTCCTGAAGATAGAAGAAGAAAGAAGCCGGGCTGCGCAAACAAGTGGATTAGATGAGTTTACTTATTAGTGTTTATTTTTTTAACCCCTCCATCTTCAATTTACTTAGCATTATGTATTAAGAATGCAATTATTTTCCCGTATAACCATGTTATAAGGGAAAATAATAAACATCAGGTCCCCATCCCGATCGTCTCCTAGCAACCCTGCGGGAAAATCGCACCGCATCCGCACTTGCTTGCGGATGCTTGCGATTTTCACGCAGCTCCATTTACTTTTATGGGGCCTGTGTTGCGTGGAAAATGCAGAAAGTAGAGCATGCTGCACTTTTCACGCAATGCACAAATGATGCGTTAAAATCACCACTCATGTACACAGCCCCATTGAAGTGAATGGGTCAGGATTCAGTGCAGGTACAATGCGTCAACATCACGCATTGCACCCGCGTGGAAAACTAGCCCGTGTGAAAGAGACTTAGGGTTTGGCAATCTTAGATCTTCCGCACGATTAACAGGTCAAATATCCTGAAATGAGCATTATATTGGAATCTCTTAACGATGCCTTAAATTACCCTAATGCAAGAGTCTCCAACAGGATTTCCTGAGTTCATAATCATGTTCATTAAAGGGCTATTATTTGTAGCTGATCAGTAGGTCAAGGGGTCATGCAGTGCTGCACATAGTGATAGACAGTTTACATTAGTCAGGTATGTAATATATAACCCCTGGCAATGGCTGCAAAATTAAAATCGACAAATGGCAGCAAGAAAACTCAGTCCACAAGGAGATATTTCAAAAATAACATCTCATCATTTGTACATTTTTAAAATTTATGAGGAAACCCCACTAGTAGGGTAAGACTAGAAGCTAAGACCTGCATCTGTTTCCAACCTATAATGACTTTCATCAAGTCCACTAAGCTATTCCAGTTTGGCTAAATAGGAAAACTTATTGTTGGGTTCTTGTACTCTCAATGGTTCTATAATTAGTACCTTTAGGAGATTTCACTTTACGGACTCTGCAGTAATTCTTGATATTCAGAAATCTTTCTTTATCTACTGAATTCTTAGAAACAAATCTAACCTAACCGAATTATTACATTTCTGACAATTAATGTGAAGTCTTTAAGAATAAAATGAACAGTAAAGTATATCCTTTATGTGAAGAATAAAATACATTTATGCTTTTGAAAAATAAAATAGATGAATGAAAGGCAATGCAAATTATGTTTCTAAATGTATACTACAATACAAAATGTACGATACAATAAAATACAACATTATGTCTTGTTTTATTTGACAGCAGACAATAGGAATCACCCAATCTATAATCTATCAGATATAATCATTAGTAGTTGGCTGATTGTGTCTAAATTAGCAACATAAACTGATAGTCATCATATCTTCTTACAGACATAAACAATTGTCATGTTGAAAGCACATGATGCAAGTGGAAAAGATGCAACAGCACATATTCATGTCAGATTTATTATGCACACTATACCAGTGTGTCCAACACTTGACCTAAATAGGTTTCCAATACATATAAATAAAATAATATCAGATATTAGGCCATATTTTTATATGCCAGTGATGACAATTGTCTTCGGTGTGCACCAACTCACGCTTATGCAGCATTTATGGTCATTCCAATTTATTTATTAATTTCAAAGTAGGTAAATAAAAAGAAAATATTTCCAACACTATATGTCTGATATGTACATATTCATATACTCAGAAAATAATTTGAAGGTGCCCACTTGAAGTATCTAAAAGACCCTTCAAGAGAACTTGTCACCAGGCTCATACTGGCCCACAGGGCAATAGGTAAATCCCCCGGTGGGCCCATGATAATGGTGGGACCCCAGTCCCTCATCCCTTGCACAAAACATACTGTAGAAGACTGACCGCACCACATACAGATATGCAGCGTACAGAATTTTAAACTGTCTATGTCCATATAAAAAGCACTGGTAGATTATTCAACAAACTACTGACTTTATTATTATAGATGCATCAGTTAGGCCAGCCAGCATCATTTTTCCTCAAGGACCTGCCTTCTCAAAGTTGCGACAGGGACTCCCATAACCAATCATCTTAAGCATCTTGCTGCTGCCTGCCGTTATGGTAGCAGATAGTATTTTCTTGTAGCTTTGCAGTGGGCCCTTACAATAAATTTTACTAGTGTGCCCTCAGCACTCCAGTCCGACACTGCTTGTCACTAATCCTTACATATGTAGTAGCAAAAATGTCCAGGCTGCACTTCAAAGCTGAGAGTGGGGCTTAGCAAACTAACATGGGCCCCCAGACATAACTTTCTTGGGACCCTAGAAATGGCAAATCCACCAATAAATTTGCCAGTACTTTTTTTTATTTAAATACACAATAACCAGTACAATATCATTAATGACAAGCTTAGGAAACATCAGCTCAGTATTGAGAGCACAAAACCTTGCCATTCAAGTAGAACCATGCTAAAATACATCAAATACCATTTTGCTACAAAATCAAAAGCATACATCCTTTAATAAGACGGCTGCCTTGTATATTTCCTAGGCAATATCTCGGAGCTATATTAAATGAGAATTAGTTAAGCATAACAGCAACATGAAAATAAAAAATATGCCTTAAAAATATTGTAAGTCAATGTAACAGTCTTCTAATTTCCCGCACAGCAAAAAGTATATAATATATCCTTAAACCTTTAGAACACTGCGCAAAGTAATTTCGCAGGCAGTAAAGGACAGTGTGAACAAAGATGATTGGAGTTTAGAAATAGCCAATTCTAGCAGAAACATTTCTATATAAAATATTACCCTCCAGCAGCTGAGATGCAACAGCACAGGGAATTCATGTAGGAGATGTATGCAAATGTACTGTTCAATTTACATACAACGGTGCATTTATTACCTAAAGTTTGCATATTAGTAAAGCGTCTACCTTCTGGGTTAAAGGTTCATTGTAGATCTTACCCAGTTCTTAGCTATAATTATTTTTAATCCACATCTCATAACCCTTCTGAAAAGAACATGATGCAAATCGAGTTGATACAACAGAAAATATTACTGTGGGTTTATTCATAGTACACATGGGTTCAAGAAGATCATGGCCTACTACAGTCATGATGCCAACGATCAGAGGCTTACAAATATGTATTAGTGCTTACTATAAACATATCACAAAGTCTTTACTCCTAGAAGTTCTAGGATCTGGGGCTCACTAATATATGAAATATAAAAAGGTATGTAGGCACTAAAAGGGACTTCAACTGTGATTCAAAAATTTCAGAAAGTTTTTGTAAAAAAATCCACAACTGTCTACACTTGTCTGGCTGACAGTTACTGTACTCAGCAAAGTTAGAAGGAAAAGCTCCTGCCAATGTGAATCTCCTGTAGGAACAAAGGATTGGGAATGTTAAAATGCAACATGTATGTTCATTGTTTCATCTGACGGAAGACATTAGGAATCATCCATCTATAATCTATAAGATCTAATCATTAGTAGTTGGCTGATTGTGCCAACATTACTCAAATAAACTGACTTTCATCTAATCTATATGGTCAGTTTAAACAGAATCTTTCACCGCTACTGGCATATCAATGTAAATGAATTGTTAGATGTGCGCTGGTCTCCTTAGTTAAACGCGCTTTATCCCATCCAACTTCTCTGGGGTGTTAATGTTGCACCTCATTCTACCAAAGGCCACACTTCTTATTTTGCCCCCCACTCTCAGCTTTGAGTGACAGGACCAGCGAGTGGCAGTATTGTTGCCTAGCCTCTCACTACTGCACGTTTGCTCAAAGGAAGTGGTGAACACAGAGTACAGGCCTGTGTGCGCCGATTTTCAGGGTAAACCTGCTGATGAAGGGCCAGGCAAGATCACTGCCTGATTCTATCATTCAAAGCTGGGGGCCCAAGGGAGACAGCAATAAGAAGCATGGCTTTCAGTGCAACGAGGTGAAACGGTGATGCTCTCAATGCACAGAACAGTTAAAAGCAAATCAGAAAAATCATTTCTCAGAAATGCAGGTACCAATTGGGATGGGTAAAGAACATTTTACTCAAAATATCAACATATCTAAGGGGCTGTTCACATCTCATTTTTGCTGTATGTTAGATGTACATAAAAAAAAATTACAAATGCTATTTTTCTAGCTATTTTCCCATTTCTTTTACATACGCTAAATATTTTTTGGATGCGCATAGGTTATATTTGTGTCAGTATTCTTTTAAAAAACATTTATGTTTTTTGTGAAACCTTTTTTTAAATTTAGATTTGAAGGTATCATCTGGAAAAAAAAAAAGGTTAAGTTTAACAAATGGAAACATTCCCTTCAGTCAATCATTAACTGCAGTGTAAAACAAAAGGTATAGGTAGAAGGCTGAGGAACACTTTTAGAAATCATGCAAAGAAGATTCCATATGTCAACACAATCCAGAAACGCCACCATCTTCTCTGGGCAAAAGCTTATTTTAAATTGACATAATAGAAAGCTGTTTTGTGGTCAGTTTAATCAAAATTTCTTGGAAATCATGAATGCCATGTCTTGTAGACTCAAGAGGAGAGGGACCATCCAGCTTGTTATCAGAGCACAATTCTAAACATTTAGTGCATTATGTAATAAACAATCTAGCAAAGAAGACCCAGGACTGTTGAGCAGCTAGAACCAGACAGTTGAAGAGACCAACTCCAGCAGTTGGACTCCTCACTTCCCAGACATTTACAGACTCTTGGTAAAATAAGAGGTGATATTACATAGTGTCTGACCTGACCCTATCCCATCTTTTTGAGATGTGCTGCTTCCATGAAGTTCTATTTTTTTTCATGAAATGGTAAAATGTATAACTTTCAATATCTGTTATGTTTTCTATGATCTATTATAAATAAAATACGGGTCTATGAGATTTGCATACCATTGCATTCTGTTTTTATTTACATTTATTCACATTTTACAGTGTCCAGACTAAAAAAATTGAAGTCGTACATAAATTAGAGGCAACAAGGTTCAATCCAAAAACAGTGCAAGAACCTTA
Organism: Bufotes viridis; assembly: GCA_033119425.1. Taxonomy (NCBI): domain Eukaryota; kingdom Metazoa; phylum Chordata; class Amphibia; order Anura; family Bufonidae; genus Bufotes; species Bufotes viridis. Next base: position 182,076,160 of record CM065594.1, on the reverse strand, counting down.
TCAATTAGAACATAAATGTATTATACAAGTGTATGACTATCAATAGCTGACACCAAATCAAGATAATGGATAGTGACATTACAGAAATACGGGGCAACAGTATGTGACAATTCAACTGTAATAATAACTGTAAGTTATTTTATTACAATAAATAGTTGTCACACTCTCTTCTAGCCCCCTAGGATGGCAGTCAGCCATGGCATTCTATGTGCTTATATTATACATGGTTAAGTGACATTATTATGACTACCAGCTAATATCCAGAGTAACCAGCTTGTTCAGCATGAACAGCAGCTAGACAGACTGGGGGTGACTCAATAATGTTCTGGTAGGTTGTCACAGGTATCTGTAGCCATGCTGACTGCAATACATCCTACTGCTGCTGAAGAGTGCGTGGGGAAGGATCCACAGAGTGAACACCACGATTGAGGTGGATACACAGATGCTCATTTTGGTTTGAGTCTCAGGAATTAGGGGACCAGGATATTACTTAAAAGTCTTGGTTATGCTCTTCCAACCAAAATCAGACATTTCTAGCCATGTGACATTCCCCAGAGAAGACAATCAGCATGTATGGGTATACGTGATCTGCAAGGATGGATTAATACCCAACTCAGTTGACAGTGACTTCCACATGGATGAGTGGGCCCAGAGAATGCCACAAAAACATTAGCCAAACCATATTGCTGCCACAACCAGCTTGTGTTCTTCCAGCAATAGTTGCAAACTATTTGTTCTTTGATATTTTTCGCCTCATATGCTAACGTTCATCCATTCGATGAAGAAGAAAATGTTACTTATCGGAGAAGACAACCCTTTGCCAATTAGCAGAGGTCCAAATTCGACGCTGCTGTGAAAACTGAAGCCTTTTCTGCTAATGCAACCTCTTTAACAGAGGTGCAGTGGCCAATCAATCTGCTTCAGAGTCCCATATGCAGTAAAGTTTGCTGAACTGTTTAGGGACACATATGGTAGCCCCCTGCACCACTGTAGCACATCGGTTCACCCTTGAGCACCTGGAACGTCGAAGTCGACATTTACCTTTCACATCAAACACTTGGTGCTCCTCAGTTTTCTCAGCAGCACATGAAAAGTTCATAAAATGCGCAGTTTCAGATTGCCCAGTTTTTACTGCCACCCTTGGCTCAAAAGACAATAAGAATTCCTTGTTGCAACTCTGATAAAACATCATTTTTTACCGTTGACATAAACAAGAGATATGTATGCACACATCCTATCTAACACCTTATATACTCAACATGTCAGCTCATGACACGTGACTTCCTTCATGAGCTACGAGCTGCTGGCGTTGAAAGTAGGAAATGGTCATAACAATGTGACTCAACTGTGTATGCTTAATAGGAAAAAAAAGCACAAAAATACATTCTGTAAGAATGCAGAAATTAAACATTTGTTGTGTTCCACTTCAGGGTTGGTCAGAAAGATTTACCTTTCTTTTATCTATAAACACAAGGATAAGCCATAGAGAAGTGATCTGCAATTTTTCTACCTTGAGGCAAATAAAGATAATAATTTTCAGCCTAAGAATAGAACTACTCAGCTAACATTTATGTGCAATGTTTTGTAGATGTTTTTAATTTCAAGGCTGGCAACCCTCGCAGAAAAGGAAAATATATGTACATACACATACCTATACATATAAATACTATATACATATATCAGCAATGGGGTCCACAGCATCCACATTTAATAAAATATAATACGCTTTCTGAATTCTGGCTTAGATGGACACAAATCTTACACCACATTTACTAGGGGTATTATAAATTTTTCTTTTGTACTCAACATAGTGGTATGGCTTAGCGGGAAAAAAGAGTAGGTCAAGATGTTACACCATGCACCAATATTTCACCAAAAGTTTAAAGCTGAATTCTGGTGTGAAATGAGCTAACATGCAGTATAAACACACGAGAAACATCACAGCTGAAGCCAGTCATTGACTGCAGTGCAACAAGTGCTCATGCCCACGCTGGGGAGGATGTAAACAAGCCACAGAAGATGGACACACGGGAGCCAGCACACAGTACCAAAGCAGTGGGGTGCAGGTAAGTATGATTCCTTCCCTAGTGAAAGCAGGCTACAAGCATCAAGGGAAAAAAAATATTCACAGAAAAACAGTTTTATATCCTATTCAAGATGTAAACCAGTAGTGAACATTTGGGGTTCATATATGCAAAATACAACACAGAGCTTTGATAAAAATTAGTGTTACATTCTCCCCTCCTGCAGCAGGAGTCTTCTAGGGGAAGCAGCTTGCAAACCACCCTGGCTCCTTGCAGTTCATAGACTGAGTATTATGAGGGGGTCAACAGGCAACGACACTCGACTCAACGGCACCAGAACCTCTAAAAAGTCCAGTATTTAATTACGCTTGTGCAGGTCCTTAATTTTCAGAAAACTATCCAAGCATAGAGCATTTTTAATGGAGGTTGCACACGATTACACATGATCCATCAGTTGCCATTTTCAAGATAAGATCAGTGTATTCTTGGGGTAGAAGGATGGGCTAAATAAGAGTGAAAGTCTTTTTAAAGTAAGAAAACGGCACAGACCTTCTAATAAGTATAAACAGTATTGGTAAGTTGCCTATACCGTATGCCTATTTCACAAACATTGGTAAAACTTATCCTTGAAGTAGCCAACTCCTGTAAGGATAGCAAATAAAAGGATGATTTCTCTTCATAGACAAAAACGCCTGTATATTGAAATGTAAAGTAGTTGTCTAGTGCCTCTCTCATATCCTCCCAATTTGTTATAACGTGTGGAGAGATGCTGCTGCACGTCAGATGGAAGATTGCCAAAGCAACCATTTGATGCACAGCAAGTATCATGCATGTGTCCTATTAATTAGAAAATGATATTTGCATAACCAGCTCTCACCTCTCACTGCTAAATGTGGCTCTCAGAATAAAAAGGATTGGGAACACTGTGCTAAAGCATAATTTGGCTTGAGTCATTTTGGAAAATTTGGTACATTCTGAAACCATCCAGTCTAACTATGCTCTGTGTAACTATTAGAAAGGATTACTAAATTTGTTCCAGTGTGTTTTATGTGAATGGAATGCAATACCAAGCAGAGCTGCTATGGAAAGTTTTACATTGTGCAGTATGGACCAATATAAAAAATTAAGACACCACAATGCTCCGACATGCACTACAGACAATTTTAACAGCTGATCATTGATAAGTGATGAGAACTGGAGACCCACAGATCAACTATAATATTCTGAGGATAGGCCATGAATATTTAAAACCTTGATATACCTTAACATGCAATAGAAGAAAAGGAGAGACAGAGCAAACACATTAGTGCACTAAGGCTATGTGTTACGGATTAGTGGGTGTGAACCCACTGTGCCACTGAATGGCTATACTCTGGCGGGGCGTATCTAAGCAACTACCTGGTTTACACTAGAGCCTCTGATGGTGAGGATAGACGAGCTGTTAGGGTAGTTGCCAGGGGCTACTCCAAAGCAATCCCTGAGTCAGTAGCAGCTTGTCCGGGAGGACCAGGAGGTACCTGAGTAGGTACCTGAAGTATAAGCATAGTCAGGAGAGCAGAGACGTTACCAGGAGCAATGGTGCAGGACTGAAGGATGAGGCAGAAACGTGGTCAGAAAGGCAATAGGTCATAGATGGTGGCACAGGTACAGGTCAGGCAATCCGAGTTGGCAACAGGAGAGTCAAAGCAAGCAGGCAGGTATCAAATGATAAGCAGAATCCAGGAATGAAGTAAAGATCAGGAGCCGGCAATCATAAGGACCTTGACACTGAGGCATCTGGGAAGGGGGCTAAGCCACTTTAGTACATGCAGGGGAGCAAGGATTGGTAAGTGAGGTCACATGACCCAACCCACCCAACCCTCTTTGACAGGATTCACTGTGAAGAGATAGCCTGAGAGTCTACAAGTACATAGAAATTAAAAGTTGTGCAGGAAAAGCTGTAGACAATTTTTAATAAACATCTATTGAGAATATGATTTTTAGCCAAAAATGAGTAGAATGCAGTAATAAAAACAATGGCTCCAAAGATGTCCATAGCCTTTAACACCATATACATCCAACATCCATATCATACATAAGTAAATGTTCACTTTAACTAAATAACTTGTTGTACTTTGTTTATCAGCAATAACTGAGTCCAGAAAGTGCACACATTGTTCAAAAAAAAAGGATGCTTATTGATTGTAAGATCTATCATATATGCAATATATCAATCCAATCATAGTAACTACTGCTGGATTACATCATGGTATAAGCATTAACCAGTCCCCGACCGCCGTACGCAGGATTGCGTCCTGCGGGCGGCCGGGATCTTCTGTTTGGACGCATCGGGGCGTCCTCTCGCGATGCGCGAGATTTCGGGCACAAGCGCCCGCGCATGCGCAGATCGCGCATAGCAGTGGATTTAAAAGAACTTGGTCATCAGCCTGCCAGCCAATCGGCATCGCTGGCGGGCTGATGACATTCAAAAAAACGAATCAGGAGCCATTTAACCCATCATATTAGTAAATATGATGGATTAAATAGCTTCTGTGCTCTCTCCTGGGTCCTTTTCGTCGGTTGGACCCAGGAGAGAGCACACCTCTACAGTAAGTACACCAAGCACCACACATAGCCCCCTGATCAGCCCCCATCACCCAAATTAACCCCTTGATCACCCCTCTCAGCACCTGTCAATCATCCAGTGAAAGGGAAAAAAGTGATCAGTGTAAACTGTCACTTTTTTTTTCACTAAGATTGACTGTTAGGTTTAGCTTAGTTTAGTCCCCTTTGGTAGGTAGTTAGCGTTAGCGCCAAGCCCACCGCACCGCAGTCACTGGTTCGCTGATTAGCGTAGCGCTAATCAGCGTTTGTACTTTATAGTATCTGTAAGTGATCAGAACTGATCACGGTCAGATATATAATAGTACTAGTGTCACTTTAGTTCGCCCTCCACCCCAAACGCAGTGTTTGCCCGATCAGACCCGATCGGTCGCCCACACCTGCGTTCACCCACGCCCACCCCGCCGCAGTGACAAAAAAATTTTTTTTTGTAATCACTGCACAATCCCTTCACAAGCGCTGCGGCAATAAAAAATCAGTTTTGATATTTTTATCAATCGCAGCGGCTTCTGTACTCGCTACCCTCTCAATTGTAAGACAGGCTTGCTTTTTTTCTTGGGTAGTCTCAGGGAATACCCCTAAATTTAGACGGCCAAATGTCAAACAAGGGGTATTCCTCTGAAGAGGCCTACAGGATTCTGACCCAGTCGGATGAGGAATGGGAACCCTCATCTGACGAATCTAGCGGGTCAGAATACCAACCTGTAGAAAGCAGTGGCTCTCTGACCCAAAGTTCTGACGAGGAGGTGGAGGTCCCTGATAGAAGCAGGCGTACCCGGCCCCGTGTTGCTAGACCGCAGGTTGCGCAGGATCCGCTTCAAGGGCAGCAGAGTGGGGCTGGCGCTGCCGGATTACGTGGTGAGGCATACACCAGCAGCGCAGCCCGTCCTGGACCTTCTACCAGCACTGCCGTACAACATGGTGAAGTGGCGAGCACCAGAAGGGCAGTAGAAGCTGAGTACGGTGGCACGTGCAATAGTTTCCCGTCGCAGCCACCGCAAAGACAACAGGCCCGTAGAGCCCCTAGAGTCCCTGAGGTGCTGGCAAACCCTGATTGGCAGCCCCCATCTTCAGCCGCACCAGTAGTTCCCCCTTTCACCGCCCAGTCAGGAGTTCGGGTGGAAACAGCTCAAATAGGATCGGCGCTGGGGTTTTTGAGCTGTTTTTCACTGCGGAGCTCTCTGACTTAGTCGTGGCAGAAACAAACAGATATGCCACTCAATTTATCGCCGACAACCCGGGAAGCTCTTATGCCCAGCCTTTCGGTGGAAACCAGTCAAGTTTCCGAACTTAGAACTTTTCTGGGCCTTCTCCTCAGCATGGGCATAACCAAAAAACATGAATTGCGGTCATATTGGTCCACGAACCCAATTCATCACATGCCCATGTACTCTGCTGCCATGTCAGGACACGTTTGAGACCATCCTGCGTTTCCTGCACTTTAGTGACAACACCACCTCCCGTCCCAGAGGCCACCCAGCTTTTGACCGGCTCCATAAAATTCGGCCCCTCATAGACCATTTCAACCAGAAATTTGCAGATTTGTACACCCCTGCTCAAAACATCTGCGTGAGACGAGTCCCTTGTACATTTTACCGGGCGCCTTGGCTTCAAGCAGTACATCCCGAGCAAGCGCGCCCGGTATGGGGTCAAATTGTATAAGCTCTGTGAAAGGGCCACAGGCTATACGCACAAATTTCGGATCTATGAGGGAAAAGATCAGACCCTGGAGCCGGTCGGTTGCCCTGACTACCTGGGGAGCAGTGGGAAGATAGTCTGGGACTTGGTGTCACCCTTATTCGGCAAGGGTACCATCTTTACGTGGACAACTTTTACACAAGTGTGGCCCTCTTCAAGCATTTGTTCCTAGAACAGATTGGCTGCTGCGGCACCGCGCGACCTAGTCGCGGGGCTACCCTAACGACTTCTTACCACCCGACTTGCAAGGGGGCAGAGGGCTGCACTGTGTAACGACGAACTGCTCGCGGTGAAATGGAGAGACAAGCGTGGCGTTTACATGCTCTCCTCCATTCACGCAGACACGACAGTACAAATTCAACGGGCAACCAGTGTCGTTGAAAAGCCCCTCTCAGTCCACGACTATAACCTCCACATGGGAGGGTGGACTTCAACGACCAGATGTTGGCCCCTTATTTGGTTTCCCGAAAGACCAGACGCTGGTATAAAAAAGTGTCTGTTTATCTGATTCAATTGGCTCTATATAATAGTTACGTTCTCTACAGTAAGGCTGGGAGAACTGGATCTTTCCTAAAATTCCAGGAAGAGATCGTCGAGAACCTCCTGTATCCAGGAGGTTCCGTGGCCCCATCCACCAGTGTAGTTAGCCGTCTACACGGCGGCACTTCCTAGCGTTGTGCCGGGTACCTCAAACCAACCGCCACCCGAAAAAATGTCGTGTCTGTAGCAGGAGTGGAATAAGGCGTGACACCCGTTATTTCTGTCCTGACTGTCCTGACCACCCTGCCCTATGCCTTGGAGAGTGTTTCCGAAAGTACCACACTCAGGTACACTTAGGGACCTAGGGACAGCACTACACAGGTAGTTTTTTTCCACTGAGGCTCTAGGGTCTCTCAGGACACTAGGTTTTGAGAGACCCTAACACATAGGGACGGTGCTGGTGTGCTACAGCAGAAGTGTGAAACGGTAGAAACCTCTCCTTTCACTTGGGATAGCTTGCGTATAATGTACTTCGCACCATCTCTGTGTGATTTACACTTTACACATTGTCCCATGGGAAAGGAGAGGTTTCTGCTAGGAAAATAAAGAGTGAAATGGTAAAAAAAAATAAAAAATTAAACAGGTAGCAAGAAAAAAAAATCTTGAGTTAGTTCAGGTTTTTATGTTCATGTTTTATAAAAGTTTTAAAATGTTCTGGTTTTATAAAGTTTGCAACGTTCAAGTCATGTGCCTGCTGCCTGTTTTTCTTCTTTTTTTTTTTTTCCCCATAACCACCCTTTATTTTCCAGGTATACCAACAGACCAACGGACCAACCGGCCAACGCCGCAGCACTGATGTGAATTCTGAGAGAAGCACTGCGCTGCTGTCAGAAGACACGTGAAGTCAGTGTATGCGGCGCTGCAAGACGAGATTTCTCCTCTGCAGGACAGGTACGTTTGCCCTGGCATGTGAGCTGAGGAGAGGTGTTGGAGTTCATATGCTTTGGCAAACACTTTGTATCAAAAAATCTGGCAAAGATATCTTCCTCCACACCGATGGATTGATCGATGTGAATGGAGAAATCACGTTTGCCAGGACATAGGAGCTGAGTGGGTATGGATGTTTGGGCGGAGCCCCTATGTCCTGGCAATCGCCAGGCCCCTCTTTTTCTTGCATATTTTTGGCAGAGATTTTTTCATCCACATCGATCGATGCGAATGAGGAAATCTGTGCCGTTCATTTTCTTTCAGCCCAGAGGCTGAGCGGAAAAAAATCTCATTACCTGTATGCTCCATATAAGGAGAATAGCAGAAACTCCTAATGCTGGCCATACGTGTAATGATTGCGGAGACCCTCAAATGCCAGAGCAGTACAAAAACCTCACATGTGACCCCATTTCGGAAAGAAGACGCCCCAAGGTATTCGCTGAGGGCATATTGAGTCCATGAAAGATTGAACTTTTTGTCACAAGTTAGCGGAAAGGGAGACTTTGTGAGAAAAAACAAAAAAAATCAAATTCCGCTAACTTGGGCAAAAAAAAAAAATCTTCTATGAACTCACCATACCCCTCACAGAATACCTTGGGGTGTCTTCTTTCCAAAATGGGGTCACATGTGGGGTATTTATACTGCCCTGGCATTTTAGGGGCCCTGAAGCGTGAGAAGAAAAATGCGTAAAAATGCCATCCTAAAAGGTACTCATTGGATTTAGGGCCGAATTGCGCAACTTGGCTGCAAAAAAGTGTCACACATGTGGTATCTCTGTACTCAGGAGAAGTAGGGCAATGTGTTTTGGGGTGTACTTTTACATATACCCATACTGGGTGTGAAAAATATCTCTGTAAATGACAACTTTTTAAAAAAATTATACAAAGTTGTCATTTACAGAGATATTTTTCACACCCAGTAGAGGTATAGGTAAAAATACGCCCCAAAACACATTGCCCTACTTCTCCGAATACGTCGATACCCCATGTGTGCCACTTTTGCAGCCAAGATGCATAGGGCCCTAAATCCAATGAGTACCTTATAGGATTTCACAGGACATTTTTACGCATTTGGATTCAAACTGCTTCTGAAGTTTAGGGGCCCCTAAAATGCCAGGGCAGTAAAAATACCACACAAGTGACCCCATATTATAAAGAAGACACCCCAAGGTATTCCGTGAGGGGTATGGTGAGTTCATGTAAAATTTTATTTTTGGCACAAGTTAGTGGAATATGAGACTTTGTAAAAAAAAAAAAAAAATATCCATTTCCGCTAACCTGTGCCAAAAATAAAAACTTCCATGAACTCACTATGCCCATCAGCAAATACCTGGGGTGTCTACTTTCGAAATGGGGTCACTTGTGTGGTATTCTACTGCCCTGGCATTTAGAGACTTACGTCAAGCAGTTTGGAATCAAATGCGTAAATGTCTCTGTAATCTAAAGGTACTCATTGATTTAGGGCCTTTGCGCATCTTGGCTGCAAAAAGTGGCACACATGGTATCGTCGTGCTCAGGAGAAGTAGGGCAATGTGTTTTAGGGTGTATTTTTACATATACCCATGCTGGTGAGAGAAATATCTCTGTAAATGACAACTTTTAAAAAATTTTATACAAAGTTGTCATTTACAGAGATATTTTTCACACCCAGTAGGGTATATGTAAAAGACACCCCAAAACTCATTGCCCTACTTCTCCAGTACGGCGATACCCCATGTGTGCCACTTTTGCAGCCAAGATGCGCAAAGGGCCCCTAAATCCAATGAGTACCTTTAGGATTTCACAGGACATTTTTTACGCATTTGGATTCCAAACTGCTTCTGACGTTTAGGGGCCCCTCAAATGCCAGGGCAGTATAAATACCCCACAAGTGACCCCATTTCGGAAGAAGACACCTAAGGTATTCCGTGAGGGGTATGGTGAGTTCATGTAAAATTTTATTTTTGGCACAAGTTAGTGGAATATGAGACTTTGTAAAAAAAAAAAAAAAAATCAATTTCCGCAAACTTGTGCCAAAAATAAAAACTTCCATGAACTCACTATGCTCATCAGCGAATACCTTAGGGTGTCTACTTTCCGAAATGGGGTCACTTGTGTGGTATTTTTACTGCCCTGGCATTTTAGGGCCCCTAAACGTCAAAAGCAGTTTGGAATCCAAATGCGTAAAATGCCCTGTAAAATCCTAAAGGTACTCATTGGATTTAGGGCCCATTTGCGCATCTTGGATGCAAAAGTGGCACACATGAGGTATCGCCGTACTCAGGAGAAGTAGGGCAATGTGTTTTGGGGTGTATTTTTACATATACCCATGCAGGGTGTGAGAAATATCTCTGTAAATGACAACTTTTTAAAAAATTTATACAAAGTTGTCATTTACAGAGATATTTTTCACACCCAGTAGGGGTAAATGTAAAATACACCCTAAAACACATTGCTCTACTTCTCCTGAGTACGGCGATACCCCATGTGTGCCACTTTTGCATCCAAGATGCGCAAATGGGCCCTAAATCCAATGAGTACCTTTAGGATTTCACAGGGCATTTTTACGCATTTAGATTCTCACGCTTTAGGGGCCCCTAAAATGCCAGGGCAGTATAAATACCCCACAAGTGACCCCATTTCGGAAGAAGACACACCAAGGTATTCTGTGAGGGGTATGGTGAGTTCATGTAAAATTGTATTTTTTTGGCACAAGTTAGTAGAATATGAGACTTTGTAAAAAAAAAAATCCATTTCCGCTAACTTGTGACAAAAAATAAAAACTTCCATGAACTCACTATGCCCCTCAGTGAATACCTTAGGGTGTCTACTTTCGGAAATGGGGTCATTTATGGGGTATTTCTACTGTCTGGGCATTGTAGTACGTCAGGAAACAGGACAGGTGCTCAGAAAGTCAAAGTGCGGAAATTCACTTTTTTGCACCATAGTTTGTAAACGCTATAACTTTTACCCAAACCAATAAATATACACTTATTGCATTTTTTTATCAAAGACATGTAGAACAATAAATTTAGAGAAAATTTTTTAGAGAAATGTAGTTTTATTTGACAAATTTTCCAACATAAAGTGAAAAATATCATTTTTTTGCAAAAATGTCGGTAATTTTTGATTAATAGCAAAAAAAGTAAAAATGTCAGCAGCAATGAAATAGCACCAAATGAAAGCTCTATTAGTGAGAAGAAAAGGAGGTAAAATTCATTTGGGTGGTAAGTTGTATGACGGAGCAATAAACGGTGAAAGTAGCGTAGTGCAGAATTGTAAAAAGTGGCCTGGTCTTTAAGGGTGTTTAAGCTAGGGGGGCTGAAGTGGTTAAAGGCTATGTACACATTAGGAGGCAATTTTTGTTTATGATTGCAGTTTACACATTTTTGGCTAAAAATAATATTTTCAATTGTACTTTATTAAAAATATTGAGCCATTCTGTCACAAAAGGTTAACTGTTTTCTAACTGTGTGACTAGTACTTTCACTTTATGCCTGTCATCTAATAAACCTTATCCCTAAACTTGTCTTGTGAGAAAATAATAAGAAAATGCGTCACTCACCGGATCCTTTTGCAGTTTCTTTTATTTTTCTTTAAAACATAATCGCTGGTGCGGGCATTCAGTCACTGACTGATTATTATTTTCTCACAAGGCAAGTGAATTTTAGTCTGTGATGCAGAGCACTGCCAGGGAATTACACGTGAGCGCAATACCATGAGAACCCCATAAAGAGGTGGCAGTGCCGACCCCAGATTTTTCCTGAGGATATACGTTATCTCTAAGCTACTTCATAAACACCTATTTAAGCCACATTCTTATCAGTAAGATAAGTATTAGCTTTGATAAGTGTTTATAATGTCAAAGAGCAGAGATAAGGAGTCCATCAGCTCTCCAACTAATGGAAAATCAAAAGTCCACAGCCTGCTACTACAGCATCCCACAAGGAAGGATTCCATATTTTTAATAAAGACCAAATTAAAAATGATTTTTAAATCAAAATAAGTACAATGCAATAGTAAAAAAGTGCCCCTAAAGGTGTACATAACCTTTAAATTCAGGTCATCAAACTAAAGGTGCACCAAACATTTCCATACAGTATAAAATCACAACAAATTATTTTCACAATATTTAGTTGTATAGTATCAACTGCTATTTAACTCGGAGCTTGCCCTAATCTGAAGATTTATTATTCATTGTCCACTTACCAACTGGAGTGTCTTCGTTAATGAGCAAGTATGTATCAAAGAAGTAATTTAAGAAAAATGGAAGTCTGTTGTAGGTCACACCTAAGTAATAAAGAGAAATAAACACTGTGAATCATTTATTTTACTCAGTAATATTTACTGTAACAGTTAACATTATTTTTGCTTATTCAATCGGAGTGCTGAGCCTAAAGGGAACTCAGCAAAGTACTGAAATAAATTGTCATAAAAGTCCTTTTGCTGAATTCTGCATCCTCAAATATATATGTCTTGCAAAAGTATTCACCTCCTCTTGGTGTTTTTCCTGTTTTGCTGCATTACTACCTGGAATTACAATGGATTTTAGGAGGTTTGTCCCACTTGATTTATACAACATACCTTCCCTTTAGAAGGTGCAAAATATTTTTTTACAGCAACACAATAATTTAGACAAAAAAAAAAAAACTTTCATGTGTATAAGTATTCATCCCTTTAAAGTCAATACTTTACGGAGTCCCCTTTTGCTGCAAATACAGATGCAAATGTCCTGGAGTGTGTCTCTATTACCCAGTTGTGGGATTAACAACAGGTTCCCTGCTCAACGGCGGATATGCGACGTCACAACACATGTTTACATATACATACACCATATATATGCAACACACATAAATACACCATATACATGGTACTCATACATAAATACACCATATATACACTACACACATATCACACAACTTTTGCAAAGCCAAAGGAGCTAACCTATGGAATGAAAGCGCTCATCTCCAGGTGCCGCTGTAATTTTAATAACCGGTTCTGGAGAACCTGAGGGAACTGGCTGAATCCTATGCCTGCTATTACCTTAGCACATCTAGACACTGGGATTCTTGCCCATTCTTTCAGGCAAAACTTCTCCAACTTATTCAAGTGAGGGCTCATTCAGACAACCGTATCCAACACGGATTCTAGCCACATTTTGTGGAACGGCCAGCCATAAAATGAATGGGTCCGCATCTATTCTGCAAAATTGCGGAACAGATGCGAACTCAAATATACGGTCGTGTGAATGGGCCCTTAGAAAAAAGCATACATTACACAAGGAGTCTACTCCAACTCCTTGCTGGAGTAGATTTTTGTTCTAGAGCATGGGCGGTACACCAGAGCAAGGCATATTAAGACCGACACGCACAACACGGGTATTAATAAATCTCCTCCTTACAGATATCTTGCCAATTAAGTATATTGAAAGAAGGAAAGACATAAGTGGCTAAGAAACTACTAGAGTTTGCAGGGGGAGAGAACAATATATAGTAGTGAGATATGCATATTTTCAGTAGTTGCCAGTAGAGATTAAACACAATTCAACTCTAGATTTCACAGAACATTTTAATAAATATATAGAGTAGGGGAACAGATTGTCATCTAGTATTGTGTTATTTAGTATCAGCCATTTCCTTTCTTTAAATCTATATAAGAATGAACATTTTTAATAGAGATTTGTTTATTTCAGACCACAAATAGATGAGGATATTTTTTTGTTGTGAAATATAAGTAAAAAAACATCTACTCACCAAGAAGCAATGGGCAACTGTTCATTCCCAACTAGTAATCAGCAGCATAGGATATATTAGAATTCTCAATATTTCGCAAATTTTTGGCTGAATATTCGCCATAAATTCTCAAATTTGAGAATTCGCGATCTCATTCATTATTCACTTGATTGTGAAAATCGGCAATGTAATATATTCGCGCTAAAAATTTGTGATTAGAATATTCGCGATCAACACTAAGGCCCCTTTCACACAGGCGAGAATTTTGCGAGAATGTGTGAAATGAACGCATTGCACCAGCACTGAATCCGGACCCATTCACTTCAATGGGGCTCTGCAGATGAGTGGTGATTTTCACGCATCGCTTGTGTGTTGCTTGAAAATCGCAGCATGTTCTATATTCTGCGGTTTTCACGCAACGCAGGGCCCATAGAAATGAATAGGGCTGCATGAAAACCACAAGCATCCGCAAGCAAGTGCAGATGCGGTGTGATTTTCACGCTTGGTTGCTAGGAGACAATAGGGATGAGCAACCCCATTAAAGTCTATTTACTGTATTATTTTCTCTTATAACATGGTGTAGCGGAAGACCCTGGGCTGTCCTTCTAACATCAGTTCGGTTGGTTTAGCCGTTCGTATGGATTAGCCCGTTCGTGTGGGTTAAGTATAGGTGGCCGCCATTTCGGATGTTTTACACGTGTTCGCGGCCATCTTACGCCCGAACAGCGGTGTTTTGCCAACAATCGTCGGGAACTAAAAACGGATACGCAAGCCGGCGAACCCCGCGGAGACCCCCTCATACCTCTTGGGGGTTACAAGGAACAGTGAGCCCTAATTTATGTGTGGACTGATGTTGGATGAAGGACCTGCCGTGATGTCACAGGATCACATGGGTCACATGGTCCACTCAAATGCTTCTATGATTGGACCATGTGACCCTGTGACGTCACCACAGGTCCTCAAGCATCCCAACCATCAAGAGAGAAGACGTTCGGGGGCTCTGCGCATACAATGGGAGAAGGTAAGTTAACAATTTTTTATTTTTAACCCTCTATAGCCCAGGGAACATTGCATTCTGTAATTAGAATGCAATTATTTTCCCTTATAACTATGTTATAAAGGAAAATAATTACATATACAGAATACTCATCCCGAAACCAGACTTCAGTGATGAAGTCTGACTTCGGGTCTGGGTACCAAGCATGCGGATTTTTTCATGCACGTGCTAAACGCACTACAAACGTTAGCACACGCGCGGAAAAATCGTGGCGATTCCCGCAACGCACCCGCCTCTTATGTGCAAGAGGCCTTAGGGTTTTCACTAGGAGGTGTTCATCTTCTGTCCGTATTTCTCAGGCCTGATTCTCTGTTTCCCCTTCCATCCTATGCTCAGTGTGGTGTTTCCCTCCCACACCGATGCATGACAGTGGGACAGCAAAGGCCTTGATTTAGGTATTAAACAGGTTTATTTTAGAAGTTATTAAACCAACCAATGCAAAGGCATGAAAAAAGCAAAGTGTCATAATGAGTCAATTCAACCAACAAAATGAAACAATGAAGGAACAAAGAAAGATTGCACAGGGTTAAAAAGTATCTTGCTTCCATTTCAACTGGATGTAACTAATTTCCTAGCGTAGAACAGAAAAAAAAACTGAGGAAAACAACACCTGACAGACAGACTATTACTGCTTTCACAGAATGGGCTGCTGGAGAATGCAATTATTATTTTAACTCATGATTAATACCTGGAGATTTCTGCACGGTTGAGTGTGTTTTGCTTACTCAGCCCTTGTCTTGGCTTCTGTTTCTTACACACAATCAAATCTCCCTGTAATTGCCTCTCTTCATTCTTGATTCTCTCTGCTCAGTTATGTAACGCCATATTTACGGAATAAAACAATATCCAGTCATTCCCCATTTTTATATCTTTCAGCGCAGTTCTATTGACCCCCTATTAAGAACTAACAGTTAACGTCATTATCACTCCCACACAAGAATAAGTGAATATTATTATACACAATGGGTTTTTATACTCCTCCATAAAGTAAATCCTCAGACAAAGTCTCACAGGTAATCACTTGTAGCTATGTAATAACTAGTTATAGTTCATATTTTATATTGTAAACCATTGTGAAACTACAGTATGTTTAGGCTAAGGATTTTGGGGTCAATGAAACGTGTTATGTGTCCCACAAACACTGCCCTTATAGACTCAAGCAGTCTACAGAATTAAAGTGTGGTTTTTGTGCTCCCAGATGCCATGGTCACATTTGACCACAGCATCAGAGGGGTTAAAAGTGTGCGATTGACATCATCGTCAACTGCATACCTTAGTCCTTAGCTGTTTAAAATTTCATGCACCCAGTGGCTATGGCGTCCGCTGTGCTCGCAGGTGGGCATCATCTTTAAAGACCCGCCATATACCGTACATGTTTGACGTTGGGTGGAAAGGGATTAACTTTATTCTACTTGGATTTCACTTTTGTAGAAACTCCAATCATGTTACCCTAATATATTTTGCATTGTTGTGGATAATTTTTCTCAATAGTTTATGTATTCATGAATTGTCATACCTTATCATGTAACATATTTCCTGCTTGGTGACCATCATTCTTAATAGGAGATTATCTAATTTTTTTTATTTCATTTTATTTAACCCTTTAAGCCATGACATATCAGTATGTCATGGTGGTGCAGAGGATGTATGGACCGGCTGCTGGTTGCGTCATACAGCCACCTCCGGCAGCACTGACAGGGAGCGACGATCACGCCGCCCCTGTCATTTAGGTGAAGGTCCCTGAGGTTCACTCTGCTTTTGAACAGAGCCCCAGAAGTGAAATCGCGGGACTCCAATCGGTTGTCATGGCAGCCTGGACACTGCCGAAGTGATCCATGCCTGCTATGGCAAGCTCCCTGCTGCCATATAGAGATGAAAAGCACAGCAGGGAGCCTGTAAAAATCTTATTCACCCTAATAGATCTCTATTGGGGTGAATAGGACAAGGGTTCAAAATATCCAAGGTTCTATCTCCTTAAAGGGGCTAATAGTAAAAAAATAAAAAGTGAAAAAGTAAAAAAAAAAATTCCATAAATATTGAAAATCTAAATCACCCCCCCTTCCCAATTTTACATAAAAAAAAAATATATACAATAAAAAAATAAACATATTAGGGGGGGGCGGAGCCTGGCTCTGTAGCTGAATGGCTGCTGGTTTTTGAGCTCCTCATCTGAGCTGGTGCTAATCCCCTTCAAGCAGCTTACAGTCTAGCACAAATGGGCAAAGTGGGTAAAGATCGACCCAGGGAACAACCTGAGCCCACTCCGGCCAGGTCCCGCCAGCCTGACATGGACCAATTCCTGAAAAAGACCCCGAAGCACCGGGCCGCGAACACTTCCAAGATGGCGCCGGATGTGGACTTACACTCAGACCAGGAAGATCTCTCCGACGCTGGCAGCGCATCGGACGCCTCTACATGTAAGTCCCGGAATGCTAGGGGCTCCTTCACAAAAGCTGCTTTGCTGTCGGTGCTTAATGCAGCGTTAGCTCCTCTAAAAAGGACTTAGCTGACATCAAGGAAGACTTGCGCGCCATGGGGAACCGGGTAGCGCACCTGGAGGATTTACATGTGGCCGCCACGCAGCGTGAGGAGAAGACATATAATGCAATTCGCTCCCACACTGAGCTGCTGAATGACGCACTACTGCGCATAGAGGATCAGGAGAACCGAAATCGCAGACGCAATCTGCGCATCCGGGGCCTACCTGAGACCATAGCGTCGGAAGCCCTGCGCACCGTCGCGCTTGAAATCTTCGCGCACCTCTTAGGACAAGAGAGAGCGGACAAGGTGGTGATTGAGAGGATCCATAGGGCCCTCAGACCCCAGCCTAAACCATCGGACCCGCCGCGTGGCGTGGTTTGCGGCCTCCTCAGCTCGTTGACACGGCAGCCATAATGAAAGCTGGAAGAGAGGCTGATTGCTTGCAGTATGAGGAGACGCCTATACAGTTCTACCAAGACCTGGCGCCATCCACCCTGTCGAGCGCCGTATGTTGAAACCGCTTCTAGATGCCCTCCGAGCTGCAGCCATACCGTTCCGATGGCTTTACCCTTTTGGACTTGCAATTTTGAAAAATGGGCGCCAAATCTCAATCCGTGCGCCGCTGGATCTGCAAGCGGCTTGGCCTACCTTGGGGATATCTCCCATTTCGCTGCCCTCATGGATGCCTGCGGATCTTGAGGACCCACCGCTTCCTCCACCTCGACCATCTGAATGGCGTCTGGCTCCTACCAAGAAGGGACCCAAGCCCAGACCTGAGGATTCTCCCGTCGTCTGACCTGACCTGCGACATGCTGTCGTCGTCTTCTATCTACCCGCTGGGAGCACGTATGTTTTGTGTCCGCTGCGGACTTACATATATGTTTAAGGCCCTAGATATGGACCCTGATTCGGTCCCTTAGGCCTCTGATCCTATGACCAAACTGGATTGATTGTATTCATCTTCTCCGAACTGAACTGATTACCTCGCTGTTCGGCGATTCTGTTTTATGATGAGCTACCATGTCCCTGTTCTTTGTAGCTCTTGCATTTTTTGCGTTTTTGCACTTTTTGCACTTTCTACTCAAGGTTCCCACACCTTGCCTATTTCCAATAGCGGGGATTACCCGGCCGTACATGGTAATGGAACCTTCCGTTATCCCTGTTCTCACCCGATGACTCTCCTTGCCAGTTCTGCGAGAACCCCCACCCGGCTGACCCCGGCTGATAGTCGTGATGTGAAAGGGTCGTTATATCGCCGGGTGCTCAGAAGAGCTGGTCTTGTTCACACTGTTTATGTTGTTGTTTCTCCCTCTCTGTCTGTTGTCTCTTCCCCTCCTTTCCTCATGTGTCCCCCCTCCCACACTCAATGTATGTCGTGCCAGGGCTCTTTCAAAGTCGCATTCTACCTCAATGTATAAGATGTCATCTATTGTAATATCCTCCTTGAATGCTCGGGGTCTGAATGAGCCACGCAAGCGCTCTCAGGTTATGGCCCTTCTTCAGAGGGATAAGGTTTCCGTAGCGTTTTTCAGGAAACGCACTTTAAAATTGATAGAGTACCCAAAATGCCTCATCGGCGGTTTTCCCAGTGGTATCATTCTCCTTATACTGCGGCTAGCAGGGGTGTCAGCATAGGGATTCACAAACAACTTCCTTTCAAGCTGTCGGCCACCTCGATAGATCCTGAGGGTCGCTATCTCTTCCTGAAGGGCTCCATTGCTGATACCCCTGTTACCCTGGCGAATATTTACGCCCCCAACCGGAGACAGGTGCCTTGGCTCCTTCAGACCCTTGCTCTGCTTTCCTCTTTTAAAGAGGGACTGGTTATTCTAGGAGGTGACTTCAACGCTACCCTTGATCCCCTTTTAGACTCCTCTACCGGACAATCAGCAATCACTCATGTCCGCCTGCGGCGTCTTAAAGTGGCTCTGCAGAACCTAGGTGTATTTGATGTATGGCGTACTTTTCACCCCTCAGGAAAAGACTACTCCTTCTTTTCTAGGGCCAAGTCCTCCTACCATAGGTTGGATTATCTTTTTATGTCAGTACTCATGCACATAGTGCCCTACATGCCCACATAGGTGATATCACCCTATCCGACCACGCCCGGTGTTTATGAAGATTTCTCTGCAGGACCTCCCGAAGAGGGAATGGCATTGGAGGGTCAATGATACCATCATATCTGATCCTTCCCATACCCCCAGACTGTCCTCCTTTTTACAGGAGTTTTTCACCAACAATTCGTCCGGCCCTGACGCTCCGTCCCCCTCGATAATATGGGAGGCCCACAAAGCAACTGTGCGGGGGGAGTTGATTGCTCTGGGTACACATCTTAAAAAGAAACGCACCCAGGAGATCACTGAGCTTTTATCTAAGATCCGGAAACTGGAGCTATCTCATAAGCGTTCTCAGGCCCTTGACTGTGCTTCTGAGCTAGCTGCAGCTAGGTCCCAGCTCAAGAATAAGCTTAATGTTACCTCTGCTAAAATTCTCCTGAGAGCCAAATTTCGCTCCTATGCTCATGCGGATAAGGGAAATAGGCTCATGACGGCTCTGGTCCAAAAGCAGAAAGCCGACTCATTCATCACAGCAATTAGGGATGATCAGGGTACTATCCATAAGCGAACTCCTGATATAGCAAAGGCCTTCTGTGCCTTTTATAAAGGCCTTTATAACCTCCCCCCTCACAGTCGCTCCCCTCCGGATTCGCTGCGTGAAGCTACTGACCGCTTCCTTTCCTCCCTAGATTTACCTTCCATCACCTCGACCCAGTCCTCACAACTCCTGGCCCCGATCACGGACTTGGAAGTTGAACAGACCCTATCCTCCATCCCGTCAGGGAAAAGTCCTGGACCCGGCGGGTTTACCATCACCTATTATAAAGCATTCCGCTCGGTGCTTCTACCACATTTCAGGGCCATGTGTAATTACCTGCTCCAAGGTGGTACTCTACCCCCAATCCCTCTCGGCCCATATCACTGTGATCCATAAGGAAAATAAAGACCCCTTGAACTGCGGTAGCTACCGCCCCATTTCGCTACTGAATACGGACGTGAAATGGTGGGCTAAGATTC
Source organism: Bufotes viridis (assembly GCA_033119425.1). Classification (NCBI taxonomy): domain Eukaryota; kingdom Metazoa; phylum Chordata; class Amphibia; order Anura; family Bufonidae; genus Bufotes; species Bufotes viridis. The sequence goes on along the minus strand of CM065594.1, from coordinate 182,056,048 downwards.
TGGCTCGCAGGATTCAAACTGTCCTTCCTGCCGTTGTTGGTGGGGAACAGGTAGGCTTTGTCTCCGGCAGGCAGGGGTGCGAGAATACGGTACGAGTCTTGCATTTAATTTCTCATGCTCAAATGCATGATATCCCACTCACGCTTCTTAGCACTGATGCGGAGAAAGCCTTCGATAGGATCAGCTGGCTTTTTCTGTCCTGGGCCTTATCAAAGTTTGGCTTTCCTGAAGCATTTATTACCTCTATTTTCTCGCTCTATTCCCGCCCCTCTGCACAGGTTCGGATTAATGGCACTCTCTCCCCCTTTTTCCCCATCACCAACGGCACGAGGCAGGTTTGCCCACTCTCCCCAGCTCTCTTTGTCATAGTTATGGAGACGCTCCTGGCCAAAATCAGACAGACTCCCTCAATTCAAGGGATCCGGGTAGGTTCCCACACACACCTCACGGCAGCCTTCGCTGATGATCTCCTGGTTATGACAACCAACCCTCTCACATCTTTCCCTGCTCTTCATTCTATTTTTGAGGAGTGCGGAATGGTCTCTAATTTTAAAATAAATTACAACAAGTCTTTGGCTCTTAACGTCACCTGCCCCAAGCCTGGCGTTGATACTCTCAAGAGGAAGTTGGCTTCGCCTGGGCTGATAACACCATCCCTTTTTAGGTACGCACATTTCCGCGAATCCAACTGACTCCTTTGAGCTGAACTATGTCCCTACTCTGAAGTCTATTAAATCCCACCTGCGTTCGGTAAAATTACCATTTATTTCGTGGATAGGTAAGAAAAATTACTTGAAGACTTTCATTGTCCCAAAGCTGCTTTATCTGATTCAAACCCTCCCTATTTACCTCCCCCGTTCCTTCTTCGTGGAGGTCCGCAGAGTCTTCTCTTCCTTCATATGGGACGGAAAATCTCCCAGGATTGCATACACGACTTTGACCCGTGAAAAGCGCCTTGGGGGCTTTGGCCTTCCTGACATTTATGTCTATTATAAAGCTTCTATGTTGGGTAGGGGTCTAAACCTCCTCTCTGGGCATGGGACCAACTTGGTGTCTCACCTGGAAAGGAACTTGCTCACTTATAAGGAAAAGGTGGTCCTCTGGGGAGTGCGCAAATACACCGCTTCTCACAGACACGCCTCACCCTTGTGGAGAGGACTTTTGATGGAATGGGCTAAACTTTATCAGGGTACAGATATGTGCTTCCCGAGTCTAGCTATGCCTTTGCCCTTGATCCAATTTTACATCCACCCAACCACTTCTGCTGTCTCAGGGTTATGGGCCCGCTTTCGCGACCTGCGGCTGAGGGACATCACTTCTGAGACGGGGGACTTAGGATGGGATAAGCTTGCGGATTCTCCCGAATCCCATAATGCTTCTTTCCTGGAGACTATGGCCTTTAAAAGGATCTCACCCGCTTGAAGGATTTCCCTACTCCATCTTCAGATCCCTCCTGGATTGAAAAGAGGCTGTCCCACTCACAGCCGCCTAAGAAGCCCTTGTCTGTACTTTATAGGGAGATACTCTCATCCCAGCCCCTGACCTACGCTTCCTTTCAGCTTGGGAGAAGGAACTGTCCGTCTCTTTCTCTGACCCTGAAAGAGCTTTTATACTTACTCATTCCCATGGATTCAATCGCTGCATAAAGGTTCAAGCCAATTCATATAAGCTATTGACGAGGTGGTACAGGACACCTGAGTTTCTTCACAGGCTAATCCCTAGCATCCCTGACCGTTGCTGGAGATGTGAGGAGGCAGTCGGGTCCCTGTCCCATATATGGTGGGACTGTCCTAAAATGTTGCCTTTCTGGTCCGAGATTGAGCTCCTGATCAATAGGATTTGCAAGTCACAGGTTCGGCTAGACGCTAAGTTGATCCTTCTGTGGTGTCCCAATGATACTATCACCCCCTCTAAAATTAACCTCCCCACTATGCTTTTGACTGCTGCTCGTCTCCTAATCCCGTTCCTATGGAAGAATACCTCCCCTCCGTCCATAGCTATGTGGCAAGACAAAGTAGACCAGTTGTACCGCTTTGAAGAGCTAGCCCATTGGGAATCTAATACGAGACCTGTTTTCCTGAAGCTCTATTAGCCCTGGTCCACATTTAGGAAATTTTGACATGGTTTGGGCTTCTAACACGGCATTTTCCCACTCCCTACCCCTCCCTCCCTTTCTGTCCCTTGTCTTGTCTTTCTCCCCCTACATTTGAGATTTATATTTTGTTCTCTTTGCTGCAATCACAACATTTATATGCTGGCCCTCCGTGCTGCGCACGGACCTGCCTTCCACAATACTGTCTATTTTCTGCCGCCAGCTGCGACTGGCCTATTCTTTGAGATGTAAGTGCCTTGTGATTCTTTGCTATACTCTCAATAAACAGAGATTTGGTTAAAAAATAAACATATTAGGTATCACCAAAAATTTCCAAAAATGTCTGAACCATTAAAATATTTGTAAAAAATCCCTGTCCGGTAAATGAAAAAATTAAAAACACACAATTCGACATTTTTTTGTACACCATTTCCCCCCAAAAAAAATGTTATAACAGTGATCAAAAAGTTGTATGTACCGCAAAAATTGTACCAATAAAAACTACAGTTCATTACACCAAAAACAAGCCCTCATAAAGCTCTGTAAACCAAATCAAAATATCAAAAAGTTAGATTTTTTCAAAGGTTATAGTAATAAAAAAATAAAAAGCCTAGACAAGTTTTGCATCTTTGGGTTCGTATTGAGCTGCAAAATAAGAATGTCATGTTATTTTTAGCGCAGCACCGTGATGTCAAAACCCCCCAAAAAAACTTTGATGTTTTTGTGTTTTTTTTTTCAATTTAACCCCCCAAAGGATTTTTTTCTCTGTTTTCCAATAAAAGAAATTGTAAATGAGATGGTGCCATTAAAAATGCATCTTGTCCCACAAAAAATAAGCCCTTATATGGCTATGTGAACGAAAAAATAAAAATGTTATTGCTATTGGAACGTGGAAAGGAAAAAAACGAAAATGCAAATCCAAGAATGAGCCTGGTACTTAAGGGGTTAATTGAGTTGTGGCTATGAATTATTATTTTGTTGATATTAATAAAGATGAATTTATATTGCACCGACTACCTCGAGTTGGTTATTAATTGTTTTATTACTACTCCATATGCTTTGTATTGGTTGTCTATGGTAAATTATTGGTATATGGTTTAATGTGATAATATTTGGGACCCTGTAGTTTTGGTGTTGATATAAGACATCGCCCCTGCTGCTCTGCTATACTATACACGGCCATATGAAAACATAAAAAAATGACAATAGCTGTCCCTATAGCCTACCTCACAGTGTATCAACAGAGTGTTGTGGCTAGTAAAGGGAATTCACAATGTAGTGACTAAGTACAAGCTCCCAAATTAACCATCCAAAAAAACAAGTAAAATGGAGCCCATTAAGGTACATATAAATAGCATATTTTATTAAAGATCATTAAATAACAAATATAATACCGTGAAAAACCAAGAGGTGGAGGTGACAGAGAGAAAGCACCATCCTGGCCAATACACAGACCGCAAAAAAGATTACAAGCCAAAATAAATCCGCGGAATATCATCCATCACAATGAAATTTACAAAGTGAGTCAGTCGTAACAGGGATCATGGTAAATCAAAGATGTAATCTTCATAATACTGTGCAAAAAAGCCAATGGTGATCCTTTCAACAGATGGAAACATGAATGTAGAGCTGACTCACCTAAGATGCAGGCTGTGAAAGAACCAGGATGGCGCTACCTCAACGTGCGTTTTGGCGTGCACCCAGACGAAGGCTTCTGATTGATTTATTTTATTTTTTACAGAGACTCATAGGGACTGTATATGTCACGAGTTGGAGGTCCCGTGAAAGACCTCCGCGTTGCCAAGCAATAAACATACGGAAATCAGGTACAGACACGCAAGAGTTTATTGCACAAACAAAAGCCAAGGAAGAAAGCACAGGTAAAACATGAGCTCTATGTACCGTCAGCACAGTGGGAGAAAACCCCCACTGCGCCATTGTCTAGTAATACTCCAGAGGGGCATGACTAAGCAACTCCTTGTATTCACTAGGTCCCCAGATGGTAGGGTTAGGCTTTGCAGCAGGAAGTTGCCAGGGTCCACTCGAGAGCATGAACTAGAAAGTGACAACAGGAACGAACGGACAACAGGTACCAGAAGGTACCAACGATACATAGGAAAACATAACATAGACAGGCAAATACAAACAAGGCAACTAATAACACAAGCAGGAGTTCTACGCAAGGAAACAGGAGTGGCAATGAGCAGAGAAGGACTTGCTCCACCAGTAATATACTGCATGGCCTTGCCCATAGCACTCTGCAGCAAGGAAAGCTGCAGCAAGGGCTTGCTGAACAGAGTATCCCCTAAAGCAGAGACAGAGTCCTCCATACGGAGGGACGAATACGAAATAGGGGAAGACACAAAACAAGACAGGAATAAGGATGACAATGATCAAGTAGGCAAACCCACAGAACACAGACAGACACGGATCCCATGGGACAACAGCATGGGAGACAGAGTACAAACCAGGAGAAGGACAGGACAAACACACAACAGGAGAGCTGACCCAGAACTGAGTGAACATCAGCCGTAGGGCTCATGCACACAACCATTGCTGTTTTGTGGTCCGTTTTTCACGGATCTGTTGTTCAGTATCTGAGTTTTTCCCCCCCTTAATTTAAGTCCTCTTCCGTTCTGTTATTGCACAAAACATATCTGTATTGTTTCCGTATTTGATCCGTTTTTTGCAGATCGTATACTGAAACAGTAACTTATTAATCACAAAACACATGAGCAATATGTGCTGGGCATAGCATTTCTACAGTATGGATCCGCAAAATACGGATGCAATACGGATGACATACAGATGTGTTCCGTGTGCGTTCCATATTTTTTGTGGACCCATTGACGTGAATGGGGCCTCGGACCGTGATTTGCGGACAATAATAGGACATGCACTACTTTTTTGTGGAACGGCCATACGGACAAACAGAAAAGGAATGCACACGGAGTAACTTCCGTATATTCTACAGCCCCATTGAAGTGAATGGTTCTGCATACGGTCCGCAAAAAAACTGGAACGGAAGCGTAAAGAAAATACAGGCGTGTGCATGAGTCCTTATATACAGATTCCATGAGTGCAGCAGAGAGGCCACACCCATGGAGCAGATAGAGAGGATTGACACCTAATAGGAACACAGGGGAGTTAACCCATACAGAACCACATACAACACACAGGAATGAAACTGCAGCGAGGAGCTGCAGTACGAGCATAGACAGAAGGTCACAGCCAGAGGTAGCGACTGTGACAGTATACAAGCTTTTATCAAATACAGAAATATGAAATCGAGTATTATACTCCATAAATTAATGATATTTTGTATAGTTTAGTTTCAGTAAGGGGAAAGAGGATGAATGCATTTTTATTTTTTTATTTTTTAAAAAACTTTTGAAACTTTTTTTCACTGATTGCTTCTCCCATACACTGCAAGGATTTAACATTGCAGTCTATGGGAGATTCGCCATGTTCCTACGAAACCCTCAAACAGGCTGGACTCTATAGAAAGTTCATTATGTCTGGACTCCGAGACTTCAGAAGGGCCACGACCGACATAGCAGCTATAGCTCTCTTCCAATCTAACTTGCTACAGACAGGTGTCTTCAGTGCTCAATAGCTTTAAAGACTGAAGATAGACTCTGCTTGGCAAAACTTAGAGAGCTTCGCTAAGAAGACTCTTTACACTTGTTTTCTAGTACAAAGAATCATTGTTCCTACACAATATTAAAACTAAACTGAAATGACAGTTACACGCTACGGAATTAATGGAAACGTTTATTTATTTATTTTTAATATTTAAAAACACTTTTTTTCAACTTTTCTTTAGTCCTGCTTATACTATACACTGCAATACATCTGAATGACTGTGTATAGGGCTATTTACCGGCAGAGGCAAAATGCTGTGACATGACAGTCCTAGGGCATTCTGAAAGGCTCCAACGGCATTTTTATCTTCTTGGAACACTGTGATTTTCAGCAAAGGGTGCCAATTGAAAGACACACACTGCCACTGAGATGCCATGGTGGCTGTTGACCACAGCAACGGAGGGGTTAAAATGCCAGGATCAGAATTATCTCTGATCCCTGCAGTGAGGACAGGGTCCCAGTTGTATAATACAGCTGGAATTCACAAGTGATGGCATGGGCCCAGCTCCTGAGCCATCACTATGACATACTACTACAGCACTAATCTCTAATTCACTGCTCTCAGAGAAATAATATTACGTCAGTGAGCGGGAAGGGGTTACATTTTTTTTACACATGATGCAAGGGGGCAGGTCACCGCCACGGCCTGCTATAGGCTGGATCCCCTCCATCGACGGATGTCGATTTTTGCAAGCAGGGGACATGCGAAGATGGTGTGGAGCGATCCGGGAGGAAACAAACGTTGGAGACCAGGTAAGTATTGTCAATAGGGCAGGTCCGATCACTGTAGAGGGTTTATTCACTCTTGGATAGTAAAATGTTTAGTGAAATTTAAAGGGACACTACCATCAAAAATTTTTAACACTTATTTAAGGATTTACTATTTTTTATTTAATTTTTTGAAGTCAATCCATGCATTCTACTTCCTGTCCTGGCTCTAAACTCCCTTATTTGTTTGGACTTTTGGCATGGCAAACAGACTTGCTCTCAGTCAGACCATTCACTGCCGCCATAAAAGGGAAGGGGAGTGAGTGACTCCCTCTCTGCAATCTATTACTATGGTGATGGTATTCTTTTCTGTGTCAGGGACTGAATAGGGTGACCAGGAGCAGGGGCGTAACTACCATAGTGCAGACTATGCGACTGCTATGGGGCCCAGGGCAAGAGGGGGGCCAGTCTTAGTTGGGATTATCTCCTCTTCTACCGGAGGTGAAAACTTGGTCAGGACTCCACCCTCTAAAGGAACAACTTTTAGCAAATTAAGCAGTGGAAAATAGCCCAAGGGTCATTGAAAAGGGTTTAGGCAGAAACCCTTCTGTCCTGTGTGGGGGGCCTGGTTTGATCCTTGCTATGGGGCCCTTATCTCTCTATGTACGCCACTGACTAGGAGGTTCCTGACACGGGATCACCCCTATCGGGTAGGGACTCAATTGGAATAGGGAGAGGAATAGGGATAAATATTTCCTTCTCTTCTACACAGTACTGAATTTTCTATGTGCTATGGGAGGTGATACTATGTTACTTTTTAGAACTATTATTAAAAGTTATGTTTTAGTGGTGCTGGTCTTTGATACAGATTTCTTCATAGTTATGGTGCTTCAGGAAAAATTCGATTTGCACTGAAGCCAAATTTCCTTGCACTTCGTGGTAATGAATCGCATTTTTTCCTAAAATGGCTGCTGCACATGTTAGGACATGGAGCAAAGAATTCTGGGAACGAGGGATCACCCACAATGCCATATGCATGCAGGCAATCAGCAGCCAGCCAGCCCCAGTGATGTCAAAACCCTATAAATAGCCTCAGCCATCTTGGATTCTGCCATTACTTAGTGCAGAAAGAGATATGACAGGCGCTAGCGACAGTGCTAGGAAATACTTCATTGTGCTGAAAAAAGATTTATAAGTTCAGGGAAAGATTATTCATAGTGTAAGGAAAGGATAGGGAGGCATCATCTACACTATAAAATGAGAACAGGGTGCAATAGGAGAGTGTACAGCCTGGGTAATAGGAGCAATTCTATTACACCTTGCTGTACTAATTGGGGATCCAAATTACACTAAATGTTAGCTCAGTAATTCCAGCAAACCTTGCTGGTTATTGAAGTGCAAGTGCTATGCGATTAAGCCATTTATGGGGTGTGTTAATAAGAAAGATATGCAGATCCTATTAGCCATTCTGCGGTGAATTTAGATTTTTTTGGGGAGATGTATTAATAGGAAAAAGAATATGTCTTAATTGCCGTTCTGCAGTGAAGTTACATTGTACTACAGCCATTTATGGGGTGAATTAATAGAAAAGATACATACGTCCTAATTTTGATTATTATATATATTTTTTTTTTGGGGGTGTATTAATAAGAAAAAGAATACATCTTAATTGCCATTCTGTGGGGAAGTTACATTGTACTACAGCCTTTTTTGTGGTGTATTATTTAAATTTTAATTAAATTATTTTATTATACAGTATGTCAGACAGACAAGTGACAAGCCCTTCAAAGGGAATGGGCAGTGGCCAAAGTTTTTCTGTCACAAGCAGAAGTAGCAACATAAGATGGGGGTGGCAGCAGGAGTCGCAGCTAGAGGCCTGAGCTCCCAGTGTCATCTAGCGGTCGTGTCTTGACGAGCAACCCAGCGGTGTTTAAATGGTTGACTCGGTCTTCGACTTAATCGCAAGTGATATCAGACACCCCCAGCCAAGAGTTGGTGGGTTCCTTTGACACGACGCATAGTTGGCATGGCCCGGGAGCAGGCCCTGTGCCCCCAACTGTCCTCAACCTGCCTCTGTCATTTTCTGTTCCCTCGAGCGCGAGAAGTATTATATGCCGTAGGTAGGCTTGGCTCCACTTTTCATCGAGGACAAGCTACTAAAGGACAGGCAGCCGCTACTGCCCAGCCAAGATCTGGAGGAGACATCCGCCGCTTCCTCCGGTAGGCAGGCAAGTAGTGATGATGACAGTCGCGTGGGAGAAGGTGTTGCGACCGGTCAGGCTCCTGGCCCTGAGACCGTTAAGGGGACATCGCACTTATGAGACAGGTGGAAAAGGGGCTTCATTATCATGATCATGAGAAGAGGGTGGCAGCTTGTGCTTGAGCCAGCAGCTGAGCCAGCAGGTTTGGTAGCGTGGTCGTGAGTCAGCAGGGTGGCAGCAATGGGAGGTAGGGAGCCAAACATGTCCGGGGTAGACCACCTGTTTTTCAGCAGCCTACCTGCCCGCAGGGGTTCACGGAGGCAGCAGTAGCAGGCTGTCAGCGCAGAGTGTTGGGGGGAAAATGGCCTACTCGGCGGTGTGGCAATTTTTTGTTAGGCCGCCGGAGAAGGTAAACATGGCCATTTGCTGAATTTGTGGGCAGAAGGTCAATCGTGGCCAGGGTGCCAATGTTGGCACCACGACCATGTGTCAACACATGCAGCATCCCCATAAAGTGGCCTGGGAGAACCGTGGCTCCAATGTGGTGATCCAGCCTGCCGCAGCACTCGCTGCATCACCCAGTGGCACGCACTCGATTTCATGCAGTCAAGGCTTTACCACATCAGCCGAAAGGAGCTGTCTGTCCTTCCCATCATGTACTGGTCCTAATGCTCCTGCTCCTCGTCCTCCTACTCTTTCTTCAGTCATTTTATTAGCAATCGATAACTGAAGCGATTGCCAATAGACAACAGTATGCGTGCACTCATCCAACGGTGCAGAAGCTGAACATGCTCCTGGCCAAGTTGGTGGTGATGCACTCCTTTCCTTTCCAAGTGGTGGACTTTGCACCTTTCAGAGAACTGATGGATTGTCTGTGAAGGTTCTCATTTATCCAGGTCATGGTATATCTGTAAAGAATAAATTAAGGCAACTGGATTGCTGTAGATTTCTTGAAAACGTTTCACTCGTTCTTCCATCGAGCTTTGAGAAAGCTCAGAATTGAGAAAGCTCGTTGGAAGAACAGGTGAAATGTTTTCAAGAACTCTACAGCAAGTCCAGTTGCCTTGATTTATTCTTTACAGATATAACTGATAGATTGTTCCGAGCTGAGGTGGAGACTCCCAAACCATCATTTTTTTGTGAAAAAGGCAGTACCAGCCCTGCATACATATGTAGAACAGAAGGTGGGCCAATCCTTGAGCCTGTCGGTGTCTGCCAAAGTGCATTCATCCTCATCCTCCACCGTGTCCTCAGCCTCCACTGCAGGGACAATTCCCAGTGCTTCTCCAGCATACGACATATGCAGGGCATGGCGCCGTCACGCTGTTCTGCACCTAGTTTGCCTGGGCGAACGGAGTCACACAGGGGAGGAACTGCTGCACGACCTTCATCAAGAAATTGAATCCTGGCTTCCTCCTCGACAATTCAAAATTTGATCCATGTTGACTGAAAATGGGAATAACATGGTGTCGGCGCTGCATAAAGGAGGGCTGAGCCATACACCCTGCATGGCGCATGTGTTTAGAGTTGAGCGAACCTGAACTGTAAAGTTTGGGTTTGTATCGAACTTTACGATTTTTCGCACCCGGACCTGAACCCGAACATTTACGAAAAAGTTCGGGTTCGTTGTTCGGCAATTTCTTCCCCTTTTTGAAAGGCTGCAGGGACAGGTTGCTGCCGGTGCTCTCAGGGACAAATTAGGAAAGAAATCAGTTGAACTTGGTGGTGTGAAATCTTCAATCTACAGCAATTATTGAGGGAGGGTGCTACTGCTATCCTACATTTTTGTACCCAGCCCTGAGCCTAGTGATACTACAAAATATTTATTTGTTAATCCATCTGTTACTGAGGTGGGGGTCGGTGGCCATTTTAGCAACTGCAGTGTCCTTGGAACTGCCTGTGACCTGCATGTGTGCCAGCCTGCCAGGGACATCAGTCTAATCCATTTTAGGTAGGTCAGTGAAGGAAAAATTCCTTTTTTTCTGGCTGGCAGGTCAAGTCCCCTACATTACCTATTTTATAATTTAGGGGTGACATAGTGCATTTCTGTTGTTGGGGGCAAAAACCTGTATTGTGGTGCTATAGAGAGCACTTGTGCATACAACGCACAAATAAGTATTTTAAATTTTAGCAGTAACATACTGCATTCCTGTATTTTGGGGAAATAACCCATTATTGTTGGTCCACAGACCAGTTTTGCATACAACGCACAAATACCTATTTTAAATTTCAGCAGTGAAATTCTGCATTGGTGTATATTGGGGAAATAAACCGGTATTGTTGGTCCACAGACAAAGTTTTTACATACAACGCACAAATAGCTATTTTGAATTTCAGCAGTGAAATTCTGCATTGGTGTATTTTGGGGAAATAAACCAGTATTATTGGTCCACAGAGCAGTTTTACATATACTGCACAAATACCTATTTTACATTTCTGCAGTGACATACTGCATTCCTGTTTTTTGGGGAAATAAACCGTTATTGTTGGTCCACAGAAAAGTTTTTACATACAACGCACAAATACCTATTTTAAATTTCAGCAGTGAAATACTGCATTTGTGTATTTTGGGGAAATAAACCGGTATTGTTAGTTCACAGAGCGGTTTTACATACACTGCACTGTGAATTTTTCTGCAGTGACATACTGCATTCCTGTATTTTGGGGAAATAAACCGTTATTGTTGATCCACAGACCAGTTTTCCATACAACGCACAAATACCTATTTTAAATTTCAGCTGTGAAATACTGCATTTGTGTATTTTGGGCAAATAAACTGTTATTGTTGGTCCACAGACCAGTTTTGCATACAACGTACAAATACCTATTTTAAATTTTAGCAGTGACATACTGCATTTGAGTATTTTGGGGAAATAAACCTGTATTGTTGTTCTACAGAGGACTTTTGCATAGAACGCTGAAAAACCTATTTTAAAATTTAGCGGTAACATATTTCTGTAGTTTGTTGCAATAAACACTGGTTTTGTGCTACATAGCAGATCTGAGGCCTACCCTGTATTTCAATCATTTCAAGTAACCTTTTGAACTCTGCATTTACATAGTTGGTTGCAAACACTGGTATTGGTGGACCACACAGCAGTTTTGTGGTAGATAGCACATTTGCGGTGTACGCTGCATTTCTGACAGTCAAATTAAACCGTTAACTTCTGCTTTTACATTGTTAGTTTGAAAAATCTAATTTTTGGTGATAGTGAAGTAATTGTATTGAATTGCTCCATTACACTGTTATGTGACCTAAAGAAATGTATTCTGTTTATGTCACGGGCACTGCCTTACTGTTAGTGAACTTAATTGTTGACTTTGCACTGTGTGTAAGTGCACACACAGTCCTGTTCACCCTGGTCCTGTTTACATCGCTTGATTTTAATTGCACATGTTGCACACCTGTGGGAGCACCTCTCTGTTACTTGAGTGCTGGTCGGGTGGATGCCCATATAGCACGGCTATGCATGTGTGTGTCATAGCAGTCTGAGGAAGTGCAAATTACTCGTGAAACGGCCGTCACCGCCGATCAACATTGAAGGGCTATTCTGCTCCCCAGCCTGCAAACTTTTTCATGTACAGTTGTGTTCAAAATTATTCAACCCCCAATGCTGTAATGGGTTTTAGGGAATTTAGTGTACATTTGTAATTGTGTTCAGAATGAAATCTTACAAGGACTTTTTAAAGAACCAAATGCAACTAAAATGACATCAATTGTTTTTGTAATACAGTATTAAATGTTTTTTTTTGTGATTTCTTCATTGACACAATTATTCAACCCTTTAAAGACTACCACTCTTAGTAACAGAGGTTCATTCAAGTGTTTTCGATCAGGTATTGAAAACACCTCTGGATGTCAAGGTGCAGCAATCAAGCATAATAAGCACCAATTAGGCAGATTTAAAATGACTGTAATACTCAGCTCCTTCTAGACATTTACTGGTGTGTTTACAAACATGGTGAAGTCAAGAGAATGGTCCAGGAAGACAAGAGAAGAGGTGATTTCTCTTCACAGGAAGGGCAATGGCTATAAGAAGATTGCAAAGATGTTAAACATACGAAGAGACACCATAGGAAGCATCATTCGCAAATTCAAGGCAAAGGGCACTGTTGAAACGCTACCTGGTCGTGGCAGAAAGAAGATGCTGACTTCGACTGCTGTGCGCTACCTGAAGCACAAAGTGGAGAAAAGTTCCCGTGTGACTGCTGAGGAACTGAAAAAAGAGTTGGCAGATGCGGGTACTGAAGTTTCAGCTCAGACAATAAGGCGCACACTGCGTAATGAAGGCCTCCATGCCAGAACTCCCAGGCGCACCCCCTTGCTGTCTCCAAAGAATAAGAAGAGTCGACTGCAGTATGGCAAAAGTCATGTATACAAACCACAAAAGTTTTGGGATAGTGTTCTGTGGACTGATGAAACAAAATTAGAACTGTTTGGGCCCATGGCGTTTGGAGGAGAAAGAACAAGGCCTATGAAGAAAAGAACACCTTGCCTACTGTGAAGCATGGCGGGGGGTCAATCATGCTTTGGGGCTGTTTTGCTTCTTCAGGTACAGGGAAGCTTCAGCTTGTGCAAGGTACCATAAATTCTCTTCAGTACCAGGAGATATTGTATGAAAGTCCTCCAAGTCCACTAGAGCATGGTTGCAGATTAAAGGCTGGAACATTTTGAAGTGGCCATCGCAGTCACCAGACTTAAATCCGAGCAGTTGCAGCGCGCAAGCCTAAGAATGTGACTGAACTGGAGGCTTTTGCCCATGAAGAATGTTGTACTAAGTACAACAGTGTTGTACTCATGTACTACATGAGATGTTGTACTAAGTACTAAGATTAAATGTCACTTGGGGGTTGAATAAAACTGATAATGATGTGAGCACAGAAAAGACATTTGTGGTTATTTCATTATAAATGTTATATGCGTGAAATAAAGCATTGAAGTTTTTTCAAGACAGTGGTGAGTGCAGCAAATCTTTTTATCTACTATTATATTAATTGTTGACTATTGGCAGTTAAATTGACACCGGAGATAAACCATCTGTAAGTTTGGTGGGTGAACGCAAATAACGAGGAGAACATCAAATAAGGGACATGAACATGGACGTGGTGGTGTTGGTGGAGCTCCTGTTGCTGGGAGAAGACGTGGCGTTCAGTGGAACTACAGGTCCAAGTGAAACACCTTCCTCAGGTGTGAGCAGGCGACAGAACCTGCAGCGTTATTTGGTAGGCCTGAATGCTGCTCTATAGATGGTGAGGCCAGAACAAGTACAGGCGATAGTAGATTGGGGGGCTGACAGTGGCGCCAGTTCCTTCACAGAATCTCCCACCCAGTCCTCTGCAGAAAGCTCAGAGTTGGCACCTGCAGCCCATGCCCATCAGTCTGCAGCCTGAGCTCCAAGTCATGCAGCAGACTCTTATGCTTTTTGATGACTCTGCTGGTGGGGTTTCCCCGGGTCATCCATATAGCCCTGCCCCAGAAGTGGAAGACATTGAATGCACTGATGCCCAAACACTTATGTTGCAGGATGAGGACATGGGAAGACCACCGCAGCACGTCCCTGATGATGAAGAAACACAGGTGCCAAGTGCTGTGGCTTTCTGCCGTGTGCAGACCGAAGAGGAGGGCAGGGGTCAAGAATGGGTGGAAGATGATGTGGAGGACGATGAGGTCCTAGACCCCGACTGGACTCAAGTTCACGCTAGTGACGTGTGCAGTTCTGAGGAAGAGGTGGTGGTCGCACAGAGGCAACAGCACAGCAAAAGAGGGAGCAGGCTGCAAGAGCGGAGTGGCCGTCCTCGAGACAGTACGCCTGCTACTGTCCACCACACCCAGGGACCTAGCACACCAAAGCCAGCTCCAAGGAGTTCCTTGGCATGGCAGTTCTTCAGACAATGTCCTGATGACAAGACACTAGTGGTTTGCACGTTGTGCCATCAGAGCCTGAAGCGAGGCATAAATGTTCTAAACCTGAGCACAACCTAAATGGCCAGGCATCTACATGCAAAGCACGAACTGCAGTGGAGTAAACACCTTAAAAACCAGAGAAAGGTCTCAGGCTCCTCCTGCTTCCTCTTCTGCTGCTGTCTCTGCCTCTTCCTCCACCTCTGTAAGTCAAAGTGACACCTGCCACCCAGCAAACAGAGGATGTGCCAACACCACCACCTCCATCATCATCACCAAGCATCTCCACCATGTCATACGCAAGCGCTCATCTGTCCTTCTCCCAAACACTGGAGAGAAAGAGAAAATACCCAACTACCCGCCCTCAATCCCTGGTCCTGAATGCGAGCATTTCAAAATTACTGGCCTTAGAAATGCTGTCATTCCGTCTGGTGGAGACAGACTGTTTTAAACAGCTGATTGCGGTGGCTGTCCCACAGTACGTTGTTTCCAGCCGCCACTACTTTTCCAGGTGAGCCGTCCCTTCACTGCACAACCAAGTGTAGGATAAAATCAAGTGTGCACTGCGCAATGATATCTATGGTAAGGTCCACATAACCACAGATAAATGGACCATTAAGCACGGCCAGGGACGCTATATCTCCCTAACTGCACACTGAGTAAATGTAGTGGCGGCTGGGCCCGAGGCAGATAGCGGTTTGGCGCATGTCCTTCCACCACCGAGGCATTATTCTTTGCCTCCTGTTGCCTCGTCCTCCTACCCTGCTTCCTCCTCCTCCTCTTCTACCACCTCCTCATCTGGTCAGTGAAAGACCTTCACCACCAACTTCAGCACAGCCAGGGGTAAACGTCAGCAGGCGGTTTTAAAACTCATGTGTTTGGGTGACAAACCCCACACTGCACAGAAGCTGTGGAGGGTCATAGAAGAACAGACCGATGAGTGGTTGCTGCCAGTTAGCTTCAAGCCCGGCCTGGTGGTGAGCGATAATGGGCAAAATGTCGTAGCAGCTCTACAACGTTACAATATAGCATTACAATACCACTTCTATGTGGCCTTAAAAAAACACTTAGGGCGATGATGGAAGAGGATGTGGCACAGGAGGAAGAGGAGGGGGAAGAGGGGCATTTCACAGAGTTTCAGGCCAGTCATTCAGAAGTGGCTCAGAGGGTGGGTTCTTGCGCCAGCAGGGGCAACGTACACATGTGGCCAACCAGGGCACAGTTCTGGAGGATGAGGAGGAGGAGGATGAGGTAGAGGAGGAGGAACTGGGTTCACAGCAAGGTGGCACCCAATGCAGCTCATGGCCATCACTGGTGCGTAGCTGGGGGGATACGGAGGACACAGATGATACACCACCTACAGAGCCTGGCACACATGAGTGATTACATGCTGCAGTGACTGCGCTACCACTGCAGAGTTGCCCACATTTTAACTTCTGCTGACTACTCGCTTGCCACCCTGCTGGATCCACATTACAAAGACAACGTGCCGTCCTTAATTCCCTCACTGAAGAGTGAATCGGAAGATGCACGACTACAAGTGCACGCTGGTAGATGCCTCCTGAGGGCATTCCCAACAGACACCGGGGACAAGTGGAAGCACAATGCAGCTGGGTCACTGCCAGCACCTCACAAGGCAGGGTTAGCATGGCCGACATGTGGAAAAGCTTTGTCACCATGCCACAGCAAACGGCACCACCAGCTGTTATGGAATGTCTTAGCAGGAGGCAGCATTTGAACAATATGGTGGAGCATTATGTGTGCACACGCCTACACGTACTGACTGATGGTTCTGCCCCATTCAACTTCTGGGTCTCCAAATTGTCCACATGGCCTGAGCTTGCCCTTGGCGGTGCTGTCCTGCCCTGCAGCCAGTGTATTGTCTGAACGTGTATTTAGCACAGCAGGGGGCGTCATTACAAGCAAACGCAGCCACCTATCCACAGCCAACGTGGACAAGCTCACATTCTTTAAAATGAACCAGGCATGGATCCCACAAGACTTGTCTGTACCTTGTGCAGAATAGACATTTATACCCGCCTCAACCATACATTCTTGTACTCAAGTGCACTTATTCTTTGATTTCTTTTTTTATTTGTCCCATTATTTTGGGGGCTACCCCAATTAAAAAAAAAAAAAAAAACATTGTTAGTTGGCTACCTCCTCCTCCTCTTCCTCCTCCATCACCGCTTCCACTTACAACACCACATTCACCGACTCCATATCCACCTCCTCCTCCAAGTTGCAGGTTAGTAATTTTGTTTTATTTTAAGTTATTTCCCTATCCATTTGTTTGCAGAGCACTTGCCATGCTCTTAAGCATATTTTGCTGCCTTTTGCTGCCCTCTAGCCCTTTCCATTACATTTTTAGGGCCATTTCAGTGCCCAAAAGTTCGGATCCCCATTGACTTCAATGGGGTTCGGGGTGAAGTTCGTGTTAAGTTCGGATCCCGAACCCAAACTTTTTAGTGAAGTTCAGCCAAACCCGTTGAACCCGAACTTCCAGGTGTCCGCTCAACTCTACACGTGTTCAATCTGATTGTAAAACGGTTCCTGAAGTCTTCACCCATCTGAAAGACATCCTAAAAATGGCCAGGAAACTTTGCATGCACTTCAGCCACTCATACACCGCAAAGCACACCATCCTTGAGCTGAAGCGGCAGAACGGCATCCCCCAACATAGGCTGATATGCAATGTTTCCACCTGTTGAAATTCAACCCTCCATATGTTGGACCGATTATATGAACAGAGTAAAGTCATAAACGATTTCTTAATGATACAGGCAGACAGAGGTACTTCCCTTTGTAACTTCGATGTTAGCCAGTGACAGCTCATGCGTGACACCTGATGTCTGCTCAGGCTCTTTGAGGAGACCACGTTATTTGTCAGTCGCCAGGAATACGGAATGAACAACATCATTCCACTGATTCCACATGCCCTGGAGCAAATGCTGCTAAGTCTGGCTGGTCAGCGGACAGAAGATATGGCGACTATATCTCACAGCCAGATGAGCACTGTGGGAGCTGAACTAGAGGAGGAAAAGGAGGAGGATATTCGAGCACAAGCAATGCGTAGAGAAATGGGTGGTTTTTCTACACAGGTGACAGGAGAGGAGGAGCAGTCAGAGGAGCTACAGGGCAAAGAGGAAGATGAGGCAGATGAACCAGACACACCGTGGCAGTATGCAGTGGAGATGAAGGCAGAGAGTCCATCTGAGTCACTTGCGCAAATGGCCCGATACATGCTTAGTTGCTTTTGTAGTGACAGCCAAATTGTCACCATCCTGCAGAGGGATACTAGTGACTACTTGTTCTCTACCACGTTAGACCCTCGCTACTGGTCCAAAATGGGGGCCTTTTTTTCCACCTGCTGAGAGGGAGGACAAACTGAACTACTATCGAGACATCCTATGTTGTCAGTTGGCCGCTGCCTATGTGCGCCATCGCCTATCCTCACGCAGGTCTGACTGGGTGTCCCTCTGCTCTCACGTTTCACTGCCATGGCTGCTGGGGGGCAGGAGCAGTACCAGCTCCATTAGCAGCAACTTAAGTATTTTGTGAAGATGAATCAGGCATGGTTGAGCCAGTATTTCTGCACACCAGTGCCTGAGGCATCAGACTAGATCATCAATGGTGCCACACCTAAACTTTGTCAAAAGAGACCTATTTCTTCTGGCTACTTGCTTCAGCTATTACTCTGATGCCACACACCTGCCTCCATGTGCTCCTACTGCCACCCACCATCTTCAGCTGGTACTGGTATTGCCCCCCACCTCACCACTATGTCACTGGGCCACTCTGTGTTCTCCTCATGCTGCTGCCAGCTCACCACTATGTCACTGGGCAACTCTGTGGTTTCCTCATGCTGCTGCCACCTGAACACTCTGTGGTCTCATGCTGCTGCCACCTCCCTACTCTGTCACTGGGCCACTCTGTGGTCTCCTCATGCTGCTGCCACCTTAACACTGTCACTGGGCCACTCTGTGGTCTCCTCATGCTGCTGCCACCTTGCCACTCTGTGGTCTCCTCATGCTGCTGCCACTTCAACACTATGTCACCGGGCAACTCTGTGGTCTCCTCATGCTCCTGCCACTTTACCACTATGTCACTGGGCCACTCGTTGGTCTCCTCATGCGGCTGCCACCTCCCCACTCTGAGGACTCCTTATGATGCTGCCACCTCACTACTCTGTGATCGCCTCATGCTGCTGCCACTTCACCACTATGTCACTGGGCCACTCTGTGGTCTCCTCTTGCTGCTGCCACCTCACCACTATGTCACTGGGCCACTGTGTTGGCTCCTCATGCTGATGTCAGCTCACCACCAAGTCACTGGCCCACTCTGTGGTCTCCATATGCTGCTGCCAGCTCACCACTATGTCACTGGGCCACTATGTGTTGTGACAGTATTTTGCCTTTTGGACTGGTTGGAATCATTATTTATTTGACCCTTCTTCTGATCTGTCAGAAGGAAGGAAAAATGAGACACACAACGGATCCTGTCAATGTAACAGCTTTAAGGCCTATATGACATGGTCCCTATTTTGTATCAGAATTGGCTTACAATTTGGTAGCCAAAAGCAGGTTGGGTACAAAACACAGAAGACATGCAAATATTCTATTCATGTGTCATCTCTGTTTTGGATCCACTCCTGTTTTTTTTTTATTTTGGCTTTAGCAATACTGATAAATTACTAACCAAATGCTGTCCGAGTGAAGGCGGATGCTCAACAGACAGGATTAGTTTTTTTGCTGTTATTCTTCTGACGGAATAATAATCAATGACGGCAACACAAACTTACTGCTGACACCTTATTCACTCTATCAGGGAGGCTCTACTTATAGAAGCGTTTAATAGAACAGGTTCTGTAGAAATCTATGTGAATCAGCTGATGACGATGTAAAAGGAGTGCCGTCTTTCACGCTATAGTAGGATGTTGGGCCTCTGCACGGTTCTTTATACCTAGAGCTAACATTAACCTTTATGGCTGAGCTCACACTTGAGTTATTTGGTAAGTTTTGACCTTATAACTGCTCAAATAAAAGAAGTGTGCAGTGATTCTATGAGTGATGCCTGTCATCTGCGTATCATACTTACTCACACTATTGTTTCACTACCACAGCCGACCCCCTATCTCCCTATGCATGTTTCTGTGAGGCACAATGTTCTACACCACTATACAGGCTCTCTGCAGCCAGGAAATAGCTGTTTTTTAACAAGATTCACCATGAATAAATTCGGATCAAATCAAATCTTTTTGGAAAATTCGGCGAACTGACCAAATCGAATTTTTAAGAAATTCGCTCATCTCTAGTGCTTGATATAGAAAATAATTCCAAACTGTTAATTAATTTTAAAAATACAGAAAGAAACTCTCTTAAACTAGAGTAGGCAAAGTAGTAGCAAATTTATCCATGAATGTCAAAACTGTAAAATAACAATTCTTTCTTTCCTTTTCAGACACCAAACTGCATGACTCCAGTGTGACACACATCCATCAGAAGAACTGAGTAGGAGATGTTATGACTGTGACATACGACATGGCTCAATGGTGCTCTGTTCTCCTTGGAGCGACCATTAATCCCAAATAATAAATAGTATGTTGAGGATTTTTAAGAATTCTCACTGGCAGGTTATAGGTGTCTGAAATAGTAAGATGTGAAAATATAAGGCAGGCATAAAAAATAAAGTGAGGGCTGGCAAGTAGATTTCCCCTTAAATAGGTTGTGTCTTCTCATCATCCTCTTTCCATTTACTTTGTTAGAGCAAATTGAGATCTACTATACTTTTTGAGCCAAAGCACAGAGCCATCAAAGGGATTGTCCACTTTTTTCTGTTGATGAACTAAACTCAGGTCATCAAAATCAGATAATCCTCGCCAATAAGCTGTTTAAAGAGTAAGCAACGCCCCTACGAGTGCTGCCTTCTTTTCACTGTTTACCTGCTCGCTGTTGCAACTGCAGTGGTGAGCAGTATTACATCTATGGTGTCTCCATTCACTTCTAGGGTTGGCTTTATCCTATTGACTTGAACAGAAGGGAAATGAATGGAGACACCATAGTTGTAGTTACACCACACGCCGTGGCAGTTGTGACGGCAAGCAGGTAAATAGTGAGGAAAAGGCAGCTCTCATAGGAGCACTACTTTCTCTTCCAAACAAGTTATTGGCGGGGGTGCTGGGAATCGACTCCCCTCCGATCTGATATTGATGACCTATCTTGAGGAAAGGTCCTAAATAGAAAAAAGTGGACAACCCCTTTAACAAGCAGCCCTTGCTCTTAAGCCACATAGACAGGAACCCATGCTAGATATAGGACCCATGGCAAACACAAGCAGAGCAGACAAAGACAGATGCTTGGACCCCATGCGGAACTGGATGCATGGTGGTCACAGACAGAGCTTAACTCTCATGAATACAGATGCTTGGACCCCATGCGGGTCTGGATTAATGGCAGTCATAGGCAGAACTAAACATAGAGACATAGAAGCAACTCCCCTACAGGCGAAACTTGGTGAAATACAGACATACAGAGACCTACTAACAAGGTTCATACACCGGAACCCATGCAGAAAGGAACCATGTCATTCCCAGTCAGACTAGGCCTGTGATGGCTAACATCTGGCACTCCAGCTGTGATAAAACTACAACTCCCAAGATGAACACTTGCTTCTCTGTTCTCAGAACTCCATAGAAATGAATGGACCATGCTGGGAGTTGTAGTTTCCCCACATCTGGAGTGCCGGAGGTTAGCCATCACTGGACTGGGTCATAGTGACATCAATGAAATACCAGGCAACCATACAGATCAGGACAGAATGAAAAACGCCAGGTCAGGAGCATGTACCCTGCACACAGCAATCCCGGAGACAAATTCCTCAACCACACAGCTCACAGAGCTAAATAGCTGGTAATGAGAGCACCTGACCTCCTGGAAATAAAACATACAGACCAGGGGAACAGTTGACACAGACACAGAACATTGCATCCTGCACGCAACACACAAGCAACCAGCATACAAGGGAATAGTCAACCACAGTCAGTTTGCAAGCACAGCCAGCCAGCCTACACTGCAACAGAGTGTCACAGTAAACTGCACTGTAATACAAACACAGGCAGTACACAAATACACAGTACGCTTCACACACTAGAAGGCCGCAGCCAGCACGCAGCACCCAAGCAACCAGCATACATGGGAGAAAACCAACAGCCAGTACGCACGAGCGCATCCAGCCAGCCTGCATGGCAACAAGTGTCACAGTGAACCGCACTGTGAAATATAGATATGGCATTTTAGTCAATGGAAACTGTACAGCATTTGTCAGAAAACCAGTAATATATATTCATTTGACATATACTTTACCACAACTTTTATGTAGAAAATAGGGTTGATCACCAAGCCATGGAAAATTGAGGCAAGTTCAATTCCTTTGAATATGAATCAAACAGAAATGTTTTCTCTCTATATGATTATCTATTGCAAAGTTTCTCACTGAAGACCAAAAATAATCCATAAAACTAACCAGATTAAAATGTAAAAAATTAGGCACGAGTTGGAAATTCAGTTTTGGTGTTCTCACAATGCTACCTTAAGCTGACCACACATGGAACTTTTTCGAAGACTGGGTACAATAAATTGATCTGATGAACTTAAACTGATCCAATAGCCACTCCACAATCATATCAACGTTATGGAAAGTTGAAAACCTTTGTGTTTTAACAAAGATGATATATACTGTACAAGAGTATATAATATACTGTATGTTGAAATGGTTTACCTACATGTTTATCTAACTAAATATTTGTCTAACTGAAGAAAAGAGATTTCATAGCTATTGGTGAGGTCCTAGCAATCAAAGCCCCAATGTTTGTGACTTGAATACCCCTTTAAGAGGCTACAGGGTATTGACTCAAGTGGAAAATAGCTGTGTAACATAGCTTTATGTGGGACAAGGTATGGTTTAAACAGGTTGCCCACTTTCTGGTTACTGTTGACCAATGTGTATGTAAGATGATTATATGACAGACAATCGCTATTGAAGTAAAGCCATGGCCTAATAGCACTTAGTACCTTATTTCAGGATGTGCCTTTGTTTCAACAATAGATGTTTTCTATCTTCTGAAAATCCAGTTTTTGGTATGCAAATGAGCCAGTAGGGTGCCCAGAGGGGCGTCATTTTTGCAGGAAGGAGCCCAGGCACGCCTCCTGCTAGTGCCCAAGCCCACCCTCATGCTGGGTTCAGGGAAAAGGGAGGCAGAGTTATGGCTTGAATGTGATGTAGGAGGGTGGGTGGACACATTGTGGCAGGAGGTGGTGCTGGGCTCCTTCCTGCAAGAGTGACGGCCCTCTGGGCACCTTACTGGCTCATTTGCATACCAAATAAACTAGATTTTTAGAGGATAAAAAACATCTATTGCTGGTACAAAGGCACATCTGGAAATAAGGTACTAAGTGCTATTAGGCCATGGCTTTACTTCAATAGCGATTATCCTGGTGACAGATTTCCTTTAATAATATAGCCTTTGTTGATATTCTGCAGTGATGAGCAGCAGGGGCAATATTCGAATTTCGCTAATATTTGGGTGAATATTCATCATATATTCTTGAATTTGAGATCTCCAGTCATTATTTTCTTGATGCGAAAATCAGCAATCGGAAATTTTGCAATAAAAATTCGCAATAAGATAATTTGCGATCAACACTACTCCTAAAGTCAAAGATATTGCAGCCTTCTCATTGCCCCACAAGCAAGAAGCAGTGAGGGATCATGGGTACTGATGAAAAAAAATCTAGAATATTCGCGATTACAAAGATATAGCACTGTATTCTAGATATTCACAAATTCTCGAAGTGCCAATATTCGCATTAAAAATTTCCGATTAGAATATTAGTGATCAACACTAATATTCTTTGCCATTTTCTATATTTCATAAGGTATGCCCCCTTGTTTGCCAAGTCTTTTGTGTTCTCCACAGAAATGGCTGCTCATGTGACAAGGAAAATCAATACTATGTAATGTCTCCTTCATTCAAATACATTGGATCTGCTATCTGCACTTGCACTGATGGGATTTTATTGTAGGTGTAGTGTGTTTGAATAGCAGAGGCTGAAGGATATTTGGTCACATGACACTCTGTCAGCAGCCATCTTATGGGCAGGACCTCATTGTCGACAACACAAGATTTGGCAGAGAAGAGGGCTACATTTCCACATGAGAACTTTTAAACCTGGGATTTCATTCATGCAGCCCATGCTGCCCTGATATGATTCTGCTGCCTATTCCCCATTCTTATACACATACTCATTTTCTCTCAATGTAAACTCCTTCTGGGCACCCTTAATTTTCAGAGAAAACAATGGGGGGACATTTATGAAGCTGAAATACACCTATATTAGGCGTATTCCAGGCGCAGATTGCGAAGCAACGTCTAGTTGCTCCACAATCTGCGACTTCTCCCTGCTTTCACCAGGTCTAAAAAAGTGGGCCTGCACCTCTACATAACTGCGGCGGATCCACGGCCATCTTATGACTGCAGTGGTTGGTCTTACCAGTGATTGACAGCTATCTATATGCTTTGTCATTTAAGGAGGGCTGTCTATCTATCAGGACCACCCACTGGACAATGAAGCAGAGAAGGAGCAGTTATTTAAATAAATAAAATACATGTTTTACTAAATATTTTCTAATAATACTATTAGAGATGAGCGAAGTTTTGAAAATTTGATTCACCAACTTTGTTGAAGTTTGATTTGTTCCGAATTAATTTGTCACAAATTGCTATAAATCAGGTATAACCAGGCCACTCTGCTTTAGGGTACGGCCACAAGAGCAGCCAATCTGCAGTGAAGAACCACACTGCCAATTAGCCTGTAGCTGCCTTTCATTTGTTAATAAATACCGCACTCTATAGTCCTTCCTCATTGTTAATGGCTGCCTGGTATCTTAATGCACCTTTAAATAGGGGCTGTTGATGGTATGGGATTTGGCTGATGGGGGCACAATATGCATATTATTACTGTTCTGGTCTGCAAGGGTTTTTGACAGTAAACACACTTCTCCAACCCCAGCGCTCTCCTGCCCCATTGGTATTGAATTACATATCTTAGTTTATGGCTGATGTTGGGAAGAGGTAAATGTAGGAATGAATAAATAAAATTGACGCAGAATGAGTCTCTCTGAACTCTCCCTCTCCAATATTCTTCTATTAATAATTTTCAGGAACACTGTCGCTAGTGCATAGAGCGTGCAATGTCTCTACATATGCTCAGCTCACAAGTACAATGGTGGAGATAAGGGTTTTATAGGGCTGTGACCTTACAGGGGATAGCTATCTGCAGACTGGCTGGCTGCATGGCATTATGGGTGGTCTTGTGTTTACGGGCTTGTCTCTTCTACTCTTAATTTCCCTTTGTAACATGTGCAACCGCCATTTTAGGAAAACTGATTCGTTACCACTAACTTCAGATTGAATTCTGCTTCCGATGCTTCGCTCAATAACACCTAAGACTATATATCAACCTGCTAAGCTTCTCCTGCTTTAAACATGCTGAATGCAGATCGGACTGTATGTTCAATGTAACGTGTTACCTTTAATTAGTCCATGACAGAAATATAAAACCATGCAATTATTATCTGAGAAATATTAAAATACTAAAAGCACATTTGAACAGAAAAGTTTAAAAATAAAATAATTCACCAATAAAAGTAAGTTACTTACCCATACAGAAAGATGGAAGAAGAAGAAGAAACAAAAAGAAGAGAGGATCTTGGAAATACATATGTCCCTTCATAATTCCTGCATGCAAACAGAAAAATCAGTTAAAGCCATATAGTTCCATATAGTCTAATACTGCTATAGAATGCATTTTAAACTTTCTTCTAAGTTTAAGTTAAGGCAATTTTCCAAGCACACCTACCTTATGTGCTATGCACTGTTGCTGGAGAGGATTGCCAAGAACAAGACAAGAGGGAAAAATCTATGCCAAGTACCATAAATAGAAAGTATGTATTACTTTTATGTATGTTATTTCTGCATACAGTTAATTAACATAAGTCTAGAGAAATAAGGTATTGAAAAATAAAAGGATGGATTCTTCAATATTATATTAGGCAAAAAACTTTCTTACCAATGTGAAGAGATGGCATTATTCTCATACTCATGGACCCAAATTGTAAGTTCATAGCAAGCTGAATCACTTTCACCATTAGCCAGAGTTTTTGTATACTACTGTTCTGGGAACAGTATCTGTTCCAGGGGTTGGCTTGTTGCTATCAAGAAATGGCAGGCACCATAGACCATAGTGGAGCCACAGTGAGAATCACTTTCTCTAATGTACACTGTGTGGTAAGGTGCAAGGTACCGTGGTCGATGGCAGGTACGTGTCACCGAGGTTCCTGGCCTCGGTGAGGTAAGAGCCAGATTTTCTTGCGTGTCAGCAGCAGCTTGTGCTGTTTTGACACATTGCTATTTAGTTTGGCTGCAAAGCCAATCCGGGCCGGCTCTTACTGGGAGTAGGCAAAGAGTTGGGTGGGTGCCTACTCCCCACGGTCCAGGCCGGGTTTTCCTGGGCTTTTATAACACAGCCAGCAGCTGGGTGTGTGTGTGTGGTGATTGTCCTGGAGCTGCTGTAAGGCTGTGGAACCATTTGAGTTTGAGAGTTCTCTGGGCTGGAAGCAAGAGCCCTGCAAGGAGGAGTGCAGACGGCCTGGAAGCCTGACGTCGCTTGTCTTGCGGCTGGACTGACAGCCAGGTGCGAACCTGCACCTAAAACCTCCCAGGTGACTGGAGCCTGTTTTGGACTGTCTTGTTTTTCCTCATGATTTCTTATGTGTGTGAACTAACACCAAGAGACTGTTTATTGTTTATTTTGTGCAAAGTGTGAATAAAACACTGGTTATTGCACTTTCTGGACTCCTTGTTTGCCTCTGTACTGCACCCGCACCGCTATCTACCAGAGCGACTCCCCACAACTGTCAGGCTACTACACTCTAAATGACCCCCTAATACAGTGATCGCCCTTACAAGTATGGCCACGTCCGCAGCCTGTATCTGTTGCCCAGGCTATAAATGTCCCTAATCTGGGGAAAGGTATGGCAATGCCATAGTCAGGAATATTGGAACAGAATGTTCCATGTTTTATGGTGGGGTAGGGCGTTTTGGAGTAATTACTCCACTTTTAGGCAGGGATAGGGTAGACATATAGGGACAGTATCCCACTGCCTAAAAGTGGATCCATATCCATCCATGGATGACAACGTCAACGCAACAGGAGAATCAATGCTGCTGCAACTTGATATCTAACCAATGAATGACGTGACGACACTAGCCCCCTGTACCGTGATCTACGAAACCGTGGCCACATTTGTGGCAATTGAGAGGCTTAACCTGAATGCACTCCTCACCTCACCTTTGAGTGGGTGTCTATATGTATCGTAATATACATCTTATTTTTGATTTATTAGTTTTGTGAAACTTTTTAAATTTGGGTGTATTATATTTAGTAAAAGTTATGTCTTAGAAGGTATTTTCCTTCAGTGATTTGTTATTTCCATGTTTCATCTGACTACAATTGCCCTCAGATCATCAACGGAAAGAGAGACTAGAATAACATAATTACAACTACTGTATATCTGTGTGGAGGACTCATATGGAAAGTGCTTCAAGTTATTAAGATCGATTTACTGGCTTGGCTAAGGTCTCTAACTTAACTAAGCTTCTACTATGACCTTTTGTTGGTCTATTGTCCACTATTTATGAACCCCTGTTTCAGTACTTTTGTAAGA
This sequence comes from Bufotes viridis, assembly GCA_033119425.1. Lineage (NCBI taxonomy): Eukaryota > Metazoa > Chordata > Amphibia > Anura > Bufonidae > Bufotes > Bufotes viridis. Next base: position 182,028,717 of record CM065594.1, on the reverse strand, counting down.
ATAGTCTTGCTACATAATACCTTATTGTGACACACCTGTAATTTTACTTGCAGGTTTGACTATTCGACATCATAATGTGATATATTAAAGTGGGCGGTGTTGATGAAGGTTACTTGGTGACAATGATGCCACCCCACAAATCCATTGCTCCGGAATGCAGCGATAGCTTACTGACATCACTCAGAGTTCCAAAAGTGACATCAAGACACGGGGAACATGGAAAACGAGTGTTTGTGGCTGCCATTAAAGACTCACTAGCACTGGTATCTTCATTTATTATTCCTGACTGGGGCATTACCATATGTTTCCTTGGATTGGATACATTCAGGGCCTGGACAACAGGGACAGGTTCCAGACAGGGCCACCCCTGTTGGGACGATGACTCCGTATTAGGAGGTCATTTAGGGTGTAATAGCCTGACAGCGAACATTAGGAAATGTGACTCCCACTGCAGCTCCACTATGATCTACGGTGCCTGCCATCTCTTGATGGAAGCAAGTCAGCTCCGGAGCAGATCATAGTACATGAAAACTCTGGCTAATGGTAAAACAGTGATCTAGATTTCTACGAACTTGCAAGTGGGTTCATATATCTCATATAAATGAGTTTTTATTGATATTATTATAGTATTAAAAATTTAGTTTTAAATTGTATATATATATATATATATATATATATATATATATATATATATATATATATATATATATATATATATATACACATATGTATATGTCTTGAGAAAGGCTTTATTGTTAAGCCGAAACGTTGCCTGCCCACTTGGGTGAATAAAAGTACCTTGGATTTCTATTGAGTGCTGTCCGTTTTCTACGCTATATATATATATATATATATACATATTAGTATATATATATATATATATATATATATGTATATATATGTACATAGTATATATATATATATATGTATATATATGTATATATATATATATATATATATATATATATATATATATATATATATATATATATAATTTTAAGACTTTGTGGTAGATGTTTTTCAGTGGTGGTTGGTGAGGACATCAACATTCGTTTGGATCCTAATTTGTGGCTTTGTTACTAATATTATATTAAGTTAAATTGTTTATTTTTAACTATAGGAATGGAATCACTAAGTGAATTGTATGTGCTTATATCCAACAGTGTAAATTACAGCAGCACATTAAAAGAGAACCGTGCATATTGCGATCCTTAATTCATGTCAAAAAAAATTTTTTATCTAAAGTCTGCACTTGATAAGCAGTTACTATGTAATATATACCTCACATATGATTAATGAAGAATTATTCAGTTCCAATTAGTATACACTGTGAAAAACAAGAACCTTCTTAAGTAACAGGTAACGTGAAACTTCATAGAAAATTCACTTCCCTAGAAACATAAACTTGATATACACATATACAACAGATGGTGAGCTCACAGCATTGCAACTAATCTACACATACATTCACGGTATAGCAACCATTTCAGATGATTGAGAACACACAATGATCTACCTTGTGTAATTTCATCAAAATATGACCACATGGTGCCCATGCTCTCTTTAGATGTTAAAATTTGTTTTCTTATAGTAGACTTTTCACAGGCATTTTGGATATATTATATAACATTTATTTTTTCTAATTGCCATAATAGCAGAGCTTCAAGGCAATAAACACCTGCAGAGTAATTTTTATATATTATTGCATTTTACTCTTTTTGGGCTACCAAATATCTTGTTTTCAGCTGCTTTGAGGGATGCATGTATAGCCCTTATCTCTGAACTCCTGAGAGGTCATAGATAGTGTTGAGTGAGCATGCTCAGCCAAACATCAGGTTGGCTCGAGCATCGTGATGCTCAGCACATTGTGGTGTTCGGCCAAATACTGCGTGCGCTTGAGCGCATTGCTCGAGTCTTCTCCCCAATAAACATGCAGGTATGTACTGCCACTCACTGTAATGCTGTAGCAATATTGGTTACTGGTAGAGATGGAGTAGATTTCTCAAAAATTCAATTCGACTGGTTGGCTGAATGTTCAGAAAAAAAATAGCTTCAATCCGAATTTATTCGCTGCGAATCGCGTTAAAAAATGGCTATTTCCAGGCTGCAGAGAGCCTTTATAGGGGTGTAGAACACTGTGCCTGCAGTAACACGCATATGGAGTCTGCTGTGGTGGTAAAATAATACTGTGAGTCAGCATGACATGCAGATGACAGGCGTCGCTCTTAGAATCACTGCACACTTCACTTATTTGGGCAGTCACAGGGCCAAAACTGACCAAATAACTCAAGTGTGAACTCAGTCTTACAGGTCCATGCTAAAGAGTGGCAAAATGACAGAGTCTGGAGGTGGCGGCAGCATTAGGAGGCCACAGAGTGGCACAATGACAGAGTCTGGAGTTGGCAACAGCATCAGGAGACCACAAAATGGCACAATGACAGAGTCTGGATAAAAGACTGAGGGCACAGATTGTTGAGAAAGATGCAGATGGAAAGTTATCTATAGAGCTGTACGATGGTAACCTGCAGATTGTCACTTCAATGTGACATCAAAATTTTTCAATAACATTTTTTAAATATTAAATACTGAGGGCACAGATTGTTGAGAAAGATGCAGAAGGAACGTTATCTGTAAAGCTGTACGATGGTAACCTGCAGATTAATGCATCCCTCAAAAGCAAATTGGATTTGTTGGTTCCAAAAACAAAAATTAGATTGTGGGGTGGGTGATCAGTCCAAGACCTTCAAGCAGCAGCAGTAGCATGATACCACAGAGTGGCAAGGTGACATAATGTGGAGATGGCAGCAACAGCAGCAGTAGCATGATACCACAGAGTGGCAAGGTGACATAATGTGGAGATGACAGCAACAGCAGCAGCATGATACTACAGAGTGGCAAGGTGACATAGTGTGGAGATGACAGCAACAGCAGCAACATGATACCACAGAGTGGCAAGGTGACATAGTGTGGAGATGGATGATCTAATCTGATGCGTCAGGCATTGGTGGGTTAAAATCCTGGCTGATCCATGCCTGATTCATCTTGACAAAAGTAAGTCTCTCCACATTTTGGTGGGACCAGCGAGTTCTTCCTGGGATAACTATTGCCCCTGCCGCACTAAACACCCGCTCTGATGCCACACTACTGGCCTGGCAGGACAACTTTTTCAGGGCAAACTCTGCCAGTTGCAGCCACAAATCCAGTTTGGCTGCCCAGTAGTCCAGCGGATCTTCTATGACAGCTGGCATGGTGCTGTCCAGGTATGCCACCACCTGCTGGTTCAAGTCCTGCTCCTGGTCTACCTGCTGCTGCTGGTGAGTAGTTTCTTCCCTATGCGGGTGAAGAAAGCTGCTTATCAGCGACTCTAGACTTAGGCTGCTGGTGCTGCTGTCACTTGCGTTGAAGTGGAAGACCGAGTCAACCAATCAAGAACCACTGGGTTGCTGGTCAAGACACGACCGCTAGCTGACATGTGGACCTGAGGCCTCGAGAAGAAACCCCTGCTGCCACTTCACCTAACTCTGCTGCGACTTATGCCTGCACCAGAATCATTTACGCATCTGCCACTCCTCTGTTCATACTTTTAGCTGAACTAAATAAATGAAAAGCAAATTAAAACACCCCTAAAAGCGCCAAATGTATTTTTCTTTTTTTACTGAGATAGGCAACTAAAGGATTTTTAAATTGGTCAACAAAACTATTTCAGCGTAAATAACAGCAAAAGTAAACTGCATATATATTTCTCATATTGGACAAAAATAGGCCACTAAACGATATCTAAGTAGATAACAGAAAAAGTGAACTGCGTATATTTTTCTCTAGAAATATGACAATAAACGCTTTTAGCGCAAATAACAACAAATGTTAACTGCGTCTATTTTTCTTGTATTGGAGTGAAATATGGCAATAAATGCTTTTAGCGCAAATAACTCCAAATGTGAACTGCGTAAATTTTTCTCGTATTGTAGTGAAATATGGCATTAAACACTTTTAGTGCAAATAACACCCAAATGTCAACAGTGTATATTTTTCATGGGTTGTACTGAACTGGCAATATACACTTTTAGCGTAAATAACACCCAAATGTGAACAGGCTATATTTTTCATGGGTTGTACTGAATTGGCAATATATGCTTTTAGCGCAAATAACACCAAAATGTCAATGGTGTGTATTTTTCTCTTTTTCTCTAGTAATATGACAGAAAACACTTATAGCGCAAATAACACCAAAATGTGAACAGGGTATATTTTTCTCAGGTTGTACTGAACTGGCAATATATGCTTTTGGTGCAAATTACCAAAAATGTCAACAGGGTATATTTTTTATGGGTTGTACTTTACTGGCAATATACACTTTTAGCGCAAATAACACCAAATGTGAACAGCGTTTATTTTTCGAGTATTGTACTATAATAGGGCACTAAATGCTTTCAACATATATAGCTGCAGTGAACAGAGAATCAGAGTATATATTTCATTTTTTCCATAGCAATAAGCCACTACAGGCTTTTCAACATAGCAATTGCACCCCAATAACTAATTGCTGGAATGACCGAGCTGTATTAGGAGACTATATGGATGCCAAAGTAATGTTTCCCTGCACAATAAAGTTTTTTCCATAATTCTCCTTATCTCTCCCTGCCTGTGAAATGATTCCTCTCACTATTCTTTCCTTGCACTAGTGAATCGCTTCTTTGCTTTTTAAACAATTAGTTGTTCTTTCACCGACTCTTCCTAGTGCCTGCATACACGTCTGTCACTGAACAAAGTACACTGGTGAATGGCAGAATCTAAGATGGCCGCCGTATTTATGGGGCCTGTGACATCACCGGGCTGGTTGCTGATTGGCTGTATGCATGTCATTATGGGTCATCCTGCCTTCCCAGAGTTCCTTGCCCCATGTTCTCACACGTGTAGCCGCCATTTTAGCCGCCATTGTAGCCGGCTAGCTGCCATGTTAGGAAAAAATGCGATTCGTTACCACGAAGTGCTAGGAAATTCCCATTTGTTCAGAATCAAATTTTTCCTGAAATTCGGAACGGATTTGACTTCGAACTTTTGGGCACTAAAATGGCTGTAAAATAGCCCTGGGAAGGGCTAGAGGGCTGCAAAGGGCAGTAAAATGTAGGTAAATCTACTGCAAACAAATATGGATAGGGAAATTACTTAAAATAAAATAAAATAAATAAAAATTAACCAATATTAATTGGCAACTTGGAGAAGGAGGTGAAATAGGAGGTTTGTACGGTGTCAGGTGGGAATGCTATGGTAGTTGAAGTTCTCCTCACAGCCATAAAGGATTCATGTCTGCCGGCAGTGCCACAGGCCTCATATACAGCTTCAGGCCCATGGCAACCATACATGGGAGTTGGAGAAGTTGTCATCACAGCCAAAACGGATTCATGCCTGCCTGCAGTGTCACAGGCCTGATGCACAGACCGCTGGCACCCACAAATCGGAGCGTTCAAATCACACCAAAACAGTATTGATTTCACCCAGCAGTGCCACAGGCAACAATCACTCATTTAGGCCCATGGCTCCCGCAAAGAGGAGAGCGGTCCCATAACAGCAACACACGCCTCAGGTCAACCTGCAATTGAACAAGCCATTATTATTTACGTAGGCCCTAGAACCCAGACAGAGGTGAGTGGCCCCATAACAGCAAAACAGGCATCATGGTACCCAGCAATGCAGCAGGCGATTATCATTAATGTAGGCCCCTGGCACCCAGACAGAGGAGAAGGGTCCCATAACAGCAAAACAGGCATCATGTCACCCAGCTATGGAACAGGCCACTTTCAGGAATTTAGGCCCTAGCACCCAGACAGAGGAGAGAGGTCCCATAACAGCAAAACAGGCATCATGTCACCTACTAATGCAACAGGCCACTTTCAGCAATTTAGGCCCTAGCACCCAGACAGAGAAGAGAGGTCCCATAACAGCAAAACAAGCATCATTTCACCCACCAATGCAGCAGGCGATTATCATTAATGTAGGCCCCTGGCACCCAGACAGAGGAGAGAGGTCCCATAACAGCAAAACAAAATGCTTCCTCCTGCTAACACGTTCACTATCAGCTGGTGGTGCAGTTTGCTGTGGCGCAGTGACAAAACTTTTCCACATCTCGGCCATGCTAACCCTGCTGTCTGAGGACCTGGCCGTGAAACACCTGCATTGGCGACCTCTTCCTCCTCCGCCTCTGCCTTCGCCTTGTGCTTCCACTTGTCCCTCCATGTCAGTTGGGAATGCCCTCAGGAGCGCGTCTACCAGCGTGCGCTTGTAGTTGCGCATCTTCCTATCACGCTCCAGTGCGACAATTAAGGTGGGCACATTGTCCTTGTACCGGGGATCCAGCAGGGTGGCAACCCAGTAGTCAGCACAAGTTAAAATGTGGGCAACTCTGCTGTCATTGCGTAGGCACTGCAGCATGTAGTCGCTCATGTGTGCCAGGCTGCCCAGAGGTAATGATAAGCTGTCTTCTGTAGGTGGTGTATCGTCTGTGTTCTTCTTATCCCCCCACCCACGCTCCAGTGATAGCCCTGAGCTGCGTATGGGTGCTACCCTGCAGTGAAACCGGTTCCTCCTTCTCCTCTACCTCATCCTCATCCACATGTGTACCTGGCCTCTGCTGGTGCAGGAAACCACCTTCTGAGCCACTTCTGTATGACCTGCCTGAAACCCTGTAAAATGCCCCCTCTTCCTCCTCCTTCTGTGCCGCATCCTCTTCTATCATCACCGTAATATTTTTTTCAAGGAGACATAGAAGGAGTATTGTAATGCTAACAACCGCGTCATCAGCACTGGCCATGTTGGTTGAGTACTCCAAGGGCGCAACAAGGTACACAGGTCTCGCATGCAGACCCAGTTAATGGTGGTGAAGTGGTGCTGATCCGCAGAGTGACTGACCCGTGCATAATGCATCTGAAACTCCACTATCGCCCGCTGCTGCTCGCACAGTCTCTCCAGCATATGTAAGGTGGAGTTCCACCTGGTGGGCATGTCGCATATGTGGCGGTGAGCAGGAAAGCCGAAGTTGCGCTGCAGCACAGACAGGTGAGCAGCAGCAGGGTGAGAACGCAGAAAGCGCGCACATATGTACCACACTTTCAGCAGCAGCTCTGACATGTCTGGGTAGTTTTTAAGAAACTTCTGCACCACCAGATTCAGCACATGCGCCAGGCAAGGGATGTGCATCAAACCGGCTAGTCCCAGAGCTGCAACGAGATTTCGCACACCACCAGGGCAGGTTTGAGGCTTACCGGCAGGAACCACTCATCAGTCTGTTGTTCTATGCCCCTGCAAAGCTCCTGTGCCTGCTCACGTTTACCCCGGGCTGTGCTGAAGTTGGGGCTGAAGTTCTTTTGATGACCGGATGTGGGGATGGTAGAAGAGAAGTAGAAGGAGGAGGAGGATGATGCGGAGTTGGAGGAGGAAGCAACAGGAGGCAACGAATAATGTCCTCGGTAGTGGAAGGACATGCGCAAAACCGCTATCTGCCTTGGGCCCAGCTGCCACTACATTTACCCAGTGTGCAGTTAGGGTGATATAGCGACCCTGGCGGTGCTTACTGGTCCATGTATCTGTGGTTATGTGGACCTTACCACAGAAGGCGTTGCGCAGCGCACACTTGATTGTATCCTCCACTTGGTTGTGCAGGGAAGGGATGGCTCGCCTAGAAAAGTAGTGGCGGCTGGGAACAACGTACTGGGGGACAGCCACTGCCATCAGCTGTTTGAAACAGTCCGTCTCCACCAGACGGAATGACAGCATTTCAAAGGCCAGTAATTTTGAAATGCTGGCATTCAGGGCTAGGGCTCGAGGGTGGGTAGGTGGGTATTTCCTCCTTCTCTCCAATTTTGGGAGATGGACAACTGAATGGTGCCGTATCACATGGTGGAGATGCTTGGTGATGGTGTCGTATGTGGTGGTGTTGGTGGAACATCCTCTGTTTGCTGGTCACCAGGTGCCACGGTGGTGACAGATGTGGAGGGAGAAGCCGAGCCAGCAGCAGAAGAGGGAGCAGGAGGAGCATGAGAGAGTTCCCTGTTTTTCAGGTGTTTACTCCACTGCAGTTCATGCATTGCATGTAGATGCCTGGTCATGCAGGTTGTGCTCAGGTTGAGAATGTTTATGCCTCGTTTCAGGCTCTGATGGCACAACATGCAAACCACTCGTGTCTTGTCATCAGGACATTGTGTAAAGAACTGCCACGCCAATAAACTCCTTGGAGCAGGCCTTGGTGTGCTCGGTGCCTGGGTGCGATGGACAGTAGCAGGCGTACTGTCTCTGGAACGGCCGCTGCGCTTTTGCACCCTGCTCCCTCTTTTGCTGTGCTGTTGCCTCTGTGCGACCACCGCCTCTTTCTCAGAACTGCACGCATCACTAGCATGACCTTCAGTCCAGTCTGGGTTTAGGACTTCATCATCCTCCACATCATCTTCCACCCATTCATGACTCCTGCCCTCTTCGTCGGTCTGCACATTGCAGAAAGCCACAGCAGTTAACACCTGTGTTTCATCATCATCAGAGACGTTTTTTGGCAGTATTCCCATGTCCTCATCTTGCAACATAAGTGGTTGAGCATCAGTGCATTCAAGGTCTTCTTCTTCTGGGGCAGGGCTAGGTGGATGGGCCAGGGAAACCCTGCCAACAAAGTCATCAAAAAGCATGAGACTTTCCTGCATGATTTGGGGCTCTGACTGCTTGGCTGATTTGAAAGGGGTGAGTTGGAAGACTGATGTGCATGGGCTGCAGGTGCCTATTCTGAGCTTTCTGCAGAGGACTGGAGGCACTGTCAGCCACCTAATCTACTATTGCCTGTATATGTTCTGGCTTCACCATCCGTAGAGCGGCATTTGGGCCTATCAAATAGCGCTGCAGATTCTGTCGCCTACTCGCACCAGAGGAAGGTGTTTGACTTGGAGAGGTAGTTGGCGCTGAACGGCCATGTCCTCTCCTAGCAACCAGCTGACCTCGACGACCATGCCCACATCCCTTATTTGATGTTCTCCTTATTATTTGCATTCACCCACCAAGCTGAAAGATTGGTCTCTCTCCGGTGTCAATTTACCTGCCACTAGTCGACAATTACGTTCGCTAAGGCAGTACCCATGTCATAAAAATGCTCTGTGGACCCAGAATAATAATTTTTGGCCCAAAATACACTGATTCTCATCTTCTATGCGAAATGTAAAAACAAATTTTGTACGCTGTATGCACAAGTGGTTTCTGGAACAAGAACAAGTATTTTTATAATAAAATACAGAAAATTTGTATTTTACTGCTGTAACTTGAAATTAATTATTCATACGCTGGATGTACAACAGTTTTTTTCGGCCTAAAACACGGCTTTTTTCAATAAAACCCCAAAATGCAGTTTTTAACTGCTGTACATTAAAAGTAGATATTTATACTATGTATGGACACCAGATTTGGGGATCCAGAACACAGATTTGGTCACCAAAATTCACAAATGCAGTATTTGACTGCTATAAATTGGAAATAATTATTTAAATGACAGATGCACAACTGTTTTCTCGGCCTAAAACACGGCTTTTTTCAATAAAACCCCAAAATGCAGTTTTTAACTGCTGTACATTAACAGTAGATGTTTATACTATGTATGGACACCAGATTTGGGGACCCAGAACACGTATTAGGTCACCAAAATTCACAAATGCAGTATTTAACTGCTATAAATTGTAAATAATTATTTAAACGACGGATGCACAACTGTTTTTTCTGCCTAAAACACAGCTTTTTTCAATAAAACCCCAAAATACAGTTTTTTACTGCTGTAAATTTAAATTAGGTATTTATACCGTGTATGTGCAACTGCTTTGTGAAGCAAGAATATAGTTTTTTCCCACAAAAAAGAATAATGCACTCTTTCTCAGCTGTAATGTGAAATCGGTATTTAAGCAGTGTATTTCAAGATGCTTTGTGGATCAGGATTACAACTTTTTTGTCAAAAAACATACACTTATGCTATATTTCACAGTAGCAATGTAAAATTGGTGGTTGGAATGGGTATTTCAGACTGTTTGGTGGACCTATAAACACAAAGAAGCACTATTTCCCTGCAGAAATATAAAATATGTCGTTGGATGGTGTATGCAGAACTGTTTTGTGGACAAGGAATACAGTTTTTCCCCAAAATTACACGGATTCTCTATTTCACCGCAGAAATGTCACATATATATTTTGTCGGTGGAAAATAGGCTTGGTGGATCAGAATGACCACTTTTTTTTAACTAAAATACACTGATGCACTATTTGATAACTGAAATTAAATATACAGTTTAGTGCATAGTATACAAAAGTGCTCTGTGACACCACAGAGCCCAGACTAGACAAATGGACTTTGTCACGGCTTTTGTCACCAAAATTTAGAAATGCAGTTTTTCACTGCTGTAAATTAAATGTAGGTATTTATACTGTGTACCCTCTGACGAAGGCACGCCAAAACACGCGTTGGGGCAACGCCATCCCAGTTTGGATATACTACATTTGGGTCAGTCTTCCTGTATACGGTGATCATGACTATCATTTAGTTACTTTCTAGGGTCAACAGTTTACCATAGGTTATATTCTGTTGTTGCGCTTCACTGAATTGCGTGATGCTCACAATTAAACACCGTTGTCACCAGTTGTGGCAGTGGTTTCACTGCCCTACATACCTATATTTGGTCATATAGTATCCTGAGACTCTGCTATAGTTATACTCTTGACATAAGTGTACCTTTATACTATCATTCTCATGTAGTGTACCACTGGGATGGTAGTTTTTTTTGCTGCTACTTTTTAAACACAATGTTTTTATGTATGTATTTACTTGATTCAATAAAATATATTTTTTGTTACTGTACCTGTATGCTTCAGTTTTTGTTTGTTATGGGAGCGGGTACTCCTTTATGGTTTAAATTGTTGGCCCCTTTATCTCTGCCGCAATATGTATTGCTTATACTTACTGTAGTCTGAGCATGAGGGTCAACGTTGGTCTTAGTTTGGTATTAACATGTGTATGTACAACAGCTTTGTGAAGCAGAAATATAGCTTTTTTCCCACAAAAAGAATAATGCACTATTTCTCAGCTGTAATGTGAAATCGGTATTTAAGCGGTGTATTTCAAGATGCTTTGTGGATCAGGATTTCAACTTTTTGTCAAAAACATACACTTATGCTGTATTTCACAGGTAGCAATGTAAAATAGGTGGTTGGAATGGGTATTTCAGACTGTTTGGTGGACCTAATAACGTTTTTTTATAAAACAAAGAAGCACTATTTCCCTGCAGAAATATAAAATATGTCATTGGATGGTGTATGCAGAACTGTTTTGTGGACAAGGAATACAGTTTTTCCCCAAAATTACACAGATTCTCTATTTCACCGCAGAAATGTCAAATATATATTTTGGCTGTTCAAAATAGGCTTGGTGGATCAGAATGACCACTTTTTTTTAACTAAAATACACTGATGCACTATTTGATAACTGAAATTAAATATACAGTTTAGTGCATAGTATACAAAAGTGCTCTGTGACACCACAGAGCCCAGACTAGACAAATGGACTTTGTCACGGCTTTTGTCACCAAAATTTAGAAATGCAGTTTTTCACTGCTGTAAATTAAATGTAGGTATTTATACTGTGTACCCCCTGACAAAGGCACGCCAAAACACGCGTTGGGGCAACGCCATCCCAGTTTGGATATACTACATTTGGGTCAGTCTTCCTGTATACGGTGATCATGACTATCATTTAGTTACTTTCTAGGGTCAACAGTTTACCATAGGTTATATTCTGTTGTTGCGCTTCACTGAATTGCGTGATGCTCACAATTAAACACCGTTGTCACCAGTTGTTCACTGCCCTACATACTTATATTTGGTCATATAGTATCCTGAGACTCTGCCATAGTTATACTCTTGACATAAGTGTTCCTTTATACTATCATTCTCATGTAGTGTACCACTGGGATGGTAGTTTTTTTTGCTGCTACTTTTTAAACACAATGTTTTTATGTATGTATTTACTTGATTCAATAAAATATATATTTTGTTACTGTACCTGTATGCTTCAGTTTTTGTAGGTTTTTGTTTGTTATGGGAGCGGGTACTCCTTTATGGTTTAAATTGTTGGCCCCTTTATCTCTGCCGCAATATGTATTGCTTATACTCACTGTAGTCTGGGCATGAGGGTCAACGTTGGTCTTAGTTTGGTATTAACATGTGTATGTACAACAGCTTTGTGAAGCAGAAATTTAGCTTTTTTCCCACAAAAAAAGAATAATGCACTATTTCTCAGCTGTAATGTGAAATCGGTATTTAGGCGGTATATTTCAAAATGCTTTGTGGATCAGGATTTCCCTTTTTGTCAAAAAAAATACACTTATGCTGTATTTCAAGGGCAGCAATGCAAAATAGGTGGTTGGAATGGGTATTTCAGACTGTTTGATGGACCTTAAATAACGTTTTTTTTTTTCTATAAAAACAAAGAAGCACAATTTTCCTGCAGAAATATAAAATATGTCATTGGACGGTGTATGCAGAACTGTTTTGTGGACAAGGAATACGGTTTTTCCCCCAAAATTACACAGATTCTCTATTTCACCGCAGAAATGTCAAATATATATTTTGGCTGTTCAAAATAGGCTAGGTGGATCAGGATGACCATTGTATACACAAGTGCTCTGTGGCACCACAGATCCCAGGCTAGACAAATGGACAATGTCACCCCTTAAACATACAAAAGGCAATATAGGGGACTTGAGCAGCCAGAAAAAAAATTTTTTTCCTTCACTGAGCTACAAAATAGGATAAGGCTGATGTCTCTGGCTCGCTGGCACACATGCAGTACACTGCAGTGACTAAAATGGCCGCCGAGCACCACCTCAGTAACAGATGGATTGCAAAAAAAGATTTCCCTTGCAGTGGCTCGGTACAGAAATGTTGGATTGCTGAAGCTCCCTCCCTCTCTATTTGCTGTATCTTGTGGATTAAAGTAGCACAGGTTCTTCTGATTTCTGACCTATTCTGTCCCTGATCGCAGCACCAACATCCTCTCCCTAAGCTCAAATCAACAGAGTGACGTGCAGCAGTACGTAACTCCAGCTTATAAAGAGGCTGGGTCAAATGCTGCACTAGTAGGCATGGCTGTGATGGCTTCTTAGGAGTAAAGTAAAAACGCTTGAAGTAAAACGCTTGCTGATTGGCTGCTGTGCAGCCCTTCAGAAAGCGGGATAAAATCGCTGAACAACGGACCCGAACTCGAACTTTTTTGAAAATGTTCGGGTTCGGGTCTGTGTCCCGAACACCCCAAAATTCGTTACGAACCCGAACTATACAGTTCTGGTTCGCTCAACTCTATTAGAGACCCAAAAGTCCTTTTAAGGACTATTGTTGTGTCTGGCAGCAATGTGTATTTTTAGCACAACCTGCTCTAAATTGTGTGCAATTGTTTGGCCGCTGCAGACAGCGAAGTTATCTGCACTACGTCTCCTGTGTAATGGATGTGCAGCCAAAAAATATCTGTGACATCCAGTGTACTTTTTCCGTAGACGGTGTCCGCTGCAGACAATTACATTACCTGCGCTACATCTCCTGTATAACGTTTGCACATCTTAAAAATATCCGTGACATCCAGTGTACTGAGGACAGCGACATTAACTACGCTACATTACTTGTTTAACATGTGCAAATAGTAAAAATATCTATGACATCCAGTGTACTTTTTCCATAGACGCTGCAGACAATGATATTATATGCGCTACATCTCCTGTTTAACATGTGTGCATACTAAAAATTTCTGAGACATCCAGTGTACTTTTTCCAGAGACGCTGCGGGCAGCTACATTATCTGCGCTACATCTCCTGTATAATGTTTCCGCATCCCAAATATCTATGACATTGACTGTAATTTAGATTCGCGCATACACTTTAAAAATCTGCGCCACTGTACATTTGACATACTTGCAAGCATATATACCATTTAATATGATGAAGGTATGCAGTAAGGGACGGGGAAGTGGCACTCCTGCTGATTTAGCATGCAGAGGCCGTGGCCCTGGGCTCGGTGAAACTGTGCCTGCTGGCAGAGCACAATAAACACACTCATTCACGATACCTAGCTTCATGTCCCAGTTTGCAGGGCAGCGCAGGACACCACTCTCGAAGTCAGAACAGTGTGAGCAGGTGGTCGGTTGGATTGCAGTGGATAATGCATCTAGTCGGTTAAGCACCACCCTGTCTTCCCCAAAGTCCAGTCTCAGTAGCCAAGAGTCTGGTCAACAGAATCCTCACCCTGATCCTCCTTCCTCCCACCATGGAGAGTCTTTGCAAACAAGTGATACCACACTAGTATATTCTGAGGAGCTCTTTTCATCGCTATTCCTTAATTTGGGCCTCTCGCTAAGCCCGCTTGAAGAGGGACATGAGGAGATCTTGTGCCCTAATTCCCACAGTCAGAAGAAGATGGTGGTAGGGAACAGCAATTAGTGTTTTTAGAGGTTGATAATGAGGATGAAACACAGTTGTCAATAAGTGAGATTGTTTTTAGGTCAACAAGTCAGGAGGATGACCAGAGTGAGGAAGTGGAGGTGGTGGACGATGAAATCACTGACCTAACCTGCGAAGGTGGCAAGCCGAGCAAGGACAGCAGTACAGAGGGAGAGGGATCTGCAGCATCGGAACAGGCTGGAAGATGCAGTAGGGTGGCAAAGGGGCCCGTAACTGTTCCCCTGAGCACCCCCTTGCGGAAATCTCCCTTGCCAAGGGTTAGGTGTTCCGCAGTCTGGTGCTTTTTTGATGAAAGTGCGGACAATAAAAGAATTGTCATTTGCAACCTGTGCTGTACCAAAATGAGCATGGACGTGAACACTAGTAACCTCACCACCACTAGCATGATCCGCCACATGGCATCAAAGCACCCTAATAGGTGGACCGAAAGCCTGGGTCCAAAATCAGTGTCTGTGGGTCACACCACTGCCTCCTCTTCCCCTGTGTTATGTGCTGGCCAATCCCCTATCCAAGACTCAGGCCCAGATGCCTCCCGCCCTGCACCTGGACTTTCGTAAGCACCATCAGCTAGCACATCCACTTCTGTGTCCCAGCGCAGCGTACAGATGTCCATACCCCAGGACTTAGAATGCAAATGCCCAGCCACCCACCCACAGTCCATAGCACTAAATGCGCACCTCTCCAAATTGCTGGCCCTAGAAATGTTGCCATTTAGGCTTTCTGCAGCCTGATGGTGGCGGTCGTCCCTCATTATTCAGTCCCCAGCCGCCACTATTTTGCCCGGTGTGCAGTCCCCGCCTTACACCAGCATGTGTCCCATAACATCACCCGTGCCCTGACCAACGCGGTTATTGGGAAGGTCCACTTAACGACTGACAAATCGACAAGTGCTTGTGGCCAGAGACGCTACATTTCCCTGACAGCACACTGGGTGAACATTGTGGAGGCTGGGAGCAATTTGTACCCTGGGATGGCACAGGTGCTACAAACGCCAAGGATTGCGGGCCCTACTTCCATCAGGATTTCCGCCACCACTTACATTAGTGGCTGCAAACCCCCCCCTCCCCCTTCTCCTCCTCCACCTCCTCCTCCACTTCCACCTCTGAATTCTAATCTTGCAGCACCAGTCAGCCATCAGTCAGTAGCTGGAAGCAGTGTAGCACTGCAGTAGGGAAGCGGCAACAGGCCGTGCTGAAACTTATTTTCTTAGGTGACAAACAGCACACCGCTGCAGAGCTGTGGCAGGGTATAAGGGACCAGACGGAGATGTGGCTCTCGCAGGCATGGTTGTGTCTGACAATGGCCATAATTTGGTGGCGGCTTTGGAGCACGGCTTACACACATACCATGCCTATCCCACATGTTCAACTTAGTGGTTCAGTGGTTTCTCAAAACTTACCCCAATTTGCCTGAGCTTCTGGTGACTGTGCGCCGCATGTGTGCACATTTCCAAAAGTCATCTACAGCTGCTACCGGTCTGGCAACGCTGCAGCAGTGAATGCAATTGCCAGCTCAACGACTGTTGTGCGATGTGAGCACACGCTGGAACTCCACGTTCCACATGTTGGCCAGCTACAACAAGGTTGTCTCCTTTCCAGTCAGCTTCCGCTTTTCACAAGTGACGAGTGGGCATGGATGTCTGACCTCTGTGATGTTTTACTCATCTTTGAGGAATTAATACAGATGGTGAGCGGCGATGCCGCTATTATCAGCTTAACCATCTCACTTCTGTGTCTACTGAAACGCTCGCTGCTCACAATGAAGGTGGACGCTTTGCATGTGGAAGAGGTGGAAATGGGGGAAAACAGTACACAGGATGATAGATGATAGCCAGACCACCCTTATTTCATCTTCTCAGCAGGGCCGGTTCTAGGTGAAATGGGGCCCGGGGGCGAAAAACAATAAGGGGCCCCCCCCCCTCAGTGTCACGCCATCAATCACCCCCTTCGCGTCACATAATTTCTCCCCGCCCCCTCCATTGCCGCATACTCCCCCCTCCCCCGAATGGCACATTTCTCCCCTGTATGGGCCAGTGGCAGCAGCACATCTCTCCCCCAACCCCATGGCTCATTTCTCCAGCACATCTGCACATCTCCTCCCCCAGCTCCCATCACTACAGAAATACAGCCCCACTTACCTCTTCCATCCAGTGACGTCTCCTGTGATGTAGATGTTCTCTTTCCTCATCTTCTCCTTTCAGACCTTCAGACCAGACCGTCAGGTTTCGTCTCTGCAGTTTGACAACAAAATAAATCTCAGTTACTACTTTTCCATCATCCTCCCATATTCTGGACAAATTATCCTACTACCCCCATATAAAATACATCAGTAATGTCCCCATAGTGCCCCCGGAGTCTCCTCTCTCCCCCATCATGTCCCCCCACCCCCCAATCATGTGCAGGCTCCTTTTCCCACCCATCCCCTTCCCCAAAATTATTTGCAGGCTCCTTTCCCCAGCCCCCAAATCATGTGCAGGCTCCTTCCCCTCCCCCAAAAAATCATGTGCAGGCTCCTTCCCCCAAAATCATGTGCAGGCTCCTTCTCCCAACCCCCACCAAAATCATGTGCAGGCTCCTTCCCCTCCCCCCAAAATCATGTGCAGGCTCCTTCCTCCCCCAAAAAATCATGTGCAGGCTCCTTCCACTCCCCCAAAATCATGTGCAGGCTCCTTCCACTCCCTCCCTCCCCCAAAATCATGTGCAGGCTCCTTCCCCCAAAATCATGTGCAGGCTCCTTCTCCCAACCCCCACCAAAATCATGTGCAGGCTCCTTCCACTCCTCCCCCAAAATCATGTGCAGGCTCCTTCCACTCCTCCCTCCCCCAAAATCATGTGCAGGCTCCTTCCCCCCAAAATCATGTGCAGGCCTCCCCCAAAATCATGTGCAGGCTCCTTCTCCCAACCCCCACCAAAATCATGTGCAGGCTCCTTCACCTCCCCCAAAAAATCATGTCCAGGCTCCTTCCACTCCCCCAAAATCATGTGCAGGCTCCTTCCACTCCCCCCAAAATCATGTGCAGGCTCCTTCCACTCCCCCAAAATCATGTGCAGGCTCCTTCCACTCAGCCCCCCACCCCCAAAATCATGTGCAGGCTCCTTCCACTCCCTCCCTCCCCCCAAAATCATGTGCAGGCTCCTTTCCCCTCTCCCCTCCCTACTTACCTCCTTGCAGCGCTGGATGCAGGCCTCTTCCGGCCTGTGTCCCGTTTCTATCTCTCTGCTCAGGCGGCGCGATGACGTCATCGCGCCGCCTGAACCGCTTCTGATAGGCTGTCGGCACGAGGCCGGCAGCCTATCAGAGGAGCAGGGAGGGAGACGCCTCTCCTCCCCTGCCGCACTGCACAGCGATCTGTATCGCTGTCCAGAGGACGGCGACACAGATCGCTATGGAGATGAACGCTTCCACAGTGGAAGCGTTCATCTCCTGTCACTGCCGCCGGTGCTGCCACAATATCGGGGGCAACTGCCCCGTTGCCCCCCTGGATCCGCCACTGCTTGGGGGCCCCTAAGGACTCGGGGGCCCGGGGGCAATTGCCCCCCTTGCCTCTATGGAAGCGCCGGCCCTGCTTCTCAGCGTGAATTGGATGATGATGAGGAGACAGTTGCCTCCGCTACAGAGGGTAGTACCCATAGCAGGTTTATTCCTTCTGTTCAGCGGGGATGGGCAGAAGAGGAGGAAGAGGATGAGGAGATTGAGAGTCATCCTCCTGATGAGGACAGCAAAGTCTTGTTTGTTGGGATTCTGGCACACATGGCTGACTTTATGTTATGTTGCCTTTCCCGTGACCCATACGTTATACGTATTTTGGCCAACACCGATTACTGGTTCTTCACCCTTCTCGACCACCGCTAAAAATAGAACTTTTCATCTCTCATTCCTGTGGTGGAGAGGACTAGCAAAATGGTGCAATACCAGAAGGTTCTTGTGGAAAAATTGCTCAAAAAATTTCCAGCTGACAAAACTGGCGGCTGAGTATGTAGTTCCTTGGGCAACCAAGGAGGGGGGACGAGGGGAACACACAGCAGTTCTAACAGAGGCAGGGCAACACTTTCCAAGGCCTGGGACAGTTTACTGACATCCCACCAGCACCCTCACCCTGATGCATGCCCTACTGTCACAAGGAGGGAAAATTTTTTGAAGATGGTGAAGGAGTACGTAGCAGACCGTTTCTGCATCCTCAATGATCCCTCTGTGCCTTACAACTATTGGGTGTCCAAGCTCGACACGTGGAACGAACTCTACGCCTTGGAGGTGCTGGCCTGCCCTGCTGCCAGCGTGTATTTAGAGTGGGTATTTAGTGCTGCTGGGTGCATAATAACTGATAAGCGCATCCGACTGTCAACTGAAAATGCTGACCGGTTGACTCTTATAAAAATTAGCAAGGCCTGGATTGCCCCCAACTTCTCTTCTCCACCAGAGGAAAGTGGCTGAACATAAAGGCACTTTAAATGTGGCTTTTAAGGTTTAAGGAATACACTGTATTCCCATGCACCCCTTCCACAACAAAAAAGGGTAGATGGTTCAATCTTCCTTTTCTCGTTCTCCTCCTCCTCCTCCATCATATCAACATGCTTATTAGGCTGCCCTCGCTCCTAATGTTTTAGAGGGTCAGCTCGGCAGCAGTCCCTCAACCATAATTTTTTCGATCGTCAGCTCAGTAGCAGACCCTCGCCCATAATTTTTTCCATGGTCAGATCAGCAGCAGGCACTGGCCCCGAATGTTTTAGAGAGTCAGCTCAGCAGCAGACCCTCAACCATAATTTTTTCGATGGTCAGCTTAGCAGCGGGTCCTCGCCCATATTTTTTCCATGGTCAAATCAGCAGCAGGCCCTCACCTCTAATGTTTTAGAGTCAGCTTAGCAGCAGACCCTCGCCCCTAATGTTTTAGATTGTCAGCTCAGCAGCAGGCACTCGCCCCTAATGTTTTAGATGGTCAGCTCAGTAGCAGGCCCTCGCCCCTAATGTTTTAGATGGTCAGATCAGCAGCAGGCACTCACCCCTAATGCTTTAGATGGTCAGCTCAAAAACAGGCCCTTGCCCCTAATGTTTTGGATGGTCAGATGAGCAGGCACTCGCCCCTAATGTTTTAGAGAGTCAGCTCTGCAGCAGACGCTCACCCCTAATGTTTTAGAATGGTTAGCTCAGTAGCAGGCCCTCGCCCCTAATATTTTAGATGGTCAGATCAGCAGCAGGCACTGACCCCTAATACTTTAGATGGTCAGCTCAGAAACAGGCCCTTGCCCCTAATGTTTTGGATGGTCAGATCAGCAGGCACTCACCCCTAATGCTTTAGAGAGTCATCTTTGCAGCAGGCCCTCACCCCTAATGTTTTAGAGGGTCACCAGCAGGCCCTTGCTCCTAATGTTTTTGAGGGTTACCAGCAGCAGCAGCAGCATGAGAAGGCCACAGAGTGGCACAACGACAAATTGTGGAGGTGGCAGCAGCAGCATGAGGAAACCTGAGTGGTGAGGTGACAGCAGCATCAGGAGACCTCAGAGTGACCAGGTGACAGAATGGGGAGGTGGGTGGCAATAACAGTACCAGCTGACGATGGTGGGTTTAAGAAGGAGCATTTGGCATCAGGTGGGTGGAAGCATCAGAAAAGTAGCTGAGGCAAGTAGCCAGAAGAAACCAGTCTCTTTTGTCAAGGTTTGGGTGAGGCAGCATGGATGATCTAATCTGATGTATCAGGCATTAGTGGGTGGAAATCCTAGCTGATCCACGCTGATTCATCTTGACAAAGGTCAGTCTCTCCACATTTTGAGTGGACAGGCGATTTCTCCTTGGGGTAACTATGGCCTCAGCCACACTAAACACCCGCTCTGATGCCACATTGCCACACCAGGGCAAACTGGGCCAGTTGCGGCCACAGATCCAGTTTGGCTGCCCAGTAGTCCAGCGGATCTTCTATGATGGCTGGCAGGGTGCTGTCCAAGTATGCCACCACCTGCTGGTTCAGGTTCTGCTCCAGGTCTAGCTGCTGCTGCTGGTGAGTAGTTTCTTCACTAGATGGATTAAGAAAACTGCTCATCATCGACTCTAGACTCAAGCTGCTGCTGATGGAGCTGGTACTGCTCCTTCCCACCCACCCCGCCTCAGCAGCCATGGAAGTGGAACGAGAGGGCAGAGGGCCCCCCCAGTTAGACCTGCAAGAGGATGGATGATGGGGCAGATAGGCAGTGGCCAACTGACTACATAGGATGTCTCGATAGTAGTTTAGTTTGTCCTCCCTCTCAGCGGTTGTTAAAAAAGGCCCCCATTTTGGACCGGTAGTGAGGGTCCAACAAAGTGGAGAGCCAGAAGTTATCCCTCTGCCGAACGGTGGAAATTCCGCTGTCACTACCCAAGCAAGTGAGCATGTAGCAGGCCATTTGCGCAAATGACTCGAAGGGACTCCCTGCCTCCATCTCCACTGCATACTGTCACGGTGTGCCTGGGTCATCTGCCTCGTCTTCCTCATCTCCCTCTTGCTCCTCTGGCTGCTCCTGCTCCTCCTCTCCTGTCACCTGTGTAGAAAACCAACCATTTTGCTACACATTGCTTGTGCTCCAATGTCCTCCTCTTCCTCTTTCTCCAGTTCAGCCCCCACAGGGCTCATGTGGCCATGAGATCTAGGCGCCACGTCTCCTGTCCCCTGACCAGCCAGATGTACCAGCATCTGTTCCAGGATATGAAGCAGTGGAATGACGTTGTTCATCCCATTGTCCTGGCAACTGACAAATAATGTGGCATCCTCAAAGGACATGAGCAAACGGCAGGTGTCACACATGAGCTGCCACTGGCTGACATAGAAGTTACACAGGGGAATACTCCTATCCGTTTGGATCATCAAGAAATTGTTTATGGCCTTTATCTGATTGTATAGTCGGTCCAACATATGGAGGGTGGAATTCCAAAGGGTGGAAACGTCGCATATCAGCCTATGTTCGGGTAGAGTTCGAGGAGAGTGTGTTTGGTGGTGTAATGGTGGCTAAAGTGCATGCAAAGTTTCCTGCCCATTTTTAGGATGTCTTGCAGATGGGTTGAAAACTAGTGTTGAGCGAACCCGAACTGTAAAGTTCGGGTCTGTACCGAACTTTGCTAGTTCAGGTACGTGGACCCGAACCCGAACTTTGCCGGAAAAGTTTAGGTTTGAGTTCGGTGTTCGGACATTTAAAAAAGCTTTTGAAAGGCTGCTGGGCAACCAATCAACAAGCTTCAAAGCTGTGGGCACTTAGAAGCCATCACAGTCATACCTAGTAATGGCATAGCTGTGATTGGCCAGTGCATCAGGTTACCCATCCTCTATACAAGCTGGATCACGTGTAGCACCGCCTATCAGCTCTGAGTAGTGCAGGAACAGGAAGCAGGCAGCTGAAGCGAGGGAGAGTGTTAGGAATCTGGCTATTTGTTTTGTGGGTGACCTATAATGATTTTTTGTGGGTGCAATACACCAGCTTTGCACCCCTGACACAGAAATGTAATAATACATCTGGCTGTTTATTCTGTGGGTGACCTAAAGCAATTTTTTGTGGATGCAATGCACCATCTTTGTACCTCTAGCACAGAAATATAATAATGAATCTGTCTTTTAATTCTGTGGGTGACCTATAGTGATTTTTTGTGGGTGCAATGCACCATTTTTGTACCCCTGAAACAAAAATATAATAGTTAATCCATCTGTTAGTTCGGCCGGTCACATATACCCATTTTTGTTGTGAGATACACGTGCACTGCATACGTGACAGGGAAATTAATATAGTTAATCCGTCTGTTAGTTTGGTGGATGACATATTTCCATTTTTAGTGTGAGATACACGTGCACTGCATATGTGACAGGGAAATTAATATAGCTAATCTGACTGTTAGTTCGGCCGGTGACATATACCCATTTTTGGTGAGAGACACACGTGCACTGCATATGTGACAGGGAAATAAATATAGTTAATCTGACTGTTAGTTTGATGGGTGACATATTCTCATTTTTAGTGTGAGATACACGTGCACTTTATACATGACAGGAAAATTAATATGGTTAATCTGACTGTTAGTTCGGCCAGTGACATGTACCCATTTTCGGTGTGAGACACACGTGCACTGCATACTGTATGTGACAGGGAAATTAATATAGTTAATCCATTTGTTAGTTCGGTAGGTGACATTTTCTAATTTTTGATGTGAGGTACACCTGCACTGCATATATGACAGGGAAATTAATATAGTTTATCCGTCTGTTAGTTTGGTAGGTGACATATACCCATTTTTGGTGTGAGGTACACCTGCACTGCATATGTGACAGGGAAATTAATATAGTTAATCCATCTGTTCAGTGTGTGACATATTCCCATTTTTGGTGTGAGGTACACCTGCACAGCATACATGACAGCGAAATTAATATAATTAATCAGTCTGTTCGTTCAGTGGGTGACCTCAAACAATGAGGAGAGCATCAAATAAGGGACATGGCCCTGGTCGTGATGCTGCTGGTGGAGCTCCTGTTGCAGGAAGAGGACATAGTCAATATGTGCCAGCTACATGCCCAAACACCTTCCTCAGGTGCACGTAGGCGACAGGACATTCAGTGTCATTTTGTAGGCCCAAATACCGGTGCACGAATGGTGTGGCCAGAACAGGTAGAGGCGGTAGTAGATTGGATGGCTGACAGTGCCTCCAGTTCCTTCACATTGTCTCTCACCCGGTCTCCTGCTGAAACCGCAGTATTGGCACCTACAGCCCATGGGCATCTGTATTTCACCTCACCCCCTTGCAAATCAGCCAAGCAGTCTGAGCACCAAGTTATGCAGCAGTCTCTTATGCTTTTTGATAACTCTGCTGACAGGGTTTCCATAGGCCATCCAACTAACCCTGCCCCAGAAGTGAAAGAGATTGAGTGCACTGATGCCCAACCACTTATGTTTCAGGATGGGAGCATGGAAGGACCACCGCAGCATGTCTCTGATAATGATGACAAAAACAGGTGCCAACTGCTGCGGCTTTCTGCCAAGTGCAGACTGGCAAGGAGGGCAGGGGTAAAGAGTTGGTGGAAGATGATGTGGAGGATGATGAAGTCCTAGACCCCACATGGAATCAAGGTCATGCGAGCGACGTGTGCAGTTCGGAGGAAAAGGTGGTGGTCACACAGCGCCAGCAGCACAGCAAAAGAGGGAGCTGGGTGCAAAAGCAGAGTGGCTGTCCCCTAGCCAGTATGCCTGCTACTGCCCACCGCATCTAGGGAATGAGCACACCAAAGCCAGATCCAAGGAGTTCCCTGGCGTGGCAGTTCTTCAGACAATGTGCTGATGACAAGATGCAAGTGGTTTGCTGTGCAATCCGAGCCTGAAGGGAGGTGTATGTTCTAAACCTGAGCATCACCTGCAGGACTAGGCATCTAAATGCAAAGCACGAGCTGCAGTGGAGTACACACCTGAAAAACCACAAAAGATCTCAGGCTCCTCTTGCTCCTTCTGCTGCAGTCTCGGCCTCTTCCTCCCCCTATGGAGTGACAGAGGCACCAGCCACCCCGCAAACAGAGGGTGTGGCAGCAACACCACCACCTTCAGCACCGTCACCCAGCATGTCCACACTGTCCGATCGAAGCGTTCAGCTGTCCATCCCCCAAACACTGGAGAGAAAAGAGGAAGTAGCACCCTACCCACCCACGATCCCTCGCCCTAAATGCCAGCATTTCAAAATTCCTGGCCTTTCAAATGCTGTCATTCCATCTGGTGGAGAAAGAGACTTTTAAAAAGCTTATGGCGGTGGCTGGCCCACAGTACGTGGTTCCCAGTCACCACTTTTATTCCGGCTTCCGTACTTTTATTCCGGCTGCCTCTTGGCATGTTTTCCGTGCTGCCGCCAGAACTCCAGCCTGTCCACATTATAGACAATGGGGCCAGAGCGGTAGACTGGGGGCACGCGTGCACTAGCAGCAGCAAGGATCTGACAGGCTGTTCAGCCACCGGAACAGCCTGCCGGAGTTCCTTGCCGCTAGTGTGAAAGTACCCTTAGAATTTTAAAAGCAATTTTTTAAATTTTTAAGAAAATGTCCAAAATCAACTTATTTAAGGACCAGTTCGGTTATGAAGTCACTTTATGGGGCTTACATAGTAGAAACCACCCATACATGACCCTAATTTCAGAAACGACACCCCTCAAACTATTCAAAACTGAAATGTTGTTACCCCTTTAAGTATCCCACAGGAATTAAAAAAATAGATGTGAAGTTTCAAAATTTCACTTTTTTTTTGCTGATTTTCCATTTTAATAATTTTTTTCCTGTGACACATCAAGGGTTAACAGTAAAACCACAATATTTATTACCCTGATTCTGCAGTTTACAGAAAAGCCCCATATATAGATTGTATACCGCTGTATGGGCACATGGAAGGGCACAGAAGGCAAGGAGCGTCATATGGTTTTTGGTGGGCAGATTTTGCTGGAATGGTCTTAGGCCTCTTTCAGACGGGCGAGTATTCCGCATGGGTGCAATGCGTGACGTGAACGCATTGCACCCGCACTGAATCCGGACCATTTTACTTCAATGAGGCTGCGCAGATGAGCTGTGATTTTCACGCATCACTTGTGCGTTGCATGAAAATCGAAGCATGTTCTATATTGTGCATTTTTCAAGAAACGCAGGTCCTATAGAAATATATGGGGCTGCGTGAAAATCGCATAGCATCCGCAAGCAAGTGCAGATGCAATGCGATTTTCACACATGGTTGCTAAGGAGATGATGTTAGTAAATTAATTAAAGTCAATTTGCTGTATTATTTTCCCTTATAACATGGTTAGAAAGAAAAATAATAGCATTCTTAATACAGAATGCTCACTAAAATGTGGATTGAGGGGTAAAAAATAAAAAAATGAACTCATCCACTTGATCGTACAACCGGCATTGTCTTTATTCTTCTTCTTCTTTGAAGACCTGCAAAAGACCTTTGATGACCTCATTGCGCTAACCACGTGGTGGGCACGATGACGTCATCAAAGGTCCTTTTGCAGGTCCTGAAAGAAGAAGAAAGAAGATGATGCTGGCTGCGCGATCAAGTGAATGAAGTGAGATAATTTTTTTTATTTTTTAACCCCTCAAGTCACATTTTAGTAAGCATTCTGTATTAAGACTGCTATTATTTTCCCTTATAACCATGTTATAAGGGAAAATAATAAAATCTACACAGCACTGAACTGAAACCCGACCTTCAGTGAAGAAGTTCAGGTCTGGGTACCACATTCAGTTTTTAATTACGCGTGTGCAAAATGCATTGCACTTGTGCAGAAAAAACTAAACAACGCAATGCAATCACAGTCAAAACTAATTGAAATTGTGTGCGCACTCGCCGGGTTTCCCGCAATGCACCCGGGACGCATCCGGAGCAAATCCAGGACGTCTATTTAAAAGAGGCCTTAGGGTGCCATGTTGCATTTGAAGAGATGTTGAGGTATCCCCACAGTGAAAACCCCCAAAAAGTTACCACATTTTGTAAAATACACCACCCAAGGAATTTTTAAGGTATGTAGTGAGCACTTGACCCAACAGGCATTTCATAGAATTTATAATACTTGGTTGTGAAAATGAAATTTTATTTTTTTTTACAAGAAAATGGTGCGTTAGCCCCAAACTTTCTTATTCACAAAAGATAACAGAAGAATATTCCCCACAATTTGCAAGCCATATTCTTCTAAATACAGTAACTCCCCAATTGTGGTCATAAACTGTTAATTGGGTATACGCCAGGGCTCAGGAGGGAAGGAGTGGCATCTGGATTTTCTAACATGGAATTTTCTGTCATTGTTTTTAAGAGCGATAACTTTTTAATTTTTTGGTTGACCGAGATGTGTGAGGGCTTATTTTGTGCGGAACAAGCTGTAGTTTTTATTGGCACCATTTTGGGGAACATTTGGCTTTCTGGTCGCTTATTATCTCATTTTTTGGGAGGTGAAGTCACAAAAAAAACAGTTTGGTGTCATTTCTTTACACCATTCACTTAATGGGGTAGATCATGTGATATTTTTTATATATCTGGTCGTTACAGATGCAACAATACCAAATATGTCTAGTTTTATGTCTTTTTTATTTTTAGGGAAAAAAATCATGTTTTTGTGTTTCCATTTTCTTGGAGCTATATTTTTAAAAAAATTCTGGCTATGGTCTTGTGTGAGGGCTTGATTTTTGCAGAATGAGGTGATGTTTTTATTGCTACCATTTTGTGGTCAACTATTTGATTGATTGATATTATGTTTTTTGGGAGGTGAGGTGACCAAATAAAGCTGGTTTGGAGTAATTTTTATTAGTATTTTTTATCCCATTCACTTGATGGGGTAGATAATGAGATATTTTTGTAGAGCCAGTTGTTACAGGTGTGGCAATACCAAATATGTCTATTTTTTTTTATTTGTTACGTTTTACACAATAAAAGCATTTTTAGAAAAAAAAAATCATGTTTGTGTGTTGCAATTTTCTTAGAGCCATATATTTTTTTCTGGATATTGTCTTGTGTGCTCATTTTTTGCGTGATAAGGTGATATTTTTATTGCTACCATTTCGGGGTACATACGACTTTTTGATTAATTAACAGTATGTTTTTTGGGAGGTGAGGTAACTAAAAAATCTGTTTTGACGTATGGTTTATTTTTTCTTTTTTACGGCGTTTACCTGATGGGGTAGATCATGTGATATTTTTATAGAGCCGGTCGTTTCAGACACGGTGATACCAAATATGTCTATTTTATTTTATTTTTTAAAATTTCTTACATTTTTTGAATGGCTTAATTGGGGGAAAAATTTACATTTCAAACTTTCTTTTTTATTTTTTTTATAAAACACAATTTTTTTTTGTACACTTTGTGTCCCCCATAAGGTCATACAAGACCTCTTGATTTCTCTTGTAACTGGGGTTGACATAGTAGCCCCAGTTACAGGGGAAATACACCCCCCAGAGAGGCTGTACAGCACTATACTATGTAGTACAGCCTCAGTGCAGGGCTGATCGAGGTCTCTGGAAGATCCAGCTGCTCATGCACCCTCTCAGCCCCGGCTGTCACATGACCAATGGGCCTGGTCAGGAAGCGCCATAGCGATTCCTTGCTGTATATAAAGCGCTCATTCAGCGCTGTGTATACAGAGCTCTAGAAGGCAGGGACACCCAGGAACAGTCCCTGCCTTCTCTCTGTGGTGCCCTTCTGTCACTGACAGTGGGACCCCCACTTGGCAGCTGCACGATTAGTGTGCAGCTGCTATCTCTGAAAAGTCGTTTAGAAATGTCCAATTAGAGATAAACCCGACCACCCAGGACATTTATAGTCAATGGGCGGTCGGGAAGTGGTTAAGGGATGCATTATCTGTTAATATACAAGTAACAAGACAGAGAGGAAGTGATATATGATAAGACTCGTTGAGTACTGAAGTAAATAACTCCCAATACCTGTGAAGTTTCCGAGTTCAAACATCTCCAAAAAAAGATGGATTAGGTCAGCAGACCCCTGAAAACATTTTGGAGAGCAAGATCTTTTAAAAACATTGGCGTATAATATAATCTTTAAATTATGCACTACTGTAAACAGACCCAGGATGCATTGTATGAGAAATATGCAATTATAAAATATTATCTAAATCCTTTTACCCTTTTTTGTAGCTCCCAAATTTAAAGTGTAAACACTTATATCTACCCTGCTTATTAACTTATTTCTTAGTAAAGAGATCCAGAATAAGGAAATTCTTAATGTGAAAAAAAATCAGATTTAACTTAAACTCTAAGGCCCCTTTCACACGAGCGTCTCCGGATTAGGTCCGGATGCGTTGCGGATGCGTTCAGTGAAAACTGTGCGATTTCACAGGCAAAACCATTCAGTTTTGTCTGCGATTGCGTTCAGTTGTTCAGTTTTTTCCGCGCGGGTGCAATGCGTTTTGATGCGTTTTTCACGCGCGTGATAAAAAACTGAAGGTTTACAAACAACATCTCCTAGCAACCATCAGTGAAAAACGCAACGCACCCGCACTTGCTTGCGGATGCAATGCGTTTTTCACGCAGCCCCATTAACTTCTATGGGGCTAGGGCTGCGTGAAAAACGCAGAATATAGAACATGCTGCGATTTTCACGCAAGGCACAGTGATGCGTGAAAACAAATGCTCATGTACACAGACCCTTTGAAATGAATGGGTCAGGATTCAGTGCGGATGCTATGCGTTAATGTCACGCATTGCACCCGCACGGAAAACTCGCCCATGTGAAAGGGGCCTAAGGCTTTCACATGGGCCTCATGCGATTTTTCCGCACGAGTGCAAAGCGTTTTAATGCGTTTTGCACGCGCGTGGGAAAAATCTGCATGTTTAGTACCCAGACCCGAACCCAGACTTCATCACTTAAGTCCGTATTCTGTAGATTTTATTATTTTCCCTTATAACATGGTTATAAGGGAAAATAATAGCATTCTCAATACAGAATGCTTAGTAAAATGTGGATTAAGGGGTTAAAAATAAAAAAATGAACTCACCATATCCACTTGATCGCCTAGTTGCAGATCTCGCCTCTCTTCTTCATTAATTAGCTGTCGGCTAAAGGACCTGTGATGAGGTCACTGAGCTCATCACATGGCCCAATCACGTGGTCCATCACCATGGTGATGGACCATGTGATTGGACCATGTGATGTGACGTCATCACAGGTCCTTTAGCTGGTAGCTAATGCTTGAAGAAGAGATCGGCAACTACGCAATCAAGTGGATATGGTGAGTTAATTTTTTTTATTTTTAACCCCTTAATCCACATTTTACTAAGCATTCTGTATTGATAATGCTATTATTTTCCCTTATAACCATGTTATAAGGTAAAATAATAAAGATTGGGTCCCGTCTCTTAGCAACCTTGCGGGAAAATCGCACTGCATCCGCACTTGATTGCGGATGCTTGCGATTTTCCCGCAGCCCCCTTCACTTCTATGGGGCCTGCGTTGCGTGAATAACGCAGAATATAGAGCATGCTGCGATTTTCATGCAACGCAGAAGTGATGCGTGAAAATCACCACTCATGTGCACAGCCCCCTAGAAATGAATGGGTCCGGATTCAGTGCGGGTGCAATGCGTTCACCTCACGCATTGCACCCGCGTGGAAAACTCGCCCGTGTGAAAGGGGCCTAAGAGCGTGATCTAATTAATAATATCTTAATAATGCAGAGTGAGGCAACCTGCATTGTTTCAATACATAGTCCCCCTGAAACCTATCACATGCCTCCCCACGTCCTGATGTCACTCTGAATTCTGGTATTACCAAATTGAATCTAGAATTGTGGATCCAGATCAACTGTATAATGAGGCAGTGTATTGTTACTCCGGAGGGGTGAAACACATGTATATCCTGTAATCGCAAACAATTTCTTAATCTCAGCAACATTTTCTGTTAAAAAAAAAATAGTGCTATACTTAGTTAACTTCTTAAAACCAAATTATCTTCCATCCAACAACTCAATGACATTTTCCCATCACCTAGACACATGTTTTGGATATATTGACCAACACAATCTGACTCCCAATACAAAAAAAAACCTTTAGGGGAACTGTCCCAACGTTTGTATGTTTTCATGTATGTTTTAGTAGCTAAATGTATTCTCCACGTATTAACAATTCTGGAGCATCTATTCTTATGGCCCTATGTTGTAGCATTCCCATATTATTCTGCTAGTTTACAAATAAATTGCCAGCAGTCTGCAGGTTAGGTGCTGCTGGGTGTCACCAGAAGCTAGTGTGTCTGACTCTGGCCAATCATTGCTGCTGATGTCAGACTGTGAAGGGACACCCCACCAACTGGTTACACCCATCTGTACCTTTACTTCAAACTGCAGACAATTCATTTATAAACTTCTAGTAGAAATAACAGCGGAATTAAACACAACCTAGAGCCATCTCTGGAGAGGTAACAGATCCACTCTAAACTGTCCCACTAAAAAAAATATATACATATTAGGGATTGCAAATTCCCCTTTATCTCTTGGAACCTGCAGATATGAGAGAACCATTCGGGGACGTTGACCCTGCAACTCATCTCAGTGAGCAATAAGTCAATTGTCTTAAACACTTTGGAGGTATCCACACTGAGCTATCTGCCGGAAAAAAAAATAATAAAGTTTGGGGACCATAACCATTTTACATAACGCTAACAAAGATACAGAGGACAATGGAAGCCGTTTCCATATCTTAGTTTTCCACCCCAATCTACGGATCATGCAAAATTGCTTGGCTATTCTTGGAACTCCTATAAAAGTAAATGGAGTTGTAGTATCACAATAGCTGGCATGCCAGAGGATGCTGACCCCTAGTATAAAACTTCATATGCTGCTACACTATTCACAGCTAGAAAAAGTATATACTGTTAAGTGGCATATATTTGTTTATTTCCATCATTACATTATTATTTTTACATGCCACAATGTTTGCACACAAGTTTGACTGTACTTAGCTATGATAAATTATAACAGGTTTATAAATGTAAAATTTTAGGCAACAGATGATGATCAATAGTTTGAACTATGTAAAAGGCCTTCATTTTTCATGATTTAATATGTGGATCTACAACTATTTGTATTTACCCATGAAGACTCAACCTCACCATTAATAAAACAGTGGCCAATAAAAGATGTAGCTCACCAACAGTCAGCTTATAACAGTACAGCAAGTATGAAGTAAACAGATATGTAACATGTGTTATACCTACAATGCATTCGAAAAGTCTTCAGACCATTTCACTGTTTTTCACATTTTGATATGTTGTGGCCTTGTACTAACATTTAAAAAAAAAAAATCCCACATCAGTCTGCGCTCAATCCCCAACAATGAAAAAGTGAACAAAGAATTTTAGAAATTTAGGCAAATTTATTAAGGAAAAACTAAAATTTCACATGGATATAAGTATTCAGACCTTCTGCTATAATCATTTTTGAGATGTTTCTACCCCTTAAATGGAGTTCACCTGTGGTGAATTCAGTTGATTGGACATGATTTAGGAAGACACAACCCTGTCTATATAAAGTCTCACAGCCAACAATGTATGTCAGAGCAAAAACCAAGTCATGAGGAGGAAAAAAGAGCCTACAGAGCTCAAAGACAAAATTGTAAGGAGAAGGATACAAAAAAAAATTCTGCTGCATTGAAAGTTCTCAAGAACACAGTGACCCACATAAGTCTTGTATGAAAGACGTTTGGAACAGCCAGGACTCTTCCTAGAGTTGGCTGTCCCCATAAAACAATTTAGGGAGAAGAGTCTTGGTAAGAGAGGTGACCAAGAACCCAATGGTATATTTGGCTGAGCTTCAGAGATCCTATGTACAGGCAGGAAAAATGTCCAGAAGGTCAACCATCATTGTAGCACTCCACCAATATGGGCTTTATAGCTGATTGGCCAGAGAGAAACCTCCACTCACTAGAAGACACATGAAAGGCAACCTGGAATTTGCAAATATCACGCCTGCGCTGTGCAGTTTAGTATTCAGCGCAGGCGCAATAAGGAAGTCGGCGGCCAGCGAGCGTCCTTCCTTTACTATGCCTGCGCTGAATACTAAATGGAATGGCGCACTCAGGGCCAGCAGGAGGATGCAAATGCTGCCTGGCCCTGTCAATCAAGACTTAGAGGGAGGTGACAGAGGTGGGAAAACGGAGCCTCTAGGAGCAGGAGCAATGCCCCTCCTGCTCCTAGAGGCTTATTTGCATAATATAAAATTTACATTTATGGAGTAACGGGGGCATAGATAAAACTAGGAATAGGCTAGTTAGGTTCAGCTGACATTAGCACATCTCTAATGTCAGCCAGTTTAATTTAGGTATTTCTGTTGACAGAAACCATTTAATCAAACCTGATCTAAAGTTATCTGGATCTCAGACTGGACCAAAGGATCTCCTCCAACAAGATAATGACCCAGCACACAGCCAAAACAACACAGGAGTGGCTTAGGGACAACTCTGTAAATATTCTTGAGTGGCTCAGCCAGAGCCCTGACTTGAACCTAAACATCTCTGTAAAGACCTAAAAATAGCTGTTGACTGACAGTCCCCATCCTACCTGACAGAGCCTAAGAGGATATGTAGAGAAGGATGGCAGAAAATCCCCAAATCCAGGTGTACAAACCATGTGGTATGATACCCAAGAAGACTGCAGGCTGTATTCGCTGCCAAATGTACTTAAACTTAGTACTAAGTAAAGGGTCTAAATACACTTGTTAATGCAAGATTTTAGGTTTTCCTAAGATTTCTAACATTCTGTTTTCAGTTGTTTAATATCAAGTATTGAGTCCAGAATGAAAGGTAAAACATTTTTTTATTTTTTTACTTTAGCACAAGTATAAAATGTGAAAACGTAAAAGGCTATGAAGACATTTCAAGTGTACTGTACATGATCAAGTTCACATTTTTCTAAGGGGATATCACTTTTCTAGCAAGTCAATGTTGGACAAGTTGTGTCTTCATTATTCAGAAAAAGGATTCTCCAAGACGAGGAACCCATTTTGATATGTGCAAGCAGGATTTAGGGATTAAAAAAAAACCTCACTCCAATTCCAGTGCTGAGATCCCTTCTCCTCTGCTTCTGGTTGTTGTAGGACCAGAAGTGAGGCCTGCCCTTTACATATATGTCACTGATCTCAGTGTTCACACGCCATATATCATGGCTGAGGCCATTAAATAGGCAGTACTGGTAACATTCATGTAGACCAGGGATCAGCAACCTTCAGCACTCCAGCTGCTGAGAAACTACAACTCCCAGCTTGCAAACTTACTCAGCTGTTCTTATAACTCTTATAGAATTGAAAGAATTATTCTGGGAGTTGTAGTTTCAGATTAACTCGAGTGCTAAAGGTTGGTGATCCCTAGGGTGACCATATGTCCCGGATCGCCCGGGACAGTCCCGCATTTGGAGAGTCTGTCCCGGGTCCTGGTCACCCTCATTCCAGGACAATGCACTGTCCCGTTATGAACTGAGGGCTGCGGCGCCGACCGCAATTAGCAGCAGCGCTTCTGAGGCATCCATTATCGCATTCAGTTTCACACATCTACACAGTGACAGTGAGTCCACTGACTCCACTCCGAGTCAGAGATTCACCTCCGGTGATCCGCCGGGCCAGGACGCTGGACGCAGAGTGAACGTGCGTGACGTCACTTGCAAGGCGCCACCGTCGCCGGCTGATGACGTCAGAGGCTGCAGAGGAGATGAAGTGCTGCATGGCAAGCGGCAATAGGTGGTGCAGACTGTGCTGACTCACTGCTGAGGTAACTGGCGGGTCCTCCCTCCGCCTGTAGTGTGAATATTATGCTTATGTATGCTGCTTGCTCCTTGCTGGTCACCAAGACTTGTCATTGTCACGTTTTTTCAGATCAGACAGCGACTCCAGTCCATTCATGTTGAATCGGGTATAGGGATGAGAGCATCATTTACAACTTGTGTGTGGACTGGAGGTTTTTTGGAAGTGATTGTATGATATACTACTAGGCTAGCAGGAGACAGTGAGACACTTATATAGTTTATTGTCTCATGTCTGTGTATTACACTATTACTGCTGGGGAAACCAAACTTTCCTGGATAAGGCTGTGTTCATATTCACAGTGTGTTCACAGTATGTGAACACAGCCACTGCCTTATCTAGGAAAGGGGGGTATTTTTTCCCAAGTTTTTGCTGCTTTGGGGAAAAGTTTGGTTTTCCCAGCAGTAATACACATGAGACAATATACTATATAAGTGTCTCACTGTCTCCTGCTAGTACTGTCTGTAGTATATAATACAATCACTTCCATAAACCTCTTCACAAGTTGTAATGCTGCTCTTATCCCTACACCCCTAAATTACGGCAGCACAGGGCAAAGATCGCCGGACTGAAAAGTCAGACATGCAGGACTTTTAGTCCGGCGATCTCCGGCCGTGCACTGCCGTTCTGCGTCGTAGCTCCGCCCGTCTCAAGTATAAGTTTGACGAAATGCACTTGTGAAAGTGTCCCTGAATGGCAGTTAGGAAATGTGGTCACCCTAGTGATCCCTGATGTATATGGCACACAACACTTAGTCCAGCGGGGATTGGAAATAACGCTACACAAGATTATTTTTAACAAGTATGTGAAAACCATTTAGAAGCCATAAAATATTGAAATACTTGGACATAGGCATAGTAGTTCGATTAGCATAAACCGTATATAGTTTTATTATCTGTGCTCATCAACCTGGCACAGAAACAGTCAGCAATTTATTGCTGAAAGGTGAAAACAAAAAAGTATGCCAAGTTACACTGCCAGAAAATGTGCAGACAAATTGCCATCCAGCACACAGTACAAGAAAAAACGTAGGTGCTCCCATGAGGAATACAATCTAATTATGTCCTTGTGACCTGCACTGATTTAGGTTTCAGGTTTGTTCCACTGTGGAACATTTCTAAGATATAAATATGTGTGGTCTGACCTGTTGACTACCCTCAGGGGACTTCTTTTACTCATCCGAAGAAGAACCAATCACTGAGTGTATACTAGGTAGGGGAAAAACATTGGTAAAATTCTTAACTCAATTACCTGCCTCTCAGCAAGTAGATCACACTGCACAACTAAACTGCTACCTTACTGAGGTTCCAAAGAAAAATAAAATCTGCCCAAAAATGTAAATAATACTAGTTTGTCATCAAGAATATTTGAAATGAAATGCACCATACTTATTATTAGAATGCAACAAAACAACCAACTTACTTTAAAACCTTCAAATCACAAATTATTTTCCTATAAATATACAGTACTTTTTTTTTACTTAAACATACTTTATTAGCCCTTGTATTGATTTATAAAACATTTTACAGTTACAGTATATTGGTCCATTATTACATCAAACCCCTACAACATAACATTTAACAATTATTGATAAAATGACAACTAGCATTATACAAAATATAAGCAAGTGTTGAAAAAAAGTGTTAACCATAGCAACCAAAGCAAAATAACATAGGAAAAAAGTTAATAAAGTGTGACAACTCTTGTATTACAATTTGGTGGTGAAGAGGAAGCAAGTCAAGAAGTTGCCATAATAAATCCTAATGCTACTCCATGACAAGGGCAGAGCCACACTAGAGACCTTTCCCTAGAATGCAGTGGTGCTCACCAATATTGTGGAGGAGGGATAGATAAAATAATACCTCCTAAATGGTATAAATAAGTAGAGAAAATGATATAACCAAAACACAAATACCTCTGGCAATATGAACATCAAGCTACAGATACAAATAATTTTATAACTTCAAATAGGTCATTGACCTATCAAAAGTGAACTGTACAGATCGAGCAAGCACCAACATCAGTGGGTTAACATGTTAACCCGACAGTGTAGCTCAGTTAACCCATGTAACAGTGTAACATGATTCGCACACTGGTGAACTAAGCTAACACGATAAGTTTATGTGTTAATGCAGCAGGAATTGCTTCATCGGCTGCTACTTCTATCTGTATAAATGAATGTACTAATACTGTTAACGTCAGATGTATAACACAGTCCAAATCCATTTCTCCAGAACAGTTTCATCAGGGGGAAACAAATAGAAAATAATAGAATCTACAGTATCTTGCAATAACCAGGTAACTGCTGGTAAGTGGAGTGGACTAGCTGAGTAGTCAAACTAGCTGTGGTCAGAAAAAGAGCGTTTAAAGACCCAGTGGTCATGATCCACATTGGAACTAATAACAAAGTTAGAGGTACGTGAAGCTTCCTTAAAAACAATTTCAAGGACTTAGGTTGCAAGCTTATGGCAAAACCTTTTTTCCTGAAATACTACTAGTACCACGAGCCACACTAGAAAGGCAGTGGGAGATTAAATAAGCAACCCAAGAGCTAGTCTAGGGTAGTAGGGATTTGGCTTCCTGGAAAACTGGGCTGATTTACTGTCGGCTACAGGATCTATTGTAGGGATGGGCTGTACCTCAATGGGGAAGGTGCAGCTGTTTTGCGGAAGAAGATGGCTAGAAGGTTACAGCTACATATTTAATACGGTTGAAAAAAGACATAAGTCTATCAAGTTCAATCAAGAGATAGGTGGGGGCGAGAATCCCAGAAGGAAGTAAGACTCAGATTTCTACACATTTTCATAAGCATTAATGTCATTTACTTTTAAGAATTGATCCTAACCCTTTTTAGAAAATGTCCACTGTTCCTGCTGTGACCACGTCCTGTGGAAGTCTGTACCACAGATTTACAGTTCTTACAGTAAAGAATCTTTGACGCTTTTGGAGACTGAACTTTTTCTTCTCCAGTCGGAGGCAGTGCCCCCTTGTCTTTTGAGGGCATTTTACATGGAACAGTTTTTCACCGTATTTTTTGCATGGCCCATTTATATATTTATATAGGTTAATCATGTCCCCCCTTAGACATCTATTCTCAAGACTGACGAAATTTAATTATTTTAATCTTTCTTCATAACTAAGACCCTCCATGCCCCTTATCAGTATAGTCGCTCTCCTCTGTGCTTTTTCCAGCTGCAGAACGTCCTTTCTATGGACTGGTGCCCAGGACTGAACTGCACATTCCAGATGAGGCCTTAAAAACGCCCTATAAAGTGGAACTATTACATCCTTGCCCCGCGAGTCCATGCCACGTTTAATGCATGACAATCTCCTAGTAGCCTTAGAAGCAGCTGATTGAAATTGTAAGCTGTTATCTAATCTACAATCTACAAGGACACCTAAATCCTTCTCTATAAGTTACTCTCATACTGTTACATCCCCTAGAACATATGATAGTAATAGTAAAACATGTATGTACAATAGTAATTGTAAAAAATGTATGGCACAAAAAAAATGTGTAAATATATATATATATATATATATATATATATATATAAACATAAATATAATCATACTCCTGCTATAGATGAGTGCATAATATGTGGGAAACTACTACTAATGTTTTTGGCTAAAAACGTATATATATATATATAGAACTGTTTCTGTCAGGATTTGAACTCCCAACCTTGTACATTAGAGGGCAACGATGTTAACCAGTACACTATAGAGCTACATGTTAAGGTGCACAGAAATATTAAATAAGTCTTCTACTGAATAGGAATACTCGCTACATCAGAAACTACTATGAGGTTTTTCTGACACAGTTTAGCATTCAGCTTTATAGCTGAGTGCATAAGGTCCTTGTCTCTAATTTACAAGGTTGGGAGTTCAAATTCTGGCAGAAACTTTTCAGAAATTAGATTTAAATACACTGGGGTGTATATGGAGTCAGAGCATGGACTCCTAAGCCGAGCTAGAGTCCAGACACCCTACCCTCCTAAGAGCAGGGAGTGCCTGGGGTTCTCCCATTGACCTCCATTGTGCTCGGTAGAGCAGCCGGGCATCGCAAAGTGTTCTACACAAGCACTTTGGTGCTCGCCCTACACTAATAACTTTACATTTATCCACATTGAACCTCATTTGCCAAGTTGATGCCCAATCACTCAGAGTGTCCAAGTCAGCTTGTATTTTATGGACATCTTCCACAGTACTACATAACTTAGTGTCATCTGCAAAAATAGAAATGGTGCTATTAATACCATCCTTGATATCATTAATAAGTAAATTAAATAATAGAGGACCCAGCATTGAACTTTGGGGTACACCACTCATAACCCAGGACCATTCTGAATAGAACACAACTCTCTGGACACAGTCCTTCAGTCCTTTCCTCACAAACCCCAGCCCCTACTAAATTCCCACTGTCCCCTCCTATATCCCACTCTCTATCTACCCCCTTATTAGTATGACATAGGACTCTCCCCCAAGATCCTAGTTTAAAAGGTCCTCAATCCATCTAAACATTTTTCCCCCAGAACAGTTGCACCCTCTCCATTAAGGTGCAGCCCGTCCGTATTGAAGAGTCTGTAACTGACAGAGAAGTTGACCCAGTTCTCCATGAACCCAAACCCTTCCTTCCTGCACCAGCTTCTGAACCACTTATTTTACTCCCTAAGCTCTCGTTGTCTCTCTGGTGATGCCTGTGTCACTGGTAGTATTTTTGAAACCAATACCCTGGAGGTCCTGGACTTGAGCTTCTCTCCTAGTTCCTCAAAATCATTTTTAAGGACCTTCCATCTCCCCCTGACTTTGACATTGGTGCCAATATGTACCATGACCGCAGGGTCTTCCCCAGCCCCACCCAACAATCTGTCAATCCGATTCGCAGTATGCTGAACCCGAGCACCTAGAAGACAACACACTGTTCGGCATTCACGGTCTCGGCGATAGATGACTCTGTCTGTCCTCCTAATAATAGAGTCCCCTAACACCAGCATCGATCTGACCTTTGCTGCACTTCTTTTCCCATCCTTCCTGCAGTGGTCATCCTCCTGGCTGCTAGGAGAAATGCCCTGCTGCAGTATTGCTGGCCCTGAGCTTTCATCCCTAATATCAGCCAAACAGGCAAATTTACTAGGGTATTACAGCTCAGGACTAGCCTCCCTGGCACTTTTCCCTCTACCCCTTGTTCCTACATTAACCAACTGCTGACCTGATAGTCCAGATCTTGCCCTCCTCCTCCCACCTCCATTTCACCGCAGGTTGGAGGAGTGTTTAAACTAGGCATTTGAGAAAGGGTAATTACAATATAGGAGGGAAAGATAGTGCCAATAGTGACCTGGGGCAAAGTAATGAAACTGAGGGTGAAATGGAGGGATAGATCAGAACAGTTCATAAGGACAGGCGTAGGGTAAAAAATATTCCAAAACCTTTTAATTGTATGTATACTAATGCCAGAAGCCTAATAAAACTGGTGAACTGGAATTAGTTTTCCAGTTTTATCGCGAATATTGGCACTTAGCAACATCCCTTGCAACCAATAGGAAAGTTGCCTAACCCTTAGTGTTGATCGTGAATATTCTAATCGTGAATTTTTATTGCGAATATATTGCATTGCCGATTTTTGCAATCAAGTAAATAATGACTGAAGATCACGAAATTTGCCTATGTCACTTATCACTATTTATTACTACCTTCAGGTTAGGCATGGACCTGAATAAACTTAAATCTATTCTCCCACGACTTATTGAAAAGTGCTCTCTCCACAAAAGGGTTGATCTCTGCGGTGTACAGACAATAAAGAGTAAGCAAGCTTCGTGCCTATAGGAAGTCAGCAACTTATGGATATAGGATGTTGGGAAGATATCTCTCAATGTTTGGGAATGTGTTCTACAACAAACTAAGTATCTATCCATCAGTCCTGCACACCGTGTATCTCAATTCTTTTTACTTTATAGAGTGAACCATACACCATATTTTTTACACCAAATTGAGGTAGGTGACACTCCCCAATGTGCAGGAACCCCAGCAGATTTATTACATGTTTTTTGGAGCTATCCAAAGCTATTAGTCTTTTGGTCCACATTGATGAATGAACTCAGAAGAGTTTACCAGGTCTCTATACCACAGAATCCTTAACATATGTGTTGGGATAAGTAGAAAATCTACTTTGCGACGGTGATAAAAAGGCAATAGCTAAGGTGTTATACCAGGCTAGAAAACTATTAGCATCTCTGTGGAAAGATCCGGAGGCCCTTACTCTTTGCGCCCTCATGAAAAGTATCTTGAGTTTTCTCAAGTTAGAAAAAAGAATTTTCATCAAAAGGAAAACACAAAAAAGATTTATTGATCAATGGCACACATGGATAGAATATTATGGATTGTCTGCACACAATCTTAGTGTATTGGGAATGACTAAATAGATTTTACCCTTTATAGTAAAATAGGGACTATTGACAGAGTTATGACATATTTCAATTTGTTGGAGGTTGCTGCACGGGGTGGGGGTGGGGCATCAATGTGAAATATTGTACTTTCAATACTATTTTGTATACTGCAATATCGTGCTATGGCACAGGGTTGTTTTTGTCATTGTATGTTACAAAAACTCAATAAAAATGATCTGATGTAAAAAAGAAACCTGTGCTTCTCAGGAAACAGATTCTTGGCAATAACCAAAGACAATTACCTTAAACCAGACCACAAAATAATACGTTTCCAATTGTCATTCAAAAGAGCGATTCTTCAGGGAGGCACAAAAACGCCAAACTTCCAAAAAGTGAAATCTGGCCAGCCTTAGAGAGGCATTTAGCCTACATAACTGGAACAATGTCCTCAGGAATAGGAATACAGCTCAAATTGGGATTTTTTAAAAGCATCCCAATCTCTAATTGTGAGCGGTATGGGAATAAAAGGGTGAGAACAAGAGAAAAACAATGTGGATAAATAAAAATGTAAAGGAAGCAATGAATGACAAAAAGAAAGCATTTAAATTACTAAAACAGGAGGGTAGTGAGGAAGTATTGAAAAACTATAGGGGAAAAAAAGATCAGCTTAGCTGGAGACAAAGAGACTCCTTACTAAAGAGAGTAACACTAAACCTAAAATGTTCTTCCATTATATAAAAAAATGATAAAAAGTTTAAACCTTACAGTGTTATTTATAGAGTGATGAGGAGAAAGCAAATCTATTAAATATTTTTTTCTCCATATTTAGGAAGAATGAACTGCATGCCTGCATTAAGTGTTAAAGTGGCTTGTAGGAAGGAGCTGGCTACAGCAAGTGTGTATGTGTAGTGAGGGAAAGCAGTTTTGGCCTCAGAGGAGCCATCTTGAGAAGATCCTTATATTGTAGAGGTTAAAACAGCCGTAAGTAAAGGAAAAACTCAAGGAATACAGTGGCATATGAAGAAACTAAAGATTGATTTATGCATAATGCTCCACCAACAGTAACATATGCTAAAATTGTTTTTTTTTTATATAAAAACAGGACAGTTACACTTTAAGGACTCTATAATGACAGAGAGTGCTCTACACTCATAGAAAACAGAGGGTGGTTATTAATGGTGCACACTCAGATTGGGTCACCATCACTACTGGAGTACCACAATGGTCAGTACATATTATCTTCAATATATATACTGATGATCTTGTAGAAGGCTTGCACAATAAAATATCAATTTTTGCAGATGACAGTAAACTATGTAATGTAATTAACATGGAAGAGGACAGTATACTGCTACAGATGGATCTGGATAGATTGGAAACTTGGGCAGAGAAGTGGCAGATGAGGTTTAACACTGACAAATGTAAGGTTATGCACATGGGAAGGAAAATACATGTCACCAGTACGTACTAAATGATAAAACACTGGGTAACACTGACATGGAAAAGGACTTAGGAGTTTTGTGGACAGAAAACTGTAGAAACTAGTGTCAGGCAGCTGCTGCCAAGACCAATAAGATAATGGGTTGCATCAAAAAGGGGCATAGATGCCCGTGATGAGAACATAGTCCTGCCGCTTTACAAATCACTTTTCAGACCACACATGGAGTATTGTGTACAATTCTGGGCAGAGCAGGTAAGGGTTCAGAGGAGGGCAACTAATGTAATGACTGGAATGGGTGGACTACAGTACCCAGAAAGATCAAAACGAGGGTTATTTAGTTTATAAAAAAAGAAGACCGAGGGGAGATCAAATCACAATGTATAAATATATCAGGGGGCAGTAAAGAGATCTCTCCCATGATCTACAGTATTTATACCCAGGACTGTGACCATGACATTGGTCTAGAGGAAAGAATGCTGCTACACAAACATAGAAGATTCTTTACTGTAAGAGCAGTGAGACTATGGAACTCTCTGCCTGAGCAGGTGGTGATGGTGAACTCAATGAAAGAGTTCAAGAGGAGCCTGGAAGTATTTCTGAAGTGTAATAATATTACAGGTTATAGTTATTAGATTTCTGGAGAAGGGTCGTTAATCTAGGAAGTTATTCTGATTACCTGATTAGAATTGGGAAGGAATTTTCCCCCTAAAATTAGGAAAATTGGCTTCTACCTCATAGGGGTTTTTGCCTTCCTCTGTATCAGCCTACAGGATAACAGGCTAAACTGGATGGAAGGATCTCAGTTTTCAGCCTTACAAACTATGTTAGTATGTTACTGTGTCACAATAGGTCATGTTCTGATGACACATTCCCTCATGTCTCCTCCTATTTTCAAAAAGTGCACATTTTGCTACTATAATATGCCAGTAACCATTGCCAGATTGGAGGACATGATATTAGGCTACTCGGACGGTGCAGTCCTGCTGTTTCTGGGACACTTAATAATACCTGGAAAGGCAGTCTGAGTCATTTCAAAAAGGTTATGTCTATATGCTGTGAAAAGGTTCACTTTGAAGTTGTTTACAACTTATGTTATTTGTGCAAAAAAATATTAAAAGAAACATAAATTTATACCAAGGTATGACACACATACTGATGTTCATGAAACATCAGCCAAAAGTCTTTCATTATAAAAAAAATACAAAAAGTATATAAATTCAGTACCCACTCTTCATATCATATTATTGGGGTTTTGTCCTCTAACACCCCTGTTCTTAGAGAAAATGTCTGACAAAATCTGAATTTTAGAATGTACTCTTTAGCACCTTGAACACTAATGAATAAAATAGGTGCATAATTGTCAACATTGATCTTTTAATTATCAGATCACTAATCAGAGTCTACATGCAATCTTAGAGTACCATACACACCAATATGTCACAACCTTTGAAACACTTGTGACATGAGCAGCTGCATTTAGAAAAGCTTTGCAATCCTTATAATTGCACAATTAACAAAATTAGCAAGTAAGTCAATTTGCAGGATCCATTAATGTCAATATGAAGCTTATTCCACACTAGCAGAACAATCAGGACAGTCCCTCTATGTCCAATGTTACAATGTAAAACACTATTTAATTTATTACAACACAACTCTAGATGGTTCTTTCATGCTAGGAAAATGTGTGATAACCTACGATGCTATAAAGGCTTTAGGGGAAGTAACCCCTGTTCCCGCCCTTTAGGCGCTCTACAGACACCACATTTCCACTGCTCCATAGTCCAGTGGCACAATGCTTTCCACCACTTCATCTGATGCTTAACATACTGTACCATGCACTTTAGCTCTTGGCTGCCCTGTTCTATGAGTCTGCATTGTCTACAGCTTCATGGCTCAGCTGCTGTTACATCTAAATGCTTCCACTTCACAATAATAGTATTGATAAGTTGACCGGGGAGGATCTAACAGAAATGTCATGAAGTAACTTGTGGTAAAGGTGGCATCCAGTAATTTTATATATACAGTAACATCTTGAAAGGAAACCTGATTTTTCACCATCAAAACACAAGGAAAAGTATACATATGTGGTATCACCGGATTCGTACAGGCCTGGAAAATGAAGATCACAAGTAAATTTTTCCACATAATGAACACTGTAAAAAAATGTTTTTTGTTTTCCAATTCCACCACCCTTGGAATTTTTTCCCCACTTTCCACTACATTCTATGTAATAATAAATGGTGTCTTTGGAAAGTACAACTTGTCCTACAAAAAATAAGCCCACCATACGGCTATGTGAACAGAAAAAGTTATGGATCTTGGAAGGCATGTCAACAACACATGACTATTCCAGCCAATCACTGAGCTCAGCAATGCACTGAAGAACCCAGTAATTAGTGGTAGTAGTTATGTGTTATAAATGTAAAGCCACCACTAAGTTGAGCAATAAGGGTTTTGCCTGGAAAACCGGAGTGATGGTACTGGATCGGTTAATACTTAAGTCTTCATTATAGGTCATTCTCTAGCACTGTGGATTTTTTTGCTAAAAC
This sequence comes from Bufotes viridis, assembly GCA_033119425.1. Lineage (NCBI taxonomy): Eukaryota > Metazoa > Chordata > Amphibia > Anura > Bufonidae > Bufotes > Bufotes viridis. The sequence goes on along the minus strand of CM065594.1, from coordinate 181,984,567 downwards.
TGGACAGCCCTTTCAAAAAATGCTGTCTAATTTACAACAATCACTACCTCAATGGCTATATTTAGTCCCACTCTCCATTTACATTCACAGCAATAATAAAATACATTAAAATATATATATATATATATATATATATAGCAAACAGCATTTTGAACACAGGGTTGAGATAAAAGTCACACCTACAGATTATAGCACTGTGAAAGATCTAGTAAGATGAACTCCCTAGTCACCAGCCTCTTTTGGGTCTTAGTAGCTAAGAAATTTCTCTTCTAAGACCCAAAACAGGCTGGTGCTGATATGGGTCATTAGAGCCTGGCTATTATGTGAGAGCTGAGCTACTGCTCTCCCTTGCATGGGAGACTGTGCAGGGTTTTGACAAGGATGTCTTAAAATGGTGATGGCCTAGGCCTAAGCCTCTTTGTGACCACAGTGAAAGGCATATTGGCAGTTACTAACAGGTTAAAAGAAAGAGAACATTTATCTTACTCATAAAAATGGCTGCCATGTTGCCTATTCTTTAATAAACTACCACCTACTGGGCAGCACTGTGGCTTATTGGTTAGCACTGGGGTCCTAGGTTCAAATCTGACCAAGGACAACATCTGCATGGAGTTTGTTCTCGCTGTGTTTGGGTGGGTTTCCTTCCACACTCCAAAGACATACTGATAGGGAACTTAGATTGTGAGCATTAAGCTAAAGTCTGTAAAGTGATGTGGAATATATCAGCGCTATATACAGTAAATAAATACTACAAAACTGCAGCATATGGACAAGAATATGGATCTGAACCACTTCTAGCACTTTTTAGTCAGTTTTTAACGTCTAAAAAAGTTTAATTCTTCACCTTTTTATGTCTAGTTTTCACTTGTTATAGAATAATCTTTGAGTCCTGTTCTATTGCATTTAAACTCAGACTAAAAGGCACCCTAATTTAAGGTTTCCTAAATCACATCCAACACTAGAGACATAAAGGTTACAGCTCAGTCAGCAAAAGGCGCTGGCAAACACAGCGACATGCTGCGCTGATATTCATAAATTAATCTGTGGAGAGGAGAAAGACTGGAGAGAGAAAGAGAAGGTGAGCAGAGAAAAAAATTGGTTACATAAGGCTAAGCCAAGGTGACACTTCACGGAGAGTACATCACCGCACAACATATCAATAGAGTTTGCTACATCTATTTGAATTTATAATTTTAGGCTGGTATTTCAGAGTCGAAATACCAAGCCATGATTTTCAATGAGGTTTCTATTTTAAGTCTCAGTGCAGATTAGAGGGTGCTTATAACTATATTAGTCAAAGTAGTATAACGTTAATGAAGAACCAGGACCTGATTATGTTAAAGATGAAATAAAGAAACACATATAAAATATAATACTTACAATCACACTTCAAACACACAGTTTGCACTATTTGTTTCCAAAAGAAACATCAAGAAGAAATCCACAAGAAAGATCAAAAAAGTAAATAAATAAAAACAAAAAAAATCCTACTTTCTATCTTACCTGTTAAAAATTATCACCTGCTTTAAGATATACAAGGAAGAACCCAAATAAATAATGGTACATAGACTGCCCCACAAGTGTGCTTTTTCTTCTTCAGACTATGGGCAGATATTTTAGTGTCAATGCTATGGGTGCCAGAGTGCATTTATTAAAAAGAGGGTAGCAACAAGGAGGGAAGAAAGGTAGGGCCTCTACACCGTTCTATCCTACCATATAGTGCATAAGTAATTTGCTGTATGCAAACCACATGACAAGACTAGTGCCCAAATAATGTACCTAGAAGCATATAATACAGCTGTATAATTTCTATATGATACTACATAAAATATAAAACCACAATACACCACTAAATATTAGATGGTTTTAGATTGTTCCTCCTTGTCCTGTTCACAGAGACCCCTCTAAAATTGGGGCTGTGAGTAATTGTTCAGTTTCCCAGCCGCTAAAACCAGCTATCGATGGGGGCACCAATGCTTAGTTCATGCCCCAATAACATTAACAACTAGTCTGTGCCTCCTGCGACAGTCTAACGGGCAGCCCTAATTATTTTGAACCTGGTTTGTTTGGAGTTCTTCCTTGTATTATTTTACCTATTAGGTTCATGGACGAGGAAAAAGTATTCATTATAGAGGTAAATTGTCAAAGAAAATCACTGGAACAAGCTTTGAAGTGATCTAAGGAGTAAAGTGCAATAAAGTCCTACAAAAAATCCACACTGTGGGACCAATCTTAACATTAGGTAGGAGAGAAGCCATGATGGTTTTAACATTTACCTTGTAACAGTGTAAACTTGTGCCAGTGTAAATTTTGTTTCCAGAATACAGATTGCAGTTAACAGTGGTCTATAGATTCATAATGGATTTTCAAGGTCACCTAAAGGGAATTATATATTGGTTGCTATACTCTTTAGAATATTCCTGATTGTGACATGTATTGTACAGTTCTCTAATATGCTATATAAGACATCACTTAAATATATCTAAACTACGGAACAATAGGGAAAATGCCACGAAAAATAAAACCTAACATTTTTTCAATAACACAGAGATGGGAAAAATAAGTCTGAGATTCATTCAAGACAAACCATAGTTATTTAGAGTAAATCCTTTAAAATCCCCATCTCTTTATAATAAGGGTCAGTGTGCAAGTCTTCCATTGAGATAAAGCATTTTCTGCTGTAGAGTATTATGGGGCACTTATTGTCATTGTATTTCAGAGGTGTCATCTGGGGGAAGGTAACAGGACAATTACTATTCATAGGCCTACATTACCATATGTCATCCTTTACCCATTTCTGTCATGCCATTGTATGTTTATATTCTATGACTACTGGACCATACACGTAATGTAGAAGATAAACGCAGAACAATGCATTTTAATGGACTTTCCTTCCCACACACCAGCTCCACTTCATTCCTGACTAAAACCATTTATTCCACAATATTAACAGGAGACATAAGAACAAGGGATGAATGCTTTATTATAGTAAACAGAATAATGGTTCATGTATGGCATCCAATATTGTCATTAGCCCATGAATTTTGAAACCCTCTTCATATGTAAAGAGAAGCAGTTGCAGAATGGCAGTGCCCACATCATCACAGCACCATAATACTACAGGCACTGGTCCCATGCAGACTCTTGACTGTGCCATACTATTACAGGGTGGGCCTTTAAGCAGTTAGGCAAACATTATTTCACTACATTATTTCCTCTACCAGCTAATAGTTCACTGGCCTGCTATGTGACAACTCTATTGTGGTGTGGGCAGACTGGCTGCGCTCTTGCGTACTGGTTGCGGTTAACGTATTCCTGTGTATGCTGGCTGCTGGCTTCTGTGGGTGTGTGTGAACATTTCCCTGTGACTTGTACGCTCTCTGTGTCTGCTCATGTAAGAGTTAATGTTTCCCAGGCCTGAGTGTCTTAATCACTCTGCTATTTAGACCTGTGAGCTGTGTGCCTTGGAGTTCAGTCTGTTTTCTGTCTCCAGGAAATCTGTGTGCAGGGCATGTGCGATCCTGAACGCAGTGTTTGTGACTTCTACCCTGACTTGTGTGGTCAGCCTGATTGTTCATCAATGTCTCATACGTCTTTGATATGGCTTTGGCTATTTTCTGTTCTCACCGTGAACGCCATTGGTTGTATGTATCCTGATCCATGTGGACTCTGGTTTATGTTTTGATCCTCATTCTTTGTCTTAGATCTGATTTACTTGTGATCTTGATTCATGTCTGTTTACTGTAGTATGTTTTTTAGTATGCTGTGTAAACAGGTCGCTGCAGTTCTTACTGCGGGTGCTAGGACTGGGTTCCTGCACTTAGCCACCATAGGAACTGTCAAGCAATTGGGGGCTGTTGTTTAGGACACATAGTTAAAGCAAGTAGGGACAGTTTTCAAGTGAGACTAGGTATGCACTGTTCCCTACCCTTATGTCCGCTTGGATTATGATTTTGTGTCTTGTACGGTTCGTTTTATAAAGCGTTTGTTTTTGCGCATTTTGTGTCTGTATGTCTTGTCTGCGAACACTTGGGATATGTTCAAGTGTTCTCCAAACCCCTGAACATGACAAAGTGATTCAGTCTAAAGACTGACCCTTGATGACTTTCAACCAAGGTCAGCAAAGCCCCTTAGGCCTGTGGCTTTATTCATAATATAGTAAACCACTTTCACGCAAAATGCATTAGCAAATACATTTTAGCAGATATTCAGTAGTTGTTTTCTTGTTATATTATTTCAAAATACAATGGATTATAAAATAGAGATATCATGATGGCATTATATATTACTTTGAAATACGAAATTTAAAGGTTTAGAATCTAACCTCATGGAAACATATAATGTGGGTAACAAAATTAAGGCTTAAGAAAAAGTACAGATATCTACTATAAAATAACAAGTAAATGGGAAGGAAGAAGAATGAATTTGTGGATGACCAATTACAAATCTGTTACTCCAGTATCAGCTCTGAATTATTGAGCCATTGCACATTAAATAGAATGCAATCATTTCTAAGAGGTTGTCATTCCAAAAACTTCAATATAATGTACACCTGATCCACTCCTCTTTTAAAAATGATTCACTCCTGTTTTCTCTTTTGTCCTTTCCATTGCCCCCCCTAATTAATGCAGGTCAGGTCCTGGACTTGCCTCAGCTCATTGCCACAATATAAATAGATAGGATAAAATAAATCATGTTATTGCCAAATGGTCTATATGAGCAACTAATGACTTGAAAACCCCAGTTTTTTTTATGCAGTTCCACGAAGCTCATTCTGGAAAATAATAATACTGCCTATATCTGCCCCTTCTGTCCAATCTAAATGCATCTGACCTAAAATAGCTGTGATAATCAAACTGCCTTTGGCAATATTCTAGAAGAAGAGATAAAGTCTATCTTTGACTCACTCATTCACAATGATGTGAAGATTGCACAGCGATTTATGGTATTCTTCCCACTCTTCTAGCATCATGGTTTCTTAACTGAACCCTCGTTGGGACTAAGAAAAATATCTCTTACTCCATTTTTCAATCCTTTTGACAATCTATTGCCCTGGAACCAAGATCTGGGTGCATAAAAATACCATGCTTGTACTGGTTTGCCTTTAGGATGTTGTCAGTAGTTGTGTCCTAAAGCTTGTCCAGTCACAGATCTACCCTCTGCCCTAATGGACCACAGCTAAAAAGCAGTGAAGAAGCAAGATCACTGGAAAGTATTGTAATTAGTCGGTGATGATTCCCTGTAGGTATTAACTTGTCTCTACACTGAATCCTATCTTCAAAATAGGAATAGAAGATTATACTTCAGAATAGCAGAGGCCATCTCCGAAGTTTTAAGACCGTTAATGCAGCAATCATTACATTAAGAGTAGGTTTTAAATGGTAAAACAGTATTTTTGGTCACTTATTCCACAGAGGCAACTATCTTTGGAATAAGGTTCCAAACAACTGTAAAAAAAAGGTGTTACAGGGGTTGGCCACTTTGTGAAGTTTTACTGTAGCTCACTGTATGATTGGCAGTTGAACACAAAAACATAGGACAGGACACTGGAGGCAGAGAACAATGTTTACAGTGTGCAGGCACCACTCATTGTGGAGCCTGCACAGTAGAAGAAAGGACAGAAATCCTGGATGAATGCTGGATGAACGGGTGGGGTAGTTAACACAGTCATACAATGACGTTAGGTGTAAGGGCCACGGTGGCAAAACAAACCACAGACACTCTTTATAGCAGCAGCAGCGAGGAAGAAAAGAGCTGGATTAACAGAATATGGATGGAAGTTGCTTAGCACGTAAGCAGCACTAACTATCCTACAATGAGTTACAGAAACATGTTTCAAAAAAGCCAACCTCTTCTTGGAAAGTCCACTTTCTTCTCTGGTCTCTGCAATTCTTTGTCCAGAATTTTAAGAACAATTTTATGCATCAATGTTGCTTTACACCTAATTCCTTAAACATTTTATGTGGCCACTCAAAGTATTCTATTCTCAGTGCTTCAGACTGCAAACACAAATGGCCTTCAATTCATCCATAAACAAGGTCAACATGTTTGACAAGCTGAGGAGGAAAGAGAAACAAAAGCTAACAATCAAAATAGCACAAATAATGAACCAGACCACCACTAACTTATAGAAACTGAAATCAGACTTTGTGCTGGCCACTCTGGTTAGCAAAATTTAAGGGGCTGAAATATTCACTCTTTAACTCCTATACAGTTTGCATCTGCAGAGTATTCACCAACTATTGGAGAACACAGGTTAGAGTCTAACCAAACTGAACTGTGTGGACATATGTATTTTTTCAGCTTTACAAATTATGTTAAAGTTAAGCTATGTAACGTGAGCAAAGGGTCAACACCAGGTAACAACAGGGCCAGGTATCAAAGACAGGTCACAATGCAGAGTTAGGGGGCTAGCTGTAAAGAAACAGAGGAGAGGAAGAGTACAGGGTCATGTTCTGTGACTGCAACCAGCAAACTCTACATCTGCTACCTATCTTCCTTCACTACTCCAGTTAGAATAAGGCTACCTGTATGATTTCACAAGAGCCTGCTGGACTTGGCTTCTAGGGACTCAGGTTATGTCTGTGGAGTAAGGCAGCAGAAAACAGATGTGAGCTAGAAGACATATTAGATACCAAGGCATTACAGAAGAGTAAACCAACCTAGAGGCAAGAAAGTTAGGCAGCTAAAACAGCGGACAATGGGTTAAACCAGCCTAATTAGCACTCAATGGATGAATCCAAAATCTAGCTGAGGTCAATATATAGGAAGATGCTGCAGAAATGGATCACTGTTCTGAGCACACAAAACTCACAGGAACTAGGACAAAAATCAGGCTTAGCAACTTTAAAACAGCCTCCTAAAACAGCCATGCACTGAATAATGGCTAGGTAATTTAGTGACACTAGCCAAGTTGAAACCAGTGATGGAACGGCAGATAAAAGGGAGGTCAAAAAGTCTAAGTTTATGCAAGTAAGATTGAGAAAAGGGTTAATAAACTAGAGTAGTCAAGGGAAGCCAGGTCAGAAAACAGGACTCTGCAATAGCAATCCAATATAGCACACCAGGTGTCGGATACAACTGACACATATCAGGGCCAGTCAGCTTTAAGTAGAGCATCAAGTACTCTGACTGGCCATTCATCTGAACCTTTTGACTGCTGGAACCGGTGAGTATTATTTTACTAGCATGGTCAGCATTGCATATTGCGAGTGCCACCCTGCACTTGGCAGGGACATATGTTGCAGGAGTGGCAGAAGGTATGTTACATTTACAAAGTCTCCACAGGATCATGGCCTTGAGATGTTTTGACTTCCTAAAGTCTTTATAAAGACTCTAGGAAGTTGAAACATTGCAACTTTTTGGTGAATAAATCAACACAATGAAAGGAAGACACTGAGCTATCTCTAATCTGATATGGTTTAAAAGGGACCGTCAGGCTAGGACCTGGTACAACCACTTAATGGACCTAACAACTACCAATGTGTGACTGTAAGTGCTGATACACTTCTTCTCTTGTGAAACACTAAGCTTTTTTAAATCTTTTAGAAAGAAAGCATATTGCATATGTTTTTCATGTGCAGATCTCTTTCTCTTGATTTGCCCAGCAAAAGGTTTGGGATGAACTCCATATCGATAGAATCTACCTGGTCATCTCTAGTATATTAAATTATAAATACCTCCTTGTGCTTCATGGATAAATGTGCCTCTATTCTTTATCCACTAAGTTTTTGGTAGTATCCTTGATCTGTACAATCAATGCCATAATAAAAAAAAAATTTAGTATTGAGCGAGCATGCTCGGCTGAGTACTGGTTCGGCTCGAGCATCGCTATGCTCGGCAGATCCGAGCACTCGGCTAAGTACCACATGTGCTCGAGCGCCATGCTCGAGTCTCCTCCCCGCACGTTTGGCGCTTGCTAAGCAGCCAATAAATGTGCAGGTAAGTATTGCCATCACTGTAATGCCATTAGACATGTTTTCTACTGGAATTACAGTGATTGACTGGCCAGAACGCGTCATCGGGTGCTATATAGCACCCGGTCACGTGAATTCGGCTCATTGCGAGTCAGGGAGAGCTGCTGTTAGGAAGGGACAGTCAGTGTAGGGCGAATTTCATCTAAAAATTATCATTGAGAAGACTTTTCAAAGAACTAGCAGTCTTTTTAAGGACTATTGTTAGAGGTGCCGGGCAGCCAAAATTGTTTTGGGGGGATTTATTTTTTTTTGTCTGTTTTTTGTCTGTTTTTTCGACTGTTAGTGAGTAGTGACATTTTCTGTATTCCACAAACTCTGCTTGCTGTGAGCAGTGAGACACAAATCTACACTTACATCTAGACTGTGTGTGGCCTATATTTAATTCAAAAAACAGTGACAGACAGTCATTTTCTGTATTCCACAAACTCTGCTTGCTGTGAGCAGTGAGACGCAAATCAACACTTATATGTAGACTGTGTGCGGTCTATATTTAATTCAAAAAACAGTGACAGACAGTCATTTTCTGTATTCCACAAACTCTGCTTGCTATGAGAAGTGAGACGCAAATCTACACTTATATCTAGACTGCGTAATAAGGATGTCACTGGTCGTTCCTCTTCCAATAAGTTCAGTTTCATCGTCCAAGAGTCCAATCAACACAATCGAAACCACGGGCCGTCCCTCTTAGTCATGGCCCCATTTCCGAAAATCATGACATTTTTTGCCTGAACTTGCTATTAGTGTTGATCACGAATTTTCGAATTGCGAATTTTAATCGCGAATATCGTCACTTCGAGAATTTGTGAATATTTAGAATATCACTAAATATATTCGCAATCGCGAATATATATATTTTTTAAATACCAGTTTATGCAAATTTTTATGCAATTTTTTTATATGCAAATTTTTGCAAAATGTCAAAGATTTGCATTAAATCTGCATAAAAATTTGCATAAACTGGTATTTAAAAGATACCTTTTAAATACCAGTTTATGTGATTTTTTATGCAAATTTTTATATGCAAATTTTCGCAATCAAGAAAATAATGACTGGAGATTACGAATTCGCGAATTTTCGAATATATAGCGAATATTGGCCCAAATATTCACAAAATATCGCGAATTCGAATTATTGCCCCTGCCGCTCATCACTACTTGCTATCACCATGGCACCATGAACATCGAAAGTTGAATGAGCAGACATCGATAGATCGTCAACATCACAGGGACCTGCGATCAGCTTAGAAGTTATCTAGAGTTAACAAAGCGGCAGCACACAATCACCTACAATTCTATATACACTGTCACTGGTCAGCTCAACGTCCACTCCGTTCCTCTAACAAGTTCATTATCATCAGATGATAGCCCGTTCAACACAATCAAAGCCACCGGCCGTCCTTTTTAGTCATGGCCCCAGTTCCTAAAATCATGAAAATTTTTACCTGAACTTGCTATCACCATGGTAGGCGCATAAAAGAACGTAGAAAGTTGAAAGAGCAGACATCGATAGATCGTCAACATAACGGGGATATGCAATGGCCGAAAAGTTTAGATTTTAGTCTCATCAGACCAGAGCACCCTCCTCCATACATTGTGAGAGTCTCCTACATGCCTTTTCACAAACTCACGACGTGCCTTTTTCGTTTTTAGCTGAAAGTAATGGCTTTCTTCTGCCATAAAGCTCAACTCGATGGAGCGTACGGCTTTTTGTCATCCTATGTACAGATACTTCAGTCCCTGCTGTAGAACTCTGCAGCAACTCCAGGGTTACCTTAGGTCTCTGTGCTGCCTCTCTGATTAATGCCCTCCTTGCCCGGTCCGTGAGTTTTGGTGGGCGGCCGTCTCTTGGCAGGTTTGCTGTTGAGCCATGTTTTTTTATATTTGGTTATAATAGATTTTATGGTGTTCCTGATGATCATCAAAGATTTGGATATTTTGTATAACCTATCCCTGACTTGTACTTCTCAACATTGTCCCTTACTTGTTTCAAGAGTTCCTTGGTCTTCATGGCAGTGTTTGGTTAGTGATGCCTCTTGCTTAGGTGTTGCAGCCTCTAGGGCCTTTAAAAAAAGGTGTGTATATGTAATGACAGAGCATGTGACACTTAGATTGCAAGTGGACATCATTTCACTAATGTGACTTCTGAAGGCAATTAGTTGCACCGGAGATTTTTATGGGCTTCCTAAAAAAGTGGGTGAATACATACGTACAGTACATGCCGATTTTCTGTTTTCTATTTCTAAACAGTATTATAGTTTTATTTATATATTTTTCTCATTTCACTTCACCAACTTAGACTATTGTGTTCTGATCCATCACATAAAATTCAGATTAACAAAACATTAACTTTAAGGCTGTAATGTAACAAAACACGAAAAAGGGGGTGAATACTTTTGCAAGGCACTGTACACCAAGTTTTCACAGTTGCTCAGGTTGGATGATAAATTTGGTGCATGAACAGACACTGTTGGGTTTTTACCAACTCATGGTTGGCCTCCTTTTTGACATGATTTTATGGCAAAACTGTGGTACAATTTTAGTACCCAATATAACATCTAGTACACACCCCTTTACTACTAAACAATAATCTTTTTCTATTATGTCCCAGTGGCAAGCTAGGCATAGTGGTATCACAGTACTAATAAGTATTAGCAGTAGTAATAAATCAGAGCAATTGAACTTATACTACAAGTCCAGTTGCTCTAGACTCTAACTTTTTACCATGCACACAAAATAAGCTTGATAAATGAGAACCTTCACAAACACTAGGCACAGTTCTAAAACTAGATGTGCCCAAAATACTCACTTTACAACATCTACGTGTACTCACACTAGTAAATGTGGGTTAATGCCCCCCCCCCCCCATTTAGCATAATTGTTTTCCAGGGTTACAGGCGCCAATTCAGCTGCACTCTAAGACAGCATTATCCATATGCAAACAAACCCTTTAAGGGTATGGCCAGACGTAGAGGAATTCTCTGGTTTCTACAAAGCTGTTGCCTACCTAGATACCAAATTTATTGCAGTAACACAAAATTCAAATGAAAAATTGGATACGGTACATTATAAACACAATGTGAACAAGCCTCAAGACCTTTAACGTGTAATAGACATTTTCAGTTTTAAAGAAACATGAAGTGAGAAGCAAGGTGATACAAAATCAATTTTCAGAGCAAAACAGCAATGTTTTGACATTCAAAGAAAAGCACAATGGTAAATTTAACCAGATATTGAAACATACTTTATCAATGGGAAACATATTGACATCAAATTTGAAAATCCAGTTTTTATGACATTTTCTGAGTAAAAAATAGAGTTGGAGTTATTCTCTTATTATATCTCAATATTTCTGCACCTTTGGACATTTTATGCTTTCATCTCCTACACAAATGTTTGCTTTGGAGTCTGTCGACTTCAAAATCATTTTAAAGCAATCATACCACCAAGTAGGGTATGTGACCCAAAGCATAACTATACCTTTCATGTTTAAATCTAATACTCAGAAATTTTAGATTTTTATGCAAATAAAGTTTCCTGTGCACCATGTGCAGGGCTTTCCTTACGTCATTACAACCAGCTCTAAAATCTTAATCAAACAAGCAGAGGAAACCTGGGCAGTTTTACTGGTGGAGCAATGGTGCACCAAAAATATTCTATGCATGAAAATAAAAAGAAGCATTGATCAGAATAATAGAACTGGTTTCTCACAAGAAATGTGTGGTTATATTTTAGGGCACTTACCCTAAATGGAGGTATGCTTAGGCTACTTTCACACTGGCATTTTTGGGTCCGCTTGTGAGATCCGTTTCAGGGCTCTCACAAGCGGTCCAAAACGCATCAGTTTTGCCTCAATGCATTCTGAATGGATAAGGATCCGTTCAGAATGCATCAGTTTGGCTCCGTTCAGTCTCCATTCCGCTCTGGAGGCGGTGTCCGTCTGATGAAACTGAGCCAAACGGATCCGTCCTGACATACAATGTAAGTCAATGGGGACGGATCTGTTATCAATGACACAATATGACACAACAGAAAACGGATCCGTCCCCCATTGACTTTCAATGGTGTTCAAGACGGATCCGTTTTGCCGATGTTCATGATAATACAAACGGATCCGTTCTGAACGGATGCATGCGGTTGTATTATCAGTGCGGATCCGTCTGTGCAGATACATGACGGATCCGCACAAGATGCCAGTGTGAAAGTAGCCTTAATTTGAAATGGATATTGGAAATAACAAACTGTCTTTAAAGCGAATATCCCACTAACTGTTTTTACTACAGATTTGGAGAACTTGCTCCGCTTGCTGTGGGTGGGCAACAGCTCATCAAGCTCCTGCCTTTCCCAAGATGCATAGCAATAAGTTCTTGTTGAATCCTTCTCTACTGCATAGAAAATAATACCTCACATATAGCCCCAGACATACATACATATGGTATGCAATGCCCCAATAATTTCCTTTTTCAGTTTCAGTACAGAGCTATAGCTATTTCTATGAATTTAGAGGTAGGAATGAATGAATGGTGTCTGGTCCACTTCACTGTAAGATCACTATGCAAGTACTGAGGGGAGGGGAATGAAGCAGAAAAGCTTCTGTGCATGATAGTCCATCTCTGAAGGTGGGCCAGAAGATAAACTGCACAGGGTTCCTCAAGGGAGGAAAGTGTAATAAAGTGTACATAAAAAATTAAACAATATTTTTGGTGAATGCTGCAATACTACTTAAAGGGCATCTGTCAGTAGATTTGCAGCTATGAAACTGGCTGACCTGTTCTATGTGCGTTTGGCAGCTGAAGGCTTCTGTGTTGGCCTCATGTTCATACGTGGCCGCATTCCTGATAAAAATTATGTTTTAATATATGCTTTAGCCTCTAGGAGCAACAGAGGCATTGCCATTACACCTAGTGGCTCTGCTTTCTCCACAACTGCTGCACCCTCTTTACTTTGATTGACAGGATGAGATGTGATCACGTTCACATTGCCCAGCCCTGACAATCAATGTGCAGAAGGGGAGGCAGTTGCAGAGAGAGCTGAGACTGTAGGTGTAATGTCAATGCCCCCATTGCTCCCAGATGCTCATTTGCATATATTAAAACATCATTTTTCTTAGCAATGCGGACAAATATTAACATGGACCAACACAGATGCCTTCAGCTGCCAAGTGCACATGCAACAGGTCAGCCAGTTTCATAGGTAAAAATCTGCTGACAGATGTGCATTAAAATGTCCAATTTACTGCATAGTAATACTTTTCCTGAGATACTACTTTCAGTTGTGTTTTTGCAACTATTATTAGTTTTCTTGAAAAACTAATAGCACATTTATTATCTGTTCACAATACTTTTCACCCTGTATAATCAGGGTGAAATCAGTTAGAGTGATTTCTAACTAAGGTAGGGTAAGGTTTATCAGGTCTACAGCAAAATCCAAGAAGTGGCTGAATAATGTAATTAATATCCAAGTGAATGTTAAAAATTACCAATAGAAAAAATGTGTATATCTATTAGGATATATGTGTATGTCCAGTATGATATCAGTTATTTCATCCTCCAACACTACTACAGAGGCCAAAATCACATTGGCATTACTTTTGTTGTTCTGCACTGCTATCAGAGCAGAACAATGAAAATAATGAAAGCATTGGACTCATCACAAGATGGATACAATTGACACCCAATGGATTCCATTGAGTATAATGTGACTCAGCATCATGCAAGACGAAATAGCAGAGCCTCTGATGCAGAAGTGGACATGGCCAATGTTATAGGAAAGAATAAGGCTTCAAGTGTTACTCTAGATACATGTACAAATCTGTTCTTCCACGTGACATATTCTAAATTATGCAGTATTACAGAAGCATTGTCCCTTACAGACAACAGTAGAGACACCAGATGTTGTGTTACAGAATCCATGCATGTGTCGGAATAGACTCCAAGACAGAATTTGGGCAATGAAAGGGATATAATGGAAGGAGGAGAAAGATAAAGAAATAAGAAAAGTAGACCAAGTGATAAATTCACGCATGAGCGAGCAAGTTGGTTGAGGATATTACATAAACACATGTACATACTTGTTCCTGTATTCTTGCTTCTCTTTCTAAAATGCTTAATCTACTGTAAATTGCAGACAGAAATAAAACAGACATGCATAGAAAATTGTTTGTAGAAGCCATAATTTTCCTTCCACAATAAATTTTACAGACAACACCAAAACATATCGACAGAATGTTTAGCCTCAGTATGTCAGGGACGTAGGTCAATAAACTCATTTTCCTAAACTACTGTTATTTATCAATAATAACTGCAGAAAAATATTTATTTTTCAGAACATTCTGTACTATTTTTAAAACACAAAAAAAAAAGAGAAAAAAAGACCCCCTGGTAAGTCTGGATAATTAAGATTGACAAATACATCTCTTGCTCTCAACAGGGGATTTATGTTTTACTCATTTTTTCTTAATTTGCTCAGTGCCTTCACGCCTTTCAGATACTTAATATGTTATATTTGGCATTCTTTTCATTAAACTCTAAAATATTGCTGGTGCCCAGCTTTTTCTTGAGCGTTTTGCTAATTACTAAGAAGAAGAAGAGAGAATTAACCGAGACTTTTTTTTTTTTGCAAATTACAAAGAATCAAAAATTATATTTAGCAGTAAGTTATCATTTCCAAGTTTAAATGGGTTGAATCCACCACAGTAGTGCACCTATTGTTCTAAATGCATCCACACATGTTGGTATCTGGTGTAGGATGTCTATGTGGCACTTGTGGTCCGCTGCAGGTATCCTCCATTGTATGTATTTCTTGCTGGGGATCGCCATTAGCAACAGACCACATGTGCAGGATTTGCTCTCCTGGTTATAAATGCACAACTGCATATGAGGTTGAGCATTTTCTGCTTTTTGAGACCATGTTATATCGTTATGTCATTTGTATATGTATGTCTGGAGGTGTATAAACTCCAAATTTTTATGCACCTATTTTTATCTATAGGCAGCATTAGGTGCACCTGTGAGGCCTGCATCATATCAGTCAGCTTTAGGTGGGACTCACAGCCTCCTCCCTCCTCCCATTGCATGTGTGGTTTCACACTGGAGGCAACTGGTAGCTGTTTGCTGTGAGTCGGACCTTACGCTTCTGTAAGTCGCCCACTGGCCCCTAGTACTGCCCATATGGCACAGGTAGGTTAGCGTTAGGTCCTGCGTAATCTGAGATACCTTGACGGGGTTCGTGGGCTCCGGTATGTTCTTTATATAAGGATATATTGGCTAAAGTCTCATTTTAACATTAGTGTGAGGGTTTAGTCAGATTTTGTTGATTGCATCCACCATAGTAGTGCATCTATTGTTCTAAATGTTTATTTGACCAAGTTTAAATGGGCTGAACAAAGATTTAAGCCTATCCTCAATTCACAGAATAGGGGAAAGATGTCTGATCAGTGGAGGTCTAATCACTGGGCTCCCCTATTTTTTATGAGCAATTTGTGTCATGCCGAAGATAGGCGCTCATAGGGTAAATATATCAGAGACATATGGGTTTTAGATAAAACAGTGTAAGGGAACTGATTTTCAAAAGGACAACGCATTTCGGGGTACAGGCAACCCCTTTCTCAAGTCTCAAATGAGGTAATGGGAGCATCCACTGATCTCTAACTAGATCGCAGAATAACTGGTGTGAGCGGTGGGCCTGATGTACGGCCTCTGAATGTGGCAAGTGAATGACGCCGCTCAGATATTTTTTATGAAAACAGGGGTCCTGAATCTCCCCAGTACAAATGGTACAGTGACTGAGCATGCACATTGCCACTCCATTCACCTCTGTGGGACTTCTGAAAAGAAGCAGAGTACAGCACTTGGCTATGCCCAGAAGTCCCATAAAGATAAATGGAGCGGTATCACGTATACCCTATGGCCACTCCAGTAGAACAAAGGGAACAAGATTAGCTGTCCAAGAGGTCGGTGTTCAATCGATCAAAACACTTATCTCCTATTCTTTCAAAACCACATTCAAGTATATAAGATTTTTCCACTGCATATGGTATATGAAGTTGATTTGGATTTGACAATGTCACGTACACGCTATTATGGCCATTACAGTTGTTTAAAGGGCTTCTGTCACCCCCCAAAAGTCTTTTTTATTTTCGGGGCTCACAAAAATGCTTATAGGGCGATTATTCTATATCTACTGTTTTTAACTTTTTATGTAGGTTAATTTCGCTAAAAACGCAATTTTATAATATGTAAATTACCTCGCTACCAGCAAGTAGGGCGGTTACTTGCTGGTAGCCGCCGCATCCTCCTTTCGAAAAAACGCCCCCTCCTCCTGTTGAGTGACATTTTGAATGGAGACAGGGCCAGCCGGAGGAGGAGAGCGCTCGCTGGCCCTGTCACTCAACAGGAGGAGGGGGCGTTTTTTCGAAAAGAGGATGCGGCGGCTACCAGCAAGTAACCGCCCTACTTGCTGGTAACGAGGTAATTTACATTACATTAGTAGATATAGAATAATCGCCCTATAAGCATTTTTGAGAGCCCCAAAAAAAAGACTTTTGGGGGGTGACAGAAGCCCTTTAAATTGGTCATGCATGTTCAATGACTCCATGCAAAGGATGTATGATCTTTCTAGAAATGTGCATTCAAAAGAAACATGAATTGTGGATGAAAGATCTTTCTTTTATGCTGCATTTTACACAACTGTGGTGCCGTCGTGCTGCGGACCACACACCAAGTGTCACGAACGCGCCGAGACATACGGACGCCCCTGCGACTGTGAGTGGCAGGAGATCTTTGAGACTGGCAACACATACTTTGATTTGACATGTTTACCTTGTGGATCAATAGGCGTCTGTGTTGATTCTGGTACTGGCCACTCCCTTAACCTCTAGGTGTTGCTATTGTGGTCATTTAACTTTCCCTATTTATAGTTGTTTCTCCCACAATTCTGTGTGGTTTATAGCTTCAGTTAGACCTGTGGATAGCTGGTGTTTGGATCTCTGTTGAGTTCCTGGTGCTGCCATAGCTTCCTGGCAGTTAAATGTTACCTTTTCCTTTGTATTTAGTCTTTTCTGTGTGTTGCATTTCCATGTTGTTTTGTATTAGGCCTTAGGGAGACTCCCGTTTATCCTTCTTTTTGGAGGAACAAGATGTCTTATTCCTGTCATTAGTACCAGGGTCCTTTAGGGTTAGATAGGACTCTAGGTATTCCTGTGTATGAACTCACCTACCCCTGGGGTGTGTTCATACTGGTAGTCAGTCAGGGCTTTGATTAGCGTTTTCACTAGGAGGTGTCCATCTTCCTTCCCTAGTTTTCAGACCTTATTTCCTTTCCCCTATCCCTCCTATGTTTGGTGTGGGGTTTCCCTCCCACACTAGAGCGTGACATTATAAACCGCCCCAAACCGTCATTTTTTTTGTTTGTTCGAGTGCAGCCATGGATCCAATTGCTGCACTGGCAGGACAGTTGCAAGGGCTGTCTTTGGAAGTAGCCACACAAACTTCTTGCAGATGCAGAGACCACAGGCTGTTGGTCCTGGTGGTGGAGACCAGGCCTATCTAGAGCCTAAAGTTTCCCTCCCGGATAGATTCTCTGGGGAAATAATTTCATTTTGTTTAGGGAGGCATGCAAACTGTATTTTAGGCTTCGTCCACACTCATCTGGGGATGAGAATCAGTGAGTCGGTGTGGGATGCGCAGTCATGAGCTTTTTCTATGCTGACCGGATTGCAGTCTCTCCGGCCGGTGGATGATATTTTTGAAGCTTTCAGTCTTATCTATGATGATCCGGATCGGACATCCAAAATCAAGCTGCGTTGCCTTTGTCAGGGAGATTGTTCTGCTGATATTTATTGCTCTGAGTTTAAGAGGTGGGCTACGAATACGGAGTGGAATGATCTGGCTCTCCGTAGCCAGTTTTGTCAGGGTTAATCAGGGAGGCTGAAGGACGCTTTGACCTTTCATAAAACTCCTGCTTCTCTGCAGGCTACTATGTCTCTTGCCATACGCATTGATAGACGCCTGAAAAAAAGATGTAGGGGCCCCGACTATCACATGATGTATCGTCCTCCTCGGACACTTTGAATGAGGATACTCCTGAGTTTAGGTCTTGGGACCTACCCATGCAGCTAGAGGGAGCTACTCCTCTATCCGCTTTTCAGCATAATGGTCATAAGAAGGGAGCAGCTGCAGACAAAAATAGAACATGCTCTTTTTTCTTGCGAAGTTGCGAACCATAAATTTGGGCCCGTTCTCCGGAAATGCAGATGCGGACTGCACACTGTGTGCTGTCCGCATCCATTCCTGCCCCATTGAAAATGAATAGGTCTGCACCAGTTCCGCATAATTGCGGAACGGGTGCGGACCATTCATACAGACACCTGTTCCCTGCGAGTCGGGCAGCGCATGACGCAGAACTGGGAGGGAAATTCAAATCAACAAAGTGACATACACACACAAAGAGTGATATAGTGTAATCTGTGAGGATTAAACTGTATCAAACCAAATCACCTCAGATTTGTCCCTAGGTATCATTCTCCAGTGCGCTGCCTGCCCTTTTACTGTCATTTCTGCCTGTACATTTTTCAGCCATAGCATCAAAAAAGTGTCAATTGAGTGCAAAAGCAGTTTTAGACCAGATAAATGACAGCAACAGTGACTTAGACGTACTCGCTGAATTGAGCGATAGCGATTCATGGGGAAATTCCTCATCCGACACTGATCAGACAAGTGACAGTGACGAATCTGCACCTGAGCTCAGCGATGTGTGAACCTGGTTCCCTATTGACTGTGGTACGGGTCAGGCAGCTCCCCCAAGATTCCCGTTTACTGGAACACCTGGTATCAAAGTAAACATTGAGCACAACAACCAATTGGCATACCTACAATCATTTCTGACCAATGAGGTAATTGAAAAAATTATTACAGAGACAAGCCGGTACAAAGAATAACAATCTGCTACTCTGTGTCGCAAGTTTTCAAGAAGCAGAAAGTGGAAACCAGTGACCAAAGATGACATTTGGAAACCTCTGGGCCTAATACTTCAGGGAGTGGTGAAAAATACCCTGCAGAAATGGTATTGGACCACTAATAAATTACTTGCAACTCAATTTTTGGCACCGTCATGTCAGAGTACAGATTTTCCCAGATTATGACATTTTTTCACTTCACAAACAATGAAGAATTTGCTGAAACTACTCACCCTGCACCAAAACTAAAGAAAATTTGGGAAATATATCAAATGATTGTAAAGAATTTCCAACAGACCTATGTGCCAGAAAGAGACATCAGCATAGATGAAAGTCTAATGGCCAACAAGGGACCGCTCAGCTGGATACAGTACATTGCATGTAAGAGGGCACGATTTGGCATAAAATCCTATATGCTCGAATCGTCAACTGGCTACATTTGGAATTCAGTTATATACACTGAAAAAGATACAAAATTCAATCCAAAGTACAGCAACTATGGAATGTCAACATCTTCCTTCCTCACACTAATTGAACCATTGCTAAATCAGGGCTATTGTGTAACAACCAACAACTTTTATACATCTCCAGAACTTTATGAGTTTCTTCTAAAAAACTAAACTGATGCCTATGGAACTATTAGGGCTAACCGCCATGACATGCCATAAATGTTTGGCAAGAAGAAGCTGAAAACTGGAGAAATGGTTGCCTGGCAGAAAGGCAAGATGATGGCACTGCATTGGCATGACAAAAGGTGTGTTCCTAATGAGTACTGTTCATAATACCTCAATTGTTATGGTACACATGAAAGGTGGGAAAGAAGTCATGAAGCCACAAGTAGTGATAGACTACAATAAAACCATGGGAGGTGTCGACATAGCCGACCAAGCAATTACATTCTACCCAGCAATGCGGAAACAGCAAAAGAAGTACTACAAGAAGATCTTCAGGCATCTTCTTGAGCAATGCTTGTCGAATGCTTACATTCTGCACAGAGAAAAGAGTGACAAGCCTCTGGTTCATTCTGAATTCATTTGGAAAGTTGCTGAACTTTGTGAACCACCAAACACCATCAATGGCTGTGAATATACCTGGACGTCGTGCTGTTGATGGTCGTCACTTCATGGACTACATTCCACCAACCGAAAAAAAAGTCTGCACCTACAAGGATTTGCGTGGTTTGTTGCTCAAAGCGTGATGATAATAGAAAAAGAATCTGAAAGGAAACCTGTTTCCATTGTCCTGATTGTGATGTCGGACTTTGTGCAGTCCCATGTTTCAAAATTTGTCACACCCTGGAGGTTTATTGAACCAATATGCAGTGTCTATTATTACAGGGACTAGTGATGTTGCCCCCTTGTTTGACAAATTGCAGTGTTTTTGATTTGATTACATTATTGAATAAAATTATATTATTTTATTAAATTATTTATTGTATTATAATTTTGTGTTTCAAACTTTATCATACGTGGAATGTCTACTAGAATTTTGTAAAATAATGTACCGCTTTGGGTACAAAATTACTGACATATTCAGACCGCCTGGGAGGTTAATTCCCATCTGACTCTTTGAGGGGTGAGAGAAGAGTCATAAAATGTGCAATTCTCTTTGACTGGTAGTACTCGATTTCTCCTGACTGTTGAGGTGGCGCTAAAGTACAAAACTGTGGGAATTGAGGTGTTTATTGACAGTGGGGCAGGGGTGAACCTGATTGATTCTCCGTTTGTATGCACGGGTTGTCACCGAGTGCATTAGAGAAAAATATTTCCATTTTTGCTATTGATTCTGCACCTCTAGCTCAGAAGTGTTTATCGCAAGTGGTGCATGATATCAGATTAAGAATGGGTGACTTTTGAGCAAGCACAATCCAACCATCAATTGGCAAGCTAGACAGATTGTGGATTGGGGTGATTATTAGTGATGAGTGGCAAGAGCGAATATTCATCATAAATTTGCGAATTCAAATATTTGCGATTATTTTCTTGATTACGAAAATCGGCAATGTAATATGCACGTATTGCGCCCAATACAGGCGTGGGTTACTATCTGAGTATAAACGTGTGGCTGACAGAAAACGTATGAAAGGTCCGGACCTAAGAGTGGGTGATTTGGTATGGCTGTCCACAAGAAACATTAAGTTAAAGGTACCTTCTTGGAAGTTGGGTCCAAGGTTTATTGGTCCATATAAGATCACTGCCATTATTAATCCTGTAACTTTTTGTCTTGAACTTCCTCAGGTTCTGAAAATACACAATGTCTTTCACAAATCTTTGTTCAAGAGATATGTTTAACCTTTGGAGCCGTCTTCCTTGCCACCCACTCCTGTCATGGTGGATGGTAGTTTGGAATTCCAGATCACTCTCTTGACTCTCAAGCTCTTCGTAGATCTCTGCAGCATCTTGTTCAATGGAAGGGTTATGGACCCGAGGAGAGGACGTGGGTATCGGCATCTGACATGAATGCCAGTCGTTTGGTGAAAGCTTTTCACGGGTCTCACCCGGATAAGGTTGGTCCTGGGTTCCCGGAGGACACTCGTAGAAGGGGGGGTACTGTTACAGACGTACCCAGACATACGGACGTCCCCGCAACAGTGAGTGGCAGGAGATCTTTGAGACTGGC
Organism: Bufotes viridis; assembly: GCA_033119425.1. NCBI lineage: Eukaryota > Metazoa > Chordata > Amphibia > Anura > Bufonidae > Bufotes > Bufotes viridis. The sequence continues at coordinate 181,963,022 of CM065594.1, read as the reverse complement.
AACACTTTGATTTGATATGTTTACCTTGTGGATCAATAGGCGTCGTGTGTTGTTTCTAGTACTGGCCACACCCTTAACCTCCTGGTTTTGCTATTGTGGTAATTTAAAGCTACCTATTTATAACTGTTTCTCCCACAATGCTGTGCGGGTTATAGCTTCAAATGGACCTTTGGATAGCTGGTGTTTGGATCTAGGCTGACTTCCTGGTGATGCCATAGCTTCTTGGAAGTAAGGCTACTTTCACACTAGCATTTTTGCGGATCCGTCATGGATCCACAAAAACGCTTCTGTTACATTAATACAACCGCATACATCCATCATGAACGGATCCGGTTGTATTATGTCTTCTATGGCCATGACGGATCTGTCCTGAACACCATTAAAAGTCAATGGGGGACGGATCCATTTTCTTTTGTGCCAGATTGTGTCAGAGAAAACGGATCCGTCCCTATTGACTTACATTGTGTGCCAGGATGGATCCGTTTTGTAGGCAGCGTTCTGGTGTCCGCCTTCAGAACGGAATGGTGACGGAACAGAGGCAAACTGATGCCTTCTGAGCGGATCCTCTTATATTCAGAATGCATTAGGGCAAAACTGATCTGTTTTGGACCACTTTTGAGAGCCCTGAATGGAACTCAGAAACGGAAAGCCAAAACGTTAGTGTGAAAGTAGCCTTAAGTGTTATCTTTCCCTTTGTATTTTGGCTTTTCTGTGTTTTGCATTTCCTTGTTGTTTTGTATTAGGCTTTAGGGAGACTCCTGTTCATCCTTCCTTTTGGAGGAACAGGTTGTTTCAGTCCTGTCATTAGTACCAGGGTCCTTTAGGGTTAGGCTATTTTCATACTAGCATTTTTGCTTGATCTGGCAGGGTTCAGCAAAAACGCTTCTGTTACTGATAATGCAACCATCTGCAAACGTTATGAACAGATCCGGTTGTATTATCTTTAACATTGCCAAGACGTATCCATCATAAACTCCATTGAAAGTCAGTCGGGGACGGATGGGTTTTGTATTGTGTCAGAGAAAACGGATGCGTCCCCATTAACTTGCATTAGGACTCTGCATCCCAGGATGGAAAGCAAACTACAATATGTTGCGGTTTGCTCTCTGGTATGGGAATGCAACTAAACGGAAACGGAATGCATTTTGGAGCATTCTGTTCTCTTCAGTTATGTTTTGTCCCTATTGTCAATGAATAGGGACAAAACTGAAGTTTTTTTTTCTGGTATTGAGACCCTATGACGGAACTCAATACCAGAAAACTTAAACGCTAGTGTAAAAGTAGCCTTAGATAGGACTTTAGGTATTCTTGTGTATGAACTCACCTACCACTGGGGTCTGTTCATACTGGTAGTCAGTCAAGGCTTTGATTAGGGTTTACACTAGGAGGTGTCCATCTTCCTTCCCTAGTTTTCAGACCTTATCTCCTTTCCCCTGTCCCTCCTAAGTTCGGTGTGGGGTTTTCCTCGCACACTAGAGCGTGACACCTAGGTTCCGCAAAACATGGGCACCAGCCATGTGAACTCCACAATTGCGGTGTGGACCCATTGCGTTCAATGGGTCTGCAATCCATAAGATGCAGCAAAAGATAGGACATGTCCTATATTTTACGGTGGAGGCATGGACCCGGAAGCTCACGGAAATACACGTAAGCCCTTAACCTATCATCAATGTGCTCAATTAGATACGTTGTATACATTGTTGAGCTGCATTTTTAATACAGAATTTAACTACTTGCACCAAATATGAAATCCAACCATTTGTATGGAAATCTGCAATGATCTGAGCTGTAAATACTGCATAAATACAACTGCTTGTATTTCTTAGCATATTTTTGAATAAAGACAACTTTATATTTAACATGCAATATTTCCCAAAGCGATATTACATTTAAATTTATAAAGCATACTCCATTTCCATGGATTATTACAATCATGAATCAAAAGAAAAAAAAATGCAAAGTATAGCAATAAACAATCCATTTTTAATGGACCCTTGGAGGTTTGATTGCCATTTGTTTTATATATTCTGAATATGAAAAGCAGCACAAAGGTTTAACTTTTAAACAGTACAATATAGCAGATGCATACTCGTTTCGGATGCATACTTGACATCTTGCTACATAACAATACATGCACAGTAAACATAGGTACAACACAAAATCAACCTTTCCATTTCACAATAAAGTTTGTCATTTCTCAATAAAGTCAATTTATTCTGCTGTCTACGCAAAGTTAAAAGGGTATGACAGTATAATAACCCACATTTACTTATGTGCGTGCACCTACATTTTGGTGTACATTACTCTAAAATGTGGCACATTTTTGTATAGAGAAATGATATGTACCTTGTCAGAAAAGGTGTTATAGTTTACCAAGAATGGCCTTACTTTGTGGGAAAGGGGAAGTGGTCTAAGATGTGACATTTTATTCTAAATTGTGCCACAGTTCTGCTGTAAAATTCTGTCTTACAGTAAGCCAACCAATAGTTGGTATTGAGTTGCAGCAGATTCACACTTCCTGGCTGGCAATTATTGGGAAGGGACCATTCCTCCCTGATAATTGCCTGGTCATCATTGGAGGTAAAATCTGCACTTACACAGAGCAATCACCTCCATTGCATGGGGTTGAGGGATGGCTACTGTAATCGCTCCTCCTTATTCAGATTTATGGGCAGTGGATCGCTGTTTACACAGCACAATTTACTGCCAGAAATGATGATTTAATGTGCAGCATCATTTCACTATAATCAGGTGATTAGCAGCAGATTTACACATAGCTATTATCAAGAACTAGCATTCATAGTAACATTTTATACCGATAATCGGCCTGACAATTGTGCGGTGTCTATCCCTGCATCACATTTATCATCCAGTCTGAGTCCCTGTGATAAATCTAGTGCATGTCTAGACAGCTTGTACAAGCTTAAGTCCTATCCATAAAATAAGTAAATCTGCTCCAATGTGTGGAATGTAGATAAAAGCAACTAGAACAGTGTGCAACTTTTTAATATATACACAATGGGAGGAATTTGTCACACCCTGCACACCAGAATTCTGGCTTCAAAAACTCACGAAAAAGGGTTTTTATGACTTTTTGGGCTCATTTGCACAAAAAGTTGTGACTTTTGCACTTTTACACCACTTAATCCAGTTTGGGGGGAGCATGCTTAGCTATGTTAATTAGTTTCATTCCAGATTTGTAACTTTGACTTTTTAAAAGATCATAAACTCATTCAAGTGAGGGGGGGGGAAATAACTGGAGTAGCATTTCCCCTCAATGTCCCAATGCTAATTCTTCTTTCTCATGCCAGGTATTCACGCATGTGAATTCGTGTATTAAATATGAGTCATATACCCGCAGTTACATAGTAGGCTCAAAAACTACCCTAGTCCACACAATTCAACTTTTTAGACACTCAGTTATAGCTAGGCAACTGAAATAGTTTTATACAATAATGTAAATCTTATGACTCATTTGGTTTAACCTTTTCTCAAAAGTGTGTGGTGAAAAGGTATTGAGTGATATGTATCAAGGACATTGAACTTCCTTACCCACAAACTTTAATAGATTATATGGAAGTCATAGAAGGGCCCAAGTGAAGAGAATCAGAGGCGAGTTGCTAAAAAGAGCTGTGTTATAAACTTACCTTGACCTCAATCCAATGATGTCTGTCTCACCGCTCGGCAGCTACAGCACCACTACTTCTGTGCTGGGTATATGAGGAGCTGGCCGGGGGGCTGTCAAGCGGTCATTCTGAAGGAGTCAGGATATGGTGGGTGTGACCGATGCACGGCTGTTCCCATAATGTTGCTACGCTGACCAGTCAAGCTCAGAGATTTGACGCCAAGCCGTTCAGGGCTACAGCTTGACTTTCAAATCAGGTCAAAGACCGTGTCTGCGTATTGTGTCCTGGCTCTCGTCTGTGTTCTTTTTCACATTGTGTCTGAACTTCTTATCTGCTTATTCACTCTCTTTGTCTAGACCCACTAACTAAACCCTCATCCACTAAGTTGGCTATACCTGAACTCTCCAGGTTTGGACTTCAGCTTGTTCTCCTGATTAACCTCTTGTCTGCTAATTTGGCTCTGTATCCTCCTTTTTGTGACATCCGCTAATTTTAGTATCCCTTCTGCTTTCCTTGGAAAGCACCTGTTTTCTGTTACTTTAGGTCCCTTTCACACCAGCGAGTTTTCCGCGCGGGTGCAATGCGTGACGTGAACGCATAGCACCCGCACTGAATTCTGACCCATTCATTTCAATGGGTCTGTGTACATGAGCGCTGTTTTTCACGTATCCCTTCTGCGTTGCGTGAAAATCGCAGCATGTTCTATAATCTGCGTTTTTCATGCAGCCCTGGCCTCATAGAAGTTAATGGGGCTTCAGTGAAAAACGCATTGCATCTGCAAGCAAGTGCTGATGCAATGCAATTTTTACTGATGGTTGCTAGGAGATGTTTGTAAACCTTCAGTTTTTTATTACATGCGTGAAAAACGCATCAAAATGCATTGCACCTGCGTGGAAAAAACTGAACAACTGAATGCAATTGCAGACAAAATTGACTGAACTTGCTTGCAAAATGGTGTGGGTTTCACTGAATGCATCCTCAATGCATCCAGGGCCAATCCGCCACGCTCCTGTGAAAGAGGCCTTACTCTACAGATGCAACCTGGGTCCCTACAGTACACCCTGCCTTGTAGTGGGCTTTGGTGAATACCTAGGGGTAGCCTTAGTCTATGCTAACCGGAGCGGTGTATGATGGCAGCTTGATATTGTGAGTTTGTTGCGGTTTGGATCAGCAATTTTTGTAAATAACAATACAGGCAGCTTGCAATCTCACACACTGGGCACATATGTGCTACCTGGTCACTCTCAAAATGAGTGGCTGTACATAACTGCTTAAACATACCAGATTTTACTAGTTGGGACAACCCCCTTAAAGGGGTCGTTATCAAAATAGGTGGGGATTCCAGCAGTAGGACCCTCACCTATCAGACAATGGGGGTAACTTCCTAGTGATATTCCCCCGTTGTCTGAGATGGGAATACCCCTTTAATACTACTCAGAAGTGAGAATTATATGATATGTATACAGAGATGATTTCCAGCTAAAGCAAATACTATCCATAAACATTAGTAAATCATTAGATTTAGAGCTGAGGGTTATTTTGGCAATTCGGTTTACTTTATGTACATATAATATTTTATATTAAATCATTTTTTATATTGACTTTATCTACTAACAAGTGCAGCTATAATTGTTGACCTTGTTATATATATTTGTAAGTGATGGTTAAATTGTCCCTTTGTAACAGAAGCTACCTGCTGACCTACAGAGATATTGGTGGACATTTATCAATAATGGTGTAATTTGCGCCAAAAAAATACTAAAGTTACAAATCAAAACTGGTAATTTGTTTCACCTCATATATCAGAAGGCGCACACCACTTGTAAAATGTGATTTTTTTAAAAATGTCAACTTGATTATCCATCTATTTCTCTTCATTTGCAACATTTTAACACCAACAGCAGTGACTTTTTTAAACCAAAATGCGCCATTTCAGCCACCCGCCTGCCAGACTATACAGTACTTCAGACTTTAGAAACATATTTGCGACATTTCCACTTGAAAATTGCGACTCTTGGTTCACACTTGGGACGTTTTGGTTATTGTTTTGTGTTTGCTGGATGTCAATTTACTGACAAAACCCTGCTGTTTAGCTCACATTAGGAAAAATAATTGCATCCTGTTTTAATACTTACCTATCAGTTGCTCCCACATGAGTTGGTTTCACTTTTCATAAATGCGACTTTTTGACAAAAAGTCGCATCTTTATTCCATAAATGCTACTTTTCACATAAACCACCACTGCATAAACTGGCTTAATTTTCTGCAACAATTAAAGCCATTTCTGCCCATAACAGGATGATAAATGAGGAGCAATATGCGCTAATTTGATAGCCCTGCCCACTTTAACATTTATAACTCATTTCTGGCGTGATGTATTCTTTATGGTGAAAATTCTGGAGAAAACTGTGGATATATTTGGTGCTAATCAAAACGCCATTCTTTTTGGTACATTTTACACCATAATTCTGGTGCAACATGCTTAGTAAATCTCCCCCACTGACTTAGAGAAATTTGAAGCTAAAGTGGATGCAGTATTCTGAAATAAACCCAAAAATGTTGTGAAGTGTATGTCCATGTAACACAGTGGGTGTATACCCACTGTGCCAGTAAACAGATTTGGATTACAGCTACTCCTAAGAGCACCCCTATATAGGGATCTGGCTTTTACCTCTAGGAGTAGTCACTCTTCAATCTGGTAGGCAGGCAATGGGTCAGAACAGGCGGCACATGTTCATTACGGTAAATGTTCAGATAACAGAATCCATCTTTGCAGGGGCTACATAAGCTAGGGACCTTATTGCTCAGGGATTTTGCCATAGGGGAAGGTGTCTTAAATAACCTTTGTATAACAGACATTGGTTAGGGACAGATTAGGCCATGTATTGTCCCTTTAAAAACAGAGAAAAGCATGTCCCGCACCCTAAAGCAACAGCATATCAGGCAGACAGACGTGGAGGGCAGAAAAGGCTTACAGCGAGGAGCAGGCAGAACTCTACCAGGAGGAGAGGGGAGACAGCAGGCTTGAACCACAACCATGCAGTATCATCGTAGGAGGGGTAAGTATCTTGCCCGCCAAGAGAAGATAGATGCTCACAGACATGGACCGCTGGCCTTAGAGTCCACACACAGTGGAATCGCTATGATTTTCTAAATTCTAATTGTAGTCAAAAAGTCTACATAATTGTGCAGTAACAACAAAGCAGATGAGGTTTTAGCAAAGCTCATCCACACACTGCATAAATTATTTGCACATAATTTAGTCATTAATTAATTTATACTGCAAGTTACCACTGCGGATACAGTGAAATCCACTTTAAGTCTGCATTAAAAGCTTCTTATAACTCATACCGATTTTGCAGTGCATCTGTGGCAAAATCCTGGGTTTTTTTTTAACTCCTTTTTAAGTTTTGTGTGAATGTGCCCTAAATATTCTAGCTAGTTTATACCTCTACTATTTTCTTCACTGACTTTATTTGTTTTTTGGGACTTCATTGACATACGTATAGAACATAAGTGTATGGAAAGTATTTTTCTGACAGCCCATGACAGGTATTCAATGTCAGTGAAGAAAACGAGGTGAATGTGAAATGATAACAGATGGAAGGGGCATCTGCTCGGAGGCCGATCACAATAACATTATATTTACTTTTAATAAACTAAAAGTTCACCAAAAAGGAAGCCACTGTTTCCTAGATGTATTCAATGGCGTTAACCCTTACATCTAATTAGGAGGGCAAAAAACACATGGGATCATTTATCAAACTGGTGTAAAGTAGAACTGGCTTAGCTGCCCATAGCAACCAATTAGATTCCTCCTTTAATCTTCCAAAGGGGCTGTCAAAAATGAAAGGTGGAGTCTGATTGGTTTCTATGGGCAACTAGTTCTACTTTACACCAGTTTGATAAATGACCCCAACGGTGTATTTCCTTTAGCATAAAATGCCAAAAAAATTGTGACCAGTTCTCCTAATGAAGTGCAAATGTATTTCTTACCATAATGTTACATATTTTACTATACATCTGAGTTATCCACGTAAATACCAGGTAGGACTAGTGTGGCGAGTTATACTTACCTTCTCCATGTTCAGGCTCCATGGATCCCAGGCTGCCTTCATCTGACTTATGCTCCCTGCATGCAAATGTAAACTTCCTGCATGGACGGCATCACGTGTACTGCTGCAGCCAATGACTAGCCTCAACAGTGACATGTCCCTAAGCAATATATCAATGCTGGGTCACATGCCACTTGGGGACATGTCACTGCTGAGGCCTTTCATTTGTTGCAGCAGCTCTTGTGGCACCCCCTTCCCCAGCTATGCAGGATGTTTACATGTGGGGGCCGGAATTCCAGTAAAGGGAGCTCGGGAGTCACAGAGCTCAAAGGGAGCCGTAAAGTTTGAGTTCTCTTCAAATCTTATGCTGGAATGGAGAGGTGTAACTATTTTAAAAAAAATGCTTGATTATTAGTAAAAAAGCCAAAAAGATTATGCTGTTTGAGGAGTACACAGTATTCAAGATAAAAATGCTCCCCATGCTACTACATTACCTGCCCCACTCATAAGTGATTGAAGACTGTGGTGTATACTGTACATAAATAGCAGCAATCAGTGCTCTGTTGAGAAAAGGGCAGGAAGATAGAGAGAGAACCACCTGGATGAATATAAGCACCCCTGTAGAAGAGGCCACATTCCACAGCACAGAAAAAACACGGGGTCAGATTTACTATAGGAGTTTCGAGAAGAGCTGAATGTAGTTGCTTAGCTGACAACGGAACTCCCATAGAATTTATTGGGGTGCATGCATGGCCCAGTTCTTCATATAGATGGAGGTGCCAGAAGTACAACCCACTTTTATCAGACTTTTATGGCATATCGTGTGAATATGCAATAAAAGACATGGGAATACCTTTTTAAGGTGTAGGGTAATGTAATACCCATACATTTCAGGGGCAGCTAAACTACCCTGATAAGCAGGGTACTGCAAATGCTGATTCTTTACCAGTTTGTCTCCTTGTCCGTATGGACTCCCTAAATAGATTTTTTGGGGCATCGGAGAGCCATCAATTATATAAAGAATTTGGGACGATAAATGTTTTTTTAATTAAGGCTATTCTACCTGGTTTACATAATCTTTAACTTCTTCCAGACCTTTTCTTTAGACCAGAAGTGCACAAGATTTTTTGTCTGAGGGCCGCATTTCACTTTGTTCTATTTTAAGAAGCTGCAAAAAAAAAAAAAAAATGTTGGTCATTTGCACCGACCTATTATACAGGATGATGCAAAGTAAATGGGAGGAACCATACTGGCAGCTTATCTTTTACAGAGGAAGATGTGATACTGATAATCATGTATATTGATGAAAAACAAAAATCAGTCAACAAACGAGCGATTGCTTGTTTATCGGCTGACAGTAGTAAAATTATACAATTATCAAGAATGAGTGTTCCTATGACTGATAATATAGTTCATAATTATAAGGCATAAAAAAATACATATGGTATGTCCATCAAATTCAGCCTGTTATCCTACAAATTGGTCCAGAGAATTTTTTCTCATTTTAGGGAAAAATTATTTCCTGACTCCAGTCAGACAATCAGAATAACTCCCTGGATCAACGAGCCTTGCTAATAACTATAACCTGTAACATTATTACATTACATAAATGTATCCAGACTCCAAACTCTGTTATTGAGTTCACCATCACCACCTCCTCTGGAAAGAGGGTTCCATAGTTTCACTGGTCTTACAGTGAAGACTCCAGTTCTATGATTTTGTCCTGAAAGAACTAGTTGCAAATGTGAGGCTGGCTTAGCTAATTTTCTAGTTTTAATACATGGGCATGTTTAAAAAGCAGGAAGGCATCTCTGCCAATCTGCTGTGTCAAAATAATGCAGTGCTCATTTTGCTGCTGTCTGTTCTCCTTACTGTTTATCTACTTAATGTGCAGCAGCAAGTGGGTACAGTATAATTATAGCTCCTGCTGTCTCACTTCAATAGGACAGCTCCTTCCTAGTCACCTGAGGATACGTCATCAATATAGCAAAGACAGACAACACCTTAAGCAACTTTATTTCATTACTTTGGGTCAACTTCAGACAAACACACCTTCAAAATTACCTTAAACTGAAAATGAGACAAGAGAATTACAACATCCCACAAAGCTTACACCTCTTAATGAAACATGCAAGGTAGTTCTCTTTCTAGAGGGACAAGAGAATCAGAATATCTCATGGGAAACTTGTCTTATTTGGTTGACTTTCCTTGTGGGGTACTCTTTGGGGTTCGGTTTATCATTAAATAAGCATGATTACTGTATGCCAGGCGACACTACTCTTGGCTTCTAGGAATAGTATATGCAAATCCCATATCTTAATTTGGCTGGGAGGGGATATGCTATTTTATGCCAGAAGAATTAAGATATGCGATTTGCATATACTCTTCCTAGAAACCAAGAGAATTGACACCTGGCATACAATACTCATGCATATTTTTGGTCTCCCTAATAATAAAGAGCGCTCCAAAGAATACCTCACAAGGCAAGTGAACCAAGTAAGACAGGTTTCTCAGTTGACATAGTGAATACTAGATCAGGAAGGATGTAGGGATAGGGGGGAGAAAATCAAATAACGTAAATAACATTGTAATTAACATTGTAAATTACATAGGGTACATTGTCTGAGTGCAAAGTAAGGAGCTGAGAGCAACTTATTGGTACGAATGTTGAATTGAATCTAGTGTGCGAGTCATCACTGCATAGTAGGAGAATCTTCAAGAACACAACATCTTTAGATATTATCAGCAAGAGGGTTATAAATGAAAATATACATTAATCTACCTTAACTTTTCTTTAAGACTTGCCATATACAAACAGCCTTGGTGTACAATCTTCCTGCCCTTAGCTTTACACTCTAGTTTACTAGTAGATTGGATGGGTTAGCTTTGTTATGAAAAGGACTGTTCAGCCTAGCATCCCAAGTTTTATAGAATTTGTCCTTTTGAAAGAAGGCTGAAGCAGCTACTCCTTTATACCAGCAATTATTTTCTACGCCTTTATAACTTCATTGTCCTTAGGAGTATAGTCAGATTTCCAATGGTAGGCAAGAAGTTGGCGTGTTGCTAAACATAAATGGCCCAAAATTGCTCTACAATTGTAAGGAATGGTTTCCATATCTATAAAAAGAAGTGCCATTTGTGGTGAGGGAATGGTTTGGATATGGCTAATCTTGGAGAATATTAAAAAAACTTGAGACCATAATGTTTTAACAGGTGGACATTTCCACCAGCAATGCAAAAATGTTCCCTCGGAGAGTCCACATCTCCAACATATGGAGGAAGTATCCTGGAATATCCTTTTTAATTTGGTGGGGTGATAGTACCATCTGTATAGGATCTTCCTGGATGTTTCCAGGTGATTAATACATCTCGAGATGCGTGACACGGTTTCAAATGAGTGAGACCATTGCTCGTTCGTTGGGTTTGTGAACATATCTTAAGACCACTTTGTCTTAATAGCTATAAGTGGGTCAGTAATTGGAGAAATAAGGATTCCATACACCTTGGAGATCCCTTTGTGGTTTGAGTTACCCTGTGTAAGCCATCTAGTGAAGGAAATGGAGGAAGGGTTATCCTGGATGGAACATGCAGGATTAGATGTTGTGATGTTAGCGGTGGCGTGTCTAATTTGAATACATTTCTAAAAGTCTTTGGTGGGGAGATTACAAGTTTCCGAGAGTTGTGAGAAGGACTTAAGAACATTGTTCGTAAACAAATCACCTATGTTGCATAAGCCCTTTTCTCTCCACAGGGAAATATCAAGGTCTGGAATGTATGCTTCCAGTATTGAGGTGGGAAGCTTTTGCAGGGGTATACCAAACAGTTGACACTTATTTGCGATGGTGTCCCATAACCGCAAGATAGCTTTAGTTGTTGAGAGCGTACAAGAGGGAAGGGATTTGAAAATATACATGGAAAGAAGATCTTTAAAAGAGTGTCTACCCAGAATTTGCTTTTTCATTCGAGACTATTCTCTCTGTTGGTCTTTGTGCCATAAGTATTTCAGTTGTTGTAGAAAAGTAGCTCTATAATATTGGATAAGGGATGGGCAGCTTAAGCGCCTTCTTTTCTAGGAAGGTATAGAATGTCAGCTTTGGTTCTATGAAATTTCCCAGCCCAAATAAAGTGCAACAGGATATTTTGCAGGTCCTTGAGGTATTTAATAGGGATTGGAATCGGCAGATTTCTAAAGTAGTATAAAATTTTTGGTAGTACATTCATTTTTATGACTGCAATTCTACCCATCCAGGAGATTTCATGTGAATTTAGGCTGCTAATTTGGTTTTTTATATCTTGGAATAGGGGGATGTAGTTAGTAGCAAATGTTTCGGATGGTTGAGCCGATATCATAATCCCTAAATAGGGGATAGATTTTTTGACCCATTTGAATTGGAAGGATTGTTTAAGGGAATTGACTGTTTTCTCAGGGATGCCAAGGTTGAGGATTTGGGATTTTGTTGTGTTGATCTTGTAATATGATGCATTTGAAAAATGTGTTAATATGTCACACGTATGGGGTAAAGAGCTAGTGTGGTTGGATAGTAGTAGAAGGACATCGTCTGCAAAAAGACCTATGCGATGGTCCTTGTCTGAAACTTGAATACCAGTGATATGGGGGATGACCTGATATGGAGAGCCAGTGGTTCCATTATTAAGGCAAAAATTAATGGGGATAAGGGGCATCCCAGTGTAGTACCATTAGAGATGGGAAATGAGTGAGATTTAAATCCTGAAGAATATACATATGCATGGGGGGAGGAGTATAAATTTAGACAAAAAGGGACCAATAAAACCAACTCTTTGTAAGACCTACCATAGGAAACCCCAGTAAACCCTATCGAACGCCTTCTCTGCATCCAGTGAGAGGAGCAGAGAAGTAGTCCGACGGGCATGGGCCACCTCAATCAAGTCTAGGATCCGCCTTGTTCTGTCAGAGGTTTGACGGTGTTTAACGAATCCTACTTGATAGTTATCTATCAAACCAGGCAAAATATTTGTGAGTCGGTTGGCTAAGATCTTTGAGAATAGTTTTAGGTCTGTGTTTAACAGGGAAATGGATCTGAAGTTAGCTGGTGGGAATGTGGGTTGTTCTTCAAATTGTAAAAAGAGGAGTAATAGCTTGAGAATTCCTCTGCTATTTTTTGGGGGTTTAGTATTTTACATTTGTTAGGGGATCAGAGATATGGGATTCGAGAGTTTGCTGCTTTACTTTTGATTTTGTTGGCTAGCATTTTAGAGGCTCTATTGTCTAGTCTGTAAAATTGTGCCTTAGATTGCCTAAAATGCCTTTCATAGTTATGTTGCATGAGTATCTGTATTTCATGTCTCAAATTGGTGATCTCTTTAAGGTTATGTGGTGTAGGAAGTTGTTGATTGGTTTTCTCTAAAATTGTAAGTTTAGTATGTAGTTCTTCTAGTTTGGAAGCTCTTTTCTTTTTTTCTTCTGAGGAGAACTTGATAAGAAGTCCTCTGATTACCGTTTTGTGGGCACACCACACTGTAGTCGGGATGACCTCTGGGCTAGTATTGAGGAGAAAGTATTCTGATATAGCTGCTGAGATTAAATCTTTATAGTGTTTGTTGGATAGTAGGAGATTATTCAGTTTCTTGGATGGTGATAGTTACAGGGGTGTGGTCGGACCAAGTAATCAGACCTATTCCGGAATCCGTCACTTTTTGAAGTAGCCATTTGTCTACTAAGAAGAAGTCTATTCTAGAATAGGAGTTGTGGGGGTTTAAGAAAAAGGAGTAATTAGTTTCTGATGCGTGAAAAATTCTCCAAGCATCGTACAACTCCTCCCTATGGCATAGATCTTTAAGTTTGTAGTTATCTATTTTACTCAAAGGAGTAGATCTGTCAAGGCGCGGATCTATCACTAGGTTGAAGTCTCCACAGACGATGACAGAACCCCTCTTCTTGGCTGAGACGGACTCCAGGATAGATCTAATGAAACCTAGAGTTCTAGAGTTAGGAGCGTACAATGATACCACAGTGTAAGGAGCATTATTAATCAAACAGGTAACAAGTATAAATCTACCCATGGGGTCAGTGTCTAGTGATAATACTTGAAAGGCAATAGACTTTTTAATAGCGATAAAAACACCTCTTTTCTTGTTGATGGCACGTGATAACAGGATGGTGGGGAAATCTTTATGCTTGATGCTAAAGCTGTCTGCTTCGTTTAAATTAGTTTCTTGCACAGATGCCGCACCTTAGTTTGCGTGCCTCTTTCCATAGGAAAGAGCGTTTAGCTGGGCTGTTTAGGCCCTTTGCATTTAAGGAGGCTATTTTTAAAACCATAAGGAAACAATGGAGAAGAAGCACGCATAGGGATGCTGCTCTATATATGCCTGCAATTTTATGCGTACCAATGATAGAACAATGTACCACATATATAAAATAGCAAGTAGAACAGTAGGAACTGCTAAAACCAGAATAACTAGAAAACATATTAACATTATTAATGAATGTCCGGTTCTAAGTGAACCTATGCGACCCCAGGTCGCTATTTGAATGGAGGAGGTGGTGGCAATTACCAGAATGATGATCAACGTCAATCTTAGTCAGTTTAGTCTTGTCCAGATGAAGACAAAGCAAATGGGATGACCTGAAACAAAGTATAGAACAAGAGGAGGACAGGAAAGATAGAGTTAAAGGAAATATAGGGGAAAGAAAAAAAAACAAAGAGTAAAATGAAATTGTCAGGATGCCCAGGATAGCTTCCTTTGTGGGAGATAAATTCTTCATTTGGAAGGTATGGAAGGTCTCGGGCGGCCGATTACTGGCCGTTTCAGTTGTTGATGGGGCTGGAGACCAGGCAGTGAGATGGCCTAAAACAAAGCCTAGAATATGAGGAGGATAGAAAGGAAGGAGTTAAAGGAAAGATAGAAAAAGTTAAAATAATTATGAGGGTGCCCAGGATAGCGTCCCTTGTAGTGGAGGTATTTTTTGTGTTGAATTCTTTACTTGGGAGTGAATCTGGATCTACTGTCCATTCATGAGACAGGGTTAGATGTTTCTTTTTTGGTGGGCTTTTTGGATCCTCTGACGGGTGCATTCTTGGTTAAAAAGTTCATAGCTTCTTTGGGGGATGGTAAAACCGCAGTGGATCCGTTATGATGGACTATGAGTTTGACTGGGAACCCCCATTTATAGAGAATTTTGTGTTCTCTCAGGATTTGTGTCACTTTGGTAAATTCCCTTCGTGTAGCCAAAGTGGCAGGGGATAGGTTTGTGTACAAGGAAATTTCTCGGAAGCGTTCAGGAAGGTCAGGCTTCTTAGACGCGGCTCTGAGTATGGAGTCTTTGATGTGATAATAATGGAGCCTTGCTATGGTGTCTCTAGGTAGAGACGCTGAAATATGTTTAGGTTTTGGGAGTCTATGGTCTCTGTCAATTAGCAGGTCTGCATTAGAGGCCTGTGGTAATAGGGCTGAGAACAGGTCTATTAAGTATTCTTGGAGCTGAGAATCTGGCACCGATTCTGGAATGTTCCTAAAGCGAATATTATTTCTTCCAAACCTGTCCTCCATATCGGCTAGCTGAATCTTTATAGCTGCAATATCGTCCTCCACTGAGCTATGCGCGTCCACAAGGCCATTGTGGGCTGAGTAGAGAGCCATTTTGAGATCATTGTTGAAAGACCTCTTGAGGTCTGATAAAAGCTCTTTCATGGTCTCTACAGTTAGGCACTCAGGGAGAGGAGGATTCTCTACCCCTGCATGTTCAGAGTATATGGAAGAGGAAGCAGAGGAGTTTGACTTGCCTTGTGACTTGGTTGAGGCGCCTGGAGGCGGGTCGGCGCCATCTTGGGAGGAAGCCGGGCTGAAGAAGCTGGTAAGTACAGCTGGAGTCCCGGGTTTTCTCTTGCCCCTCTGCATTTTATTCATGTCCCATGAGTTCCTTGAATAAGGGACGGACTTTTGGTCTGATTACGTCTGCGATTAGGGGTCCTGTGAGCCGCTTTTATACTTTATTGCACGGAGCTACCGCTTCATGCGTCTGCTCCGATGCGTGACAAGCAACGCCCCCCAAGGCATTCTGGTTCTTTTGTTCTTCTACGAAGAAAGTTGGTTTGCATGTTTTGTTGAGAGATGAATACGTTTAGTTGGATGTTTTAATTCTCTTGTCTTACTTTCATTTGATTGTTACTTTGGAGGTTTTTTTATGGCTCATATAATGTTGATCCAAAATGGTGAAGTAAAATTACTGAAGGTGTTGTCTGTTTTTGCTATACAGATGGTTTATGCTCAGGTGAATAGGAAGGAGCTATAATTATACATTTAGTATCATCAGCAAAATTGATATTTTACTGTGCAACTCCTCTACAAGATCATTAATATATATATTGAAGAGAATAAGGCTCAATACTAAAGTACCACACTAGTGATGGTGACCCAATCTGAGTATGAACCATTAAAAACTCACCCTCTATTTTCTATCACTGAGCCAGTTACTTACCCACATACACACATTTTCACAGTTACTTACCAACATACACACATTTAAAGCCACGCAAATAGAGTGTTATACACTTATTTTCATTGAGATACTCTAGGATAGCATCTCTTAGAAAACCTTCAAAAAGTTTACCCATGACAGATGCTAGACTTACCGGCCTATAGTTTCTTGGGTCTGTTTTTGACCCCGTTTTGAATATTGACACCACCCTGTCATTATAAAGTCCTTAACCCCTTCATGACTGAGCCATTTTTGATCTTAAGGACCAGGCCACATTTTGAAAATCTGATGTGTCAATTTATGTGGTAATAACTTTGGAACACTTTTACGTATCCAACCAATTCTGAGATTGTTATCTCATGACAAGTAATGCTTCATGTTAATGATATATTCAATAAGTGTTTCCTTTATTTATTAAAGAAAATCCCATATTTACCAAAAAGATGTATATACGTGATACCTCTAAAGATAGTTATTACTTATTAACATTCCCCATATTTCTACTTTATGTTGGCATCATTTTGAAAATGTCATTTTATTTTTTTAGGATAATAAAAGGCTTAGAAGTTTAAAAGCGAATTTTAAAATTTCCAAAACCCATTTTTTAAAGGGCCAATTCTGTTTTGAAGTTACTTTGTGGGGATTAAACAATAGAAATCACCCATAAATGACCCCACTTTAGAAACTACAATTCCTCAAATTTTTCTAAATGGATTTTAGAAACTGTGTTAACCCTTTAGGTGTCCCACATGAATTAAAGGAAAATATGGCAGACGTTTTAAAATGTCCCTTTTTTATGCAATATATTTATCCCATGAACTGTGGGGATCAGAACCTTTAGTCAGCATTAGAATCCTCTAATTGGCTAATCAGTATACACTAGCCAATCAGAGCAATCACCGGCTCTGGACCACCCTCATTGGTCCTGGGCAGGTTAGCCTAGATCCCTGTTTATTAGTGGTATTAACCAATAGACCTGACAGAACAACAGATGTGCAAATTGGGAGACACTTGGGAAATAGTGACCATAAAGTAATAACCTTCCAATTATCATTTAAAAGAGCATTTCTACAGGGAGGAACAAAAATACCAAACTTCAAAAAAGCAAAATTTAGCCAACTAAGCGAGGCCATAGGCCTAACTAACTGGAACAAAGTCCTCAAAAACAAAAATACAGCCACAAAACGGGAGATCTTTAAAAGCATCCTAAATTCTCATTGTGAGAAGTACATACCATATGGGAATAAAAGGTTAAGGAACAAAAAGAAACCAATGTGGATAAATAGAAATGTAAAGAAAGCAATAAATGACAAAAAGAAAGCATATAAATCACTAAAACAGGAGGGTAGCGAGGAAGCACTGAAAAACTATAAGGAAATAAATAGAACATGTAAAAAACAAATAAAAGCGACCAAACTAGAGACCGAGAGATTAATTGCCAAAGAGAGTAAAACTAACCCTAAAATCTTCTTCAATTCTATAAATGTTAAAAAGTATAAATCTGAAGGTGTCGGCCCTTTAAAGAGTAACGAAGGGGGAGTTGCAGAGAGTGAAGAGGAGAAAGCAAAGCTTTTAAATACTTTTTTTCTCCAATGTATTCACTGAGGAAAATAAACTGTCAGATGAAATGCTGAATGTAAAAATAAATCCCCCATTAAAAGTGTCCTGTCTGACCCAAGAAGAAATACAACAGCGACTTAAAAAGATTAAAATAGACAAATCGCCAGGACCGGATGGCATACACCCCCGTATCCTTAGGGAATTAAGTAATGTCATAGCCAGACCCTTATTTCTAATATTTTCGGACTCTATACTGACAGGGAATGTCCCACAGGATTGGCGCATAGCAAATGTGGTGCCAATATTCAAAAAGGGTCCAAAAACAGAGCCCAGAAACTATAGGCCAGTAAGTTTAACATCTGTTGTGGGGAAACTGTTTGAAGGTTTTCTGAGAGATGCTATCTTAGAGGATCTCAACAGAAATAAGCAAATAACGCCATATCAGCATGGCTTCATGAGGGATCGGTCATGCCAAACAAATTTAATCAGTTTCTATGAGGAGGTAAGTTCTAGACTTGACAGCGGCGAATCAATGGATGTCGTATATCTGGACTTCTCAAAAGCATTTGATACTGTACCACATAAAAGGTTAGTATATAAAATGAGGATGCTCGGACTGGGAGAAAATGTCTGTAAGTGGGTAAATAACTGGCTGAGTGACAGAAAACAGAGGGTGGTTAATAATGGTACACACTCGATTGGGTCACTGTCACTAGTGGGGTACCTCAGGGGTCAGTACTGGGCCCTATTCTCTTAAATATATTTATTAATGATCTTGTAGACGGCTTGCATAGTAAAATATACATTTTTGCAGATGACACTAAATTGTGTAAAGTAATTAACACTGAAGAGGACAATATACTGCTACAGAGGGATCTGGATAGATTGGAGGCTTGGGCAGAGAAGTGGTAGATGAGGTTTAACACTGACAAATGTAAAGTTATGCACATGGGAAGGAATAATGCAAGTCACCAGTACATACTAAATGGTAAAACACTCAGTAACACTGACATGGAAAAGGATCTAGGCCTTTTTTAATAAACAGCAAACTAAGCTGCAAAAACTAGTGTCAGGCAGCTGCTGCCAAGGCCAATAAGATAATGGGTTGCATCAAAAGGGGCATATAGAAAAAGAATGGTTCCTGGACACCACTTTACTTTGTTCATGGCAGTCAAAGCGGCAGAGATACTGCCCCATCAAACTAGCCATCGAGGCCATTGAGCCATCTATTTATCCTCATATTGCGGCACTCCCAGTGTTCTGATGAAGGCGCTTATGCCGAAACGTCGACCTTTTACTGGCATTCCGCTATTTACATATAAAATAAACCTATATTGAACAAAGTAAAGTGGTGTCCAGGAACCATTCTTTTTCTACATGAACATTTGGCCTAAGGAACCATTCCCATTCCCTGAGACCCGCATCCACCAAGTGGAGCGCTACCCAACCTATACTTAAATCAAAAGGGGCATAGACGCCTGTGATGAGAACATAGTCCTACCACTTTACAAATCGCTAGTCAGACCACACATGGAGTACTGTGTACAGTTCTGGGCTCCTGTGAACAAGGAGGACATAGCAGAGCTGGAGAGGGTACAGAGGAGGGCAACTAATGTAATAACTGGAATGGTTGGAATGAAAGGTTATCAAAATTAGGGTTATTTACTTTAGAAAAAAGACGACTGAGGGGAGATCTAATAACTATGTATAAATATATCAGGGGTCAGTACAGAGATCTGTCCCATCATCTATTTATCCCCAGGACTGTGACTGTGACAAGGAGACATCCTTTGCATCTGGAGGAAAGAAGGTTTGTACACAAACATGGAAGAGGATTCTTTACGGTAAGAGCAGTGAGACTATGGAACTCTCTGCCTGAGAAGGTGTTGAAGGTGAGTACAATAAAGGAATTCATGAGGGGACTGAATGTATTTCTGGAGTATATTAATATTACAGGCTGTAGCTACTAGAGAGGGGTCATTGATCCAGGGAGTACTTCTTTCCCCTGGATCAACTAGCAGGATGATAGGCCGAACTGGATGGACAGATGTCTTTTTTCAGCCTTATGTACTATGTTACTATGACATGGTGACAGTTTAATGTCATTACGAATATATTTGTCATGGAACAGTAAGTTGCAGTGCTCCCAACTAAATATTTGCTGCATATAGCTAGGATACGCCACAAATGTCAGACAGGTGCACGTCCCACCTGCATGGCATGCTCTCCATTCACTGCCATAAGACTTCTGAAAATAGCCAAGTGAGGGCTCTCAGACTTACTTTCAGAAGTCCCATAGCAATGAATGAAGAGAAAGTCAGGCAAGTGCTGCCACCGCACCAATCACCTATGGGTCTTCCGGAAATAGCCAATCCACCACTCAGCTAATTTTGTAAGTCCTGTAGTGGTTACTGGAGGGTGGAAGCTGTTCTCCATTGACTTCTGCAGCCCCCTTTTTTTTTACTTTTTTTAATTAATTTTTTGCAAACTATATCTTCTTATTCTTTAAAAGGGTTTTCCTATTATGTGAAGTTATATCCTATCCACAGGATAGGGGAGAACTATTAGATCCCAGTGGTAGGACCCCCAACAATCACAAGGACACCATACCCCATGGAGCTCCCTAAAATGAATGGAGCAATCAGTTGGCATGCATGCAGTTGCGTCATTAATTTCTATGGGAGTTGTGGAGTACTGTGCTCGGCTAGAGGGGTTTGGGCTGTTACTTTGTACTTCTCTGTATAAAATGAATAAGGCTTAATCTGATCTAAAATCCCTCACTGACACTGAACAATGTCAAATGTTTAATTGTTGACCTGCTAGCACTATTAGTATTTGTCCAGAAACAGAATGGACCAGATAGGCCACTGTTATATAAATTGACTTATTTCAATTAATCCTGAGCCCAAAGTGTAACCTGTGAAACAAAGTTGATGTAGATCCTCTGTGTCACTTGAACATATTTAAATTAGGCTCTCCACCAGTTATGACCCTTTTGCCCCTGTACAGGGATCTGGACTCTGCTGCAGGGGAACCACCAGACTGCTACCTTTTGGAGTAGTCACTGTTCAAGTCACTGTTCAAGTGACTACTGACCTATGCATGCCAAAATACACAAATGGCACAGCTTTTCAGTAAACTAGTATGCTAGGAGCCATTGAATAGCCACCTTAGGGATATTGCCTTAAGTGCCAGCCCTTTAAAAGCCATAGAGAATATGCACACACTCTACACGCTGTAAGGGGTATTGTCGGCAGGAAGCAGGCTTCAGCTACACTGGAGGATAGAGTTACTCTGGTGGCCAAGACTTTCAGGCAAGAGTAGAGACACCTAGGACACTGACTCAATTTCCTATAAGCATGCCACAGACAGCAGATCCCTGTACTTTTTATTGTAAATATGTTTCTGTAAAAATTATGGACTTAAATAGAAAAGTACCAAAACAGGGAAATAAACTGATAAGTCTCTCTTCATTTTCTAGCGATTTCTTTTAGAAATATCATAAGTTGTTTTGAAAGCCAGTATTCATGGGAAGAAACGACTTTATATTACAACTGTAACTCAGGACTTTAAAAACCTACAAGCATCCTAAATTATTCAATGTTACCAAGCGCAATACCATTCTGCAACTATTGCTTTCATCCACATAGAGTTATCATGATAGATTTCATACATAAAAAGGCATATTTTGCTACAATTACACTGAACGTTTCGTGAAACTGCTTCTTATGATTCCTTATTTGACCAAAGAATTAGTCTACCTGAATTGATGACCATAACAAGATTATTTCTCATGTATAATAGACAAGGTTATTTCCCTTACCTTCATGTAGACAGTGGGAAGGCTGAGGTAGAAATTATCATTCGGGATGTGTACTATTACAAGATACAGCTTGCTCTTTCAGAAATCAAAATGACTACAATTTGGTGCATTTTTCATTCATAATTCACTCTACTTCATGGAGTCAACACAGTGTCAACCATCCCATACATTTTTTCTTCTCGTAAATTGCTGAAGGTAAAAAAATAAAAAGAGCCTAATAGAGCTCCTTAATGTCATTACAGTTCAGTAAGAAAGTCTGCTGAAGGATGAACAAAGTTCATGTGCCATGGACATACCAGTGGAGAGTTACTCCATCAAAAATAATGTGGGGAGTCTGAGGACTGCTTCCATACTTAAAAGGGGTTTTCCGAGATTAAAATACTGCAGACTTATCCTCAGGATAGGTCATCAGCATCTGATCGGTGGGGGTCTGACATGTGGGACTCTCACAAGTTCATCTATCACCTGGCCTAGGCGCAGCTCAGCTCCATAGGACTGAATAGGGCTGAATGCGAAGGCTAAGCAGAGATGACCTATCCTAGAGAAAGCTGAATACCCAATTAGGGTAGGAGTACCTTTACGGCTTATAAAATATATTAATGGATGAGGGTTATTGACCACATCCCTCTAACGTTATTTAATAAGTAGGTTTGAGACCCCCCCCCCCCCATTTCTATATATTACATTCAGTCTAGGGACCCAACAAACCACACACACACTTTATTGTATGAGACAGGCTAAAAATACCTCCTCCATCACTTACTACGGTGTACATATCAGGTTAACTGTCCCGTCCCCCCCACACACACACATAACTATAAGGTCACGGATGGGCCTCTACTCCTGGGACAGTACTGTGTGATTGTCTTCAGGCTTTAATGTATATTTTCTTTTGAGAGGACCAATTTTCACTGCAAAGAAGTTTTGCTGGGCAACTCACATCTCTGTAATTCAGCATCATACTTCTGTGTTCCAGTACCACTAAGCTGCCCTCCACTGGCAGATCTAAGGATTATATGAATGGCTGTTCCCAGTCTGCATGCCAATTGGTGTGGCCCAATCAGTGGCAGATTTAACTCTTTAGGATTACATACAATGTCCTATTTTTAGTTCTCATCTTTACCTCTCTTCCTTCCAAGAGTCATTTTTTTTACTTTTCTATTGATACAGATGCATGATTGCTTGCTTTTTGTGGGACTAGATTTTTTATTGGCACAATTTAATTTACCAAATGTTGCAATGAAAAATAGAAAAACAAATCTTTGTTGGATGAAATTGAAAAAAAAAAACACCATTTTGCCTCTGTTTTTTGGGTTTCATTTATAAGGAATATTCCAACACCCATACAATTTTTATATTTCCATCTACAGAGTTGTGAGACGATTTAATTTTTTTGCAAGATGAACTATAGTTTTTATTGAAACCAATATGGATTACATATGACTTTTTAATCACTTTTTTCAATTCTTTTAAAGGACAAGCTGACCCCCAAAAAGATAAATTCAGTAATTTTTTTTTTCTTTCTAATGCAGCATTTATTGTGCAAGATAAATACTTGCATAAATAATTGCAGGGAACCTGTCTCCCCGGTTAGGACATTAAATGTGGCTTCATTAACCTTTCATGTGCTTAGGTGCTTCTGAAGTGGTTCTTGTTGCCTTTATCTAACCTGTCATTGCGCTGAAAATCAACTTTTATTCCTTATCCCTCCATATGCAAATAATCCTTTCAAAATCAAGGAGGCTAGCACTTTGCACAGTGAAGTCAAGGATTCCTTCCCTTTCTGCCTCTTGATTGATGCTTTCTGAAGCAGATAACTTCATCCCCTGCTCTCATGAATGAGGCAGGAGGGAAGAGAGCTGGGAATCCTTGGCTGCACTGTGCAAAGTGCCAGCCTCCTTGACTTGGAAAAGATCATTTGCATATGACGGGAATAGGAATAAAAGTCGATTTTATGTGCAATGACAGGTTAGAAAAAGAGGGGAAGTCATAATTGAGGTGACATATTTCCATGCAGCAATATCAATAATGTTTTCATTACATTTTTAAATATACAGTGTACCTTATTACACATTTTTATTATACATCTAGTGCGACTGCTCATTCCTGTACAGATTTGTTGTTTATGGACAACAGATCCCTGCTATACAGCGTATATCCACAAGTACTGGAAATGCTGTGGATTTTCCATGTGGAATTTGCAGAAGATTACAGTACCAGTCATGAGGATGAGATTTGACCAAATCTCAACCAGTTGTTGCAGATTTTTTTCAGCATGGAAATTGAGCAGAAGTGCAGATTTTTTTAATATGCAGTATGTCAAAAAAATAAATATATTCATCTGACAATGCTCTGGTACTCTTGCCACATTTTGTCTCCCAGTCCCCAACAATGTGTTGCTTTGATATTTGATCACTGCAACCAATCACTTGCTGCTTTAGTCGCATGAACTGACGAATCATTGCTGGAGGCCGGGTACCAGAGAAAAGTAGGGAGTTATGGAAACATCACCACGGAAGCTTCACGGGATTGGTAGATTGGTAGACTATAAAGTTTTTCCAGTTAAGGTTTCACTGCAAATTTAGTTAGAATTGCTGTGAAACATTTCCATAGAAAATTTGGCCCATGTGGAAGTATCCTTAAGCAACCTTGTGATTACTTGAGTTGGGATGGGCCTAAATCATTAATTATGTAGACATAATAATGTGGTTCTGTTATTTGTGACTTCATATAAACTCATTGACAAAGAAAGAAACACACTCAGAAAAGTGGGATTGCAGTAGAACTCAGCAATGTAGTTGTGGTGTGATTAGACACATTTATTAAGACCGTCGTTTTAGACGCTGGTCTTAATAAAGACCCTCTGCTGGTGGTGGATCTGCAGAGGTTATGAAGAGGCGCAGGCCTATCCATAACTTCAGCACATCCAGTGCCAGTTCAAAATATAAGATAGCTTCCTAGCTGTCTTACATTTAGATAATTTTCTATGCCTACAACAGGCACCCGCAATTTTAGACCTAGTGTGAGCGGGGTGCAGTCACAGATAGCGATGCAACTAGCCATTTGGCCGCCATCTGCACCTGAAATACGCCTAATTTAGGCATATTTCAGTATAGTAAATAACCCCCTTGGTCTTGCCAAAAGTGGGTGGAAAAGACCTTGCCCTAGTTCCCAAATATTTGTTTTCCACCATCCAGAGGTGGCACCTTCATTACACACCCCTGTCTCTTGCTCAAAAATTTCTATGCACTTAGCAGAAAGTAATTTGATGTCACACTGACCATTATGTTCTCTGCTAGCCACTGTCACCTAAGTTTTCAGGGGTTTGTGAATGAAAAACCTGAACTGCTATGGACTAGAACCATATCAACTTTAGAAATGAATCCAGGTTCTGTTTGGGACCCCACAATGAAGGGGTTCAAGTATGGAGTCCTTGTGGTAAGCAATTTAGTCCTGACTTTGCTGTGGAGACAGTCAGTGACCCCTAGTAGTGATAAGGCAGGGCTGGATTGGTATATTTCAGAAGAATAATGCACAGCATGGGTTTCCAAGGAATGTGTTCCCCAGATTGCAACACTTCCTTAACCTTCCCAGCTGCCGGATATCACCAATAGAGCATTTATGGGACCACCTTCTTTAGCAACCTACGAAGGTACAGGATCTACAGGCTCAGCTGCAACCCACAAGGAACCTGTATGGCTCGTGTCCAAGCTACAGAAAGCCCAACAGGGTACTAGAGCCTCCTTTCTATTGTACAGTTTTCCCTAATAAACTCATCCTTTCATTCTAACATTGTAATCACTTACATATATCATTATTACAGTCATACATATAACATTTAATTTGATTCCAATGCCTTCTTGGTGCATTTTATTGAGATTAAGTGTATTAAGAAGAAGATAATGCAAATGTATGTCCCAAGGTTTGTCACTTTATGTGTTTGTATCAGTTAAAAAAAATATCTCTTATTTCTGTTTCTATGAGACCCTGGTTGATCATTTGAAGCCTTTGTCAATATAGTATTAGGTATAGCATTGTCTCCCAACAATCAGGTTAAATTTAGTCTTGATAGCACTGTCATGAACAGAATAGACTTGAAATAGGATTGGACTGCAGAAGCTCATAAATACAGCAAAACAATGAACAGAGGCAAAGCACAAAGGTGCAGAGGGATAAGAAATCAGAATATGAATTCACAAAGAATAGACATAGTCGGGAAATGCAATGCATGAATTTAATAAATATGTCATTGTGAGAAATACTGATCTTAAACACACATGTTGGGCACAAGTTACAAAATTGTGCTTGATTAAATTGCATAGGACTTGGATATGCAGGAAACCACAGGGACTAGGAGAGATAGTCAGCTCCTTTTTATTGTCTGCCGGCTTTATAATCAACAGTTACAATATATGAAATAAATAAATCTTTAGAATTTAATAACTGTTATTTAGAATCTGCATAAAATGTAAACCCAGTCAAACTAATGAAAATCTGAATTATATTTTCCCAATTTAAGTCAAAAGTGATCGCCTTTGTTGTTGTGCGCTCTGCCTCTTACATTGTAAATACATTGCAGATTTACTCATTGTAAAGATGGTGTACACTTACGATAGACAGGCAATTTAAAAAATTTAAAATTCTAGGGAATTATGAAGGTAAAAACTGGTCCAAGAAAAGGAAGTATTTATAAAAATTTACAGCAAGAAGAGGCTAAGTGGAGCTATCGGTTAAGAAGCCTGCCCCTGGCTGGCAAGAATGAAGGTTTCACTTTTGCACCATTTTTGTCTCAGTGGCATAAGAAGATTTAAGGGTTACTAAGAATAAATGGAAATCAAGGAAGGATAATGAAAAGGTCCGAAAAATAATTTCACAATCTAAAAGCGGGGAGACTTGAAAAGTTTCAAAAGGGAAAATAATCAATAATAAAAATTTAATAAAAAATGAAATCCAATCTTACAAAAGCTAACCTACCCTGAGTGACCATGCAAAATAGATATAAAGATAAAGTTAAGTAATAAGAATGTCATCTAACATGAAGGAAAGATGATATAGGATCATACTTTTAGTACAATGAGATCTTTCAATGCAGAGACAAAGCTGTATGTCAGGCGCAGTGAGGGTATTCAGTTGAGATCCTAGAGACTAAGTCCACTGTCATGCGTAATAAAGGTAATCAGTAGCGACTCTGGAGACTAAGTTGGATGTCATGCGCAGATCGAACATCCAGCAAAAGCTTGTATAGCGAAGAGTAAGAGCGCTACAGATTTTTACTAAGTGGGTGGACATGCGAGGTATGTCAGGAGCAGTGAATAAATTAGATGACATCAGAGAAAGATCTTTACCCCCGATCAACTGCAAATAGGATTTTCCGTTTCTTTATAGAAAACTGAAAGGAAAAGGTTAAGACGTAGCGTGATTGGATGATTTTGCATTACGTAGTCAGAAGGGAGGGAACAGAAAGCTTTAAAAGCCCCTGCAAGTTACTATCAGCGTGCACACTGCCTGCACCTCTGAGGACGCCAAGTGTTTGGCGAAACATGTCGGGGGACAGTGCCGGATAGTTTTTAATATATTGCAGGCTATTAGTGGTGTACGGAACTAAGACACGATTATAGGTTCAGGAATCGTGGTGATTAGCGGTGACTGCTGGATAGCGCGACCAGCAGTGTGAAATAGCCATTAAAAATACAATACAGTGGTACATCTGAACAGTCCCCTACCACAGGAATAGCCCAATTAATTTTAATAGGGATCTTAATCTCCTGTTTTGAGTACTATTAATACGTTATACAATAAAGTTATATTTTAACAAGTGATAGGTTAGTGTCAAGAGAAGGCAATTTGTTGGGGTAGTCCCAAAATATAAAACTTGGGGTAGATTCACACATTGTAGGAGGTTTTGAGGCAGATTTTCCTACTGTTTTTTTTTTTTTTTTTTTTAGCCAAAACCATAAGTGGATTAGAAAGGAATCAGAAAAATGAAATAAGTACTTCTATTTCTTCATGCTTCACTTCTGGCTTTGGCTAAAAACCTGAAGGAAAATCTGCCTCAAAAACTCCTACAAAAAAACTCTAAACCTACTGTACCCATAGACAGACTGTCTAGCCATGCACCAAGTTTATCATAATGTTTAAGGCTAGATGGTAAATTTGGTTCATGGTTAGACATGTCTGTCAAACTTTATACCTATTTATTCTATTGGTTGGCTTAGTTTGAGAGAGAATTTTATGCCAGAATTGTTGGGCAATCTTGGGCCTAAATTTAGCATATTAGGTTATGCTCCCTTAGTCATGTAACCTCACAACCTTACAATAAGCTCCAACACTTGTCAGGTTAGGCAGATATAATTTCTCTAAACCTAGATGTGCCACAGTGTGCCAAATTTTGGTGCAATTTAGAAACAATCTGGGTGCCCTCACATTAATAAATGTTGAATCATTGAATGCATATCTTTTCCAAGCTATAACTACCAATGTCGATATGAAGGGTCAAACAAGATCTTCAAATCAATTTATCCGGAACATTTCAATTTGTATCCATGATTTCTTCTTGCTGTAATGGGAACATTCTTTACAGAGAACAGTGAATTTTTTAAAATCTGCAACAAATAGGTCGGCAAATAGGTTACAAATAATTTCTAGCAGAAGCTAAAGTCTTCAGATTGCCCTTAAAAGTAGTGAATGACACTCTCCTAGTAGTGTATTCAATCTCTTTCAAGCTGTTTAACACAAAAGGCAACATTAGTAATGTCGAAATGACAGCATTATACAGTGTGGACTAGGGCTGCACGATATTGGAATTTTGTGCGATTGCGATTAGGGCCCTAAAAATTGCGATAACGATATGCGATGCGATATTTTAAGGGAATTGTGCTAGAGGTCTATCTGCTTGGATTTTCAAGGTAAAAGCAGACACAGATGACTGATGATGTGAAATGTAGTTATGCTGAACTCAAGAACTGAAATGCACAGTGTTTTTCAAAATAAAATACATATTTGCATTACTACAAAAGTACTTTCCGCCAGCCTCTCCTCCCTCCACGCACTGTAACTGATGTATCGCTGGAAGTGCTGTGCAGCATAGCGGCCGGAGATACAGTGTCACGTAGAAAGTCAACCATCGCTTTATAAGACGCAATGCCACCCCGCCCAAACACTTTTGGGGGGGAAAAAGTGTGTCTTATAATGCGAAAAATACAGTAATATAATTGCAGCATTTTTGGGTCAGCAAATTGCGATTGCGATATGGCGATTAATTGCGATTTCGATTGCTTTTGCGATATATTGTGCAGGCCTAGTGTGGACCCTGCTGCATCCCTTTGATCCCAGCGATATACAGTGTGGACCCTGGTGGTCTGCTGCATGATGTAATCATTTACCACTTTACACAAGAAGGAATTTCAGTCAGTTGGAATATCGGACATCCAATGCAATGGTTGTTTTGTCACTGCAAGTTCAGGAAGGCATTATTAGCTACATAAGAATGGCTTAAATGCACACACACAAACTCTCCTGGACATGATCAGCATCTACTGCAAGCCACAATGCATTTTTAAAAGGCATTGCACAACCATATGTCTTTGTGAGCCATGCAGGGAGTATGTCTTCTGTCCCTTAATTTCAGTGCAGCCACAATGTCCCAGCTATTGATGCTAACCACATTACCCAGTTGTACTTGTTTGGAAGACATCCAGAGGGACATATGTTGCTTGATGCACATTGACAACTAATCTGCTGTATTCTCTCACTCTGTTGTAAGATAGCATGGCAATGTGTCTGTTTACACATGTAACAGGAGTGAGGGAGAGTTGAAGAAACATTATGCCTTGTTCCTGTTGGGGGAGGGGGAAGTCCATTGAAGAGAATGTAAAGTAGGTGGAAACCAACCTGACACAAATGTGATGATGTCATTAAGACCTGGCCTGGTTGCTGTGGTGCAATGTTTTTGCTGATGTGCACAACATTGACCTAGTGAGGCATGAAAGATAAGTACTGTCCCTGGCCATAGCAACTGCTCTATGTGTTGATGGTGGTATGCAACTTGCCACACAGTGACAATTCCAAGAGTGACCCACCTTCTCCACCACTTGAAAGTACAAGGCAGGAAAGACTTTTTAGATAAATAATGGAGGCTATGTATCTTTCATCAAGGTTAAGTGCACTCCACTAGTTTCCTAAAGGCAGTGGGATCCACTAACTGGTATGGCAGCAACTGCACCACCAGAAAATTGCCGAAGTGGGAGTTTAGTTTGCACACTGGTAGAGTATGGTTGTTTACTGTCCATACATTCTGTTATAGGTGGCTAATGATGGAGTAGAGGACAAGGATAGGTCATCAATATCAGATTGGCCGGTGACCACTCAGCTAGGGACCGATATTCTGTGTGAGAGCAGCTTTCCCTGGTGAATTCAGCGTTCATACAGATTGCAGCCTTCTCTACAAACAGCTGATCAGCAGGAGTGATGGTGTCAGACCCCTGGTTGATCTGATGGATAGGTGTCCTAAAGATAGGTCATCAATATTAAAATCCCAGAAAACCCCCTTTAAGGAGAGCTGTATTTTCTATATGGCTTATTTTTTGCCTTAAGAGCTTGCACACTGCAATGGTTTTGTCTGCAGGCATTGTGGAAATTACCATATAGGAGATACGGTACCCACACAGAGCCAACATAAGCCAAGTTCGCCCTAGGTCTGACATATCAGAAGTGGTAAATGATTACATGCTGGATATACAAGCGCTATTATAAAACTAGCCTAAGCAATCTAGTCCAGGTAAGCTGGTGTTGTTTGTACTGCTGTTGTTGTTTGTGCTACTACAACCACCCACATTCTCACTTGTGCATAGTGTGGCATAGGACTTTAATTTTCTATTATTGCGTGCATTGCCACTCCAGACATTTAATTCTGAAAACTAAACGATGAGAAGTTATACTGTATTGCAGGACAGAGTCTACTACAATTTAATAGTGAGTGACACACAACAATACATCAGGTCAGGGAAACAAGTTTGTATTCATATTTGCAACACTTAAGGAAAAAATGAGCAACTGGACAAAGTCTGCAGCAGAAATATACGATGAGTGTGACACTGCAAAATATGTCCGGTCAGATTTGGTACACTTAATTGAAGAAATTTTTCAACAGGTTTTTTGAAAATATGCAGTTGGACAGTGTCCAGTGCAACTATTATGCTTAAAAAAAAATCATCAGGCTGTACATACAGTATGATTGTTTAGATGTAAATTGGGGTGCTAGCTGGCTCATGCACATTATAAAAAAAGAGCACTGTAGCTTTAAACATTAATATGCAGTTCAAGCAGAGCGTCAGTGAATGTACATGACTGGCTGCAGCAAAACAGCATACAGTAAATTAACTAAACTAACTCTTGTCATGTCCATAGTTAAATCAATTAATTATATAAAAGCTATCTAAATCCCTAAATCTTTCCCTATAAGACCAAAACTTGCTGTATTCTTTGTGTGTCTAGATATATTTCTATTTATTTTGTCTGTAGCAGAAATGTCCTGCCATATCAATGTACAGTACAATCTACTGATGAAAAATGTCTATATTGTCCCTCCTGTTTTACTGAGGCTTACTGCCAGGCATTATGGGCAAGCCTGCTGACCAAGGCTCTGCCCGGGCATATGTGATTCTCAGTCTTCATCTTCCCTGTCTTGCTGTACTGACTATAGTACTGATGGCAATTCATAGGAATTGAATCTCAAAAACTCTGGCTTCAATTGGAAATTCAAATGAATCTCATTCAGTTAGAATCAATTTGCTTTTCTCACCTCTAATTCTTTTATCAACATGCTGAAAACCTGTTCAGATCCAATACTTATTCACATTTGAGAGCTTGTGTATTCCCACTCGTATTGAAGGAAAAACTTCAGCAGGATAGTGTACTTTCTAATTCTCTCTGCATGGAAAGAGTTCATGTTAACTTACTTTCATGGATCAGTGTTTAGTGCTGGTGCTTAGTCCAGCTCTGTTTTAGACTTAGAAGATGGCACCCAGATGGGAAAATCGCTCATTTGAAGGAACCCTTGGGTTCACCTGCAGATTCTTCTAAGCATGATTCAGATTTTTGAGCGGAGACGAAAGTCCTGCATGCAGGACTTTCATCTGTTCTCAAAAATCATGTTCTGAGCGGACACCGAATGGACCCAATTATAGTCTACAAGGTCTTTAGACTCCATTATGCTCAGTTAGGTCTCAGTTATCTGCAGAATCCGTCCTTTCCGTTCTCCTGCTTCGCAACGGAGCAGGAAAGCGGAATAGAGAAGCGGTGATGTGAATGAAGCCTTAGCCGAAAGAGGATGAAAATAAAAAAAATCCAACCTGCTAAATATTGAAATTTAGCAGGTTGTAATGTTTGTTGTAATATTTGACTACTGCAAACTATTTTTCTTTAGATCTGGTGGTAACAGATGTTGGTTAGCAGTAACTTCCAAACTTCCCTTTGGTTTTTAGCAGATACAATTTAAATGTAATGTGCATTGTCTCAGATGCATTTATTAAAACACTGCTAGGGAGGCTTGTCCCCATCCCCGCCTGCCATTGGCTGCTTCCCCCGACACCGGATGTTTTCATCCACGCACAGGGAGAAGAAGCAGTGAAGCAGTGGTGGTGCGGGGACCAGGAGGGGCGCAGGGAATGAGGGGCCAGCTAAGTATATTCAGTGTGAAGGGTCCAGGGATATGCGGTACATTTTTTAGTGCTGGATAACCCCTTTAAGGGGTTAAAAAAACTTAAATACTTTCTTCTGCGCACTTATATATTCACATTCTATGGAAATAGAAGACAATTTATTGCAAGTATGAAGTTCTTCTTAAAACATATGGCCCAAAAAAGAAAGCTAGTTTCTAACACCCAATAGCTGTTCCTTATAGTAGAAAAGACGGTATCAGCACAAAAGTGAAAGCCAATTTTTATAACTCTAGTACTTTCAATTGTTTTTATATTTTATTAATTATTTGGGGGGAGGGTATTAATTAAACAAACAAATGCATATAAAAGTTTACATACAGAAATGTTAACACTAGAATGGGCTCAAGGTGCTATGGTCCGCTGTCCCACATTTGCTAGCAATAGTTACTGAAAGCAAGATAAATTATGTAGGCACAAAATGGGGTATATGTACCTAAAAGTGGAATAAAGACAATGTGACACTTGCGCTGCCGTAATTGTCTAATTCTTCCCTTAACAGTAGTGCCGCTGCCAAATGTCCACAGTGAATATACAGCCAATATTCACAAAAATATAAAGGAATAATAAGACAAAAATGGGGACATGCGCTGACACATAGAAGGATATCAGTAATCTATCAATCATAACAATCCAAAACTTGAATACAACCCAATCTCTAAGGGTGAATGAATCCTCACCCCTAGTTTAAACAGACAATGCAGATGACTGCTCTGTATTGGTGTAATATATCGGTCTGGTCCTCACTCCTGACTGAATGGGTTCGATCCCAACCGTCAGCTCGGTTCCAGGGCACATGCAATAAATACTTTCAATGCTGTTTTACAAGCTCATTAGTACCTAAATAGGTGGAGAGTAATTCTCGGGTGAAGTCTCCTTTTTTCGCCAAGTCGCGATGATGTGTTTTAAAAGGACGGGCTTCTTGCTCTACTCACACAGAGCGCGCCGCCCCGGCCGGCAGCTTGAGCACGCGTGGTGGAGCTTGCAGAGTTAACTCAGAGAGTATGTTCGTGTGACGTCACACCTTTACTACGCATGCCTTCCGAGGACAATCTTTCTCTAACGCATTTCGGAACCAACGGGTTCCTTCATCAGGGATGTGGACTTGGAGAAAAAAGGGGACTTCACCTATTACTCTCCACCTATTCAGGTACTAATGAGCTCGTAAAACAGCATTGAAAGTATTTTTTTGCATGTGCCCTGGAACCGAGCTGACGGTTGGGATCACACCCATTCATTCAGGAGTGAGGCCCAGACCTATATATTTCACCAATACAGAGCAGTCATCTGCATTGTCTGTGTAAACTAGGGGTGAGGATTCATTCACCCTTAGAGATTGGGTTGTACCTCAAAGTGGCCTTGATGTCCTCTCCTAAAAACCGTAAGAAAATTGTCTATAGATCTGTTAGGTGTCTCCGATGCTTTTGTACATAAAAATGCATTGTGTATTCAAACAGTGCAGTTAAAATGCATCAGTAAAAACACATGGGCCCTGATGTATCATACCTTCACTCCAGAATTCTGATGTCAAAAAGTCGCACAAATAGTGCTTTTGTGAGCTTTTGCACTGGCTTTTGCTAAATTTTGCGACTTTTGGAATTTTTAGACCACTCACTCCAGTTTTGTAATGTGGGTGGGAAAGTGTTTTTTTAGCTATGTTAATGAGTTTTAATCCAGATTTATCATTGAGACTTTTTTTTTTAAGTTGCAATCTCACGCCACAGGAGGGTGGAGTAGGAAAACTGGAGCAGCTTCTCTAGACAAAAGTGTTAGGTTTCAAAGATAAGACAAATTTATCAAGTAACATGTAACATTTGATAAATGTGGCATAAATTACTCCAACGAAGACTCATGCAAAGCTGACTTCAATTTTTCCCCTCATGATAAATACCCCCCATGGATTTTTTACCACAACTTGCAAATAACATGTGCTTTTCCAGTGCAGATTTCATGTGGACTAAATACACCATCATAGAAGCATGATACTCTACACAAATTACTTCTATAAAAACTATTTACATGTATCTAATAGGAGTTGCACGTTCACAGCCCTTTGTAAGAATGAAGTCACCAGATTTCTGTAAATTCCGCTTCTCAAACCCCTGTGATCTGCAATTTTCACCTGGGGCAGCTTCTTGCAGACACTCATGTCTACTGCAGAGTCATGGTCATGCCAAGATTACCAGAGAAGAGAGCGAGATGTTCTTTCCAGTGGCTTTATGTTCTGGCAGGTGTGCACCAGCCCAGTGGAAGTGAAGTGGTAAGAGATAACTTACTCCGCTACTGGCAGAAATGCCAAAAAGCTGTCCTCTAGAGCAGGGGCGGACTGGGCCGGGGGGGCAATTGCCCCCCGGGCCCCTCTGTTGCCTCTTTAAATGGGCACTGTAGTGTCACCCAGGGCCGGCCTTTGGGGTGTGCATGATGTGCCCTGCCGTGGCCCTGGTGACAAGTGGGGGCCACCGGCGGCAGGGCACAGGGAGATGAACGCTTCCACTGTGGAAGCGTTCATTTCTATAGTCATCTGTTTCACCGTCCTCAGGACGACGATACAGATGGCTGTGCTGCGGCAGAGCAGGGAGAGGCGTGTCCCCTCCCTGTTCCTCTGATAGGCTACCGGCCTAGTGATGGCAGCCTATCAGAGGCTGGTGCAGGCGGCGCGATGACGTCATCGCGCCGCCGGAGCGGTACAGCGAGGGACACAGGCCGGAAGAGGCCTGCATCGCATCGCTGGAGGTAAGTATAAGTGTTATTAGTATGTTTGTTTGTTTTTTGTGTTTTTGGGGGCTACTGGCACATAAGGGGAGGGGGGGGGATTCTACTGGCACATGATAAACTGAGGGGGAGGGATTCTACTGGCACATGATAAGCTGAGGGGGGGGAATTCTACTAGCACATGATAAACTTAGGGGGATTCTACTGGCACATGATAAAGTGAGGGGGGGGATTCTACTGGCACATGATAAACTGAGGGGGGGGGATTCTACTGGCACATGATAAAGTGAGGGGGGGGGATTCTACTGGCACATGATAAAGTGAGGGGGGGGATTCTACTGGCACATGATAAAGTGAGGGGGGGGATTCTACTGGCACATGATAAACTGAGGAAAGGGGATTCTACTGGCACATGATAAACTGAGGGGGATTCTACTGGCACATGATAAAGTGAGGGTGGGGATTCTACTGGCACATGATAAGGTGAGGGGGGTGTATTCTACTGGCACATAAGGAGGGCTATTGGCACATAAGGGGTGGTCTACTGGCACATAAAGAGGGCTACTGGCACATAAGGGGTGGGGTCTACTGGCTCATAAGGGGGGGACTACTGGCACATAAGGGGGGACTACTGGCACACAAGGGGGACTACTGGCACACAAGGGGGGACTACTGGCACATAAGGGGGGGCTACTGGCACATAAGGGGGGACTAATGGCACATAAGGGGGGACTAATGGCACATAAGGGGGGACTACTGGCACATAAGGGGGTCTACTGGCACATAAGGGGGTCTACTGGCACATAGGGTGGTCTACTGGCACATAGGGGGGTCTACTGGCACATAGGGGGGTCTACTGGCACATAGGGGGGGACGGCTACTGGCACATAAGGGGGTACGGCTACTGGCACATAAGGGGGGGGGGCTATGAGCGCTGTGAGTGGCCAACATCTATCCTCTCCGCAATGCTCAGCCTCCTGTGACAGATCAGGAGGGCGGAGGTGTGGGGGCGGAGATAGCTGTCAATGCTGTCAAAGGAGGATGTGCTCTCCTCCCGCAGCTCCCCGCCCAGCCTCTTGTGACAGCGAATCAGGAAGTAGAGGGAGCTCAGTGGTCCTCTGGGTGTTACTTGCCCCCTTGGCCAAAAGTTGCCAGTCAGCCCCAGCTCTAGAGGACACACTGCCTCCATTTCTAAAGCACCATTCTTCAATTAAAATATGATTAGAACCTGCCAGTTACAGGGTACGATCATCAATACAGTAGAGTCATCTTTACAGAACCATGTTTAAGCTAAAAGCCCCCTAAGAAAGCCACATATACTTTACATAAACCAAAGATTTCCTCTACAATAGTAGAATTCAGTTTTGAGCATCAATTTTAAGTACAGAAGGAAAGGTACATGCATTTAGATTCAGTGCACTTACTAACCTTTGGAAGGTATGATCACAATCAATTATGCCTTCTAAAGTAGGCGTATTCATAAATGCATAGGTACATCTTTATATGACCTTTTTACAGTACAAACCCAAAAGATTACAAATGACCCTTGTAGTCTTATTAAATGTTCCCAAAATCCACAACACTTTCCTGTTCTGGAATAATTCAAGCTTGGGACTGCAAGTTATCCAGGTGATTCTTAATATTTCATTATGTTTACTTTTATTAAAGGGAGCTGTACTTTTTAGAAAATTGTCATTTATCCAGTTCGCTACTTTATTCTTTGAATAGCGTCAAAGGTAAGCTTCATTGTATGTGACCTGAAAACTCACAGTAAGTAGACCCCATTAAGACGAGACCTTTACAGCAGCCTGCATTGTAAGTATGGTACAGTATTCATGTAATACCATTAATGAGTGAACATATCCTTAATACAGTCCGTCTTCCAGTACAATTCATTGTGTTTAGCTGACATAAGTTACAATTGGCTCCCCACCCCCAATCTACTGTTCGTCCTCCTTTTGAGGCTGTTAGAATACAAATGTAGACTGAAGCTTCAAAGCTCCCTTTAGATCGCAGTGTTAATGCTATCAGACCTCTTTATTTCAAATATCACACACAGCTTCAGAAAAATTGTATCACCTGCTTCATAGCCAGAGGGTTGTAAAGATCTGAATGATTGCTTCTATTCCCACAGCAGTGGAGCGTCGGTACATGCAAAGGCTGGATTACAGACTGTAGTTAAGGCTCCAAATCAAAAGGCCCAGCAATCCACTAGTTAATAAAACAGATCCAATGCAAAATCTGAATGAAATCTAAGCTCCCATTTACACTGGAAGATTCTGTGCCGGAAATGAGCACCGACTGGTGATATAGAAAGTCGACTGGCGTTATTCTACCTCCATTTTCATCATCATCACTGTACAGTTATTCATTTCCCTATACCCCATACAGGGCCGGTGCAAGGATTTTTGCCGCCCTAGGCAAAAGAAAAGTTTGCCGCCCCCCCCTCCTTTGTCATTCCCCCGTCAATCTTCACCCCTCCTCCTTTGTCATTCCCCCCCCCCCTTGTCATGCTTCCTCCCCTCTTGTCATTCTTCTCCCCCCTCTTGTCATGCTTCCTCCCCTCTTGTCATTCTTCTCCTCCCCTCTTGTCATTCTTCTCCCCCCCCTCTTGTCATTCTTCTCCCCCCCTCTTGTCATTCTTCTCCCCCCCTCTTGTCATTCTTCTCCCCCCTCTCTCCCCCACCTGTAATGTAGCGTGGCCGAGCGCTTTATGGTCCACGGGTACAGGAGCTTTAGATTCCTGTACCCTGACGGACTGACAGGAAGTGCACACTGTGTGCGCACTTCATGTCAGTCCGGCCGGGTACAGGAGACAAATGCTCCTGTACCCGCGACCATAAAGAGCTCGGCAGCTAATGGACTGACAGGAGGGAGCGCTGAGCGCTTCCCTCCTGTCAGCTCCTTTTCTCTTGCTGTGCCCGGGCGGTGCGCCCTCATGGACGCACCAGCCCGGGCAGTGCTGCAGCCGCCTGAGGCTCTATACAGAGCGCTCGGGCGGCTGCAGCATGAGGCAGGGCCGGCGCTCCTAGCAGCGCCCCTTGCCAAGGGGCGCTCTACGCGGCGGCCTAGTCCGCTTATAGGACGCGCCGGCCCTGACCCCATATAGGATAATAAACAGTATTTATTATGCCTCCAATGGCTGCAGGATTCAAAAACGAGAATAGG
This sequence comes from Bufotes viridis, assembly GCA_033119425.1. Lineage (NCBI taxonomy): Eukaryota > Metazoa > Chordata > Amphibia > Anura > Bufonidae > Bufotes > Bufotes viridis. The sequence goes on along the minus strand of CM065594.1, from coordinate 181,924,902 downwards.
TCCCAATTCTTACAGTCATATCAAGTTGTGTTACCGCATCTGCATCGTGGGAACAGTCGTCTGAACACTAATAGAGGATGATCTTTCCCATCTCCAAGTTTGCTGCCTCAGGAATCCAGATCTCTTTATGGCCTCCTCTCTCTCCGTCTCTTTCTTTCAGCATACACTGATCATTCAAGGATATAAAGTCCTCCCTTGTTTAAAGGGAACCTGTCATGAACTTTATGCTGCCCATACTAATGGGTGAGAGTGCAGGAGATAATGAATAACCATAACTCTTCTCAGGTACATTTGACCCTTTTGAAGGCCTGTGCTGCAATGATTATGATGCTGGTTCTCAGCAACCATTTACTTTTAGTTTATGAGTGACACACCGCTAAAATCAGCATTTCTGTCACTATTTTATTCTGCAATCAGTGAGGTGGCCCTATATTGTAGACGGGCCCAAATTGGAAGAAGGTGGGGTCAACACAAGTAGGCAGGGTAAGTGAAACATTACATTGGCATACAGTATGTCACCATAGGACCCACAGGATGGAAAAATGCAGCATATGACATTTTTTCATCCTATTTCTCCCAAAGCAAACTTTAAACGTGGAACAAAAAAGTGATGTGAAAACAGTAAGCTGTGTATGCCTCACATTCTTGTCACGTTTGACCCTGCCCCTGTCCACCATCTGTGACCATGGCATCTGAGTGGTATTTTTACCGGGGTACTAAGCTCCTGGTCCTTGAACGGGTCTCCCAGACTAAGATTCAGGGAGCCGTTCATTTGCTATGCTTCTCTGAAGGCGCCAAGACCTATCACATTGAAGTTCCTGCCAGGCCTTGCCTGTGGCAAGGCTTCATAGGAAAGCAGCAATTCTCCCATAGATTGCAATGGTAAATAATTCAAGTCTATGGGAGAACTGATCAGACGACTGTATGTTAAAATAAATTTAAAAAAAGTAACGTTTTTAAAATATATATATTTTTTAAAACACACCTTTCCCCATTTTAAAAATAAAAATAGACAATTAAAAAATAGCTCTATAGACATGGAGGGCCAAATATGGCAATGCAAAGAAAAAAAATATATGTGACTTAATTTCAAAGTCTTTTTTAAAGTTTTGAAACACAAGAAATACTATATATATATATATATATATATATATATATATATATATACACAGTATTGCTGTAATTGTACTGATCTGGAGAATGAAGGGAACAGTATATATTATAGTGTTAGGGGAGTATACGTCTGAATATCTGAACGCAGACTACCACACCAATTCTTCTTACAAAAATACAGAAAAAATATGCTTGACCTGTTAAAGTGTGAATGCTCTTTTCAGGTTTTCAGACATATACTCTGGATGGGATGCTCTGTGGAGGGCTAAAAAGCTGTGTGAACCCAACCTAACATAGATGCAGTAAACAGTTATCCTACTGTGCTTAGCAAGTATTCACCATAACACCTGGCGGGCAGGCTGGGCCTTAGTAAGTGATACAAAATAGGTCTGAGGTGGGGAGGCAGTCAGGGCCCTGGACAGAGTCGTCATTGAGGAGGCAGCCTGGTCCTGGCCCCTGGGATTCAGAAGCCAGTGGCGTCGACAGACTCTAGTCCCCAGTGAAATGGGCTCCCATACACTCCTGGCTCCAGCACACATGAACATTTGGAGGATACATGGGCGTCAGCCATGAGGGCTTTGCTTCGCATTGGCAGTGAGTCAGAACAGACTCCATTGCTGTCTGTGTCTACGATGGACGCTCCTAGCATCATTAATGTGATCATGTGACACTCTGATGCTGGGAGTGCGAGACCCCCTTGGTTCTGCGCTCAGTCTGTACTTATCCGTCGTGGAGGAGCGTGGCACTGTGCCACTACCTCATCTCACAACTGTGGGCTCCCTTCAGTGCACACAAATATTGCAGGGGCAGCTGCCATCCGTCATTGTGTGTCGGAATCTTGTGCTCCCAGTGCTAATTAAAGCTGATGTACATTAATAGATGCATTAAAAACACATGGCAGCAATGTTAGGAGATGTGGAGGGTCAGGCGGTCCAATGGGTATCGGCCTACCAGAGAAATTCCCAGTAAGGTCTATGGCCAGTCCGACCCTGCATTCAAATGCAGTGCTTCATCCCCACTAAACGAGCAGCCAGCTGTCGGGATGAAATGCTTTCTTCCAGATAATCGACTGCTCCTCGGAACATATAAACCTTCCTGCCATGCTTGCACACTATAGGAAAAAGTACCAGCCTATGCACATTTCCACAATCCCGGGCAAACCAAAGAGGCCACCACCTTTTCCTATAGTGTGCAAAAGTGGCCACTGCTGCTGGATTGCAGGGTACTGCTTGGAAACAAGCAGTGTATAATTCGATGGAAAATTGAATCCAGCCAGCAAAGGAAGCAATATGGACAATCACAATACATTATTAACTGCCTTGAATTAAACTTTTTCTACATGATAAATGCCATTTGCTGAAGTTAGACAACCCCTATAAGTATTAGGGAAAGCTGCTTACAAATGATATAAGCTTTTAATAAACAGCAACAGCCTTGTTTGTGCAATTCAACTTAAAGCCAAATGGGAGATGGATTTTGGAGTTATATGTAATCAGAACTGGAGGAGAGTACCGTATGGCATATCTGATATTTCAATGTTTGAATTTACAAAGTATTTCCAAGATGGTCATTGGGTACAGGGTACTTTCCCCATTATGATGGTGTACGGTAATGCAATATACAAAATCATACAGGATATAATTATGAGCTCCATATAGTAAGGTACCCAAACAACTGTCATACAATGGGCAAATACAATTGCCTAAATAAATAAAAAAATCATTTCTATACAAAAAGTAATCTAAAAAACTGTGCTAATAATTACAATGTACACTTGTAATAAAATCTAAATAAACTATCAGAATTCTATTAGCTGGAGGGCAGAGGGAGCAAGTGACTATGACCCTGAATGGGTGCTCTGCAAAGTATCCCTTAGGTAGGAACAGATACCTGAAGGTTCAGAAGAGCGAAAGTGGTACCGCACAGCAAGGCCAGCATGCCTTCATGGAAAGGATGTCAGACACAGACTTCCGCCCTAAATGTTAGGGAGCAACCAGTGGAGATAGGATATTGGCTGCTATGTGATGGTAAGATGCCTGTAGGTACCAGTCATGTGAAGCTAGCAGATTACTAGAAGAGGAGAGTGAGCTCAATTGGCTCTTAGAAGATAATAAAAATATTAAAGAGTATTCCAACCCCTGTACAAAACGAAAGGCTGAAAAGTTGCACTATACATTGCAACCTGAAGTTAACCTGTGACAATGAAAGTTTATCCATGTGAATATAATAGATTGACCTGTCTAACAATAGAGTTTTCCCGTATGGAGTACTTTGGCAAACGTGCCATTTTGTTGTTTGTTGCAGCAAGTTAAAGGTGAATGCTCCAAAATGAGACTATACCCCTTCCTAACAAAGAACTAGGACTTGAACTGTGTTGACCGCTCTGTGTTCTGGAACCATGCTCTTTGGTGTGCTGTTGTTAGATGTGCATGTCTGCATGTTCACAGCTGCAGGTAGTTGGCACAGAATACCACAAAAGGTAATAGACTACTTGCCGTGAGCACCTACAGGAGCCTGGGCAGATCAATACAAAGGGCCCGGTACAGCTCTGTCATATATGGCTAGGCAAAGCAGACTGTGCAGTGGTTAAACTAGAGATCTACGATGACACATTAGATGGGAGAAAGCTGGCAGCCACTTTAAGTTCAACCTGACTCTTGGTCACCCAGCCGTGGGGAAAGATCAGTAAGTAAGTTTAATTTTATGACCACCAAGTAATTTGAACCACTAAAGGACTTGCAACCATAAAGCATATTGTGCCATCCAAGGTTATTTGCAACCATCAAGTATTTGTGCCCGAGTTTGGAAAAGAAGTCAGGTAATCTGTTTAACCATAATTATCATTATTAAAGGGTAGCAATCCTTACAAAGTGAGGACATATCCTATTAGAATATATAATGGTGGGAATACCCTTTTATGCCCAATAACAAATAACTGTTACATCCATCATACATTGTCATTGTCACAATGTACAAGCAATTGCTATCATAAGTGAACAAATGAACCAACCAAACAGAGTATTTTCATTTTACCTGAAAGGAGCCAAGAGGCAGTGATTTTGAGCTTTTGCATATTCCAGTTCTATAGTGGCTATTACAGTGGAAAAATCTGTTATTTCACCCTTGTTAAGTAGCCAAGCTGCAGTTAAATGCCTCTTAGAAGCAGGTGTGTAAACTGCCAGCTATATAGTTTTGACCAGAGCGCCAGCTTATTGTCAGATTTCAGCAATGCCAATGCATTCCTAATGGCAGGGAGGTATGTGCGGAGGACAATGGATGAACAAATGAGATAGAAATGTAGATAATGCTCAAAAAGTTCAATCAAATTGCACGAATGTAATATTATGCTTGCATTGCACAAAACACCATTCACTAATGCCTGAATATAATGCCTCGGGAGATATTATGATTGTAATTATGGATGATGTATTACTTCTAACCAAGTCAATTTGAAAGGACTGCTTTTTATGATGAAGTAAAACATAGTATATACTACACTCCATGGACATGCTAAGTCATTACTGCCATAGTGTGGGATCAAAGGTATAAGGGGCTATGACCTGCTATCACAATAAGGTGAAAGAAAAAAGAGGATAGCTGCAGAAACCTCTTTACTTACAGTTAAGGTCACATTGCATCTTGAGAAATGAAGATTACACAAAGAAGAATAACTGAGTATACAATAGCAGGGATTTATTCACAATAAAGGTCTAACTTTTTTACAGTTCTAATTCAAAGAGGTTGTCCTGTTGGTAATATCTTATTTTAAAATTGTGCCAACGGCTTAAAAAGATAAAAATCACCTTACCGATGTTGTCCTGACACTTCCCAGGTCCTCTGCAGGTTTCTACTTCCTGGTCCCTATTGACACAGAATTACTTCTTAGCCAATCATTGGCTGCGGGAGGTCACCATTGCCACCAGTGATTGGCTAAGTTATCACATTTCCTGTATACAGCGGAACCAGAAATAAAGACTGGCAGGGACTATTTTTATAAAGGTTCTGATCATTAAAAAAAATGTACATGTCAGACAACCCCATTATGTGTAATTCCAATATAAATAAAGAAGTCTACAACTTTTTAATATACTTTCTGTGGCAATTCCTCACTATTTGCCTCACACTAGTCTGTTTCATATTAGAAATAGTGATGAGCGGCAGGTGCCATATTCGATTTCGACGAAATTCTCGAATATTCAAAATAATATTCGTTTCATATTCCTCAAAATCGAATATTCCTGGCGTGGCCTGGCTGCTGAGAGGAATGGCCGCATGATTTCACAGCTCCTGCACCAGAGCGACTAATACTCTGCTCCCCGCAGCGACACTTTCTTCTAAGGCGCCCTCTTACCTCCCTGGTCATCGAGGAGCTCCAGCAGCATGATGGGGAAGTCAAAGCGGCAACTACCGCGGGTCCAGAGCGGGAGCTTGGACAACTACTTGGAGCGGGGCCTAGGCAAAGATGGCGAACCCCACGCTGACTCTCGCGTAGGAGCGCGCCCGTCACCTCCTCAGCGTGTCTCCTCTCCCCGTTCTACCTCTCTGCCACCACAGGATCCCGGCGCCTTCTCACTGAACGAAGAGGACTTCCCCTCCTTTCCTCCGACACCCGGCGAGGTCCGGGCAGTGGACGACGCAACTGAGACCCCTCGGCCTGGGCCTGCGGCCTCCTCCTGGGCTTCTCCCTCGGCAAGTCCCCAGAAACAGAGGCCTCGTCTGGAGGCACCATCCACACAAGAGGTCAGTTCAGATCAGTGGGTCACTGCAGCAAACACCCAGACCCCGGATCCTATTTTGACATATAGAACCTCAGACAGGCCAGTCAGCGAAGATTCTCTAAAAAATATGCTGCTGGCACTCAAACAATCACTGCAGACAGACATGGCAGTGCTCATTAACCCCCTCGCTGCCAAAATCCACACGGCTGAGAATAAGATCGCACATGTGGAAAATAAGATGGCAGAATTTGCAGATTCGCAAAACAACATTATAGATGCCCATAATGACATGGCAGATGAACTTGACCGCATCAAAAAGAAGCTCGCTGACATGGAGGATCGCTCCAGAAGGAATAATGTGAAATTTCGGGGCATCCCGGAGGAGGTGACCTCTCAAGATCTGCAATCTTACTTAAAGGGCCTCATCAAATCCTTGCTTCCAACAATTCCGAATCCAGACATGATCATAGATAGGGCTCATAGGGTCCCGAAACCTCCCCACCTGGGTCCTGACATCCCAAGGGACACATTGGCTCGTATCCACTTTTTTCACACTAAAGAAGCTTTGATGATGGCTGCCAGGAAAAGGGATCAACTGCCTGCTCCTTACCAATCAGTAAGATTGTTTGCTGACCTCTCCACAGCTACATTACGCCAACGCAGAGAACTACAACCCATCACTCTCACGCTGAGGGAGAATGACATCCCTCATAAATGGGGTTATCCGCTGAAGCTTTTAATTCGGAGGGACAACAAGACCCATGTGGTGAGAGACGTCGCAGAAGGTCAAACCTTGCTTCAATCCTGGGATATCCAACTATCTCCCACACTCCAATCTGGTCGCCGCCCTCAGTCCGGATCTCGGTCCAGAATGGAACCTGCAGACCTCTGAACGCGCCTGTGGAACTTTCTGTGCCCCCCTATCGCTTCTGAGGACACCGCACTCTAATCCTCTGATTGCTCCATGTCTAGAAAGCAACCGGAGCTCCTGACCTTCCATACGGGGACATATATGTTTTTGTTTCCTTATTTTTAGGTGCAGACAGGAGTGTATTGAGAGTACACCGTTAAGGACCCTCTCAGCCTCTCCCGAAGACTGTGTTGCCCGTCGCGCACAGACGGACTCCTTCTGCCCAGTTCTGTGCTGTTCTCTCCCTATTTCTCCCTTCCTACCACTCCTTTCTTATCCCACTCCTACCCTTACCTTCTCCCACTCTTTTTCTGGGCTATCGGATTTGAATTAGTAATTAGTGGAGGAACTGCCTGTACTTCGCAGTAAAAACATACTTTCACCGCGCTAGTGCAACCTACCAAGCAGTTGAGTCATATTGCTCCTGGTTGTTGGTGATTCTGTTTAAGTCGACTGAAGCCTCCCCCCTCTCTCATGGGTCCCAAGATCTTATCACTGAACGTGAAGGGGCTTAATTGCCCTCAGAAAAGATCCTATGTCTGGAGGGAGGCTTCCTCTACAGGGGCAGATATTGTTTGTATTCAGGAGACCCATCTATTATCCGAGGACGCCAAACGTGTTCACCATCGCTCCTTTCCTCATATTATTCATTCTCATTTCAGCAGAAAATCCAGAGGGGTAATGATCGCCGTAAACAACACAGTTGCCTTCACTCTCATTTCTTCCACAGCGGATCCTAATGGAAGATTCATCATTCTGGTATGTTCTGTTAATAATATAACCTACACGTTAGTCTCACTCTATGCTCCCAACGGGCGCCAACTCTCTTTCCTCCGCACACTATTGAACAAGGTGAACGGTCTAAAGAGAGGGAAGGTTGTTCTTTGCGGAGATTTCAATACAATTCTGGATCCCTCTCTGGATTCCTCTTATCCAACGAGGAGGGTAGAGAAAGGTTTGAACTCCCTCTTACACTCAGAAGGCCTAGTAGATGTGTAGAGGGCCCAACACAGTGGGGAGAGGGACTACACCTTTTTCTCCCCACCACATCTCTCATATTCTCGCATAGACATGTTCATGGTAGATCAATCTGCTCTGCTACATACTATTACATCGGAAATTGGCCTTATCAAATGGTCGGACCACGCTCCGATTTGTCTTACTTTAGAAGAGCTATACCAGTCTCCGAGAACCCCCATATGGCGGGATGACACTTTTTTGTATAATGACCCTAGGGTGATTGAGGAACTGTCTGATGATCTCCGTGAATTCTTCCAACTTAATGTGGGTTCTGTCCAGGGCACCTATACCCTATGGCAATCCCACAAGGCGTTCATCAGAGGAGTTCTGATCAAACATAAACATCTGATCCGGAAAAGAAGGGAGAAAGAGATACTACAGCTCTTGACCAATATCTCTGACTTGGAGAAAATTAACAAACAGTCTCCAACACCCCATACTTCCGCAGCACTGAGAGTGGAGAGAGACAGATTGGGAGCCCTGATGTCATATAATTACTCCAAATCGCTTCATAGGCTCAAATCTAGGCACTACGCTCAAGGCAACAGGGCTGGCAAACTTCTTGCCGCCCAATTGAAATCCCAGAGAGCTAAGGCGAGAATCCCCTTCCTTATACACCTGTCTACTAGAACTAAACTCCTGGACCCCAGGGACATAGCGGAGCAGTTCCGTATTTTCTATCATGATCTGTACAATTTAAAAGATTCGACGCCCGCCCCACATAATCTTGAGGCGTTGGTGGACGATTTTCTATCCCAGTCGGATCTCCCTGCGTTGTCCCTGGAACAGTTGCAGTCCTTGAATACCCCAATTTCCCCTGCAGAATTACAGAAACTGATTTCTACCCTCCCGGGAGGTAAAGCCCCTGGCCCAGATGGCCTTTCTAATGAGTATTACAAAAAATTCTACCATATACTAACCCCATACTTAATAGAGATATTCAAGGAGGCCTTTGGAGGCACCCCATTTCAACCGGAGATGCTTTCTGCACTTATTGTCACCTTGCCTAAGCCGGGTAAAGCTCCTGATTCCCCCCAGAACTTTCGCCCGATCTCATTGCTTAATTCTGATATCAAACTTTTTGCTAAATTGATAGCTAATAGACTAGCCCCGTTTCTTCCCTCCCTAATTAAAGAAGACCAGTCCGGATTTGTCAGGGGGCGGTTGTCCTCTGATAATATCAGACGCATGGTTGATCTGTTTAATCACACCGAACATCACCATTTATCTATGCTAGCAATCACGCTGGACGCTGAAAAGGCGTTTGACCGCCTTCGATGGTCATACGCGTTCTCAGTTCTCCGGGCAATGGGCTTCGAGGGGGCCATATTGAACGCCTTCAGCAGTCTATACGACTCCCCCACAGCTCGGGTTTTGGTCAATGGAGTATTGTCCGACCCCCTACCAATAACTAATGGATCTCGCCAGGGGTGTCCTCTGTCACCCTTGTTATTTATTATAGCACTAGAACCCTTGGCACAACATATCAGATCCTCCCCTGTCATATCCGGGGTTATCGTGGGCAACCGAGATCACAGAATTTCCTTGTATGCTGACGACATTATACTGACTTTGTCCAGCCCCTCAGTCTCTCTGCCCGGAGCCCTATCCATTATACAACAATTTGGCTTACTATTATATTACAAAATTAACAACTCAAAGTCCCAGGCCCTTCCCATCAACATTCCCCCATCCGAATTATCCCGGTTGAAAGCTACTTTCCCACTGGACTGGCAAGAATCGGAGCTTCCCTATTTGGGCATCAGACTGACATCTCCGTGCTCCCTCCTCTATAAGTGCAACTATGAACCCCTTCTTTCCACCATGTCAACTGATTTCTCTCAATTCTCCATGAAAGCTATCTCCTGGGTGGGCAGGGTGGCGGCATTTCAAATGATGACGCTTCCGAAATTAATTTACGTCTTTAGAGCCCTCCCTATTCCAGCTCCAGAATCATTCTTTAAAAAAGCCCAGGCGGTTTTATCAAAATATATTTGGAACTCCTCTAGGCCTAGGATTGCACACTCCCATCTAATCCGCAGGAAGAAAGCGGGTGGAATAGGCTTACCGTCGATCATTGATTACTATAAGGCTATTGGTATCTCTCTCACCCGCGACTGGTGGTTAAAAGATTGTCCAAAGGCTTGGCATCAGATTGAAACACACTCCGCCGGCGGTGGTTCGCTCCGCGACCTTCTGATCAATGTCCTGTGGAGGGGAACGGTCCCTGATCTACCCCTCTTGACAATGAGACATGTTGGCAGGCTTTGGCTACAAGTCCATTCCACCTGCGCGGACGATAGAGACTCCCTATTCGCCATTTCTGACATCTCTACCTTAGAATCATTCATACCAGACATTAACTTGGCTGTATGGCGAGAGAAAGGGGTGGAGAAAGTGTCTCAACTCGCCACTACCCTGGGACCTACACCTTTCACAACATTGCAGGACACTTTTCATCTTCCACCAAGTGAGATATTCAATTATCTCAGACTCAAACACTCCTTGCTATCTATCCTGTCTAGGATCCCCTCTGTGAACACAGGAACACTTCAAATATATCGCACACCTAGCATAATGAGGAAAAGAGCGACTGGTCGCATTTATGATTACTTAGGGGATAAGTCTACATTTGTGAAAACTAAGCCTATTGACAAATGGGAACTGGCGCTTGAGCGATCCTTCCCGGTGGACGTTTGGTCGTCAGCTATAAAATTTCTGTCTTCCAACTTCAAGTGTGTCACTCATTATGAGGCAGGGGTAAAAACGCTTTTGCATTGGTATTTCACTCCTAGCCGCCTGCATTCCATATATCCCACCTCCCCCCCTTGTTGTTGGAGAGGATGTGGTGGCTTGGGTACACTACTCCATGTGCTGTGGAAATGCCCGATTCTGCTGGGGTTTTGGAGTGATATATTCCGTCTCTTGAGCGAAGTGGTCAACTTCACAGTTCCTCCGTCCCCCAGCCTGGCATTACTGTTTTTAGGTATCCATGATTTCCACCATTCCATCAGACCAGTGGTAGGCCATATCTTGCTTACTGCTAAGTTAATTGTGACACGTCATTGGAAAGACCCTAATCCTCCGACTGCTACAGAGGTCATTCAGGAGTTAAATGCCACCTGTCGCTATGAAAAAACTCTCCCACACTCCATTTTGCCCCACTCTCGCTTTGAGCGTACCTGGGGTCCCTGGCAGGTACACTCCGGTTACATCCCGTAGAAAATAACCCTCCCCATTTGTGGCTGATTACTTACTGAAGTTTGGCGTCCTCGGAGATATAGCTCTAGTAGAGCTTTAGAACAGTTCATGTAAGATTTACCCCCAGTTTATTGCTATGTCACAGTTTTCTGTGTTACTTGTATATCTTGTTAACTTTGTTCACAATTTGCCCTTTTACTGTTACTCATAGTGAGCGTCGAATGAGGAACACTTGGTTGGCAGCGCCCGAGCGGGCGCCCAAGTGCCCCATAGCTACTCCACTGTAGTACTGTTTCTTATTTGCTATTTTCTTTATGTTATTCCTTTATGTTCTCTGCCTGTGAGCACTGAATTGTTCACATAGTGTTGTTCACCTTCTATGTACACTGCCTTAGATGGCCGTGTATGCGGCACTACATCTGTTTAACTTGTTTATGCATCCAATAATGTATGTTCATATGCGGCTGCGTCCGCGCTAATGCCTTCTTACATTTTCTTTATTTGAAAAAGTTAATAAAAAGATTTAACTTTAAAATCGAATATTCCTCATTATTCTAGTTATCGAGATTAATATGCGATTTAAATAATCGCGTATTGCGATTTTAACTTAGGCTACTTTCCTATTGGTTTCATATCTAGAATTATAGCGAAGATGACGAATATGACGAATGTATTCGTCATATTCCTCAAAACGAAGATAACAAAGTATTCTCCATCTTCGTTTTAGCAACCTATTCGTCAACTTCGCTAATTCTAGCAATCAAATAGGAAGGTTGACTATAGAGACAGCTGTGTTTAATTCGCTATGCGATTATATTACTTTGCTTTTTTTAATAGAATAATTATATTACTTGATAATTATTATAATTATTCTATTTATAAAAAAAAAAAAATTATATAATCGCATAGCGAATTAAACACAGCTGTCTCTATAGTCAACCCTCCTATTTGATTGCTAGAATTAGCGAAGTTGACGAATAGGTTGCTAAAGCAGATGGAGAATACTCGTTATCTTCGTTTTGAGATATGACGAATACATTCGTCATATTCGCTAATTCTACCAAGCCAAGAACGTCTCCATACTAAAATGTACTGTCGGATTTAAAAATTACTTTGAAATCGCAATGCTATTAATATAACTTGAATTAATCGCATTGCGATTTCTACTTAGACCTGGTTTACTATGGTTGGCTTGGTAGAATTAGCGAATATGACGAATGTATTCGTCATATTCCTCAAAACGAAGATAACGAAGTATTCTCCATCTTTGTTTTAGCAACCATAGTAAACCATGTCTGTTAAAATCGCAATGCGATTAATTCAAGTTATAATAATCGCATTGCGATTACAACTTAGCACTGCTATCTTACATATTAGGCTAGAATTAACGAATATGGAATATAGCAGCAGTGCTAAGTAGAAATCCCAATGCGATTACTTCAAGTTATATTAATTGCATTGCGATTTCAACTTAGAGCTGGGTTTATAATGGATCAGCTTGCTAGAATTAACGAAGTTAATGAATATGAAATATATTATAGCAGTGCTAATTGAAATCGCAATGCGATTAATATAACTTGGAGTAATCGCATTGCGATTTCTACTTAGCACTGCTGCTATATTCCATATTCGTTAATTCTAGCCTAATATGTAAGATAACAGTGCACTGCTAAGTTGTAATCGCAATGCGATTAATATAACTTGAATTAATCGCATTGCGGTTTCAACGTAATTCTCAAATCCGACAGTACATTTTAGTATATGGAGACGTTCCCATGGTGATGGGGATGCTCCATGAGCACGGAAGTCGGCAGAAGCGGGCACTGACTGGAGCAGCCAGGAAGCCAGGAATCCTCAGGACAGGTAAGAACTACTTTTGGGAAGTGGGAAAGAAAAAATATAACAAAAAAACAAAAAACTAATATTCGAAATAGCGAATTTATAGCGCTATATTCGAAATATTCGCGAATTAGCGAAGTGCCGATATTTGCAATAAAAATTCGCTATTCGAATATTCGCGCTCAACACTAATTGGAAACTTATAGAACTTTTAATTTATGTAGTCATTAAAGGGAGCCTGTCATGTTGAACATGGTGTGTTCAGTATCTCTTGTATTTTATTCATCTAAATTGCTGCTCTTTATGGATTTTGAAGACAAGGAGGCGGTCCTATCAGTGATTGACAGCCTTCCCTCTATGGCTGTGTATACAGAAAAAGCTCTCAATCACTGATAGGACCGCCTCCTTGACTTCAAAGCACAGAATAGAATTTATAGGAAATGTGTCATCAGTTAACCAGTTAAGACCAGATAGCTTTTGATTAAATATAGATATTGACATGGAAAATTTAAAATAACATCATCAAAAATCCTTTAAAAAAATGTGTTAAACATAAAAACATGATTTAAACAATATGTCATTTTCTGATGACACATTTCCTTTGAATTAATAAAATGCAAGTTATACTGAATCTTTTCCGACAAAACTATATATCTATCTGCTCAACACCTCCTGCTCTATAACATGCTGCCTGGTGACAGGTTCCCTTTAAGTATAGTTTATATAAAACTGGAGAGTCTCTTTAAATTACATTTGAAATGTAATACAGTGCAAACTTTTCTACTTTTTACTACTACGTCAGTTACAAAACTAAAGTGAACAACAGTATTTTAGAAAAAACACAAAACACTTATCACTAGTATACTTAAAGAATTTTTAGGGTCCAACCACACGCAACAGAAAGTCGGCAGCAAATCCCACAGCAGCAAATTCCACAATTTGTTGCAGAATTCAGCATGAAAATGCTATGGATTTGCCACAGATTTCACCCTCTGCACTGCAAAGATTGAAATTTGCGGGAGAAATCTGCAAGTTGAATCGACATGCTGAGGATTTAAAATTTATGTGAGAGATTGGTTGCAGAAATTTCCTGCAGAGTGCGGATGAAATTTTTTTCAAATCTCATCTGATTTGCTGCTACCGTAAACACAGGGTATTTTTCCCACATAGTTGCACTGTGGAAAATGTGCAGCATTTAAATCATGTGTGGACATACCCTAAAAGGGCTGTGTGAAATTTGAAAAACTTGTCTGTTTTCTACTAGAAACAGCACTACTCTTCTCCATGGGCTGTGTCAAGTAGTCATAAGTGTAGAGCAAAAGTATGCATTATTATTTTAGGATTAAGGTACATATTTTCCAGATCAATTTTTGTGTTCAGCAATATTTATAGGGCACCTAGCAAAGTTTATTTTACTGTATGTGGGATAACAGTTTAACCTTTTTCACAGACATCTTTCTGTGAAATTCTCTTAAAGGGGTTCTCTGGGAAGTAAGACATGAAGATGCTTAACAGGGGTTTTGCGAGTTATATAAAAAAAAAAATCTAGCGCTGTAAATCTGATGGCAGCAAAAAAAAAATATTTATTCATTGACCTAGTTCTTTCTCTTCTGGCCTTTTTGTTTACATGCAGTTTCAGAGCTGTGGGGGTGTGTAAGAACAATCTCTGAGGCTGTCAACAAAGATTCTCTTCCCCCTCCCCCTGCTCTGCAAAGAGAGTGAATAAAAGTGCTGCCCTACCAGTGTTCTGACTGCTGGGATACTCCTGTTGTATGTGTGGGAGTACAAGTCCTAGGTGCACAGTACAATGACACTGCTGATACACACAGTATATTTGCCCTACCTGTTCCTCTGCAATACTCTGCAGACACCTCTTCACATCCAGGGGCAGAGTACAAAGGAGAGAATGTGTCCGGTCTATGTCAGCTCTGTGTTTGCAGGGTGAGGGAGGATTCTGTGCACAGCATTTGTTTCTTCAGTGCCTGATCACTTCTAAGGAGAAGAGGAAACCCTGCAGCTGCTCAGTACCTGAGGCAGAGCCTCCAACCCTGAGTCTGTACTGCTGATGGTAGAAGGGGTTATCGGCAGTGCTTATCATTCCAACCAGCACAGCTTTCACAGTGAGTATTCTGTGCACAGAGGCAGACTTGCTCCCTTCTGCTCCCTCAGGCTTGTGCACGGAACATCATCAGAGCAGGAAAAGAAGCTGACATCACAGATCACGTGAGGCTCAGCTAACTAGGAGAACAGGGTCACTGTAGATGAAGAAAGTGAATTAAAAACCCCTTACATTTGCTTAGTTACAAATACAAAGAACAAGAAAATAACTTGGACAACCCCTTTAAATATTCCTTTATTATAAATATATTCCCAAATACCTTTCATTAGTTATAATGGCAAATTTTTTCTAGGGAGCAATCATCATGGGCGATAAAAGGGCCACTGTCCTATTAGTTCACACAAACCTGTCCTAATCACTCAAGAAGACAAGTTACTTCATAACACTTAGCTAAAGAGCTGCCTTATCCTCCTCTCTGCTCTACTTGTTAGGGATTCTGATCCTCAATATAGTTTACTATGATCTTCAGCTAAATTTCTGTAGGAATGAAGTTCAGTAGGAGACATGAAGTACAGGGAGGACGGACAGGACAGATTGTGGTAATGTGCGGCTGTGGTAATGGATACTGCATACAAGTAGTGGTGCTCAGTAGCCACTTACTCACCCTCCTCTCTGTACTTCATGTCTCCTCATTAACTCCATTCCTACAGAGATTAAGTTGAATATCATATTAAACTGCATTCAGGATCATAATCCCTGATAAGTAGAGCACAGAGAAGGACGAGGCAGCTCTTTAGCTCAGTGTTATGAAGTAACTTGTGTTCACCTCCTGTGTGATCAGGACAGGTTTGTGTGAACTATGACAGCAGCCATTTTATCACCCCTGATGATTACTCCCTAGACAAAACGAGCCATTATATCTATTGAACGGTATTTGGGAAAATATTTATAATAACGTAATATTTAAGTATTTTCAGTCATTTTAATTTCTTCATTAACCTCTTTAAGAACCAAGGTATCAACAAGACTGGAACTAACTGCCAACAGTAAATCATAGTACAACTGGAGTTGTAATACCACACCAATGATTTCAGAAAAATAGTTGCAAGCAACCCTGTAGTGACTGCAGGGGTGTACTGGCCATAGACACTACTGGAAAATTTCCCAGTGGGCCAATGCACAGGGGGATGCCCAAGCCCTCCTCACGACTGCCAGTCTTGTACATAGTGATCTGATGCTCCTGATGCTCTCAGCATTCATTAATGCTAGGAGCATCAGGTACTTATGCACTTAGTCAGCAACTGCAGGAGCCCCCCTTAATTTAACTGTATCGCCCTTCCTCAGGTTCTATATTACATTATAGGCCAATAAAATTACAGTAGATGAAATTTAAAAAATCATAGTAAGAATGTAGACTTAGTTCACATCTGTGTTGACACATTAAACAGATTGAACAAATGGTACATCTTCTGTTTCACTCATGGACTTTAATGTAAAAGGCTATAGACACATTCAAAGCAAGCTGACAGCTCATATGGTGCCTTATCTCTGACCTCCTGACTTCATAAACACTCATTATAGCTAAGCTCTTATCAAAATGATAAAGATAAATATGGCTTAAAGTAATACTCTGCTAATAGGCTATTTTTTAACCCTTGTTTCTCAAAACCGGCTGAACATTTTTTAATAAAGACAAATTGAAAAAATTATTTTTAGTCCAAAACAAGAAAAATGCAATCATAAAAAAACTGCCTCAAAAGGTGTCCATAGCCTTTAAATACAACATCAGAAGGCTCCTTTCAGGTGTCCCTTATTTTTGATGGAAATAAATGTTTTGCAGACTGGACTTTTTCTCCAAAAATATTCCAAAAATAATGAAACATGACAGAACAGACACAAACTGAGCACAACTGATGCTCAAAAAAACCTATTTAAATAACTGGGGATTAAATCTGATGGAACAGAATAACGTAAAAATCAACGCAGATATGAACTTAGCCTACATGAAAATGTCAGACTAAACAACTTTCAAATTAAACAAATCTGTCTAAGCAGCAGTGAAGTGGAATCACAAGTGGCGGGTTAGGAACACACAGATTTTATCTGTATGAGGTATGAGTTTTTTGTTTTTTTTAACACTGCAGGTAAGAAGAACAAGTATAGGAGATTGGAAAGGGGATTTATGATTTACTTCTCTTCACTTTACATGCTGACTTAAATCTCACTTTTTTTAGACAAATCCTGCTAATTAGCTTGTTCGGTGGAGGTACATATAGTGTGGTGAAGAATAAAAAAAAAAAAGAAAACACCTATGAGAACCAAGTTCAAACGCATAAAACATTGCCTTGCAAAATTAATGCTGTTGTCACGTCCCCAAACAACCCTGTTTACACAGAATAGTTTAAAGTTTGTTTTCCAGTAAAAATGATTTTAACAAGTTCCCACAGCATGACCACTGAGATTCATACTTACCTGACCCATACCACTCCTGTCTTCCCCGCTGCCCCCACTTTCTCCATCTTCCATTCCCGGCATTGTTTACATCCGGTTGGCTATGGCCATGGTCACATCTACTGCTACAGTCAGGGGCCATTAAGGCCCTATTAAGAATTCCTACTGGTTTAGGCCTCATGGCGTCATGGAGCTGTGGTGCGGAATGGAGGTACGGAACCCCAAGAAAGCACTACGTAGCGCTTCTGTGGTGTTTCTGTCCATGCCTCCGGACCGCAAAAAATTAGAACATGTTTTTTTTGCGGATGCGGACGGATCACAGACCCATTCAAGTTGAATGGGTCTCAATCCGTACCGGCCACCGCCCGGACGTTGCCGGTGCTTGCGGTCCCCAATGTACGGAATGGCCATACAACAGGCGTGTGCATGAGGCCTTATATTGTGAAATTTCAATGCAACAAATGCCCCAACCTAACGGTCTAAATTATCTAGTAAGAAATTTGCAGGTCACCGCACTGTATGACAAGGGAAATTTATTTCTATTTAAAAAAAAGAGCAGCTATTATTGTGTTACTTACTGTTTTCTAAATGAGTATGTTTAGCAGCACAACCAGCTGTGATTAGTTCACACTAGCAAATAAATATTTATTCATCTGAAATGTCAGCGTAACACAAAGCTACGGGTGAAACGCCATATACAGCAGACACTCCGAAGGATAACCCTTTCCTGACCCACCTCACCTCATCATTTCCTAGATTGCTCTCCATCTAGAAGAAATATAAAGGGCAGATCCGACTACTAATGACATTATTAAGACCAGACTCGAAGAAGAACAGTTGAAGGGATGTCAATAGTTTCAACCTCTTACCAGATGTGTGCTACAAAACAACCAAGCAGATGGCCAACAAACAATGGTGGACAGCTCTTTAAAGTGCTTGATTTATGTGAAAACCCCCGAAAGAACTTCAAGGAAGGCAGACCAGAATAAAATGGTAGCTTAAAATATATTTAGTATTTCTAATCACTTTTCAGGACCAACACTTTCCAACATGCCGGTCTTGATAAATCTTTCCATTAGTAAAACTTTGTGAAATCCTATTTAAGAGTCATCTAGAGTAGTTTTCATTCAACTTTCACTACTGTTTCCATATGTAAATGTGTCAGGCCAAATGTCCTGGACCTTATCATGCCACTATCACGACGCAAAAGTGCCCACGTGACAAAATATCACACAGGCATTTAAAGAGTCACAAACTGGGGTCTAGTGACTTTTTTTTACAACAAAAACTGGCATTTTGCCCATTCTAAATGACTCCCACTATGAGTTTAGCACAGGGCGTTTCACTAACATCCCATAGGAAACCAATTACTTGTAGCAATATCTGGGCATACTGCTAAAATGGTTAAAAATGAGAAGATCAACATATTATTTTCAGCTTTGGCTAGGTAATAAGAGGCAAAGTAAAAGGTGGATGGAAAGTGGATGGAAAGTGAATGGCAGAATAATTTCCAATTCAAAAGCTACAAAAGGATTCATACAATGTATTGCTTCATGTGAAGTTTTTGTGTAGAAAAAAAAGAAAAATCCTGATGTATAGACTAAGGGGCACTCTGACAATAGTATTGCAGGGAAGCTGTAATAGCTCTTTGATTCATAACAAAGGCCGTGACATGGAGGGTATTGTTTTAATAGGTGTGCTGAATATTTTACCCTGATAAAATAAGGAGAAAATTGCAAAAGTTGCCATAATAGAATTACAGGGTTTTCAGGAGAAAAAGAATATGTTCTATCAAATTTCGAGCAACAAATCAATCATTAAAATGAGGTTTATAACTTTGAGACAAAAAAATATCCTTATGAACCCTTTATCACAGATCACTTGGTTCTTTTAAGGTTCTTTTCAAAAGATAAATCTTTTTTTACAGACCCCAAGAAGAAGTCATTCACTACTAAGTAAAGCATGTCTACCTGCTTTTTAACATAACAATCTTTTTTAAGAAAAGACTATTTTAATCAATATACCCCCATACACTTCTAAAAAGAGCACTTAGGAAACTCTGAAGGCAGGATACATTAACAAGTACTAGCCAAAAAGTTGTACAGAAGCTGCACTGTGTAAATTCATGCTAAAGTCTTTGTACGGAGGAGGAACGACCCTTTTCATTTATATTGGGCACAATACAATAAGTAAAATGGTTCCCCCCTCGAATTGGACATGTGGAAAGTGCAGGGGATGGTCATAGTTTATATATGCCCAAATGACCCAATCCTGGTAGTTTGAGAAAGGGGCTTCCTGACAAAAAGGCCAAGATTTACTGATCCTAAAGATGGTGTAATCATAGACAGGTTGTCTGGACCTACACCAGTTATCACAGGGGCTCAGGCTGAATCATACATAGACCTTCACCGGATTTATCATTGGGGCTCAGGCTGGAAATATATAGACCTTCACTAGATTTATCACTGGGACTAAGGCTTGATAAATCGGGCACAGGGCTAGACACTTTTCTCAGACTCTAAAATAACTAATGGTTGGCATACTGACACAGATCTTTATGGCATAATTGTGGTGCAATTTTGGCGCACAATGGGGCTTCATAGGCCCCGCCATATTCACCTAAGCCTCACCCTCTTTTTGAGCATGTCATAAAAAATGCATAGAAACCCTAGAGGCTCAATTTGTACCACTTTTTAGACAGATTTTTTCTGCAGACATATTAGTAAATCTGGGTCACAGGTCTCACCTTGCATCATAGAAGATACATTGTTGGTTGTGCAGTATTTTACATATAACACTATTACCTGTATCCAGGGGCGTAGCTAAATGCTCATGGGCCCTGGTGCAAGAGTTCAGCTTGGGCCCCTCTTCCCTCAGTGCTTTGTAGCCCAGGGACAGAGAAGCACATTGCCTTTGTACTGCCTGAGGCAAAAACTGAAACGACCCCCCCCCCCCATGCAAATTCTTGACCTAACCCCTCGCCTCCAGCCAGAGGTGTAACTTGACCAGCATGCACTTTCTATAATACTGGTGTCTTCTTATGCGGCACAAGGGTCTTTGGCCTCCCTCCCTCAACTGCTACCTTTGCACCCCCTATAGCAGGCATCCTCAAACTGCGGCCCTCCAGCTGTTGTAAAACTACAACTCCCACCATGCCCTGCTGTAGGCTTATACCTGTAGGTTGTTTGGGCATGTTGGGAGTTGTAGTTTTGCAACAGCTGGAGGGCTGCAGTTTGAGGATGCCTGCCCTATAGCTATGCCCCTGCCTGTGAGAAATTTCAGCTATCTGTAGTATTGATCTAAAAGAGGATGTTTTCACAGCATGTTCAAGATGTGCAAGTCCCATGCAGATGAATGGGACAGTCACAGACATTTCTGTAACAGATCTGCCCCATGTGAATATACACTAAATCCTATGAGACTCTGACCTTCTCTCACTATAGTAGATATTAGGCAAAGATTAGAAAAACCTGGCAAAAAGCCTGTGTCTGGTGCTGCATCTCAGTACCATGGAAGTGAAAGGCACTGAACTACAATTCAATCCACAATCTGTAGACAGATGTACCAATATTTATTTCCAAATGTATTCCTTTTTTATTTTTTTACTTCTGTAGAACCTCTTTAACCTTACACTCAATGCTGCCAGTCTGTATATTGTTATCCTAGGCAATTCAGTAGAGATCTCAGGGATAGCATTTTTATGGCTTATTTCTAATTGCGCTCATACACATGCTGGCACAAATAACATTGTATATGGACACACTACTTACATAGATCTCTCTGTAGGCTAGCAACACACCACATCCACAGTTTGTTAATGAAATATTAATGTAGCCTCCTCTGTAAATGAAATAGGATCAGTGCAATACGTCTTAGTTTAAAGGACATCTGTCAGCAGATTTGTACCTATGAAACTGGCTGACCTGTTACATGTACACTTGGCTGCTGAAGCCATCTGTGTTGGTCTGTGAGGGACGATAATCCATTTTGTATAAGTATTTCCTCCATCTTGTGCATATGTGAAAAATTACTCAGCCAGCTATGAGAAGGTGGTAGTTTCTGTGTATAGAACAAGCCAAAGTAGTCGCTCCCTCACTCCCTTATCAACGTTTAGGCTGGGAACACACTTCGCGTGTTCCCAGGGCGCGCCTATGACGCGCATATGACGCGCGCTTCAGCCGCCAAGTGGCTGTTTTATGGGAGCGCGCGTCATATGCGCGCTCCCATAATTGCCTATGGGTTGGATCGCGCGTGCTGCCGCGCGATAGTCACGGCAGCCGACACGACCGGGCAGGGCGTTTTACAGCGCGTTTGTCCGCGCTGTAAAACGCCAACATGTGAACCATGCACATAGGGATGCATGGCTTTTCACATGTTGAGCGTTTTTCAGCGCGTATGAACGCGCTGAAAAACGCTCAGGTGTGTTCCCAGGGTTAGCGTGCAAGAAAGTTATACAAAGAAGTAACAGTTCTGCCTAAAGCAAGAGTAAACGACATTTACTTATATAGAAAAGTACATGTTTCCCTGTAGCTTTAAGGCTGGACTGATTCTGTTCTTTCTGCGTTTCATGATGCGCTGCTAAAGAATGCTAACATTGAGATAAGATGGTGCAGAAGTTTTTAACCATAAAAAATTCTGTTAGTATGGTCCGGAAGTATTGCCTTATATGAATAACTAATCAAAATCACTAGTTTCTCCCCCCGCCCCCCCCCCCCACCGGTGTGCCTACTTTGTCTATGTTTGTCTAGTGTTATAAAGATGTATGCTTGTGTGTAATAAATCTAAACCTGATTCAGCTGCTTCTTGTGTCTGTGTCAGTTCTCCAAAAGCTCGTACATCCACATCAATTGGGACCCCTGACAATCATAGAAGTAAGGGGTTTTGCCCCAACAGATCCCATGTTCATATGTGCCCGCATTTCTGAGAAAAATGAAGTCATAATATCCAAATGAGCCTTTGATCTGCTGACAGATGCACTTTGACTTATAGGGGTATTCCTATCTCCGACAATGGGGGCATATCACTAGGATATGCTCCCATTGTCTGATAGGTGCTGGTCCCACCTCTGGGACCCACAACTATCTCTAAAAGAAAGCCTAAAAAGAGGCTGACAAAGTGGTTGCCAGTGGTGTTGGGTCTGGCCACAACCAAGTCCTTCTATTGGCCTGCTAAAAATAGATGAGTGGTGCTCTCAGATATTTTCAAAATCCCCATAGAAATTAATTGAAGCGCCTGTTAGGGCATGTCAATGGGAATGAGGGGACTCTTCCACTCCAGAATCCTCTCTAGGAACTAGAAAATGCAATTATTTTTAGTTGTGTGGCCGCCATATAACGGTACATTTCCCCTTTAATATCTCTCCACTGGTGGCTTTGTAGAGAATTGGCGCTTAGTCACATGTCAAAGATTCAAGGGTGGCACATGCATCCGTTGGTTTCAGTGTGCTTATACACACATCCTTGTTTATAAATGAAGACATGCACTACTTTGGTACAATGGGCATGCACTTATTAACCATACAGAAGAGAGGACCCTGCCTGAGAGGACTTACAATTTACAAGGTTTTTGCAGACCAAATCCTCCCATAGAAGTCTACGGATCCATGAAAATCACAGACGAAGGCTATCTGTGTTATGTTTTTCACTGATCACTAAAATTGATAAAAATTTGAAAGAAGTCATGGTGAATAGGCATGGAGATACATTCTTTACAGATGTAAAACTTGGTTGTAGCACAGTCCATTTGCATCCTCATAACAGACATGAATGTGTGAATGAAGCCTTAGAGAAGCTAGATTGTGAACCTGGATTCCATTAAAAAAAGAGCCATCTCTTAGACAACCCCTTCAAGAAAAAAAATGTTATAGATGTGTCTGGAAAGCCACTAACAAGACAGAGCTGTTGCTGTGAGTAAAAAAAAAAAAGACTAGACTAAAAACAGTAAAATAATGACAAGAGAAACTAAGAAACTACACATAAATCCTAAGAAAATGAACAGATAACGGACAAATAGAGACATATTTTTACACTGACAAGGACCATTTCAGTCTCAACAAGCAGTTATGTTATTCAGGTGTATTTTCTACATGGGTAAATACCAGCTTGAGTAGGCCTAATAAATTCAGTGGTTGTTTTGTAGCATTAGAAATAAATGATTATGCGAAGATTATAAAAGATAAACTAAGCAAACTAATAGATGCTCATTAAAACCAACAGCGATTAGACTAATGTTTCTCCTTTAAACTGAAAATAGAGCAGGGATTTGAGAAACTTTGCTTTTAAGAAGTGTTTTGCTTATTTATTCCAATGATGCGGCTCATTAGGTAAGTGATGGATCACCTACCATCATACCATGCATACCAAGTTAGGGAAAGGAACAATGTACGATAGGAAACCGAAATTTAACAACATATATTTGTTTTTCTCATTAGGAAAAATTCCATATAAGAAACTAAAATAAAGGGGTTTTCCAGGATTACTAATAGATATGGTATAAGTATTTTTTTTTTCCATCCTGTGTGTAGCACTTCCTGTTGCTGTATCCAACCAAACCCATAAGGCATTTCACTTTTCTGTGCTACTGTTCCAGCCTTGTCCATAACAATTCCCAGCTAGTTTAGAGCTCCTTCCACCAGCTATTTACATAGACACTCCCCTACTACTGCCCCTAACAACACCCAGCTATTTAACAGCTCATCCGAACCAGCTAGTTACATAGACACTCCCCTATCACTGCTCTTAACACCTAGCTATTTAACAGCTCCTCTGAACCAGCTAGTTACATAGACACTCCCCTATCACTGCCGCTAACAACACCCAGCTATTTTACAGCTCCTCCCACCCAGCTAGTTACATAGACACTCCCCTATCACTGGTGCTAACAACACCCAGCTATTTAACAGCTCATCCGAACCCAGCTAGTTACATAGACACTCCCCTATAACTGCTGCTAACACCCAGCTATTTTACAGCTCCTCCCACCCAGCTAGTTACATAGACACTGCCCTATCACTGCCCCCGTTGCTACATTGACACTGCATGAACATGGTCATGTGACCACAGCCCAGAGCAGAAGATAGGTACAATAAAGGGAAAAGAAATTACAGCTATTTCCAAAATATTATTATTATAAAGAATGCTAATGCAAACCAAAAACCCCTTTAAATAGAAGAAGTTTGAAAAAGAAAAGTGTATTTAAAATTCCCCTCATTTTTTGGATTGGTCAGATAGTTCTTTTACAGAAATGTGAACCTTATTTTGTGCATTTATAGTGTCTTTCTCTGTCATATGCTGAGAAGATTTATCAAGAGACACAAAAAGTGTAAAAAAAATATGCAACGGAAAAACTGAGATGTTGCCCATCAAAATTAACTTCAGAAGAAACCTTTTTTTGCCCCTAGTTGAAACTTCATTCATAGTTTCTTTAAAAAATATAGAAATGAATCCTGTGCAGAGGTTGAAGGGAACTTTTCTTTTCTGAATCAGCGATGGGCAAACTGCGGCCCTCCAGCTGTTGTAAAACTACAATTCCCACCATGCCCTGCTGTAGGCTGATAGCTGTAAGCAGTCTTTGCATCCTGGGAGTTGTAGTTTTGCAACAGCTGGAGGGCCACAGTTTGCCCATCCCTGAGCTACGGTGATTCCCATGTCAACAGACGAAAAAAAAAAGTTTCGAATGAAATTACTGTAAACTAATCTTAAAATGGGTCGACTAATGCAAAACATGACTGTTTCAATGTATTACTTATAAAGCTAAAATACAGTCTGAGCCTTAGCATCCGTAACATAAAACTTCCTTGTCATTTCCTCAAACTGCCCTGTCCAAGAAAGGCGATCACATTAGTGAATCTGACAGTTGAATTGTGTCTGGAAAGGTAGTTTATACTAGTGATGAGCGGCAGGGGCAATATTCGAATTTGCGATATTTAGCGAATATTTGGGCGAATATTCGCCATATATTCTAGAATTCGCGAATTCCTCATCTTCAGGCATTATTTTCTTGATTGCGAAAATTCGCATAGACTGGTATTTAAAAAAAAAAAAAACGAATATTCTGGGTTCCGAATATATTTTGAGATATTCTAAATATTCGCGAATTCTCGAAGTGCCGATATTCGCAATTAAAATTCGCAATTCGAATATTCGTGATCAACACTAGTTTATACACATCTTGAAGTAGGAAAAATAACCATGGCCTGCTACAACGTAGAAACTATACTGCAACAAATACTTAATATCCTACATGAAGGTTCTGTTTCATAGCAGATAATTTTGTCTTGGGCCTCTCTTAAATATTAATATTTTGGTCGATATTTTGTACCAGTATTTAAGCTAAAACTGTGAGTCAAAATCACGAAAGTGCAAAAAAGTACAGGGTGGTCCAAAAGTATGGAAATACCTGAATAAATGGAAAACAATGGTTGGGCACGTGACATGTTGTTAAGGGGAAGGTGGAAAATCCAAAATTGGCAAAATTATAAAAATTTTCACTTTGTTACAGATACAGATATGGCTGCGAGATTAACACATGAGCAGAGGACAGAGATTGTGCTGATCTCTGGGGAGTGCAGTACTGGACTCACTGCACAAGATTTCAATGCTCGGCACCCCAACAGACCACCCATCCAAAAAGGCACAGTTGGCAAGTTGCTTGCTAAATTTCATCAAACAGGTTCTGTGTTGGCGTTCCAAATGTTGGTCCCGTTGCAATTGCTGTGACCCATTTCACAAATTCACCAGAGCGATCAGGATTGTCCTTATTGAGATGCTGCAGCAACTGGATCTTGTATGGGTCCCATTTGTGCAAAGCCAGTATCCGCCCGACGGTGATTCAACTCGCCACTCTCTTCTTTGACACATGGCGGGTGGTACAATGTGGGCTCTTGCTGAAAAACACAATGGTGCCCATTTTTGTTGTTTCATCTGTGGCAGTTTTGTTAGGGTTCATACACACGAACACGTTTTTTTTACAGACCCATTCACTTGAATGGAGCCACGAAACGTGATTTGCGGACAATAACAGGACATGACTCAAAATCTAGCAGAACGGAAAAAACGGAAATACGGAAATGGAATGCAAACGGAGTACATTCAGCTTTGTTTGCTGACCCATTGAAATTAATGGTTCCGTATACGGACGGTATACTGAACGCAATAAACGGCCCGTATATGGAACGCAAAAAACGTTTGTGTGAACGAGCCCTTATGCTGCAATTTTTCTGCATGAGAACCTGTGTGGAAAAACTGCACATAATCTGCAACGGGTACACTAAGGATTTAGAAATCTGCAGCATGTTAATTGTTTTCGCAATGCATGAGATCTGCGGCAAATCTCCAATCCACACCAAAAACCACAAGTAACATATGCGATTTTGGTACTGAAGCGCACAGACATCCACACAGACTTCTGTTTGTAAACCTGCCCCCGTGTGCGGGTACCCTAAGGGGCAGTTCACACAGCAGACATGGACACCCCGCAGCCATGTGTGTTCTGCTTCCCACTGTTTTCAATGGGAGGCAGGGTTGCAGTTTGCAAACCAGTGATTAAAAATTGGGACTTCTCCCTTCCTGGCGCAGTATGCGAATAGCTGCAACTTGAAACCACGCCAGACTGCTTGCGGCTTAGATCCATTTAATGGAGCTAAGCCACGAGCAGGTCCGTGGTATCTGAAGTGAACAACTGTGGCAGAAACCACTGCGGTAGATTTTGACAGTGTCAAAAGCCACCGTATGAACGGGCCATATGGCTGCTTTCACATGCCGTTCATATGGGTGCTCTTTTGCATCTGTATTATGTATGAAAGCAACACCCAGACCTCCCACTGTTCTTCAGAAACAGAGGCCATGTTCACACAGCAAAATACATGCGCTAAAATACAGTGGCCGACCTGAAGCTATTCTCCCTCTGAGAACAGGTCATTTTTGGCAGAATAAATGTAAACCAAGTACAAACCTAACGCCTCATTCACACATACGTGCTGAATCCGTGAGCAGGTGGACAGTGATGCATCCGTGAAGCTGTCTGTGAAAGATCCGTGTTGGGGTCCGTGTGTCTGGTTTTTGCTGTCCGTGTTGCATCCGTGTTTCACTGACACTGAACAGGCGAAAAATAATTTTCAAAGCATCTCTCCTTAATGATCCATGAAACACGGATGCAACACGGATGGCATCCGTGTTGCATCTGTGGTTTTCACGGACCTACAGACTATAATGGACGTGATGGATCCGTGAACACGGACAAAATAGAGCGGGCATCCGTGCTAAAAACACAGACCCACTGACCGTGCTAAAACACTGATGTCTGAATACAAACATGAATTGGGACGTGTGCTGTCCGTGGAGAACACGTACAGCACATGTCCGTGGAACACTGACGTGTGAATGAAGCTTAACACACATCAATGTATTTTACCCTATGAATGGGGAATGCAGGATACAATATACTTCAAAGGAGTGAAATGTCACTTTTTGTTTTAAGGATAGAGCTACACGATGACATTTTTCGCGCGTCATTTTTCGCACCAATGTAGCGCGACAATTTTTATAATGATAGTCTATGGTGACGGACTGCGACATGCTGCGACTGCGACACGAGAGTAACAAAAACTCCATCCAAGATGGATTTTTCTGCGACTGTCGTGTCCCCCCAATGCAGACTCAAAAAAGCAGCCATATTATGCATATCTGATTCTGAAATCAGCCTTAGTCGCAAGCACACAAGCGTATTTCCAATCCACATCCAATCCGAATTTTTTTGTGGACTGAATGCAGACCCATTGATTTCTATGCAACTTGGTGCATATAGTTTTATAAAAATTAACAATGCATGTGGATTAATGGGGAAATGGATGTGGCTTCATAGGAACGGAGCGCAGCTTAATATGCAACAAATTAGCGTCAAAATTGCACCACAATTCTGGTCTTAAACTAACCCAACCAACAGATGTATAGAGTCAGGTCTTATGCACACGACTGCATAATACGGATGCGGTCCATATGTTGTCCGCAATTTTTTTGCAGCCCTATTGACTGTAATGTGTCTGTGGTCCACATTTTGCGGACAACCATTATCTCTTTGCAGAATGGACATATGGATACGGAAATCACACAGATGTGATATTTTTCAGATCCGTAGGTTGCGGACTGCAAAATGAACATTGGTCGTGTGCATGAGGCCTTTCACAAATGTGTCAAGCCATGCAAATGTGTCCGCCTGTTGCGGACGTCCACGCCAAGGCTGTCTGCCCCACTGCCGAAGCTGGTCAAACGACCATGAATAATCAATAAACACATCGATTATCAAGCATCGTGTGGTGAGTGCCGTCCCGGCTGTTCTTTCTCTATTTGTTATTTATACTCCATGCACCAAACAGATCCTCCATCTTGAACCCCTTGATACATCTGGTGTATATCTAGACAGCCTAAGTTTACATCATCTATAGAAGCAAATCTGATCCAATGTGGGGAACAGCAGTCAGACATGAGGAAAAAAGATACAAGGCCACTTCATGGCCCAAACCACAGCGCAGACGGATGGGTGAAAGAACTGCGTTGGCCCAGTGACTGCCATATATGTTGGACATTGTTAGCAAAACTTTATTATGAACCACAAATCATCACAAATCAACAATGTGATTCTCTACCAGCTCCTACAGATGTGACTGACAGCTGAGGGCCTCCGACTTGTAACCAACACCTTTTACATTTGCACATAGTCATTAGGTAAAACATTTGGAGGTTGGCTGTCATTGTAGGTGGAATATTGGAAGAAAATAGAAAAGTAATTAACGGCACAGGAAGGATTTTATGCTGCGTTATGTATGTGACGGTCACAGTGCAGAACTTTACACTTCCAGGGGGAAGAAGAATGAACTGTCTGGGTGGTCACATCGTTATCCCATGATACCTGCAGCTATTTCATATATTATTCCTCATGGTCAGAAAGAAAAGGTAGCAAGAAGCACCTTAGAAACACATGGAAGTTGATGGAGATGCATTTGTGGTACAATCGCTGCATTATCTATATAGAGTGGCAATGGTGATAACGTAAGAAGAAGTTTATAGATAGTATGTTCATCATAACCCGAGGCTCCATACATCAGGAAATCATTCTCCACTGAACCAGCACAAGTACACAATCAGTTTCTAAAACTATAGGTGCCTGGTCAAAGGTGCCCAGTTCATTCATCACTACAGATAACTACACTGACATCAGATTACAAATTTATCACGGCTACCAGCAAAACCTTATTAGGGCACTTTTACACTTGCGGCAGAACGGATCTGGCAGGCTATTCAGCCTGCCGCATCCGTCCTGCCGCAAGTGGCCGTGCACTGCCGTGCTGCCGCTCCATCCCCATTGACTATAATGGGGGGCGGAGCTACGCCGCAGAACGGTACTACACGGCCGGAGATCGCCGGACTAAAAGTCGGACATGCAAGACTTTTAGTCCGGCGATCTCAGGCCGTGCAGTGCCGTTCTGCGCCGTAGCTCCGCCCCCTGCCTCATTATAGTCAATGGGGACGGAGCGGCAACACGCCAGTGCACGGCCACTTGCGGCAGGACGGAAGTGAAAGGGCTGAATAGCCTGCCGGATCCGTCCTGCCGCAAATGTAAAAGTACACTTAAAAGGAAGTCGAGGAAAACATTTTGAAAAAATTAGAAAACTCTCAGAATTCTCATTTGTGTAGGTACTGCAGCAAGCTGCTGTGCAATCTAAAACTTAGGGTCACCCGTCTGTAGTGCCGGCACCCCTATAGAAATGCCTATTCTTGTCCGCTATTGACAAGAATAGGAAATGTTTTATTTTTTTCAGGAGCCGTGGACCGGAAGTACGGAGCCGCAGACCAGAAATGCGGATGGGGACAGCACACTGTGTGCTGTCCGCATTCTTTCCGTCCCCATTGAGAATGAATGGGCGCACACCCGTTCCTCAGAATTGCGGAACGGATGCGGACCCATTCTACGGACGCGTGAATGGACCCTTAAAGGTGTTGTCCAGTTTCCCAAATTGATCACTACAAAAAGTCACAAGAGTTTGCAGAAAAAGTTGCACATAACATCACTGGTAAGGGTACGTTCACACGATGACATTTGTCGCGCGACAATAAGTCGCGCGACAAATAGGGCACAACTTCACTGCAACATTTGTTGTGCAACATTTTGTCGCACCAATGTTACGCGACAATTTTTATAATGGAAGTCTATGGTGTCTCATTGCGACATGCGACATGCTGCGACTGCAACGCGACAGTCGCAGAAAAATCCAGTCGCAGCATGTCGCATGTCATAATGTGACACCATAGACTCCCATTATAAAAATTGACGAGCGACAATAGTGCTACTTTTTGTCGTGCGACAAATGTCGTCGTGTGAACGTACCCTAAATATTTAAGGCGTAGCAGTCTTGATAAATGTCCCCCATTTTATTTAAGGAGTCCATAAAAACCATGGACAGCATATTAAAGGGTTGAGATGAATTCTTAAAAGTAAATGAGATTAATTCTTATGAAAATGTGTAGAAATCTCAGTCTCATTTCCTTCTGGGATTCGAGTCCCCACCTATCCCTTGGTTGAACTTGATGGACTTATGTCTTTTTTCAACCATATTAGGGTGGGTTCACACAAGCGTTAGGGATTCCGTTATTGCTTTCCGTTATAACATGGTTATAACGGAAAATAACGCCCATAATGCCCAGACAGAATGGAAAACAGAAGCCTTTGAAATGCATTCCGTTTGCTTTCCATCATAATACAAGTCTATGGAAAAGCATAACGGATCTGTCTGGGTCCCGTTATGCAAGATAGAAAACAAAGTCCATAGACTTGTATTAAGACGGAAAGCAAACGGAATGCCTTTTAACCACGCCAGGACCGCCTAACGCACGGATGCGTTCGGCGGCCGGTTGGTTTATTCTGGCTGAACGCATCGGCACGTCATCTCGCGACAGGCGAGACTTCCTGTGAACGCGCACGCGAGAGGAAGGTAAACTACAGCCTGCCAGCGCTGATCATGCGCTGGCAGGCTGTAGTAGTTAAAAAAAAATCGCATATCAGACGCTGTTTTGTTAACAGCGTCTGATATGCCTGCTGCCTGCTCCTCTAGTGGTCCTTTTTGATTGGGACCACCAGAGGAAACATATGTAAGTGCACCAATCACCACACAGACCCCCCCATCCACCCCCCCCAATTGTCACTGAATAACCCCTGAATAACCCCCGATTAACCCCTGATTAACCCCATGTCACCCCCCCTGTCACTAATCACCCCCCTGTAAGGCTCATTTAGACGTCCATATGTGTTTTGCGGATCCACGGATCCGCAAAACATGGACACCGGCAATGTGCTTTCCGCATTTTGCGGATCCGCACATTGCCAGAACTGTATGGAAATTGCGGACAAGAATAGGACATGCTCTATCTTTTGCGGAGCTGCGGCCAGATGTTTGGGGGCCGAAACCCGGAAGTTCGCGACCGCAGCTCCGCAAATGCTGATGCGGCGAGCACATAGTGTGCTCTCCGCATCACCGCCGGCCCCATTCACACTGAATGGGTCCGCATCTATTCCGCAGAATTGCGGAATAGATGCGGACATTTTTGCGGACGTGTGAATGGGGCCTTACTTCTTTTTTTTTTTTTTACACATTTTTTGGCAGAGATTTTTTCATCCACATTGATTGATGCGAATGAAGAAATCTGTGCCGTTCATTTTTTTTTTTTTTTTTTAGCTCAGAGGCTGAACGGAGAAAAAAAAATCTCATTACCCGTATGCTCAATATAAGGAGAATAGCAGAAACTCCTAATGCTGGCCATACATGTAGTGGTTGCGGAGACCCCTAAAATGCCAGGGCAGTATAAATACCCCACATGTAACCCCATTTTAGAAAGTAGACACCCCAAGGTATTCCGTGAGGGGTATGTAAAATTTTATTTTTTGTCACAAGTTAGTGGAATATGAGACTTTGTAAGAAAAAAAAAAAAAGTCAATTTCCGCTAACTTGTGCCAAAAAAAAATCTTCTATGAACTCGCCATGCCCCTCACGGAATACCTTGGGGTGTCTTCTTTCCAAAATGGGGTCACATGTGGGGTATTTATACTGCCGTGGCATTTTAGAAGTCCTAAAGCGTGAGAAGAAGTCTGGAATCCAAATGCGTAAAAATGCCCTCCTAAAAGGTACTCATTGGAATTTGGGCCCCTTTGCGCACCTAGGCTGCATAAAAGTGTCACTCATGTGGTATCACCGTACTTAGGAGAAGTAGGGCAATGTGTTTTGGGGTGTATTTTTACATATACCCATGCTGGGTGAGAGAAATATCTCTGTAAATTGACAACTTTGTCTAAAAATTTTTTAAAAGTTGTCATTTACAGAGATATATCTCACACATAGCATGGGTATATTTAAAAATACACCCCAAAACTCATTGCCCTACTTCTCCTGAGTACGGCGATACCACATGTGTGACACTTTTTTGCAGCGCAAAGGGGCCCAAATTCCAATGAGTACCTTTAGGATTTCACAGGGCATTTTTACGCATTTGGATTCCAGACTTCTTCTCACGCTTTAGGCCCCCTAAAATGCCAGGGCAGTATAAATACCCCACAAGTGCCCCCATTTTAGAAAGAAGACACCCCAAGGTATTCCGTGAGGGGCATGGCGAGTTTATAGAAAAAAAAAAATTTTGTATACCCCAAGTTGACAATTTACAGAGATATTTCTCTCACCCAGCATGGGTATATGTAAAAATACACCCCAAAACACATTGCCCTACTTCTTCTGAGTACGGCGATACCACATGTGTGCCACTTTTTTGCAGCCTAGGTGCGTAAAGGGGCGTAAAGTCCAACGAGTACCT
Source organism: Bufotes viridis (assembly GCA_033119425.1). NCBI lineage: Eukaryota > Metazoa > Chordata > Amphibia > Anura > Bufonidae > Bufotes > Bufotes viridis. The sequence goes on along the minus strand of CM065594.1, from coordinate 181,891,740 downwards.
TTAGGTTTTACAGGGTTGCTCACAATTTAGCCCCGCCCAAAATGCCAGAACAGTAAACACACCCCACAAATGACCCAATTTCGGAAAGTAGACACCCCAAGGTATTCACTAAGGGGCAAAGTGAGTCTGTGGGAGATTTTTTTATTTTTTTTGCCAGAAGTTAGCAGAAAAGGAAACTTTATTATTTATTTATTTTTTTCCTGGGAAAGTGTCATTTTCCGCTAACTTGTGAAAAAAAATTAAATGATACATGAACTCACCATGCCCCTCCGCGAATACTTTGGGGTGTCTTCTTTCTAAAATGGTGTCATTTGGGGGGTATTTATACTATCCTGACATTCTAGCACCTGAAGAAACATGACAGGTGCTCAGAAAGTCAGAGCTGCTTCAAAATGCAGAAATTCACTTTTTTGCACCATAGTTTGTAAACGCTATAACTTTTACCCAAACCAATAAATATACACTTAGTGGATTTTTTTTTTTATCAAAGACATGTAGAACAATAAATTTAGAGAAAAATGTATATAGAAATGTAGTTTAAAAAAAAATTACAACAGAAAGTGAAAAATGTCTTTTTTTTGCAAAACTTTCGGTCATTTTGATTAATATCAAAAAAAGTAAAAATGTCAGCAGCAATGAAATACCACCAAATGAAAGCTCTATTAGTGAGAAGAAAAGGAGGTAAAATTCATTTGGGTGGTAAGTTGTATGGCCGAGCAATAAACGGTGAAAGTAGTGTAGTGCGGAATTGTAAAAAGTGGTCTGGTCATTAAGGGTGTTTAAGCTTGGGGGCTGAAGTGGTTAAAGGCTTCCGTTTTGCATTCCGTCATAATGCAAGTCTATGGGCAGCAATAGACATCCGTCCTTCCGTCTTCTGGATTCCGTTATTTTCCGTCCATAACGGAATCCATAACGCAGATGTGAACCCACCCTTAACTATGTAACTATGTAACATGATGCTGTGTGTGGTCCATTTCTCACTTTGCACAGAAAAGAGCTAAAAAGTTTGTGTTAAAAATAAAATAAAAATAATAATAACTACAGTGAAAAAACATTGAGCATGTCCTGAAACCAGAACTTTACAGACTTTTTACCTCCACAAGATGGAGGTGTGAATAAGGTGTTATTTGGATATCAGTCATATAAGAGGTTAAAGATAATGTTCTCTATAGACAGTAATGGCAACAGTGACACATACAGGTCTTAAAGGGTTAGTACAAGATATAACGACTAATACAGCATTTAGATTAATAACCTTCCCATTTAAACAATCAGGATTACAATGATAATTACATATTACCAGTGCTGCTAGTCTAGAACCTTTAATACTTGTTCCTTACATGGTGTCATTCTTCTAGTACCACGCTGCACCACATTTGTGGAATCTGAACGGTTTCTGCGCTTTTTTTAAAGTGGTTCAGAATTTGGATATCTGTGTCTAATGTATGCACCTACCCTGATGCGTGTTCCCCAGTATTTTCAGGCACAGTTTTTCAAAAAGTGCATTAAAGCGTTTGCACTGGCAGTCAATATAAGTGATTTACTTCTTCATTTACCTGTAAAGAGGTCTATGGAACCATAGTCATGTACAGCACTACAAGTTACTGAATGGATACAGTAGGCTGGTTATATACAAAAATAAACCATTAAAAAATCTCACTATTGTCTCAGTTAGGGCTCATGCACAAGACCGTATGTATTTTGCGGTCCGCAAAACACGGATCTGCAAAAAATACGCATCACGTCCTTGTGCATTTCCTATTTTGCGGAACGGAACAGCTGGAACCTAATAAAACAGTTTTATCCTTGTCTGTTTGGCGGGCAAAAATTGGATATACGGACATACGGAAATGCACGCGGAGTAAAGTCGTCTTTTTTTTTTTGTGGACCCATTAAAGTGAATGGTTACGCATACGGTCTGAAAAAAACCCCGAAGCGGACATGGAAAGAAAATACGTTCGTGTGCATGAGCCCTTTTGCTTTATTCACACATCAGTGTTCGGTCAGTGATTTCCATCAGTGATTTTTAGCCAAAACCAGGTGCGGCTCTAAACATACAACAGATGCAGATCTCTCCCGTATTCATTTTGTCTGTGGAGGCTCCAATCCTGGTTTTGGCTCACAGTCACGGATGGAAATAACTGACCAAAACACTGAAGTGTGAATGAGGCTTAAGGCATCAGTTATTTCGATCAGTGACTGTCAGCCAAAACCAGGTGTGGGTCAAAAACACAGAACAGGTGAATATCTTTCCATTATAACCGATCTCTGGGTAGGATTCAGGTTTGGCTCACAATAACTGATGGAAATAACTGAAGTGTGAACACAGCCTTAACAGTGCTGGATACATTGCTGAATAATCAGAGAACATGCCTCAGAGTTTTCTAGCAGAAGCTACTCAATAAGCAATTCTACTGAATCCTGAGCGCCCACGGCAATGAAAGGGTTACCCTGGATAATAGTTTATTAAGATGTGAATGATACCACGTTCAGAAGGCAAATGTTCATGTGTGGGATGTCTATATGAATCCAAAGCGTTCTGTTACTACACTATGATTCACTGGGACTGCTCCAGCAGCAGTGGATGAATGACAATGAGTTGCCTTTGCGTGTTTCGCTTTTGGACAAGAATATAGCCAGCATATGAATTTCACACCTACAGGCAGATAAAGAATACGGGAGATATAATGTTTATTAAAGCCATAAAACAACCCCACAGATATAGAACATAGGTAATACTAGAATAACCAGATGCAACAGCGAGGATGTCACTGCTTCCGCTCAGAATGCAGGCTGCTTTCTGTGGAATTAAAACTTAGCAACCCAAAAATCCTAAAACCGGAAGGGTAACTGCACACCATGCGTATTTGTAGGCAGAACAGCCGCATGAAATCTGCACCAAAACCGCATTAAAAAAGCACATAAATCTGCACTATTAATCAGGATTTTAGTGCATTATTTGTTGTTTTTGTTGCAGATTTTCTGTTTATGTAAACAACCCCACTGAAGTCTATGGGGAAAACGATATGTATGTACATATATATATATATTTATATATAGTACAGGATCGCAAAAATAATTAATATACCGCAGATTTTATAGTCTGCAGGGCAGGTCAATTTTTGCATGTAAAAAAAAGCACAAGAGATACGCAAAAAAACATCACTTTGCTGGTACTGTATTACACTGCGGTTTTTCCGAACAAAAATTAGAGGAAAAAAAACACACATAATCCACATGGCGTGCAGTAACCCTAACAGCTACAACCGGCAAAGCACAGGCACAGGAGGTTAAATACGCAAAAGATTACAGTTCAGATTACAGCAATAATTTGATAGGAATTTAATCAACAGGATTGAGAAAGCGGCTATACAGCGTCTCCTGATTGCGTGACCTTTGAGATAATTACCTAAAATTAGAAAATAATATTATATATGCCAAACACACCTTATCCCACAGCAGCAACAGGGAATCTCAGATAGAGCAAATGAACAGATGCAGAACACGTGCACTGTACTGGGGGCAAAAGTTTGTGTTAAGCAGCAAGATAGTGAGCGGATTATCAATGGCAGGATGGCAAAGGGCATCTATTGCCAACAGTGCCCAGGTGCCACCTCAGTGACTGCAGCAGTCTATAGAGGAGCATAAGAAATCACATTAGAAATGGGGGCTGGAGGCAGAAGGGGGTTCTGGTCTACCAGGATGGCATGAGCTGTGACTGTACCTTAAGAGCTGGGTGGCACAGGGCTCCTTGCACTGTAATTGCTGTGTCCTGTAGTAGTTTGCTCCAGGATGGCTTTTTATTCCCCTTGGTCTGTTATTAATCCCTTGCAGAGCAGAGCACAACTTCAGGAGTGCCACAGGAATCCTTCATTCCCCCTCAGTCCAGAAGATCCAATCTCCCCTCCACCACCCAAAGCAGCAGCAAGCTCCCCCCTCCCCTCTCTTCTGGCTCCCACCCCTAAAATAACAGTCACAGTCTCAGGACCACACCAGGGTTCAGCATTAGCAGGTGCTGGGCTTCTGTCACAACTTTGGCTGACTCCCTTCAAGGTCCACCACCAAGTCCAGCAGATACCTCCACCTCCCCAGCTGGTGTGAGGCTTCCAGGAGAGCATGCGGAGACACAGGAGATCTCTGAGCTGAGGAGGATCACTAAGAGCCAGCAGTTCCTATTGCCAGGTCATGAATATTTCAGCGAGTCTAACTGCCCTCAGCTGATGTCAGGCTACTTGCTGCTTTGGTGACTCCACAAACCCCCCATAGATGAGCTGAGGAGCCAGGTGCAGCCTCTCATATGTCCTCCTCTGCACCCCAGCCCATTGATCACACGGCTCTCATTGTGATCGCTTATTCTCAGGAGTCTAGCTCCGGAATAAGATGATCAGGAGATGCTCACAGGCAGGCAGCTGGAAGGTGAGCCGGCTCTGAAGTCTTCAAGCGCCCCCTTCCTCCACCAGCAGAGACACTGGAAGCATCAGACAGAGCAGCAACTGGTATCCCACATATATGACAGCAGGTCTGGAGGGTGATCACAGCATTGCAGGTGTAAAATCCCATCATATTATTGTAGAATCATATAGTAATCAATACTGCACACAATGTTATATACTTATGGGAAATATAATAAATACAATTATCACAACAATTGTCACTTCATGCCACTCGAAGGAATTGCATACATCAGACTAGATAACGTTATGGAATTACATACATCAGACTAGATAACGTTACTTATAGCCTAAGCTTTGGGCTCGTGCACATGAATGATTTTCATCCTGTCCGCGTTTAAAACTTCAAGCATGTAATATAGAGAATGGAAGGGAGCCAGCAGAATCTAGTCCTGACTCCTGGACAGTCCACAGTACACTTAGGAGGCAAGTAACCATACTGTAATTGTATTGTAATAGATCACATAGTGATACACAACTCAAGCAAGAACATCATTCGAGCAGTAGGTGTTCGGATTCGGTCACGCGACCTTTCTGTCCAGTATGACCTTTCTCAGGCAAGTCTGATCCAGTTTGTATAGAGAACACCTCTCTCTGCGTTCCCTAAACACGCTGGACCAGGTTTGCTTTGAAAAGGTTATACCTAGTGTTGAACGAATCCCTTCGATCGGAAATTCAGGGAAAATTCGATTTTCCCTAAATGGAGGTAAAACATAAAAAATCATACTTATCTCCTCTGTTTGAGCGCAAAGAGCTGGCCGCCATCCTGATTGAAGATCTCACACGAAATCCCGTGTTTGAGATGATGTATGACATCACCACATCGGCCGGCTTGATGATGTCATCACGGGTGCGCATGATTTCACACTAGATCGTCAATCAAGATGGTGGTGGCCGGCTCTTCACGATCAAACGGAGGAGGTAATTATGATTTATAATTTTTTTTTTAATTTTACGCTGTAAGATCAGCTATGAACGAGGCATCTGAGGGATACAATGACGGGGGACGGCGCACTCGCCGCTTCCTGTCATTGCACCCACTCTTTACAAAAAAATGCACTTCGTGACTAAGTAATTTGTCACAAAGCAAATATTTTTGTAAAATTCGGAGAAGCAGCCAAATCAAATTTTTCAATACTTCACTTATCTCTAGTCATACCAGACCAAAACGTCACTTGACCAAAACTTGATTGCATGGGAGGAGTTATACATAGAATCGGTGGTCACTAAGTGATCTACCACTACTTTATTATTTAGCGATAATAGCCTGCCTACATTCAGTGCACTGCCTGTGACGCTCAGGGGCTGACTGGCAACTTTTGGCCCAGGGGGCAAGTAATACCCAGAGGCCCACTGAGCCCCCCTCTACTTCCTGATTCGCGGTCACAAGAGGCTGGGCGGGGAGCTGCGGGAGGAGAGCACAGCCTCCATTGACAGCTATATCTTCCCCCACACCGCCGCTCGCCTGATCTGTCACAGGAGGCTGAGCATTGCGGAGAGGATAGATGTTGGCCACTCACAGCGCTCATAGCCCCCCCCCCCCCTTATATGCCAGTAGCCGTCTCCCCTTATGTGCCAGTAGCCTCCCCATGTGTGCCAGTAGCCCCCCATGTGTGCCAGTAGCCCCCCATGTGTGCCAGTAGCCCTCTCTATGTGCCAGTAGCCCTCCTTATGTGCCAGTAGCCCCCCTTATGTGCCAGTAGCACCCCTATGTGCCAGTAGCACCCCCTTATGTGCCAGTAGCCCCCCTTAAGTGCCAGTAGCACCCCCTTAAAGGGAGTCTTTCACCCCGAAAACCCATTTTTCAACACTCACATCTTTCTCTGCAAAATTGCCCCCAGATTAAAAAGCTTCTTACCCTATTGCTGTACCTCTTACCGATCTTCAGAAAATCACTTTAATTGCAGATGTGAATGACAGTTGAAGGTGCCCAGTGGCGGCATCATAACGACCGGTGCCCAGGCCGCACGCTCATCTTCATAACTTCAACTGTGATTGACATCTGCAATTAAAGGGAGCCTTTCACCTCAAAAACCCATTTTTCAACACTCACATCTTTCTCTGCAAAATTGCCCCCATATTAAAAAGCTTCTTACTCTATTGCTGTACCTCCTACCGACCTCAGAAAATCACTTTAATTGCAGATGTCAATCACAGTTGAAGTTATGAAGATGAGCGTGCGGCCTGGGCACCGGCCGTTATGACGCCGCCACTGGGCACCTTCAACTGTTATTCACATCTGCAATTAAAGTGATTTTCTGAAGATCCGTAAGAGGTACAGCAATAGGGTAAGAAGCTTTTTAATCTGGGGGCAATTTTGCAGAGAAAGATGTGAGTGTTGAAAAATGGGTTTTTGGGGTGAAAGACTCCCTTTAAGTGCCAGTAACACCCCCTTATGCGCCAGTAGCACCCCCTTATGTGCCAGTAGCACCCCTTTATGTCCCAGTAGTCCCCCCTTATATGCCAGTAGTCCCCCCTTATGTGCCAGTTGTCACCCTCCTTATGTGCCAGTAGACCCCCCCCCTTATGTGCCAGTAGCCCCCCCGTGTGTCAGTAGCCCTCCTTGTGTGCCAGTAGCCCCCATTATGTGCCAGTAGCACCCCCTTATGTGCCAGTAGCACCGCCTTATGTGCCAGTAGCACCAACTTATGTGCCAGTAGCCCCCCTTATGTGCCAGTAGCCCTACTTATGTGCCAGTAGCCCCCCTTATGTGCCAGTAGCCCCCCCTTATGTGCCAGTAGTCCCCCCTTATGTGCCAGTAGCACCCCCTTATGTGCCAGTAGCACCCCCTTATGTGCCAGTAGTCCCCCCTTATATTCCAGTAGTCCCCCCTTATGTGCCAGTAGCCACCCCCCTTATGTGCCAGTAGACCCCCCCCTTATGTGCCAGTAGCCCCCCTTGTGTGCCAGTAGCACCCCTTATGTGCCAGTAGCCCTACTTATGTGCCAGTAGTCCCCCTTATGTGCCAGTAGTCCCCCCTTATGTGACAGTAGTCCCCCCTTATGTGCCAGTAGCCTACCCCTCCCCACCTTATCATGTGCCAGTAGAATCCCCCCCCTCACCTTATCATGTGCCAGTAGAATCCCCCCCCTCATCTTATGTGCCAGTAGAATCCCCCCCACCTTATTATGTGCCAGTAGAATCCCCCCCTCACCTTATCATGTGCCAGTAGAATCCCCCTCACCTTATTATGTGCCAGTAAAATCCCCCTCACCTTATGTGCCAGTAGCCCCCAAAAAAACAAAAAACAAACAAACAAAAAACACTTATACTTATCTCCAGTGATGCGATGCAGGCCTCTTCCGGTCTGTGTCCCTCACTGTACCGCTCCGGCGGCGCGATGACATCGCGCCGCCTGCACCAGCCTCTGATAGGCTGCCAGCCTAGTGCCGGCAGCCTATCAGAGGAACAGGGAGGGGACACGCCTCTCCCGCCTATGCCGCAAGAACAGACATCTGTATCGCCGTTCTGAGGACGGCAAAACAGATGACTATGGAGATGAACGCTTCCACAGTGGAAGCGTTCATCTCCCTGTGCCCTGCCGCCGGCCGCCCCCACTTGTCACCAGGGCCGCGGCAGGGCACATGCACACCCCAAAGGCCGGCCCTTGGTGACACTACAGAGGGGCCCAGTCTGCAATACCAAAGATTTAGAGTCTGTGGTATAAACAACCCAACAGTCGCATGTTCAAGTTCCCCAGGTGGACTAAAAAGAAAAGTAAAAAAAAATATTGAAGTTTTCAAAAAACATTTGATACATCATAGTGAGAGAGAGAGTTCTTATCTGTGGGGGTCTGAGTGCTGAGACCCCCACCGTTCCCTAGAATGTGGAGATTGAACCGCTCATATATCATGCTATCCTCTTGCTGCAGGAGACACAATCAACAGTAGTCTTTGAGCCTGTCTCGATTCAATCCTATGAAACAAGGAGAGAGAGCGTCCTATGTGAGCGGTTCTCTCATCTCTTTCTAGGGGATTGGTGGGGGTCTTAGCACTCAGACCCCCACCGATCACAATTTTTGATATGTCTCTATGATATATGTAAAGTTTTTTGAAAACTTTGAAAACTGAGTGACCCTTTAAATACTCAAATTTCTGGTAACCAACAGTCTAGGAGAGAGTACCTCTGCATTCACAGTGAGGTGAAGTCTTTTTGAGGATGGTCTGGTGTTAAGAAGGGCAGTAAAGAAGCCACTTCTCTCCAAGAAAAACATCAAGAACAAACTGATATTCTGCAGGAAGTACCGTGATTGGACTGCAGAGGACTGGAGTAAAGTTATTTTCTCTGATGAAGCCCCTTTCAGACTGTTTAGGACATATGGAAAATTGACTGGAGAAAAAAAGGTGAGTGCTTCCATGAGTCTTGTGTCATCCCAACAGTAAAACCTCCTTTTTAACCCATTTATGTGTGGGGTTACCTCTCATCCAAGGCAGTGGTCTCACTTATAAGAACACTGCCGTGAATAAAGAATGGTATCAAAACATTCTCCAAGAGCAACTATTCCTAAAGATAAAGAAGCAATTTGTTAAAGAACAATGGGGAACTTTTATTAACTCCGGTCTTAATAAGGCCCCGTGTTGGCAGTGGATCGCTGAAGTTTTGTAGAGGCAACTTCCTTGTCTTACATTTAGATCATTGTCTACACCTAAACCTTCCCCGCCCATGCCACTCCCCCCATTTTTAGACCTGGCGTAAACAGGTAAAAAGTCGCAGATTCTGCCGCAACATGGCGTGAGACAGAATCTGCGCCAGAGAACCCCATGATAAAAACTAGTTTGTCCTGCAAAAAGGAGCCTTACTCAACTCTGTGGATGAAAGTAGAGATGATCAAAGTTCCGGCCTGTGTCCCTCGCTGTACCGCTCCGGCAGCGCGATGACGTCATCTCGCCACCTGCACCAGCCTCTGATAGGCTGCCAGCCTAGTGCCGGCAGCCTATCAGAGGAACAGGGAGGGGACACGCCTCTCCCTCCTCTGCCACAGCACAGACATCTGTATCGCCGTTCTGAGGATGGCGAAACAGATGACTATGGAGATGAACGCTTCCACAGTGGAAGCGTTCATCTCCCTGTGCCCTCCGGCCGCCCCCGGTGACACTACAGAGGGGCCCAGTCCGCCCCTGGTGACGCTCATAGTGCGCTCTGTGCTGATGAATGGCAGTAAAAGCCTAAGGCATACTGGTACACCATAGACTTTTTCTAGGGTGCGGGTGCCCACAGAGAGTGCTCTGAGTGCTGCTTCTGGCATAGGTTCGCCACCACTGACATAGGGGGACCAGCTGAGCAGCCCAACATATTTAGCATTACTTGTGCCAGCTTTCTGGCACAAACAATGTCCGAAACCTATTCCAGCTCCTCTATGGTGTAAATTTCCCATCGTGGCTTATTGACCTGCTGAGATGCTCCAAAATTATTAAAAGGCGCGTGTTTGCTAATTATGGCACATCTCACCCACCACAAACTATATCAAAACTGCCAGTCCTTGAATGGGTTTATGCACATGGGCACGTGTTCTATATTTTATGTTTTTTATGTTGGTGAATGGGTTAGCAAAGAAATTGAAGCAAGCTGAAGGACTATCTGTTTTTCATTGACAGTTGCTATGAAATCCTGTGTGTTAGGGCTCATGCACACGACCGTATTTTTTTTCCGCTTCCGTTCTGGTTTTTTTGCGGACCATATGCGGAACCATTCACTTTAATGGGGCTGTAGAAAATACGGAAGTGACTCCGTGTGCATTCCATTTCCGTTTGTCCGCATGGCCGTTCCGCAAAAAAGTAGTGCATGTCCTATTATTGTCCGCAAATCACGGTCCGAGGCCCCATTCAAGTCAATGGATACGCAAAAAATATGGAACGCACACGGAACACATCTGTATGTCATCCGTATTTCATCCGTATTTTGCGGATCTATACTGTAGAAATGCTATGCCCAGCCCATATTGCTCATGTGTTATCATGGGTGATTAATAAGTTACTGTTTCAGTATACGATCTGCAAAAAACGGATCAAATACGGAAACAATACGGATATGTTTTGTGCAATAACGGAATGGAAGAGGACTTAAATTTGAAGGAAAAAAACTCAGACACTGAACAACGGATCCGTGAAAAACGGACCGCAAAACAGCAACGGTCGTGTGCATTAGCCCTTAGGGCGTATTCACAGGACCACGTGTTATGTCCACAATCGTGGCCCAGAATAGGACATACTCTATATTTCTTGGGGGGCAGTGGAACGGAACAGTGGATGCAGACAGCACACGGTGTGCTGTCCGCATCTTTTGTGGCCCCGTTGAAATGACTCGGTCCTCACCTGTTCCGTAAATTTGCGGAACGGATGCGGATCCATTCATACGGTTGTGTGAATGAGCCCTTATTCTTCAGTTCTTTTCACACATGTGAAAGACTGATGACATGAAAACTGTTGATATTCATGTAAAAAAAACAAAAAACATAAGAACAGTCAGAGAAAACACTGAAGCAAAATGAATCAGAACTCAACTCGGTGAGTTTAAAATTGTTCTTGTGCACGGATACTTTGAAGTATAACAAGGTTTCCTCTATAGGATAACATGCAAAATATGCAGAAAAGAAATTGTGCCATGCTCCATTGGATGCCATACGTCTGCAGATTGGGCTCTGTTTCCACATGACAGGTTTTCATTAACTGGTGTCAGAGCATTTTTTTTCCCAACAGACAAGAACAGTCTGACCATACACTAGAGATTTTGGATGGTTGAGATGACCAATTTCGATTGTTTTCTGTAGACCAATTGCACCTTATTATGACATGAAGGAGCATGACAGATGTAATCTAATAGCAGATATCTGCCAAAAAGGTGATCTGCCATGGTGGATTTTTGTCAGGGCAGAGATTGATCACTCTACCTAGGATCATGCCCCTCTCAATGGCAAGCACATCATAGGAAGATGTACAATCACCATAGACTGCAGTCGCATGTTCAAGTTCCCCAGGTGGACTAAAAAGAAAAGTTAAAAAAAAATTAAAGTTTTCAAAAGACATCATCATAGTGAGAGAGAGAGTTTTTATCTGTGGGGGTCTGAGTGCTGAGACCCCCACCGTTCTCTAGCCACCTCAGCCCCCCTAGCTTAAACACCCTTAATGACCAGGCTACTTTTTACAATTCTGCACTACACTACTTTCACCGTTTATTGCTCGGTCATACAACTTACCACCCAAATGAATTTTACCTCCTTTTCTTCTCACTAATAGAGCTTTCATTTGGTGGTATTTCATTGTTGCTGACATTTTTACTTTTTTTGCTATTAATAAAAATTTAACGACATTTTTGCAAAAAAAAAAATACATTTTTCACTTTCTGCTGTAATTTTTAAAAAGAAATCCAATAAGTGTATATTTATTGGTTTGGGTAAAAGTTATAGCGTTTACAAACTATGGTGCAAAAAAGTGAATTTCCGTATTTTGAAGCAGCTCTGACTTTCTGAGCACCTGTCATGTTTCTTCAGGTGCTAGAATGCCAAGAAAGTATAAATACCCCCCAAATGACACCATTTTAGAAAGAAGACACCCCAAAGTATTCGCGGAGGGGCATGGTGAGTTCATGTATAATTTAATTTTTTTTCACAAGTTAGTGGAAAAACAAACTTTCTGAGGAAAAAAAATAAATAAAGTTTATATTTCTGCTAACTTCTGGCAAAAAAAAAAAAATCTTAGACGGACTCACTATGCCCCTCAGTGAATACCTTGGGGTGTCTACTTTCCGAAATGGGGTCATTTGTGGGGTGTGTTTACTGTTCTGGCATTTTGGGTGGGGCTAAATTGTGAGCAGCCATGTAAAAGCTAAAGGTAATCGTTGGATTTTGGGCCCCTTTGCGCACCCAGGCTGCAAAAAAGTGTCACTCATGTGGTATCGCCATACTCAGGAGAAGTAGGGCAATGTGTTTTGGGGTGTATTTTTACATATACCCATGTTGGGTGAGAGAAATATCTCTGTAAATTGTCAACTTTGTATAAAATTTTTTTAAAAGTTGTCGTTTACAGAGATATTTCTCACACAAAGTATGGGTATATATAAAAATACACCCCAAAACACATTGCCCTACTTCTCCTGAGTACGGCGATACCGCATGAGTGACACTTTTTTGCAGCCTGGGTGCGCAAAGGGGCCCTAATTCCAATGAGTACCTTTAGGATTTCACAGGGCATTTTTACGCATTTGGATTCCAGACTTCATCTCACGCTTTAGGGGCCCCTAAAATGCCATGACAGTATAAATTCCCCACATGTGACCCCATTTTAGAAATAAGACACCCCAAGGTATTCCGTGAGGGGTATGGTGAGTTCATGTAAAATTCTATTTTTTGTCACAAGTTAGTGGAATATGAGGCTTTGTAAAAAACAAAAATAAAAAAAAAATTTGTATCAATTTCCGCTAACTTGTGCCAAAAAAAAAAAATTCAGTGAACTCGACATGCCCCTCACGGAATACCTTGGGGTGTCTTCTTTCTAAAATGGGGTCACTTGTGGGGTATTTATACTGCACTGGCATTTTAGGGGCCCTAAAGCGTGAGAATCCAAATGCGTAAAAATGCCCTGTGAAATCCTAAAAGTACTCATTGGTTTTAGGGCCCCTTTGCGCATCTTGCCTGCAAAAAAGTGTCACTCAAGTGGTATCGCCGTACTCAGGAGAAGTAGGGCAATGTGTTTTGGGGTGTATTTTTACATATACCCATACTTTGTGTGAGAAATATCTCTGTAAATGATAACTTTTTAATTTTTTTTTATACAAAGATGTCAATTTACAGAGATATTTCTCTCACCCAGCATGGGTAGATGTAAAAATACACCCCAAAACTCATTGCCCTACTTCTCCTGAGTACGGCGATACCACATGTGTGACACTTTTTTGCAGCCAAGATGCGCAAAGGGGCCCAAATTCCAATGAGTACCTTTTAGGACGGCATTTTTAACGCATTTTTCTTCTCACGTTTTAGGGCCCCTAAAATGCCAGGGCAGTATAAATACCCCACATGTGACCCCATTTTTGAAAGAAGACACCCCAAGGTATTCTGTGAGGGGCATGGCGAGTTCATAGAAGATTTTTTTTTTTGGCACAAGTTAGTGGAAATTGATTTTTTATTGTTTTTTCTCACAAAGTCTCCCTTTCCGCTAACTTTTGACAAAAAGTTAAATTTTTCATGGACTCACTATGCCCCTCAGCGAATACCTTGGGGTGTCTTCTTTCCAAAATGGGGTCATTTGTGGGGTGTTTGTACTGTTCTGGCATTTTGGGTGGGGCTAAATTGTGAGCAGCCATGTAAAACCTAAAGGTACTCGTTGGAATTTGGGCCCCTTTGCGCACCCAGGCTGCAAAAAAGAAGTAGGGCAATGTGTTTTGGGGTGTATTTTTACATATACCCATGTTGGGTGAGAGAAATATCTCTGTAAATTGTCAACTTTGTATAAAAAAATTTAAAAAGTTGTCGTTTACAGCGATATTTCTCACACAAAGTATGGGTATATATAAAAGTACACCCCAAAACTCATTGCTCTACTTCTCCTTAGTACAGCGATACCAGATGTGTGACACTTTTTTGCAGCCAAGATGCGCAAAGGGGCCCGAATTTCCATGAGTACCTTTAGGATTTCACAGGGCATTTTTACGCATTTGGATTCTCACGCTTTAGGACCCCTAAAATGCCAGGGCAGTATAAATACCCCACAAGTGACCCCATTTTGGAAAGAAGACACCCCACACAAGTTAGCGGAAATTGATATATTTTTTTTTTTTTTACAAAGTCTCATATTCCACTAACTAGTGACAAAAAATAAAATTTTACATGAACTCACCATACCCCTCACGGAATACCTTGGGGTGTCTTCTTTCTAAAATGGGGTCACATGTGAGGTTTTTGTACTGCCCCGGCATTTGAGGGTCTCCGCAATTATTACATGTATGGCCAGCATTAGGAGTTTCTGCGATTCTCCTTATATTGAGCATACCGGGAATGAAATTTTTTTTTTGTCCGTTCAGCCTCTGTTTAAAAAAAAAATAAAAATGAACGGCACAGATTTTTTCATTCGCATCGATCAATGTGGATGAAAAAATCTCTGCCAAAATCAGTGACTGCGGTTCGGTGGGCTGGGTGCTAACTACCTAACAAGTAGCTAACTAACTAGCGGTGATAAGGGACCCTTATGCCCCATTCACACGTCCGCAATTCTGTTTGCGGAACGGAATTGCGGACCCATTCATTTCTATGAGGACAGACTTTGTCCCGCTCGGATCCGGAATTACGGATCCGCACTTCCGGGTCTACACTTCCGTTCCGCAAAAATATAGAACATGTCCTATTCTTGTCCGCAATTGCGGACAAGAAAAAGCATTTTCTATATAGTTCTGGCAATGTGCGGATCTGCAAAATGCGGAAAGCACATTGCCGGTGTCCGTGTTTTGAGGATCTGCGGCTCCGCGGATCCGTGGATCAGATCCACGGATCCACGGATCCGCAAAACACATATGGACGTCTGAATGGAGCCTTACAAGGGGTGTGATCAATTTCAGGGGGGTGATCAGTGACAGGGGGGGTGATCAGGGAATCTAGATGGGTGGATCAAGGGGTTAACAAGGGGTTAATAAGTGAGGGGGGAGGGGGGGTAGTGTAGTGTTTGGTGCAACTTTACATAGCTACCTGGTCCTCTGGTGGTCGATCCCTGCAAATGTGACCACCAGAGGACCAGGTAGCAGGTATATTAGACGCTGTTAACAAAACAGCGTCTGATATACCTGTTTGATGCGATTTATCGCTGGCAGGCTGTAGTAGAACTCCTGAGACGCGCGGCACTGTGAACGCGCGCACTCGTTCACAGGAAGTCTCGCGTCTTGCGAGATGACGCGCGACGCATCAACCCAGAACTACAGGACCGCCCGCCGGACGCATCCGTGCGTTAGGCGGTCCTGTAGTGGCTAGAATGTGGAGATTGAACTGCTCATATATCATGCTATCCTCTTTCTGCAGGAGACACAATCAACAGTAGTCTACGAGCCTGTCTCGATTCAATCCTATAAAACAAGGAGAGAGAGCTTCCTATGTGAGCGGTTCTCTCATCTCTTTCTAGGGGATCGGTGGGGGTCATAGCACTCAGACCCCCACTGATCACAATTTTTGATATGTCTCTATGATATATATGCATCACCGAGAGATTATCACTAAAATATAACTTTTAATTCAGCTTTGTATAAAACGAAACAATATGATAAAGTCTCCAATCCGAGTATGGAGGGGAGGTGGCAGTGGAGGGAAATGAATAACCCTAGTCTGTCCACTACACACTATCGACCCTGCCTATAACGAATAGTCGCTCATGGAGCGATCCCGTGTCAGAAATCTCTAGTGTCCCTAGTAAGGCCTCGACACAGAAAGTACCACCACCTATATAAGTGCAAAGGTCAAAGACGTCTGTCAAAAGTCAAATGTAGTATATTCACTAAAACAGACTCAATAGATAATATTTCATAGGAACCAAATATAGCGGTTCCTTCCTGGTATCTAAAATTCCAACGCTGTTCACTGCAACCATGCAATGGGTTGCAGATCATCAGGACCAACTACACGATGGTGTCTCAAATTATCACAAGCACCATCCATCAGATAGATACGCTAAATCTGCTGGATCACAAATTCAGCTGACCAACTTGCATTTAAACCAACATTGACACTAAGTACCCTCACAAAACAGGATAAGTGTGAAATACAATATGACCGCAGGGGAGTAGTTGATATGTCTATCAATGATGCATACTGTAAAACTCAACTCTCAAATTGAAGAATATGCCAAAAGTAGTTAACTTCACACCCAGAGGGAATAAAATAACCCACAATGGAGTGAAAGAACTGGCATATAGATCAATATTGCATGATATAGCATGATATAGCAACACATACGGCTACAGGCGTCTCAAAAACAGGCGTATCAAAACACTGCAATAATCTAAACCAGTGTCTGAAATAAGGTGCAAAAATTCAAGATTACTTCCCTTCCCTGGGTCAGCCGGCCCTACCAACACAGCATACCACTGCATGCGGCACTGGGACATCCAGATGCAGCCTACACATCTACTCTGGCCAGCATTCTCATCTTGTTGCTGACCCAGGGAAGGGAAGTAATCTTGAATTTTTGCACCTTATTTCAGACACTGGTTTAGATTATTGCAGTGTTTTGATACGCCTGTTTTTGAGACGCCTGTAGCCGTATGTGTTGCTATATCATGCTATATCATGCAATATTGATCTATATGCCAGTTCTTTCACTCCATTGTGGGTTATTTTATTCCCTCTGGGTGTGAAGTTAACTACTTTTGGCATATTCTTCAATATGAGAGTTGAGTTTTACAGTATGCATCGTTGGTAGACATATCAACTACTCCCCTGCCGGTCATATTGTATTTCACACTTATCCTGCTTTGTGAGGGGTACTTATTGTTGGTTTAAAATGCAAGTTGGTCGCTGAATTTGTGATCCAGCAGATTTAGCGTATCTATTTGATGGATGGTGCTTGTGATAATTTGAGACACCATCGTTGTGAAGTTGGTCCCCTGATGATCTGCAACCCATTGCATGGTTGCAGTGAAACGCGTTGGAATTTTGAATACCAGGAAGGAACCGCTATATTTGGTTCCTATGAAATATTATCTATTGAGTCTGTTTTAGTGAATATACTACATTTGACTTTTTGACAGACGTCTTTTGACCTTTTTGCACTTATATATAGGTGGTGGGTACTTTTCTGTGTCAGGGCCTTACTAGGGACACTAGGAGGTTCCTGACACGGGATCGCCCCTATCGGGGCGGCTATTCCGTTTATAGGCAGGGTCGATAGTGTGTAGTGGACAGACTAGGGTTATTCATTTCTCTCCACTGCCACCTCCCCTCCATACTCGGATTGGAGACTTTATCATATTGTTTCGTTTTATACAAAGCTGAATTAAAAGTTATATTTTAGTGATAATCTCTCGGTGATGCACTCTAGCTACATTATCACTTTCTATCTTACCCACTGACGGTTGACATGTCGAAACGTGATTAGTCTATGATATATATAAAACATTTTAGAAAACTTTGAAAACTGAGTGACTATTTAAATCTTCAAATTTCTGGAAACCAACAGTGCAGGAGAGAGTACCTCTGCATGCACAGTGAGGTGAAGTCTTTTTGAGGATGGTCTGGTGTTAAGAAGGGCAATAAAGAAGCCACTTCTCTCCAAGAAAAGCATCAAGGACAAACTGATATTCTGCAGGAAGTACAGTGATTGGACTGCAGAGGACTGGAGTAAAGTTATTTTCTCTGATGAAGCCCCTTTCAGACTGTTTAGGACATATGGAAAATTGACTGGAGAAAAAAAAGGTGAGCACTACCATGAGTCTTGTGTCATCCCAACAGTAAAACCTCCTGAGACCATTTATGTGTGGGGTTACCTCTCATCCAAGGCAGTGGTCTCACTTATAAGAACACTGCCGTGAATAAAGAATGGTATCAAAACATTCTCCAAGAGCAATTATTCCTAAAGATAAAGAAGCAATTTGGTAAAGAAAAATGGGGAACTTTTATTAGGGCCCTTTCACACTTGCGTTATTCTTTTCCGGCATAGAGTTCCGTCAAAAGGGCTCTATGCCGGAAAAGAACTGATCAGGCATATCCCCATGCAATCTGAATGGATAGAAATCCGTTCAGTTTGCATCAGCATGCCTTCCGTTCAGTCACTGTCAGGTGTTTTGGCCGGACATAATACCGCAGCATGCTGCGGTATTATGTCCGTCCAAAATGCCTGATCAGTCGCCGGAATGCCGGATCCGGCATTAATTTACATTGACTTGTATTAATGCCGGATCCGGCATTAAGAATCAACTGAAGGATGGATCCATCCTTCCGGTCTGCGCATGCGCAGACCGGGAAAACTGTGAAAAAGAGTGCAGGACGGATCCGTCCATCCGCATGACAAGCGGAGGGACTGATCCGTTCTTGCAATGCATTTGTAGACGGAAACGCACCCGGCTCCGTCTACAAATGCTGTCAGTTGTCACACTAAAGGGCGGATCCGGCAGGCAGCTCCGACGACTGAACTGTCTGCCGGATCACACGAACGCAAGTGTGAAAGTACCCTTAACTGTGTTGGCGGTGGATCGCTGAAGTTTTGAAGAGGCAGCTTCCTTGTCTTACATTTAGGTCGTTTTCTACACCTAACCCTTCCCCGCCCATGCCACTCCCCCCTTTTTTAGACCTGGCGTAAACAGGTAAAAAGTCGCAGATTCTTCCGCAACATGGCGTGAGACAGAATCTGCACCAGATATAGAGAACCCCATGATAAAAACTAGTTTGTCCTGCAAAAAGGAGCCTTACTCAACTCTGTAGATGAAAGTTGAGATTATCAAAGTTTTAAAAAATGTGATCCCGTATCTTTGCCAAACTTCATCCAGAAATTTGATTTTTTATGAATTATTAGTCACAAATCTTTTTTCATTGCTTGGGGAGAGCACAATGACAGGGAAGGGTGGCCACGCCGCCCCCATCATCGTTCAACGCTAATCGCGGCATCTGCCCACATTCAGGTGCTCAGGGGGTTAATCCAGGGTTAGGCTACATGCACACAAACGTGTTTTGTTTCCTTGACCGTTACGTTTATTTTTTTTGCTGATAGGATGCAGACCTATTCATTTCAATGGGTCTGCAAAAAATGCGGACAGCACACCATGTACGACCATGCACGATTCACTCAACACTAGATGAAAGTATAAGAAAAGGTTTTGGGTGTCAATATGGAAACAAAACAATTTTTACTTTTTTTGTTATTCTTTTGGTGGTAAAGCATAAGAAAAAGTATATCAAATCGGCATTGTTGTAATCTTACTGACCCTCTGAATAAAAGTCACAAGTCAGTTTTAGCGCACAGGGAATAACATAAAAAAAAAAAAAAACAATGGTGAAATTGCGGGTCTTTTTTACAATTTCACCGCATCAACATTTTTTTTTCTTATATTTCAAAACATGGAATGGTAGAATAAATGATAGCATTACAAATGCAACTTGTCACACAAAAAACAAGCCCCCATAGGGCTATATCAATGGAAAATTTAGAAAAGTTTATAGCTCTTGGAAGACTGGGATGAAAAAACAAAAGCCAAGAATGCAAATAGTTTACCATGCCAAGGGGTTAATACAAAAATCCTTGAGTGCTGTGCCTACATCTAGACTGCAGTTTTTGAGAACCAGTGGTAGAGTACTCCTGTAAGACTGGCACCAATAGATCATTCCACCACCTTGAGGTCTTAGTGTATTCAGAAAATCCCCAATGTATGGCCAACTTTCTGCAAATGCTAGACACACTATTGATATATTATTAGAAAAGACTGTAACATTCCAGATGATAATGACAAATTCTATCGGATATATCTGTTCCAGCGCTGAGGGTCCTGGTCCCCCATGGACCAGAAGCGATGTCCTATCTGTTGTGAACCACTGCAGACATTCACTGGCCTGAGCCATCATGGTCTGTTTGGTAACGCATCACCAATAAGGATTTATACTTTTTCTGATCAATATTATCTTATGATATAATTTTAACCCCATAACCCATAATGCTGTACATGTACGGCATTAAGCGCTGGGAATTGTATGGGGTGGGCTACTGCTCTGAGACCTTGGCGGGTGCTGGCTGTATAAAACAGCAGGCACCCGGCTGCAATGGCAGGGAATGGCGATCACGCCGAACCACATATTTTAACCCCTTTGATGCCTCGATCAACAACGATTGCAGCATCTGTGAGGTAAGGCAGAGGGGTGTGGCTCCCTCTGCCTTCTGATCGAGCCCCCATACTGAAATCGTGGGGTTTCGATCAGTTACCATGACACCCTGGGGCCTGCTGAGGCTTCCCAGGGCTGTCATAGTAACCTCCCTGCTAAGCTGTGCAGGAGGCACAGGTCAGCAGGGAGTGGGTCTGAATCCCATTTACCCTAAAAGGTAATTAGGGTGAATGGGATAAAGGGTCAAATGATTCCAGGTTCTATCCCCCTAAGGAGGCTAATAGTTTTTAAGTGAAAAATAAAAAAACTGAAAAATATTAGAGTTTAGTAGTTTAAATCTCCCCCCTTTTCCAATTTTACACATAAAAATATATAAACCATAAAAATTAATTATATTAGGTATTGTCACGTCCAAAAATGTCTGAACTATTAAAATATTTAAAAATGTTTCCTGTGCCGTGAACGCCTAAATGAAAAAATAAAAAAAAACACAATTTGCCATTTTTTTTGTCACCTTATGTGAACTTGTGATTTGCAAGTTCGGCATTCGGATTCGGGAATAACCAAATTCTGGCTAGCATAGACTTCTATTATGATGGAATTCAATACGGAATGCCTCTTATAGGCTTCCGTGGTGCATGCCATCATAGAATTCCGTTATGGTTCGTGGTAACGGAATCCATTACGGAATTCTTAGATAATGAATGCCGAACTTGCAAATCGCAAGTTCGCTCAACACTAGTGACCTTGTTCCATCCCAAAAAATTGAATAACAATGATTCCATGATAAAGTCATACATACCACAAAAATGGTACCAATAAAAACTACAAGACTTTTGTTTACATTTTTAGCGAGGCAAAGTTGCCAAAAAAAGGACAATTCTGTCATCGGAATATTTTTTAAGCGTTCACCATACAGAATAAAAAAACAAGATTTTTTTTAAGCGTGTGGACATTTTCAGACGTGGTTATGCTTTTTTTTTTGCATATGATAAAAATGGGAAAATCATTTTCTGCCTCTTTATGATATGCCAAGCACAGGCTGTCCAATGTACAGAGGCTGTACACAGTCCCATTCTCTTGAATGGAACTGAGCTGCAGAAAGGCCATATGACTGATGGACGTTACCTCACAGTGGTGTCCCGAGGGCTGTGACCCCTTCCAACAGCTGATTCTCAGGGGTGCCAGTATTGGACCCTACCAATCAGATATTATTGACCTGTACTGAAGATAGATTGAGTCCTGAACATCCCCTTTAATCATCTTATAGTGAAAAGTTTACAGATGTCGGTATTTCAGCACTATACCATTTCCAAGATTTTTTCTTTCTGTCAACAGGAATATTCTTGTTTCCATCCAGAGACTGAAAGGCTGCACAAACCAGATACTGTAGGACAAGTGAATACATTCTCTGTAGACTGGACTCCATACACATATGGTTGATACATTCTACTAATAAAACTGGGGAACTGGAATTAGTGATGTGTGAGGAGGATTATGACATAGTGGGAATAACTGAGACATGGCTGGATGATAGCTATGACTGGGCAGTTAATGTACAAGGTTACAATCTGTTCAGAAAGGATCGTCAAAACCGGAGAGGGGGAGGGGTCTGCCTTTATATAAAGTCCTCTCTAAAGCCCACACTCCGGGAAGACATCTGTGAGGGACACGAAAATGTGGAGTCATTGTGGGTGGAGATAAATGGAGCCAAAAACAATAATAAATTACTAATAGGAGTTTACTATAAACCACCTAATATACCAGAGTCCATAGAAAATCTATTACTAAACGAGATAAACAAGGCGGCAAACCATAATCAGGTGGTTATTATGGGGGACTTCAACTACCCAGATATAGACTGGGAAACTGAAACCTGTACATCCCATAAAGGAAACAGGTTCTTGGCAATAGCCAAAGACAATTACCTTTCCCAAATGGTTCAGGACCCAACTAGAGGGACGGCCATACTGGACTTAGTATTAACCAATAGACCTGATAGAACAACAGACGTGCAGGTCGGGGGACACCTGGGAAATAGTGACCATAAAGTAATAACCTTCCAATTATCCTTCAAACGAGAGTTTCTACAGGGAGGAACAAGAATACCGGACTTCAAAAAGCAAAATTTAGCCAACTAAGAGAGGCCATAGGCCCAATTAACTGGGACATAGTCCTCAAAAATAAAAATACAACCACAAAATGGGAGATTTTTAAAAGCATTGTAACATCAAATTGTGATCGATGCATACCTTATAGAAATAAAAGGCTAAGAAATAAGAAGAAACCAATGTGGATAAATAGAACCGTAAAAAAGCAATAAATGACAAAAAGAAAGCATATAAATCACTAAAACAGGAGGGAGCCAGGAAGCACTGATAAACTATAAGGAAAAAAATAGAATATGTAAAAACTAATAAAAACTGCCAAACTAGAGACCGAGAGATTAATTGCCAAAGAGAGCAAAACTAACCCTAAAATGTTTTTCAATTATATAAATGGTAAAAATATAAACCTGAAGGAGTCGGCCTCTACATAGCAATGAGGGGGAGTTGCAGAAAGCGATGAGGATAAAGCCAAGCTATTAAATATTTTCTTCACCACTGTTTTCACTGAGGAAAATAAACTGTCAGATGAAATGCAAAAATGTAAAAGTAAATTCCCTTTAAAAGTGCCCTGTCTGACCCAGGAAGAAGTACAGCAGCGACTTAAAAAGATTAAAATAGACAAATTGCCAGGACCGGATGGCATACACCCCCGTATCCTAAGGGAATTAAGTGATGTCCTAGCCAGACCCTTATTTTTGATATTTACGGACTCCATACTGACAGGGAATGTTCCACCAGACTGGCGTATAGCAAATGTGGTGCCAATATTCAAAAAGGGTCCAAAAACAGAGCCTGGAAATTATAGGCCGGTAAGTTTAACATCTGTTGTGGGTAAACTGTTTGAAGGTTTTGTAAGAGATGCTATCTTGGAGTATCTCAATGAAAATAAGAAAATTACACCATATCAGCATGGCTTCATGAGGGATCGGTCATGTCAAACTAATTTAATCAGTTTCTATGAGGAGGTAAGTTCTAGACTTGACAGCGGCGAATCAATGGATGTCGTATATCTGGACTTCTCCAAAGCATTTGACGCTGTACCACATAAAGGTTAGTATATAAAATGAGAACACTTGGACTAGGAGAAAATATCTGTATGTGGGTAAGTAACTGGCTCAGTAATAGAAAACAGAGGGTGGTTATTAACGGTACACACTCAGATTGGGTCACGGTCACTAGTGGGGTACCTCAGGGTTCAGTATTGGGCCCTATTCTCTTCAATATATTTATTAATGATCTTGTAGAAGGCTTGCACAGTAATATATCAATTTTTGCAGATGACACTAAACTGTGTAAAGTAATTAACACTAAAGAGGACAGTTTTCTGCTACAGAGGATCTGGATAGATTGGGGGCTTGGGCAGAGAAATGGCAGATGAGGTTTAACACTGACAAATGTAAAGTTATGCACATGGGAAGGAATAATGCAAGTCACCCGTACATACTAAATGGTAAAACACTCAGTAACACTGACATGGAAAAGGATCTAGGAATTTTAATAAATAACAAATTAAGCTGTAAAAACCAGTGTCAGGCAGCTGCTGGTAAGGCCAATAAGATAATGGGTTGCATCAAAAGGGGCATAGATGCCCGTGATGAAAATATAGTCTTACCACTTTATAAATCACTAGTCAGACCACACATGGAGTACTGTGTACAGTTCTGGGCTCCCGTGAACAAGGCTGACATAGCAGAGCTAGAGAGGGTTCAGAGGAGGGCAACTAAAGTAATAACTGGAATGGGGCAACTACAGTACCCCGAAAGGGTATCAAAATTAGGGTTATTCACTCTAGAAAAAAGACGACTGAGGGGAGATCTAATAACTATGTATAAATATATCAGGGGTCAGTACAAAGATCTCTCCCATCATCTATTTATCTCCAGGACTGTGACTGTGACGAGGGGACATCCTCTGCGTCTGGAGGAAAGAAGGTTTGTACACAAACATAGAAAAGGGTTCTTCACGGTAAGAGCAGTAAGACTATGGAACTCTCTGCCTGAGGAGGTGGTGATGGTGAGTACAATAAAGGAATTCAAGGGGGCCTGGATGTATTTCTGGAGCGTAATAATATTTCAGGCTATAGCTACTAAAGATGGGTCGTTGATCCAGGGAGTTATTCTGATTGCCTGATTGGAGTCGGGAAGGAATTTTTTCCCCTTAAGTGGGGAAAATTGGCTCTACCTCACAGGGGTTTTTTGCCTTCCTCTGGATCAACTTGCAGGAAACAGGTCGAACTGGATGGACAAATGTCTTTTTTCGGCCTTATATACTATGTTACTATGTTACTATGTTACTATGTTACTATGTTACCTACATGGTAAGAATCTTTAAGAATAGGAGAGAGGTTTGTGCTGAGTGGATATAACTGTAGCAAACTCTCACCTGCAAAAAGTATTACATGTATAGCGGTATTTCAATCCTTTTCTACCCTTTTTCTTGTTAAATGTAAGAAAATTGATCTTGAAAATGGTGAGAACTAAAATACAAGGAATATAGAAATGCTTCACCAAATAAAAAAATAAAAAAATATCTAAAATATTTAAATATCTAGAAGTAATTTGTCACAAAGGGCATTTCTTTGTAAGTAGTGTGTGCAATGACAGGGAGCGTTCCTAGATGATCGTGGCATCTGACACTAATAACAGAGTGTAAATTAAAAAAATAAAAATAAAATCATACTTAACTCATCCACTTGCTCATGACGGGCTGGTCACTGCCATCTTGATTAAAGATCTAGCGCGAAATTTTGCGTGGCCCGTGGTAACATCATCACCTTGGCAGGTATAGTGATGTCGTACGTCACCGCGCACAGGATTTCGTGTGATATCTTCAATCAAGATGGCGGTAGCCGGCCTGTCGCGAGCAACTGGATGTTTGATTCTTTTTTAGTTTTTTACCGCCGTTCAGGGAAAATCGATTCACTATCACAAAGCAGGAGGAAATTTAGTTTCGTTGCAAATCAGATTTTTCCTGAAATTCGGATCAAAGTACTTTTACTCACTTTACACTAACGGTATACAAAAAAGTTGCTTTATACAATTATACTTATTTTCTGGCTAAATTTTGCTACTAGGAGCATGGCAATATGCAATTTGTGGCCTGGAGAACAGTGTAATTTTCCAGGTTCTCACTGATAAGTTTAGGGCTACATGGAAACATGACATACTTGCATTGGTTTTATTGTCACTTGTCATTTTTTCTCATCAGGAAACATTGACGTCCTGGCACAATCTCAAATTTACTGTGTCATTGTGGCATGATAGCCTAAATTTGCCAAACAAGTAACTTAGTACCCCACTAAGGCCTCTTGCACACGAACATGCCGTGTTTTGCGCTCTGCAAATTGCGGATCCGCAAAACACAGATGCCGCCCGTGTGCCTTCCGCAATTTGCGGAACGGAACAGAAGGCCCATCATAGAAATTCCTATTCTTGTCCGCAAAAAGGACAAGAAAAGGACATGATCTATAGTTTTTGCGGGGCCACAGAAAGGAGCAACGGATGCGGACAATGCTCTGATTTTAACCATTATACAGGGATCTGCATTTACTGAATGGGATCCACCAGGCTCAGGATAGGTCATCAATATTAAATCGGTGAGGGTCTGACTCCCAGCAACCTGCCAATCAGATGTTTTAAGGGAAAGCAGCGTACATATGAGCGCTGCCTTCTCTTCATTGTTTACCTGCTCGCAGTCGCAGCTGCAGCGGTGAGCAGTAGTGATGAGCGGGAGGTGCCATATTCTATTTCGCGATATTTTGTGAATATTCGATTGAATATTCGTCATTTATTCATCGAAATCGAATATTCGTCATTATACTATATATTGCGAATGTTAAGCAAATTTATATTCGCATCGCGAATTAAACTTAGAGCTGAGTTCCTAATGTTTGTAACTTGTATTGCTAGAATTGACGAAGATAACGAATATCATGAATATAGCGCTATATTCTCAATCTTCGTTATATTCTAGCAATACAACCATTAGGAACTCAGCTCTAAGTTTAATTCGCAATGCGAATATATACTCGCATTGCGAATTCAACTTAAAGCTGGGTTCCTAATGGTTGTATTGCTAGAATATAATGAATATGACGAATATAGCACTATATTCTCAATCTTCGTTATATTCTAGCAACTGCCAACAACCATCAGGAACTCAGCTAAAAGTTGATTTCGCAATGCGAATATATATTTGCATTGCGAATTCATCTTAGAGCTGGGTTCCTAATGGTTGTTTTGCTAGAATATTTAACGAATATCACAAATTCACGAATATAGCACTATATTCTCAATCTTCGTTATATTCTAGCAACAACCATTAGGAACTCAGTTGTAAGTTTAATTCGCAATGCGAACATATACTCACATTGCGAATTCAACTTAAAGCTGGGTTCCTAATGGTTGTATTGCTAGAATATAACGAATATCACGAATATAGCACTATATTCTCAATCTTCGTTATATTCTAGCAACTGCCAACAACCATTAGGAACTCAGCTCTAAGTTGATTTCGCAATGCGAACATATACTCGCATTGCGAATTCAACTTAAACCTGGGTTCCTAATGGTTGGTTTGCTAGAATATAACTAAGATTGAGAATATAGTGCTATATTCGTGAATTCGTGATATTCGTTATATTCTAGCAATACAACCACTAGGAACCCAGCTCGAAGTTGAATTCACAATGCGAGTAATTCAGGTTATATTAATCGCATTGCGATTACAACTTAGTCAAATTTGTGAGATCGTGATTCTCACATCCGACAGTACATTTTTGCATGGAGGCTTTCCCATGCACACTGGAAGTCGGCAGAAGCGGCAACGGGCATTGACTGGAGCGGGCAGGGAGCCAAGAATCCTCAGGACAGGTAAGAACAGCTTTTGGGAAGTGGGAAGACAACCACAGAGCAACAATGATTAACAACTTTAAAAAAAAAAAATGAATATTCTAAATACCGTATTTTTCGCCCCATTAGACGCACTTTTTTCCCCCAAAAAATGGGGGGAAAGTGCCCCTGCGTCTTATGGGGCGAATGCTGACATTTTTACATCACCAGCTGCGATGTATGCGCGAGCGGGGAGGGACTGGGAGGAGGAGCTGGGGGCCGGCAATTGCGTAGGGGCCGGTGCAGTGACTGTACCCGGCCCCCCCGCTCCAGTGCTGCACTATTAAAATATAAGGTATCTAAATCAATTAAAAGTTCTGGTCCCTGCCCCCCACCCCTAATATTACCGACACACGGCTTGTTCAGTTGATAGCAGGCATTCCGGGCGGCCGGCGTGTCACTCACTGACGTCCAAGCCTGCGCCGCCTGCTTCATTCATAAAGTAGGCGGCGCAGGCACGTGACGTCAGTGAGTGACGTGCCGGCCGCCCGGAATGCCTGCTATCAACTGAACAAGCCGTGTGTCGGTAATATTAGGGGTGGGGGGCATGGACCAGAACTTTTAATTGATTTAGATACCTTATATTTTAATAGTGCAGCACTGGAGCGGTCCCTCCCCGCTCGCTCAGTTTTATGGGGGGAGGGGGTCTGTGGATGGCACTGTTATGGGATGGGGGATCTGTGGATGGCACTGTTATGGGGTGGGGAGGGTCTGTGGATGACACATATATAACAGTGTCCTTTACAGATCCCCCCATAACAGTATCCTTTACAGATCCCCCCACCCCCCATAACAGTGTCAGTCACAGATCCCCCCCATAACAGTGTCAGTCACAGATCCTCCCCCCCATAACAGTGCGTCATCCACAGATCCCCCCAAAACAGTGCGTCATCCCCAGACCCCTCCATAAGTGTGTCATCCCCAGATCCCCCATAACAGTACGTCATCCCCAGATCCCCCATAACAGTGTCCTTCACAGATCCCCCCCATAACAGTGACATCCACAGATCCCCCATAATAGTGCCATCCACAGACCACCATTAGTTCCAAAAGCACAACTTTTGGTTAAAAATATTTTTTTCTTATTTTCCTCCCCAAAAACCCCAGGTGCGTCTTATGGGCCGATGCGTCTTATATGGCGAAAAATACGGTAGCGAATATATAGCGCTATATTCGCAATATTTGCAAATTTGCGAAGTGCGGATATTCACTAAAGAAATTCGCTATTCGAATATTCGCGCTCAACACTAGTGGGCGGGGGTCATTACATCTCATCCATCCCTTCGCCGATCTGATATTGATGAGCTATCCTGAGGATAGGCCATCAATAGAAAAAAAGTGGACAACCCCTTTAATGTCATGTGAATCACAAAGTTTAAGGCCGACCTCTGTTTTGAGCCTTCCTTGACTTTTAACCCTCTTGCGCTCAGATCCTCTAATGATTGTATGCTGTTCTTCTTGGACTATGGGATGCTAATTAAGTGTTAATGTCACTTGCCTAAAGTACATGCCTGAGGTTTTCCAAAGTCATTTTCTCAGCTCAGCAAGTAGACCTGCATAAAGGTCACTACCACTGGCACACTAAGAAACAGTTGGCGAATTTAGGGAAATGCATTCTGCGTAAAAGGTCTTTGGAGCTTATTATTTTTTTATTTTTCATCCTTCATTACTCATGTGCCATTAGACAGGAGAATCAGCAGATTTTGGCACATTTATATTTTAGTTACTATTCCTGTTCTAACAAATGTCCTAATGCAACTGATTTTTAGAGACCTAAAAAGACTCCTGTAACTCAAAGATAGAAACAATTAATGAACTATGGTGAACATTTACAAAAGCTGTGTCATTTTAGTCAATGTCCAAGTTAAATCGAGGCTAATTTATTGATAATTGTAGTGCCTTGTATATGGTGCTTGGTCACGGGCTTTATTCTGAAATGCTGTATAAATACAGTGCTTTCATCAGGCTGGCACAGAGGCTGTGTCTGCACGATCAAAAGCAGCCTGGCCATTACTGACAGCCAGACCCCTGCTGTAACTACTGACACCGGTGAAAACTCTGATGCCGATGGATTAACCCCTCAATGCTGACTGCAGCATCTATGGGGTTTACAGAGGGAGAGATCTCTCTCTCCCCCATTGGTCCCCTACAATGTAATTGCAGGGTCCTGATGGCTGCTATCTCATGTACAGAAGCCTATGAGGCCCAGCCTCAGACTGGGTCTCATAGACAATTAGTGTAAGGCCGTGTTCACATCACGTTTTTGCCATCCGTTTCATGTATATGCCGTGTATATGTATATGCCGTGCGCCCATGCAGCAGTCGACAACCACATATGGGGTGTTGCCGTATTCAGGAGAAATTGGGTAACACATTTTATGGTGACTTTCTCCTGTTACCCCTTGTAACAATGAAAAACTTGGGCCTAAAGTGAAATTTTTCAGTAAAATATGTAATTTTTCTTGTTTACAGCCATGGGTTTCTAAATTCTGTGAAAAGCATATTAGGCCAAAGTGCTCACTACACCCCTTAAAAAATTCCTTGGGGGGTTTAGTTTCCAAAATATGCTCACTTTTTGGGGGTTTTCACTGTGGGGTACCTCAGGGTACCTTCAAATGCGACACAGCGCCTGAAAATTATTCCAGTGAAATTTATCCTCCAAAAGCCATAGTCCCCTTTCACACGGGCGAGAATTCCATGCGGGTGCAATGCGTGACTTGAACGCATTGCACCCGCACTGAATCCTGACCCATTCATTTCAATGGGGCTGTGTACATAAGCGGTGATTTTCATGCATAACTTGTGCATTGCGTGAAAAGCGCAGCATGTTCTATAATCTACGTTTTTCACGCAACGCAGGCCCCATAGAAATGAGAAACCACATGGTGAGCGCGATTATGTCACCAAAAGTCCTTTTGTAGGTCCTGAAAGGAGAAGAGTAAGATGATGCCTGGCTGCGCAGTCAAGTGGATGAGGTGAGTTATTTATTTTTTTTTTTTAACCCCTTAAACCACATTTTAGGAAGCATTCTGTATTAAGAATGCTATTATTTTCTCTTATAACCATGTTATAAGGGAAAATAATAAAATATACAGAATACCGAACCCAAACCCGAACCTCTGGGAAGAAGTTCGGTTCTGGGTACCAAACATTCCGATTTTTCACACGCAAGTGCAAAACACATTAAAACGCATTGCACTTGCGTGGAAAAATCTCGCAATTTCCTGCCACGCACCTGCATCCTATCTGGCCCTCACACGTGACGCCTGTGTGAAAGAGGCCACATTGTGCTCCATCTGTTCTAAGCTTTGCCGTGCGCCCATATAGCAGTCGAGAACCACATATGGGGTGTTACTTTAAACTGCAGAATCAGGGTAATAGATATCAAGTTAAGTTTAGCTGTTAACCCTTAATGTGTTACAGGAAAAAAATTATTAAAATGGAAAATCTGTGAAAAAAGTGAAATTTTGAAATTCCATCTCCATCTTCCGTTAATTCTTGTGGAGCATCTAAAGGGTTAACAAAGTTTGTAACATCAGTTTTGAATAACTTGAGTAGTGTAGTTTCTAAACTGGGGCCATTTTTGAGTGGTTTCTACTATGTAAGGCCCACAAAGTGACTTCATAACTGAACTGGTCCTTAAAAAAGAGGGTTTTCGAAATTTTCTTTAAAAATGTAAGAATTACTTCTCAAATTCTTAGCCTTCTAATGTCCTAAAAAAATAAATGACATTTTCAAAATGATGCCAACATAAAGTAGACATATGGGGAATTTAAAGTAATAACTATTTTGTGAAGTATGACTATCTGCCTTAGGGCTCATGCACACTGCCGTTGCTCCGCCGTGGCCGTATTGCAGCCCACATACGGCAGGTCCGCAGTACACGGGGACCGCCCGTGTGCACCCCTCACCACGGATGCGGACCCATTGACTTGAATGGGTCTGCAAACCCGGAGATGTGGTGCGGAAGCAGGGATCGGAATCCCACGGAAGCACTATGGAGTGCTTCCGTGGTGTTTCTGGCTGTGCCTCCGCACCGCAAAAAAGTAGTGCGTGCACTACTTTTTTGCGGTGCGGACTGTCGGTTGCAGATCGCGGACCCCATTCAAGTGAATGGGTCCGCGATCCGCATGCAGCTGCCCTGCGGTCGGTGCCCATGCATTGCGGACCGCAATTTGCGGTCCGAAGCATGGGCCTGGCTAGCACATGGTCGTGTGCTTGATCCCTTAAAAGCATAAAAATTCAAATTTTTTAAATCATACATTTTTAATTTTTTTTCTAAATTTGGGATTTTTTCTAAATACAGGTGAAACATATTGACTCAGATTTACCACTAACATGAATTACAATATGTCACGAGAAATCAGTCTCAGAATAGTTTGGATAAGTAAAAGTGTTCCAAAGTTATTACCACATAAAGTGACACGTGCCAGATTTACAAAAATCAGTCTGGTCACGAAGGTGCAAAATGGCCTGGTCATTAAGGGGTTAAGTTGCAGCTGTGATTGAGGGCAGTGCCTATTTAATGAGGATCAGCAAGCTAGCACATATGCTTGACAAAGGGGGCAGCCCCCCAAACATAGCTACATGCTTGCTAGGCACCACATTTGCTGAACCTCAGAATGACCCTATGCACACAGGACTTTATCGATAGGTATGGATTTTGTGATAAATATGTGCTTTTTATGTATGCACTATAATGTGAAATATTTTCTTATTTGTTAGTTTCTGCACCATTGTGGTCCTGTTGTGTGTTTGATGTTTATGTCACCAATGATTTGATTGAAGATTCTCAGAAAATGACAACGTAAAAAAATGATTTTTTTTATTTTAGAAAATGCTTTTATTGTTTAAAACTGAACAAAAAACAACATAATTGATATCACTGCGTCCATATTGACCAGATCTATTAAATTATTACGTGTTCTACCCCATCAGGTGAATGCCGTGAATGCAGGTGAATGCCGTAAAACAAAAAATGAAAAGTATGCCAGAACAGCTTGGGTATCGGAGGTTTCATTTCACATAGCCTTAGGCCTTATGCACATGACCGTTGTTTGTTCCCGCGTCCGTTCCGTTTTTTTCACGGATCGGATGCTTTCCCATTCATTTCAATGGGTCCGTCAAAAAATGCGGATGGTCAACCGTTTTTGTTCCGCATCCGTGGTCCGTATTTACATTCCGTCAAAAAAATAGAGCATGTCCTACTTTTTTCACGTCTGCTGACACGTATAGGCATTATTGCAATGAATCTGCCAAAAAAACGAATCTGCTAAAAAAAAAAAGGTCCGTCATCTGTTTTTTTTTTTGGCGGACGCAAAACACCAATGGTCGTGTACATGAGGCCTTAACGTGGGGAATACAAATATATGTGATTGCATACAGCCTTAGGCTACATGCACACGACAGTTGATTTTTGCTGTTCTAAAATCGGGATCCGCAAAAAAAGCTGATGGTCCATCAGATTTTTTGGGAGGATTCCTTTGTTTTCACAGATCCCTTGTAATAAATGCCTATCCTCATCCGAAAATGAGAAAAAAGTAGGACATGCACTACTTTTTTTGCTGAAGGGAAACGCGGACAACAGACGCTGAACACAAACGGATGAACTGTCAGCAATTTTTTGCTGACCCATTGAAATGAATGCGTTCCTATCCTATCCGCAAAAAAAAATGAAACGGAAGCTGAGAAAAACCACTGTCGTGTGCATGTAGCCTTAGGGTGCTGCACACAGCGCTGTTTTGACATGCATTCAGGATGCAGTTTTTTATTGTAGCTAGCTAAAGTTAATTACATAATTTCCATTATGCAGAACACCAGGGTATAAAGAGGCTGCTAAATTTAAAGAAGATGAAGAGCATGCTGTGCCAGTTGTGGCCACTGTTCCAGTCTGTCTGGAATACATGGGGTCAGGGAATTGAGTATGTGACCGAGACTGGCCACAGTATAGGTAGGCCTGAACCTGGGCGTTGAGGCGAGGGCTGTTGGCTTGCTGACTGGCTTCAGCTTGGCGCGGCACGAGGAAACACTGCTCCATCATGTTGAGGAGACTGAAATGGCTGCTGCTACGGCTTCTACTGCTCATGGCGGCAGGAGGTGGGTATCTCTGCAGGGGGCATCCCTTTCAGATGCACTGCAACAGGTGTCTGCTCATCGCAAGCTGCATACAGTGTTTCCTGATAGTAATGTAATTTGTCCTCCCTTTCTGCCACAGGAAAACATTCCCCCATTTTGCCGTAATCATCAGACTGCTTAATTTCAACAATAAGCCCGTCATTGTATAAGCAAGCAAGTGTACCGGTGGCATGTCGCGGATTAAGGCGAGCATACACTTGGCACGTTGTAGATTAAATGGTGTAGCGGCAGGCCATTCTGTCGACACAGGTCCATAAGGGCGTTCCTCAACATGTAAGAGTGGCTGAAGTGCTTGCACAAACCAGTGTACTTATTTGGAAAGCGCTGAACCACTAGGTTAATAACGTGCGCCATGCAGGGAGCATGTATTATTTCGCCCAGGTTCGGGGCGGCCACGATATTGCACCCATTGTCGCTGACAACCTTGCCCAGTTCAAGTTGGAGGGATGACAACCAGCGGGATGTTTGTTGCTTTATGTGCACTGAGGAGTAGTGTTGAGCGAACAGTTCGAGCATCGTTCGGGTTCGTACCGAATTTTGGGGTGTCCGGGACCCGGACCCGAACCCGGACATTTTCAAAAAAGTTCGGGTTCGTCGTTCGGCATGTATTTAGGCGCATTTTGAAAGGCTGCAAAGCAGCCAATCAACATGCATCATACTACTTGCCCTAAGATGCCATCGCAGCCATGCCTACTATTGGCAAGGCTGTGATTGGCCGAGTGCAGCATGTGACTCAGCCTCTTTATAAGCTTGTGCGCACGTCGGGACGTGCTCACTCCCGATGTGAATAGAACAGGGATAGATGCAGCTGATGCTAGGGCGAGAATAGGCAGGGATAATTGAATAACTGGAAGCAAATTTCTCTCCTCCACCTGTGATTCATCTGAACAACTGCAGCTGAGCTGCTTTTTTGATAGGGATTGGCTATTTTTAGAGTGGCCAGAGTGATTTTTCCATCCACATGTACCTGGGCTGACCGCCGGCCGCCATTTTGCGACTTGTAGTGCTGCAGCAGAAGCTGCCACAGTGTGCATTCCAAAGCTCCAAACAAGTCAGACATCTACACCTGGGATTCAGACCAATAGCGATTTAGCAGCACAGTCCAAGGCTATTTTTTTAAAGGTTGTGCAGACCATTTTGTGGCACATGTTACTGGGCTGATAGGCGGCGGCCATCTTGGGACTAGTGCTGCAGCACAATCTCTCCCAACGTCCATTAATCACTTGTAATAGTGGTCTGTGCCATAGAAATCCTACATCAGGGACTTGGGTGTGCTTGTGTCACCCCTACTAATACCAGTCCACCTGTAATCCATACAGTCAAAAGACTGAAAGTATTCCAGTGAGGGAATTTTTTTTATTTAAAAAGGCCAAGTTAGTTTATCTGGCGTTCAATATACTAGATACAGTTAGGCCTGCGTTTCATACATCTGGAATTAGCAAATTAATGTGCTGGGGTTGGGAAAACATATATGTACCCATACTAGAATCTGTCAAAGAAAGCGGTACTCACATATAACAGTCATTCCATCTGTAATCCATACAGTCAAAAGACTGAAAGTATTCCAGTGAGGGAATTTTTTTATTTAAAAAAGGCCAAGTTAGTTTATCTGGCGTTCAATATACTAGATACAGTTAGGCCTGCGTTTCATACATCTGGAATTAGCAAATTAATGTGCTGGGGTTGGGAAAACATATATGTACCCATACTAGAATCTGTCAAAGAAAGCGGTACTCACATATAACAGTCATTCCATCTGTAATCCATACAGTCAAAAGACTGAAAGTATTCCAGTGAGGGGATTTTGCTTATAAAAAATAATATATTTCATTGTGGTGCGAGTTGAATCGCAACAATGAAGAAAAATACTATTAAGGGACGAGGGCGCGGTCGTGGTGGTGTCCGTGGAGCCTCTGTTGCTGGTAGAGGACGTGGCCGTTCGGCCCCAGGCGCACACAGTAGGGAACGAACTCCCTCAACTAGCCGGCAGAATGTACCGCAATATCTCGTGGGGCCCAATGCCGCTCTTAGGATGGTAAGGCCTGAGCAGGTACAGGCATTAATCGATTGGGTGGCCGACAGTGCTTCCAGCACGTTCACCACATGGTCTTCCACCCAGTCTTCTGCGGAAGCGCACAGGTGGCACCTGAAAACCAAGCCCATCAGTCTGTCACATCACCCCCAAGCATATCAGGGAAACGGTCTGAGCCACAAGTTATGCAGCAGTCTCTTCTTCTGTTTGAAGACTCTGCTTCCAGGGTTTCCCAGGGGCGTCCACCTAGCCCTTCCCCAGTGGAGGAAGACATACCATGCACTGGCGCACAACCACTTATGTCTCCAGATGAAGAGGACATGGGAATACCACCTCATCAGAGTCACGCGACGTCTCTGATGATGACGAAACACAGGTGCCCACTGCCGCGTCTTTTTGCAGTGTGCAGACTGAACAGGAGGAGGTCAGGGAGGAGACTGGGTGGAAGACGATGCAGAGGGACGATGAGGTCTTAGACCCCACATGGACTGAAGGTCGTGGCGATGACTTTCACAGTTCAGAGGAAGAGGTAGTGGTGAGACCGAGACAACAGCGAAGCCAAAAGAGGGAGCAGGGGGCCAAAGCAGGCGAGCCGCCGCCCCCAGAGTTCGCCTGCTACTGGACATCGCCAACAGGGACCCAGCCCCACAAAGGCAGCTTCAAAGAGTTCCCTGGCATGGCACTTCTTTAAACAATGTCCTACCGACAAGACCCGAGTGACTTGCACGCTCTGCCATCAGAGCCTGAGGCGAGGCATTAGCGTTCTGAACCTCAGCACAACCTGCATGACCAGGCATCTACATGCAAAGCATGAACTGCAGTGGGGTACACACCTTAAAAACCAGGCACTCGCTGAGGCTCCCCCTGCTCCCTCTACCGCTGCTGCCTCGGCTTCCGCCTCGAGAGGAATGTTGCCACCTGCCGAGCAGCAAACAGAGGATGTGCCACCGACACCACCACCACCGCCACCGTCAACTAGCGTCTCCACTATATCACACAGCAGCGTTCAGCTCTCAATATCTCAAACCTTAGAGAGGAAGCGCAAATTCCCCGAGTCACCCTCGAGGCCCTTGGCCTGAGCGCCAGCATTTCTAAACTGCTGGCCTTTGAAATGCTGTCATTCCGGCTGGTGGACACAGACAGCTTCAAACAGCTGATGGCCATGGCTGTCCCGCAGTATGTGGTTCCCAGCCGCCACTACTTCTCCAAGACAGCCGTGCCTTCCCTGCACATGCAAGTGTCCGATAAAATCAAGTGTGCACTGCGCAGCGCCATTTGTGGCAAGGTCCACCTAACCACAGATACGTGGACCAGTAAGCACGGCCAGGGACGCTATATCTCACTAACTGCACACTGGATGAATGTAGTGGCGGCTGGGCCCCGGCGGACAGTTCCTTGGCGCACGTCCTTCCGCCCCCTAGGATCGCAGGGCATCATTCTCTGCCTCCTGTAGCCTCCTCCTCCTACTCGGCTTCCTCCTCCACTGCTTCCACCAGCTCATCCGGTCAGCCACACACCTTCACCACCAACTTCAGCACAGCCCGGGGTAAACGTCAGCAGGCCATTCTGAAACTCATATGTTTGGGGGACAGGCCCCACACCGCGCAGGAGTTGTGGCGGGGTATTGAACAACAGACCGGCGAGTGGTTTCTGCCGGTGGGCCTCAAGCCAGGCCTGGTGGTATGCGATAATGGGCGAAATCTCGTGGCAGCTCTGGGACTAGCCGGTTTGGCGCACATCCCTTGCCTGGCGCATGTGCTGAACTTGGTGGTGCAGAGGTTCATTCACCACTACCCCA
The DNA here is from genome assembly GCA_033119425.1 of Bufotes viridis. Classification (NCBI taxonomy): domain Eukaryota; kingdom Metazoa; phylum Chordata; class Amphibia; order Anura; family Bufonidae; genus Bufotes; species Bufotes viridis. The sequence goes on along the minus strand of CM065594.1, from coordinate 181,854,549 downwards.
ACATGTCAGAGCTGCTGCATAAAGTGCGGGCCGTCTGTGCGGCGCTTCCGCCGTTCACATCCTGCCGCTGCTCGCCTGTCTGCGCTACAGCGGAACTTCGGCCTTCCGCTCACCGCCTCATATGCGACGTGCCCACCCGGTGGAACTCCACCTTGCACATGCTGGAGAGACTGTGCGAGCAGCAGCAGGCCATAGTGGAGTTTCAGCTGCAGCACGCTCGCGTCAGTCGTACTGCCGAACAGCACCACTTCACCACCAATGATTGGGCCTCCATGCGAGACCTGTGTGCCCTGCTGCGCTGTTTCGAGTACTCCACCAACATGGCCAGTGGCGATGACACTGTTATCAGCGTTACAATACCACTTCTATGTCTCCTTGAGAAAACACTTAGGGCAATGATGTTAGAGGAGGTGGCCCAGGTGGAGGAGGAGGAGGAGGATGAGGGCTCGTTTCTAACACTTTCGGGCCAGTCTGTTCGAAGTGGCTCAGAGGGAGGTTTGTTTAAGCAGCAGAGGACAGGTTCTGAAGTCGCCAGCCAAGGCACTGTACTGGAGGACGAGGAGGATGAGGAGGAGGAGGTGGAGGGGGACGAGGATGGCGCAAGTTCACAGCGGGGTGGCAGCCCAGGCCCATCACTGGTGCGTGGCTGGGGGATACGGTGGACGATGACGATCGCCTCCCACAGAGGACAGCTTGTCCTTACCCATGGGTAGCCTGGCCCACATGAGCGAATATATGCTCCAATGCCTGCGCAACGACAGCAGAGTTGCCCACGTTTTAACGTGTGCAGACTACTGGGTGGCCACCCTGCTGGATCCCGGTATAAAGACAATGTGCCCACTTTAATTCCTGAACTGGAGCGCGACCGTAAGATCTTGCGAGTACAAGCGCTGCGCTGATAGAGGCGCTCTTGAGAGCATTCCCACATGTCACAGGGGAACAGGTGGAAGGTGAAGGCAGAGGAGTGGCAAGAGGTCGCCAACGCAGCTGTGTCACGGCCAGCTCATCTGAGGGCAGGGTTAGCATGGCAGAAATGTGGAAAAGTTTTGTCTCCACGCCACAGCTATCTGCACCGACACCTGATACGGAACGTGTTAGCAGGAGGCAGCATTTCACTAACATGGTTGAACAGTATGTCTGCACACCCCTCCACATCCTGACGGATGGTTCGGCCCCATTCAACTACTGGGTTTCGAAATTGTCCACGTGGCCAGAGTTAGCATGTTATGCCTTGGAGGTGCTTTCCTGCCCGGCGGCCAGCGTTTTATCTGACACGTGCCAGATTTACAAAAATCAGTCTGGTCCACTTGAGAGAAAGGTGCAAAAATAGCCTGGTCATTAAGGGTTGGAGTTGCAGCTGTGATTGAGGGCAGTGCCTGTTTGTGGGGATCAGCAGAAGCTAGCACATATGTAGCCCGGCCAAAGGGGCAGCGAAAACATAGCTACATGCTTGCTAGGCACCACATGTGCTGAACCTCAGAAGGACCCTATGCACACAGGACTTTGCTCGATAGGTATGGATTTTGTGATAAATATGTGTGCTTTTATGTATGCACTATAATGTGAAATATTTTCTTATTTGTTAGTTTCTGCACCATTGTGGTCCTGTTGTGTGTTTGATGTTTATGTCACCAATGATTTGATTGAAGATTCTCCAGAAAACGCAGCGTAAAAAAAATGATTTTTATTTTAGAAAATGCTTTTATTGTTTAAAACTGGTCTAAAAACAGCATAATTGATATCACTGCGTCCATATTGACCAGATCTATTAAATTATTACGTGTTCTACCATCGAGGTGAGATGCCGTGAATGCAGGTGAATGCCGTAAAACAAAAAATGAAAAGTATGCCAGAACAGCTTGCCCAGGTATCGGAGGTTCGTTTCACACAGCCTTAGGCCTTATGCACATGACCGTTGTTTTGTTCCAGCGTCCGTTCCGTTTTTCACGGATCGGATGCTTTCCCATTCATTTCAATGGGTCCGTCAAAAATGCGGATGGTCAACCGTTTTTGTTCGCATCCGTGGTCCGTGTTTACATTCCGTCAAAAAAATAGAGCATGTCCTACTTTTTTCACGTTCTGCTGATACGGATAGGCATTATTACAATGGAATCTGCCATAAAAACTGATCCACTCAAAAAGGGCCCGTCATCTGTTTTCGTTTTTTTGGCGCAGAGACGCCAAAGGTCATTGCATGAGGCCTTAGACGTGACGTGAATACAAACAACGATCGTGTGCATGCAGGCCTTAGGCTACATGCACACGACAGTTGATTTTTGCTGTCCTAAAATCGGGATCCATAAAAAAACTGATGGTCCATCAGATTTTTTGGAGGATTCCTTTTTTTCACAGATCCCTTGTAATAAATGCCTATCCTCATCCGCAAATGAGAAAAAAGTAGGACATGCACTACTTTTTTGCTGAAGGAAACACGGACAACAGACGCGGAACACAAGCGGATGAACTGTCAGCATTTTTTGCTGACCCATTGAAATGAATGCTTTCCTATCCTATCTGCAAAAAAAAAAATGAAACGGAAGCTGAGAAAAACCACTGTCATGTGCATGTAGCCTTAGGGTGCTGCACACAGCATGTTTTGACATGCATTCAGGATGCAGTTTTTATTGTAGCTAGCTAAAGTTAATTACATCATTTCCATTATGCAGAACAACCAGGGTTTAAAGAGGCTGCTAAATTGAAAGAAGATGAAGAGCATGCTGTGCCAGTTGAGGCCACTGTTCCAGTCTGTCTGGAATACATGGGGTCAGGGAACTAAGTATATGACCGAGACTGGCCACAGTATAGGTAGGCCTGAACCTGGGCGTTGAGGCGAGAGGCTGTTGGCTTGCTGACTGGCTTCAGCTTGGCGCAGCACCTGGAAAAACCGCTCCATCATTGTTGAGGAGACTGAAATGGCTGCTGCTACGGCTTCTACTGCTCATGGCCTCAGGAAGTGGGTATCTCTGCAGGGGGCATCCCTTTCAGACGCACTGCAGCAGGTGTCTGCTCATCGCAAGCTGCATACAGTGTTTCCTGACAGTAATGTAATTTGTCCTCCCTTTCTGCCACAGGAAAACATTCCATTTTGCCGTGGTAACGAGGGTGTTAAAGCATGGCTATCCAGTAATCATCAGACTGCTTGATGTCAACAATTAGCTCGTTATTGTATAAGCAAAGCAAGTGTACCGATGGCATGTCGCTGGATTAAGGCGAGCATACACTTGGCACGTTGTGGATTAAATGGTGTAGCGGCAGGCCATTCTGTCGACACAGGTCCATGAGGGCGTTCCTCAACATGTAAGAGTGGCTGAAGTGCTTGCACAAACCAGTGTACTTATTTGGAAAGCGCTGAACCACTAGGTTAATGACGTGCGCCATGCAGGGAGCATGTATTATTTCGCCCAGGTTCGGGCGGCCGCGATATTGCACCTATTGTCGCTGACAACCTTGCCCAGTTGAAGTTGGAGGGATGACAACCAGCGGGATGTTTGTTGCTTCATGTGCACTGAGTGAGTAGTGTTGAGCGAACAGTTCGAGCATCGTTCGGGTTCGTACCGAATTTTGGGGTGTCCGGGACCCGGACCCGAACCGGACATTTTCAAAAAGTTCGGGTTCGGGTTCGTCGTTCGGCATGTATTTAGGCGCATTTTGAAAGGCTGCAAAGCAGCCAATCAACATGCATCATACTACTTGCCCTAAGATGCCATCGCAGCCATGCCTACTATTGGCAAGGCTGTGATTGGCGAAGTGCAACATGTGACTCAGCCTCTTTATAAGCTTGTGCGCACGTCGGGACGTGCTCACTCCCGATGTGAATAGAACAGGGATAGAGCGCAGCTGATGCTAGGGCGAGAATAGGCAGGGATAATTGAATAACTGGAAGCAAATTTCTCTCCTCCACCTGTGATTCATCTGAACAACTGCAGCTGAGCTGCTTTTTGATAGGGATTGGCTATTTTTAGAGTGGCCAGAGTGATTTTCCATCCACATGTACCTGGGCTGACCGCCGGCCGCCATTTGCGACTTGTAGTGCTGCAGCAGAAGCTGCCACAGTGTGCATTCAAAGCTCCAAACAAGTCAGACATCTACACCTGGGATTCAGACCAATAGCGATTTAGCAGCACAGTCCAAGGCTATTTTTTTAAAGGTTGTGCAGACCATTTTGTGGCACATGTTACTGGGCTGATAGGCGGCGGCCATCTTGGGACTAGTGCTGCAGCACAATCTCTCCCAACGTCCATTAATCACTTGTAATAGTGGTCTGTGCCATAGAAATCCTACATCAGGGACTTGGGTGTGCTTGTGTCACCCCTACTAATACCAGTCCACCTGTAATCCATACAGTCAAAAGACTGAAAGTATTCCAGTGAGGGAATTTTTTTATTTAAAAAGGCCAAGTTAGTTTATCTGGCGTTCAATATACTAGATACAGTTAGGCCTGCGTTTCATACATCTGGAATTAGCAAACTAATGTGCTGGGGTTGGGAAAACATATATGTACCCATACTAGAATCTGTCAAAGAAAGCGGTACTCACATATAACAGTCATTCCATCTGTAATCCATACAGTCAAAAGACTGAAAGTATTCCAGTGAGGGAATTTTTTTATTTAAAAAGGCCAAGTTAGTTTATCTGGCGTTCAATATACTAGATACAGTTAGGCCTGCGTTTCATACATCTGGAATTAGCAAATTAATGTGCTGGGGTTGGGAAAACATATATGTACCCATACTAGAATCTGTCAAAGAAAGCGGTACTCACATATAACAGTCATTCCATCTGTAATCCATACAGTCAAAAGACTGAAAGTATTCCAGTGAGGGGATTTTGCTTATAAAAAATAATATATTTCATTGTGGTGCGAGTTGAATCGCAACAATGAAGAAAAATACTATTAAGGGACGAGGGCGCGGTCGTGGTGGTGTCCGTGGAGCCTCTGTTGCTGGTAGAGGGCGTGGCCGTTCGGCCCCAGGCGCACACAGTAGGGAGCGAACTCCCTCAACTAGCCGGCAGAATGTACCGCAATATCTCGTGGGGCCCAATGCCGCTCTTAGGATGGTAAGGCCTGAGCAGGTACAGGCATTAGTCGATTGGGTGGCCGACAGTGCTTCCAGCACGTTCACCACATGGTCTTCCACCCAGTCTTCTGCGGAAGCGCACAGGTGGCACCTGAAAACCAAGCCCATCAGTCTGTCACATCACCCCCAAGCATATCAGGGAAACGGTCTGAGCCACAAGTTATGCAGCAGTCTCTTCTTCTGTTTGAAGACTCTGCTTCCAGGGTTTCCCAGGGGCGTCCACCTAGCCCTTCCCCAGTGGAGGAAGACATACCATGCACTGGCCGCACAACCACTTATGTCTCCAGATGAAGAGGACATGGGAATACCACCTCATCGGAGTCACGCACGTCTCTGATGATGACGAAACACAGGTGCCCACTGCCGCGTCTTTTTGCAGTGTGCAGACTGAACAGGAGGAGGTCAGGGAGGAGACTGGGTGGAAGACGATGCAGAGGACGATGAGGTCTTAGACCCCACATGGACTGAAGGTCGTGGCGATGACTTTCACAGTTCAGAGGAAGAGGTAGTGGTGAGACCGAGACAACAGCGAAGCCAAAGAGAGGAGCAGGGGGCCAAAGCAGGCGAGCCGCCGCCCCAGAGTTCGCCTGCTACTGGACATCGCCAACAGGGACCCAGCCCCACAAAGGCAGCTTCAAAGAGTTCCCTGGCATGGCACTTCTTTAAACAATGTCCTACCGACAAGACCCGAGTGACTTGCACGCTCTGCCATCAGAGCCTGAGGCGAGGCATTAACGTTCTGAACCTCAGCACAACCTGCATGACCAGGCATCTACATGCAAAGCATGAACTGCAGTGGGGTACACACCTTAAAAACCAGGCACTCGCTGAGGCTCCCCCTGCTCCCTCTACCGCTGCTGCCTCGGCTTCCGCCTCGAGAGGAATGTTGCCACCTGCCGAGCAGCAAACAGAGGATGTGCCACCGACACCACCACCACCGCCACCGTCAACTAGCGTCTCCACTATATCACACAGCAGCGTTCAGCTCTCAATATCTCAAACCTTAGAGAGGAAGCGCAAATTCCCCCGAGTCACCCTCGAGGCCCTTGGCCTGAGCGCCAGCATTTCTAAACTGCTGGCCTTTGAAATGCTGTCATTCCGGCTGGTGGACACAGACAGCTTCAAACAGCTGATGGCCATGGCTGTCCCGCAGTATGTGGTTCCCAGCCGCCACTACTTCTCCAAGACAGCCGTGCCTTCCCTGCACATGCAAGTGTCCGATAAAATCAAGTGTGCACTGCGCAGCGCCATTTGTGGCAAGGTCCACCTAACCACAGATACGTGGACCAGTAAGCACGGCCAGGGACGCTATATCTCACTAACTGCACACTGGATGAATGTAGTGGCGGCTGGGCCCCGGCGGACAGTTCCTTGGCGCACGTCCTTCCGCCCCCTAGGATCGCAGGGCATCATTCTCTGCCTCCTGTAGCCTCCTCCTCCTACTCGGCTTCCTCCTCCACTGCTTCCACCAGCTCATCCGGTCAGCCACACACCTTCACCACCAACTTCAGCACAGCCGGGGTAAGCGTCAGCAGGCCATTCTGAAACTCATATGTTTGGGGACAGGCCCCACACGCGCAGGAGTTGTGGCGGGGTATTGAACAACAGACCGGCGAGTGGTTTCTGCCGGTGGGCCTCAAGCCAGGCCTGGTGGTATGCGATAATGGGCGAAATCTCGTGGCAGCTCTGGGACTAGCCGGTTTGGCGCACATCCCTTGCCTGGCGCATGTGCTGAACTTGGTGGTGCAGAGGTTCATTCACCACTACCCCAACATGTCAGAGCTGCTGCATAAAGTGCGGGCCGTCTGTGCGGCGCTTCCGCCGTTCACATCCTGCCGCTGCTCGCCTGTCTGCGCTACAGCGGAACTCGGCCTTCCGCTCACCGCCTCATATGCGGCGTGCCCACCCGGTGGAACTCCACCTTGCACATGCTGGAGAGACTGTGCGAGCAGCAGCAGGCCATAGTGGAGTTTCAGCTGCAGCACGCTCGCGTCAGTCGTACTGCCGAACAGCACCACTTCACCACCAATGATTGGGCCTCCATGCGAGACCTGTGTGCCCTGCTGCGCTGTTTCGAGTACTCCACCAACATGGCCAGTGGCGATGACACTGTTATCAGCGTTACAATACCACTTCTATGTCTCCTTGAGAAAACACTTAGGGCAATGATGTTAGAGGAGGTGGCCCAGGTGGAGGAGGAGGAGGAGGATGAGGGCTCGTTTCTAACACTTTCGGGCCAGTCTGTTCGAATTGGCTCAGAGGGAGGTTTGTTTAAGCAGCAGAGGACAGGTTCTGAAGTCGCCAGCCAAGGCACTGTACTGGAGGACGAGGAGGATGAGGAGGAGGAGGTGGAGGGGGACGAGGATGGCCGCAAGTTCACAGCGGGGTGGCAGCCCAGGCCCATCACTGGTGCGTGGCTGGGGGATACGGTGGACGATGACGATCGCCTCCCACAGAGGACAGCTTGTCGCTTACCCATGGGTAGCCCTGGCCCACATGAGCGAATATATGCTCCAATGCCTGCGTAGCGACAGCAGAGTTGCCCACGTTTTAGCGTGTGCAGACTACTGGGTGGCCACCCTGCTGGATCCCGGTATAAAGACAATGTGCCCACTTTAATTCCTGAACTGGGCGCGACCGTAAGATCTTGCGAGTACAAGCGCTGCGCTGATAGGCGCTCTTGAGAGCATTCCACATGTCACAGGGGAACAGGTGGAAGGTGAAGGCAGAGGAGTGGCAAGAGGTCGCCAACGCAGCTGTGTCACGGCCCAGCTCATCTGAGGGCAGGGTTAGCATGGCAGAAATGTGGAAAAGTTTTGTCTCCACGCCACAGCTATCTGCACCGACACCTGATACGGGCGTGTTAGCAGGAGGCAGCATTTCACTAACATGGTTGAACAGTATGTCTGCACACCCCTCCACATCCTGACGGATGGTTCGACCCCATTCAACTACTGGGTTTCGAAATTGTCCACGTGGCCAGAGTTAGCATGTTATGCCTTGGAGGTGCTTTCCTGCCCGGCGGCCAGCGTTTTATCTGAACGCGTATTCAGCACGGCAGGGGGCGTCATTACTGACAAGCGCAGCCGCCTGTCCACAGCCAACGTGGACAAGCTGACCTTCATAAAGATGAACCAGGCATGGATCCCACAGGACCTGTCCCTCCCTTGTGCAGAGTAGTCCTTATTAACTGCCTAAAACATGTCTTGTTGTGCTACGGGCCACTTCTTTATTTGATACAAATTTTATGAAACCCACAGTTGAATGAAACTCTTGTATACAAAAGCTTTCTTCACTGGCGCTAAACTTTAATTACAAGCTGCGATATCTTGAGGCGGCCGTGCCCGCATCAGGTGAAGCAAATCAGTATATATAAAATGGTTGATATCGCGCTATTTTGTACCTGTTCAGACTGCGAATACACACTAAATTCTGCCAATCCAGTACCAGTGTTTAAAATAAGACGGTAGAGTTGCCTACCTTCTCTATCTTCCCAGTCTTTGTATTTCTTGCAGTATCGGCGGTCCTGTGGTACACCAGACATGCAAGGGTTTCTATTAAGCTCTGGAGTGTGCCCCGGCCGGTGGCACAAACTCCGATCCCCTGTGCTCACGCTCCGGCTAGGAGCGAGTGACGTCACTACCGAGGAGCTACGGGGTTAGAGGAGAGGCAAAACACCTGTGCCTTTGATCCAACGCGTTTCGAACGATTAGCGTCGTTCTTCGTCAGGGATTACACGCCTGTGATGCCTCGCTATGCTTTATAGGTTGCCCTGGTGTCTGGTTTTAACCCCTGGTATGCCTGTTTTTCTATCTTCTCTGTATTACTCTTCATTCAAACCCAAATAGCTCAATCTCTGTGTTTAGTCCTCTAGGATGTAGTGTGTCCATGTTGAAGATCCATTTTGTTTCATTCTTGGACATTTTTTAATATAATCACCACCTCTTTTATCCCTATGTATAATTTCTAGACCAAAAAACAATGAGTTTTTAAAGCACCCTCCATGTTTCTCTTGATAATGTTTGGACAATGGATGTCCTTTTTCTTTCTTTTTATATTATTTATATGTTCGTACATTCTCTCCTTCAGCATTCTTTTTGTACGGCCAATGTAATATTTTCTACAGGGGCACTTTATAGCATATATAATGCCTTTTGTATTACATGTTATATGCTGCTTAATTTTATGTTCATATGTATTGTTTGTATTATGTATAACTGTTTGTTTGGAATTGTTAGTTTTTTACACGCTGCGCAGGTTTTACAGGGGAAGAAACCAGCTGGAATATTCAAACTTCCCTCCTTTTCTTTTGTTTCTTTCTTACTATTATATATTCCTGCACATCTATTAGTCGGTGCTAGTAAATTTCCTACATTCGCGGCTTTTTGTATACAAATTTAGGTCTCGGTGGTATTTTTTCCCTATAAGTTTGTCCTCCTTCAGAATTTCCCAATATTTCTGAATTATTTTTCTAAATTTATTTGTTTGTCCATTATATGGGATAATAATTGGTGGGATATCATTTTCTGTACTTTCTATTTTTTTGTTGTTCACTGGATCATTTTTCTTTTCATTTTTATTTGGATTTAGCAATATTTTTCCCTTTCTATTTCTGCTATTTTCTTTCTTTCATGTGCAATCTTTTCCTGCTCATACCCTTTAGACACAAATTTTTCTCCATTTTATCTGCTTCTGCCTTGTAATCAATCAATTTTGTGCAGTTTCTCCTGATTCTCATTAGTTGGCTCTTAGGTATATTGTCTAGCCAAGCTGGGAGATGGCAGCTAGTTCTAGAGATGAAGCTATTGGAATCTGTGGGTTTCATATATGTTTTGGTTTGGATGTTGTTTCCTACTGGGTATATAGTTAGATCTAAAAAGTTTATTTCCCTCTTACTATATGTTGCTGTAAATTCCAGATAAAATTTATTTTTATTAATGTCCTTTAAAAATTCCTTGAGGCTTTCCTCTCCATGTTCCCATATAAAAATCACGTCATCGATGAAGCGTTTCCACAGGACGAGGCCCGCCCGGAGTCCGCCATCATAAAATATGTTGTCTTCTTCCCACCGACCAACATATAGATTAGCGAACCCGGTGCGAACCTCGTCCCCATGGCCACGCCCCACGTCTGTAAATAAAAATATTTCTTATATTTAAAATAGTTTTTTCTAAAATAAAAAGGATGCACTCCCGATAAAGTCCATCTGAGTGACCGGAGAGTTCCTTGTTTCTGCATAAAATACATTGCTGCCTCACATCCCTTTTTGTTCTCAATTACCGTATACAATGCCTTAACATCTAGGGTACCCAGTATATAGTTGTCTTGCCATTTTATTCCCTCTAGTGTTTGCAGTACATGTGTAGTATCCTTTAAGTATGCTGGCAATTGTTGAGCACAAGGTTGTAGGTAATTATCTATATATTTTGATAGGGCACTAGTTAGTGACCCTATGCCTGACACTATCGGTCTCCCTGGGGGTCTTTTAGTGTCTTTATGAATTTTTGGATTCTGATAAAACACGGCTGTTTTGGGGTGTTTTATGTCAATGAATTCTGCCTCCTGTTTTGTGAGTATACCTGTTTGTTTCCCCTTTTGTACTAGAATCTTCAATTGTTTTTTGTATATATTCGTTGGATCCCCTTTTAAGATTTTGTATGTTTGCTGATCGCTTAATATTTTTATTACCTCATTGTCATAGTCTTTTTCATTCAAAATGACTATGCCTCCGCCTTTATCGGCGGGTCTTATGATAATTTTGTTATTTTCTTGCATGACTGCGATCGCTTCTTTTTCTTTTTTGGTTATGTTGCTCACATATTTCAGATTTTTCATAGGGGAAATTTTTCTGATGTCTCTAGTGACCATATTCGTAAATGTCGTCATTGCTGTTGAATATTCATGTATTGGGTTAAACTGTGATTTATTTCTTAATTGCGTGTGTATATATTGCTCTTTATTCACATTACTATTGGTTCCGCTATTATATTGAGTTTTTTTCGGTAGGCATGAATAAATTTGACGCATACATTGGGGTAAAAAAATTTATGAGGAGATTAGCGCTGAAAAAATACTTCATGAAAAAAACTCAATATAATAGCGGAACCAATAGTAATGTGAATAAAGAGCAATATATACACACGCAATTAAGAAATAAATCACAGTTTAACCCAATACATGAATATTCAACAGCAATGACGACATTTACGAATATGGTCACTAGAGACATCAGAAAAATTACCCCTATGAAAAATCTGAAATATGTGAGCAACATAACCAAAAAAGAAAAAGAAGCGATCGCAGTCATGCAAGAAAATAACAAAATTATCATAAGACCCGCCGATAAAGGCGGAGGCATAGTCATTTTGAATGAAAAAGACTATGACAATGAGGTAATAAAAATATTAAGCGATCAGCAAACATACAAAATCTTAAAAGGGGATCCAACGAATATATACAAAAAACAATTGAAGATTCTAGTACAAAAGGGGAAACAAACAGGTATACTCACAAAACAGGAGGCAGAATTCATTGACATAAAACACCCCAAAACAGCCGTGTTTTATCAGAATCCAAAAATTCATAAAGACACTAAAAGACCCCCAGGGAGACCGATAGTGTCAGGCATAGGGTCACTAACTAGTGCCCTATCAAAATATATAGATAATTACCTACAACCTTGTGCTCAACAATTGCCAGCATACTTAAAGGATACTACACATGTACTGCAAACACTAGAGGGAATAAAATGGCAAGACAACTATATACTGGGTACCCTAGATGTTAAGGCATTGTATACGGTAATTGAGAACAAAAAGGGATGTGAGGCAGCAATGTATTTTATGCAGAAACAAGGAACTCTCCGGTCACTCAGATGGACTTTATCGGGGAGTGCATCCTTTTATTTTAGAAAAACTATTTTAAATATAAGAAATATTTTTATTTACAGACGTGGGGCGTGGCCATGGGGACGAGGTTCGCACCGGGGTTCGCTAATCTATATGTTGGTCGGTGGGAAGAAGACAACATATTTTATGATGGCGGACTCCGGGCGGGCCTCGTCCTGTGGAAACGCTTCATCGATGACGTGATTTTTATATGGGAACATGGAGAGGAAAGCCTCAAGGAATTTTTAAAGGACATTAATAAAAATAAATTTTATCTGGAATTTACAGCAACATATAGTAAGAGGGAAATAAACTTTTTAGATCTAACTATATACCCAGTAGGAAACAACATCCAAACCAAAACATATATGAAACCCACAGATTCCAATAGCTTCATCTCTAGAACTAGCTGCCATCTCCCAGCTTGGCTAGACAATATACCTAAGAGCCAACTAATGAGAATCAGGAGAAACTGCACAAAATTGATTGATTACAAGGCAGAAGCAGATAAAATGGAGAAAAATTTGTGTCTAAAGGGTATGAGCAGGAAAAGATTGCACATGAAAGAAAGAAAATAGCAGAAATAGAAAGGGAAAAAATATTGCTAAATCCAAATAAAAATGAAAAGAAAAATGATCCAGTGAACAACAAAAAAATAGAAAGTACAGAAAATGATATCGCACCAATTATTATCCCATATAATGGACAAACAAATAAATTTAGAAAAATAATTCAGAAATATTGGGAAATTCTGAAGGAGGACAAACTTATAGGGGAAAAATACCACCGAGACCTAAATTTGTATACAAAAAGCCGCGAATGTAGGAAATTTACTAGCACCGACTAATAGATGTGCAGGAATATATAATAGTAAGAAAGAAACAAAAGAAAAGGAGGGAAGTTTGAATATTCCAGCTGGTTTCTTCCCTGTAAAACCTGCGCAGCGTGTAAAAACTAACAATTCCAAACAAACAGTTATACATAATACAAACAATACATATGAACATAAAATTAAGCAGCATATAACATGTAATACAAAAGGCATTATATATGCTATAAAGTGCCCCTGTAGAAAATATTACATTGGCCGTACAAAAAGAATGCTGAAGGAGAGAATGTACGAACATATAAATAATATAAAAGAAAGAAAAAGGACATCCATTGTCCAAACATTATCAAGAGAAACATGGAGGGTGCTTTAAAAACTCATTGTTTTTTGGTCTAGAAATTATACATAGGGATAAAAGAGGTGGTGATTATATTAAAAAAATGTCCAAGAATGAAACAAAATGGATCTTCAACATGGACACACTACATCCTAGAGGACTAAACACAGAGATTGAGCTATTTGGGTTTGAATGAAGAGTAATACAGAGAAGATAGAAAAACAGGCATACCAGGGGTTAAAACCAGACACCAGGGCAACCTATAAAGCATAGCGAGGCATCACAGGCGTGTAATCCCTGACGAAGAACGACGCTAATCGTTCGAAACGCGTTGGATCAAAGGCACAGGTGTTTTGCCTCTCCTCTAACCCCGTAGCTCCTCAGTAGTGACGTCACTCGCTCCTAGCCGGAGCGTGAGCACAGGGGATCGGAGTTTGTGCCACCGGCCGGGGCACACTCCAGAGCTTAATAGAAACCCTTGCATGTCTGGTGTACCACAGGACCGCCGATACTGCAAGAAATACAAAGACTGGGAAGATAGAGAAGGTAGGCAACTCTACCGTCTTATTTTAAACACTGGTACTGGATTGGCAGAATTTAGTGTGTATTCGCAGTCTGAACAGGTACAAAATAGCGCGATATCAACCATTTTATATATACTGAATGAAACTCTTCTCTGTCTGGGCGCCGGGGCCTAACCAGATGAAAGTGGCCGGTTAAACTAACGGGTGACATGAAGCCATAACCTCTGCCATGCTACCTCTGTCTTCTGTCTGGGTGCTGAGGCCTAAGTCAAATAAAGCGGTCTTCTGCTGTGCTGGGGGATATGAAGCTAATCTCTGACCTCTCTCCTCTGTCTGGGTCCAAAGGCCTAAATCACTGAAAGAGGCCTTCTCCTGTGGTGGCTGATATGATGCCAGAATATGTGCTGTGGGGCCTCTCTCCTCTTCCTGGGTGCAGGGGTCAAATAAACTAAATTGTGGCCTACTCCTGTGGTGGTTGATATGATGCCTGATTCTCTGATGTGGAACCTCTCTCCTCCGTCTGGGTGTAGGGGGTCAAAGTAACTAAATGGTGGCCTACTCCTGTGGTGGGTGATATGATGCCAGAATATGTGCTGTGGGGCCTCTCTCCTCTTCCTGGGTGCAGGGGTCAAAGTAACTCAATGGTGGCTTCTCCTGTGGTGGCTGATATGATGCCAGAATATGTGCTGTGGGGCCTCTCCTCTTCCTGGGTGCAGGGGTCAAAGTAACTAAATGGTGGCTTCTCCTGTGGTGGCTGATATGATGCCAGAATATGTGCTGTGGTGCCTCTCTCCTCTGTCCTGGGTCCAGGGGCCTAAATCAACTCAATGGTGGCCTTCTCCTGTGGTGGCTGATATGATGCCAGAATATGTGCTGTGGTGCCTCTCTCCTCTTCCTGGAGTGCGGGGTCAAAGTAACTCAATGGTGGCTTCTCCTGTGGTGGCTGACTATGATGCCAGAATATGTGCTGTGGGGCCTCTCTCCTCTTCCTGGGTGCAGGGTCAAAGTAACTCAATGGTGGCTTCTCCTGTGGTGGCTGATATGATGCCAGAATATGTGCTGTGGTGCCTCTCTCCTCTGTCTGGGTCCAAAGGCCTAAATCACTGAAAGAGGCCTTCTCCTGTGGTGTGTGATATGATGCCTGAATATGTGCTGTGGTGCCTCTCTCTCTTCCTGGGTGCGGGGTCAAAGTAACTCAATGGTGGCTTCTCCTGTGGTGGCTGATATGATGCCAGAATATGTGCTGTGGGGCCTCTCTCCTCTTCCTGGGTGCAGGGGTCAAAGTAACTCAATGGTGGCTTCTCCTGTGGTGGTTAGTATGATGCCAGAATATGTGCTGTGGGGCCTCTCTCCTCTTCCTGGGTGCAGGGGTCAAAGTAACTAAATGGTGGCTTCTCCTGTGGTGGCTGATATGATGCCAGAATATGTGCTGTGGGGCCTCTCTCCTCTTCCTGGGTGCAGGGGTCAAAGTAACTCAATGGTGGCTTCTCCTGTGGTGGTTGATATGATGCCTGATTCTCTGCTGTGAAACCTCTCTCCTCCATCTGGGTGTAGGGGTCAAAAGTCTTTCAAAGTCGCCTTCTCCTGTGCTGATTGATATAAAGCTGATGGTTGTGCCATCTGACATGGTTGCCAGGGTCTGATTCAATGGGGGCCTACTCCTGTGGTGGGTGATCTAAATGCCTGATTCTCTGCTGTGAAACTCTCTCCTCCGTCTGGGTGTAGGGGTCAAAGTCTTTCAAAGTCGCCTTCTCCTGTGCTGATTGATATAAAGCTGATGGTTGTGCCATCTGACATGGTTGCCAGGGTCTGATTCAATGGGGGCCTACTCCTGTGGTGGGTGATCTAAATGCCTGATTCTCTGCTGTGAGACCTCTCTCCTCCGTCTGGGTGTAGGGGTCAAAGTCTTTCAAAGTCGCCTTCTCCTGTGCTGATTGATATAAAGCTGATGGTTGTGCCATCTGACATGGTTGCCGGGGTCCCATTAAATTGGGGCCTACTCCTGTGGTGGGTGATCTAAATGCCTGATTCTCTGCTGTGTAACCTCTCTCCTCCGTCTGGGTGTAGGGGGTCAAAGTAACTAAATGGTGGCCTACTCCTGTGGTGGGTGATATGATGCCAGAATATGTGCTGTGGGCCTCTCTCCTCTTCCTGGGTGCAGGGGTCAAAGTAACTCAATGGTGGCTTCTCCTGTGGTGGCTGATATGATGCCAGAATATGTGCTGTGGGGCCTCTCTCCCTTCCTGGGTGCAGGGGTCAAGTAACTCAATGGTGGCTTCTCCTGTGGTGGTTGATATGATGCCTGATTCTCTGCTGTGAAACCTCTCCCTCCATCTGGGTGTAGGGTCAAAGTCTTTCAAAGTCGCCTTCTCCTGTGCTGATTGATATAAAGCTGATGGTTGTGCCATCTGACATGGTTGCCAGGGTCTGATTCAATGGGGCCTACTCCTGTGGTGGGTGATCTAAATGCCTGATTCTCTGCTGTGAAACCTCTCTCCTCCATCTGGGTGTAGGGTCAAAGTCTTTCAAAGTCGCCTTCTCCTGTGCTGATTGATATGAAGCTGATGGTTGTGCCATCTGACATGGTTGCCAGGGTCCCATTAAATTAGGGCCTACTCCTGTGGTGGGTGATCTAAATGCCTGATTCTCTGCTGTGTAACCTCTCCTCCGTCTGGGTGTAGGGGTCAAAGTAACTAAATGGTGGCCTACTCCTGTGGTGGGTGATATGATGCCAGAATATGTGCTGTGGGGCCTCTCTCCTCTTCCTGGGTGCAGGGGTCAAAGTAACTCAATGGTGGCTTCTCCTGTGGTGGCTGATATGATGCCAGAATATGTGCTGTGGGGCCTCTCTCCTCTTCCTGGGTGCAGGGTCAAAGTAACTCAATGGTGGCTTCTCCTGTGGTGGCTGATATGATGCCAGAATATGTGCTGTGGTGCCTCTCTCCTCTGTCTGGGTCCAAAGGCCTAAATCACTGAAAGAGGCCTTCTCCTGTGGTGTGTGATATGATGCCTGAATATGTGCTAGGGGCCTCTCTCCTCTTCCTGGGTGCAGGGGTCAAAGTAACTCAATGGTGGCTTCTCCTGTGGTGGCTGATATGATGCCAGAATATGTGCTGTGGTGCCTCTCTCCTCTGTCTGGGTCCAAAGGCCTAAATCACTGAAAGAGGCCTTCTCCTGTGGTGTGTGATATGATGCCAGAATATGTGCTGTGGTGCCTCTCTCCTCTTCCTGGGTGCGGGGTCAAAGTAACTCAATGGTGGCTTCTCCTGTGGTGGTTAGTATGATGCCAGAATATGTGCTGTGGGGCCTCTCTCCTCTTCCTGGGTGCAGGGGTCAAAGTAACTCAATGGTGGCTTCTCCTGTGGTGGTTAGTATGATGCCAGAATATGTGCTGTGGGGCCTCTCTCCTCTTCCTGGGTGCAGGGGTCAAAGTAACTCAATGGTGGCTTCTCCTGTGGTGGCTGATATGATGCCAGAATATGTGCTGTGGTGCCTCTCTCCTCTGTCTGGGTCCAAAGGCCTAAATCACTGAAAGAGGCCTTCTCCTGTGGTGTGTGATATGATGCCAGAATATGTGCTGTGGTGCCTCTCCTCTTCCTGGGTGCGGGGTCAAAGTAACTCAATGGTGGCTTCTCCTGTGGTGGCTGATATGATGCCAGAATATGTGCTGTGGGCCTCTCTCCTCTTCCTGGGTGCAGGGGTCAAAGTAACTCAATGGTGGCTTCTCCTGTGGTGGCTGATATGATGCCAGAATATGTGCTGTGGGGCCTCTCTCCTCTTCCTGGGTGCAGGGGTCAAAGTAACTAAATGGTGGCTTCTCCTGTGGTGGTTGATATGATGCCTGATTCTCTGCTGTGTAACCTCTCCTCCGTCTGGGTGTAGGGGTCAAAGTAACTAAATGGTGGCCTACTCCTGTGGTGGGTGATATGATGCCTGGTTCTCTGCTGTGGGACCTCTCTCCTTTGTCTGGGTGCTGTGGTCAAAATAATAGTAAGTGACCTTCTCCATTGGTGGGTGACTTGAAGCCTGATTCTGTGCTATGGGACCTCACTCCAATTAATATTGTTTAATTTTTATTTATTTTATGTTAACTCATCATTTCCCTATCTACATTTGTTTGCAGGGGATTTAACTACATTTTGCTGCCTTTTGCAGCCCTCTAGCCCTTTCCGGGTGTGTTTTACAGCCTTTTTAGTGCCCAAAAGTTCGGGTCCCCATTGACTTCTATGGGGTTCGGGTTCGGGATGAAGTTCGGGTCGAGTTCGGATCACGAACCCGAACATTTTTCGAAAGTTCGGCCGAACTCGTCGAACCCGAACATCCAGGTGTTCGCTCAACTCTACTGAGGAGCAAAAGGGTAACAATGTTTACAATTTTTGAATTTCAGGCTCCATATCTCACCAGCTTCAAATGTGAGACTACCATCATTTTATAGACAAACATCTTGGCTATCTGATACATAAATTGGACTTGCGACTTTTTAGCATATGATTATTGATTTGGAGCAATGAGATGAAATTCAATAGACTGGGCTTTGATGGGTGCAAATGGGTCTTGAAGAAACAAGGAAAAAGGGGGCTAACAGATCGAGAAATTAAAGGAACTGTTAAGTTCAGTGGAGAAAGCCTGATTATATGGGGTTGTTTCACAGCCAAAAGCATTGGATACTTGACCAGGGTCGATGGTGGTCTCAATGTTGAGCTGGGTATGGAAAGGAGTACATAGTGTTACAGCGGGACAACGACCCGAATTAAACAGCAAGATTGGCGAAAAAATGGTTCAATGTCAATGAAGTAGAGGTGCTGGATTGGCTCAGAGTCCCCGGACCTCAACCCAATCCCCAATCACGTGTGGGTAGAGTTGAAGAAAAAGCTGTATTTGTACCCAAGTGAGTCAACCAGTATGTAACAACATTAGGAATGTGTAGAAGCAGTGCTGTTTCTAGGTAAAATTTCCACCCCCATCAAAACTGCTGGATGAAATCATATCAGAAGAGAACTTGCAACCGTCTCACTATATATAGAGAGAGAGAAAGAGAAACAAAAGATGTGGCAGCACAGACTAAGTAGTCCGGGTGCAAGCTCAAATAAAAGAAATAAGCAACCCAATCTTCAATATTATCAAAAAAGTAGAGCAGCACACCAAAATAG
Source organism: Bufotes viridis (assembly GCA_033119425.1). NCBI lineage: Eukaryota > Metazoa > Chordata > Amphibia > Anura > Bufonidae > Bufotes > Bufotes viridis. Next base: position 181,835,744 of record CM065594.1, on the reverse strand, counting down.
TGCAAAAAAGGTGATGTTCTTTATTCACACATCAGTGCAGACAACGTTTCGGCTCTAAACATGAGCCTTTCTCAAGCAAATCCAAAGAGACAATGTGGAGTATTTAAAGGGTAAGTGCAATCAAACTTCATATCATGTGACCTTGTAATCAGACTGACAATTAACTCATACATTGCCAGAAAAAACTGTGGGTACATATAAAATACATATACAATGTCATAAAGTGATCAAGTGCATACGTCCATAATAGTGCGTGTACATAGTTAATGTGATTTCATAAAAATACCAGTTGATGTGTCATTAAAAATACAACATATGATTCAGTGTAAATGACAATTCATATTGAGTTAAAAAATATTTTCACAGGGGAAGTGTGAGTAGGCGAAAACCGAGGGAAGAGGGAGGCACTAGGCACCAGTGTACTGACCGCATAAGTAATAGTTTCTTCATTCCACGGCGTCCCGGTCAGCCGATCACGCATGCGCCGCAATAATCATGTGACTATCATGTGACTATCGACTCTCCTGCCGCATCATCATAGAGGATGGAGATGTCCAAAGCACACACTGCGCATACGTCAGGCATACTACGGACCACTCTTCCCCCAGATAAAGCGGAGCATAAATACACATTCAATTCGCTGCCAGATGGGGGTCAAGGGTCATATGCTGCGGACCTTACTATCAGCCCGCCGCATTAACCCATTCAAGTGACAACTGTATGTTGCCCCAGGTTACCAGGGTCGCACTACAGTGTCATTCAGGGTCCCATAATTTGCAGCAGAGGGATCTCCTCCACAAGACATACTGCACACAAATCAGGAGACTAATGATAATTGCATATTCATAATCCGATGACTTTAATATGTTATTAATAAGAAATGCTGCAGAGTGCACTGGATGCCTATTAAAAAACCTCGATCCACCTCATCACCTTCACCATCTTCATAATCTGTAAAAAATAAAATAAAAAGGAAACAATTACTTTCAAAATATATTATTTTCATGTATAATCTCAATGAAAAGCCTAATACACAGGATGATATGCACTACCAGACACAACCTACTTTCACAATTGATCACTTGCCCAAATTAAATTCTACATTGAGACCATGGGGTCTCAGGGTGTTCAATGTATGGATCCATTTCAATTCCTTGTTTTTAGGGATCCTAAGCCTGTCACCTCCCCTTCTAGGGACAGGGACATGGTCTATTATCCAACACCTTAGATCATTTTCTCTATGTCGAAGCTCAGAGAAGTGTTTGGAAACGGGTAAGTCTAACCTTTGTTTTCTGATGCTAAATCTAAGGTTATTAAGACGTGTTTTTAGATCGGTGGACGTTTCACCTACGGAGAGTAGCTTGCAAGGACAGGATAATACGTAAATAACAAAGTCGAAATTGCAAGTCAAATGAAAACCCATGCGAAACGAGGTCCCTGTGTCTGGATGTATAAAGGCATTATCCTTGCAAATGTACCGACAATTTACACAACTCAGGCATGGGAAACATCCCAGTCCTGGTCGTGTTAATGTAGATTGTATAACTTTTTTACTTGGGCCCACATCGACGCATACTAATTGATCTCTTAGACTCTTTGACCTTCTATATAAGAAAAGAGGGGGTATACTTAATTCAGATATGTCTCTAATGGATTTAGATAACACAGACCAGTGTAGTCTGATTATCCCACTAATGGCATTGCTTGCCTCAGTGTATGTAGACACAAAGGAAATTCTGTTAGAAGGGTCACGTTTTTTTTGGGTCAGAAGATTTTTCCTATCTAGTCCTGAGACTCATCTCTTTTGTTTTTCAAGCATTTTTCTGGGATATCCACGTTGTACAAATCTCTCAATCATCATTTTTAAAGTACTTTCCAACTCTGTATCTTCAGAGACTGCCCTGATCATTTGCGAATAAGGGAGATGCTGTACCATGTTCTTGGGGTGACAGCTACTGTACAATAACGTGGTGTTTTTATCCATAGGCTTAATGTACAATTGTGTACATAAAGTACCATTGGAGAAGACTACTTTTGTGTCCAAAAATTGTAGTTCACTGGTAGACTGTACCAGAGTGAACTGCAAAGAATCATCAATGCTGTTTAAAAATTGATGGAACATCAGCAACTGCCTCTCATTACCCGTCCAGATAAGGAAGACATCGTCTATGTACCTCCACCAAACGAGAACATGCTCAAAATGGCGAGATACATAGACCATGTCCTCCTCAAAGGTGCGCATAAAAATGTTCGCATATGTTGGGGCCATATTAGACCCCATGCCACGCCCCTTTTCTGTACATAAAAAGTATCTTGAAATAAGAAATAGTTGTACTGTAATAATATCAAGAGAAGTTGTACAATAAAGTCAGATGTCATATTCGAAACAGAAGACATAGAGAGCATCCTCTTAACTGAAGCACTCCCCTTATGTAGTGCCTCCCTCTTCCCTCGGTTTCCCCCTACTCACACTCCACCTGTGAAAAGATTTTTTAAGTTTTAATATGAATTGTCATTTGCACTGAATCATATGTTGTATTTTTAATGACACATCAACTGGTATTTTTATGAAATCACATTAACTATGTACACGCACTTTTATGGACGTATGCACTTGATCACTTTATGACATTGTATATGTATTTTTTATGTACCCACAGTTTTTTTCTGGCAATGTATGAGTTAATTGTCAGTCTGATTACAAGGTCACATGATATGAAGTTTGATTGCACTTACCCTTTAAATACTCCACATTGTCTCTTTGGATTTGCTTGAGAAAGGCTCATGTTTACAGCCGAAACGTCGTCTGCACTGATGTGTGAATGAAGAACATCACATTTTTTGCACTATCTTGGTGTGCTGCTCTACTTTTTTGATAATGTGTATATATATATATATATATATATATATATATATATTTATTTATTTTATGCTTAACACACGATTTATTGAGAGCAAAAGGAAATCATAAATTACTGCTTAAACTGCTAAAAATCGCAGGCAGAGTGGTACAGGAAAACTGCAGTATAAAGGAAGGCAATACCCTTAGAAGAGTAGTGATGAAATAGAATCATCAATAATGTGCAAAATAATGTATTATCTAATAAACGAGAGTGTAGCCAGCATGTCCAGTGAATGTCCCTTTATTGGGAACTGCTTACATGTTCAGACGTGAATACAAAATTGCTACGTTTCGGCTAACAACAAGCCTTTCTCAAGCATAATGTGATCCCCATGTAGCCAAGTTTAAATAATACAAGACACACCCCCAATCAATAGCGGTGGCCAATCACACAATACATCCAAATGTGACGGTATAAGTTCAATGTGAATATATAATCGGCCCCGATCAATATGATCATAATCAACACGTGTTAATAAGTGATATTTTCACCATAAAATATCGATGTGTTCAGACCTTACCGATCCCACCTCGTTGCGCGTCCCGCTATGCCCAGAGCGCATGTCTGGGAGGGGGAGTATACACCTCGTGTCAGGTCCGCATCACGTGACCGCTGCCGAACACGTGATTGCGATCACGTGACACGCCAAAACCACTCCTCCTCCCCACTACACATTAGCTCCGTTACTAGGGACGCATAGTTGTTAGGGACGCATTGTCCACTAACTACTATATACATACTCGCAATCCGACAATTCAAAGACTGCGATCCAAAGCCACCGAGGAGGAAACGCAGGGCTGAGCACATCGCATTACCAAGTGGGGCTTGTTGTTAGCCGAAACGTAGCAATTTTGTATTCACGTCTGAACATGTAAGCAGTTCCCAATAAAGGGACATTCACTGGACATGCTGCCTACGCTCTCGTTTATTGGATTATACATAAGGGATGTTCTATGGATCTAGGACTCCAGGTGGGCTGTTGCATTCCGTGAGACCGCAAAGATCCAGCGTGTGCTTCTCCACTACTCTGTTTATACAAAATAATGTATTAGGTTGCTGCAATAGCGCTCCTCCCTAAGCTGCATCTAGTGTGGCTGCAGTATCGCAGCAGGACCTCACTAACTGCTGCACTATGTAAAAAGCACTACAATATTAAATATCGATACCGCTTCTACCTTACAGTTGATAGTTCTCTGCCTAGTTGTGTTCAATACTTTTTGTTCAGGGATCCCACACTGCGGTAGGTCGCTTGCTTAAATCCACAGGGGTCCCACGCTGAAACAAATCGCCTGCTTGCATCCACAGTACACGCCCCGGCCGGTGCCATTGTTAGCGGAGACAAGGGTTGAAATATACACGCACTGACCGAGCGGCTAGTGACGTTACTCCTGCAGCTACAGATCGCTGCAGGTGCCAACAAACCCCCAACGTGTTTCGGACAGTAACGCTGTCCTTCCTCAGGGTTACGGTCCGAAATGCATTGGAGGTCTCTTGGCACCTGCAGCGATCTGTAGCTGCAGGAGTGACGTCACTAACAGCTCCGTCAGTGCGCGTATATTTCAACCCTTATCTCCGCTAACCACGCCACCGGCTGGGGAGTGTACTGTGGATGCAAGCAGGCAATTTGTTTCAGCGTGGGACCCCTGTGGATTTAAGCAAGGGACCTTCTGCAGTGTGGGATCCCTAAACAATTATAAAGTATTGAACACAATGCTGTAAAGGGTTTTAGGGAATTTAGTGTACATTTGTAATTGTGTTCAGAATGAAATCTTACAAGGACTTTTTAAAGAACCAAATGCAACTAAAATGACATCAATTGTTTTTGTAATACAGTATTAAATGTTTTTTTTTGTGATTTCTTCATTGACACAATTATTCAATCCCTTAACCCCTTAGGGACACGGCCCTATTTCACCTTAAGGACCAGGCCATTTTTTCAAAATCTGACCAGTGTCATTTTATGTGGTGATAACTTTAAAACGCTTTTTCTTATCCAGGCCATTCTGAGATTGTTTTTTCGTCACATATTGTACTTCATGACACTGGTAAAATGAAGTCGAAAAATTTCATTTTTATTTATAAAAAAATACCAAATTTACCAAAAATTTTGAAAAATTAGCAATTTTTCAAGTTTCAATTTCTCTACTTCTATAATAGATAGTAATACCGCCAAAAAAAGTTATTGATTTACATTCCCCATATGTCTACTTCATGTATCGATCATTTTGGGAATGCCATTTTATTTTTTGGGGACGTTACAAGGCTTAGAAGTTTAGAAGCAAATCTTGAAATTTTTCAGAAATTTTCAAAAACCCACTTTTTAGGGACCAGTTCCGGTCTGAAGTCACTTTGTGAGGCTTACATAATAAAACCACCCAAAAATGACCCCATTCTAGAAACTACACCCCCCAAGGTATTCAAAACTGATTTTACAAACATCATTAACCCTTTAGGTTTTCCACAAGAGTTAATGGCAAATGGAGGTAACATTTCAGAATTTCAATTTTTCGTAAAATTTTCCATTTTAATCCAATTTTTCCAGTAACAAAGCAAGGGTTAATAGCCAAACAAAACTTAATATTTATTCCTCTGATTCTGCAGTTTGCACGAACACACAATATGTGGTCGTAAACTGCTGTATGGCCAAACTGCAGGGCGCAGAAGGAAAGGAACGCCATATGGTTTTTGGAAGGCAGATTTTGCTGGACTGGATTTTTGACACCATGTCCCATTTGAAGCCCCCCGATGCACCCCTAGAGTAGAAACTCCATAAAAGTGACTCCATCTAAGAAACTACACCTCTCAAGGTATTTAAAACCAGTTTTACAAACTTTGTTAACCCTTTAGGTGTTCCACAAGAGTTATTGGCAAATGGAGATGAAATTTCCGAATTTCAATTTTTTGTTACCTTGTCTCAAAAAAAGTGTAATATAGAGCAAGCAAAAATCATATTTACCCTAAAATAGTACCAACAAAACTGACACCTTATCCCGTAGTTTCCAAAATGGGGTCACTTTTTTGGAGTTTCTACTGTAGGGGTGCATCAGGGGGGCTTCAAATGGGACATAGTGTCTAAAATCCAGTCCAGCAAAATCTGCCTTCCAAAAATCATATGGCGTTCCCTTCCTTCTGTGCCCTGCCGTTTGGCCATACAGCAGTTTACGACCACATATGGGGTGTTTGTGCAAACAAGAGAATCAGGGCAATAAATATTGAGTTTTGTTTGGCTGTTAACCCTTGCTTTGTTACTGGAAAATTGGATTCAAATGGAAAATTTGCAAAAAAATAGCTGTTTTGGGACCGTTTTTATTTTTTGTTATTTACATCGTTGAACTGACAGGTTAGATTGTGTGCTATTTCTATAGAACAGGTTGTTACGGACGCGACAATACCAACTATGACTACTTTTGGGGTTTTTGTTTCAGTTTTACATAATAAGGCATTTTTGAAACAAATTATTTTTAGTGTCTCCACATTCTGAAAGCCATAGTTTTATTTTATTTTTTTGGGCGTCCGTACAAACCGTGGTATAGAAGGGGTTAAACGGCTGGCATCTGATCAAGAACAGATGCCAGCCGTTTCTATCAGAGTGTCTGCAATGTGCTGACACTCTGATAGATCTACTAGACACCAGGGAATATCATAGAGGAGGTGGGCGGGGGATCGCGATCCCACCCGCCGCACCTCCTGCAACCACCCCCCCTGCACCCCCGCCGCCATAATATGATTAGGGGCTGCAGGGGGGGTTAAAGATGAAGACTTTGGGGGCATTAACTCTCTGATCCCCGCGGTCACAGACCGCGGGGATCAGAGATCGCACAAATCGCTGCAAACCGCAGGTCTGAATTGACCTGCGATTTGCAGTGATCACCCATACGGGGGGGTCACAGGACCCCCCTGGGCATTGTAACAAGGTACCTGCTGAATGATTTTAGCAGGTACCTTGTTCCGATCGCTGCCAGCTGAGCAGCAGTGATCGGAACTACTCATGACGTACTGGTACATCATGTGTCCTTAAGGACGCGGGAAACATGCCATACCAGTACGTCATGTGTCCTAAAGGGGTTAAAGACTACCACTCCTAAGAACAGAGGTTCATTCAAGTGTTTTCGATCAGGTATTGAAAACACCTGTGGATGTCAAGGAGCAGCAATCAAGCATAATAAGCACCAATTAGGCAGATTTAAAATGACTGTGATACTCAGCTCCTTCTAGACATTTACTGGTGTGTTTACAAACATGGTGAAGTCAAGAGAATGGTCCAGGAAGACAAGAGAAAGAGGTGATTTCTCTTCACAGGAAGGGCAATGGCTATAAGAAGATTGCAAAGATGTTAAACATACCAAAAGACACCATAGGGAGCATCATTCGCAAATTCAAGGCTAAGGGCACTGTTGAAACGTTACCTGGTCGTGGCAGAAAGAAGATGCTGACTTCGACTGCTGTGCGCTACCTTTCATTGTATGAAAATGTGATGCAGTCCGTCACAAACCTGAGGCTTGGGAGACGTTGGACCTTTCAACAGGACAATGATCCCAAGCATACCTCCAAGTCTACTAGAGCATGGTTGCAGATTAAAGGATGGAACATTTTGAAGTGGCCATCGCAGTCACCAGACTTAAATCCGATTGAGAACCTCTGGTGGGACTTAAAGAAAGCAGTTGCAGCGCACAAGCCTAAGAATGTGACTGAACTGGAGGCCTTTGCCCATGAAGAATGGGCGAAGATACCCGTAGATTGCTGCAAGACACTTGTGTCAAGCTATGCTTCACGTTTAAAAGCTGTTATAACTGGAAAAGGATGTTGTACTAAGTACTAAGATTGAATGTCACTTGGGGGTTGAATAAAACTGATAATGATGTGAGCACCGAACTGACATTTGTGGTTATTTCATTATAAATGTTATGTTATATTTGTCTGACTTACAAGTGCCTCTTTGATTTAAGTGTAAACAAGATGACTGAAATGATCAAAATCAATGTCAAACTGGCCAAAACACTCAATTTCAGTGGGGGTTGAATAATTTTGAACACAACTGTACCTCTTACATCCTGTGGTGACATCTCCTTTGATATAGATGTTTTCTGTCCTCGTCTTCTCCTTTCAGACCAGACCACCATTTTTCCGCCATTTTTCTTCTCTGCAGTTTGACAAAAAAAATCTTAGTTTACTACTTTTCTATTATCCTCTCATCTTCTACCCCCAATACTGTGCCGCTGTGCTCCCCAATACTGCAGAAACAGATAAACCCCCTGATAATATTAGAGCCCCTCCATATAAAATACCCCTTCTTTGTGGCCTCAGTAGAAGCCCCCATAGTGCCCCCCAATCATGTGCCAGTAACAAGTGCCCCCCAATCATGTCCCAGAGTGCAACTCTCCCCTCCCCTACCCCCCCCCCCCATGTGCCAGTAAAGTGCCTCTCTCCTCCCCCTCCCCACATGTGCCAGTAAGTGCCTCATGGTGACATCTCCTTTGATATAGATGTTTTCTGTCCTCGTCTTCTCCTTTTAGACCAGACCACCATTTTTCCGCCATTTTTCTTCTCTGCAGTTTGACAAAAAAAATCTTAGTTTACTACTTTTCTATCATCCTCTCATCTTCTAGACAAATCATCCTACTACCCCCAATACTGTGCCGCTGTGCTCCCCAATACTGCAGAAACAGATAAACCCCCTGATAATATTAGTACCACACAGTGCCCCTCCATATAAAATACCCCTTCTTTGTGGCCTCAGTAGAAGCCCCCATAGTGCCCCCCAATCATGTGCCAGTAACAAGTGCCCCCCAATCATGTCCCAGAGTGCAACTCTCCCCTCCCCTACCCCCCCCCCTTGTGCCAGTAAAGTGCCTCGTGCCTCCCCCCCCCCATGTGCCTGTAGTGTGAATGACCCCCAAGCCCCGGGGGATGTCGTATCTGCCTTTATAATGACAGCGTGGGGCCCCGAGCAGTGACTATTCTACTATACCTCTTACATCCTGTGGTGACATCTCCTTTGATATAGATGTTTTCTGTCCTCGTCGTCTCCTTTCAGACCAGACCACCATTTTTCCGCCATTTTTCTTCTCTGCAGTTTGACAAAAAAAAAATCTTAGTTTATTACTTTTCTATCATCCTCCAATCTTCTGGACAAATCATCCTACTACCCCCAATACTGTGCCGCTGTGTTCCCCAATACTATACTGCAGAAACAGGTAAACCCCCTGATAATACTAGTACCACACAGAGCCCCCCATATAAAATACCCCTTCTTTGTGGCCTCAGTAGAAGCCCCCATAGTGCCCCCCAATCATGTGCCAGTAACAAGTGCCCCCCAATCATGTCCCAGAGTGCAACTCTCCCCTCCCCTCCAATCATGTGCCAGTAAAGTCCCCCCCCCCGTGTGCCGGTAAAGTGACACTCTCCCCCCCCATCCCCATGTGCTAGTGCAGTGCCTCTTATAAAAAATAATAAACTCTTATACTTACCTCCTTGGAAGCGCCACCTGCACCGGCCTCTGATAGGCTGCCGGCACTAGTGCCGGCAGCCTATCAGAGGAACAGGGAAGGGAGACACCTCTCCCTCCCTTGCTGCAGCACAACACAGCCATCTGTATCGCTGTCCTGAGGACGGCGATACAGAGGACTATGGAGATGAACGCTTGCACAGTGGAAGCGCTTATCTCCCTGTGCTCTGCCACCGCCACGTTCGGCGCCCCCTCTGACAGCGCCACCCGGCACGCCCGGCCCAAGAAACGGCCCTGTGTAGAAGATACCTGGAAATAGATTTTGGTCGAGACATGCTTGAATCTGATCGAGAGCATGCCCAGGCAGTGTACAATATAATACATGAAAAAATATACAAAACATCCTGCACAATATGATAGTAAATATGCGGATGTGCATGGCTACATTTATAAAATCATGGAAAATAATGTACTAAAATAATAGATGCATACATAATATATGGCATAAGCACTCACTCTAATAATATAATCTGAGACTCTCAGCCAATATATTTTGATCAATACGCATCTGTGCCCGCCTACCCGCACCCAGGTGGTCTCAGTCTGGTAGGTCCTACTCTAAGCCTACCCATGCCATGTGGGCATCTATATTCAGGAGAGCAGACCCTGCACATATAGTGTGCTGCTCCTAGTTACCTCTGTGTGCATCAAGCAACCAATGAGAGGAGGAGCATGCATTCCTATATGTACCACCTTAATAAAGGTCGCCTATTAGAAAGGAGGGGCAAAAGTGCACAAGAATGCAACTCCCAGGATAAAAGCGTATTTACACGTGAAGGTGCCACTTCCCCAAGACTAATCAAAGAAATATATATAGTATCTCACAACAGTGAGTACACCCATCACATTTTTGTAAATATTTTATATCTTTTTATGGGACAGCACTGAAGATATGAAACTTTGATACAATGTAAATAAGTCAGTGTTCAGCTTGTATAACAGTATAAATTAATTGCACTCAAATTAACTCAACAGACAGCCATTAATGTCTAAACCGCTGGCAACAAAAGTGAGTACACTCCTAAGTGAAAATGGCCAAATTGTGCCCTGTTAGCCATTTTCCATCCCCGGTGTCATGTGACTCAGTGCTACAAGGTCTCAGGTGTAAATAGGGAGCAGGTGTGTTAAATTTTGTGTTACCGCTCTCATACGCGTCAACATGGCGCCTCATGGCAAAGAACTCTCTCAGGATCTCAGGGTTATTGATGCCCCACCACCCAGACAGAGGAGAGAGGTCCCACAGCAAGGAATCATGCGTCATTTCACCCACCACTGGAGAAGGCCACTTTCAGTTATTTATGCCCCACCACGCAGACAGAGGAGAGCGGTCCCACAGCAAGGAATCATGCGTCATTTCACCCACCATTGGAGAAGGCCACTTTCAGTTATTTATGCCCCACCACCCAGATAGAGGAGAGAGGTCCCACAGCGAGGAATCATGCGTCATATCACCCACCACTGGAGAAGGCCACTTTCAGCTATTTCGGCCCAGCACCCAGACCGAGGATACAGGTCCCACAGCAAGGAATCATGCGTCATATCACCCACCACTGGAGAAGGCCACTTTCAGTTATATCGGCCCCAGCACCCAGACAGGAAGGAATCATGCGTCATTTCACCCACCACTGGAGAAGGCCACTTTCAGTTATTTATGCCCCACCACGCAGACAGAGGAGAGCGGTCCCACAGCAAGTAATCATGCGTCATATCACCCACGACTGGAGAAGGCCACTTTCAGTTATTTCGGCCCAGCACCCAGACAGAGGAGAAAGGTCACACAGCAAGGAATCATGCGTCATATCACCCACCACCGGAGAAGGCCACTTTCAGTTATATCGGCCCCCGCACCCAGACAGAGGAGAGAGGTCCCACAGCAAGGAATCATGCGTCATATCACCCACCATTGGAGAAGGCCACTTTCAGTTATTTATGCCCCACCACCCAGACCGAGGATACAGGTCCTACAGCAAGTAATCATGCGTCATATCACCCCCCACTGGAGAAGGCCACTTTCAGTTATTTCGGACCCTGCACCCAGACAGAGGAGACAGGTCCCACAGCAAGGAATCATGCGTCATATCACCCACGACTGGAGAAGGCCACTTTCAGTTATTTCGGCCCAGCACCCAGACAGAGGAGAGAGGTCCCACAGCAAGGAATCATGCGTCATATCACCCACGACTGGAGAAGGCCACTTTCAGTTATTTATGCCCCACCACCCAGACCGAAGATACAGTTCCCACAGCAAGGAATCATGCGTCATATCACCCACCACTGGAGACGGCCACTTTCAGTTATTTCGGCCCCAGCACCCAGACAGAGGAGAGAGGTCCCACAGCAAGGAATCATGCGTCATATCACCCACCACTGGAGAAGGCCACTTTCAGTTATTTCGGACCCAGCACCCAGACAGAGGAGAGAGGTCCCACAGCAAGGAATCATGCGTCATTTCACCCACCACTGGAGAAGGCCACTTTCAGTTATTTATGCCCCACCACCCAGACAGAGGAGAGCGGTCCCACAGCAAGGAATCATGCGTCATTTCACCCACCACTGGAGAAGGCCACTTTCAGTTATTTATGCCCCACCACCCAGACAGAGAGAGAGGTCCCACAGCGAGGAATCATGCGTCATATCACCCACCACTGGAGAAGGCCACTTTCAGTTATTTATGCCCCAGCACCCAGACCGAGGATACAGGTCCCACAGCAAGGAATCATGCGTCATATCACCCACCACTGGAGAAGGCCACTTTCAGTTATTTAGCCCCAGCACCCAGACAGGAGAGGTCCACAGCAAGGAATCATGCGTCATATCACCCACCACTGGAGAAGGCCACTTTCAGTTATTTCGGCCCCAGCACCCAGACAGAGGAGAGAGGTCCCACAGCAAGGAATCATGCGTCATATCACCCACCACCGGAGAAGGCCACTTTCAGTTATTTCGGCCCCACCACCCAGACAGAGGAGAGGTTCATTCAACTTTGGGTTGCACCGCAAGATCATGGAAAAGTTAAAAAAAATGAGGATTCAATAAATAAGTGCCCCGGAGTACAAGAATACATGGTTGAGGGGGAGGCAGTTATAAATGTCTATTCTGCAAAAGGGAGGGACAGGTCCTGTGGGATCCATGCCTGGTTCATTTTTATGAACGTCAGCTTGTCCACGTTGGCTGTGGACAGGCGGCTGCGTTTGTCAGTAATGACGCCCCCTGCCGTGCTGAATACACGTTCAGACAAAACGCTGGCCGCCGGGCAGGCCAGCACCTCCAAGGCATAAAATGCTAACTCTGGCCACGTGCACAATTTGGAGACCCAGAAGTTGAATGGGGCCGAACCATCAGTCAGTACGTGGAGGGGTGTGCAGACGTACTATTCAACCATTTTAGTGAAATGCTGCCTCCTGCTAACACGTTCCGTATCAGGTGGTGGTGCAGTTAGCTGTGGCGTGGAGACAAAACTTTTCCACATTTCTGCCATGCTAACCCTGCCCTCAGAGGAGCTGGCCGTGACACAGCTGCGTTGGCGACCTCTTGTTCCTCCTCTGCCTTCGCCTTGGGCTTCCACCTGTTCCCCTGTGACATTTGGAAATGCTCTCAGGAGCGCGTCTACCAGCGTGCGCTTGTACTCGCGCATCTTCCTATCATGCTCCAGTGCAGGAAGTAAGGTGGGCACATTATCTTTATACCGGGGATCCAGCAGGGTGGCAACCCAGTAGTCCGCACACGTTAAAATGTTGGCAACTCCGCTGTCGTTGCGCAGACACTGCAGCATGTAGTCGCTCATGTGTGCGACATGTCATGTAGTCGCTCTGAGCCACTTCTAACAGACTGGCCTGAAAGTGCTAAAAATGACCCCTCATCCTCCTCCTCCTGGGCCACCTCCTCTTCCATCATCGCCCTAAGCGTTTTCTCAAGGAGACATAGAAGTGGTATTGTAATGCTGATAACGGTGTCATCGCCACTGGCCATGTTGGTGGAGTACTCGAAACAGCGCAACAGGGCACACAGGTCTCGCATGGAGGCCCAATCATTGGTGGTGAAGTGGTGCTGTTCCGCAGTGCGACTGATGCGTGTGTGCTGCAGCTGAAACTCCACTATGGCCTGCTGTTGCTCGCACAGCATGTGCAAGGTGGAGTTCCACCTGGTGGGCACGTCGCATATGAGGCGGTAAGTGGGAAGGCCGAAGTTCCGCTGTAGCGCAGACAGGCGAGCAGCGGCAGGATGTGAATGCCCGAAGCGCGCACAGACGGCCCTCACTTTATGCAGCAGCTCTGACATGTCGGGGTAGTTGTGAATGAACTTCTGCACCACCAAATTCAGCACATGCGCCAGGCAAGGGCTTGAGGCCCACCGGCAGAAACCACTCGTTGGTCTGCTGTTCAATACTCCGCCACAACTCCTGCGCGGTGTGGGGCCTGTCCCCCAAACATATGAGTTTCAGAATGGCCTGCTGACGTTTACCCCGGGCTGTGCTGAAGTTGGTGGTGAAGGTGTGTGGCTGACTGGATGAGCTGGTGGAAGCAGAGGAGGAGGAAGCCGAGTAGGAGGAGGAGGCTGCAGGAGGCAAAGAATGATGCCCTGCGATCCTTGGCGGCGGAAGGACGTGCCCCAAGGAACTCTCCGCCTGCGGCCAAGCCACCACTACATTTACCCAGTGTGCAGTTAGGTAGATATAGCGTCCCTGGCCGTGCTTACTGGTCCACGTATCTGTGGTTAGGTGGACCTTGCCACAGATGGCGTTGCGCAGTGCACACTTGATTTTATCGGATACTTGGTTGTGCAGGGAAGGCACAGCTGTCTTGGAGAAGTAGTGGCGGCTGGGAACAACATACTATGGGACAGCCATGGACATCAGCTGTTTGAAGCTGTCTGTGTCCACCAGCCTGAATGACAGCATTTCAAAGGCCAGTAGTTTAGAAATGCTGGCATTCAGGCCCGGGGCTCGAGGGTGGCTAGGTGGGAATTTACGCTTTCTCTCCAAGGTTTGTGAGATGGAGAGCTGAACGCTGCTGTGTGACATGGTGGAGATGCTTGGTGACGCAGGTGGTGGTGTCGGTGGCACATCCTCTGTTTGGTGGGCAGCAGGTGCCAACATTCCTCCTGAGGCGGAGGAAGAGGCCGAGGCAGCAGCAGAAGAGGGAGCAGGGGGAGCCAGAGTGAGTTCCTTGCTTTTAAGGTGTTTACTCCACTGCAGTTCATGCTTTATATGTAGATACCTGGTCATGCTGTTAATGCCTCGCTTCAGGCTCTGATGGCACAGCGTGCAAACCACTCGGGTCTTGTCGTCAGCACATTGTTTAAAGAAGTGCCATGCCAGGGAACTCCTTGAAGTTGCCTTTGGGGTGCTCGGTCCCTGGTGGCGGTGGCCAGTAGCAGGCAAACTCTCTTGGAGGCGGCTGTTCTGCTTTTGCCCCCTGCTCTCTCTTTTGCTACGCTGTTGGCTCGGTCTCACCACTACCTTTTCCTCTAAACTATGAAAGTCAGTGGCACGACCTTCATTCCATGTGGGGTCTAGGACCTCATCGTCCCCTGCATCGTCTTCCACACAGTCTTCCTCCCTGACCTCCTGTTCGGTCTGCACACTGCAGAAAGACGCAGCAGTTGGCACCTGTGTTTCGTCATCATCAGAGACGTGCGGACTCCGATGAGGTGGTATTCCCATGTCCTCATCATCAGGAAACATCAGTGGTTGTGCATCAGTGCATTCTATGTCTTCCACCACTGGGGAAGGGCTAGGTGGATTCCCTTGGGAAACCCTGCCAGCAGAGTCTTCAAACAGCATAAGAGACTGCTGCACAACTTGAGGCTCAGACAGTTTCTCTGATATGCATGGGGGTGATGTGACAGACTGATGGCCTTGGTTTTCAGGTGCCACCTGTGCGCTTTCTGCAGAAGACTGGGTGGGAGATAATGTTGTGAACATGCTGGATCCACTGTCGGCTACCTAATTGACTAGCGCCTGTACCTGCTCAGGCATTACCATCCTTAGAACGGCATTGGGCCCCACCAAATATCGCTGTAAATTCTGGCGGGTACTGGAACCTGAGGTAGTTGGTTCACTAGGACATGTGGCTGTGGCAGAATGGCCACGTCCTCTCCCAGCACCAGAGGGTACACTAACACCACCACGACCGCATCCGCGTCCCTTACTAGATGTTTTCCTCATTGTTACCGTTCACCAAGCACCACAATAAGAAAAAAAATATTTGGCCCAATGTATTGATTTCAAATTCAGGCCTTTTTTTACAGGCACCTAACACTATCTGCCTATTTATTTATGTAGCATATTACACTAATCCAGGCACAGCGGTAACCACTGATTTAGGGGAATATCTCTTTTAGGGCTAGTATTTAGGCCCTGGATGAAAGGTATCCTTTTATGGACAGATTTACAATTGGCCTGCAACAGCTGGGACACCAGATTCAGGGTATTGCTATTTTGACAATTGAATGTCACCCCAGAACAAAATATATGTTTTGGCGGACACTATGAATCTTGGCCTGCAACAGCTGGGACACCAGATTCAGGGTATTGCTATTTTGGCAATTGAATTTCACCCCAGAACAAAATATATGTTTTGGCGGACACTATGAATCTTGGCCTGCAACAACTGGGACACCAGATTCAGGGTATTGCTATTTTGGCAATTGAATTTCACCCCAGAACAAAATATATGTTTTTGCGGACACTATTATACTTTGCCAGCCACAGCTGAAACCACTGATTTATGGTATTGCTATTTTGGCAATTGAATTTCACCCCAGAACAAAATATATGTTTTGGCGGACACTATGAATCTTGGCCTGCAACAGCTAGGACACCAGATTCAGGGTATTGCTATTTTGGCAATTGAATTTCACCCCAGAACAAAATATATGTTTTGGCGGACACTATTATACTTTGCCAGCCACAGCTGAAACCACTGATTTATGGTATTGCTATTTTGGCAATTGAATTTCACCCCAGAACAAAAAATATGTTTTGGCGGACACTATGAATCTTGGCCTGCAACAGCTGGGACACCAGATTCAGGGTATTGCTATTTTGGCAATTGAATTTCACCCCAGAACAAAATATATGTTTTGGCGGACACTATGAATCTTGGCCTGCAACAACTGGGACACCAGATTCAGGGTATTGCTATTTTGGCAATTGAATTTCACCCCAGAACAAAATATATGTTTTGGCGGACACTATGAATCTTGGCCTGCAACAGCTGGGACACCAGATTCAGGGTATTGCTATTTTGGCAATTGAATTTCACCCCAGAACAAAATATATGTTTTGGCAGACACTATTATACTTTGCCAGCCACAGCTGAAACCACTGATTTATGGTATTGCTATTTTGGCAATTGAATTTCACCCCAGAACAAAATATATGTTTTGGAGCACACTATGAATCTTGGCCTGCAACAGCTGGGACACCAGATTCAGGGTATTGCAATTTTGGCAATTGAATGTCACCCCAGAACAAAATATATGTTTTGGCGGACACTATTATACTTTGCCAGCCACAGTTGAAACCACTGATTTATGGTATTGGAATTTTGGCAATTGAATTTCATCACAGAAAATAATCTATCCTTTGCCAGACAGCAGGCAGTATTATACTTGGCTAGCCAAAGCTGGAACACCAGATTTAGGGGATTGGTATTTGGGCAATTGTATTTAACCCCTTAATAAAATATAGAAATTGCTATCCTGAGTTTCTAGGGGTGACAATTAGCACAGCCAAGCCCCTGATGTAGGATATAGCAAAAAAAAAACTAGTATTGATGGATTGATGGACTTAGTGGCAGCTTGTTCTGGTGCACCACAAGTCACAAAATGGCTGCCGATTACCCCAGAAAATAAGTGACAGAAAAACTCTCTGTGAAGCCTAAAAACCAGTGAGCAAGTAACTAGCAGAAGTTCAATCATTCACAGCTGTAGATCGATCTGTTCATTAGGTGCTGTTGCTGATTTTTCCCTGCCTAATCTCGCCCTCACAGAAGCTGCGTCCTCTCCCTACACTAATCAGAGCAGTGTGACGTGCGGTGCTACGTGAATCCAGCTTAAATAGAGGCTGGGTCACATGCTGCACTTGGCCAATCACAGCCATGCCATTAGTAGGCATGGCTGTGATGGGCTCTTAGGGCAAGAAGTAAAACGCTAGATGATTGGCTGCTGTGCAGCCCTTCAGAAAGCGGGAAGTAATCGCCGAACAACGAACCCGAACCCGAACTTTTTTGAAAATGTTCGGGTCCGTGTCCCGGACACCCCAAAATTCGGTACGAACCCGAACTATGCTCGAACTGTTCGCTCAACACTAGTCTGCATGTCTCCTTTTTGACCTCTGTGTCTTCCGTATTCCATGGATACTGCTCACCTGACAATTACTTTCCAGAGCATCTCCTACAAGTGGTCAGTGAAAAACGGACAAAACATGAATGCCATCAGTTTTGTGTCCATGATTTTAAGGAACCCATAGACTTCAATGGACATGTTTGGTCCATGTCACAGACTGAAGTAGTGTATGTCTCTGTGATTTTTCACTGACCCACGGTTTGCTGACCACATCTTTTGCAGCCCCATTGAAGTGAATGGATCCCTATCCGACCTTCAAAAAATGCGGATGCGATGTGGACAAAAAACATAGTTGTGTGCATGCGCCCTAACTTGTATGGTGCTGTGCGAAAAATAAAGCACTGTTTGGACTTGGGAAGGGGGTGTGGTCACCGCGACTTGAAGGAAGAAGGCTGCTGCCCCCTTGACTTCAAGCCTGGGCAGAGAATCGCGGCAGCCGTAGATTAAACATCGATTTTCTTACTACTGCCACACCGGAATTTAGTAAGATATACTTGATCAGAATCCGACTGCTGTAGTCTTGAAGGTCCTGCTGGCGGTTTAGGACCGCTGTTTGAGGTGACAGGTTCCCTTTAAAGCCCCTGTAGTCTGAGAGCCTGTAATTGCTGATCCACCGCGAGTATACAATCCCTACTATATATATATCTTCAGAGTCGATAACAAGTTCAACATGCATTAACCCATTCAGGACCCTGCCATTTTTCACCTTAAGGACCAGGCCACTTTTTGCATATTTGACATGTGTCACTTTATGCGTTGATAACTTTAAAACACTTTTTCTTATCCAAGCCATTCTGAGATTGTTTTTTCGTCACATATTGTACTTCATGACAGTAGTAAATGTGAGTCTAAATAATTCATTTTTATTAAAAAGAAAATGCCAAATTTACCAAAAATGTGGAAAAATTAGCAATTTTCTAAATTTTAATTTCTCTGCTTTTAAAGCAGATGGTGATACCTCCTAAATAGTTATTACTTTTCATTTCCCATATGTCTACTTCATGTTTGGATCATTTTGTAAATGACATTTTTTGGGGACGTTAGATGGCTTAGAAGTTTAGAAGCAAATCTTAAAATTTTTTAAGAACATTTCCAAAACCAAATTTTTAAGGACCAGTTCAAGTCTGAAGTCACTTTGTGGGGCTTACATAATAGAAATTACCCGTAAATGGCCCCATATTAGAAACTACACTGCTCAAGGTATTCAAAACAGATTTTAGAAACTTTGGTAACCCTTAAGGTGTTCCACAAGAATTAAAGGAAAATGTAGATTAAATTTTTTTAGCAGATTTCGATTTAAATCAATTACAGAAACACCCCATTTGTGATCGTAAACTGCTGTACGGGAAAACGGCAAGGCACAGAAGGAAAGGAGCGCCATGCCATGTAACATTTGAAGACCCCCTGATGCACACCTAGAGTAGAAACTCCAAAAAAGTGACCACATTTTGGAAACTACAGGATAAGGTGGCAGTTTTGTTGGTACTATTTTAGGGTACATATGATTTTTGGTTGCTCTGTATTACATTTTTTCTGATGTAAGGTGACAAAAAATGGCTTTTTTTGATAGTTTCTTTTGGGAGGGGTTAGATCAAGTGATATTTTTATACAGCAGGTGTTACGGACACGGCAATACCTAATATGTATACTTTTTAATACGTTTAGTTAAGTTTTACACCATAAAAATAATTTTTGAAACAAAAAAAAATCATGTTTTATTGTCTCCATATTCTGAGAGCCATCGTTTTTTTTTTTTTTTTGCTGATTGTTTTATGTAGGGGCTCATTTTTTGCAAGATGAGGTGACTGGTACTATTTTGGGGGCCATACGACTTTTTGATCGCTTGGTGTTGCACTTTTTGTGATGTAAGATGACAAAAAAATTATTGATTTAGCACAGTTTTTATTTTTATTTTTTTCTACGGCGTTCAGGTAAGGGGGTGGATCATGTGAAATTTTCATAGAGCCGGTTGTTATGGATGCGGCAATACCAATATGTCTGGTTTTCTTTTTCTTTTTTTTTCTTTTTTTTTTTGGGGGAATTATATATATTTTTTTACTTGAAACATTATTTTTATTTATTATGAAAAACCTTTTTTTTTTTTTGTCCCACTATAGGACTTCAACTTCTGGGGTCTGATCCCTCTGCTATGTATTACAATACATCCTGTATTGTAATACATTGCATGTCAGCTTGTATGATGACAGCGTGAATGTGAGACCCAGCTTAAGGGCTGGACCTCACGAGCTTCCGTAGAAGGCATGCCCCGAGGCCTATGGAAGGCATCGGGCTTACCTTCTCTGAAATTGGGTCCCTGCCACTGCAGCGCGGGGACCAGATGGAGATGCGGAGGGCACCCCTACCCTCCGCATACCCTCTGCATGCCGTGGTCAGCTTTGACTGCCGCATACAAGGGGTTAATACGCAGGCATCTGTGTTTTCTGCACATGCCCGATCAGTCCGCCGTACATGTACCGGGCTGGTCCTTTAGTGATGTCCTTAAGGGGTTAAACATAATCTGTGTTTGGCATGCAGATCCGGGGACACACTGCAGCCTAAGGCTACATGCACATGACCGTTGCCTGCCTCCGCGTCCGCTCCGTCCGCAAATTTTACATCCGTCAAAAAAAACGGAAGACGGACCATTTTTTTTGACGGATCCGTTTTTTTGGAAGATCTATTGTAATAATGCCTATCCTTGTCCGCAAACGTGAATGGGGAAGCATCCTATCCGTGAAAAAAAAGGGTTTACTTGGCTTGCTAGAATTAGCGAAGATAACGTGTAAGAATATAGTGCTATGTTCTCTATCTTTGTTAATTCTAGCAAGCCAACAATAGGAAAATTATACCCCATTCAAAGTCTCATTCGCAGTACGCGAATATTATAATATTCGCGTACTGCTAGTGGAACTTTGAACGGGGTATAACTTTCCTATTGGTTGGCTTGCTAGAATTAATGAAGATAGAGAACATAGCGCTATATTCTCTATATTCGTTAACGATATCTTGGGTTCAGATTTTTAAAAAAAAAAACGTTTTTTACTAATATATAGCACTTTATTCTAAATATTCACGAATTAGAGAAGTGCCGATATTCGTAAAAAAACAGTTGCTATTTGAATATTCGCGCTCAACACTAGCAGGCACGCAATTTCAGTCAGTTTTGTCTGCGATTGCGTTCTGTTCAGTTTTTTTGTGCCCGAGTGCAATGCGTTTTGCACGCGCGTGATAAAAAACTGAATGTGGTACCCAGACCCGAACCCGGACTTTGCACTAAAGTTCAGATTTGAGTTCGGTGTTCTGTTGATTTTATTATAGCATAAATAAATAATAGCATTCTTAGTACAGAATGCTAACTAAAATGTCTATTGAAGGATTCAAAAATAAAAAAAATAAACTCGCCTCATCCACTTGATCGCGCAGCCGGTATCGTCTTCTTTCTTCTTCCTGCAGGACCTGCAAAAGGACCTGCGCTGATGTCAGGATCTTCTATCTTCATTGAAAAACACAGAATATAGAACATGCCGCGATTTTCACGTAAACGCACAAGTGATGCGTGAAAAACATCGCTCAAGTCCACAGCCCAGTCACGCATTGCACCTGTGCTGAATACTCGCTCGTGTGAAAGGGGCCTAAGGCTACCTGCACACATTGAGGATTACGCACAGTTTTTCCATATGTTTTTCCATATGGATTTTTATACAGAAAAATATCAGCGTAATAAAGCAAAGTGATCAGATTTGACAAATCTCATACACTTTGCATATTTTTGCATGTGGAAATTAACTTGCGGTGTGGATTTTGAAATATGTAGCATGTAAATTGTGTGCAAGATACCATACATAGTGGTTTTGCTCATATACTTCAATATAATTATTAATAGAGATGAGCAAATCGAAGTTGACAAAGTGGATTTCGATCCGAATTTAAAGAAAAACTCAATTCGCATCGAAACCGAATTTCGGGTTAATGAATCACATTTTTTCCTAAAATGGTTGCTGCACATGTTAGGACATGGAGCAAAGAACTCTGAGAACAAGGGATCACCCACAATGCCATGAATGCAGCCAATCAGCAGCCAGCCAGCGACTGTGATGTCAGAGCCCTATAAATAGCCTCAGCCATCTTGGATTCTGCCATTTTCCAGTTTACTTAGTGCAGGGAGAAACGTCAGAAGGCTCTAGGGAAAGTGTTAGAACTTTATTGTGCTGAAAAAATGATTTACAAGTTCAGGGAAAGATTATTCAAGCTGTAGGAAAAGGATAGGGAGTAGAGATGTCCCGAACTATTCGCCGGTGAACAGTTCCCGGCAAACATCGCTTGTTCGCGTGATAGCGTCCTGACAGCACCCCAAAAAGCCCTTTTTAGGGCTGGTACATCAGTCTGCTTTATTTTTTTTTATAAATATATTGTGACAGGACCATGGGCAAAGTGATAGAAGGAGTCTACATTTCACCTAGGTTCCTGTCTTATACGTTCTAAAAGCAGCCAGGGAATTGACAGCAAGGAAAACTAGGTTTTCCCATTGCAAGGGTTTTGTCAAAAAACCTGGTTAGAAGGGCCTGGCTGCTTGGACCAGAGAGAGTTGGGTGGGTCCCTGCTGCAATTAGCCACTCCAGGTATTCAGGGTAACTGTTGCTAATCACCTGGAGCCTGGGTGAGCTATAAAAGGGCAGACAGCTCACTAGCTGTGGCTCTCTGCTCCTGGGAACAACTCTGGTGTGAGTAAAACAAACTGTGTGTTTTGTTGATGGAGCTGGGCATAAGGCTCAGTCTCATGTAGTGAGGAACTACTTCTTGTTTAGACGTAGCGGCCAGACGGCCAGGTATTTCATTTATTTTGAACTGTTTTTGTTTTATATTTTTACCTGCAAACATCAATAAAACTGGCTAAGGCCAGTTGCATCAAACTTGCGTGGACTGGACTGTGATTTATGTGCCTATAGCGCCCGTCTATCCCAGGAGACGGCGATCCCGGAAGCTAATCCCGTTACATATGGTGGAGGATGTGGGCAGCATAATCAAGGACAACCAAAATGTATTGGTGACCTCTGGCAGACTTAACAAGAGGTCCCACCAAATCCATTGCAATCCTCTCAAAGGGAGTTTCAATAATTGGGAGTGGCACTAACGGACTCCTTAAGGTCGCTACCGGGTTGCGTAACTGACACTCTGGGCATGAATCAAAGTATTCTTTTACCTCTTTATGTACCTGCTATCCAGAAGCAATACCTCTAAGGAAAACCTCTGCAAAGATGATAGCCAAGGAGTTGTTCCAGATGTTTACTAGAGTATGCATACCTAAAGAAATACTCACTGACCAGGGGACGCCCTTTATGTCAAAGGTTACAAAAGAGTTGTGCAAACTGTTGAAGATTACTCACTTGCGTACCTCAGTCTATCATCCCCAAACGGATGGACTAGTCGAAAGGTTTAATAAAACCTTAAAAGGGATGCTCAGAAAAGTGGTGGCACAGGATGGTAAAGACTGGGATTGTCTTTTACCATATCTTATGTTTTCTGTACGGGAGGTGCCTCAAGCATCTACCGGATTTTCTCCCTTCGAGCTAGTTTATGGTCGGCACCCTCGGGGTCTTCTGGATATTGCCAAAGAGACCTGGGAGAGTGAGGCTACACCCTACAAAAGTGTTGAACACATGGCACAAATGCAGGAAAGGATTGAAAAAGTAATGCCCATTGTAAAAGAACACCTGCTGCAGGCCCAGGAGAGTCAGTCCTGGGTTTAAAACAGGTCGGCTAGAGTAAGAAACTTCAACCCTGGGGATAGGGTACTAGTCCTTGTCCTCACAGTAGAAAGTAAATTTTTGGCCAAATGGCAAGGACCTTACGAAATAGTTGAGAAGGTTGGAGAGGTGAATTACCGGGTTCACAAACCAGGTAGACGTAAGCCCTAACAAATTTGTCATGTGAATCTAATCAAACCCTGGAAGGACCGAGAGGTGTTGTTAGCAGCTAACAGCTATGGCAAAAAGGGAAATAGCGTTGAGATACCAGAGGTAAAAATTGCAGACACCTTGTCGGGATCTCAAACTCAAGAGGCAAAGGAGTTTGTTCAAAAAAATAGAGATGTCTTTTCTGAGCTTTCTGGTCGAACAGGTATAATTAAACATGACATTGTAACTGAACCAGGGGCCAGAGTAAACCAAAAGCCTTATAGAATACCTGAGGCTAGATGTAAAGCTGTCTCCCAAGAAGTCCAAACAATGCTTCAGTTAGGGGTTATAGAGGAGTCCAATAGTGAATGGTCTAGTCCTATAGTCTTGGTTCCCAAACCTGATGGCACCATACATTTCTGTAACGACTTCAGAAAACTGAACATGGTCTCAAAGTTTGATGCTTACCCAATGCCGCGAGTGGATGAGCTGATAGACAGGCTTGGTAATGCGAGGTTCTTTAACACATGAGATCTTACAAAAGGTTACTGGCAAGTACCGTTGACTGATGAGGCCAAAGAAAAAACAGCCTTTAGTGTCCCTGATGGCCATTTTCAGTATGTAGTCCTTCCCTTTGGTTTGCATGGGGCCCCGGCCACATTCCAGAGAATGATGGACAAAATTTTAAGACCACATCGTAAAGACGCAGCTGCCTATTTAGACAATGTGATAGTCCATAGCACAGATTGGGAGAACCACCTACCCAGGGTACAAGCCGTCCTGAATTCAATTAGGGAAGCGGGTTTGACAGCAAACCCAAAGAAATGTGCCATTGGGCAAGAAGAGGCAAAGTACTTGGGGTACACGATTGGGCGAGGGGTTATAAAGCCTCAAATAAACAAAGTGGAAGCCATTTAGAACTGGCCAAGGCCTTTGAACAAAAAGCAAGTCAAAGCATTCCTAGGTTTAACTGGTTATTATAGGCGCTTTGTGGCATTTCGAAATGTCAGCCTTATACAATCACGCATCTGTGCGGTGACTTGTTGAATCAGACATTCTCCACTTACAGTTTAAGCATCAGACACCCAGGAGTTAATCAAGTAGTTTTTCATCCGGAGATTGTATTACAAGATATGCAGGGAATCCAGATGGTAAAAGAATTATGCCTCTAATATTCTCCTTGACAAGAAAATGAAATACTACTAATATTCTCCTCAGATTCTCCTCAGAATTCCAGCACACACAAACAACAATGCATGACAGGGAAAACAGGAAGTGGCTAGACTGAACCAAGTAGAAGCTGAAACAGAGGGGGGAGGAAGAGAGGAGCATACCAATACACAATACAAGATACTGAAACAGAACACTCCCCGCCTGGTATCGGTAGATGCCACTATGTATATGCATACAATGGAATTGTATAAAATAACAATGAATAATGTCCATAAACCTGATAAATAAACAGATGAATAATGTCCATAAACCTGAAAAGGAAACATGGAATGAACATTTATTCAAACCAGAAAAAAGGATATATCTTCAGTTCAGACCATAGAGCTGGCACTGGAAACAGTCCTAGAAGATGATGAGCATCTCTGGTAGAAGGAATCTCAATGGAAGTTCTTTCAATCCGAACTGGAAACGACTTTAGTAATAAGTCCAGTAGGCCAGTCGAGACGATCAACTTGTTTGTCTCTTAACAGAAAATAATCTCCTTCCTTTATATTAGGCCTTGGTTCTTGCCACCATTCTTGCTAGAGACAGAGGTACTTTCTTATCCACCTTTTCCAGAACTGACTGGCGAGATGTTGTACCTGCTTCCACCGAAACTTATAAAGGTTGTGCTCTTTAAAATCGCCAGATGGCACAGGAATATTTCCTATCTTTTCTGGTTTATTCTTGAGTGATCTTATATGCACCCCAGATGTGGATTTCTTCTTTTTTATTACAGGAGATTGTCTGTTGCTTTCATTAGAAGCTGAGCGAGACTTGGTTCTCCTTGATCTTGCCAAAGATTTAGAATGTGACTTCTCTGTCTGTGTCACCAATTTATAGCGAGAGCGCTTATTTTGTGAGGCTGATTTAGATGTAGATTGCTTTCTGTCTATGGATCGTGAACGCAGAGGCTCTTGTCTGCTTTTCACTTCTGAAATAGGATCTGTCTTTGTACGTACGGACTTGGGTTGTTTACATGCAGTATTTGTCATGGACATTGGCGGTGAACTTTTCCCTGTGGTTTACAGAAAAGGCTGAGCAATATGAAGGTGCTCTTCCGTTGCAGACTGGGAAGAACTGTGATCCTCTTGAGTGCAATCAACAACTGCAGATGGAACTGAAGGTTCTTGCAAAGTATCTGAAATGAACTCTTTCTCTGTTGAAGGAACCTCCTTTATAGAACGTTCAGAAGATACTTCTTTTACAGAATTAAACTCATTGTCAAACAGTTGACTGGAAGACTCATGTTTCTGCGGTGTCTCATCAGAACTACATGAATCAGAAGGCATGTTGTCAGTGAAGATATAGGATTTATTATGATAAACTGTGTGAGGACTGCAAAGCTGGGAAGGGCTTGAAGAGGGCTCCAATTGAAATCCTAAAGGCCTTTCTACAAGCTGCCCTTCTATCCAGAAACATTCTTCTGCAGCTGACTCCTTGGGATTTAAGCTGCTTTCTGATGTTTTTAGAATATTTGGGCAAGGCATATCTTGGACATAGTAGTGGTTAGGACACTGTCTGAAGTAAGGAGTTTGCCCCCCTATTAATACTTCAGTTCTGAAGGAGTGTACTTGGCAGGGTCTGCGGGTTCTGTCCAGACAAACATCCCCTACAATGAACCAACCAACTGTAAGTTTCTGGGCATATGGAGCGTTGAAAGGGCCATTGCGAAGTTCAAGGACCTTATGAGCCTCAAGAATGTCTCTACCTAGCAAGAGTAAGATCTCGGCATGGTTATCAAGGGGAGGAATCTCTCTGGCTATGTTTCTGAGATGAGGGTGATGCTGTGCGGCTTCAGGTGTGGGAATCTCATTCCTTGTGTCCGGCAATTTGTCACACTCAATAAGGGTTGGAAGAGAGAGTTTCTTATCTCCTTTGATGGGCTTCAAGGTGAAACCATTTGCTCTTCTTCCTGAGGTTGTCACAAGACCAGAGCATGTTCCTAGGGTGTAGTCTCTCCCTTTATCCTGAACAGATCAAAGAACTTAGGGCTAGCTAGGGAATGATTACTTTGGTCATCTAGAATAGCATACATTCTTAAGGTCTTCTCTGGTTGTGCAGTAGGAAACACATCCATGAGGCAAATCTTAGAACAAGACTTACCACACACAAGTCCTTCTCCACATACCTTTGTGCATCTGGGCATGATGGTAGTGGTTGGACGGTCGGCACTCTCCCCGCCATGACTCTCCCCGCCTTGATCGGAATGGGCCTTGTGCCAGTTAACTGGTTCTAGGCTCCGCCTGATTGGTCCCGGGTGAACAGCGGACATATATTGATCACTGTTACATTCAGAACACTTGACTGGAACCTTACAGTCTCTGGCGAAGTGCTCAGTGGATTATGACTCCTTAGGAACTCCTTACGTTCCTCAAAGGACTTTGCTATGAAGATACGGAATTTCCTTAACCCTTTTAGGACACATGACGTACCGGTACGGCATGTTTCCCGAGTCCTTAAGGACACATGACGTACCGGTACGTCATGAGTTGTTCCGATCACTGCTGCTCAGCTGGCA
Organism: Bufotes viridis; assembly: GCA_033119425.1. Taxonomy (NCBI): domain Eukaryota; kingdom Metazoa; phylum Chordata; class Amphibia; order Anura; family Bufonidae; genus Bufotes; species Bufotes viridis. The sequence continues at coordinate 181,808,360 of CM065594.1, read as the reverse complement.
GTGATCGGAACAAGGTACCTGCTGAAATCATTCAGCAGGTACCTTGTTACAATGCCCAAGGGGGTCCTGTGACCCCCCCCCCCATATGGGCGATCGCTGTAAACCGCAGGTCAATTCAGACCTGCGGTTTGCAGCGCTTTGTGCGATCTCTGGATCAGAGAGTTAATGCCCCCAAAGTCTTGATCTTTAACCCCCCTGCAGCCCCCAATCATATTATGGCGGCGGGGGTGCAGGGGGGGTGGTTGCGGGCGGCGGGAGGGGTGCGGGAGGTGGGCGGTGCGGCGGGCGGGATCGCGATTGCGATCCCCCGCCTCCTCTGTAATGTTTCCCTGGTGTCTAGTGGATCTATCAGAGTGTCAGCACATTGCTGACACTCTGATAGAAACGGCTGGCATCTGTGCTTGATCAGGTGCCAGCCGTTTAACCCCTTCTATACCGCGGTCCGTACGGACCGCGGTATGGAAGGGTTAACAGGGAGGGAGCTCCCTCCCTCTCCCATCGGGGGGCTGCTGTGCCTTTGCAGCCCCCCAACAGGATGGGATCACAGAGGGAGGGGGCTACACTCCCTCACCATCCATCACCCGCTGCTTTCTGATTGCTGCGGGTGATGGTTGACATGGAGACAGGACGCTTTCAAAAGCGTCCTGCTCTCCATGGTTCTGAAAGTCTGAATAGACCTGCTAAAGGTCTATTCAGACTTTGTAAAGTACAAAATACAGCACAGTGCACTATATAGTGTACTGTACTGTATTATACAGACACCAGATCCACTGGATCTTTCAGAAACAAGTGGGTCTGGGTCAAAAAAAAATGTAAAAAAGTAAAGAAAAAGTAAAAATGAAAAAACACATATCACTGAATAAAAATAAAAAAAATAAAAAATACACTACACATATTAGGTATCGCCACGTCCGTAAAAACCTGCTCTATAAAAATATCACATGACTGAACTCCTCAGGTGAACGCCATAACAAAAAACCCCAAAAATGGTGTAAATAAGCCATTTTTTGGCACCTTACATCACTAAAAGTGTAATACAAAGCGATCAAAAAGGCGTTTGCCTACCAAAATAGTACCAAACCGCCATCTCATCCCGCAAAAAATGAGCCCCTACCTAAAACAATTGGCCAAAAAATAAAAAAACTATTCCTCTCAGACTAAAACATGATTTTTTTTGTTTCAAAAATGCTTTTTAGTGTTAAATGTAAAAAAAAATTAAAAAGTAGACATATTGGGTATCTCCACATCCGTAAGAATCTGCTCTATAAAAATATCACATGACCTAACCCCTCAAGTAAACACTGTAAAAAAATTAATAAAAACTTTGTCAAAAGCCATTTTTTGCCACCTTACATCACAAAAAGTGTAATAGCAAGCGATCAAAAAGTCATATGACCCCCCAAATAGTGCCAATCTAACCGTCACCTCATCCCGCAAAAATTATACCCAACCTGAGACAATTGCCTAAAAACTGAAAAATATATGGCTCTCAGACTATGGAGATACTAAAACATGTTTATTTTTTATTCAAAAAGGATATTATTGTGTAAAACCAAAATAAATAAAAAAGTATACATATTATGTATCGCCGCGTCTGTAAGGACCTGCTCTATAAAAATTTAACATGACCTAACCCCTCAGATGAACGCCCTAAACATAAAAAAATAAAAACGTTGTCAAACCATTTTTTTGTCACCTTACATCACAAAAAGTGTAATAGTAAGCGATCAAAAAGTCATATGCACCCCAAGATAGTACCATTCGAACCGCCATCTCATCACGCAAAAAATTAGCCCCTACATAGGACAATCGCCCAAAAAAAAAAAAAAAATATGGCTCTCAAACTATGGAGACACTAAAACATGATTTTTTTGGTTTTAAAAAATGATATTATTGTGTAAAACTTATATAAATAAATAAAAAGTATACATATTATGTATCGCCGCGTCCGTCACAACCTGATCTATAAAGATAACACATGATCTAACCCCTCAGCTGAACACAGCAAAAAAAATAAAAATACGGTGTCAAAAGCCATTTTTGTCACCTTACATCACAAAAAGTGTAATAGCAAGCAACCAAAATGTCATATGCACCCCAAGAAACCGCCATCTCATCCCGCAAAAAATGAGCCCCTACATAAGACAGTCACCCAAAAAAATAAAATAAAACTATGGCTTTCAGAATGTGGAGACACTAAAAAATAATTTTTTTCAAAAATGCTTTATTATGTAAAACTGAAACAAAAAACCCCAAAAAGTAGTCATATTTGGTATTGTCGCGTCCATAACAACCTGCTCTATAGAAATAGCACACAATCTAACCTGTCAGTTCAACTATGTAAATAGCAAAAAAAAAAAAACGGTCCCAAAACAGCTATTTTTTTGCAAATTTTAAATTTGAATCCATTTTTCCAGTAACAAAGCAAGGGTTAACAGCCAAACAAAAGTCAATATTTATTGCCCTGATTCTCTTGTTTGCACAAACACCCCATATGTGGTCGTAAACTGCTGTATGGCCAAACGGCAGGGCACAGAAGGAAGGGAACGCCATATGGTTTTTGGAAGGCAGATTTTGCTGGACTGGTTTCTTGACACTATGTCCCATTTGAAGCCCCCCTGATGCACCCCTACAGTAGAAACTCCAAAACAGTGACCCCATTTTGGAAGCTACGGGATAAGGTGTCAGTTTTGTTGGTACTATTCTAGGGTAAACATGATTTTTGGTTGCTCTATATTACACTTTTTTGAGACAAGGTAACAAAAATTGAAATTCGAAATTTCATCTCCATTTGCCAATAACTCTTGTGGAACACCTAAAGGGTTAACAAAGTTTGTAAAACTGGTTTTGAATACCTTGAGGGGTGTAGTTTCTTAGATGGAGTCACTTTTATGGAGTTTCTACTCTAGGGGTGCATCGGGGGGCTTCAAATGGGACATGGTGTCAAAAATCCAGTCCAGCAAAATCTGCCTTCCAAAAACCATATGGCGTTCCTTTCCTTCTGCACCCTGCAGTTTGGCCATACAGCAGTTTACGACCACATATTTGGTGTTCGTGCAAACTGCAGAATCGGGGGAATAAATATTAAGTTTTGTTTGGCTATTAACCCTTGCTTTGTTACTGGAAAAAATGGATTAAAATGGAAAATTTTACAAAAAATTGAAATTCTTAAATTTTACCTCCATTTGCCATTAACTCTTGTGGAAAACCTAAAGGGTTAATAACGTTTGTAAAATCAGTTTTGAATACCTTGAGGGGTGTAGTTTCTAGAATGGGGTCATTTTTGGGTGGTTTTATTATGTAAGCCTCACAAAGTGACTTCAGACCTGAACTGGTCCCTAAAAAGTGGGTTTTTGAAAATTTCTGAAAAATTTCAAGATTTGCTTCTAAACTTCTAAGCCTTGTAACGTAATCTTGTAACCCAAAAAATAAAATGGCATTCCCAAAATGATCGATACATGAAGTAGAGATATGGGGAATGTAAATCAATAACTTTATTTGGCAGTATTACTATGTATTATAGAAGTAGAGTAATTGAAACTTGGAAAATTGCAAAGTTTTTAAAATTTTTGGTAAATTTGGTATTTTTTTATAAATAAAAATGAAATTTTTCGACTTCATTTTACCAGTGTCATGAAGTACAATATGTGACGAAAAAACAATCTCAGAATGGCCTGGATAAGAAAAAGCGTTTTAAAGTTATCACCACATAAATTGACAATGGTCAGATTTTGAAAAAATGGCCTCGTCCTTAAGGTGAAATAGGGCCGTGTCCTTAAGGGGTTAAAGAATGTGGTTTATCATGGATAGGGCAATGATGATCGGGTTCCTTGGGGCTTTCATTTCCATTGTTAGTAGTGGGCACAACCCCTGTCTTTTTTACTGAAATTAGACCTTTAGGGCCCCCCTGTCTGGGACTGAAAGTCTCGTGTCTGTTTAGTAGAGCCAAAGATGTTGGTTCCCAAGGTGTTGAAGCTCAGATCGTTTTTAGCTCTAGCTAAGTCCTTGATGAACTTACAGAAGAATGAAAATGGTGGAAAGGGAACACGATGTTGCTCCTTGTATTTTTTAACCTCTTGTTGCCCATTGGTCTTGAATATTGAGGGGTAATTTCTCCACGATCAGGCCCACACCATGGGAGGTATCAAGAAAGCTGAGACCTGGTAGCTGCGGGGCTTCCTTCGACGATTTCAAACTCAAGAAGAAAGTTGCTTAATTCCTGGAACCCTTGGCAGTCTGTATTAGATAATACAGGAAAGTCGTATAGTCATTTAAATAAGGCACGTTCAACTACTTCAGAGCCGCCATATGTCTGCTCTAATCTTTCCCATGGGAGACGAAGCCTTTGACTGGTTCGTAGATATGAACGGTTTTGAGTCTCTTAACGCAGTTTGAAGACCATGAACCTAGCCATCTAATTAGCAAATCAAGTTCTTGCATAGATGGCACATCAAGGGTTTGAACTGTTGTTTTGAAGGTGGCCTTCCAACTTCTATAATTCTCTGGGCGGTCATCAAAGTTTGTAAGGCTAGTACTGATGAGGTCCCTAAGGGTGACGTACTTAGCGATTTCTGATGCGTTATTTCTTTCCTGCATCATGGCGATGGGAACTTCTCCCTCGCTGGTGTTGTTGGCACCATCTGATACCCTATGTTTGGGGGTTGGAAGATGGAATGGAGTGGCAGCTGGGTTGAGCGTAAATGAAGGCTTCACATCTGGTAATCTTGGCGCCAGCGTCTTGGTTGCTATGTAACTAGTTTCAGGAGGTTTTAATGTGATTTGATGAGGTTGAAGTGGCTCAGTCTCTAATGGCGCCTGAAATACTGTGTAAGGTGCCAGAGGATTGAAAGAAAGAGAAATGTCCACTGGACTGAGCTCAACTGTATAGTTATCAGCTGCCTCTTTTCCTACTCGCATAAGTTCAGCAGGCTGGCATGCAGAGGCCAAATCTTCTGGTGCAAATGCATTGACTTTGCTTTGGTCTAGGACGAATTGCTGGGTACGGCCTTCTGAGTCATTAGATATCTTGGACATAGGATGATAAGCTTCTTCTTCTTCAGCAGCTTCTTCAAGAACTCTGAGTTCAGCCATGGCTGCTGCTTCTTCCCTTTCCATCTGAAGGACCTCCAACTCAGCTTCGGCCTTGGCTTTGGTCGCTTGCACCTGAGCCTGTATAGCTGCTTGATTAGCTTGAGATTGGGCTTGTATAGCTTGTGCCTGAGCCTGTATAGCTGCATGATTAGCTACGGATAGGGCTTGTGTCTCTGCGACTTGTGCCTTAATGGCTGCTTCCTTTTTAATGCAGCTTGTACCTTCGCTGCTTCCGCTTTTGCGCGTGCCAACACCAATGAGGTACTCAGCGAAGAGTGCTGTGAGCGAGACCTTAGCGATGAGGACTGAGCAATAGATTTCGAGGAACAGGATGAAGCCTTGGAGTGCCTTGAAAGGTTAGAATGGCGGGACGCAGTTTCATATTGTTGTGATATCTTGTCCTCTAGCATTGACTTGACTGCCATAAATCTGCTATATCTTTCATCATTAAGTGCAGTGTGGGTCTTTAATTTGAGTTGAGACTTGACAACAGAGAAGAATATTTTTCAGAGAGTCTCTTAAAACTATCATAGGTTTTATTCAATTTGGTACAAATGGCCTTTAATTGATCTTCGTTATAGCCTGATCCATGTGCTGCATCCATACATTGTTCAGTCTTTTCCCACAAAATAGATAAATTATTGTATATTTCAATTTTGTTAGTTTGGAGCGCCTCCTTCATTTTTAATGAGGGCTTAGAAATCCTTCTAGCTGTGTCCTGCATTTCCATCTGTAACACAACAGCGACCTCTAGTGGTGGTTCAGTCTTTTAATAGCTTACAGCAGGCAGACGATATTTACCTCAGAAAACAGGCTGAATACAGTTCCTAGCCTGTATGAAACTGAAATTGCTAGAAGCTTCTGCGATCCTAGTGAATGCAGTACTGGGCAGTATAAGATATTACTCTCCACTCTAGCATAACAGGAGATAAATGATGACGGCTATTACTTGGAGGAGGAGAATATTCTTTTCTTAATGGGAGAAGGAGAGTACTAAGACAATTCTTTTACTGTGGTGTTTCGAAATGTCAGCCTTATACAATCACGCATCTGTGAGGTGACTTGTTGAATCAGACATTCTCCACTTACAGTTTACGCATCAGACACCCAGGAGTTAATCAAGTAGTTTTTTTAATCCGGAGATTGTATTACAAGATATGCAGGGAATCCAGATGGTAAAAGAATTATGCCTCTAATATTCTCCTTGACAAGAAAATGAAATACTACTAATATTCTCCTCAGATTCTCCTCAGAATTCCAGCACACACAAACAGCAATGCATGACAGGGAAAACAGGAAGTGGCTAGACTGAACCAAGTAGAAGCTGAAACAGAGGGGGGAGGAAGAGAGGAGCATACCAATACACAATGCAAGATACTGAAACAGAACACGCTTTATTGAACATTTTGCCAGCATTGCGAGCCCTTTAACAGATCTTACAAAAGGTAAGGATTCAACCATGGTCAAATGGACCCCGGAGGCGGAACAAGCCTTTAAGAACCTGAAGCAGGCTCTATGTGCCTAGCCAGTGTTAGTCACACCAGACTTTAAAAAAGAGTTCATTGTGCACACAGATGACTCTGATGTTTGCATAGGGGCTGTGTTGTCACAAGTGAGGGATGGGGAAGGGCATCCAGTAGTTTACCTGAGTAAAAAGTTAAATGAACATGATAAGAAATACTCAGTTGTAGAAAAGGAGTGTTTTGCAATTAAGTGGGCCATAGAAGCTCTCAGGTATTATTTGGTAGGAAGAACATTCAAACTTGTAACTGACCATACCCCCCTTAAATGGATGTGCCAAAACTGTGAGAAAAACAGGCGAGTGACCCGATGGTTCATGTCTCTTCAGGATTATAGTTTTACAGTTGAACATAGACCCGGGCGTCAGCTTGGAAACACTGATGCCCTGTCCAGGGTGTACTGTTTAAGGGCACAGTGTGTTCCTACCCCAAGGTTAAAACAGGGGGGGAGGATATGTGACATGACCATGGGGAAAGTGATAGAAGGAGTCTACATTTCACCTAGATTCCTGTCTTATATGTTCTAAAAGCAGCCAGGAAATTGACAGCAAGGAAAACTAGTTTTTCCCATTGCAAGGGTTTTGTTAAAAAACCTGGTTAGAAGGGCCTGGCTGCTTGGAGCAGGGAGAGTTGGGTGGGTCCCTGCTCCAATTAGCCACTCCAGGTATTCAGGGTAACTGTGGCTAATCACCTGGAGCCTGGGTTAGCTATAAAAGGGCAGACCGCTCACTAGCTGTAGCTCTCTGCTCCTGGGAACAACTCTGGTGTGAGTAAAACTGGTGTAAGACTGTACTGTGCTCACTGCCCATCACTCATATAGAGTGGCACAGTACCTTGCAGAAAAAAAAGTAATTTAATCTTTTCTCTGCAATATAATTGCAGTTGCCTGCCAGTGTGTGTCAGGCCCACAGACTGTACTGTTCCCACTGCCCACCACTCATATAGGGTAGCACAGTACCTTGCAGATAAAAAAGTCATTACATTTTTTCTCTGTAATTTAATTGCAGTTGCCTGCCAGTGAATGTCAGGCCCACTGACTGTACTGTGTGCACTGCCCACCACTCATATAGGGTAGCACAGTACCTTGCACGCATAGTACCACTAATCAAAAAAAAATGACAAGCAGAGGCAGGCCACCCTGCAGGGGTCGTCGTGGTCGTGGTGCTGTGATTTCCTTTGGCCCTAGAATTATGGAATAATGCCCAGTGTTCAGAGGCCACGTACCCTGAACTCGAAAAATTCTGAGGACATAGTTGACTGGCTTACACAGGACACTCAATCTTCTACAGCTTCCGCTCAGAACCTTGATGCACCATCCGCCTCCAGCTCGGCTTCGGGCACCTCGAGTTACCACTCGCCCGCCTGCCGCCACCACCAACACTAGCACCACAGCCGCTTCACTTGATCTGTCAGAGGAGTTATTTACACATCAGTTGGAAGAAATGAGTGATGTGCAACCATTATTGCCAGAGGATGTAGATAACAGGGATATATCTCAGTCAGGCAGCATTACACACATGGACGTATGGTGTGATGATCATGATGTTGTACCCGCTGCTGCTTCCTTTGCTGAGTTGTCAGATACAAGTGTAGTGGTTGATGATGACGATGTGTCCGTGGATGTCACGTGGGTGCCCGCTCGAAGAGAAGAAGAACAGGGGGAAAGTTCAGATGGGGAGACAGAGAGAAGGAGGAGATGAGTTGGAAACAGGGGGAGGTCGTTACAAGGAGCTAGTGGCACAGTCAGACAGCATGTATCGGCACCCAGGGTCAGCCAGACAGCACACCAATCAACACATGCTGTTGCCACCACCAGAATGCCGTCATTGCAAAGCTCAGCAGTGTGGCATTTTTTTTGTGTGTCTGCCTCTGATAACAGCGATGCCCTTTGCAACCTGTGTCAAAAGAAACTGAGTCGTGGGAAGTCCAACACCCACCTAGGTACAACTGCTTTGCGAAGGCACATGATCTCACAAACGCCTATGGGATCAACACATGATTGCAAGCAGCACACAAACTCAAAGCCACCATCCTCCTCCTAGTCCAGCATCTTCAGCCACGTCAACCACTGCTGTCCTCCTTGCCCCCTCTCAACCACCCGCCACTCCGCCTCTCACCTTCAGTTCCTGCTCATCTGCCCACAGTCAGGTGTCTGTCAAGGAAATGTTTGAGCGTAACAAGCCAAAGTCACAGAGTCACCCCCTTACCCGGCGTCTGGCAGCTGGCTTGCCGGATCTCTTAGCCATCCAGCTTTTACCATACAAGCTGGTGGAGTCTGAGGCCTTCAAAAAATTTGTAGCTATTGGGACACCGCAGTGGGAGGTACCAGGCACAAAAAGGCAATTCCCAACCTGTACTCTATTGTGGAAAAGGAAGTCATGGCATGTCTGGCACACAGTGTTGGGGCAAGGGTCCATCTGACCACTGATACCTGGTCTGAAAAGCACGGTCAGGGCAGGTATATCACGTACACTGCGCATTGGGTAAACCTGCTGACGGCTGCCAAGCATGGAATGCGTGGCTCTGCAGCGGAGTTGGTGACACCGCCACAACTTGCAGGCAGGCCTGCTGCCACCTCCTCTACTCCTCCTACTCCATCCTCTTCGCTAACCTCCTCGGCCTCTTCTGCTGCTGCGTCTTGCTTCACATCAACTTCAGCTCCCCAGGGGCTATTTCACATCCCGGATATGACAGTGTCACGCCGTCTTGGGGTTGACTTGCCTGAAAGCAGAGAGTCACACCGGACCAGCACTCTTGTCTGTCCTGAACACGCAGGTGGATCAGTGGCTGACCCCGCACCAACTGGAGATCGGCAAAGTGGTGTGTGACCACGGAAGCAATCTGTTGGCGACATAGAATTTGGGCAAGTTGACACATGTGCTGTGCTTTGTGTATAAGTACCCAGGCTTACAGGACGTCCTGAAGCAGGCCAGGAAGGTGTGTGGCCATTTCAGGCGTTCCTACACGGCCATGGCGCACTTTTCCGATATTCAGCGGCGAAACAACATGCTAGTGAGGCGCTTGGTTTGCGACAGCCCGCCATGTTGGAATTCAACACTCCTAATGTTCGACCGCCTGCTCCAACAAGAAAAAGCCGTCAACGAGTATTTGTATGACCGGGGTGCTAGGACAGCCTCTGCGGAGCTGGGAATTTTTTTGCCATGTTACTGGACGCTCATGCGCAATGCCTGTAGGCTCATGTGTCCTTTTGAGGAGGTGACAAACCTAGTCAGTCGCACTGAAGGCACCATCAGCGACCTCATCCCATTTGTTTTCTTCCTGGAGCGTGCCCTGTGAAGAGTGCTGGATCAGGCCATAGATGAGCGTGAAGAGGAAGAGTTGTGGTCACCATTACCACCAGAAACAGTCTAATCATCATCGCTTGCTGGACCTGCAGCAACGCTGGAAGAGGAGTCTGAGGAAGATGAGTCAGAGGAGGAATGTGGCTTTGAGGAGGAGGAAGACCAACCACAGCAGGCATCTCAGGGTGCTCGATGTTGTCACCTATCTGGGACCCGTGGTGTTGTACATGGCAGGGGAGAAGAACAGACCTTCAATGAGATCAGTGAGGACGAGGAACGGGAAATGAGTAGCTCGGCATCCAACCTTGTGCAAATGGGGTCTTTCATGCTGTCATTCCTGTTGAGGGACCTTTGTATAGAAAGGCTAAAGGAGAACAACCTTTACTGGGTGGCCACGCTACTAGTCCCCCGGTATAAGCAAAAAGTGGCTGAAATGTTATCGAATTATTGGAAGTTGGAAAGGATGCAGCAGTTCCAAAACAAGTTAAAAAGTATGCTTTACACAGCGTGTAAGGGTGATGTCACAGCACAATGGGAATCTAACAGGGGAAGAGGTGAAAGTAATCCTCCTCCTACCACGACCACAAGGACAGGACGCTTTACAGACGTGTTGTTGATGGAGGACATGCAAAGCTTTTTAAGTCCTACGAATCGTCACAGCCCTTCGGGGTCCACCCTCAGAGAACGACTCGACCGGCAGGTAGCAGACTACCTCGCCTTAACTGCAGATTTCGACACTCTGAGGAGCGATGAACCCCTTGACTACTGGGTGTGCAGGCTTGACCTGTGGCCTGAGCTATCCCAATTTGTGATAGAACTTGTGGCCTGCCCGGCTTCAAGTGTCCTGTCAGAAAGGACCTTCAGCGCAGCAGGAGGTATTGTCACTGAAAAGAGAAGTCGCCTAGGTCAAAAAAGTCTAGATTACCTCACCTTTATTAAGATGAATGAGGCATGGATCCCGAAGGGACTGACAGTGGGGGATGCATTTGACTACAAATGGTCTGATGAGATGCCTTGGGCTAAAAATGGTCCCCACGCCGCTGATCACGGCAGCGCATGTCAGGCAGCCAGTTAACCCTAGGATGAGAATGCTCATTCTAAGGTGTTAAGTACCAGCCAGTTAGGACGAGCATTCTCATCCTAGGTCGGCAATCGGTTAATGAACTTTTCTTCTACACTGTTAGAGTTAAATCGGTTTTCCAATATTTTTTTTCTGATGACCTATCCTCGGGATAGGGGACCTGTATTGTAAGGGTATTTTTTTTTTTTAGTACTGATTGGTTCAGTCCCTTTTAATTCTGTTCCATTTTATTATTACCATTATGTGCCTTGTAATCTAGTACTCATCCCCCATTGTGCTAAGACCACATTCCTGAGTGATCTCAGAGACATACGTACTGCACACTAGAGAAGGGGTTAAAAGGTTTAAACTCTGTGACTCCTATACTGAACATTCGGGGGAGTCCACCTAGTACTTTATCTTAGGTAGGATGTAAGTATTGATTTGCGCTATCTCTTTTACACCCTGGGGTGTCAGTCATTTCTTATAACATAGTAGACAGCCATGTGTAGCATGATCGACTGAGTCTCACCCCATATTGCATGTTGCATGTTTAGGCTAGTGATGTATTTTCTTTATATTATTTATTATGTGATTTGTCTGTGTTATCTATTTAATCAAACTTTGTAAATATATTTATTCACTTAGCCTGCATATGCTTATTTATTCTCAAATCTTTTGAATTCACGTTACACAACAGGGTCCGATAGCCAGGCCCCCGCCAATCAGCTGTTCGAGAAGGCACCAGTGATCCTTAAGCACCGCAGCCTTTTCTCTGATTTTCCTAGGCCAATGACTTTCTCAATTACTTTCTTATGAGTCACTTTCTCATGGCCTAGGAGCAGGTCAAACCAATTCAAGTGAATGGGGCTGAGTTGCGATACCAAGCACAGCTGCTATACTATGTATGACGCTGTGCTAGGTGAGCTGAGAGAAGGCAGTGGTGCTCATAGGAGCACCACTGCCTTCTCGAAACAGCTGATCAGCGTGGGTCCCGGGTGTCAGACCCCCACTGTTCAGATACTGATAACCTATCCCGAGGATAGGTCATCAGTAAAAAACAAAATCTCGGAAAACCCTTTTAACTCTAACAGTGTTGAAGAGATGTTCACTAAGCAGTTCCCAATACAATACACATAGGGAAAGGGGCACAACGTTTGTGCCAATGGTACCTGGAAAAGTGGGACTGCGGTGGACATGGGCTGTCAGAGTATCAGATACTGAGATATGGGCCGCCGCTGAACAGATACTGATGACCTATCATGAGGATAGGTCAGTGGTGTGCCTAAGGTGTTTTCCTTTCTCTGGCACCCCCCAATACTTTAATAAATTGTATCCCCTCACAGTAGTATTGCCCTCATTGTACAACCTTCACAGTAGTTTTGTCCAGACATGCCCCCTCACGGTAGTTATGCTCCCTTAAAGTACTTATCCCTTCATTGCCCCACTTCACAGTTGTTATGCCCTCACTGTGCCCTCTCACAGTAGTAATGCCTTATCTGTGCCCCCTTCACATTTATAATGTCCTCTCTGTGCTCCTTCAGAGTAGTTATGCCCTCACTGTGCCCCATAACAGAAATAATGCCGTCTGTGCCCCTTCACAGTAGTAATGCCCATTTTGCCCCTTCACAGTAATAATTCCCACTCAGTGCCCCATAACAGTTATGTCCACCCACTTCACAGAAGTAATGCTCACTGTGCCCCATAACAGAAATAATGCCGTCTGTGCCCCTTCACAGTAGTAATGCCCATTTTGCCCCTTCACAGTAATAATTCCCACTCAGTGCCCCATAACAGTTATGTCCACCCACTTCACAGAAGTAATGCTCTCTGTGCCCCCTTCACAGTAGTAATGCCATCTGTGCCCCCTTCATAGTAGTAATGCCCATTGTCTGCCCTTCATAGTAGTAATGCCCATTGTGCCCCCTTCATAGTAGTAATGCCCATTGTGTCCCTTCATAGTAGTAATGCCCATTGTGCCCCCTTCATAATAGTATTCCCCATTGTGCTCCCTTCGTAGAAGAAATGCCTATTGTACTCCCTTTGTGGTAGTAATGCCCTATGTGCCCCCTTTTTAGTAGTGATGCCCTCTGTGCCCCCTCCATAGTAGTATTCCGCATTGTGCGTCCACAACAGTAGTAATGCACTCTGTGCCCCCTCCATAGTAATAATGCCCATTGTGCCCCATACATAGTAGTAATGCCCATTGTGGTCCCTTCATAGTAGCAATACTTGTGTCCCCCTAATAGTAGAAGTAATGCCATCTCTGTCCCCCTAGTATTAGTATTGCCCTCTGTGCCCTCTCCCTGGTAGAAATGCCCTCTGTGTCCCCTCCATGGTAGAGATGCCCTCAGTGCTCCCTCCATGGTAGAAATGCTATCTGTGCACCCTCCATGGTAGAAATGCCCTCTGTTAAAAAAAAAAAAAAAAAAACACAGTACCTACTCACCTTATCCCAATCCTGAGTCTCACAGTCCTGTCTCCCATGCAGACACAGATCGCTCTGCAGCACTGTGTGGGCAGAGCTTATTCAGATTCCCAGCCTGCAGGCTCCTCCCACAAAGGCCAGCAATGCGATCTATGTCTACAGGCTCAATGGTGAAGCAGGGTGAAGTCTCCCTGATTCATCATTCTGTGCACCGCTGGCCTGAAGGAAGGAAGGAGGGCGGGGAGCTGAGTGACAGGACTGCAGCTCCCGGTGCTCCAGTAATGAGCACTTCCATCTGTGTTGATGGAAGCACTCTCTGCTTCTAGGCTCTTGCACCACCCTAAGAGAAGACACCTAGTAGGCTTTAATGATCACCTTAGATGATCACAAAGAAAATTCATGTTTTTTCTGTGAAAAATTATCCAGCCGATCGCTTTTGGTCTGTTCACAATGAAGCAACGACCTTATCATCTGGGGTGTGCCAACATTGCCAACACACTCATAGAGGTGATGGCTTCATTGTGATACGCAAGCCCCTTCACCACAACAAGGTACCGATCACGAAGGGGAATTGACACATGTATGTGCCTTTTTTTTTGTTTGTTTTTGAAGCCACAGTGCAGCACCAAAGGCCAGAACAATGTACACATGCCTGAAAAATTAGGTATTGTTGCAGTCGCTGTTGTAGCAGCGGCTGGATAAATTGATGTTTTCCAGGCAGAAAGTGTAATAAAACATTGCGGCTTGAACGCTAGTTGGTGGCGGAGAAGTCACGAAAGTCATCCGGCATGCAGTGATTAAATACAGCAGCGTGAGGACCATTTTTAGCCCAAGGCATCTCATCGTGCCTTTTTTAGTCAAATGTATCTCCCACTGTCAGTCCCTTCGGGATCCGTGCCTCATTCATCTTAATAAAGGTAAGGTAATCTAGACTTTTTTGACCTAGGTGACTTCTCTTGTCAGTGACAATACCTCCTGCTGCGCTGAAGGTCCTTTCTGACAGGACACTTGAAGCGGGGCAGGCCACAAGTTCTATCGCAAATTGGAATAGCTCAGGCCACAGGTCAAGCCTGCACACCCAGTCCTCCATCAACAACACGTCTGTAAAGCGTCCTGTCCTTGCTGGTGTGGTCGTGGCAGGAGGAGGATTACTTTCACCTCTTCCCCTGTTAGATTCCCGTTCTGCTCTGACATCACCCTTATACGCTGTGTAAAGCATACTTTTTAACTTGTTTTGGAACTGCTGCATCCTTTCCGACTTCCGGTAATCCGATAACATTTCAGCCACTTTCTGCTTATACCGGGGATTAGTAGCGTGGCCACCCAGTACAGGTCGTTCTCCTTCAGCCTTTCTATACGAGGGTCCCTCAACAGGCATGACAGCATGAAAGACCCCATTTGCACAAGGTTGGATGCCGAGCTACTCATGTCCCGTTCCTCATCCTCACTGATCTACTTGAAGGTCTGTTCTTCCCCCCCCCCAGCCACGTACAACACCACGGGTCCCAGATAGGTGACAACATCGAGCACCCTGGGATGCCTGCTGTGTTTGGTCTTCCTCCTCCTCAAAGCCACATTCCTCCTCTCACTCCTCTACCTCAGACTCCTCTTCCAGCGTTGCCGCAGGTCCAGCAGGCGATGATGATAAGGCTGTTTCTGGTGGTGATGGTGACCACAACTCTTCCTCTTCACGCTCATCTACGGTCTGATCCAGCACTCAGGGCCAGCACCCAGTACGCAGGGCACGCTCCAGGAAGAAAACAAATGGGATGAGGTCGCTGATGGTGCGACTGACTAGGTTTGTCACCTCCTCAAAAGGACACATGAGCCTACAGGCATGCATGAGCATCCAGTAACATGGCAAAAAAATACCCAGCTCCACAGAGGCTGTCCTAGCACCCCAGTCATACAAATACTCGTTGACTGCTTTTTCTTGTTAGAGCAGGCGGTTGAACATTACGAGTGTTGAATTCCAATGTGTCGGGCTGTCGCAAATCAGCCCGACACTGGAGCGCCTCACTGGAATATTGTTTCGCCGCTGAATATCGGAAAAGTGTGCCATGGCCGTGTAGGAATGCCTGAAATGGCCACACACTTTTCTGGCCTGTTTGAGGACGACCTGTAAGCCTGGGTACTTATACACATCAGATCACATCAACGATCAGATTCAACACATGTGCCATGCACGGCACATGTGTCACCTTGCCCAAATTCAATGCCGTCAACAGATTGCTTCTGTTGTCACACACCACTTTGCCAATTTTCAGTTGGTGTGGGGTCAGCCACTGATCCACCTGTGCGTTCAGAGCGGACAGGAGTGCTGGTCCAGTGTGACTCTCTGCTTTCAGGCAAGTCAACCCCAAGACAGCGTGACACTGTAGTATCCGGGATGTGGAATAGCTCCCGGGGAGCTGGGGGGGTGCAGTTGATGTGGAGCAAGATGCAGCTGCAGAAGAGGACTCAGCCGAGGAGGTTAGCGAAGAGGATGGAGTAGGAGGAGTAGAGGCGGTGTCACCAACTACGCTGCAGAGCCACGCATTCCATGCTTGGCAGCCGTCAGCAGGTTTACCCAATGTGCAGTGTACGTGATATATCTACCCTGACCATGCTTTTCAGACCAGGTATCAGTGGTCAGATGGACCCTTGCCCCAACACTGTGTGCCAGACATGCCATGACTTCCTTTTCCACAATAGAGTACAGGTTGGGAATTGCCTTTTTGTGCCGGGTACCTTCCACTGCGGTGTCCCAATAGCTACAAATTTTTTGAAGGCCTCAGACTCCACCAGCTTGTATGGTAAAAGCTGGATGGCTAAGAGATCCGGCAAGCCAGCTGTCAGACGCCGGGCAAGGGGGAGACTCTGTGACATTCGCTTCTTATGCTCAAACATTTCCTTGACAGAGAAAATGTGGATAAAGAGAGACTGACGGCACCGACCCTCTCACCCAGAAGCTTCCAATGTCCAAATTGGCCTCACGATCCAGCGGAAACACGGGGTGCAATGCTCTAAACAAGGCAAAATGATAGCAAAGAGTAAAGAGGAGCCGCACTCACCATCCGTGAAAAAACTGTCCCTTTATTATAGAGTCTTCAGGGCTTGGGCAAGGAATCCCACCAGTGGTGTCACAGCTGTCACTTGTGTATCCTGGTGAGTCTCCCCCGTCCCCACTGGTGGGATTCCTTGCCCAAGCCCTGGACTCTATAATAAAGGGACAGTTTTTTCACGGGTAGTGAGTGTGGCTCCTGTTTACTCTTTGCTATCATTTCCTTGACAGACACCTGACTGTGGGCAGATGAGCAGGAACTGCTGAAGGTGAGAGGCAGGTGGTTGAGAGAGGGCAAGAAGGACAGCAGTGTTTGACATGGCTGAAGATGCTGGACCAGGAAGAGGATGGTGGCTTTGGTGTACTCATGTGTTGATCCCATAGGCATTTCTGATGTGAGATTATGTGCCTTCACAAAGCAGTTGTACCTAGGTGGGTGTTGGACTTCTCACGACTCAGTTTCTTTTGGCACAGGATGCAAATGGCATCGCTGTTATCAGAGGCAGACACACAAAAAAATGCCACACTGCTGAGCTTTGCAATGACGGCATTCTGGTGGTGGCAACAGCATGCGTTGATTGGCGTGCTTTCTGGCTGACCCCGGGTGCCGATACATGCTGTCTGACTGTGCCACTAGCTCCTTGCGACGACCTCCCCCTGCTTCCAACTCGTCTTCTCCTCCTCTCTGTCTCCCCATCTGAACTTTCCCCCTGTTCTTCTTCTCTTCGAGTGGGCACCCACGTGACATCCACGGACACATCGTCATCATCAACTGCTTCACTTGTATCTGACAACTCAGCAAAGGAAGCAGCAGCAGCAGGTACAACATCATCATCATCATACCGTACGTCCATGTCTGTAATGCTGCCTGACTGAGACATATCCCTGTTATCTACATCCTCTGGCAATAATGGTTGCACATCACTCATTTCTTCCAACTGATGTTTAAATAACTCCTCTGACTGATCAAGTGAAGCGGCTGTGGTGCTAGTGTTGGTGGTAGCGGCGTGCGGGCGAGTGGTAACTTGAGAGGTGCCCGAAGCTGAGCTGGAGGAGGATGGTGCGTCAAGGTTCCGAGTGGAAGCTGTAGAAGATTGGGTGTCCTTTGTAAGCCAGTCAACTATGTCCTCAGAATTTTTTGAGTTCAGGGTACGTGGCCTCAGAACACTGGGCATTATTCTAGGGCCAAAGGAAATCACAGCACCATGACCACGACGGCCCCTGCCTATCATTTTTTTTTATTAGTGGTACTATGTGTGCAAGGTACTGTGCCACCCTATATGAGTGGTGGGCAGTGGGCACAGTACAGTCTGTGGGCCTGACACACACTGGCAGGCAAATGCAATTATATTAAAGGGTAAAAATTAAATGACTTTTTTTTTTTCAAGGTACTGTGCCACCCGATATGAGTGGTGGTACTGGCAGTTGGCACAGTACAGTCTATGTGGGCCTGACTCACACTGGCAGTGGCAGGCAACTGAAATTATATTAAAGGGTGAAAATTAAATGACTTTTTTATCTGCAAGGTACTGTGCCACCCGATATGAGTGGGGGGCATTGGCAGTGGGCACACTACAGTCTGTGTGGGCCTGACACACACTGTTAGGCAACTAAAATGATATTAAAAGTAAAAAATTAAATGAATTTTTTTATCTGCAAGGTACTGTGCCACCCGATATGAGTGGTGTGCACACAGTACAGTCTGTGGGTCTGCGGCCTCTCACACACGGGCAGGCAACTGCAATATAATATATATATATATATATATATAAGCCCTAAAAAGGGCTTTTTGGGGTGCTGTAAGGATGCTGTCCTTACAGCAGATGAGTCTTTGAGGACACAGAACACTAGTAGTTAACGCTTTCCCTAGAATCCCTATATTAATTTAGCAGCAGCAGCACTCTTCCTGCTCTAACTAACACTGCAGCTCCAGAATAAATCTAAGATGGATGCTGTCCTTGCTATTTGATAGGAGATGGGAGGGTCTAGAAGGGAGGGTATGCTGATTGGCTGGAATGTGTCTGCTGACTGTGAGGTACAGGGTCAAAGTTTGCTCAATGATGATGTATAGGGGAGGACCGAACATTTCATATGTTCGCCCGCCGCGGTGAACGCGAACAAGTGATGTTCCCTGGGAACTGTTCGCCTGCGAATAGTTCTGGACATCTCTACTGGCCACAGTTTTTGTGTGCCATTGATGCTCATCCCTATTTTCTTTATTGAACTATCACATGCATCACATGGACAAGTGTAACTGCTTTTAGAAAAATCAAACACTAAACAACAGCACTCTTTAAACACAATGGGCCAGATTTATCATTAGCCTAAGTCACTTTTCTGGAGTTGAAAAGTCGCAAAAAATTGCGCAAAAAGCCAAATTGCGCAATTTTTTGCGACTTTTTGGAGACTTACGCCACTTACTCCAAAACCAAGTTTATGGGCGTTTTGTCGTATGTAAATCACTTGCAAGACAGATTTATTATTGCGACTTTTTAAATAGTCGCAAAAAAGTCGGAAAAAATTGCGCAAACTCACTCCACTCATGACCATGCTTATGTTTGACAAAATCTTGCCTAACCCAAAATCTGGGCCCTCAAACAGAACTGAAGTCTCCGTAGTTTGTTGTGTTACCTTTCCTTTTAATTAATATTGTCAAGTTACTTTTGAGTTTTAAAATGTTGTGCGATGTTTTTTTTACCCTTTATGGTTTTCAGTAGTTTTAAAATGTTTTCTTTCATTATTTCTTGGCTTCAGAAAATTGTAATTTACATGTAATGGCATTATTAAATTTTGTTCACAATATGCACATTTTTTGACAGTGTTTTTTGTAGATTCCTTTACAAATGGGAAGTGCTTGGGAAAGTATTTACTAAACAACGTTTTAGTAAAACAAAACAATGTTTTGTGCGACTTTTACATACATTTATGATGCAACTTTTTTAAAATTGCGACTTTTCCAAAGACAAAGCCAAAATACAACTAGGAACCAGAAATACACCAGATTTATCAACCTCTGAAAGAGCCCATGATAAATTTGACTTGACTCAAATACACATATGCCTTCTTTGAAAGTGGAGTGAACTGCAAGAGTAATGATAAATCTGGCCCAATATATGGACTAATACTATATTCACCATATCAAATGAATATAAGTTACTTTTGATCAAAATCATTTGTGCCCATCCACCACGGCAAGGCAACCTTAATCTGGATGGGAACATACTCAATAATATCTCTCTGCCATCTGGCCTCTTAGTTCTGGGTAAGCAGGTTCCACTTGTATACTGTGTCTACTCCATTTGTTACCTCTCTCTGTGCCTGTTCAGTACCCCAGACCTGGGTGTATCTGCAGATATTTTATTATGTAATGTTTGTTATGTTCTGCCATGCTGTCCAGCAAGAAGAGGTATGGTTGACAGGAACAGTGCTAACCACCCTGTTCCTCCCCTCTTGGTAGGAGTGGGCTGGTCCTACTTCTTGCCAGGAGGGGGAGTTCCAGACGCTGTTCTCTTGTGAGACCCTTTATAGAGGGAAGTGACAAAAATGTATATATAGTCCCCTGTAGGCACACATGCGCCCAGTCAAGAATGCCTGCTGAGAAGGGGTGTAGGCTGGGCGATTGTACAAATGTGTCCAGTTGCAGGCACATCAAAGGCAGAGGATCAAAAAATCCTCTGCCTGCAGGGGACCGCCATCCAACAGGATGCCGGACCGCTCCAGCTCTGCATACTGCAGCATGGGAGATTGGCCAGCACATGTGGGGTTGGCTCGCATGCCTTTATGCACTGCCGTTTGGGCCGGTTAGGGAAATACTGCTAGGACCCCCACTGATAACATAAACTGGGGCCCTGTACCCCCTGCAGCCACCTGAAATGAACAGAGTGGCCAGTCGCACATGTTCTTGGCCACTCCATTCATTTTTATAGGAGTTCGGTTATCTCTAAAATTCCCATAGAAATGAATGCACACATGCCTGCCTGGCCATTCCAGTCATTTCATGGGGCTGCAAAGGGTACAGGGCCCCTGTTCTCATGATTAGTAGGGGTCCCAGTGGTAGCTATCATGTGGATAGGGGATCACTTAATCTAACCGAAATACCCTTTTAAGGAACACTACTATAGCTGCTTATGAATAGTAGCAACATTTTATTTTTATTTATATTTTTACTTATTTTATTCTTTGTTCTCGTTTATCAGTGGGGACCTAGTTTTCACACCTATTGACTCTTTATTCCAACTCTCAACAAACAGGGACCTAACCCAAGAAGGGTAATTAATTAAACATATACAATTGCCACAAGGCACTAATCCCTTTATTTAACTTGGGTATTAAAACATAACTTTTATTGTAATAAATGTATCAATAAGAAACCCAATGGTTATATATTAAAAACGCTGCGATGCTTACTGTGGAAAAGAAGAAAAAGGAAAGAGATCTATGGGAAACACGGGGCTGTGCACTGCTACCCGTGAGTCCCAAATACAGGAGCTTGGAGTGGGGTGACAATGCTGCGTGTAGTTCATGCACGATGGTGAATATATCACAGAGAGCGTCCGCTCCTGGAAAAATAACACTGTATAATGTATCAATCCACCTAGCAGTTAATCGGAGCAACAGCTCCCGATTTAACACCTCAGCCCAAAGCTCCTATAGTGTAAATGTTAACTACTATGAGTGCTGTAAACCAGTCCTGCCGGACTTGGAGTTGTTATTTTCGCACAGTCGCACAGCAGAGATTAAAATAAAGCTAACTGCCCCCCGACATGTTTCGCCAGTGACCTGGCTTCTTCAGGGGAAAAACGGGCTAGGTGGATTGATACATTATACAGTGTTATTTTTCCAGGAGCGGACGCTCTCTGTGATATATTCACAATCGTGCATGAACTACACGCAGCATTGTTACCCCACTCCAAGCTCCTGTATTTGGGACTCACGGGTAGCAGTGCACAGCCCCGTGTTTCCCATAGATCTCTTTCCTTTTTCTTCTTTTCCACAGTAAGCATCGCAGCGTTTTTAATATATAACCATTGGGTTTCTTATTGATACATTTATTACAATAAAAGTTATGTTTTAATACCCAGTGAAGAAGCCAGGTCACTGGCGAAACATGTCGGGGGGCAGTTAGCTTTATTTTAATCTCTGCTGTGCGACTGTGCGAAAATAACAACTCCAAGTCCGGCAGGACTGGTTTACAGCACTCATAGTAGTTAACATTTACACTATAGGAGCTTTGGGCTGAGGTGTTAAATCGGGAGCTGTTGCTCCGATTAACTGCTAGGTGGATTGATACATTATACAGTGTTATTTTTCCAGGAGCGGACTCTCTCTGTGATATATTCACCATCGTGCATGAACTACACGCAGCATTGTCACCCCACTCCAAGCTCCTGTATTTGGGACTCACGGGTAGCAGTGCACAGCCCCGTGTTTCCCATAGATCTCTTTCCTTTTTCTTCTTTTCCACAGTAAGCATCGCAGCGTTTTTAATATATAACCATTGGGTTTCTTATTGATACATTTATTACAATAAAAGTTATGTTTTAATACCCAAGTTAAATAAAGGGATTAGTGCTTTATTCCAACTCTAGTGCAGAAGATATTACAAAATACTTGCTCTGCAGTAGCTGTGTATTTTCAGTGTTCAAGGTCATCGCTCAACACCATTTAAAAATATATATTGTAGAATGTTA
This sequence comes from Bufotes viridis, assembly GCA_033119425.1. Lineage (NCBI taxonomy): Eukaryota > Metazoa > Chordata > Amphibia > Anura > Bufonidae > Bufotes > Bufotes viridis. The sequence goes on along the minus strand of CM065594.1, from coordinate 181,786,226 downwards.
TATGTGAGGTTTGTGGTGTTGTGGCCATCATAGCATCCTATAACCCTTGCTATGAACACTGCTTGACATATTATTTAAACTGTCCTTGAATATTCTGTTCACATTTTTGGCAGGTTATTACAAATTCCCTATTCCATTCCTCCTACACACACTTGAGAATATAAAATCTATTTTTATATAATCATATCTATCTCCGTCACCACATACAAATAAACAGAATATGCTCGTCATAAACAAATGTCTTGGTAAAAGACACATTCATACTTCTGGTTCAGAACTGCAAAAAACATACCTCTGGAATCTATTCAAACTGGAACAATGGACAAGCATAATGGTTCTCATTAATCCAACAAGAGTTTCATACAACAGCAGCTGCATATTAAAGGGTCGTGGATCCAACTGGCATGTCTATGAGCTGCGGGTTTGGTATTGTGGAATATTGCTTCAACACAGATATTCAACAAAATTATGAAATTAATTAAACATGACAGTGCACAGCATAAAAATAATATTGCGGGTTAACATCCAAAACTGACTGTGCACTTCTAGACGGAAATCAGACTGAAACAGAAAACAAGAGGAATCTTGAAATCATTCGATTTTGGATAGTTCATAACATTATTACATTTTATTATGGATTCTGCACTCTGAAGTTTTACCGGATTAGAAACTTATGGCTGCTTTTTTCCAAAACCAGTTCGATAGTTGTACACTGATTGTGTGTGGTATATCAGCTTTACTCCATTCACTTCAATAGACATGAGTACTAGGCAAAAACCATAAATTACATGTACTATGCAGTATACCTTTTTTGTTGCCTACTGGCCTACTGTATAGGAAAGTGCAGTCTACTGAACTATCATATACCGAAAACAAAACAAAAAATGCAGGCACATAGCCCACTGGAGGCCAAATGGACTCTCAAAGCCCCCATTGGATTAATTTGAGCCTGTAGACTTTTCCCAGTGCATATGGTGAATGTGTCCATAGCATGTTCTGAACACAGCTTAACCTGATTACACAGACCTTAGCTTGCCAGGTTCCCAGACAGTGCAGCAGAATAACCTACAGTTAATTTGGAGGATGATCTAAGGCATATGTGGCAGCTCAACAGTCCCTCAATACTGTATTTTAGCATGCTGTATTTTAGCATGTTCAGTCATCCCCCTCAGGATCGGATTGGCCCACAGGGGAACAGATGAATCCCCTATTTGGCCCCCAGTCCACCACCTCTGTACAAGTGGCACATGCCACAGTAGACTGACTGCACTACATAAAGATAGGCAACACACTGCTTCTCAACCAGTCTATACTTCCTTGTAAAAGACTGGGTAGATTATTTAACAAACTAACCAATTTATTTTTATAGATGCATTAGATGACTGAGATGGCAGTCAGTATCCTCTTTTCCTTCTTGGTTTCACTACAGAGGACCACATCATCTATCATCTTGTAGCTTCCTATTACTTCCTGCCATTCTGTCCAATTCAAGAACCAGTCAGTAGTAGGATACTGACAGGTTGTGGAGGACAGACCAAACTTAGTCACAGGCTACTACTGAAAATAAATGTGTTGGTGCAGTTTTAGGGATTTGCAGATCGGTTTGGGGTAATATTTGCATGTAGCTGTACAGTAGGCCACAGAAATTATTTTACTGCTGGGCCCTAAGCATCCAAATATGACACTGCTCCCCCTCTGACCCCACCTCCCAGGAAACGAGCATCTGCCAAGTGTGTTTGACATCAACTTAAAACCCCTTTCCTATTGAAATAAACTTAAACAATAACCAATCCAAGTTCGCATATTGAGGTGTGAATTGGAAAAGACAGTTGTTTGATGAATTGCCATCAAGCTGGTAATTATTTAAAGGGTTTTTCTGATATTTCAATACTGAGGATTCTTGTAGATCAGCTGTTTGACAAGGTAGCGACACACACGGTAGCGCTGCAGGCTTCTCCCAGCTTTCCCTAGGTTAAGTGACAACATGTTCATTGGTTACAAGGCCAAAACATAGCTCAGCCCCTTAGAAGTGAATGGGGCTGAACTGTGTCACAATGGGGAGTGGGGGAAAACTTCTCACTGTACAATATAGGTTGGCAGGATAGTAGCTAGGCCTGGACTCTGGAAAAAGGAATCAGGGCACCTCCTAATGCTTCCCTAAATCCTATCCCTGACCTCCTACCTGTATGAGCCAACCTAAATGGTAGCAGGGCTCATACTCTGTAATCTGGTCCCTACTGACCCTATTGATCGCTGGAATAAAGGTCAGAAAATCCAAGCCACGGATGAACCAGAGTCTCCCACAGGCCTAGCAACCAGTAGCAACACGGAAAACAACAACACTACAATAATGTTCTAGAGCTGGTCCACCTGACCCCTAGAACATCACCACAACTGTAGTCATCCCCATGGTAACACATAAACAAAAAAGACAGTGAGAAACCAAAAGGGTCAGCAGGTAATAAACCAGAGACAGGAATCCCAACTAGATAACAAGCTCTGGGACACAAAGCACTTACCTGCCACTGCAACGGGATGAAAGACGTTCACTACCTAGTCTTGTGGTTCACCCCTCTGGGAAACCATGGGGCCAACTTCAGCAGGCAGGTAGTCAATGCTGTTCCCCCTCCGGGGAACACAGAAGCCCCCTCACCGGAGGCACAACACACAGGGTAACGCCTTGCATAGTATATAGCCACAAAGTAACGTGCTCATTAAAACAATACCTTTATTGATATTTACGGGTAAGTGGAGCAGAAAACTGCTCGAGTGATAACCACGACTTAAAAGAAGGATAGTCAAATGACTCCTACTATGATTCGGATACCACAATAACATAGATAATTTACAGGGATGAATATATAGTGACATAGGTAATTTTATATATATTCGTCTGGGGACAGGCATTTGGGAATATTAGGCGGGAAAGAAATATCTCTCCCTAGATATCCCTAAAGACCTAGGCCCTATGCCCAGGGATACCCCCTGATGGTGGAGTCCCCGTACCTATGACTATTTTCAACCTGAAATAACCCTACTTAGATGATAGATACATAAATACACTTATATTAAACCCCAATGTGTTTCACCTGCACCTGGCAGATCATCGGGGGTGATACAAAGACCCTATAGGGAAACAAAAGATACATAAAAATGAAAAAAGTAGAATGATACTTAGCTCCAATCAACAGTTTGTGGGAAGCATATGATGATGCAGAGATACTCCTGTCAGTTGATAGTTAACCTGTGAAGGAAGGAATGGTATAAAGGTATTGGACCGACATCCATAAAGCATCTTAATGTCAAGTACTCACTGAACAGAAGAAGACACACTGTCTGCTGTCATCAATGTTTAGGGGAGCTGATGTAGCCAGTCTCAGAACACCAGCGCTCAGTATTTAAGCGCTAGTATCACAGCGTTTTTACGGTATTTGGGTCGCATCGCAAGGTTGCGATACATCACTTTCGGGATAAGACACGCATGGTGAAGCACATGTCGCTGAAACGAAACCGAAAGTACTACGGAGTGCCTGACTTCCGGTACTTGGAACGCTCCGTGGAAAGCATATCACAGAGGCGAAACCGGAAGTGCTAGATAGTGTAGGAGGCTATAGGGAACTGTTACTTAACCACCTGCCGACCGCCTAATGCAGGGATGCGTCCAGGTGGCAGGTTAGTTCCTCCTTGACGCGTCGGCGTGTCATCTCGCGAGAGGCGAGATTTGCTGTGAACGGGCGCGCGATGATCAATCGCTGGCAGGCTGTAGATGCGAAATAAATCGTATCAAAGAGGTATATCAGACTCTGTTTTATTAACAGCGTCTGATATACCTGCTACCTGGTCCTCTGGTGGTCCCATTTGCTGGGATCGACCACCAGAGGACCAGGTAGCTATGTAAAGTAGCACCAAGCACCACCTTTACACCCCCCCCGCCCCGCCCCCTGTCACTTATTAACCCCTTGTTAACCCCTGATCACCCCATATAGACTCCCTGATCACCCCCCTGTCACTGATCACCCCCCTGTAAGGCTCAATTCACATGTCCATATGTGTTTTGCGGATCCATGGATCCGCGGATCCGCAAAACACGGACACCGGCAATGTGCTTTCCACATTTTGCAGATCCGCACATTGCCAGAACTATATAGAAAATGCCTTTTCTTGTCTGCAATTGCGGACAAGAATGGGACATGTTCTATATTTTTGCGGAACGGAAGTGCAGACCCGGAAGTGCCGATCTGCAATTCAGGATCCGAGCGGGACAAAGTCTGTCCCCATAGAAATGAATGGGTCCGCAATTCCTTTCCGCAAACAGAATTGCGGACGTGTGAATGGGGCATAAGGGTCCCTTATCACCGCCAGTTAGTTAGCTACTTGTTAGGTAGCTAGCGCCCAGCCCACCGCACTCACTGATTTTAGCAGAGATTTTTTAATCCACATTGATCGATGCGAATGAAAAAATCTGTGGCGTTCATTACCCGTATGTTCAATATAAGGAGAATAGCAGAAACTCACAATGCTGGCCATACGTGTAATGATTGCGGAGACCCTCAAATGCCATGGCAGTACAAACACCTCACAAGTGACCCCATTTTAGAAAGAAGACACCCCAAGGTATTCCGTGAGGTGTATGGTGAGTTCATGTAAAATTTTATTTTTTGTCACAAGTTAGTGGAAATATGAGACTTTGTAAAAAAAAAAAAAAAAAAATCCGCTAACTTGTGCCAAAATTTTTTTTTTCTTTGAACTCGCCATGCCCCTCACTGAATACCTTGGGGTGTCTTCTTTCCAAAATGGGGTCACATGTAGGGTATTTATACTGCCCTGGCATTTTAGGGGTCCTAAAGCGTGAGAATCCAAATGCGTAAAAATGCCCTGTGAAATCCTAAAGGTACTCATGGGAATTTGGGGCCCTTTGCGAATCTTGGCTGCAAAAAAGTGTCACTCATGTGGTATCGCCGTACTCAGGAGAAGTAGGGAAATGTGTTTTGGAGTGTATTTTTATATATACCCATACTTTGTGTGAGAAATATCGCTGTAAACGACAACTTTTTAAATTTTTTTATACAAAGTTGTCAATTTACAGAGATATTTCTCTCACCCAACATGGGTATATGTAAAAATACACCCCAAAACACATTGCCCTACTTCTCCTGAATACGGCGATACCACATGAGTGCCACTTTTTTGCAGCCTGGGTGCGCAAAGGGGCCCAAATTCCAATGAGTACCCTTAGGTTTTACAGGGATGACCCCATTTCGGAAAGTTGACACCCCAAGGTATTCACTGAGGGGATAGTGAGTCTGTGGGAGATTTTTTTTTTTTGCCAGAAGTTAGCAGAAATGGAAACTAATATTTTTTTTTTTCCTCAGAAAGTGTCATTTTCTGCTAACTTGTGAAAAAAAATGAAATTATACATGAACTCACCATGCCCCTCCGCGAATACTTTGGGGTGTCTTCTTTCTAAAATGGTGTCATTTGGGGGGTATTTATACTTTCCTGACATTCTAGCACCTGAAGAAACATGACAGGTGCTCAGAAAGTCAGAGCTGCTTCAAAATGCGGAAATTCACTCTTTTGCACCATAGTTTGTAAACGCTATAACTTTTACCCAAACCAATAAATATACACTTATTGTTTGTTTGTTTTTTTATCAAAGACATATAGAACAATAAATTTATAGAAAAATTTATATAGAAATGTAGTTTTTTTTTTAAATTTTACAACAGTAAGTGAAAAATGTCATTTTTTTGCAAAAATGTCGTTAAATTTTTATTAATAGCAAAAAAAGTAAAAATGTCAGCAGCAATGAAATACCACCAAATGAAAGCTCTATTAGTGAGAAAAAAAGGAGGTAAAATTCATTTGGGTGGTAAGTTGGATGACCGAGCAATAAACGGTGAAAGTAGTGTAGTGCAGAATTGTAAAAAGTGGCCTGGTCATTAAGGGTGTTTAAGCTAGGGGGGCTGAAGTGGTTAATAAGGTAATTCAAGTCAAAAGTTTAGTAAAGGACCCTAATAGTACCAAATGGTACCCCCATACATAATTGCATCTAAGATACTTTGACTAGCCTGTTGTCGTAAAAAGGAGGCATATAGCAAATGTGGCTACAGTCAGTTGCCACAGTAAGTTCCATGAGCTCCGTAATCACTTATAAGGGAAGTCAAAGAGCTAAAAAAATACAGATGAAGGGACAATTGGTAATAATGTCCGTATAATTAAATGGTGCTTCTCGCACCTGCATGGTCCTTTTATGCCGGAGACAGTACAATGACAGAGGGAAAGACAGAAATAACTGAAAAAAAGGAAACCAGTTAAATAACAGGTAAAGGTAAGCCTCTCATTAAGTCCTCCTGGTGACTGGGACCGGAAACAATAGATCCATTCAGTTTCCTTCTGGAGTATGCTCCGGTCCCAGTCACCCCTCCTAGCTGGTACAGGGACAACCTCAAGTGCCGCAAAATGAATGGAACTAGGATCACCATTATGATATTGATTCACATGATTAGCTACAGACGTGTTATTCTGTTTGACTATGTCGTTAATATGTTCGCACACTCTTCTTCTCAGCTCCCTGTACGTTTTTCCTATATAATCTTTTGGGCAGGTGCATTGACAGATATAGATGACACCCCTAGTTTTGCAGTTTACAAAGTCAAAGGGTAAGTATGTTTAGTCATCAAACAGGTTACCATTTTGGTTGTACAGATGTGTTTACAGGCCTTACATGTCCCGCATCTGAACATCCCTGTTGGTTTCCTGTCTAGCCAAGTACCTTCTTTTTTTACACCTGAACAATGGCTATGTACGAGTCTATCTTTTAAACTCCTCCCCTTACAATATGTCACTTGTGGGAAGGGGGAGATTGCTTTGGACAGGTCTTTATCCATAGTCAAAATTGGCCAATAGGTTCGCAGAATGGCTAATACCTCTCTATTAGCTACATCATAGGTTAAGATCAAACTGATCAAATTTGCATCATTCTTGTTTTTCGGTCTAGGTACCAATAGGTCCCCTCTATTGCTGTTTTCCGCCACATGAAAATCTTCCTTCAAGATAGATTGAGGATATCCTCTCTGCAATAGTCTGTTTTGCAGCTTTTTAGACTCATTGTAGAAGTTCTCCTTATTGGAACAGTTCCTGCGCCTGCGCAAGTACTGTCCTTTTGGGATATCTTTTTTCACTGCAGGGGGATGGTAACTGCTCCAATGAAGGATATTGTTGGTAGCATTTGGTTTGCGAAAGACGGTGGTAGTAAGATTACAGGCTGTTGATCTCACCTTCACATCAAGGAAGGTAATGCATTCCGACTCTGTCTTGCTTGTGAACCTCAGTCATACGTCATTATCATTTAGGGCCGAGACAAATTTATGAAACTTATCCTCACTGTCATTCGAGATAAAAAAAAACGCCTTGCATACATGCTGGGACAAACAACACCAACTGACCAAATATGTAACTACAGACAAGACGTACACATAACCCTGAACACAAACCCACACCAGGCATAGGAACAAGAAAGATGGGGAACATGGAGGATACAATGGGAAGATAAACTATATCGAACAAGGAGGCCCTCAAGCTGGAGAGATGGAAAAGTCCAGCATGGCAGCATAACTCTAGCTCTCAAAGAAGCTGAAGTCCCAATAAGCCTAGGCACCACGCACCAGTACTATAAGGGTACGTTCACACGACGACATTTGTTGCGCGACAATAAGTCGCACTATTGTCGCGCAACAATTTTTATAATGGGAGTCTATGATGTCGCATTGCGACATGCGACATGCTGCGACTGCGACAGTTGCAAAAAATCCATTCAAGATGGATTTTTCTGCGACTTTCGCATCGCAGTCGCAGCATGTCGCTTGTCGCAATGTGACACCATAGATTCCCAATATAAAAATTTGTTGCGCGACATTGATGCGACAAAATGTCACGCAACAAATGTTGCAGTGAAGTTGTGCCCTATTTGTCGCGCGACAAATGTCGTCGTGTGAACGTACCCTGAGAGCAATGAGGCCTTACCCAGCTCCACCTAGCTGACACCTTAACTCCTAACACACCACAATGGGAAGGGAAACAGCTTTAAAGGGGAAGTGCACACACATGCTTAACAAACACTTTGCCCTCGGCAACAAGCATGCACGGCAAAAGTGTCACGGTCCACTACACCAGACCATGACACTGTGCCTTGTAAGGTCGGAGAAGGCCACGGTACTCACAGATGCTTTCTCAAACAGCTGATCGGCAGGAGTACAGGGTGTTGGACCCCCACCAATCAGATACTGATGACCTATCCAGAGGATAGGTCATCAGTATGAAAATCTCAGAAAACCCTTGTTATGCTTGTGGATGATTTATGCTTTCCTCCCTTTTCAAAATTCCCTGTTTCACAAAGAGTTGCACCAGAGGGGAAAAATGGAGGACTTAACAAAACGAATGTCTTCATGGAAGGCTTTAGTGTCCCTCTGACAAAACATTTACTCTATTTAATCACCTCCATCCATCAAAAATGTTCCCACTTGTTAGGTCTGCAATCTCATACTCTCATGTCTAAATCAAATTAGCCGCACAATACCAGACCTGTGATATTTCTAAAGTGGAATTAGCCCTGCAATTTGCAATTTGGCAACCTTGTTACAATCAAAGCTAATTGCTTGCAGGGACTACATTCAATGATGTAGTATCCCTATGAATCATAATTTACTATATTAAAAAGCAAGTCGATTTTATTATGAGCTTTTACATGAACAGTCTCTCAAATCAAGAGTTTGCTTAGCACATACAAGCAAGGAGAGTATACACAACATAGAGCAGGGATCTCTTGGCACTCCAGCTGCTGAAAACTGCTACTCCCAGTCTGCACACTGCCTCGACTGGTCTTGTAACTCCCACAGAAGTGAAGGGGAGATTCTGGGAATTGTAGTTTCAGAACAATTGGAGTATATGAGGTTGCTGATCCCCATCATAGAGGCAGGCCATGTGGTTGGCAACATAACCTAGCCCTGCTTGGTCCTACTGCCTTTCTAGAGAGGGAGAAACAGATACCAGACCCTTCTATCCTGAGTGCCAAACCCAGACAGCATAATGGGGGTCTCTTGTGTTTACACTAATGAGTCCAATGATGTATTATTCTTAAAGCGGTTGTCCATCCTTGGAGCCAACAACCCCAATACTCTTAACCCCTATGTCCCATTAAAATAAAACTCACCTGTCTGCAGTTTCTTTGTTCCCAGCCACTCTTCCCCCCCTCCCTAAGATTTTTTTTAATGGTTAGGAGCAGTGGCGTACATAGAGAAGTAAGGGCCCTATAGCAAGGATCAAACCAGGCCCCCCACACAGGACAGAACGGTTTCTGCCTAAACCTTGTTCAATGACACTTAGACCATTTTCTGCTGCTTCATTTGCTAAAATTTGTTCCTTTAGAGGAGGGGTGCACAAACGGTGGCCTCCAGAACCAAGGTTTGTGGCCCCCGTCCTGCTGGACAGAAAAACAGCTGATCGTGCGATCAGCTGTGTTTCTTCCTGGAGAGCTGCACAGGGAAGAATGACAGTTGTTGACCATCCAGCTCCAGACTGTAGCAAGAGTCTGGAGCAGGATGGGTCCCTGGCTATTGGTGAGAGTGGGGGAACAGAGGAGAAGGCAGGTGCAATTTATTAGCGCTTCTGCTTTCTCAAGGAGCGCTCTGCAGCAGTGGCGTACTAAAGGGGGGGGTCTGCCCCAGGTGCGGGCTCTCAGGGGGTGCCAGAAGCAGTGAGCGCTTCCATCAATACAAATGGAAGCGCTCATTGCTGGAGCGCAGGGAGCTGGGTCCTGTCCCTCACCGCTCAGCTCCCTGCAGTCGACCCCTTCTTCAGACCGGCGTCGCACAGAATAGTGAAGCAGGAAGACTTCTCCCTGCTCCACCATTCAGCCTGTAGGCATCGATCGTGCTGCCGGTTTGGGTGGGCGGAGCCTGCAGCCCGGGAATGTGCATAGGTTCCGCCCACACAGTGCTGCAGAGTGATCTGTGTCTGCAGGGGAGAGAGGACTGTGAGCTTCAGGAACAGGACAAGGTGAGTAGGTACTGTGTTTTTTATGTTTTTTTGTTTTTTTTTTAACACAGAGGGGGCACAATGGTCATCGCTAATTTGAAGGGGCACAATGGGCATTTCTTCTCTGGAGGGGGCACAATGGGCATTGCTAATGTGAAGGGGGCACAATGGGCATTTCTACTCTGGAGGGGCACAGAGGGCATTGCTAATGTGAAGGAGACACAATGGGCATTTCTACTATGGAGGGGGCACAGTGCACAGAGGATATTACTACTCTGAAAGGGGCACAGCGGGCATTAATACTATGAAGAGGGCACAGAGGGCATTATTACTGTGAAGGGGCACAATTGGCATTATTACTGTGAAGGGGACACAATGGGCATTATTACTATTAAGGGGGGGAAATGGGCATTATTACTGTGAAGGAGACAATAGGCATTACTATTATTAAGGGGCATTATTACTGTGAAGGAGGCACAATGGGGATTATTACTGTGAGGGTAGCAAAAAGAGGGCATTACAACTGTGAAGGGGCACAGATAGGACATTACTACTGTGAAAGGGGCACAGAGAGGGCATAACTACTGTGAGAGGGGCACAATGAGGGCATAACTACCATGAAGGGGCCACAATGAAGGGATAGGTACTTTAAGGGGGCATAATTTGGGCATAACTACTGTGAAGGTTGTACAATCAGAGCAATACTGGGAACCATGTTGTCGGAGTTGTACGCCACTTTTACAGACTGACAAAAATATGCCAAAAACCCCCCCAAAAAAAATAAATTTTTAAGGAAAAAATGTTAGGAAACATTCTTTCCTGTATATTCAATTGAATACAAAGTGCAAGTGCTGCCAAAAATCACAAGCAAGAGGCACTCTGAAACAGCCTGTATATCACATAAAGGAGGGCCCTGTTCACATACAATATACCCTTTATTATACACAAAGGAGGGCATCATACACACCCTTGATAAATTATGATTGGTGGCCTGCTGGTGACCCTCAAAAACATTTTGAGCAAGGGCCTGCTGATGACCCTCTAAAATATTCCGGGCAAGGGCCTGCTGCTGAGAGATGGTTGAGAGCCTGCTGGTGAGCTGACCCTGTTAAAACATTATGGTTGAGAGCCTGCTGGTAAACTGACCCTATAAAATATTATAGGTGAGAGCCTGCTGGTGAGCTGACCCTCTAAAATATTATGGTTGAGGGCCTGCTGGTGAGCTGACTTTTTTTAAAAACTGTAGTGGAGGGAATATATACAATCTGGATAAGGAGGAGAAAACAAGATTCAAACATATACACTTTTTTTTGTGATGGAAAAGGTGCATGGGAATACACTACAGTAGACCAAGTACATTATAAACAATACATTGAAATTGCCTTTATGTTCATCGTCAATCATCTCAGCTCTTCTCGGCTGGAGTTGAGAAGTCAGGGGCAATCCAGGCCTTGTTCATTTTTATCTGAGTCAACTTGTCAGCATCGTCAGTGGACAAGCGGATACGCTTATCAGTTATAATGCGACCAGCAGCACTAAATGCACCCTCAGACAACACGTTGATAGCAGGGCAGGCCAGCACCTCCAAGGTGTAGAGAGAAAGTTCGTGCCACGTATCCAGCTTGGACACCCAGTAGTTGTAAGGCACTGAGGGATCGTTTAGGACACTGACACCTTCTGCGATGTATTTCTTCACCATCTTCCAAAACTAGGCCACGCTTCAGGGCGAAGTTGCTGGCGGGGTATCACGAAAGTGTCCCATGCCTTGGAGAGTGTTGCTCTACCTCTGTTGAAACTACTGTGTCTTCCCCTTGTCTCTCTTTCTCGGTTGCCTAAGGAAGTACGGACTCTGCCGGCCAAGTTGTCAGATGGAAAATTTTGGAGCAATCTCTCAACAAGTACCTTCTGGTATTGCAATGTTTTACTCGTCCTCTCCACCACAGGAATGAGAGATGAGAAGTTCTCTTTGTAGTGGGGGTCGAGAAGGGTGAACACCCAGTAATCTGTGTTATCTAAAATGCGTATAACGTCAGGGTCGTGGGAAAGGCAGCCTAACATGAATTCAGCCATGTGTGCCAGAGTACAAACAGGCAAGACGTCGATGTCAACTTCAGGATGACTCTCCATCCCCTCCTCCTCCTCCTCTTCTGCCCATCCACGCTGAATAGACAGAATTAAAGTTCCATGGGTACTAACCTCTGTAGCACAGGCAAATGTCTCCAGCTCCTCCTCCTCTTCATTGTGCTGAGAAGACGAACTGAGGGTGGTCTGGCTATCACCCTGTGTAATGTTCTCCCCCATTTCCTTGTCTGCCACATTCAGAGCATCGTCCTTAATTGTGAGCAGCGATCGTTTGAGTAGACACAGCAGTGGGATGGTTAGGCTGATAATAGCATTATCGCCACTAACTATCTTGTGGATTAATCAAAGTTTGTTAAAACCTCACAGAGGTCTGACATATATGCCCACTCCTCGCTTGTGAATAGTGGCAGTTGACTGAAAAGGCAACAACCATATTGCAGCTGGTATTCCACTACTGCCCTCTGCTGCTCACAAAGCCTGGCCTACACGTAGAACATAGAGTTCCAGCTCACATCATACAACAGTCGTGAGCTGGAAGCCGCAAGCGCTGCTGCAGCACTGACAGACCGGCTGAAGCTGTGGACGACTTGCGGAAATAGGCACACATGCGGCGCGCCTTTACTATTAGCTCTGCCAAATTGGGGTAGGCTTTTATAAAACGCTGAACCACTAAGTTTAAGACGTGGGCTAGGCATGGGATCTGCGTCAGGTTTCCGAGCTCCAAAGCCGCCACCAAGTTACGGCCATTGTTGGACACAACCATGCCTGGTTGTAGGTTGAGTGGCAAGAGCCACAGCTCAGTCTGGTCCCTTATACCCTGCCACAGCTCTGCAGCGGTGTGCTGTTTGTCCACTAAGCAGATCAGCTTCAGCATGACCTGTTGACGCTTACCCACAGCAGTGCTACACTGCTTCCACCTAGCGACTGATGGCTGACTGCTGTTGGAGGTGGAAGTGGAGTAGGAGACGGCGGAGGAGGAGAAGTGGGGGTTGGAGCCAGTAACATAGCTGCTGGCGGAGACCCTGATGGACGTAGGGCCCGCAATCCTGGGCGTGGGTAGCACCTGTGCATCCCAGGGTACGACTCACTTCCGGCCTCCACAACATTCACCCAGTGTGCGGTCAGGGAAATGTAGCGTCCCTGGCCACTAGCACTTGTCCATGTGTCCGTGGTGAGGTGGACCTTCCCAGTAAGTGCATTGGTCAGGGCACGGGTGATGTGGAACACATGCTGGTGTAAGGCGGGCACTGCACACTGTGAAAAATAGTGGCGGCTGGGGACTGCGTAACGAGTGACGACCGCCGACATCAGGCTGAGGAAGGCCTCACTGTCCACAAGCCTAAATGGCAACATTTCAAGGGCCAGTAATTTCGAAAGTTGAGCATTTGGTGCTATGGCCTGTGGGTAGGTGTGTATTTGTGCAAGCGTTCAAATGCATGTGTTATCGACATTTAGACGCTGCGCTGGGACAGGGAAGTGGATGTTGTTGATGACGGTTCATGCGAAGGGTCCAGGTGCAGGGCGAGGGGCATCCGGGCCTGCGCCTTCGACAGAGGATTGGCCGGAAGTGCATAACACAGGGGAAGAGGAAGCAGCAGTGTGACCCGCAGACCCAGATTGTGGACCCAGGTGTTCGGCCAACTTATTAGGGTGCTTGGATGCCATGTGGCGGATCATGCTGGTGGTGGTGAGGTTGCTAGTGTTCACGCCCCGGCTCATTTTGGTACGGCACAGGTTGAAAACTACCACCCTTTTGTCATCTGCACTTTCCTCAAAAAAGCGCCATACTGCGGAACACCTACCCCATGGCTAGGTAGATTTACGCATGGGGGTGCTCTGTATAATGGTTGCGAGCCTGTTTGGTGTGGGACGACTTCTCGCTTTTGCAACCCTACTGCCTCTTTCAGACTTTTGCGGTGCTGCGGATCCTTCCCCTCTGTACTGCTGTCCTTGCTCGGCTTTTCACCTTCCCATGTTGGGTCAGTGACCTCATTGTCCACCAGCTCCTCTTCCACTTCCTCACTCTGCTCATCATCCTGACTTGACCTAACCACAAACTCAGTGATTGACAACTGTGTCTCATCATCATCCACCTCGAGAATGAATGATTGCCGTTCACCACCGTCATCTTCTTGAGACTGTGAAGGCTCAAGAGGTTGGGAATCAGGGCGGTATATCTCAGGTACCTCTTCAAGCGTGCTTGCCGAGAGAGCCAAACCAAGTACTGGCGATGAAAAGAGGTCATGTGAATATCCGAGTGTGGGATCACTTGTTTGGCCAGACTCGGTGAGGATTCGGTTGACCAGACTCTTGGCTACAGAGACTGGACTTAGTGGAAGAGAGGGGGGTGCTTAACCAACTGGAAGCATTATCTTTAGCAATCCAACCGAACAGCTGTTCGCACTGGTCCGACTTGGACAGTGTTGTCCTGCACGGCCCAGCTGAGTTGGACATAAAGCTGGGGAACGTGGATTTTTTTTCTTTTTTCTGGTGCACTGGCAGCAGCCACAGTTTCTTTGCGCCCAGGGCCATGGCCTCTGCTTGCACCATCAGCATCACGCCCACTTCCCCGTCTCTTTGTGCTCGCCTTCTTCATATTAATGGTTTTGTCTGTAGATATGGCACAGATTGTTTAACTGTCCGCTAAAGACATCGTTTTCTGATGCAGGACAGTACTGGTTACAGAACACCACATATTTTGGACACTACACTATGCCCAGATTAATGAAAGTCGCAATATAGACAGTGTTTATAGATGCTGTTCAGTATTGGATACAAAAACCCACAGATTTTGGACACTTTGCAAGGCCCAGATTAATGGAAGTTGTAATCTACATAGTGTTTCTAGATTCAGTACAGTATTGGATACAAAAACCCAGAGATTTTGGACACTTTACTAGGCCCAGATTAATAGATGTTGTAATATAGACAGTGTTTTTAGATTCAACTCAGTATGGGATACAAAAACCCACAGATTTTGGACAGTTTAGTAGGCCCAGATAATGGAAGTTGTAATATATTCAGTATTTTCAGATGCAGTTCAGTATTGGATACAAAAACCCACAGACTTTGGACACAATTTACTAGGCCCAGATTAATGGAAGTTGTAATATACACAGTGTTTACAGATTTAGTTCAGTATTGGATAAAAAAAATACACATTCTGGACACGTTACTAGGCCCAGATTAATGGAAGTTGTAATATAGACAGTGTTTTTAGATTCAGTTCAGTATTGGATACAAAAACCCACAGATTTTGGACACTTTACCAGGCCCAGATTAATTGAAGTTGTAATATACACACTTGTTTCAAATGCAGTTCAGTATTGGATACAAAAACCCATAGATTTTAGACCCCTTACTATGCCCAGATTAATGGAAGTTGTAATATACACACTTTTTCAGATGCAGTTCAGTATTGGATACAAAAACCCACCAGATTTTAGACACTTTACTAGGCCCAGATTAAAGGAAGTTTTAATATAGACAGTGTTTTTAGATTCAGTTCAGTATTGCATACAAAAACCCACAGATTTTGGATACTTTACTAGACCCAGATTAATGGAAGTTGTAATATACACACTTTTTTCAGATGCAGTTCAGCATTGAATACAAAAACCCATATACCGTAATTTGGACACTTTACTAGGCTCAGATTAATGGAAGTTTTAATATAGACAGTGTTTTTAGATTCAGTTCAGTATTGCATACAAAAACCCACAGATTTTGGATACTTTACTAGACCCAGATTAATGGAAGTTGTGATATACACACTTTTTTCAGATGCAGTTCAGCATTGAATACAAAAACCCATATACCGTATTTTGGACACTTTACTAGGCTCAGATTAATGGAAGTTTTAATATAGACAGTGTTTTTAGATTCAGTTCAGTATTGCATACAAAAACCCACAGATTTTGGACACTGTAATAGGCCCAGATTTATGAAAGTTGTAATATACGCACTTTTTTCAGATGCAGTTCAGTATTGGATACAAAAACACACAGATTCTGGACACATTACTAGGCCCAGATTAATGGAAGTTGTAATATAGACAGTGTTTTCAGATTCAGTGCAGTATTGGATACAAAAAAACAAAGATTTTGGACACTTTACTAGGCCCAGATTAATGGAAGTTGTAATATACACACTTATTTCAAATGCAGTTCAGTATTGGATACAAAAACCCATAGATTTTAGACCCCTTACTATGCTCAGATTAATGGAAGTTGTAATATAGACAGTGTTTTTAGATTCAGTTCAGCATTGGATAGAAAAACACACAGACTTTGGTCACAGTTTACTAGGCCCAGATTAATGTAAGTTGTAATATACACAGTGTTTTAAGTTTCAGTTCAGTATTGGATACAAAAACCCATAGATTCTGGACACGTTACTATGCCCAGATTAATGGAAGCTGTAATATAGACAGTGTTTTTAGATTTAATTCAGTATTGGATACAAAAACCCTTAGATTTTCGATACTTTACTAGGCCCAGATAAATGGAAGTTGTAATATACACACTTTTTTCAGATGCAGTTCAGTATTGGATACAAAAACCCACAGATTTTGGACATATTACTAGGCCCAGATTAATGGAAGTTGTAATATACACACTTTTTTCAGATGCAGTTCAGTATTGGATACAAAAACCCACAGATTTTGGACATATTACTAGGCCCAGATTAATGGAAGTTGTAATATACACACTTTTTTCAGATGCAGTTCAGTATTGGATCCAAAAACCCACAGATTTTGGACACTTTACTTGGCCCAGATTAATGGAAGTTGTAATATACACACTTTTTTCAGATGCAGTTCAGTATTGGATACAAAAACCCACAGATTTTGGACACTTTACTAGGCCCAGATTAATGGAAGTTGTAATATACACACTGTTTTCTGAGGCAGAACAGTATTGGTTATAGAACACCACAGATTACGGATACTATATGAGAACCAGATTATTTGAATTATTAATACTGAGAGTGTTTTCTGAGGCAGGACAGTATTGGTTACAGAGAACACCACAGATTACGGACACTAGATGTGACCCAGATTATTAAAAAGTCAGTCTGCTGATTATGTACAGTATATGTCACTAATAGTTATAAAATAAAAATATCTGGCTGCTGTGAAAAAGACACAGTAGCCCTTAAAAAGATTTTGGGTTCTTTGAAAAGCTTTTGGTATTAAATGCAGCAAATTTCCTTGCCTGCACTATCCGTCCCTTCCTTAGCACAGTTGTCCGTGACACTGCCGTTAAATATATTGTTATTCTAAAACACACCCATACAGTAGTCCTTAAAAGGAAATTTGGGTCTTTGAAAAGTTTTCTCTAACTAAAATCGCTGAAATTCGCTTCCTGCTCTGTCTTTCCCTTCCTACCCAATGCTATCCCTGACTATGACTGATCCGAGCACATGTCAACAGGTGCTATTTAACCTCCGATGACACGTTCCGGCCAGCCAATCACTATAATGCCAGCAGCTAACATGGCTACTGGCATCACAGTGAGGGCAGTACACACCTTTATTGGCTGCTTGAATCACGCGAAACGTGCGAGGCGGAGACTCGAGTATTTAGCTCGAGCACATGCAATACTCAGCAAAGTACTGCCATGTGCCGAGCATAGCGATGCTCGAGCCGAACCGGTACTCGGCCGATCATGCTTACTCATCACTACAGCCAACCAATGATTAACAGAACTGAATGAGGGAGCAGCGACTGTGGTAGTGATCATTCCTCTCCATTAACTTTGCATCAGCCTGTGTAATAGGCTGATGCAAACAAGTGCTAATTAACTTTTCTCTTTTATTTTTTTGAAGCCCCTTGAAATAGAGCAATGTGACGATGCGGCCCCAGACCAAAAAAGGTTGTGCACGCCTGCTTCAGAGGGTAAAGTCCTGAGTTTTCAGTAGAAGAGGAGATAATCCCAACTAAAACTGGGCCCCCTCTTGCCCTGGACCTCATAGCAGTCGCCTGGTCAGCCGCTATAGTAGTTACGCCCCTGGTTAGTAGCGTTGTAATTGTTGGCTCCTACTCCAGACAATAATCAAGAACAGACTCATTTCCTTGTGTTGCATACGCATTTCATTGTTTCAGTACATTTCACTAAAAAATGAAAACCTTAAAAGTGAGAAAACAGCTTTCAGTGATGTAGAAAGAACAATAAAGTAAAGAATGCAGATAAGTCAGAGTTATGACTAGAACACACAAAAGCATCAAGCTGCCCTAACCGAAAAGAAAGAGGCTCTTGGCAAGTGAAAATAAAGTTACACAGTAATTATAGCAAGCAACATGTAAATACTCAAATTACGCAAAATCTTCTCCCTCTGAATATGATATGCTGCTTTAATATTTATACGGGTTTTATTGTGAATGAGCCAATCATATAACTCTATTTATCCAAATCGTTTTGTTGCTCTTGCAATATGCAGCTGCCTGGTATTGCATTAATGCACGCTCTGAGGAGCAGAAGCACCAACCCACACATTAGCTTCCTTATGGCCTTGGGTCTATCAACCTCTCTGGTGAGGCAGCAGTTGTCTTGCAGCTGTCTTCTCCACAGGCTCCCGGAGACTATGCCATATAGAAAAATGTTTTAGTTGCAACAGAAAAAAGCAGATAGAAATCTATTCCAACCTTCCAGCACATTCACTTCTTAACTACAAGTTATAAGATTTTCTTAATATATAAAAGATATTTCAAGAGGGTACACCAGGTTATCGAAGGTATAGAAAGCCAAACTATCACAGCAAAAATGTTCTACCTAATAGGGAATAAACATTCTGCCTGTTTCTTCTACAATGGAAAGTGTTTAATCAATGGCAGATAGACAGGGTCATCATCAGTGGTCTCCACCTGGCAGGAAACTACAATTACTAGCGTGCCCTAATAGTATGTTGGTAGTTGTAGTTTCACAATAGCTGGTGAGCCACAGGTTGGAGTACACTGGTCTGAAGAGGGGACATGCAAGTGAAAGCTCTGTAGAACTTGAGAATTATGACATCTAAAGCCCTTTGCTCCACAAAGTGATTGATATTTCTCCAGCAAAAAATCATATTGTTTTATTGATTTAACTTTAGTTTTAAGCTTTCTTAAATATGTCCAGTGAACTGACAACTGGTCAGTTCTACCCTACAGATTACTTTGGGGGCAATTATGAAATCCTTGGCTCATTACACCCTGATTGCAGTAGGTTTATTTTGATATGGTTATAGACCAGCACAAGTCTTTGTTGAGTTTGGCCTGAGGCACTGAGACTTTTGACCTTCTGCCTCGTATCATTGTTCGGTAGCTATACACTTTCCCTTCTGGTCTGTCTTTTCAGTGTATCACTTTTGTTCTTTTGTTCGTTTTCTTTTTTTTTGTCTTTACCATCTGCCCTTTCTGTTTGTTGTGGAATATCTGTATGTTCTCTTTTGTCTTCTCTTGAATGATGTCCTATTCTCATTCCATATGTTTACAAGGCACTTACTTATGTATTGTGATTGTCCATATTGCCTCCTTTGCTGACTGTGGTCATTTAGGTTCAAGGTGGCCGGGACAGCACCTGCTGCACATTCGTGCTTGTGTGTTTCCACAGTCCCAGCCACCAGAGAGGTTGGCATTTTCCTATAGTGTGCAAGCACAGCCACATTATACTTAATGGGGTCGGACAACATTCCGACAGCGTCCGGTAGTGACCGATCCAGCAGGCTGTTCCGGACCAAAACAGCCTGCCGGATCTGGAAATGCTAGTGTGAAACTAGCCTTATTTTTGTTATTGATGCAGAGCACCACTTACCCATTTCTTGCCATCCCTGGACAACTTCCATAGAGTTTAATGGTATTGCAGGGATTGTAGCAGAAGAAGGTAGTGCTGACTAATTTACTTTATTGAAGAACTAGCCTTATTTAAGTCTTGGGAAAGGAACCCTATTCCAGGCACCCACCATCTACAGAGTGCCACAAGATTCTTTTGCAGTATACCTGTGGTAAGCCTTATAGCCTATAGCCACCACCAATGAATGGCTTCCCGATCTCAGCGCTAGCAGCAGCTCAGGCTTCCTTAGCTGCTGTGCTCACAACTGACCATGGCATCTGAGGGGTCAAATGTCTGAGATCAGCATTATTCATGATAGTACACATTAACCCCAGGTGCTATTTAAAAGGGCAGAAACTCGGTGGCTATGCGCTAGCAAGTGGGCATCATCTGTAAAGACCCGACCAGTAGTGTGCATGTACAGCACTGGTTGTAAAGGTGTTACCCTATTAAATGATCCATATTTGCCAAATCTGTGAACCAAAACCAGGAGCAGATATGGTATAACGGAAAGATTTGCACCTGTTCTTTGTTTTTTCACCCACACCTGGATTTTAACTCACAATCCCTGATGTTTATCACTGACCAAAACAATTACTTGTGAAAGCGGCCTTATTCTCCATACAGTTTAATAGAGAGGTACATGAGCTTGTGGGAACTACTGAGTCAGGCATTTATGGCATGTTTTTAAACAAGGAAATACCTCTTTAATAAAAGTGTAGTCTGTAGATATTGCATAGAATTACCTTATGTAGGAATTATATAATGGATGTTTTTGGTTATGTGACTCATAAGAAAAAAATGGACCAAAATACAGATGTAGCTGAGCTAAACTTGATGGTTAACGCATTAAGTAAACAATGGCAAGAAAATGGTAATTGAGTTTTTCAATGGATTTCAATGGCTTTTGTCACAAGATAACTGTGCCATGTGTTATCAGAGTCAATTTTAGGTCTGTTACATCTGTATGCCTACGGTGGGCTCCTTATTTAGCACTGACAGATGTTTGGGGGAGGGGAAAAGGTTAGAGGCTTATTCCCCTCTATCCTTTGAAAACATGTGCATGCTCAGCCATGTGCATAGGGAAGTCAGGAAGAATAGTTGTTGGTAGAAGCAGCGATCAGCCAACAGCTAGTAAAGCTTTATGACTAGCTATATTCATGTGCGTTAAAAGGGTTGTATAAGATTCAAAGTGTCCTTGTTTATCAAGAAATAGTGTTAGGCCAGTTTCACATCTGGGGCATGGATTCTGACAGGAAGAGAACAGCCTGGAAGAATTCTGATCCATGCAAACGAACTGCCGGCCGGCCCTATTAAGTGTCCGCTGCTGGATCAGGCGGTTGGATTTTCGTGCCGCAGATGTGAAAGTAGCCTTACTCTGGTACAAGGAATGTGCTACTGCAGTTCAGGCTTATTCAAGTGAACTGGACATACATCACCATAAATCTTTATTCCTATAAGTTTGATTCTGTAAGGTGTCTGGATGTTACATCCGCATCCAGCAGACTACCAAACAGAAAACCTGGGCCTAAATACCATACAATACAGTGGGGAATCCCAACAAGTCCTACAAAAACACCTCTCCAAAAGAAAAGAGACTCCAGTAATGCCAATGATATAACATGATTAAATTTTATTCCCAAATTACATGATAAAATACATTCAAATAGCAGCAATACACAAGGCCTAAAATGGCGGAGTCCAAAACTTACTATGTACTATAAAAGTGTTTAGAACATCAATATAAATATGTACCTAGGCACATGGTCAAATCAGTGAATGTTATAATTCCAAAAGTATAGATACCTCCCTGCTAAATAATAGGTATCCATCTATTTAAAAGGTTTATCCCCATTTTCACCTAGGCATCTCTGCTGAAATGACATGTTCTGATGTTCTCCCTTGCCCTGTGCTATATCGTGCAGGGCAAGTGATGTTTGTTTATATTTTTTGCACTGCTAGGCTGAGGCTTCCTCCTATCAGTGTTGCCGGTGATGGGCAGGCTTTAGCGCTAAAGCCCACCTATTAGTGCCGCTGACGTTACCGGGCTCACTGCTAGGTGGAAGCGTCCGCCTAGCTTAACCCATGGAGAGCCCGGTACGTCACCGGATCAACAAAAATAGAAGCCTTTAACCTGTGCGATTCAGTGCAGGGCCAAGGAGAGCATTGAAGCATAAAAATCTGGATATGTCGGGGTTCAGCTCTGAACCTAGACAACCCCTTTAATGGTTAAAAAAGTATCCAAATAGCCCATAGGATTGGACCTACGTGCCCCAACACATACCGTGCAGTGTCGTACATATAGGGGTCGCACTTGCAACAGGGCCCGGCACTCCAGGGGGCCCGGCCACCTGTGGACCCACCCCCCACCCTAAATCATGTTAAAAACGGCTGTACACACATGTAATGGAGCACTCTGATGGGGCCAAGCATGAAGTACAGTGGCAATTTCGGGCCCCATCAGAGCGCTCCATTACATGTATAATATGGAAAGGGGGATGGGGGGCGCGCACTCACTCACAGTCTCACACCCGGCCGGCATTTCTCTTCCATAGTGAAGCAGGGAAACCTCTCTCATCCCTGCTTCACTGATCTTCAGAGCTCAGGAGCTCCCCCTGCTGGCCCCAGATCGCGCTGCTGGCTGTGGGAGGAGATCTGAGAGCCCGGGAATCTGCCTTCAGCACAGCCAGCAGCAGGATGAGTGTGGGAGACTGTCATCAGGGAATAAGGTAAGTATGTGTTTTTTTTTTGTTTTTTTTAAGGCTGCAGACTGGGAGCAAAGGGCAAGTGGGGGGGCCATAACTAATTTGAGGGGGCACCTAAACTGGCATAACTACTGTGAGGGGGGCACATATGAAGGCATAACTATGAGGGGGCACATATGAAGGTATATCTACTGTGAGGGGGCACATATGAAGGCATTTCTACTGTGAGGGGGCAGGTAATCTGGCATAACCACTGTGAGGGGCACATATGTGGGCATATCTAATGTGAGGGACACATAATCTGGCATAACCGCTCTGAGGGGGCACATATCTGGGTATATCTACTGTGAGGGGGCACATAACTGGGCATAAATACTGTGAGGTGCATATAATCTGGCATTATTACTGTGAGGGGGCACATAACTGGGCATAAATACTGTAAGGTGCATATAATCTGGCATTATTACTGTGAGGGGGCACATAATCTGACGTAACAACTCTGAGGGGGCGCATATTTGGGCATATCTACTGTGAGGGGGCACATAACTGGGCATAAATACTGTGAGGTGCATATAATCTGGCATTATTACTGTGAGGGGGCATATATCTGGAATTACTACTGTGAGGGGGCACATAATCTGGTCATTACTACTTTGAGGGGACACATATTTGGCATTACTACTGTGAAGGGGCACATAACTGGGCATAACAACTGTGAGGGGGGCACATATCTGAGTATAACTACTGTTACAGGAACAAAGGTGGGCATTAGTACTGTGTGGTAGCACTAGATTACCCTGCTATACATTGGCATGGCTCAGTCTTACAGGCCAGCACAGCGCCCCCTGCTGGGAATTTCACAGGGGCAGTCGCCATCCCTTACTTATGTGATTTTTTTTTTTTCTCATCACAGGGACCTTGTTCTGGATCCAGCGGATCCAGCGGATTTTGTAGATAAAAGATCAGTCAATCATGTTACTGCTCTGTGTCTCTGCTGTCCGGAATGGGGCTTGGTACTCATTCACGCAGCAGATTAGCCGCACGGAAAGAGCCCTTAGTAGCCCAAAGCTTAAAGTGTAACTGCCATATAATTTTTTTTTTTTTTTGCTAAAGTGTAGGGCAAGTGATAGGTTATATTTTTGTAATATACTTTATTTAGCCAAACGTTTAATTTTAGTAGTAAACTGGGGCTAAAATGGCCCTAAGCTCTCAGAAATGGGGGGTGGGGGTTGCCGGGGAGGGGCCCCCATTAATCAGTTTTGCATTGGGGCCCCATGGATTGTATGTACGCCACTGATACCGTGTCTTCTTCACAATGGAATAACAACACAACAAAAGTAGCTCATATATAAGGTACTGTACAAAAAATTGATTCATAAACACTAGCTGGGATAAGAGTCAAAGGACTTCCCTCCTAAGCAGCATTACAGATGAGGAGCAAGATGGCGGCCACCAATAAACAAACGCTGGCAAACAGCTATCGCATGAATATACAGGAAATGATGCACCAGAAGTACGTCATGCATGCCAAGGTGGAACACAACCAAATTACAGCCACTGTTATGAGGACTGCTTACTATAGGACGTGCATTAAAGTAATATAAATGGAAGTGAAATAAACTTAGCGTGCGTCCTGCATTCCTGGCTGGAGTGCAGGAAATGATAATGCCAGCCATATTCCACCCTGGAAGACAGACACACACGGAGAGTACAAAAACAAAGTTATGCACATACAATCAAGTGAAACTGCTCCATGTCCAGTAAAAGTGCAAAGTGCTCAGTGAGCATGCAGTGCCACACAAAATTAGACAAAGAATAAACATGGAAACCTGATTGTATGAATTATATAACATCATGATAAATAGTACAATACTAATTAATATATTTAAAAATATATAATTCATATTGAAAACTTCACCAACTGAATAGATATTTGAAATAAATTAGTGCTGCCTGATATTGACACTTGTGCCGTCCATACAAATAGTGAGTTAATGTAAATTAATTACAATACTACAATTCAATAAACTCCTAAAAAAGACACCTAAAAGTTCTCCCGGTCTACGATTGATATCCCAAAAAATCTCCAATCAGAAGCCATCCCCTCCTTCATCTTACCATTCCTTCATAGAACATTCCCAGCCTAATAAAAGAAAAAGCGGCAGGCATTACTGACAGTTGGTTACCATTTTGCAGAGGAATATAATCTCAGTTGGTCTGTGTTCCTGCACAGTCTGTGTCATTTCTGTTACTGCTGTTGTTGCCTCCCACCTCCCCACTCTGTGACTGGGTCACAATGTTGACTCCTCATGCAGTTGCCACCCTTCCCACACTGACTGGGCCACTGTGTTGACTGCTCATGTGGTTGCCACCTCACCACTCTGTGACTGGGTCACAATGTTGACTCCTCATGTGGTTGCCACCCTTGCCACACTGACTGGTCCACTGTGTTGACTGCTCATGTGGTTGCCACCTCACCACTCTGTGACTGGATCACAATGTTGACTCCTCATGTGGTTGCCACCCTTCCCACACTGACTGGGCCACTGTGTTGACTGCTAATGTGGTCAAAACATTAGCATACATTACTGATCAGTATTGGATCAGGTAGACACGCCCCCAGAAGAAGAGCGGCAAAACGTACGTTGGGGTTCCCAAGCCCCCTCCAGCTCTGAATTGGTATGTGCTCTATTGCCATGTGCTCGTCTTTTTTAGTGTTGAGCGCGAATATTCGAATAGCGAATTTTTTTAGCGAATATCGGCACTTCGCTAATTCGCGAATATTTCGAATATAGCGCTATAAATTCGCTATTTCGAATATTCGTTTTTTTTGGTTTTTTTTAGTTATATTTTTTTCTTTCCCACCTCCCAAAAGTAGTTCTTACCTGTCCTGAGGATTCCTGGCTTCCTGGCTGCTCTAGTCAGTGCCCGTTGCCGCTTCTGCCGACTTCCGTGCTCATGGAGCGTCCCCATCACCATTGGTACGTCTCCATATACTAAAATGTACTGTCGGATTTGAGGAATTACGTTGAAATCGCAATGCGATTAATTCAAGTTATATTAATCACATTTCGATTACAACTTAGCACTGCTATCTTACATAGGCTAGAATTAACGAATATGGAATATAGCACTAGCAGTGCTAAGTTGAAATCGCAATGCGATTACTTCAAGTTAAATTAATCGCATTGCGAATTCAACTTAGCACTGCTGCTATATTCCATATTCGTTAACGTCGTTCATTCTAGCAAGCTGACCCATTATAAACCCAGCTCTAAGTTGAAATCGCAATGCGATTAATATAACTTGAATTAATCGCATTGCGATTTCAACGTAATTCGTCAAATCCGACAGTACATTTTAGTATATGGAGACGTTCCCATGGTGATGGGGACGCTCCATGAGCACAGAAGTTTATGGTTGGCTTGGTAGAATTAGCGAATAGCGAATATGACGAATGTATTCGTTATATTTCTCAAAACGAAGATAACGAAGTATTCTACATCTTCGTTTTAGCTACCGATTCGTCAACTTCGCTAATTCTAGCAATCAAATAGGAGGGTTGACTATAGAGACAGCTGTGTTAAATTCGCCATGCGATTTTTTTTTTTTTTAATAGAATAATTATATTACTTGATATAATTATTATAATTATTCTATTTATTAAAAAAAAAAATATATAATCGCATAGCGAATTAAACACAGTTGTCTCTATAGTCAACCTTCCTATTTGATTGCTAGAATTAGCGAAGTTGACGAATAGGTTGCTAAAACGAAGATGTAGAATACTTTGTTATCTTCGTTTTGAGGAATATGACGAATACATTCGTCATATTCGTCATCTTCGCTATAATTCTAGATATGAAACCAATAGGAAAGTAGCCTTAAGTTAAAATCGCAATACGCGATTATTTAAATCTCATATTAATCGCGATAACTAGAATAATGACGAATATTCGATTTCGACAAATATGAAACAAATATTCTTTCGAATATTCGCGAATTTCGTCGAAATCGAATATGGCACCTGCCGCTCATCACTAGTCTTTTTGTGCTTTTTAGTCTGATTATGGCCTTTTGGACTGGATTGAACAGGGCTGATCCCCTCTTCATATTAAGCTGATCACTTTGATGTCTGAGTCTGACCAATTGTCCGTACTACATTGAGGTTATTGTTATATTACTTTTGCAGGCACATGGTTGGCCTCTGACATCAATCAATTGGGTATGTACTATAAGGGATAGGTTTAGGGGTCTAGTACTCTTTATTTAGTACAATTATTACTGCACAGGTGGTACTTAACAACATCACATATGTGAATTTTTAGTCTGGTGGGGTATAATCATCTACCATAGCACCTACCTGCAATGTTTTTAATATTGTCTTTGATATTACCACTAGTGTATGTCTAATTGTGGACACTCAATAAAGATGCTTTTTTATATTATACATGTGTGGCATTTTTGAATAGGTTTTCTGCTCATGTGGTTGTCACTCTGTGACTGGGCTTTTATGTTGACACCTCATGCAGTTGCTACCTCCCCACTCTGTGATTGGGCCATTGCGTTGACTTCTCATGCGGTTGCCACCCTCATCACTCTGTGACTGGGCCACTATGTTCAATCCTCATGAGGTTGCAACATCATCACTCTGTGGCTGGGCCACTATGTTAAATCCTCATGCAGTTGCCACCCTCCCAACACTGTAACTAACCACTATGTTGACTCCTCATGCGGTAGCCTCCTCACCACTCTGTGTCTGAGCCATTGTGCTGACTCCTCATGTGGTAGCCTCCTCACCACTCTGTCACTGAGCCACTATGTTGACTCCTCATGCAGTTGCCACCCTCACCACTCTGTGGCTGACCACTATGTTGACTCCTCATGCAGTTGCCACCTCACCATTCTGTGATTGAGCCACTAAGTTGCTTCCTCATGCGATTGCCCCCTCATCACTCTGTGACTGGGCCACTATGTTGAATCCTCATGCAGTTGCCACCCTCCCAACACTGTAACTAACCACTATGTTGACTCCTCATGCAGTTGCCACCTCACCACTCTGTCACTGAGCCATTGTGTTGACTCCTCATGCAATTGCCACCCTCATCACTCTGTGACTGGGCCACTATGCTGAATCCTCATGAGATTGCCACGTCACCACTCTGTGACTAGGCCATTATGTTGACTCCTAATGTGGTTGCCACCCTCACCACTCTGTGACTGAGCCACTATGTTGACTCCTTATGCGGTTGTCACCTCACCACTCTGTGACTGGGCCATTTTATTGACTCCTCATGCGATTGCCACCCTCCCCACTCTGCGACTGGGCCATTATGTTGACTCCTCATGCGGTTGCCACCTCACCACTCTGTGACTGGGCTATTATGTTGACTCCTCATGCAGTTGCCACCCCCCTCCCCCACACACACACACACTCTTCTCATCTTTCAGAAAAATGAAAAACACATGGTTTTCTTATCTTCTCAACTATTTTGCATCCGCATATACTTGTGATTTGGAAGCCAAAAGCAGAAGGGGGTAGAAAACAAAGAAGACATGCAAGTTTTCCAATCACGTGTCAATTCTGTTTTGCAGCCTATCCTGTTTTTTTTTTTTTTGGGCCTTAGCAATACTGATGGATTACTGACCAAATGCTGACCGTGTGAAGGGGGATGCTCAAAAGACAAGATCTGTTCTTTTGGGGTTGTTATTGTGACGGCTCATAAGAAGGGAAAAATAAACAGTGAAGTCAACACAAACTTAATGCTGACACCCTCTCCACTCCACTGTCATGGGGCCACTACTTGTATCAGCGTGTATCAGAACAGGATTTGTAGAAATCTATGCGGAATCAGCTGACAGTGTAAATGGAGTGCACTCTTTCACTCTATAGTACAAACTTGGGCCACTGCATGGTTCTTTATACCATTTTTATTGGTCAGTTTTGGCCCATAACTGACCAAATAAGTGAAGTGTGAACTTATTCTAAGAGTGACGCCTGTCAGCTGTCTGTCATACTGACGCAAAGTAACTGTTTCACTACCAGAGTGGACTAGCTATGCACGTTTCTGCAATGCAATGCATAGTGTTGTACACCAATATACAGGCTTTTCTGCAACTACTTCATCACAAATAAATTTGGATAAAATCAAATGTTGGGGGGAAAATTTGTCGAAGCGTCCGAATTAACTTGTAGAAAACTTCACTCTTAGTAATAGGTCTTGAAATTCTTCCAAATGTGCTCCTAAAGTGGACATGCTGCAGCTACCAGTCATAGTTTAAAAGCCGACAAACCCCAGTGCACACTCAACATGCAAAAGAAATATTGATGTGACATTTTTATTCCAAAACTGATTTTAAATCACATATGAACATACCCTAATGTTGGATAATTTGAGCTGGAGTGACAAGCCAGATTTTACCTTTTAGTTTTTTCCCTATACAAAATATCTAACATATACTCTGCTTACAAGCCACAGTCTAAAGCACTGACTGCATGTTCAATCATACTGAGCCTGTCTTAAAGGAGAAAGCAGTAATACATTTTGCCATTCTGTTCTTTGGTATCATGTACATTTTTCACTTAACCCCTTGTACAACACAAATGCTGCTAGAGAAGCAATTTTAATACTAGAAATTTCCATTTTGTTCCATTGACCTGCCACCCATGCAGTTTATGTATGAGAATTTGTGGATCACAGGTTTAAATGTCGCTATGGTCAAGTTAGTCATCCTTCATAATCGTATTTACAGGAGCTTTGTAAAAGTGTTATTTTTTTCTTATTGCTTCATTTATACAGGTCAGATGAGGTGCAGATTAGTTCTAGCTTAAAACTGGGGATGGATATTAATGCGTTGGTGACCACCAATACACCATTTTAAAGTGTTCACTAATGGGCCTTAGGCGAGGCTGCCACCTTTTTTGGTGGCCTAGTCAAAACCCTGTACTAATATCCCATACAGAGGAAAGCAGGGGCTCCTGAGAGCTAGGCTCCTACCCTAATAACCCAGATTAGCAGAAGCACTGATATGGGTTGTTTAACCCTTTAAAAGACATAGTCAATAGCGACTGCAGCCTTTAAGTGGTTTATTGGGAGGGGTCTCCCTCTCTCAGGCATAAGCACCCTACAAATGGGAATGTGGAGAGCACATGTCGTTGCATTGCAGCTGGGGTCCTAATGAAGACCCCCAGACCTGCCTGCAGTGTATGCCTATCGGGCATCTGTGATATCTCAGCATAGTACTGCAGTACAGTGCATTATAGAAGCGATCAGGAGATCGCCTGTTAAAGCTCCCTTGTGGGACTAAAAAATGACTAAAAGAAAAGTTAAAGTTTTATTAAATAAATAAAAATCTCCTCATTAAAAAATACACCATTTTATATTGAAAATATGCTATTTAATGGAAAAAATCAAATCCCCTCCACATATTTGGTATCGCCACATCAGTAACCACCTGCACTACACAAGTATAACATCATTGATTTTGCACGTTGATCAAAAAAATGGCATACAAAATGATCAAAAAGTGTTTTGTATCCCAAAATGATACCAATGAAAGGTACAAGGCGTCCTGCAAAAATCAAGCCCACACAGCTATGTAGAAGAATAATAAAAAAAGTTATAGTGATGGCAAAAACATTCTCTTCTTTTTTAAGAGTTGTTTTAGTGCAAAAGTAGTTTAACTTAAAAAAAACTATATGTATTTGGTATCACTGTAATCGTACTGACCCAGGGAAAGATGTTGTGACAATGGCAGTTGGCAGCCGCCGACGTGCAGCGCACCCTGCTATGTACCTCAGTCGAACTGCACGCAAGGCTCCTCCTCTCCACTGAAGGCTCCATCCCACTTTCCTGCACTGCCGCAGGCAGCGACAGCTTCAGTTGCACCTTGTAGGAGCCGCACGCATCCTGGTTCTTTAAGGGTTCGTGCACGCCCTTGATTCCGACCTCTCTTCAATCCCGGCCAGGCACCACCTTTATAAGGATGCTTCCTCCGTCCTGCAATGGCTGAGCAATATTGGAGTTTTTTACTGCGAAGGTTGCAGCTAGTTCCTGCATTGATATCCTGTTTCCGACCTCAGCCTGTATCCTAACCTCGTCTCTGTTTGATTCTCCTGTACCTTGCTGCTTTCAAGTATACGACCTGGACTGTCGATCACGCCTCTGTCTGCTGTGTAGATCATCACACCTGATGCACCTGTGCTTCTCAGCTCTGCTGTTCTAACAGCTTCAGCTCTGCTTAGCCACTTAGGGCTCTTTCACACTTGCGTTCTGAGGATCCGGCGGGCACTTCCATCCTGCCGGATCCGTCAGAATGCAAGTGGACTGACAGCATTTGAAGACTGATCAGTTTCCTGATCAGTCTTCAACATGCTTTCACTGTTACCATGGCAGCCAGGACGCTACTGGAGTCCTGGCTGCCATGGTACTCAGCAGCAGTGTACTTACCTGCGCTGCGGCCGCTGGGTGCTCCTTAATGACGTCACAGGTCCGGGCAGCGCATAGATCAATGCGCCGCCCGGACCTGTGATGTCATAATGGAGCGCCCGGCGGCCGCAGCGCAGGTGAGTACACTGCTGCGTTGTACTTACCATGGCAGCCAGGACTCCAGTAGCGTCCTGGCTGCCATGATAACCAATCGGAGCCCCAGCTTACACTGGGGCGCCGATCGGAACGGCTGCTGCGCATGAGCAGCGCTAAACGTCGGATCCGGCGATGCGCCAAATCGACGTTTAGCTTAATGCCGGATCCGGAATAATGCTTTTCAATGGGCATTAATTCCGGATCCGTCCTTGCGGCATGTCTTCCGGCTTTTTGGACGGAGACAAATCCGCAGCATGCTGCGCTTCTGTCAACGTCCAAAAAACGTTCACATATTGAACGGAAGACATCCTGATGCATCTTGAACGGATTTCTCTCCATTCAGGATGCATGGGGATTATCCTGATCAGTTTCTTTCAGTCCTAGAGCCCCGAGGACGGAACTCTAGGACGGAAAGAAACAACGCTAGTGTGAAAGAGGCCTTACTCAGCTCTTCTTCATCCAGCTAAAGCTTGCTCCATCTTTCCCCGGTGCTTGCATCGGGGCATTCTGGCCAGCCCGGCCAGCTGCCACTTAACCGGGACCACTCTTGCGGTGGCAACCTTGTGTCTCCCCTGCAGCTGAGACCAGCTTCCGCATCCAGGAGTGGGATAAAGGGTGAAGACCAGGGGGGAACTTGGATTCCACTCCCAAGTTTGGCCCAAAGTCAAACCGGTAAGTGGCACAGCGGGTCCACACCCGTTGAAGCGTTACAAATGTTATTATGTTATTAATGCCAAAAAATGAATGCAACAAAATTTATAATTTAAAACTCAGTGGCAGTATTGCTGTTCTTTCCCCATCCCCCATAAAGAGCTAATAAAAGCTAAACAGTAAGTTCTGGGTACTTCAAGTGGTGCCACTAAAAACTAAAATTGTCCCCCAAAAAACAAGCCCTCATTAGGCTACATACGGCTACGTCAATGGAAAAATATTTTTTTTTATAGATGTTGGATGAAATGATGAAATTTTTTTAAAAAATGCGTAGGCAGTAAGGTCCAAAACAGGCTGGTCACTAAGGGATTAAGGTGAAGAACAGCATAAAGAAAAACACATTTCCTCTCTTTTTGTTTGGATCTCACATTGGTTTTGGCAGAAACGGCATGCAATAGTGCAATGTATAAATAATATGTAAAGGGTTTTTCCATTACAGAACATATCTTCAGACAGCTGATCGGCTATTGGAGAGGTGTTGGCACTCCGGTGATTGCTACATCCCTTTCATTGTTTATCACACATTCTTATAGTAGTGGCTGTCCTGATATTGCAGCTCAGTCCCATTTATTGTATCCTGTAATACCAGGCACAACCTCTGCTAAAAATATGGAGCTGGGCCTGTTAAACAATGAGGATCGCCACAGCCCATCCAACAGCAGGGATTCTGGAAACTGGCCCCAGGCCCCCACCAATCTTATCATATGGATAGGCCATCAGAACCAGATAATCCTATTAAAACAGGACCTTTCACCAAAAAAAAAAGTGTAATAGTTATATTACCTTTTAGGGGACCTGCCCCTGAAGTCTTCACCATATTTTTTTTTTAAATGACCCCCCGTTTGGCCGCCTTTGTCCCCGATATGTTCTGCGCCTCATATGCAAATGAGGCACAGAAAGTTATAGTAGGCGTCTCCTCGGATGTTCTGGTTGGCGTGCCTGGGCGTTTCTCCTCTCCCCCTGGCTGCAAGCGCATCCAATAACAGCGCTCGGCTCTTAGCCAGGGAGAAGCCATGCCGGAACCCACCCATCTTGGTACGCTCGCTACGCTCCTCTTCTGCGCTGGGGAATCCAAGATGGCGCGGGTTCCGGGACTCGGCAAGCTCAAGTTCTCGTGGTTCTCGCGAGAACTTGAGCTCCTTCTCCATGGCTAAGAGCCGAGCGCTGCTATTGGATGCGCTCGCAGCCAGGGGGAGAGGAGAAACACCCAGGCACGCCAACCAGAACATCTGAGGAGACGCCTACTATAACTTTCTGTGCCTCATTTGCATATGAGGCGCAGAACATATCGGGGACAAAGGCGGCCGAACGGGGGGTCATTTTAAAAAAAATAATATGGTGAAGACTTCAGGGGCAGGTCCCCTAAAAGGTAATATAACTATTACACTTTTTTTTTTTTTGGGTGAAAGGTCCTCTTTAACTCTTGGAAGAACATCTGTCTCAAATTGTTTCTTGCTGACTCTTCCATTTATTTTTGTTATAACATGTATACAGTTATAATAAGCATATATAACTCATATTAAACTGTATATTGGTTACTGATTTCAGATGTAGGCCACTAACTTTATGTTTTTCTGACTTGTACACCCATCATTATATTGTTCCTTACGCTTCATTGACATCTATTTAGAAATATTTTTCTCTTCCTATGTGAATTATGTGTGTTCATTGTGGTGGTATGGAAAAATATTTATCTTTCACTGTAGATGAGAATAATCTAAGGGGACGTTCACACATCTTTTAATGCAGCCAAAATTTTGGGGCAGATTCTGTACTGAAAAGCTGCTGGGCAGCTGCTGGAATCCTCTTACCATTGCTTTCTATGGAAGGTTGTGTTTCATGGCCGCAATGTGTCCTTTTGTGGCATTTCGTTGCTAAGGATATGCTGCCTAATCACCCGATAGAAAATGCCGGTTGTTAGGCAGTGTAAAAGGGTACGACCACGTTTCCCAGTTGTGATGTGGTTGTGATGCGGTCGAGTACCATGTGGCTCTGTTGGCCACACCAGGCTCTAAACCAGGCATCCTCAAACTGCGGCCCTCCAGATGTTGCAAAACTACAACTCCCAGAATGCCCTGCTGTAGACTGATACCTGTAGGCTGTTCAGGCATGCTGGGAGTCGTAGTTTTGCAACAGCTGGAGGGCCGCAGTTTGAGGATGCCTGCTCTAAACTAATGAGACAACACTGTTTAGCCAGTCTGCGTTGTTAATGGTGGCATGGTACCTTCAATACTGCACAGCCATTAACAATGCAGACTGACTAAACAGAGTGGTCTCATTAGTTTAACTAGAGACAGCTGAGGCCCACACGACTAAGTGCCATGTCCATGTCGCATCCGGCCTTGATATCTGTCTGCTTATGAACAACCAAATTATCATTACATAACTGAACAGCTAAAAGTTGGATTGGCAATGTACTGGCACTGGCAGCAGTCAGGTTATGGTATTCCCATCGGAACCCCCGGACTCTGGTGTCTGAGGAACCCAATAGACACCAATGTTATATGTGACACATGGTAGGTGAGGAGCCCTGTTACAGATGTTAGCATGGCGGAGGCATGTGATAGTATTGTAGATAAATGACAATATTCCGTCAGTTTCAGCCTTGCCATCAAAGCGATGTAATATTGGTACATGGATAAATGGATTTAAATCTCCTTCTGGCTAGTTTCCACGTTTCATTTGTTTTGCTATATTTTGACTGTTTGACTTGATTAGCTAGTAAATAATTATGTATATTCATCTCACATTTCTATGTGCCAAATGTTATCATTAGTTTCTTTTCCATATTTTTTTTAATTGCCACTTATTAATTTAACTATACATGGTAAAATCAGACATCTAAAGTTTTAAAAATCCTTACGAGACCGTAAAAAGTAATAGTTAGACCACAAAAAATAAAATAAAATTTTAAAGTACCTGTAAAATGATGGGAAGAGCAGCCAAAGTATTCCCAACAGAAAGGAGTAGTTCAACTGTATATAATATTTTTCATTCACCTCTAATAGAGGCAGACCACGCAACTGTTATGGGGCCCGTGAGGGAAGTGGGCTGTGGAGGAATTACGATTAGCACAACAGCTTCGTCCAGAGTCCTTGCCAGGGCTTCTGGCTCAGCCTTTCAGCTCCCCTCAGTTTTTGTCCCATGCAGGATGTGCCCCAGCTTCCCCACTCCCCCCCCCAGCAAGGGCCGGATCCTACTATGAGGAGATGCCTCCAGCATCAGGCTGCAGCCTGCACATGTCCTCTGTGGCTGAACTGCTGAGGAGAGGTCCGTTTTTCAGAAGCTACAACAGGAGGTGTTGCTGCCATCAAAAGCCTCCCCAGTGCTCCCCTCCCCCACTCTGCTCCTTTTCCCTGTCCTGGCACACTGCAGAGTCCTCCTCTGCTGTTATGTGATCCATGTGCAGCAGTCGGGACAGAGGAAGGAGGGAAGAGAGCCTGCTGCACTGCCTGCTGAGGAGAAGATGTGCTTCCATCAATCCTGACTGTATACCCTAGAGACCTGCTCAGAAGGTAAGTGTCTGCCAGTGTATAGAGTTGAGTGGACACCTGGATGGTCGGGTTCGAGAAATTCGGCCAAACTTTGCGGAAATGTTCGGGTTTGTGATCCGAACTTGACCCGAACTTGACCCCGAACCCCATTGAAGTCAATGGGGACCCGAACTTTTGTGCTCTAAAATGGCTGTAAATGAGCCCTGGAAAGGGCTAGAGGGCCGCAAAAGGCAGAAAAATGTGGGTAAGTGCCCTGCAAACAAATGTGGATAGGGAAATAACTTAAAATAAAATAAAGGTTAATGTCACCCACCAAAGCAACAGACGATTATCTGAAATGTAGGCCCCTTAAACCCAGATATCGGAGAGGGCAATGCATGGCAAAAGAGGCTTCATGTCAGCCAGCAATTGAACTTCCCATTTTCAGTAATTTAGGCCCCTGGCACCCAGACAGAGGAAAGAGCAATGCACGGCAAAAAGAGGTTAATGTCACCCACCAAAGCAACAGGCAATTTTCATAAATGTAGGCCACAGCCACCCAGACAGAGGAGAGAGGTAAATGCACGGCAAACAGACCCAGAACAAGGAATTTTTAAATAAAACACAGAAAAGAAGTATTTCACTGCTTTTAATAAAACATTGGTATTTCTACGCTGTATGCACATGTGGTTTGTGGAGCAAGAATATTGCTTTTTTTCCCACAAATAAAAATGTATTCACTATTTCACTGCAGAAATGTCAAATGTGTATTTGGGTGGTGTATTTGGAACTGCTTTGTGGACCAGGAATACTTCTATTTTTCCCAAAAATACACTGAGGCTCTATTTCACGGCAGAAATGTCAAATGTGTATTTGGGTGGGGTATTTCAAACTGTTTTGCGGACCACAAATAAAGTTTTTTTCCCAGGAAACACACTGATGCACTATTTCCCTGCAGAAATATTAAATACCGTATTTTCCGGCGTATAAGACGACTAGTGTTGAGCGCAAATATTCGAATTTCGAATATTTATCGTGAATATCGGCACTTTGAAAATTCACGACTATTTCGAATACAGTGGTATATATTCGTAAAAACGAATATTTGTTTTTTTTTGTTTTTTGTTTTTTTTTATCTGAACCCATTACCTAGTATATCTACCTGCTTCTTGCTTGTTGTGGGCCAATGTGAGAAGGCTGCAATATTATAGTCTGTAGTGAATTAGAATATTTCATTTTTTTTCTCCTATGCAAAAGTGCGAAAAATATTCTAACACCCGAATATATAGCACTACAGAATGTAGTGCTATATATTCGTTTTTTAGAATATTCGTCATTGTTTCCAATTTAATGTGAGCAGTCATTGGCCCAAAAGCAAATTGCGCAGGGAGGAATCATGACTTCAGATGGGAAAAAATGACGAATATTCTAAAAAAGAATATATAGCACTATGTTCCATAGTGCTATATATTCAGGTTTTAGAATATTCACATTCCGCGAATATTACATTGCCGATTTTTCACAATCAATAGAATAAACTCGAATACGAATATTCGCGAATATAGGACGAATATTCTAACAAATATTAGCGAAATATCACGAATTCGAATATTGCCCCTGCCGCTCATCACTAAAGACGACTGGGCATATAAGACGACCCCCTACTTTTCCTGTTAAAATATGGGGTTTGGGCTATACTCGCCATATAAGACTACCCCTCTTCCAACTCACACCAAATAAAAATTATACAGACAATCCGAGCATGAGAAAACCACGGAGAGCAGGGAGAGGGGGCTGCTTCAGGAGCGACTGGCTGGGATGCAACGGACAGTGGCTCAGCTAGAGGGCGCCTGTCTCTGAAGCTGGAGAAGGACAGCTTTTCAAGTCCGGCTTGGAAGTAAAGAGGACCTTTCACTGGTTCAACAATTGTTAGATAATGATATATACCGTATGTGTAGAGCGGCGCCCAGGGATCTCCCTGCACTTAATACTACTGTCCCTGGGCGCCGCTCTACACATACATATCATTATCTAACACGCAGTATACTGGTGTATAAGATGACCCCCGACTTTTGAGAAGATTTTCATGTGTTAAAAAGTAGTCTTATATGCCAGAAAATACAGTATGTATTTGTACGCTGTCTGCACAACTGTTTTGAACTCCAGGAATATGTTGTTTTTTTGCTAAAAATGTGGACCAGGAATACTTCTATTTTTCCCAAAAATACACTGATTCTCTATTTCACTGAAGAAATGTAAAATATGTATTTGGGTGGTGTTTTTAACACTGGTGGACCAGGAATACTTCAATTTTTCCCAAAAATACACTGAGGCTCTATTTCACGGCAGAAATGTCAAATGTGTATTTGGGCGGTGTATTTCAAACAGTTTTGTGGACCAAGAATAAAGTTTTTTTTTCCTGAAACACACTGATGCACTATTTCCCTGCAGAAATATTAAATATGTATTTGTACGCTGTATGCACAACTGCTTTGTGAAGCAAGAATATTGCTTTTTTCCCCACAAAAAAAAATGATTCACTATTTCACTGCAGAAATGTCAAATGTATATTTGGGCTGTGTATTTCAAACTGCTTTGGGGACCAGGATCACAGCTTTTTATCACAAAAATACTGCAGAAATTGAATATATGGTTTAGTGCATTGTATACACAAGTGCTCTGTGGCACCACAGGTCCCAGACTAGACAAATGGACTATGTCACCCCTTAAATATACCAAAGGTAATGTAGGGGACTTGAGCAGCCAGAAAAAAAAAAGCATTTTTTCCTTCACTGAGCTACCAAAAAGGATTAAGCTGATGTCCCTGCCAGGCTGATAGACATGCAGTACGCTGCAGTGGCCAAAATAGCCGCCGACCCCCACCTCTGTAACAGATGGATTTTTAAAAAAAATTCCTTGGCAGTGGCTGGGTACAGAAATGTAGGATTTCTGAAGCTCTCTCCCTCTCTATTTGCTGTATCTTATGGATTAATGTACAACTGGTTCTGCAGATTTCTTCCCTAATCTGTCCCTCACAGAAGCGGCAGCATCCTATCCCTACTCTGAGAAGGGCAGAGTGACGTGTGGCGCAACGTGACTCCAGCTTAAATAGAGGCTGGGTCACATGCTGCACTCAGCCAATCACAGCCTTGCCATTAGTAGGCATGGCTGTGATGGCTTCTTAGGGCAAAGAAGTAAAACGCTTGCTGATTGGCTCTGCAGCCCTCAGGAAAAGGGAAGAATCGCCAAACAATGGACCCGAACCCGAACTTTTATGAAAATGTTGGGGCTCGGGTCCGGGTCCGGGTCCCGAACACCCCAAAATTTGGTACAAATTTCGCTCAACCCTACCAGTGTAAAATGTATGTATGTGTTTACATATATGTACATGTGCCTGTGTAGTGTACTGCATTCTGTACATATGTATGTGTGTGATATATGTATGTGTAATTGTCTAAGGCTACTTTTACACTTGTGCTAGCAGGGTCTGGCAGGCTGCTCCCCTGACGGATCTGTGCTAACGCTAGCCCATGTGTGCCGACGGAAGTCCGCTCTGGCCCCTTTCACTATAAGCATGGTGCAGTTTTTGTCTGGCCACCTCTCGGCATGTTTGCCGTGCTGCGGTTTCATCTTGAGCCCATCCCCATTATATTCAAACAATAACCACCAATATTTTTAGGGTAGGGTATAGAAAGGAATTTTGTGTCAAAGGAAAATTACCCTATAAAACGTAACTTTTAATATAATTAACAAGATAGAGCTAAAAACAACCCCAAGTGATAAATAGATATTCAATGATTGGGTCCACATAGCAGAAGTACCCGATATATATGTAAAACATAGGCTTGCGACATAGACTACCTCAACAAACACACATATGGTCACAAAAATTGGTCAAAGCATCAACGATTTTTTGGATTGCTCACGATACCGATGACCAAAGGATTCATTATGTGAGGAGGGTTTTGGAAAGTCAGCACACTGGAAGAGATGGTTAGTCGGGATGATGTTTTCCCTAGGGTCACCCTGCGGGCTATCCCTGCCTACAAGCAGAGCACCCGCCCCGAAAGGGGCGACCCCACTTCTCGGTGGCTAAACCCTGTATCGCTAGCCCTATTAATGCACTGTAACAATCCTGGTCCCGACGCGTTGGTTCATCAGGGGACATAAGCCAGAGCTGATAATGTGATCTTAGAGGATAATGGCAACCATTGATGTGAAGGCGCACTGGCTGAGCGCTTACCCCCTGTTTAAATACCCACCATGATTAAAATGTTGCCGGCTGTGATGAGAAGGCCGGACGCTAGGTGATGGACGTCACTTCCGCCGTTTGAACCGCAAGGAAGTGACGTCACATCACTGAAAAACTGTAATTACAGAACATAAATACTAGAATTATGCTGATAATGTACCGACACAAAAGAGCGAATGGGATTAATCTAAAAAGTAACCCCTAATTTAAGATAAAGATGTCGCGTGTGATAGAGAGCGTGTGGAGGCGGAAGTGATGTCACTTCCGCTAGTTAAAACGCAGAATGACGCAAAATTCCGCCCTTTCGGAACGCATCACAAAAATCAATGATACAGGTAAATGCAACACTTCTTCCGCTCTTTGAGACACAGCTTGACGTAATTTCCCTCCATTGGAACGCATAGCGTTCTGTATTTGATACGATCGTAATATATGGCGACTGACTTCAATAAGATACAGTGCCTAATGATAATGCTACATTTGAGGGGTGGGGGGGGTATAGTCCTAAGAAAAGTATACTGTACCAATGTGTCAACAGTGGTGTATGTTAATTTGGGGTGAAAGACATGTATATAAGCCTAGTGGCCAAAATGAAAAAATGTGTGTGAATATAGGTTGCCAAAATAAGTGTGGGGGGGGATTAATGGGGAGATTAGATATCCCTCTGTCCTAGAAATTAATTACAAAGGGATCCCCTATCGGATAATGTACCTCTTGTGTATGGTGACACTAAATAATGGCAGAAATAACAGGTACAGCTTAATAGGGTCCCTGATGAAACAATCATGTAACACTGGTTAAAAGCTAGAGATAGAAAGGTATTTCAGAGAAAGCATGTAAATGATATCTGTTTATTGAGTCCTAGTGGAACCACTGTCCGCAGACGGTGGATCCACTGCGCCTCCTTTTGAAGAATCCGTCTATCCCAGTCGCCTACCCTATGTGGTTTGGGGACGACTTCTATGACCTGGAAAGTGAGTGACCTTGGATTTCCTCCATGATATTCATGAACATGACGGGCTATGGGTTTATCCCGTCGATGTCGAACATCACCAAGGTGATCACCGACCCTCCGCCTCAACTCCCGCTTAGTTTTTCCAACATAGCTAAGCGGGCAAGTGCATGTACAGAGATAAATGACTCCCTCGGTTTTGCAGTTGGCAAAATCCCTCATAATGTAGAACCGTCCAGTTGAGGCACTTTTAAAGTTTTTGGATTTGTAAATGAACGGACAACAAATGCAGTCCGTACCACACTTAAAAGTGCCACTTGGTCTGCGATCCAACCAGGTTCCCTCTTTCTTTGGTGGAACGTAGTGGCTATGAATTAGCCTATCTCTAATGGACCTTCCCTTACGATATGTAACAAGGGGCTTAGGTGGGATCACATCGGCCAGGGTGGTATCTGACGGGAGAATGCCCCAGTGGCGTTTTAAGATGTTGAAAACTTGATGATTTTGCTTATCATAAGTGGCAATAATGCGGGGGGGGGGCATTTAGTCTCTTTTCTATCATTATTAGGGGTAAGGAGGGAGTGTCTGTCCTGTTTTAGGGAAAATTGATAAGCAGTTCTTACTGTTTCCCTCGGATAACCCCTTTGGGTAAACCGTTGTTCCAAATCCCGGGCCTGGGTATGAAAGGATTGGACAGATGAACAGTTTCTGCGAGCCTGCAGAAACTGCCCTTTGGGAATACCTCTTTTAAGGCTAGGGGGGTGATGGCTCTCCCATCTGAGGAGACTATTCGTTGAGGTTGGCTTTCGGTAAGTCTCCGTATGCAATATCCCATCCTCTTTATAGATACGGACATCCAAAAAATTGATACTCTGTTCATGACTTTCTGAGGTGAATTTGAGGCCGATGGTGTTTTGATTCAGCTCTTGAACAAACGATTGGAAAAGGCCGGTGGACCCATCCCATAATATCAGTATATCATCAATATACCTTCCCCAAAAGAGGATATGGTATATGGTATTCGCTGAATACAATGGTGTCCTCCCACCAACCCAGGAAGAGACACGCATAACTGGGGGCACATGGGCTCCCCATAGCGGTCCCCCTGAGCTGGTGGAAGAACATGCCCTTAAATGTGAAGTAATTATTGGATAGAATAAACTGCAATGTTTCCAAAACGAAGGCACTGTGGACCTTAAGCTGTACATCCCTGGTTTTTAGGAAGTGTTCAGTGGCCATCAAACCATATTTGTGTGGTATGCTCGTATACTCGTATATGCCTCCACATCTATAGAGGCCAGTAAAACGTCTGTGTCCACTGTAAGGTGTTCTATCTTCTGCAAGAGATCAGTGGT
The DNA here is from genome assembly GCA_033119425.1 of Bufotes viridis. Lineage (NCBI taxonomy): Eukaryota > Metazoa > Chordata > Amphibia > Anura > Bufonidae > Bufotes > Bufotes viridis. The sequence goes on along the minus strand of CM065594.1, from coordinate 181,744,268 downwards.
ATCTCTTATATATGAAGGCAGGATTGAGACAAATGGATTAAGAATTTTGTCAACACCAAATTCCTCGATTGAATTGCGAGAAAAGAGTTTCACTCCTTTTGGAATTCGTCATCAAGTAAGTCCGACGCCAGATTCTTAACCAGAGACAAGCCCTTGGGAATGAGGCCCTTTTCAATGTACTGCGTTAAAGACATGATTTGCCATTTATTACGTAGATGTTTTTGTAAAAGCTTTTCAAGCTCTCTGAATATATCATCTCTTCCCCTAATTGTATTATCAGAGGCATCTACATTGAGATCTAATGTAAACGTATCTATTTTCTTATATTTTGTCTCCATATGTTCCCAAATATTCATTGTATCCAATGGGAGCACAACCGTATTGGGCGACAATAAAAAAAAAGACGTTGAAAGTGGTTTGGTGGCTTACCTAATGGATACAACAAAAATGGGTGCACACCTCACTGGACTCGCCTGTCCCAAAGAAAGCAAAATTATATAAATTATGGAGGGGCACTCATTAGAAGGGAATATGGTCATAAATATTGCATAAAATATTTATTAAGATACTCTGTATATAATAGAAAATAAATGATATAAAACCTAAAATGACATAATATCACAACAATAACAAAAATGCTGAGGTAATATAGCGTATTGTAGCATGGCTAAAATAAGTCTTGTAGACCCCTGTGGAGTCTTATAGGTCCGTAATCACCACACAAAACGCAGTCACCACAAACTGCTGAAAGAATATGTTGTAATCTAGACACATTAGAAAAGGATATAATATATAAAAAAGCGAAAAAAAAATTAAATTCTGCGAATAATAAAGACAATAATGAAAGAAAAAATACCCAAGAAAACACACAGATTATAGGCAGGACTCACCCCAACCCTTTAGATTCTATTAGTTTTCCCACTTCTAATAGATATGAAACACTAGCTTCCCCTCATTTTTTAGACGCAACTCCTCCCCATCACAATCCTAGAAGGAGAACCATCCGAACACCAACCGCCACACGTCCACAGAAGGAACACAACCAACATGATTAAACCTGAGGTATCGACCAACAAATCACGACAATCACCAAAGGAAGGGTTATACACAACGGTACGAACACAAACACAATTTTCTAAGCAATCACCGACCGGAGCACCTCAATGTGAGGAGGACATTACCCAACACATATCAAACCCGTGACTGTCAAAGAAAATACGGAGAGGGAGACACTTCCATAAGAAGAGAAAAACACGGGGCGTGGTCTGGCCACCAAGGCATGAAGATGTCTTGAGCCTGAGCTCCTGTGTGTGCACCGACTACAAAGCGACTTTTAAGCGACTATTCTGGCAGTGAACGCCGATATTTCAGCTGAGACCCTTACCTGCAGTAGACATGACTGGGCGAAAAAAAAGAGTGATCAAACACCCCCAGCTGTCTAAATTCTACATCATCGGAAGTTCCAGAGGACGCAGCGGGCCTGCAGAGGCCCTGTAACGCAGCGCCGGAGTCACAGCACTCTCCACCGCTCTCACCTACGTCTGCTACTTCCGATGCTGTATGCTTCCCTGAGACCGGAGAGATTCTACAGAGTTGGGGCATTACACCTTCCTCACCAGAGAAGGCACGTCCAAATGTTCCGGGAAGGATCCATAAAGATTGGGAAGCTGTACGATGAATCACGTTCACCGTGTTAACTATGCCTAGTTGACTCTCACAGGACCCAATACGCCTGGGTCACAGACGGGACTTTGTCCACAGATTGTGAGCTATACTGTCTCTTGGGTTATTCTGTTATGTTCTTATATCTGTTTATGATCTTTACGTTTCCTTTGTACTTCCCTCACGGGAATCTACAATCTTTTAGTGCCTATACAATGCCTATGTTATATCTAGCCACCTACGTCCGATTGGTGAGTGCGTCCTGGCTGGGAGGCGCGGCGCTCCCACATTGTCTGATTTTATGCTACATCTATGCACTGCAATTTTTTATAGGTAAAATGGTGATCACTTTTGCTAGTTTAAATGTAAATGGTCTAAATAGTCCAATGCGCAGGGTATGCCTATGGCGGGAGTCCAAAAAATGTGAGGTTTTAGGGGTCCAAGTGACCCATTTGCTACAAAAGGATGGTCACAGGTTTAAGCATGCACTATTTCCCCATATATTGCAATCTCACTTCCATTAAAAGACCAGAGGGGTTTTGATGTAAAAAAACTTGCCTTTTCCCATATTTGGGACTATGTTGACCTCAAAGGGAGGTTAATTATTTTAGTGTGTTCACTGAACAACGCCACTTTTACTTTGGTATCGTTATATGCCCCCAATAGTGGACAACTTAGTTTTTTCAAGAAAGTAATGTCTATGGGGAATAAGAAACGACAGGGGAAATTGGTTATATTTGTGGACTTTTATCTGACCTTAGATCCTTCAGTGGATACTTCTGTTCCACATAAGAGAAACACTCCATCCCTTGCCATGGCTTTTTGGAAGGAAAACTTATTTGACATATGGCGCATCCAACATGCTTCAGTTAAGGATTACACATTCCATTCTGGGGTCCATAATGTATACTCCCGCATTGACATGTTTATAATTGACAGAACGTTGCTTTCTAGCACTGTGGACTCCTCAGTGGAATTAATTAAATGGTCCGATCATGCTGCGATTACTTTGAAACTGTCGGAAGGCAACGACTTTTCCTTTTAATATCTTTGGCGTAGCAATCCCATACTGCTGTAAAACCCTACACGGGTCACGTATAGAATCTGATTTGTCAGAATTCTTTAGAATTAATAACCAACCCCAAACCGACCCAGTGACTCTGTGGAATGCCCATAAGGCGTGTATCAGAGGATCATTCATACAGCAGGGTGCGATACGGAAGAAACAAATGGAAGCAACAACTTCATCCTTAATATCCAAACTACAGTGTCTGGAAGCGAAAAATAAGATAGACCCATCCCAGCAGTTAGCAGATGAGATTAGGCAGACTAGGCAAGAGCTAAGGAATCAAATGCTAGCCTCATATGAGAAATTGTTCCGCAGAACGAAAGCAAAATATTATTCTGAGGGAGACAAGGCCGGGAAGCTTCTTGCATCTAGCCTTAAAACTAAATAAACAAGAAGTAGAATTCCCTACCTTGTTAACCCTCAAACTCACAACAAGGTATACTCTCCAGTAGATATAGCGAATGGTTTCCAAGCATACTATGCGAATCTTTATAATTTAAAGGATTTCATGTTTACCCCGGATAATTTAGAAGACTTGACAAATTCTTATCTGAACTCCCTGGACTTGACAAAATTTACCAGCTCCCATCTCCAGGCCCTTAACACACAAATTGCCATAGACGAAGTGGAACGAGTGATTGACTCCTTACTACGCGACAAAGCGCCTGGCTCGGACAGCTTTGCCTGTCATTACTATAAGAATTTTAAAAAGGTTTTAAGCCCTTATTTAAGAGATTTTTGCATCTCCGCTCTCACTTCGGGATTACTCCCGGTTAAAATTTTGAAGGCAATTATAATCACCCTCCCCAAACTGGGTAAAACCCTGATAGGCCCCAAAATTTATGGCCATTACCCTATTAAATCAGGACACAAAGATGTACGCTAAATTGCTGGCCATGCGTTTAGCAAAAATTCTCCCAATTATAATAAAGGTGTACCAAACCGGGTTTGTCCCTACACGTCAATCCTACTTTAATACTAGAAGAATGAAGGGAGCTTTTAATCCTGTCAACTTGCACAAGGTGCCCATGTTGACCTTGGCCTTAGATGCCGAAAAGGCCTTCAACAGGCTACGGTGGTCGTTTACCTGTTCGTTGCTATCGAGAATGGGATTCCAGGGTTCTATTGTACAGGCTATTAGAGCCCTTTACAGCAACCCAACAGCTAATGTTTTTGTAAACGGGGCCCTGTCGGAGTCTTTTGAACTAACAAACGGCACCAGGCAAGGGTGTCCCCTATCCCCACTAATTTTCATACTCGCCATGGAACCTTTGGCACAAGCCATCAAGCAAAACCCACGTATATCAGGTATAGTTATAGGAAACCGCTCCCACGGCATATTCCTTTATGCAGACGATGTACCTGTCAAACCCAGAGACTTCGCAGCCAGAGGTGATGGATCTCATTTCTGACTATGGAGTCCTCTCCTATTATCACCTCAACTCGTCTAAAACCCAGGCATTGCCAGTCAACTTGCCAGATGTGGTAGTAACGAATTTTCGAGAGACATGGGATTTCAACTGGCAATCTAACCATATTAAATATTTGGGTACGAACATTACTCACTTAACATCGCAAATTTATGTCCTGAACTATGGCTCGCTCTTGACCTCCACAGAAAAGGATTTACTAGATTTCCACAAACACAACACTTCATGGATGGGCAGAATCGCAGCTTTCAAAATGTTTATTCTTCCCAAGTTTCTTTACCTGTATCGCACCCTGCCAATATCGCTTCCAGATACATTTGTTTAATCAAGCGCAGTCGCTAGTATCAAAATATATTTGGAAAAGAAAACAACCTAGGGTAGCGCGGGAGATAGTCAGGAGAAGTCGCCGTCAGAAAGGGCTAGATGTCCCAGACTTGAAACTATACTATTTAGCTTCCGTGGTGTCAATGCTGAGAGGTTGGACCCATTCGGGTAAGGATGTTCCCTGGGCCCACATTGAAGGGGTACAATCTGTCCCCTTTTCACTAACAGATCTACTACATATACCATTTTGGAAGGTCCCTCTACCTAAACACCTGAGCCCGATTGTTTTAGCATCAGTACGTGCCTGGACTCAATATTATAACTTGGCAGAGTCTGATAGCTCCCCACAGATTACTTCCTTGCCGCTATCGATGCTTCAGGCCTTACTCCCACACTATCCCTGTGGTCTTTGGACTCGCAACATAAATTGGACGTTCTGTTTGAAGATGGGGTGTTAAAATCTTTCCAACAGCTGAGGGCTTCCCTTGCACTCCCTGCCTCAGAATTCTACAAATATTTGCAGATCCGCCATCTCTTACGTTCCCTCCAGCCATCGGGTTTAAAATTGGATAAGACTGCCACTTTGTTTATTTATGGGAATGCTAAAGGTTTGAAACCACTATATAACTCTATTCTTCAACCAACTCGGTTTAAAAAATCGCATCCAATGCGCTTATGGGAGGGGTCGCTAGGGGAGAGCTTTGGGGAAGCGGAATGGCTGGGAGCCATAGCTATGATTCATAAATACCTGAAATGCACGTCTCACATTGAATCAGCAATTAAGACGATCCTACTAAGGTACTGCACACTGAATAGATTATCGTTAAGGGATCGTTATACCATATTCTATGGCAGTGTCCGAAAATTCAGCCCTACTGGACAGTATGTAAAAATTTGTTTCAGCAACTATTGGAACATGATATTAATTGGTCTCTCCAACTAGTCTTGCTCTTCGTGGGAATTAGCAGCTTTCCAACTCGCAGTAGGAAGTTGGCGTGTGTCTTTTGTGTCTTGGTTAGGCTGCTGATACTTAGGAGGTGGAAGTCCTTGGAAGTACCAGAAGTGAGTAAACTGCTCTCTGTTATAAACACCACATATGCTTATGAGAGGATTCTTTCTCTAGGGGACGGCAGCTTTGGCAATTTCCCCAAAAGTTGGCAATTATGGACATCATCCCCATTTTATAAGAATTACTAATCTCTCACAGGTGTGAGTTTCTTATAGCATTGGACGATAAAATAATTTCCATTTACGTCATGAGTAGACTAGGTGGCGATAGAGATATACTCTTTAGAGTTTGGATTGCATAAATACATGGGCAGCACGTAAAGTGATTTAATCTAATCTGTACTCCACATAGATATATGCACTATATTGTCACAGGTAATGTCAAATGTTGTAAATTTAAGTAGTTTGCAACTCACAGAAGCACAAACTTCACTATTGAAAAAGGGTTGAAATTTTCCCCCACTAAAACATTGGACAAATTTTCTTCTTATATTGGGGTGGAAAAGTTCATGAGGAAGCTCTGCCTTAAAAAATATTTTATAAAAAATCCGGCCAACTATCAGGATATAGACAATGGTTTATCATCAAAATATCCCCACACACTATTAAAAGAAAAATCGAGAAAATGTCCTAAACAGGAAATGAGTGAATATATGATCACATTTAAAGTGAATGTAGAAAAGGAATTAAGAGGCCTAAACAACTGTAGAAATAAAAACTATTTAACTAGAAAAGAAAAAGAAGCGATCCAGGAACTACAGAGAACCCAAAATTTTACTATACGCCCAGTCGACAAGGGAGGGGCTGTGGTTGTACTAGATAGGGAGGCGTATAAACAAGAATGTTAGAGACAATTGGGAGAGGCCTCCACATATAGTAAATTAAAGAAGGACCCCACAGATGAGTATTATGCTAAATTAGTGTCCCTATGTACCAAGAGAGTGGAGGCAGGATTTCTACTCAACCAGGAGGCAAGATTTATTTTGGGTACAGAGAAGAGGCTTCCGGCCTTTTATTGTATCCCAAAAATTCATAAGAATCTCATTTCCCCTCCAGGCAGACCCATTGTGTCGGGGATCCAATCTATCTCCTCTAATCTGTCTCAATTCATTAATCGATGGCTGCAACCATTTGTCAAGGAAATTCCATGTTATATAAAAGATACGACAGACATCATTAAGACCTAGAGAAATTGGAGTGTAAAGATGGCACTTTGGATGTAAGTTCTCTATATACAATCATTAATCATAAACAGGGCATGGAAGCATTAGCAAAACAACTAAGAAGAAATGCAAAAGTACCAAGTGATCAGCTTCAATTCTTGATGGAAGGAGTGGAGTACATTCTTCAACATAATTATTTTGTTTTTGAGGAAGATTTTTATGTACATTTGACCGGCACCGCTATGGGCACCAGATTCGCCCCCAGTTATGTCAATTTATTTCTGGCCAATTGTGAGGAGGATTGCATCTCACCCAAACTGGGGGAGAGTCTGGTGCTCTGGTGACGGTTTATAGACGACATTTTATGTCAGAAATTAATCTAAATAATAGGGGCCTTATATTTACACCAAAGATTAGTAAGGAGCAGGTGGAATTCTTGGACCTGAACATTGTTAGAAAAGAACAAAAATATGCTGCAATACACATTTCAAACCGGTGGCGAGAAATAGCTACGTTTTACAAGCTGTCATCTTCCACAATGACTCATAAACATACCGACAGGCCAGTTTAGACGGCTTAAGCGTAATTGTACAGAGAATGAAAAGTGTTAAGAGGAAGCTAAGATCTTAAGCCAGAAATTTTTAGATAGAGAATATTCCATGAAAATAGTTGGAAAAGCTCTAGACAAGGGGAGGAGTATGGATTGAAAACAATAAGATAAGGACGTCCCACAAATGGATGACACATTAAGACTAATACTACCTTTCCATTCTCAATATCATCAAAGGGAAAAGATTATTAAGAAGTATTAGCGCATCCTATTGGAAGACAAAATAGTAGGTCCCCTCCTGAGTCCCGAGACAAAAATTACATATACTAAAGTAAGCAACCTTGCTTCCACAATAGCCCCCACAGTTAATAAGACATTAACAACGCCAAGTGGATCTAATTGGATGATGACTAAAGTTTTTTTTAGATGTGGTCAGTGCATAAATTGTAAAATCACCTCCTTTCCCAAGAAAACCATGGAGGTCAGTTCCACACAGAATTCCTTCAAATTGTCGATTAGGGACGCCTTAACATTTAACTCTAGAGATGTGATCTATCTTCTTAAGTGTACAGTCGTGGGCCAAAAGTTTTGAGAATTACATAATTATTGGAAATTGGAAAAGTTGCTGCTTAAGTTTTTATAATAGCAATTTGCTTATACTCCAGAAATTTATGAAGAGTGATCAGATGAATTGCATAGTCCTTCTTTGCCATGAAAATTAAGTTAATCCCCAAAAAACTTTCCACTGCATTTCATTGCTGTCATTAAAGGACCTGCTGAGATCATTTCAGTAATCGTCTTGTTAACTCAGGTGAGAATATTGACGAGCACAAGGCTGGAGATCATTATGTCAGGCTGATTGGGTTAAAATGGCAGACTTGACATGTTAAAAGGAGGGTGATGCTTGAAATCATTGTTCTTCCATTGTTAACCATGGTGACCTGCAAAGAAACGCGTGTAGCCATCATTGCGTTGCATAAAAATGGCTTCACAGGCAAGGATATTGTGGCTACTAAGATTGCACCTCAATCAACAATTTATAGGATCATCAAGAACTTCAAGGAAAAAGGTTAAATTCATGTTAAGGAGGCTTCAGGGCATCCAAGAAAGTCCAGCAAGCACCAGGATCATCTCCTAAAGAGGATTCAGCTGCGGGATCGGAGTACCACCAGTGCAGAGCTTGCTCAGGAATGGCAGCAGGCAGGTGTGAGCGCATCTGCACGCACAGTGAGGCGAAGACTTTTGGAAGATAGCCTGGTGTCAAGAAGGGCAGCAAAGAAGCCACTGCTCTCCAAAAAAAAACATCAGGCACAGATTGATTGTTTGGGGCATCTGGAAAAATGCTTGTCCGGAGAAGAAAAGGTGAGCGCTACCATCAGTCCTGTGTCATGCCAACAGTAAAGCATCCTCAGACCATTCATGTGTGGGTTTGCTTCTCATCCAAGGGAGTGGGCTCATTCACAATTTTGCCCAAAAACTCATGAATAAAGAATGAATGGTACCAAAACACCCTCCAACAGCAACTTCTTCCAACAATCCAACAACAGTTTGGTGAAGAACAATGCATTTTCCAGCACGATGGAGCACTGTGCCATAAGGCAAAAGTGATAACTAAGTGGCTCGGGGACCAAAACATTGACATTTTGGGTCTATGGCCTAGAAACTCCCTAGATCTTAATCCTTTTGAGAACTTGTGGTCAATCCTCATGAGGCGGGTGGACAAACAAAAACCCACTAATTCTGAAAAACTCCAAGAAGTGATTATGAAATAATGGATTGCGATCAGTCAGGAATTGGCCCAGAAGTTGATTGAGAGCATGCCCAGTCGAATTGCAGAGGTCCTGAAAAAGAAGGACCAACACTGCAAATACTGACTCTTTGCATAAATGTCATGTAATTGTCGATCAAAACCTTTGAAACGTATGAAGTGCGTGCAATTATATTTCACTACATTACAGAAACAACTGAAACAAAGATCTAAAAGCAGTTTAGCAGCAAACTTTGTGAAAACTAATATTTGTGTCATTCTCAAAACTTTTGGCCACGACTGTACATGTTAAAAACAATACATTGGGAGGACAGAAAGAACATTAAAGAAAAGTGTCAGAACATATTTCTAATATCAAAAAGGGTTATGAACTACACTCCCTCTCTAGTCATTTTAAGCGAGTCCATAACTGTGATCCATCTTCTCTTAGATTCTGTGCATTGGAAAAAGTTTAACGTCCATGGAGAGGGGGAAATCACATTATGCATATGTCTAGACAAGTATCAAGGAGAATTTGTGAGTTTGACTCACTATTACCCAAGGGCCTCAATGCCAAAATTTAATTATTCGGCTTTCTGTAAATTTGTGTGTCCTGCGGTGATGCGGGGTCAAAGTCAGGCTGTTTTTCCAGCACTATGACCTCGCCTCCCTACAGGACTCTCCCCCAATCCACACAATCATGGAATTTCAGGAGGCACATGGATATAGATCTAATGCATTAATGGGTATTTGGTAATTATATATTCACTCATTGGTATTTTTATGTGGTTTTTATGCGTTTTATATGCGGTTGTCGTTACCTTGTATTTAAAATATAATTATGTATATAAATGTATTATATATCCATAAGAGTTTTTATTTATTATTTATATGTCTATTAAGGATTGCAAATGAACCCAAGATTGATTTATACAACATTGAGTCCTGTTCCAGGATTTCAATGATCCTGGGGTATATAAGTAGTCTAGTGTTATAGCCACTGATGAAGGGGTGTAGACCCTGAAACGCGTTTGGTGCTGGATATTAGACTTTTTTGCTCACGAACTTGTGTATACATATTTGATGCGAATTCCCGTTGACATCTTTACCTCCAAGGCAATGGTAGCGGAGACCGAGGGAGTCTAGGACCCAGGAAACTGAAGACCTACTTCAGGAAGCGGCTGTGGAGTCACGTGGGATGCCGCGTCTGACTTAGAAACCACGAGGGACGCCGCGTTGGTTATACCAAACTAAGGATCAGCAAACTTCCACAGCAGACAACCAGAGATTTCGGGAGTGGTAATGTACTATTGTAGTATTATCTACTAACACCGTGTACCTGAATTGTGAGAGGAATACATCCTCTATTAATATACTACCACAGATTATCAGGCTATATCTTTAAAGCCTATTGCTGATAACCCGGTTTTCATCTGTTCTAATCCAGATTCAACTGCATTCTATCTATGAAGCAAAAATACATGGGGTGACAGCACCATTGTAGGTAAATACCCAAAGTCCATATAGTGGCGGTGCCTGCGATGTTAGGACCTGACCATTGGTCCCCAATACGATACCAAACAAGAAAGGATCGCGGCACTCCTTCGTCTGTAGAAAATGTTCTTTATTCCACCTAAAGTGACGTTATGACTTTAATCAAGTCTTTATCAAGCTTGATAAAGACTTGATTAAAGTCGTAACGTCGCACTTTAAGCTGGAATAAAGAACATTTTCTACAGACGAAGGAGTGCCGCGATCCTTTCTTGTTTGTTAGCATTCTATCTATGATATTACTTGCGGGACATAGTGGGCACGTATACTGAACTACAACCAGTGCCTATGCAAATATCTGCGGTAGCTTTGAAATATATATACTGCATTATCTGAAGTCGTTTGTGGTGACTGCATTTTGTGTGGTGATTATGGACCTATAAGACTCCACGGGGGTCTGCAATACGCTATATTACCTCAGCATTTTGGGTATTGTTGTGATATTATGTCATTTTAGGTTTTATGTCATTTATTTTCTATTATATACAGAGTATCTTAATAAATATTTTATGCAATATTTATGACCATATTCCCATCTAGTGAGTGCCCCTCCATAATTTATATAATTTTGCTTTCTTTGGGACGGGCGAGTCCAGTGAGATGTGCACCCATTTTTGTTGTATCCGTTAGGTGAGCCACCGAACCAATTTCATTATCTGCATAATGCAGGCATTTCCTTATGGCATCAAACTGGGAGCATGTCATTGCCGTACTGTAAAGTGGGGATTGGTAGAGGATGTCCCCACTCCAGTACAGCCTGGCACTAGGTTTTTTGACTAGGCCCATGTGCAGTACGAGGCCCCAAAACGTTCTCATTTCGGCTGCACTGACCGGCGTCCAGCCATCGGACCTAGCCAAAAAAAAGCCCGGGTTTTAAGCAATGAACTGTTGGGCATACAGATTTGTTTGCTCCACCATCAGAATAACAAAGGGGTCACTGAAAAAAAGACTAAAATAGTTGTATTCAGTTAAGCCCACTGTGGGAATTTGGATTCCTGGTTGACCAACAATATCAAAATCACGTGCTGAAAATCATCTGGGATACACCATCCAAGTTCACCGGTAGGGGGCTCAGGTGAACTTATCTGGTGGGCCGAAAAACTAGTACAAGCCCCAGAGCTGCTCATACTAGTGTGGGACACAGGGTCCCTGGCATGCAGTCCCCTTGCTCTGCCACTTTGGGGACTCATCATCATCGCTAGATGATGAGGAGGACGTGGATGACAAAAGGAACGTGGGGTCATCCTCGTCCTCACTGGGGCTCTCGGAGGAAAGCTGGGCATATGCCTCCTCAGCCGAAAACGTCCGGCAGGCCATAGGGCAGTGTGTGTGTGCATGTATGTGTGCGTGGAAACCTTTATTTAGTGTGCGTGTGTGGGGGGGCACAGGTGTTCCCAGACTTTTCCCTAAACCATCACCTCACAGGATCTAAGGATGGTGATTGGTTATCACACCACCGATCGCCATCCTATTCCGGGTTATCGGGTCACCAGAGACCCGAATAACCTGGAAATGCAGCAAAACGCAGGTCTGAATTGACCTGCGGTTTGTTGCAATCAAAGCTGCGGGGGGGGGGGCACAGGACCCCCCTAGGCATTGTGACAGAGTGTCTGCCGAATGATTTCAGCAGGCACTCTGTTCCGATCACCCCGCGCTGCGCGGCGGTGATCGGTAGTACACATGACGTACTGTTACGTCAAGTGTCCTTAAGTACGAGGACACCATGACGTACCGGCATGTGTCCTTAAGGGGTTTCATGAGACTCTAACACTGATGACCCATCCTCTGAATAGTTCATCAGTATCTGATTGTGGGGGTCTGACACTAGGGACACCCGCTGATCATCTGTTTGAGAAGGTAAACCCTCTTGCAGCTTTCTTTAGTCCGAGTTGTGACACGGCCATCGTTCACACGGCATAGGTGCGGCTCAGCCCCGTAGAAGTGAATGGAGCTGAGCTGTGATACTATGCATACTATACAATGTGCGGTGCTGTGCATGGTGAGCATGGAGAAGTAGCACCAGTACCTTTTCAAACAACTGATCGGCAGGGATCCCAGGTGTCAGACCCCACCGATCAGATACCGATGACCTATCCAGAGGATAGGTCATCAGTATTTAAATCTTGGAAAACCCTTTTAAAATATAATTCTTATCCTTTGATCAAAATATTGCCCGTGACCTAGCACCAGGCTGGGGAGGTCTCAAAGTTACCTGCTCTCTCAGGTACAGAAAAAAAATGTCTTTGGGGCAGATAGAAACAAGTCACTTCTGGGAACCCAACAGTGAACATTTGATCTTCTAGATCCAGGGGCGTAACTACCATAGCGGCAGACCATGCGACTGCTATGGGGCCCAGGGCAAGAGGGGGCCCAGTTGGGACCATCTCCTCTTCTTTTGGGGGTAAAAACTTAGTCTACCCTCTAAAGGAACAACTTTTAGCAAATTAGGCAGCGGAAAAAAATGGTCCAAGGGTCAGTGAAAGAGGTTTAGGAGGAAACCTTTCTGTCCTGTGTGGGGGCCTTGTTTGATCCTTGCTATGGGGCCCTTACTTATCTGTGTACGCCACTGCCTAGATCTGTTTTAAAGATCTATCCATCAACAATTTGGCATTCTTAGATGAGCCACCTGTTTTAAAATAGCAGTGACTCTGCCTTCATTGTCACTTAACCTTACTTCAAACTCGGATACTTCCTCATGTAAGTTTGACTTATAGGCCCTGATTAGAGTAACATCAGCCACATGTGGCATATTAGGCAAAATAAACCATCTTACAGCAGAACTAAGCAAATGCCAATTGATCACTTCCAAAACACTGGTCTACAGAATATTCCTCTTGATATAGTCATGTTAACGTATACGTATTTTTTTTTACAATGGAACTCTATGGTGAATGGTCTGAGGCATCTGTTAACATATACATTTGTTATATACATTAAATAGATGGCAAAATATGATGTGAACAACCCCTTGGGTTATTTAGTTTAGAAAAAAGACGACTGAGGGGAGATCTAATAAATATATATAAATATATCAGGGGTCAGTACAGAGATCTCTTCCATCATCTATTTATCCCCATGACTGTGACTGTGACAAGGGGACATCCTCTGCATCTGGAGGAAAGAAGGTTTCTACACAAACATAGAAGAGGATTCTTTACTGTAAGAGCAGCTAGACTATGGAACTCTCTGCCTGAGGAGGTGGTGGTGGTGAATTCACTAAAAGAGTTAAAGAGAGGCCTGGATGTAATTCTGGAGTGTAATAATATTACATGTTATAGTTACTAGATTTCTGGAGAAGGTTTTTTTGATCCAGGGAGTCATTCTGATTTCCTGATGGGAGTTGCAATGGAATTTTTTCCCCCTAAAATAAGGAAAATTGGCTTCTACCTCAATGGGTTTTTTCCCTTCCTCTGGATCAATTTGCAGGATAACAGGCTGGACTGCATTGACGGATGTCTTTTTTTCAGCCTTACAAACTATTTTGCTATGTTTGTGAATACTCCTGTTCTTAGCTTCAAAACTGCCTCTAAAAACCTGATCAAAACCTGCATGTGTACGGTCAGCCTTACAAGGGCATCCTGTTATACAGAAATCATACTCCCCTGTTTTATATCTTCTATTAACAGGCTAATACAGGACGAAGATATTTTTTTGCTACAATTTTTACGGCAGCCTGATCTTGCTGATACACTTTTGTAGTAATACTGTGTTTTCACCACCAGGTGGCTCTGTTGAGCTCTTAAACTCCTGCAGCCCTTGGCTAAGAAAATACAATCTTTTATCACTGAGTTCACCTGCTAGAGCTCCAAGCTGTGATTCTTTTTACAGCCGAAGTCTCATGAGATCCTATGTCTTAGGATACAAATAAATCAATTGAAGTTGTTCATAAGTACAGAAGAGTAATTACATTTCAGACTTAAAAGATACTTGACACAAACACCTTGTTCTAAGCGTATCTTAGTGGTGTAGTTATTCCTATGGCGGGTCTTTGAGTCAGCAAGTTATTATCTCTAAAAGAAGACTTTTTATGTTGCGACTCATGTAAAAGTCATGGAATTTAATTGCTTGTATTGCTCTAACTACCAGAAAGATTGATTATTCTGTGTGTCTTAATAGTGAATGTGTCATCTACGTGGTTATACAGTAAGCAGGCTCCCTCTGTCATCCTATCAGCTCCCCAAAATTCATATGTAATAGTGCTAATGAGTTCATCAAAAGCAAGCCCTCACACAGCTCCATTGATAAAAGAAGAAAAATTAAATGTTATAATTCACCAGACAAAAATACTGAGACAAGCTTCCTGAGTTGAACAACACTGAAGACTTCACCTCATACAAACGAGCTGTTCTCATATTCAAGTCTGCACTCTTATCTAAAGAGTAGTGATGAGCGGCAGGTGCCATATTCGATTTCGACGAAATTCGCGAATATTCGAATGAATATTCGTTTCGTATTCGTCGAAATCGAATATTCGTCATTTTTTCTAGTTATCGCGATTAAAATGCGATTTAAATAATCGCATATTGCGATTTGTACTTAAGGCTACTTTCCTATTGGTTTCATATCTAGAATTAGCGAGGATGACGAATATGACGAATGTATTCGTCATATTCCTCAAAACGAAGATAACGAGTATTCTACATCTTCGTTTTAGCAACCTATTCGTCAACCTCGCTAATTCTAGCAATCAAATAGGAAGGTTGACTATAGAGACAGCTGTGTTAAATTCGCTATGCGATTTTTTTTTTTTTAATAAATAGAATACTTATAATAATTTTATCAAGTAATATAATTATTGTATTAAAAAAAAAAATCGCATAGCTAATTTAACTACAACTGTCTAGTAAGTCATCCTTCCTATTTGATTGCTGCTAGAATTAGCGAATAGCGAAGTTGACAATGACGAGACGAATAGGTAGCTAAAGCGAAGATGTAGAATACTTCGTTATCTTCGTTTTGAGGAATATGACGAATACATTCGTCATATTCGCTATTCGCTAATTCTACCAAGCCAACCATAACTTCTGTGCTCATGGAGCGTCCCCATCACCATGGGAACGTCTCCATATACTAAAATGTACTGTCGGATTTGAGGAATTACGTTGAAATCGCAATGCGATTAATTCAAGTTATATTAATCGCATTGCGATTTCAAATTAGAGCTGGGTTTATAATGGGTCAGCTTGCTAGAATTAACGAAGTTAACGAATATGGAATATAGCAGCAGTGCTAAGTTGTAATCGCAATGCGATTAATTTAACTTAAAGTATTCGCATTGCGATTTCAACTTAGCACTGCTAGTGCATAGCTATATATTCCATATTCGTTAATTCTAGCCTATGTAAGATAGCAGTGCTAAGTTGTAATCGCAATGCGATTAATATAACTTGAATTAATCGCATTGCGATTTCAACGTAATTCCTCAAATCCGACAGTACATTTTAGTATATAGAGATTTTCCCATGGAAGGGGACGCTCCATGAGCACGGAAGTCGGCAGAAGCGGCAACGGGCACTGACTGGAGCAGCCAGGAAGCCAGGAATCCTCATGACAGGTAAGAACTACTTTTGGGAAGTGGGAAAGAAAAAAATATAACTAAAAAAAAAAAAAAAAAAAACGAATATTCGAAATAGCGAATTTATAGCGCTATATTCGAAATATTCGCGAATTAGCGAAGTGCCGATATTCGCTAAAAAAATTCGCTTTTCGAATATTCGCGCTCAACACTACTAAAGAGGACCACTTCACTACTCTCATATCCCCTCTACTCCGTCCCCCGGTGCCCCCTCCCACACCTCTAATCTTAGCTGAAGACTTTGCCTCATATTAAAAAAAAAAATCGACAAAATCCGTCAAACAAACAAACCGCACTACCCCCTTACACAACTACTCAGTGCTTTTCCATCATAATAAAGTTTGACTGTCACAAAAAAAACTTAATCTCTAATGCACACCTCACCACCTGTGCTAATGACCCAATGCCATTTGACCGTATCCCTAACCCACCTATTCAACCTATCGCAAAACACTGACGTCTTCCCTTTTTTTTTTAAACATACATCCATCCACCCATACTCAAGAAACTCTCCCCAGACCTATCCTCTTCATCCAGCTATCATCCCATCTCACTACTCCCGTTCTCATACAAAACTCTAGAACAATATGTCAAACTGTCCTTCCACTTCTCATCCAACTCACTTTCTGATCAGCTGCAATCCAGCTTCAATCCCAATCACTCTACTAAAACTGCCCTGACCAAAGTCGCCAGGCGAAAAATCACTACTCCTCCTCCTTGACCTGTCCTCTGCCTTTGGTACTGCCAACCACTCTCTGCTGTTAGAAACCCTTTCTTCCTTCTGCATCTAAGACCTGTCCCTCTCTCGGATCTCTTTGTACTTCATCTACAGAACCTTCAGCAGTCACCTCCTCATCACACCCCCTCTCTGTTGGTGTTCTTCAAGGCTCTGTCCTGGATCCCCTACTTTTCTCCATTCATATATTCAGCCTGGGACAGCTCATAGAGTCCCATGGCTTCCAATACCACCACTATGCCGACGACACTCAAATCTACCTCTCTGGCCCAATTGTCACTTCCCTGCCATCCAGAATCCCAGCATGTCTCTCAGCTATATCTTCATTCTTCTCCTCCTGCTTCCTAAAACTCAACATGGAGAAAACTGAATTTATTGTCTTTCTCCTTTTTTCTTCTGTCCACCTACCTGGCCTATCCATTACTGTTAATAGCATGACACTTTCTCCAGTCTTGTAGGTCCGCTGCCTGGGGATAACATTTGATTCTGCCCTGTCCTTTAAGCCACACATCCAAACCCTCACCTCCACCTATTAACTCAATAACATCTGTCGTAATCGCTCCTTCCTCTCCGCTGAGTCAACTTTTCTCCTCTGCCTCCCCCCTCTTCCAGTCCCTTTACCGGTTCCCCATTGCCCAGCGTATTCAGTTTAAAAAACTAACAATTACATATAAGACTGTCCACAACCAGTCCCCACCATACAGTCCCTCGTATTGGTTTCCCAATACACCCTCATATGTAATCTCTAATCCAGCTTCTCTGTTCTCATTTTATATGTTCCTCACATAATCGACTACAAGATTTCTCACATGCCCCCCTCCCCTTACTATGAAACTCACTACCCTTGTACTGTATGTTGTTCTTGACCATAGTTACAACTCCATACATCAGCGCTGGAGTAAACTCTACCAGACACCGAGAGACCCAAAGACTGGGCCATCTTCTGCTCAATGTACATGTGCTGGTACACTTTTTTTGAAAAGTAATGTCAGCTTGGGACTCTCCACCTTGGATGGGCACAAGCCATCAGACATTTGGCCAGGTGCACATTCAGCTTCCACTCATTGGATGAGTGTTTTCTTTTTGCAATCGTCTCGGAGATTGATTGCTGTCGAAACATGTGATGAGGAGTAGGAGTGGGAGGAGCATCATAAGCAATAGAGAACATTGAAGTCAATGGAATGGAGCAACAGCTTCCTTATGCAGATGTTGACGAGCTCTGACTGCTTGAGATGGTGTCGCGGGCCGGTGGGAGATGCAGTGGTTTCTGCATCAGGCTGTAACACTAAATTAATGGCACGGTTTTCCCATGCCACTTTATGGTGATGCTCCATGTTTGATGCAGGGCCACCATGCCAAAATTAGCACCCTGGCCGCTCCTTACCCTCTGCCCACACATCTTGCATACCACCAGGTCCTCCAGTGACTTGGTGAAAAATTCCCACACTGCAGAGTATGGCATTTTCCCTCTACCACTCTGTGATGCCTGCCTGCCACTGATTTTATAAACCCGTGCACTGTTAGTGTGTTCCTCACAGGTAGTCTCCTGAGTAGCAGATGGTGTACCCCTCCTATGTTTGGCTCCAGATCCCCCACTGCTTCCACCCTGCTGCCTCACAGGCACGCTTTCACCTTGTGTGCTCACCAGCACTCTTTCACCCTGCTGTCTCATGGGCACACTGTCTCCCTCACCTCCTGATGATGACGATGCCCATTCTTCACCTGGCTCCCAAGGGCGATCAGTTACATCCTCATCTACATATGTTTTCTTGTCACTTGTGTCACCCTCATGTGTCTCTTGTGCACCTCTCTGACCTCTTGCAATATGTGCTCCCACGGACTGTGATCATCAGCAGTTGCATGCCTAAACTAGTCTGCAGTGGACCTCTCTTCTGAGTTTGGGCTGGCCTGTAACTGCTGACTGTCCTCACAAAGCTTATCATCACTGAAAAGTGGAGCAAAGCGAGCGGCTATTATTACTTGGTTATCAGAAGGAGCAACAAAAGAGGCAGGTTCAGGACAGGTGAGGGCTTAGAGGCAGTTCCTGGGCCATGCTAACTAAGCATGGTGTTAGAGGAACTCACTGATTCATGGCTTTGTGTATCTGCTGTTACTTGAGATGATGTAAAGAGCAAGTCAACTAATTCCAGAACAGCTGGATTGTTGGTCAAAACATGACTCTTGAATGACAGTGGCAACTCTGGCCTGTTGCTGCAGCTGCAACCAACCCCCTTCTTCTGCTGCTACTTGTGCTGGCTATAGCAACATTTTTGTCACTACCCGTTCCTTTGGAGGGCCCAGGCAACTGTTTGTTGGCCATAGTGTACAGTAACTGTATCACTTAAATAAAAGATTAACTTTAAATGCGGTGCACCCTGTGATACACCCTCGCTGCAGTTTCCCTGCATTCTCCAATATTCTTATGTTAATCTTTTTCAGCAACACTGTCCCTAGTGCATGAGCTCTTGCTGCGTCTCTACATATGCTCAGCTCATATGACAATGGCAGAGACCAAGCTGGATGAGGGTTTTATAGGGCTGTGACATCACAGGGGATGGCTATCTGCAGATTGGCTGGCTACACAGCAGTGTCATTTTAGGAAAAAAATGATTAATTACCACAAAGCACGAAGAAATTCGGATTCGTTGCAAATCAAAGTTTTCCTAAACATCGACTCTATTCCGCTTAGAATGCTTTTCTTCGCTTAACACTAGTTGTGATGTTTTGCAGCCAGGTCTGGACAGGAGAGAGAAGAGATTGGGTTAAGAGCTAACTGTAGCGTGTCAATGAGTTGCTGGCAGTTAATGGTGTGTATAATTCTATAAGTGTGAAAAGTAGGAATGTCGTGAGAAGAGTGAGAGGTCTTAATAGTAAAGGAAAGAAGAAGTCACAAAACTGGGAAGGATTAGTTAATAAAGTTTGAGACTGAGCCGTGATGGAAGAAGACTAGGTCAAGTGTATTGCCCTCTTCGTACATGGCAGAGAAAGTAAGTTGTGACAGGCCAAGAGAGGAGGTTATAGAAAGAAATTGAAAGGCTGATGGGAAGATAGGATCATCAATGAGGATATTAAAATCACACAAAATAATAGTTGATGATTCAGAAGATAGGAAGTGAGGAAGCCAGGTAGCAAAGTGATCCAGGAATTGGTGGGCGGCGCCTTGGGGGCTATGGGGGACCATAGACAACAGCAACTCACAGGGTCAATGGGCAGAAATATCTGATGGCATGGATCTCAAAAGTGGGAAATGTGAGAAAGGGTAGAGGGGGAATGACCTGAAATGTGTACTGTGGAGAAAGTAGTATGCCTACTCCTCCACTATGCCTGTCCTCAGATCTAGAGGTACAAGAGAAGTGATCCATAGGATAAGGTGGAAAGGAAAGCAATGTCAGAATATTAAAGCCAAGTTTCTGTAAGGGCCAGCAAGTTCAGAGATTGTGAAAAGAAGAAGTCATGGATTGTGGGGAGTTTTCAGACCGACCATGCATTCCAGAGAGCACACTTAAAAGAGACTGGAGAAGATATACAGAGAATATTAATAAGATTTTTGAGGTTTCTATGTGTGGCTGATGAGAAGCTGAAGTTAACAATAGATGGAGGGCCAAGGTTTGGTAAAATATCCCCTGCAGCTGTCCAGATGTGGAAAGAAGGGACAGAGGGTGGAAGTTGTGAATGATTTTGAAGGTAGACAGCAGCAACAATAAGATCAGGGGCAGTGCAATAATGAGAACAGAGGCAGTGAACAGAGTGAAAGAATACTGTAACATACCTGAGCTGTGTGTAGATTTGTTTGAGCAGCTCACATAGCATCTTGTCTCCTGCCCTGTTTAATTGACATGTTTAAATGCCAGGCGTTTAGGCAATATGGTGCTTTTGGCTTGTGCCTTACCCCTGCACCTTTTTATCCCTCAATTTTCATTTTTTTTCTGGGGGGTGAAGCGATCAAAAAATGGCAAACTGCCCATTTGGATTTTTTTCCCATCACGCTCACCATATGGCATAAATACTTTTTTCAATTATTTTCCATTATGTTCACCATGTGGGATAAATACTTTTATATTTTAATAGTACAAGCATTTGGGATGCGGCAATACCAATGATCTTTTTTATTTTTTTGGTCTATTTATTTTTAAAATGGGAAAAGGGGAGGGGTGATTTGAATTTTAAAATCTTTTTATTATATTTTTAAAAACATTTTCACATTGTGCCTTTTCATGTGGGAAGATATACCTTACTGCCTCTTGTTCTTGGAGGCTGATCTTTGCTGTTCATACCATTGTGAGACATTGTTATATGCTGTTTTCTGTATGTCATATCTACTTTATTTGAAAACCTCAATAAAAACCTTGAATGAGAAAAAAAACATTTTCACAATTCAGCTCATCTGCCGGGGGGAACAACATAGTGAATCTTTGCCCCAGGTGCAGTGCAGGAAACCGTTAAGGGTGGGTTCACACTAGCGTTATGGTTTCCGTTATGGCCTTCCGTTATAACGTGGTTATAACGGAACATAACAGAATCCATAAGACGGAAGGACGGATCCGTTCTTTTGCCCTTAGACTTCTATTATGACGGAATTCAAAACGGAAGCCTTTAAAAAGCATTCCGTTTGCTTTCCGTCATAATACAAGTCTATGGGAAAGCATAACGGATCCGTCTGGTTCCAGTTATGCAAGACGGAAAACAAAGTCCTGTGGACAGGACTTTGTTTTCTGTCTTGCATAACGGGACCCAGGCGGATCCGTTATGCTTTCCCATAGACTTGTATTATGACAGAAAGCAAACAGAATGCCTTTTAAAGGCTTCCGTTTTGCATTCTGTCTGGGCAGTCCGTTATTTTCAATAACGGAATCCCTAACGCTAGTGTGAACCCATCCTAACATGTAATTTATACCAGTGAATGCTGTAAAACTTTAACACAAAAAGCAAAAGCAAAACCTAAAAAAATTCACATTTCCTTTATTATCGTATTGCCCACCAAAAAAATTATAAACGCTAATCTAAAAATGATATGTACCTCAAAATGGTGTCATTACCAAGCACAGCTCATCCCGCAAGAAATAGGTACATTGATGGAAAAATAAAAGTGTTATGGCTCTTTGGATGCAAGGATAAAAAAATTAACAAACAATTGCCAGGTCTTAAGGCCTAAAATAGGTGGGCTTAAGGGGTTATCCCTCTGTGATACCACTCTTATGTGGGTCAATATCACCAACAAGTATTGTGGTATATTCATATGCAACAGATTTGTTGCAGAAATTTCTTTGATTGTACCATTAATCTGAATGGGGCTTGCAGAAATTCATACACATGCTGCAGGAGCCTCCTCATTTACACGTATATATCTAATTTTTTCAAAAAAAACCTTCTGCAATGAATATCCCTAAGGCACAAATACGTCAATTAACCCTGACCCATGAGTTAATTAGTCTATAATTCATATTGCTGAACAACTAGCATAGTAAGTAAAAAAAAAAATATGTAGCAGACAGTCAATTTATTTTTTCTACCCATCTATCCGACTTTATGAATTTCCTCTGCAATATATTATAGTTTACCGCTTATATCCTAGTCACAACTTTGTATCATCTCCATATATGGACATTGTATTGTTTCATTTCCTCAGCTCCCATGCAGATATATGTGTCTACTATATATCCATGGTAAAAGACTACAAACACTGTCTGATCTTGAAATCCAACTACGGACCACCTTTCACCTACTTCTTACAAACATCCATTTGACTCATAGATGGCAATGTGACTTGTGGTCTGCCATGATAGAGGAACAGGTCAGCATGGGAGCTGTAAATATTTTGAATTAAGATAATTTGCAAATGTTTTAATTTTAGATACGATGGAGCAACAAAATTTTAAAAATGGCTTCCAAGTTGGACCTTCCATTTAAAAGGGTTTTTCGAGATTTTTAAACTGATGACCTATAGGTCGTCAGTAGAGATGAGTGAATTTCATATTTTTTAACTCGTTTGGTACTTTGGTGGTAAAAGCAGAATTGCTTTATGGATTCCGTTACCACGGACCATAACGCAATTCTATGATGGAATGCATAACAGAGTGCTTTAGAGGCATTCTGTTATTCATTTCGTCATAATAGAAGTCTATGGCCTGCAAAACGGATCCATCCCATCTCCGCCATGCAGGGGAGACATTAAATTCGCTCATCTCTAGTCATTAGTATCTGATTGGTGGGGTACTGTCACCTGGGACCCCGCCGATCAGCTGTTTAAGAAGGCACCAGCGGTCCTGTAAGCACCGCTGCCTTATCAAAGCTCACCAAACACAGTGCCGTACACTGTAAAGAGACTGTGCGAGGTATCGCACTCAGCGCCATTCACTTGAATGTGGCTAAGTTGCTCCTAGACCACTTGACCCATGATTGTGTCGTCACTCGGCCTAGGAAAAGCAGAGAGAAGGCCGCAGTGCTCACAGGAGTGCTGGTGCTTTCTCAAATAGCTGATCGGCCTGGGTACCGGGTGTATATTTGCAGTCTTCGGGTATATCCACACTAGTGGTATTTGCAGCTTGTCCTTTGATTACCGCAAACTGATACACTTATGCAACACTTTGCATCATGAACAGAATTTATTATGATCGAACTAGCATATTGCAAAAAATGCTATTAGGCAGGCTCTATAGAATATCGATTTTATAACATGCTGTAGATCCTCAGTGGGAAGTAGTTAGAGTGTCAGGGATTGCACTAACAAACCTTGTTCCCATCTGAGATATTGATGGCATATTGAGAACCACTGGGACCCACTCCTATCTCCAGGACAGGGCCCCTGAAGTGATGCGCTGCATGCTCTCCATTCACTGCTATGGGACTTACAAAATTAGCCATGCCAGATGGGAATACCCCTTTAAGTATTTTAGATAAAGGGTTAGGATGGAAAACAAAATATTTGCCCAAACTAAAGGAAGCCTTGCACAATTGTTAGTGGCTGCATGGATTTGCAACTAAAACTGCTTTTCACCTGCAAAAGCATATGGCAAATAAGTATCAGAACCATGCAATTTTGACCACATTAAAGCTGCAATATGTGAGCCTAGCCTTCAAAGGGTATTCCGGCTACACGATATTGATGACCTATCCTCAGGATAGGTCATCAATATCAAATCAATGGGGGTATGACTATTGGCATCTCCACTGATCAGCTGTTCGAAGGGGCTGCAGATGATGCCTGGGAGGAGTCAGCACACCCCATGCATATCAGATAGTCAATGGTTTCGGATGACTTTACTCTTATGTGTATGTGCAGCATCCTGCCCTAGTGTCACTGTATACTGCAAACTGCAGAAAGTTGACAAAATGTATATACTTTCATATGTAATACCTGCATATGTGTGTATGTGCACATGGTAACACCAGGCAATATTAATAGCCACCACTAGATGGAGCTGGTGTCACCATGTATATAAATAGAGGAGTAAGAACATTCTAGCCAGTCCAGTCTTTTCTCAAGTTCATCCTCGACCTGTTACCACCTAGGACAGGGCTAGAACAATTTTAAAAAACAGACGAGGTGAAAGAAGAGTTGTAGAGGATGAGAGATAACTGTCTAAAAAAGACTTATAGGTTCTATGGCACACTTGTGGAGAAGCCTCTGGTGCCTGGATATACATTTAAGCAGCTTGATCCCCTATGAAAATCTACACACTTGGCCCAAGGTGGATTGTGTGGATGTATATTGTAAGTGCAGAAACCTGTTAAAAAAGATGCAGAAAAGTTTGCCTGCCATTAAAGAGACTGCCCTCTGGTTGCATTGTATTGTCTGAAATATACACCCCACATCTGGATGCTTATGTCAGTATCCGCTAATGAAGCCCAGATTGAGAAAGACACATTTTGGCATGTTACCACCTGTGTAGCTGTGAGACCTGTAACATCCATGAAAGTTCAGCCAGTGTATCAACTGCTGGTCCATGGCAAGATAAGAACTGTCCTGAACTGTTTGCATTTGAATTTTTTAGTAAAGAACTGTTCTGCTGCACAACTACACAACCGGTCACCTACAATTACATATGCCTCTGTGGCCAGGTCGCTGCAAATGTGCCTCTTGACAGTTCAGGTTTTGAAGCATTTATCCAAATTAAAGCTATGATTTCTCAGCTATGATTTAATAGAGATTCTACATAAATCTGGAAGGAAGGTTACTAAATGTTGCCTGGCTTTTAAATAACTAGTCACACAGAAATCTTCATGTCAGCTATTATGAATTTAACAATAATATGCAAGCAGCAAATCTAGATCATACATCAGAGTGCAGGCATTCCTTACAAGCTCTCCATTTCTGTAGCTTTCCAAGGACGCTCTCTCTTAAGAGTAATGTGTTTTGTTGTTAAGAATGAATACATGGCACCGAGAAATCTCACCTGTGATTACCAAGATTTAAATGTAAGAAGTGCATCGCCCCAATATAGCAAAATAAAGCATATGCATTATGGCAATGGACCATTAGATCAGAGATTCATGTTCACCTGTCCTTTATGACTCCAAATAAATAATGACTAGTTTCATCTATACATCCTACTTAATGGTTTTTCCCTTGATTTTTTTTTTAGTTTTATTTTGCAGTTTAATTGGATTTTCTGAGTTACATTGTCAGTTGAGAGCAAAAAGGTCCAATGATCTAGTAATGCAATCTGGAACTTTGTCATCGGGACACAAGTAATATTTTAGCAATATTTATCAGAAATATACAGAGAAAAATGTTCTCAGGTCAATACTCAATTAGAAAGGTAAAATGTACAAAAAAAAGAATAATTTATATTAGCATTGGTTCAAAAATTAAATTGTCATAAGGCTTTGCATCTTCAAATGCCCCAATGCTGCTCTCTAGGTGTTCAGAGGTGATGGCCATGCTATTTCTGTGATTCATGTATAGCACCACCGTGTTTTTTCTTTTCTTTAAACCTTATGTATAATGTTGACATGGCCTCAAAAAACTATTCCCACTGCAGATAGCAGAAAACAACAGACCCAGCACTCTTCCTAAACTGCATTTAAGGCATCGTACTCAGCTAGTCATAATCCTACTATATATTGACAAGGGGCAAACACCCCCAAACAGCAGTCTATGGATGGATATTTGGCTTGGCTCTATTAACTTGTCAAATCCCAAGGCTTGTTAAAAAGTCTGATTTTGGCATAGGGAGCCATTTCCACAAGGTGGCACTAGTGAGATGGTTCTCTTCCTTGGGAGAAACTTCTTTGCCTATTTTATTCCCATGGAGCATTGCCGATAAATCTTCATACCATATCTCCAGTATGTCTCCATACAGGACTGGAATCTTTAAAGAGATCCATCACCTTGACTAAACAGAACTATGGCAGAAAGCATCAAGGTTCCTCAGCTGCTGACTGACCATGTATGTCTCTTGACACCGTATATGCTCGGCCTGCCAAATGTTCCTGCTTCACTTACTATGTATAAATCCAAGTGACTATCTCCACATTTTATCATTGCATTTTTTAGGTCTAAAATCAGATAGCATGTTAAAGTCATTCGGATACAGAGCACCAAATGCCTTACATAGAATAAAGGGGGACTTTATCCTACCCTGCACTCCAGAATTCTGGCTTATTCACGCACAAATGTTGTGAAATTTTGCATTTTTACACCACTCACTCCAGTTTTGAAAATTGAATAGAAAAGTATGCTTGGCTAGCCTGTAAACCTGGCAGAAGCCAGATTTATCAGCTGCGACTATTTAGAAAGTTGTAAAAATTGTGGCAATCTTTCTACAGTAAAGGGTTGGCTTTGAAGGTAGAGTAATATCTCAGTACAGAAGTGTTAGACTTAAAGATCAACTAAATTTATCACACATTGGGGACATTTGTCAGTACAAACGACAGCAACACAGGATGCTTTAATGTTGGCATGCACAGTGAGGCAAAGGCTTTTGGAGGATGGTCTTGTGTCAAGAAGGGCAGCAAAGAAACAACTTCTCTCCAAGAAAAGCATCAAGGACAGACTGACATTCTACAGAATGCCAGGAATAAAGAGTGGTATAAAAACATCGAAACATCCTCCAAGAACAACATCTCCCAACGATCCAGGAGCAATTTGTAATGAACAATGCTTTTTCCAGCATGATGGATCACCATGTCACAAGTCAAAAGTGAAGTGGCTCAGTGAACAAAACATTGACATTTTGGGACCATGGCCAGAAAACTTACTGGATTCCAATCCCATTCAGAACCTTTGATAAATCTTCAAAAAACAGGCGGACAAACAAAAACAGAAATTGCATTAAGTGGGCAAGAATGGGCTGCCAGCAATAAAAATTTGGCCTAATTTATTAAGAGGTACAGTATATGCCTCTTAGTAAATTAATCAATCTCATGCCAAGATATAAGAACACGTTCACTCAACAAGGAGCAGAAAAAGAAATAGAAAAGCGTGCTGCTCTGCTATCTATAAAATTATTTATTAAAAACATACATAAAACACTATAAATAAAAGGCTAGCTATGCGTTCCAGTGGTGGTCTCCACCTTCATCAGGCTGTAAAGTCAAAAGAAAAGACATCCAAAATACATAGAGTGGACTCAAATGGATTGAACCAGAAGAAAATACAAAGATATCCAAAATACATTAGGTGAGATCAAATAAATTGGGGGAAAATAAATAAATACATTTTTTTTATAGAAAAAGCAGACCATAAATAAATATAATTTACGTGGATGCAGATGTCCAAATATTGGTTCATGTGAATGCAGATATATAATTTGTGTGGATCCAAATATCCACAAATATCCACAAATAAATATATACATGTTCATGAGACGCACCTATACATCTGCGCATAAATAAATTGTCTACAAAAGGCATGTCCAAACTGCGGCCCTCCAACTGTTGTAAAACTACAACTCCCAGCATGCCTGGATAGCCTATAGCTATTAGGGCATGCTGGGAGTTGTAGTTTTGCAACAGCTGGAGGGCTGCAGTTTGGACATGCCTGCTCTACAATAATAGATCTAGACATAGTGGAACACTATTAATGTGTAAACAATAGTAACGTACACCCACATAATGGATGTTCACCTAAAGTGCAACCTAAAGTACAACATGCACAAAGTGCCATACAAGGATATACCACCCCAAGGAAAATTCAGTGTCAGAAAAGGGAATCTGATGGATCACCAAGTGAATTCATAATACACGTATAACCCCCCCCCCCCCACCAATAAATAAATATATAAATAATAAAAATTGTTTAGTTTAATAGTTTCATTCAGACCACTAGGAAACAAAGTATTTAATTGAAATATCCAGAAGGATTCTCTATTTACCAATCTTTTGAATCTAGATGGAGTTGATTTGGGGATATGTTCAAGAATAATTAAATGCAGGCACTCTGAATCATTAGTATGTACCTGAGAAACTTGTCCGGACACACTATGTGTGAACAGGACTTTTCTAATATTATAACAGTGTTTATTCCGCCTGGTTCTCATAGGTTGAGTAGTATGGCCAATGTATTGGATATTACAAGTACATGACAGCAAATAGATAACAAACTACTCCCACAATTTATAAGGCTGCAAAATACTTCTCCAGTAACTGAGGAAAATGTGTCCGCGCCATCTAAGATACTAGAGTCCTCTAGGTCCCCCTGCAGGTGGGGAGGATGGGTTACATGTGGATCTCGATTCAGAAGGAGCCAGGAGGCCCTTGAGGTTTTGATATGTCCTGAATATAATCCCAGGTGTATCAAGTAACATATTTTTTAGGATTAGATCCTCATGCAGGATGGGCCAGTATTTGCGTAGTATCCTCTGAATCTCTTTATACGATATATTTAAAGTAATCAAGAATCTACATTAAAATTCTGGCGATGGATTTGGACTCTTGGATATAAGGCATTCTGTCTGAGACTGGGCCCTGGCTCTGTCTAATGCAGAATTGACAATACTTTTGGAGTAACCCTTATCCAGAAAGTGCTGCTTAGTGAGCGCTGCTTGTTGGTGGAAATCAGAGTCATGAGAACAATTATGGCAGATCCTCCTAAATTGTCCATATGGGACATTCTTTAGCCATGAGGCAAAGTGACCACTGCTGTACTGAATGTAGCTGCTGACATCTACACTCTTAAAATATGTACGGGTGATAATATAATTGGTGGGTCCTTTGATAATTTCAAAATAAAGACATTCAACAGATAAAGGGGAAAATTTGGGTATGAAGATCAACCCCCAATAATTATCATTCAAATAAGAATACATTGTTGCTAAAATGTTTATATAAACCAATCAAGGGGGAAAAACGCTGGGACTGTGCGTTGAACACACCCTTGAAATGACCCATAGACAGATTAGCATAACTTGGTGTAAAACACGTGCCCATCGTACAGCCCCTGTGCTATTTGTAGATAAGACTTTCAAAAGAAAAAATATTATTATTTAGAATAAATTCCATGGCCTTGATAAGAAAATCCACCTGGGTTTCAGGTAATTTGGCCGCTGATTTCAGTGTCTTATAGACAGCCTCCAGTCCCAGAGAGTGCTGAATATTAGAATACAACGCAGTCACATCTAAAGTCAGGAAAGAAAACCCATTAGTACAAAACAATGATTGTAGACAATGTATCAGGTATGTGGAGTCCCTCAGATATGTGGGTAGCTTGACAACATAGTCCTGTAGAAAAAAATCAATTTAGTGAGATAGGGCCGAAGTTATGTGCCCTATACCCAAAATAATGGGTTTCCCAAGGGGGTTAATAGTTGACTTATGGAGTTTAAGTAAGAAGTAAAAGAGAGGGGTCCTGAAGGAAGTAACCTTAAGGAACTCTCCTGTTTGTTAAGTAGAAATATGTCATCCACCCACTTAATCAAAGACTTACATTCCACCCAAAATCTGATCAGAAGGATCATATTGGAGTAATGTGCAATACTCACAATCTGCTAGGATTCTCATGGCTTCATTAATGTAAGAAGAGCGGTCCATGATGACAGTACCATCCCCCGTATCTGCTGGTTTTATCACAATGTCAGTACACTTTCGCAGAGTTTGGACAGCCTGTCTTTCCCTTTCCCTATAGGATAGATAGTATTTCACTTGGGAGCTGGGTTTCAGCATCCTAACTTCATTGGACGTAAATGAAAAGAGAGTTTCTAAGAAGCTGCCTCTAAAATTGAGGGGTGCTGTGATGCCAAGATATATCGTCACTTCGAGAATTCGTGAAAATCTAGAATATAGTGCTATATCTTCGTAATAGCGAATATTCTTGATTTTTTTTATCACTAGATAAACCTATAATCCTTTCTCACTTATTGTATATAGCTTTTCTTATCCTTATTATGCTATTTATCATCCATACCTTTTTTTTCTCTATAGTTATTATTTTACCTATAATTACTAAACTTTTATTGCAAGTATTTTCCTACCTATCATTAATAATTTCTTTTTATAGATGCTATATTATTTTATTTTTAAAATAAATCATTTCCTATAACATACAATATATAATAGACAATCACGCAAAGGATGTATGCCAAAAGCTGGGTATATGCAAACCAACAACCTATCCATGAGACCGGTACAGTCAGCATATCTTACAATGGCAGGCTTGTGCACTATGAGACATACAAAACTGGATTACATTTTTATCATAAAATTAAAAAATTTACCACACAATCTGAAACTAGAAAAAAATGATAAGCATACTTAGCTAAATCATTCTATCTCTAAACACAAATCTATCTTATCTAAAAAAAAAACACTATACTATGAACTAACTAAAATATTCCATATATATATATATATATATATATATATATATATATTTCCTGTATTTTCTTTTTAACAGCATCCTAGCTTTTCCTCCCAAAATTTTCTCTATCAAAGATGACACCGAGTATTTTTACCTCTTCTGACTGGATCTTAATATCAGCTAAGTGTAAGTCTGACCAATCTCCGATCACAAAACAGTAACACTTTTGCCTATTTAATTTAAATCCCGAGGTTTGACAAAAATAATCTGTAACTTGGAGGGCTCTTCTGAGTGATTGTGCATTAGTACAGAATATTGTTAAGTCATCCATATATGCATTGGTTTTAACAGATAGACCACTACCTCCAGCGATTAGTACCCCTCTGATGACTTTGTCTCTGCTTAGTGACACTAATAGTGGCTCTAGTACGCAGATGAACAGTATTAGTGATAGGGGGCAACCATGTTTCACTCTGGATTTAAGGTACACTTTTTCTGACAGAAACCCATTAATAGATACTTGACTGTATGCCTCATTCTACAGTGCTGAAATCTGTTTTATCATATTTATCGGAAAGTTCATGTGTCGAAAACTTTCCACAGGAACTCATGAGATATCCGATCGTATGCTTTAAGGAAATCCAATGATAAGATCGCCAGTTCTTGGTTTCTTTCACTCTGATGCCATATGCAGTCTAGTCTTTAATAATGTTTACATTTTCCCTTAAACTCTTTTCTGGAATTCCACTTATTTGGTCTGTGGATTACTTTTCTAATGACTTTCTTAATTCTGTTAACCATGATTTTAGCTAAGATTTTATAGTCAATGTTTAGAAACTTTTTGGGTCTCCAGTTTTCTAGAATTTCTCTGTCTCCCTTTTTTATACAGCAAAATGACTATACCTCTCCTACAAGATTCAGGTACGGTATCACAGAGTAGCGCTTCTTTAAACACTTGTAATAGATCTTCTTTCATGATGTTCCAGAAAATACTGTAGAGCTCAATAGGTAGGCCATCCAAGCCTGGTGCTTTGCTTTTGCCAAAACTTTTAATTGTTTCTTGTAGTTCCTCTATTGATAGCTGTATATTGAGGTGCTCTTGGTCTTTTTTGTCCGAATTTACATTCCAGGGCCTTTAAAGCATCATTTACAAAGGAATTATCAATTTTTTTTCTTGTCAAACAGTCTTTGGTAGAACATCTGGGCGTCTTTAAGTATCTCGTCTTTTTCAGTTTTGTCTGCTACTTTTGAAATACTTCATATATACCCTGGGTCTTTGTCATTGGTATTTGGCCAGACATCTATTAGGTTCAAGTCCATAATCAAATTATTCAACTGTTGTACTGTTTTTTCAATTCATCTTGGTTGTTCACTAGTACTATCTTTCCCCTTCAGTGCACAATTGAAATCTCCACCTATGATGATAGGTGTCTGACCTATTAAGAAGGGTTGCACATCTTCCAGCATTTTGGCTCTCTCATGGATCTTGGGTGAAGCCTATGCACTCAGCAACTTTATTTCTTTGTTGTAATATTTTATATTAGCCAACAAGGACCTATCTGGAATTAGTTATATGTATGACATAATTTAGTAATTTGTTTCCTTTAAATAATATCTAGACTCCAGAGGCTTTATTACTGTTGTCGCCAGACATACAATAGTGTGAAAGACATAAAAATAGTGTTTCAGCTGTAAAACAAGGCAGATTCTGCTAATTTGCATGTCTTTCCCATATTCCCAAGTTTATGCAAATGAGTTTACATGACAATTACATGACAAAACAGTATAGAAAAGTTATTGAATATAATGTTAGGACAATTAGAAAACTGAACATTTTTATGCAGCCCTCCTAAGCAGTGAGAGAAGAGTTCACTGGCATCCCAAAAAAAAATTAAATTTTTGTCACCCTAATGATAATGATCTAGGTGAGCAGGTCCCCCAAGCCATCCACCGCAAATCAAGCAACTTTGAGATCTGCTGGCTCTCTCTTTTCAGATAGAGAGCTAGTTTTGTATGTCTCATAGTGCAAAAGCTGTCATTGTAAGGTATGCTGACTGTACCTGTCTAGTGGCTAGGTTGTTGGCTTATAGCTTTTGTGTGATTGTTTGTTATATGTTTTAGGTAATGAAATTGCGTGCACCATATGCGCATATTACATTGCCGATTTTTGCAATGGTGAATATTCAGCTAAAAATTCACTAAATATTGTGAATTTGAATATTGCCTATGCCGCTCATCACTAGTAGGAAACAGTACTTTTGATAAATCCACCACAAAGTATGTTGGAAAGTTGTATAAACCCTTTAAATGTCCTTGAAAACAAAAACAACTATACTAAATCGGTGCCCTGTTGGCATTGCTGTGGTTAAAATGAGCATCTCAAGAAAAAAAACTGCATTATTAAAGACAAGCAAATAATAATATTCTGGTTATACAATGCATACGGGAATATTTTCTCCTCTGGGCATCTGCGAGGCTACAGCAATGCGTCATTATTTTCCTGCTGCATGGGTATGGGCTAATCTCTCTAAAATGTAGCCCTTTGGAAAAATCCAGTGTTGATGATGTGCACGTATAGGGCACAACTTCACCACATTAGCGTGAAGTAGACTTTTTGCCATCTGGTAAATACGTAATTGACAGATGCAAAATAAGGAATACATTTTCTAACGGCCCTAGAAGAATAATATAAATGATTTAACTAGATAGAAAATCTTGGGGCTGTGCGGAGCATGTGTCCCTTATCCCTCTCTTCCCTATCGGAGCCACAAATCACAGCAGAACTACCTGTCTCAAGCAGTTAATTTTAGGCACTTTTCTCCGCCGCACAGGTGGGTCTGCGTGTATATTTTACCCATAGAACAAAGGAGATTTTGGCAGTTGTGCACCTGTCCCCATGAAATGAAATTGCTAAAGATAAACCTTTCTTTACATTTATTGTAGTAAAACAGAAATATGACATGATTGGAATATGTAATTGAAGCAGTTGGAGTTAAATGGTATTCTAAATGGCTAAAAAGTAAATGCAGCTGTGAATTGTGTCTTGTAAGAACCTCCATCTAAGATAAAAAAAGGCAATTCCTTCTAGGATAAGGCGGAGAATATTTATCTATTGCTAGATGGTTAGCGATGTAATACACAATGAAGAGTACTGATGTTCTGTGTGCCAGGAAATGATTCACACGTCTTTGTATCATTTTTTTCCCCCAGGTGGGTAAAGTGTATTCAATCCAAACTTGTCCAACTAACATTTATTGCATAGTTATCAAAGATGGGAATTTACCGTGTACTTTATCAGTGAGAAGAATAAAAGACTGTCCCCATAGGTGATCTGCTCCAGCAGGTTCTTAAAGGGAATGTGTCCTCTGTCAGGTATCTCTGACAAGTAAAACCAAATAGTGAGACATATCCTATTTATCTAAGCTGTTTTTATTTACTGATTGTAGACTTTTTTTAAATTCTATTTCTGTAGAGGTTTATAGAGGTACCCATCTTGATAATGGCATTGAGAGAGATCCTTTACATTAGCTACATGGACCATAGAAACAATAGATAGGAGGGGAATCATTGACCTTTATGGGAGAGTTTTCTACACATGCTCTGCTATCTATGTAGCTTTCCCTGTACAGGGAGGGAGTAGATAAGTTGTGACCACCATCTATTGTGAACAGTGGTATATAAAATCATATGATAAAAGGATCTAAAAACACTAAAGCAGCAACATTTTTGAAAACCAAAATTTGTGTCAGTCTCAAAACCTTTGGCCACAACTATACTGCAAAACTGTCTTTCAAAAATCTTCTCATGATAAATTGCCCACAAAGTTTTAAAAGAAAACATTCTGGATTCCTGTAGCTAGAGGGCGCTTGTGACTTTTTGTGCTTCTTGCCTCTTTTCCAGGGGGCATGCTTAGCAGGAGTGGACCAATGTAATCCTGCCTGTGATGATAATG
The DNA here is from genome assembly GCA_033119425.1 of Bufotes viridis. Classification (NCBI taxonomy): domain Eukaryota; kingdom Metazoa; phylum Chordata; class Amphibia; order Anura; family Bufonidae; genus Bufotes; species Bufotes viridis. The sequence goes on along the minus strand of CM065594.1, from coordinate 181,709,766 downwards.
AGATGACTTCTTAAAATACATCTGTAGAGGACAGGAAGCCTCAACATATTATTGGACTTAGTGGGCATAAAAAATGGCAGTATTTTAGGATATCTTTTAAAATACTGACATGAAAAATGAAAAAAAAAAAATCCCCCAAAGTTCTAAAAACTATGACGCCGCTGCACTACAGTAATACACTGGTATGATTTATACCAGTGTATTACTATCCTGCAGAGGTGGCAGGGAGCGCACGGCTTCATAGCACCCAATGATGCCGTACGATCCGACTGTAAACAACAAATCCAGCCCGCATTACCACGGACTGCTCACGTCCGGGTTTAACGTGTGAAGCCAGCCTTAAGGTGAAAAATGGTTGTGTCATGAAGGGGTTAAGCCACAACTCTTATTAAGCAATGCACAAAAGTGTTTGAAATACATAAATTGCAATACCTAACACATGATTCTGATTACTCTGTTATGACGCACTCAGCCATCGGATAGTCTGACGAAGATCTGCCTACCGAAAAGGATGAATCGGATTTGTTATGAACTTTACAAAAGTGTATCCCTCAAACAAATCTGATGCTTTTGGGACCTCAAAAAATAGCCAAGCTTGCTCAAACTTTTTGGGAAATTCTCATAGCAATGGGAAAACCGGTTTTCCGACTCTCAAGACATATCCCCTATTCACAGAATAGGCCATAAGCCTTATTGTTAGTGGGAAAACCCCTTATTATACACTGCTTTTATACAGGGGTTATGACCACCCTACAATCCAGCAGCGATGGATGTGCTTGTACACTATAGGAAAAAGCACTGGTCTATGCGTACTCCCGTGGCCCTGACCACCTGAGAGAACGCCACCTTTTCCTATAGTGTGCCAGCACAGCCACCGTTGCTGGATTGCACAGTGGTTGTAATCCTGGAAATGAGCAGTGTATAATGTGATAGACAAATGAATCAAGCCAGCAAAGGAGGCAATATGGACAATCACACTACATTAGTAAGTCCCTCATATTAACCGTCTACATGATAAATGCCATTGGCTGAAGTAAGACAACCCCTTTTAGGGAGCTGGTTACAGAAGACAACCCTGCATTGTTATATTGGTGGTAGGCAGGTGCATTATTGCATTGCACCATGTTTTTTATAATATAAACATTTTCATTGTTGAACCAGTCCAGTGATATTAAATGCATACATAGTTCAAAGAAATATCACCGCAAACACTGCATCATTCCTGAAAGTGTGCAGAGTGTTTGCAGAGGGGGAGGGACATTTAATTACACCAGTGTCTTTAAATTACAAAAAAAAAAACACACTTGCAATTTTCATAGTACCTTTTAATAATCTGTGTATAAGAAACTCATGGCTTTTTATTTAGGAAACCTGTGACTTTTTATTTATAGACCTTATAATAAAATGCTTGGAAAAAGAAGCGTGCAAAATGAAAGACACAGGCCTCGTCATCCAAGAGTCAGAATGGGATTAGTAGCAGCAGTAACAGCACCAGCTATTCAGCCAGTGGTGGTAGTAATAGACGCTCTTGTAGCAGCAGTGGTGGCAGTAGGGCAGTGGTAATGACAGTGGCACTCGTGGCAAATGCATAACAAGGGATGGGTAGGGGGGCTAAGGAGCCCATGATCACATATCACATGTCTGATAAAAGTGGCAGGAAGGGTAAGGACTATGAAGATGATTGTGTGTTGGACAGGACCTGGCAGCAGGATCGGGGTGATGAGGAGGAGGAGGAGGTGACATCAGAGGAGGAGGCAACGTACTGCCAAAACCTCTCGAAAAACTGGCAGGGCCAGATCTGCTTCTATCTATTAACAGAATAAGACATAAGCAATCAGTGGGAGTCCCAAAGCTGGGACCTCCAGGGATCACAAGAATGGAGGTCCTGGAGTGTCCCATGAGAATGGAGTGGTGGTTACGAATGCACACCACTGGTCCAATCTCATGGGGAACTTCTGGATATCTCTTCTCATGATCAATGGGTGTGCAGGTGGCATGGCACCAGCGACCCCACAATTATTGTTAGTGGGAAAGCCCCTTTTCAATTCTACACTATTAAAATATGTTAAATAGGACAACTAAAATTATCAGCTCTGTTTTCTGCCTTTAATGTAACATTAAATGAATACATGTGACAACTAGGCAAGATGAAACTGAAGGGAAGATACGTTATTGCGTCTGGATCCCAATACTGCCACATATAGGTCTATACAGTAGTACAAGACTAGCAACTAAATTCCACTTGAGCCATTAAATTAAAGCAGTATGACTTTTACTTTACACTTTTCTTAGCTTGGTGTATGATGCACAGGTAAATCCATTATTTCTTCAGTTTGTCACTGTAAGAACTTTATGTGGTGACTTGTGCAGGTCTGAATTTATCCAAAATAGGACCCTAGACAAAAATCATAACGGAGTCCCCCAGTTCATCAGTTGTCATGATGATGCAGGCCCACCAGGCATACATAATGATCATCAATACTGCCTGGTGGGGCTTCAAAGCTTGTCATCTCTAATGCCTGTGATAAAATATGTCAGATGGATGCACTTCAGAGCTCCTTAATGGGGTTGTTCACCTCCGGGAGCCTTTATGCCAGACCCAGGGCCGGTGCAAGGATTTTTGCCAGCACAAGCGAAGCTACATTTTAGCGCCCCTCCCCCCCCCCCATTATCACATCACGATAGTGATTTAAAGAAAAAAAAGTTCATTTTGGAGCCCCCCCCCCTCTATGCGCCCTAAAGCAGCCGCTTGGTCTGCCTTATTATAGCACCGGCCCTGGCCAGACCCCCCTTTCCCCATGCACGTCACCGGTCCTGTGGAGGGAAGCACACTTACCAGCTCCCTGCCTATGGGTTTGGCTCTCACTGCTGCCTTGCTCCCATCTCCACCTGTCAATATCTAATGCCTAGCTGATGCGGTGACGTGCCCCCAATGTGTCACATCACTAGGGCATGTGATGCCTGGGGGTATGTCACCGCTGAAGCCAGTCATTGTCTACAGTGGCCATGTGACAAACAGGATGTTGACACGCAGAGACCGGAGCAAGGCAGCAGCATTGGGGGACCGAAGGAGCCTGAACCCTGCGGGGAGCAGGCAAGTATTCTTCCCTCTGCAGGGCTGGCTATATGGGGTTGTCGGGCAAAAAGGTTCCACAAAGGTCAACAACCCATTTAATGTATTAATTATTTTATGAGAAGAGAGTCCATCCTAATCAAAAATAACATAATGCGACCAGCCACACAGAAGCCCACATAAAGCAGAAGGTGATACCAAGCACAATTAAAAACAATGTCCCAGCACATCCTGCTCTTATTAGTCCACCACCAAACTGCTCTGCTACATCTTAAGTTTCCTAGAAATCAAACTGTTTTGCAGCCATGTTTTCTAATTACAATAAACATTGTTTCACAAAAGCTGTATTAACAATTGTATGTTTAGTCCTAGCTATAGAGTACAAAGTTTGTTTTGCTGGAGCATGCTGTATATTCATTTATGATAATTCTATACAATACAATGGAGCCATAATCAAGGAAACTGTATTAACAGAACAGGGTATTAGAAGTTTCATAGAAGCCAGCACACAAGCATAGCGCTGCATAATTACTAAAATGTACAGAAAAGGCAATAAATTTGCCCAAAAACAAGCTGTGTCTTCTATTAGCATAGGAAGCAGACACTTCAGCTTAACATAAGTTTACAAATTCTGCAGCCTGGGCCAGACTGAGATTAAAAAGCAGCAGCCCTGCCACACAAAACCCCACCAACCCAAATACAGTATCACCCCTCCATATCACAGGAAAATAGTGATACACAATGGTGAATTTTGCAGCACACCCAGTAGCACTAAATACCACATTGCATCTTAAAATACCTCCCCAGCAGCACTAAATACCACAGAGCATCTTAAAATACCTCCCCAGCAGCACAAAATACTACATTGCATCTCAAAATACCTCCCCAGCAGCACCAAATACCACAGTGCATCTCAAAATACCTCCACAGCAGCACCAAATACCACAGAGCATCTCAAAATACCTCCCCAGCAGCACCAAATACCACAGAGCATCTCAAAATACCTCCCCAGCAGCACTAAATACCACAGAGCATCTCAAAATACCTCCCCAGCAGCACAAAATACCACATTGCATCTCAAAATACCTCCCCAGCAGCACCAAATATCACAGAGCATCTCAAAATACCTCCCGAGCAGCACTAAATACCACAGAGCATCTCAAAATACCTCCCCAGCAGCACAAAATACCACATTGCATCTCAAAATACCTCCCCAGCAGCACTAAATACCACAGAGCATTTTTAAATACCTCCCCAGCAGCACAAAATACCACAGAGCATCTCAAAATACCTCCCCAGCAGCACCAAATACCACAGTGCATCTCAAAATACCTCCCCAGCAGCACCAAATACCACAGTGCATCTCAAAATACCTCCACAGCAGCTCCAGATACCACAGTGCAGCACAAAATACCTTTCCAGCAGCTCCAGATACCACAGTGCAGCACAAAATACCTTCCCAGCAGCTCCAGATACCACAGCGCAGCACAAAATACCTTCCCAGCAGCTCCAGATACCACAGTGCAGCACAAAATATCCCCCTAACAATGCCAAATACTGTAAACTGGAATACATATCACAGTGGATGACAAAATACCTCCTCTGCAAAAAATACTCTCCAGCATTGAGGAATAGCACAGTGCAGCTCAAAATACCTTCCCAGCAGCTCCAGATATCACAGTGCAGCACAGAATACTACCCCGGCAGTGCCAAAAACCACAAAGCACACAAAATACCTTCCCAGCAGCACTTTATGAGTTCAGAAAGAGACTGAAAGAGCTAACAAGTCTAATGTATTCAGGAGTTAACTCGGTCTCCACCCACGTAGTCTAACCTGCTGAAGTCTCACTCTGCAGTCTCCTTGGTCCTGTCGTAAAAGAAAGAAGCAGTTTTTAGAAGCTGTCATTCGACACCAAAACAGTTGCTAAAAGGGGTGAGATTTTAGCAGCAGCTGAGGAGGACATACACTGAGAGGAGCTTGAAAAGGGGGGTCATGTATTAAACAGAAATATGCCTACATTAGGGGTATTTCTGGCTCAGATTGCAGCATAAAGGTCCTTTGTGCCACAATCTTCGACTTCTCCCCGCTCACGCCAGGTCTAAAAAAGTGGGTGTGGAAGCATTTACCACTTTTTACGCCTGTTTTAGGTGTAGAAAAGGGTCTAAATGTAAGTGAGCTAGGAAGCTGTCTTACATTTAGAAGTGGCGGAGGATCCACCGAAGTTATGTAAAGGCCCCCTAAACTTAAAGGGTCCTGCCAAAGAGGGAGGATCTGTCATGACTACAATGCCGTACCAGATCTGCATCAATTTGAATGTTAAAGAGGTTCTCCGGGAATTAAGAAAATTAAAATACTTAAATATTATATTAAATATTTATTATAATTATATTCTCAAATACCTTTCATTATTTATAATGGCTTGTTTTGTCTGGGGAGCAGTCATCAGGGGAAACAAAATGGCCGCTGTCCCATTAGTTCACACAAAACCTGTCCTGATCACACATGGGGACAAGTTACTTTACAACACTGAGATAAAGAGCTGCCTCATCCTCCTCTCTATTTGTCAGGGATTATGATCCGATTGAATGCAGATGATAAGAACTTTAGCTGAATCTCTGTGGTAATGGAGACTGTAAACAAGTGCTGCTGCTCGTTAGCCACACCTCACCCTCAACTCAGGTCTCCTCATTATCTCCATTCTCCCAGAGATTCACTTGTATTCAGGATCATGATTCCTGACAAGCAGAGCAGAGAGGAGGATGAGGCAGCACTATGGCCCATTGTGGTGAAGTAACTTGTCCTCCTGTGTGATTAGGACAGGTTTTGTGTGTACTGATAGGACAACGGCCATTTTGACATGGACTTTCAAAGTATACTAACTTCATCAAATTTATTCATGTATAAAACTATTATTGTGAACTCTGGTGAAAGATTTCACATGTATAGGTCAGTGTATAAACAGGATGCTCCCTCCTGTGGTGACTGCAGGCACCAATTTTTTATCATTTAACACCTCTGTATCTAAAAAAGGAATAAAAAAAATCTAACTTCTATACTGATGTGTTAATAAATTAATAAGCACAGGTTAGTGGACCTATTTAGATTAAAAACTCCATGATTGCCATAAAAATTGAAAATCAGACATCATATAGTACATGAAAATGTTTTTCTTTTTTTTTTTTTTATCTAGAACCAGCCCTGTACCTCACATGGATCCAGAGATCTCCCATTTATGACTCCAATTGTGCTGTTGGATTTTTTCAGGCTAGCCGCTAGGAGGGTGTGGATGCTTTCTCAGTGGGCATGTTGAAGGATTGAACTGAGCATGTTCATCCATCCACCTCAGAGACCAGAGAACTAAGGGGAAAAAGCACAGCAGGTTGTGCTATACAAATATATTTTACTAAATAACTCAAATACAACATCCAATGCTGTCTTGAAAAATATATAATATTTTTTCATAAGACAACGTCTTTAAAATTATCCAAGACAATATCATTCTTAAGGTTATGTGATCACCATGGTCTGACAGATTTCAACCCTTTCCAAGTCTTTGATTTCCTCAGAAGTAGGCAGCACATGAGGTACACTATCTGGTAGAGGCTTCTGCCCGCACTAAATTAAAGTAACAGGCTAAGCTGATCAAGCATGTTACCAGGCAAGTGGGAGTGGGATCACATCTGTGATCATTTTAAGTGTTGCCATGGTCAAGGCTACTTCTTTCTCCATTTGCTGCTGCTTTTTTACATACAATCAGCATATCCCAAACCTAACAGAAAGAGGTTCTTGATCCCAAACTAAGATCTAGCAGGCCAGGCGCAAAGCTATACGGGTGCAGGGACAGTAGCAGCTCCCAGGCCCTTGAGGGGTCTACAACCTCCATAGAAGAAGATTCCAATATCACAAATGGCACATGACAGGTGGGGCCCTATTACAGATTTTCCACTGGGGTCAAAATGCTTTAAAATAACTCAAGAGTTGACACAATTGGGGAAAATAATAACAGGATTGGCCAGTAGATTCCACAAAAAATGAGCATAATAACACCTGAACCAGTTAGATGAGCAAATAGATGGGTATCAATAACATGAAATATCTCTTCATTAGTTTTATTAAAACTACTTTAACTAGATAAAGCACTTTCTTTTACAATGGATTGTCTCACAGGAAACGATAGGAGATCATTGCTGATAGAGCTTGAGCTAAATGATGACAGCTCATTATAAAGTAGCTGCATTTCTAATGAGGAAAAGAATGCTCGTTTACATAAAATATCACCTTACCTCCACCGTATATTATTCTGTGCATATGGAATGAGGCCATTACTTCCAACTTTTACTGGATTGTCAGTGTTTATCATCACTAGTTTTCTACTACTGTGTTTTTAAGGTTTTCTATTATGCATATTGCTTGCTTTTTATGACTATTATTGCATGCTGCTACCATTAACAGTGTATTTCCAATATTTCCAAGAATCTTAAAGACACTGGTTCCTTACTACACACAGAGCCAGACTAGGAAGCAGCCATATTTATCTCACTAGAATCTTTTGTAAGCTTTATTGGAGCTGGGTACATATAAACTACATATAATAAAGCTGTATGTGATCATAGTAACCATAACACTTTATGATTTTAAGAACACGTTTAATGCAAATGAATGTATAATTAGCAAGCTGCCGCATATTGGTGTATGAGCAAACAAGACTATTTTAGTAGTTTCACCAAGGTTTTACTATAAAACTTTATATAAAAAATATGTAAAACAATACATAGAAAAGAACATAAAAACATACAGGAAGAAACAAATAAATGCATAAAAAACAAAATATCTTTCCATTTTGTGTCTACAGTTCCAGTGTAGAACTTTGATATATGTGTGGTACACCAGTTTTATTCAGATGCTGCGTTGGGGTAAGATGCATCAAATTAATAAAAGGTGAATGCTTGTTAATAATTTTAGAGTGTCTCAGGATGTCCATGTGGCAGGTATAATTTACTCTAGTGTTCAAGCATAAATAATGGGAAATCTGACCACTTTCTAAAACAGTAGCAAGTGTAAATGAGCAAAAAATTTCAAACTTGTGCACAAAGAGGATCTTCGGAAAGATTAGCAACTTTTGTACGCCAGAAAACTGCAGTAGAAGCTTTAACTTCCTCAATATGTGTTTCCTTGATTAGAGCAGTAGCGTAGCTATAGGGGTCACAGCGGTCGCAATTGCGACCGGGCCCCTAAGTCAGGGGGGCCCACGGGGCCCCCTCCAGGAGGGACAGTCTAAAGCCCTATTTAACTTTATTTTCACTTGCGCACTGCCGGCCGCCCTCTCTGGCCTCCCGACAAGTTATTTGAGGTCTTGAGCTTTTCCACTCAGCCAATCAGTGGCTGCAGCTGTGTCACATGTGAGGCCAGGGATTTCCTGCTGAGCCAATCACTGGCCTGACAAATGACATAACTGTGGCCACTGATTGGCTGAGTGGGAAAGGTCCTCAAGACCTCAAACAACTAGTCGGGAGGCCAGAGAGAAGATACCAGGACCAGTGCCACACAGAGGAGAAGAGGAGCTGCTACAGACTGGACCAGGACCAGGTGAGCATAATGTTTTTACATAATATTAATAGAGGATGGAAATGTGACATACGGGGGAATGTGACATAGGGGTAAAATGTGACATTTCCCCCACCATGTGACATTTCTCCCCCCCCATGTGACATTTCTCCCCCCTCCATGTGACATTTCTCCCCCCCCCATGTGACATTTCTCCCCCCTCCATGTCACATTTCTCCCCCCTCCATGTCACATTTCTCCCCCCTCCATGTCACATTTCTCCCCTCTCCATGTCACATTTCTCCCCCCTCCATGTCACATTTCTCCCCCTATGTCACATTTCTCCCCCTCCATGTCACATGATCCCCCATGTCACATTTCTCCCCCTCCATGTCCCATTTCTCCCCCATGTCACATTTCTCCCCCCTCCATGTCACATTTCTCCCCTCTCCATGTCACATTTCTCCCTTGATGTCACATTTCTCCCCTATGTCACATTTCTCCCCCTTCATGTCACATGACCCCCATGTCACATTTTGCCCCCTCCATGTCACATAACCCCCTCCATGTCACATTTCTCCCCCCTTCATGTCACATGACCCCGCTATGTCACATTTTGCCCCCCCGCATGTCATACGACCCCCCTCCATGTCACATTTCTCCCCCTCCCCCCTCCATGTCAATGGACACCATTCGGCTAAGTTCACATCAGTGTTTGGCCTTTCCGTTCTCCTGCTCCGTTATAGGAGCAGGAGAACGGAAAGGACGCATTCGGGACATAACTGAGCCGAACGGAGCCTAAGGATCCCATAGACTATAATGGCGTCCGTTAGGTGTCCGCTCCGAAGATGATTTTGGAGCGGAGTCAAAAGTCCTGCATGCACAACTTTTGTCTCCCCTCCAAAATCATCTTCAGGGCGGACACCTAACTGACGTCATTATAGTGTTTGGGATCCTTAGGCTCTGTTCGGCTCAGTTATGTGCCGAATGTGTCCTTTCCTTTCTACTGCTCCTATAACAGAGCAGGAGAACGGAACTACCGAACGGGGGGGCCCAAATTGAACTCTTGCACGAGGGCCCATGAGCCTATAGCTACGCCCCTGGGTTAGAGGCTAGTCATATTCCTCTCCCTTTCCTCTGTCCCTTCTCCTGGCAGTCTGCAGGTTAGAAAGAAGGGGGGCAGGTAGTAAACTTCAGGATTAGTCTTCGCAGGGTTTGTTTGTGGTCTGTAACCATGGAGACTAGAGATGAGGAAAATTCGATTCAGCTGCTTCGACGAATTTTACAAAATAATTTGCTTGGTGACGAAGCACATTTCTTTGCAAGTAATCGGTGCAATGACAGGAATGACAGGAAGCGACGATTGTGTTGCTCCCTGTTATAGTACCCCTCAGATGCTGCGTTCACTGCTGATCGCAGCATCTGACATTAACATTAAAGTGTAAAATAATGTAAAAAATTATGCTTAACACATCCATTTGATCGTAAAGAGCTGGCCGCCACCATGCTTGATCCAGCATGAAAACTCCCGCGGCCCGTGATGACGTCCCCACGTCGGCCAGTGCATGGGATTTTGCACGGGATCTTCATTTAAAATGGCGACGTCTGGCTCTTCGCTCTCAAATGGATGAGGTAAGTATAGTTACATAGTTAATACGGTTGAAAGAAAACATAAGTCCATCAAGTTTAACCAAGGGATAGGTGATAGTATGATTTATTTTTATTTTTTACCGCCATCTCAGGGAAAATCGATTCGCTACCATGAATCAAAAGGAAATCCGGCTTCGCAGCTAATCAAATTTTTCATGAAATTTGAATTGAAGTCCACTTTGTGGACTTTAATTCGCTCAACACTACTGGAGATACATAGGTCTGCATGGAGGTGGCAGAATCTCTATGAAAAAAAGGGAAATAGATTTAATTACATGGAGATTTCCATCGTATTGCAGCTCACACTTATACATAACCAAGTTTGTAAAAGAAGGCACCTCATGTGTCTTGAATGGCAGAGCTTCTAGCCAGCCTAATGCACACTGCTGGAAGGTATTTACTGCTCAATGAATATGCTGCCTAGAATATTATCATTTCAATTATATTAGTATAAAACTATAGCTAAAACAGCAGATCTGACAATGTGTGATGATGTGTGGTTTCCTAAGGCAGAAGCCTCAGGCAAATTTGGGCTTTGCTTTACGCATGGTCTCTTTTTAATTCTGCAGCCAGCTTAGAGTTAAAATTCTCCATGTAACAGTTTGCTGTGCTAATGTGATATGTTACTGTACTGTCACCGGAGAACATCCATATGTAGCGGCTGAATAATAGATGAACCAGAACCTCATCAGAAATGAGAACACTTGCACAATGGAGGTTTGTTATGCCTAAGAGATGGCATCGTTGATTGCTCTGTAAATGAAGACTGCAGTTATTCTGTATCTATATTATTCTGAATCACATCATTGAAAAAGTTGACTTTGGGGAAAGTGGAGCTCATTTCCTACTAAAACATTTCTTTGTCTGATCTTCCAGTACATTGTGTAGTCTGCACTGCATTGCAGCATACTATTAGAAGCTATAGGCTTGAGACGTTCCTATGCAGTACACTAGATCTATCTACAAGACTTATTGAGGGACATTTATGATAAATTGACAGACTAAAAATAATGCTTGAAATAGTCACATTGATAATGGAGAACAGTTATGCACTGTGAAGCATAGCTACTAGGCATCCCAGGACTATTGTAAATTTTCATTTTCTGCCAGCTGAAATAGTATCATGTTTTAAATAAAACTTATTGATAGAGAAAAATTCAGTCATTTGACATATCAATGCATATCTTCAAGAATCGTTGCATTGTAAGTTAGCTTTAGACATGAGTGAATCAATTCTACCGATTCGGAACTTGTCCCCAATTTTTGGTGATTTGTTTCGAGAGAGATCCCCAAGCCTAAAACTTCTCTGAGTGAAAATTGCAAGCCAGTTCTCCTTTCAAAAGCAAAAGAGTACTGTGTAGTGTTGAGCAAAATATCCGAAGTGGAATTTGATCTGAATTTCAGGAAAAATTAGATTCACCGCATAGCCGAATTTCCTCATGGTAACAAATCAATTTTCCCTAAAATGACGGGAAAAACTATACTCACCTCATCCATTTGCGTGTGAAGAGGCCACTACCTCTATCTTAATTAAAGATACTGTGCAAAATCTCATGCATTGTTACGTATAACATCACCAAGCCAACCATCATGATGGCGTCATCACGTGACAACCAGCATGATGACGTCATCATGTCACCGTGCAAGATTTCAAGCGGTGTCTTCAATTAAGATGGCTGCGGCGGCCTCTACGTGATCAAATGGATAAGGTGAGCTTTTTTTTTTAAACCGCATTAGCCCCTGAAAGCCCTCAATATTAATCTCAGATGCTGCGAGCCCACTACGTACAAAGAAATGCTCTTTGTGACAAAGCAAATTTCTTTGTGAAATTTGGCAACACAGCCAAATCAAATTTTTCATAACTTCACTCATCTCTAGTACTGTGTCTTGAGAGAAAATTGCCCTGGTTAGCTGAGTGGCCTTAGGGATGCTGGCATCAGATAGGCTCAATGGTCTTTTCGTTTTGAAAGGAAAGAGAATTTGAATATCTTTCACAGAAACCCAAAATGTAAAACAACATTTTTCAGGGCAATTGGAGCAATATTTAGTTCTGGTAGAATCGATTCAGACCCAAATTGAGGATTTTTGAAAAAAATCTGTGAATTGTAGACTAAACAACTCTAAAGAAATGTGTTCATCTATTACTACTTTATAGTGTAATTGTGTGCATATGCTCTGGAGCCAGGGGTTACAGTATTTTTGAAGTCTGAACATTTGCCTCTGTTTTCCCTAAGTCATCAACTCCTCACTTTATTTTACTTTATTGGGTTAATTTGCACTGACTTATACTGTTTAACTGCATTTTATATGTTTGTTGTGTTCCAGTTCATTTGCACTGTGTTTTCACAGCACTGTGGAAAGTGTTAATGAATACTGAGAGACTTTTGGGACTTTGTAGCTAATAATGAGAAGCTGGTAATTTTTCACAGTTACCATAAGACTTGAAGAAGATTATGTTTTGGAATGAAAACGCAAGACCCGTTTATCATCAAAACCAGACAGAATGACCTTTTGGATGTCTGGTTTAGCTATGTTATTATCTCCGAAGACATGTTTTTGTCTGGAAAAACTGCTTTGTCATTGCCATTGAGCATTACTGAAGGTCTAATGCAAGTCTATGAGAGATGGGAAGTTGCAACATTGCATTTGTTTGGGCTGAATTTCTCCACTCTACCTCTCCTACTAGAAGGTTCTAGTTCAGCCAAAAACTGTATATAAGGAGAGCACTCAGAGTCCGTATTGTTCTGCAGTGAATAGAAGAAGAGACTCTGCCAGATTACTTGAGTGACCAGAATAAGACGCTGAGATGAGGATACTCTGCCACAGACCCTGGATCACCAGCCTTTGCCCAGAGTACCAGCCTTCTGACAGAGGGAGGGACAGCCTTTTTATCATACGGCAGTTCTCCCATAGAGCAGAGAACCCAAGACTACATGCTTGAACCATATAGCTGTTATGGATCAGTGAGCATGGGCTCACTGTTTCAACTAACTGGTTTGGCTTTGGGGTAAACCTTAAGGGCGTTATTCCAGCGATCCCCTAGCATTCATCCTGTAACCCCTCTTACAGGGATCTAACTTCACCACAGAGAAGCATCCAGACCGCTATCTCATTGGATAGTCCCAGTGTAGTTGGCAGCTGACCCACTGAGGTCAGGTACACTGGTGCAAGCATCAGAAGCTCTACGCACACAAAATGCATACAGTACTTATTGAGGAGGTTTTTGGCAAAAAAAAATTGACCATAGAAACCTTGGTTGGATGGCTGGGATGTAGGAAATCCACACCACAATTGCAGGAACAGTTTGGACAGTCACTGATACTAGAACTACAGTTATTTTTATTTGGCAACAATGAGCAAGAGACACTAATAGAGCTTGCGGGCAGGGTAGGAATGGATGCAGGAACAAGGCAGGCAGGAACCAAGACTGTAGTGCAGACAGGGAGACAAACTATGAGAACTAAAGCACAAACTCAAACTGAAACAGAACTGTGAGGTCAGGAGCACACAAACTGGATGGGTATACAGCAGGAACAGATATAGGGACACAGGTTGGATAACAAAGGCAAACCACAAGAAGTAGCAGAAGCACGGACTCTTCTAACACCTTTGCTGGTCACATGGAACCTTTAAGCCCAGGCACCCTCTGCCTAAAGATGGTGCCTTAAATTCCCAGGGATAAGGATCCTTCATTGGCTGGGGAAGGTTTAGTGAGTGCATGCATTTGCCCTTTAAGAGACTGGACAAGAGCACACGCATGCCCTAAGGGCACACTAGGCAAAATGATGGGGGCTGCAATATGGAGAGGACACTGGAGACTAAGACACCGGATGGCACAGTGAGTGGTCCGGTGTCTGCGTCCACAAGGGAGAGCAGGAGAGCAGTGGGCATGAACTGCAGACCTAACAATAGCAATGAATGTCACTAAAATAATCTAATAAAAATGTGTAAGCATCACATTATATAGAATGCACCATGTATTTAAAGGCATTTAGGATATGCCATCACTTTTTGATCTTTGGGTGTCCTGGCAAGAGAAAGGTGCTGTTCCAAGGTTTAGGACCCAAGCAGTTGGATCCTCCCCTTTCAAAAAGTGATGGTATCTAGTATTGGTATGTCAATACTGTCAGTTTCCATTAATTAAATGGAAGTATGTAGAAGATAAATGTTAATTTTTATGCTGTAGCTATTTTTACATTGGGGGCTCCCATGCTGGTGGCTGTAGGAACAACGTGTGAGCGCTTCCAAGACAGCTATAAAGAATGTGAGATAAGACGGATTTACACTGCCCGACTGAACAGACAATTATGGGGAAGAAACCGTTCTTTCCGGATAAATGCCTGCTCATCAGTGTAGGTAAAGAGTTGCATTTACATGCAGCAATTACCTCCACTGAATGGGGAAGAGCAATGGCTACTGAAATCGCTTGCCCTCATACACATTCATGGTTCACACTGCACAATATGCTGCCCAGAAACAATGATTTAGGGGTACACATGAAAGATCATTTCACTCGATGTGGGGATCTTTGGCATCTTTACACAGTCCCTGTAAATCTGCCATTGAAGGTCAGAAAAGGGTCCACAAACTAGACTAGAGTCTTCAGGCAGAGATGGACTACACAGCCCATCCTCCATGTGAGCTCATCTGTATTTTGTTGCTATCTTGCCATATCTATGCATCCAGGAGTTTAACAGAGGTGTCACCTGTTAAATGTCCTGGAAATATGCCATAAATGTCCAGATGGGACAAACCCTTTAAGACCCATCCTCTAACTATAATAAGATGACTCTTAAAGCTATCAATTTGGAACTTCTTACTGTTCTTCAGGATCTATAGTTAGAATATAGTATACATATGATGGTCACAATTGGTCACTGTTGAACTGGAGTTAGCTGTTAATAGGGTCCTGAAATCGTCTCCATTTCCATCGTTGGAGGTATAGCAATATGATAACCTAAGGCCACTTTCACACTTGCGGTGTGAGGATCCGTCAGGTAGTTCAGTCGCCAGAACTACCCGCTGGATCCGTCATACCGCATGACAACTAAAAGCATTTGGAGACGGATCCGGATGCGTATCGTTTTCAGACGGAGAGATGGATCGTCTTGGTTTTTTTTCACAGTTCTACCCATCTGCGCATGCGCAGACTGGAAGGACGTATCCGTTGTTGTGGTATTTATAATGCTAGATCTGGCACTAATACAAGTCAATGGGAATTAATGCCGGATCCAGCATTCCGTCATGTTTTAAGACGGAGATTATACTGCAGCATGCTGCGGTATTTTCCCCGTCTAAAAAACGTTTACATACTGAACTGAAGACATCCTGATGCATACTGAACGGATTTCTCTCCATTCAGAATGCATGGAGATAATACTGATCAGTTTTTTCCGGCATGGAGCCACAATGACGGAACTCTATGCCGGAAAAGAAAAACGCTAGTGTGAAATGAGCCTAATACAAGTTTAAAGGGAATTTGTCCTCATGATCTTGGACTATTATCTGCACTACTACTTGAATATTACAGCAAATTAGGAGTCCAGATGGCTGTTTTTTATTTTCCGTCTGTCCCTGTCCCCCCTGCTGTCAGTGCTCAAAGCCGCACTGATAAACATCATTTACTGATGTGCATGCGCCCAGGAGTTCTCTCCATTACGTTGACATGGCATAGCAGTCTGGACTGTGTATTTCAGCTCAGCTATAATCCTTATGGGCGGTGGGATCGGGAGCAGTAGAAAAATAAAAGATTGCAATTTAGGCTACCTATCTGCAGTGCTACTCATGTAGTACAGTAGATAATAGTCCAAGTTGGTGGTGACAGAATCCCTTTAAGGTTAAAATATATATATTTAAGACCTCATGTTTATATCAGGGGGGTTTTGTGTTCTACAAACTGAATTGACACACCATATAGAGCTTACATTGGGCTAAAAGAGTCTGCAGAATAGATGACAGTACATCAATCCTTAAGAGTGAAATTGGAGTTTTCTGCCTGGTGGAATACATGATAAATGATTGGACTTAGCTGCACAAAAGCTTAGAAAAACAGCGTATCTTAGGGTATGACTTTGAACTCAGCAGGGGACCAAACTTAGTGTTTTGAATGAATACACATATTTATCCAGCACTTATTAGTATATGCCTGGCAAAATCTTCTGGAGTCCACTTTGATATTCTGAACACCACTTTGGCTACTCTCACAGAACCTGAGGCTCATTGCCCAGTGAATATACATAATGTATTTACTTTGACACTGCAACTATAATGCAGGCTACACTCACTTTGTGTCTCTGTTGGACCGTTCTCCATGAAATTGTTCTTTGCTAGTTTGAAACGCGGCAAGGAAATTCCAGTAGAATAATTTGCCTTGTACAGAAATCAATAGCATCATATCTTCAAGCATTTCTGCAATCAATATCAAATACCATCAACCACAGCTGGAAATAATCCCTGTACCGGTCTTGTCCAGTGCAACTCATTCAGCAGAAACAATGCACTAATGAATATTTTTCTGTCAGTCTATAGCCTTTTTGTCCATGGCAGAAAGTCATATATTGTGGCACATAAAGATGTGATTCCTCAAAGCTAAAATTGCAGTCAATGTCGGCTAGGTAATTACTGCTAAATATGTAAAATCGGTCTAACCAAAAGAATTGCAAAGCGGGAGTCATGGGAAGAGTCTTCATTTAGCACGTTATATTCCATATCTTATTCCTTACAACAGTATTTCCCAAATTTTGTGAAGCCAGAAAGCCCCTAACCAACAAGTCACTCTATTAAGGCAGTCTAACACGTTTGCCATACGGACAGAAAGTAACCAGACAGGGGCGGTCATGTTGTCCAGGATCACATTATGTCTGTAGGTAGCAGTTGGCTACCATAGCGGGGTGACGTCATCAATACCGACAGTACTGAGCCCAAAAACATGGACGGTCCAAACACTTTACAAACATATGGGGTTCATGCACAGTATAAAGCTTCTACCGTTACCAAAATCAGTCTGCAGAACCTCAAAGATCCCACCATGGAGCCCAGTTTGGGAAACACTACACTTCTATAAACACTGGAATTTACTTGAGCTATGATAGCAAATATTTTACTGACAGTTCCCCTACAATAAATACATATAAGCAAAATCTAAGAGGAAATTCAAGCAAATATCAATGGTACAGTAGCACAAGTGTTGTGTTATAGGTTTCCAGTCATGTGAATGTGTGCCTCTGTCTGAAGGTGCTCAGGCGCCTATCAAATCAAGGGCACCCTAGAAGGGGCTTGCACCAGCAGGGGGCCTGTCATGGCAGGAGGAGGACAAATGTATTATTTACTTTCAGGGCCCGCAACACACTAAAGCAGGGGGCCCATCATTTATACTCTACAGTAGCACTGGCACAGTAGACAGACTCTGTCCTGTCTCCAACACTGCACACAGTAGAGGAGGGGAGGGGGGATTTAATTGGCAACATAGCTTAGCACTGAAGAGAGATTAGTTGTGATGAAAGATCTGTATGATGTCATCATCGTGTGACCAATGCAGAAAGCAACAGCGCTCAGCAGTGCAGAGAAGTGGTGACGAGCCTGTGGGATGTCACATTGAGAGAGGAGGGAGTTTCCATTCAAAAATTTGCCATGGGGCTCAGTTATTTGTAGTTATGCCCCTGTTTTGTATCTACAGTTAGGTAAAAAGTGATGGTCTGAGCCCACAAAAATCAACCAAAAATATGTGTTTGTGCCCAATATAACAATATTAAAAACATAGACATTGGTGGAAAAGTAGATGTTCTAAGCTTAAATGTTTCTGTCAATAGCTGCTAATCTGAGCCTGTACAACTTCCTAAACACCTGACTATTGAAGCTAATCAAAAAAGTGTCACTCAAACATTAAAGGGCATCTAAAGGGCAACTAAAATTTTATGTCGATAAGTGCAAGGTAATGCACCTGGGGCGTAAAAACCCAAGAGCAGAATATAAAATCAGTGATACAGTACTAACCTCAGTATCTGAGGAAAGGGATTTAGGGGTCATTATATCAGACGACCTAAAGGTGGGCAGACAATGTCATAGAGCAGCAGGTAATGCCAGCAGAATGCTTGGGTGTATAGGGAGAGGCATTGACAGTAGAAAGAGGGAGGTGCTCGTGCCGCTCTACAGAGCACTACGGAGACCTCATTTGGAGTATTGTGTGCAGTAATGGCGACCATATCTGCAGAAGGATATTGAAACTTTGGAGAGAGTTCAGAGAAGAGCTACTAAACTAGTACATGGATTGCAGGACAAAACTTACCAGGAAAGGTTAAAGGACCTTAACATGTATAGCTTGGAAGTAAGAAGAGACAGAGGGGATATGATAGAAACTTTTAAATACATAAAGGGAATCATCACGGTAAAAGAAGAGAGAATATTTAAAAGAAGAAAAACTGCTACAAGAGGACATAGTTTTAAATTAGAGGGGCAAAGGTTTAAAAGTAATATCAGAAAGAATTACTTTACTGAGAGAGTAGTGGACGCATGGAATAGCCTTCCTGCAGAAGTGGTAGCTGGAAATGCAGTGAAGGAGTTTAAGCATGCATGGGATAGGCATAAGGCCATCCTTCATATAAGATAGGGCCTGGGGCTATTCATAGTATTCAGTATATTGGGCAGACTAGATGGGCCAAATGGTTCTTATCTGCCGACACATTCTATCTGTCAGCAGATCTGTACCTATGAAACTGGCTGACCTGTTACATGTGCGCTTGGCAGCTGAAGGCATCTGTGTTGGTCCCATGTTCAAATGTGCCCGCATTGTTGAGAAAAATGATTTTCGCAAATGAACTTCTAGGAGCAATAGCCTTCTTCACTTTAATTGACAGGGCCAGACAGTGAAAACATCATCACGCCTGGCCCTGTTAATCAAAGTACAGAAGGTGTGGCAGTTGCAGAGAAAAAGGAGCCTCTAGGTGTAACGGCAACTCCTCCATTGCTCCTAGAGGCTCATTTGTAGCAATGCGGGCACATATGAACATGGCACCAACACAGATGCCTTCAACTGCCAAGCACACATCTAACAGGTCAGCCAGTTTCATAGGTACAAATCTGCTGACAAATGCCCTTTTAAAGGTGTTTTTCAGGATTCTCTAAAAAATGGGCATCGAGCAAAGGGCAGTATAAAATGGTCAGTTTGAACCTGCTTAAATGGAACATGTTCTTTCATTTTTGTCACATAAACTGCCCACAGTATTTTTGCAACAGGGTACGTCATCACTTGGCCTTCTGAGGGAGTGTCTAATAAAGATGCAGGAGGTGGGGCCTGGGCCATTGGACCAACCCTCAGAGGGAGACTGCTTGTGTCCAAACTTCTCTGCATGTATTGGTGAATGTCCTACAATTACTGTCAGAATTAATGGTGCCCTGCCATGCTTTAGTGGACACTGGGTCACAAGTAACTACTATGCAACTGCCAATATATCAGCAGCATTGGGAGCTAGACCATCTAACTATCCTACTCAGAGTAAGATAAATGTAATCACCAGCCGATAGCATTCCAGGGATACTGGGAGCCCACTGTGAAAATTGGTAATACTGAATTACAGCGGCAAGGGATAATAGTGCATGATGAGGGTTTTCCCCCAGTTGTATTGTGAATTAATATTTTGCAAAATTGTGTGGAGGAAATGATGTGTATACTTCAGAAAGAGTTAGTTACAGCCCCTTCGCTGGACCGCAGAGTGCTACAGAATACACTGAGGGCACTGAGAGGGCATAAAAATTTCTGTGATCACAAGGGTGAGATTGGAAATGTAAGGGTTACTGATGCTAAACCCATATGGTTACAACCTCACTCAGAGACATTACTTTGGGCTAAAGCACGTATAAGACCCCATGAGCAAGCTTACCAGGCCCATGTGGAACCTATACTGGATGGGGGCAAGAAATATTTGTTTGCTGCCCGCAGTCTAGTTACTGTGAAGCGTGTCAGGATGCCAATCCGCATGCTAAACATTAGTGACCGACCTATTCAGTTGAGTAAATACCAGACTGTTGCTAAATTAATACAGGTTGGGCACGATCATATTGTCCACTTCGACTGTCCAGCCACCCAGTCTGCCAGCCCTGCGGAAGTTTGTCCAGAGGGTCTCTAGAGCAACTGCACATTGGGGATCAGAACACCCCCGCTGAGTGGAAGGAGGGTGTCCTGAAGGTTATTAAGGAGCATGAGGTTGCTTTTAGTACACATCCCACAGATTTTGGGAAATTAGAGGTGATCCAACACACCATCCCTACTGGGCCCCAGCAACTCATTAAAGAAAGATTCAGGCGGCCCATACCATCAGCCATATACCAGCAAGTGATACAGCTAGTGAACGACATGAAAGCCTCTAATGTAATTCCGGACAGTCATAGTCCTTGGGCCGCACCCTTAGTGCTTGTGCGTAAATAGAACGGTACAATACGATTCTGTTTAGACTACTGCAAATAAAATAACATCACCCATAAAGACGCGTACCCTTTGCCTAGAATAGAAGAGTCCCTATAAGCCCTAGGCTCTGCAGCATTCTTCTCTACTTCAGATAAATAAACGGGGTGATGACAACCTAAAAATTGTTCACCGTAATCAATTGGGGCTGTGTTTATCCAAGGAACTTGGGGAAGAAACCCCTATGTCTCAAGAAAATGCACCAACTGAAAATGTATTACCGGAAATTAAATTAAAACCAGCTACAGTCAATGAGACCCATTCTAAACTGGTTTTCAATTCTAGAATGATGGATGGTACCAAAAATGTCATAACCTGTGTCTAGTATTCCTAAACTTTGTGGTTCCAGTGCCGAGGTCACCAATAATACTCTTTCTGATCCTGTGATCGGCACACAGCCCAGGAGATCTGAAAGAGCCACCAAAGGTATCAAACCAGCCAGATACCCAAATTAACTGTTCCATCCACATTTCTGTTATATGATGTGGGTCAGAACTGCATTTGTATGAATATGTGATGATATACTGTATGACTATACCTAAGCTTCTAAGGTTCATCTATGATGCTGCCCATTTTTGCTGATAATGCTGAAGATCTGTATCCTTTCGAAAATATTATTGTGTTGCTGAAAGCTATGATAAAAGGCTTTAAAGTCAGCCCTGTAAAGGCTTAAGTGAAAAGGGGTCAAAATGATGCTTGACATACTGTAATGACCATGTTAAGAAGGGGCTTTCTCATGTACACCATGTATA
This sequence comes from Bufotes viridis, assembly GCA_033119425.1. NCBI lineage: Eukaryota > Metazoa > Chordata > Amphibia > Anura > Bufonidae > Bufotes > Bufotes viridis. The sequence goes on along the minus strand of CM065594.1, from coordinate 181,688,290 downwards.
TCATGCATTATGACTATGTTGGTGGTACTGTTTGCCAGTCCAGCAATTGGTTCGGCCCAGTTAATCATGTCCTTTTGAGTCTTTTTGCTACAGGTGCAGATGCCAGCCAGAGAGCCAATGAAAAAGTAGGGAAGCACCTAGCCCTACTTGTACTAAATCTGCGACTTGAATGCAGTACCTGCTATCCTGTTCTGCCCCAGCGAACCAGTGAAGACCTTGCTAATCTTTGTGAAATTCCAACTTGATGACCACAGTCTTAATCAGCCACGTTCATCCTGTCCACGGGCATTCTGCATGTTCCATAGAACCAACTACCAGGATACATCATTGCCAGACGGATTACAGCATCGACAGCCCACCAATCCAAAGTGGAACACAACAAGCCCATGATAAATCCAGTTCGTAACATTTAAGAGCCTGAAACCTAGGGGGAAATTGAAGGCCCCCCTAGAGCTGGATTATCTCAAACATAATATATATAGTTGGTTCCCTGTTGCAGAAATCTTTGTTAACTAGTCCTGATTGGTTGGGGACGCCACATTTAAAGTAGGTCAGAGTGTAGTGCCCTGGAGCAGGGAGTAATTTGACATTTGGACATTTGCCTATTTCCCCTATGCAAAGTTAAAACGTCTTACTTTATTTCACCCAAAAGGTTTAACTTGCACTGTTTAATACTGTGTAACTGCAATTTATATATATGTTGTGATATATGTCCTGTTCATTATCACTGTATTTATATGGCTCTGTGGAAAGAGTTAATGAGTCCTGAGAGACTGTTAGGGCTTTGATTGAGAAGTTGGTAATTTTCCACAGCTGCCATAAGGTTTAAGAAGACCATGTTTTGGAGGGAAAAACCTAGACATTGTTTACCACCATATAAAGGGAGAGAGCTAGCAGCACCGCCACAGATCGTGTCCAAACCACCATAAGGCTGGCATCAAGTTGTACGCTTTCCCAAATGAACATATATCCGATGCATGACTCCGTTCAAACAACTTTCAACAATGACTGAAGTAGGTAGATATAAATGAGCGTCACTCACCACCGGGATGTAACAGCAATCAGATCCTTTATTGCAACAACATTACTCACATGATAAACGCAGGGATTGTCCAATCCCTGCGTTTATCATGTGAGTAACATTGTTGTTTACCACCATGTTTTGGAGGGAAAAGCCCAGGCTTGTTTACAATCAAAAAACATACAGCCTGACCTTTTAAATGTCTGGTTTTAGCTCTGTTATGTCTGGAAACTTTTGTCTGGAAAATCTGTTGTGTGAGTGCCATTGAGTATCATTGAAGCTCCAATGTAAGTCTATGCCAGACGGGAGCTGAAACAATGTATCTGTTTGTGCTGAGTTTCTCCACTCCACCCCACTAAAAGATTCTCGTCTAGCAAAAACTGTGTATAAGGAGAGCAGTCAGAGCCCTTAGTGTGCTACAGTTAGGGAACAGTGCTTGGAAGAGAAGACTCTGCCAGACTACTGAATGACCAGAAGAAGACGCTGATACGGGGATACACTGCCACAGACCCTGGATCAGCAGCCTTGGACCAGGGTACCAAGCTGGGGCGAGCTCCCATATTTGAACACTGTTTTGACGAGTCGACTGTGCAACTTCCCCCCCTTTAATCTGCCCCGCTGCCCCACACAAGCAGAGGAGTAAAGATCGCCACACAACATTTAACTACAGCACGGACATCTTTATCAAGGTATGATTGAGTTATACAAGATACCAGCATTGTAGTGTGTACGTGTGTAGCATTAGGAAGAGGTTGGTCGGGAATCTTTGCTTTTTGTTTTATTTTTTATTAGGGACATCAAATCAGTTGTAAAAAAAATGCACAGGCTACTTATCCCACAAATTTAAAACTCTTTTGTTTTTACTTATACTTTTACTTATCTAGAGTACTTTCTTCCTTATTTGTGGGTGGGAGGCAGCTCAGCAACCACCTACATATTCCATGAAGCATTGTAATTAGCTCTTGTTAACCCCTTACTCCCCTGCATAGAAAATAGCTCCTCACATACAGTATCTCACGAAAGTGAGTACACTCCTCATATTTTTGTAAATATTTAATTATATATTTTCATGGGACAACACTGAAGATATGACACTTTGGTACAATGCAAAGTAGTTAGGGTATAGTTTGTATAACAGTGTAAATTCTGTGTGCCCTAAAAATAGCTCAACAAACAGCCATTAATGTCTAAACTGCTGGCAACAAAAGTGAGTACACCCCTAAGTGAGAATGGTCAAATTGTGCCCAATAAGCCATTTTCCATTCTGGGTGCCACGTGACTTATTACAAGGTCTCAGTTGTGAATGGGGAGCAGGTGTGTTAAATTTGGTGTTATTGCTCTCACACTTTCTACTGGTCATTGGAAGTTCAACAGGGCACCTCATGGCAAAATACTCTCTGAGGATCTAAAACAAAAGAATTGATCCTCAACATAAATCTATAAGAAGACATCAACACCATGAAACTGAGCTGCAGCATGGTGGCCAAGACCATACAGTGGTTTAATAAGACAGGTTCCACTCAGAACAGGCCTCGCCATGGTCGACCAAAGAAGTTCATTGCACGTGCTCAGCTTTATATTCAAAGGTTGTCTTTTCAAAATGGACCTATGAGTGCTGCCAGCATTGATGCAGATATTAAAGGGATGGGGGGTCAGTCTGTCAGTTCTCAGACCATACACCGCACACTGCATCAAATTGGTCTGCATGGCTGTCGCCCCAGAAGGAAGTATTTTCTAATGATGGGGCACAAGAAAGCCCGCAAACAGTTTGCTGAAGTTAAGCAGACTAAGGACATAGATTACTGGATCCATGTCCTGTGGTCTGATGAGACCAAGATACACTTATTTGCAGGGGCAGATTGGCCATAGACCCTACAGGGAAATTTCCCGGTGGACAGAGGCCCCAGGTGGCCACCCAAGTCCTCCTCTCTGCCACTAACTGGGTACATAATGAGCTCTCAACAGTAATTAACACTGTGTGAATCATACAATCCTTTGAACGCACATGCCCTCCTCAATTCAACTACTGTGGCTCGCACCTCACCTCCTAAGCCCCATGCTACTTAGACAACTAGAAAAAGAAGGACAGATGATGGTAGCTATTGCTAGTCTCCACAGAGGGCCAGCATATTGTGCTACACTGTGTTATTTGGTTCTGCTGGGATGGTATTTTGCTCTATGGTATTGTTGACCCCACCTACTTGTGTTGCCCTGCCTTCTGATAATTCTGTTAATTTGGACTTGCCTAAAATATGGGGCCACTTTTATTTTATTTTTTTCCAGGGCCACTTTGAGTTCCCAGTCCGCCCCTGTTTATTTGGTTCAGATGATTTCAAGTGTGTGTGGCGGCAACCAGGTGAGGAGTACAAAGACAAATGTGTCTTGCCTACAGTCAAGCATGTTGGTGGGAATGTCATGTTTTAGGGCTGCATGAGTGCTGCTGGCTGTGGGGAGCTACAATTCATTGAGGGAACCATAAATGGCAATATGTACTGTGACATACTAAAGCAGCTGGGCCACAGGGAAACTGGGCCGCAGGGCAGTATTCCAACATGATAATGACCCCAAACACACCTCCAAGATAACCACTGCCTTTCTGAGAAACTGAGGGTAAATGTGCTGGACATGCACAAGCCTCCAGACCCAAACTCTATTGAGTATCTGTAGGGCATCCTCAAACGGAAGATGGAGGAGTGGAAGTTCTCTAACATCCATCAGCTCCGTGATGTTACCATAATTTGGCCATTTTTACTTAGGGGTGAACTCACTTTTGTTGCCAGCAGTTTAGAAATTAATGGCTGTGTGTTGAGTTATTTTGAGGGCACACAAAATTCATACTGTTATACAAGCTGTACACTGACTACTTTACATTGTATCAAAGTGTTCAGTGTTATCCCATGAAAAGATATAATCAAATATTTTCAAAAATGTGAGCGGTGTACTCACTTTTGGGTACATAAAAAATGATCCTTTTTGAACCAATTTTTTTAGCCATTTTATTAATCTTCGTAAAAGTTTTCGGTTCCTAGAAAAAACAATATGATAAATAATGTTAAATTAACCCTGTGCCTCCTGGTAGCTGTGATTCACGTTATGATACATTAAAAGCTATAGCTAGGGAGAAAGGAGGAGAACCTAGGTGACATGTGATGGATGATAGCTGCAAATTATATCTAGATAGGCAGAACAAATGGCCAAGGACACCGCCTAAGACAAGGTTTCCACCTCAGAACAGTTCATGCATCTTTGACTCATGACAGCAATAAATACATGTAATATAGAAAGTGCTGCAAAATGCGTCTTTTCAACACTCGAGGTTTGTGAGTTTGTCAGGGAAGTCAATTTACTCTCATGGTAAATTACAATACAGGATGTCAGTGCAGCACTATACAAATCACAATCAGGTTAAGTGAGAACATTGCTTGAACTGTAGATGGCCTAGAGATGACCTAGAAATATCACATTGCATAGCAGTATGTACATAGACCTGTATGAGATTAAATAATGTGATAGGTGAGTGTAGCACACCGAACATCAGGTCCAGGATGGAGAAAACTGGTTTTAATGCAAAAAGGTTTATCAAGAGACTCTACGGGGCGAATAAACCACAAAGAATCCACAGAGTATTACACTAACAGCAATGTGGATGTGATTTTTCCAAATCTATCCACAGTCTGCATAGAAACCAAGTACCCTGAGAAGAAACTTTAAATTCACAGCAATTTAATGATTGTGGATTTTACCCTTTGCAATGCATAGGGTGATTTCCATGGCAAATCCGTGTTAAAATTTGTAAAAACATGCAGATTTTGTCACAGATTTTGCTGTAAATTCTGTGGTGAATCTGTAAGGGACTTTACACGGGGTGTTTATTAAGTTAGCTATCTGAATGTGAAAACAACATTTTCAGAGAAAATTGAACTTACTACTTTTTATTGTAATCCCCTTTTACTTCAACACACTTATTACACTTCGCCTCCAGTAATAAAACGCCTTCTGTATCCCAAAAAAACTGTTGCCATGATCTTTCTGGCTGACTGCTGAACACAAAGTTTCTTTGGAGTTGGTGACCTCTTGTGCTTCCATTGCATGGACTCTTGTTTGGTCTCAGGATCATGGTGGTGGATAGTGATGAGGGGCATAGGCAATTTTCGAATTCACAATATTTTGCAGAATATTAGCCATAAACTCTCAAATTTGAGAATTCATAATTGCAAAAATCGATAATATAATATACACGAGCAATTTTATTACCTATAACATATAATGAACAGACAATCACACAAAGGCTGTATGCCAAAAGGCAGGTATGTATAAGCTAACAACCTATACATGAGACAGGTACATTCAGCATACCTTACAATGTCAGCCTTGTGCACTGTGAGACATTCAAGACCAGCTCTCTTCATTTTTTATTAAAAACTAGAAACACTTACATTAACATAGTAACATAGTATATAAGACCGAAAAAAGACATCTGTCCATCCAGTTCGGCCTGTTTCCTACAAGTTGATCCACAGGAAGGCAAAAACCCCTGTGAGGAAGAAGCCAATTTTCCTCACTTAAGGGGAAAAAAATTCCTTCCCGACTCCAATCAGGCAATCAGAATAACTCCCTGGATCAACGACCCCCCTCTAGTAGCTATAGCCTGTAATATTATTACACTCCAGAAATACATCCAGCCCCCTCTTGAATTCCTTTATTGTACTCACCATCACCACCTCCTCAGGCAGAGAGTTCCATACTCTCACTGCTCTTACCGTGAAGAATCCTTTACTATGTTTGTGTACAAACCTTCTTTCCTCCAGACGCAGAGGATGTCCCCTTGTCACAGATCTCTGTACTGACCCCTGATATATTTATACATAGTTATTAGATCTCCCCTCAGTCGTCTTTTTTCTAAAGTGAATAACCCTAATTTTGATAACCTTTCAGGGTACTGTAGTTGCCCCATTCCAGTTATTCCTTTAGTTACCCTCCTCTGAACCCTCTCTAGCTCTGCTATATCTGCCTTGTTCACAGGAGCCCAGAACTGTACACAGTACTCCATGTGTGGTCTGACTAGTGATTTGTAAAGTGGTAGGACTATGTTCTCATCACGGGCATCTATGCCCCTTTTGATGCAAACCATTATCTTATTGGCCTTGGCAGTAGCTGCCTGACACTGGTTTTTGCAGCTTAATTTGCTGTTTATTAAAATTCCTAGATCCTTTTCCATGTCAGTGTTACTGAGTGTTTTATATTTAATATATACGGGTGACTTGCATTATTCCTTCCCATGTGCATAACTTTACATTTGTCAGTGTTAAACCTCATCTGCCATTTCTCTGCCCAAGCCCCCAATCTATCCAGATCCCTCTGTAGCAGAAAACTGTCCTCTTCAGTGTTAATTACTTTACACAGTTTAGTGTCATCTGCAAAAATAGATATTTTACTGTGCAGGCCTTCTACAAGATCATTAATAAATATATTGAAGAGAATAGGGCCCAATACTGACCCCTGAGGTACCCCACTAGTTACAGTGACCCAATCTGAGTATCTACCGTTAATAACCACCCTCTGTTTTCTGTCACTCAGCCAGTTACTTACCCACATACAGACATTTTCTCCCAGTCCGAGCATCCTCATTTTATATACTAACCTTTTATGAGGTACAGTGTCAAAAGCTTTGGAGAAGTCCAGATATATGACATCCATTGATTCGCCGCTGTCAAGTCTAGAACTTACCTACTCATAGAAGCTGATTAAATTCGTTTGTTATGACCGATCCCTCATGAAGCCATGCTGATATGCCGTTATTTGCTTATTTTCATTGAGATACTCCATAATAGCATCTCTTAGAAACCCTTCAGTTTACCAACAATAGATGTTACAATCAGCAATTTAGAGAAATCGATAAGCCTACTTTGCTCAAAATATATATCCTATTTATTCAATCTCAAAAAATACAATCTTATTAAAAGGAAAACTTTCTATACTCTAACTAAACTAAACTGTTCCACATATATATGTTCCATTGTGTGGCAGCTGTTCTTCCCATCTTCTTCCGGTCCTGTAAATAATATACAGTTGTGTTCAAAATTATTCAACCCCCACTGAAATTGAGTGTTTTGGCCAGTTTGACATTGATTTTGATCATTTCAGTCATCTTGTTTACAATTAAATCAAAGAGGCACTTGTAAGTCAGACAAATATAACATAACATTTATAATGAAATAACCACAAATGTCTTTTCTGTGCTCACATCATTATCAGTTTTATTCAACCCCCAAGTGACATTCAATCTTAGTACTTAGTACAACATCCCTTTCCAGTTATAACAGCTTTTAAACGTGAAGCATAGCTTGACACAAGTGTCTTGCAGCGATCTTTGGGTATCTTCGCCCATTCTTCATGGGCAAAAGCCTCCAGTTCAGTCACATTCTTAGGATTGCGTGCTGCAACTGCTTTCTTTAAGTCCTACCAGAGGTTCTCAATCAGATTTAAGTCTGGTGACTGCGATGGCCACTTCAAAATGTTCCAACCTTTAATCTGCAACCATGCTCTAGTGGACTTGGAGGTATGCTTGGGATCATTGTCCTGTTGAAAGGTCCAACGTCTCCCAAGCCTCAGGTTTGTGACGGACTGCATCACATTTTCATCCAATATCTCCTGGTACTGAAGAGAATTCATGGTACCTTGCACACGCTAAACCTTCCCTGTACCTGTAGAACAAAACAGCCCCAAAGCATGATTGACCCCCCGCCATGCTTCACAGTAGGCAAGGTGTTCTTTTCTTCATAGGCCTTGTTCTTCCTCCTCCAAACATAGCGTTGATCCATGGGCCCAAACAGTTCTAATTATGTTTCATCAGTCCACAGAACACTATCCCAAAACTTTTGTGGTTTGTCCACATGACTTTTGGCATACTGCAGTTGACTCTTCTTATTCTTTGGAGACAGCAAGGGGGTGCGCCTGGGAGTTCTGGCATGGAGGCCTTCATTATGCAGTGTGCGCCTTATTGTCTGAGCTGAAACTTCAGTACCCGCATCTGACAAATCTTTTTTCAGTTCCTCAGCAGTCACACGGGGACTTTTCTCCACATTGCGCTTCAGGTAGCACACAGCAGTCGAAGTCAGCATCTTCTTTCTGCCACGACCAGGTAGCGTTTTAACAGTGCCCTTTGCCTTGAATTTGCGAATGATGCTTCCTATGGTGTCTCTTGGTATGTTTAACATCTTTGCAATCTTCTTATAGCCATTGCCCTTCCTGTGAAGAGAAATCACCTCTTCTCTTGTCTTCCTGGACCATTCTCTTGACTTCACCATGTTTGTAAACACACCAGTAAATGTCTAGAAGGAGCTGAGTATCACAGTCATTTTACATCTGCCTAATTGGTGCTTATTATGCTTGATTGCTGCTCCTTGACATCCACAGGGATTTTCAAAAACTGATCGAAAACACTTGAATGAACCTCTGTTCTTAAGAGTGGTAGTCTTTAAGGGGTTGAATAATTGTGTCAATGAAGAAATCACAAAAAAAACTATTAATACTGTATTACAAAAACAATTGATGTCATTTTAATTGCATTTGGTTCTTTAAAAAGTCCTTGTAAGATTTCATTCTGAACACAATTACAAATGTACACTAAATTCCCTAAAACCCTTTACAGCATTGGAGGTTGAATAATTTTCAACACAACTGTACGTACATTTCGCTAAAAAGACCAGATTCACAAAGTTCATTTCCTCTTCTGAAAAACAATATGTTGCACACCTTCCAGATTGCATTTTTAACACAATTGATATTGATATTGCATAATCCACATTATTCTCTTTTTTTCTGGCCTTACTGTATATTCTAAGCCATACAGTACTAGTTCATGATCTAGTCTCTGAAGGTTGCATGTATGTTTCAGGATTACTCCAACTCTTCTCCATACATTTTGAGCAAAAGTACAGTTCCAAAAAGCATACATCGTGGTTTCATCACTAAAACAGTTCCTTCTGGGACACTTGGGTGTTTCACTTAATCTCCTCTGATACTCAAAGTCTCAAATTGTTGGCCATATAAGACATATTACACATTTTCCAGCAATCGAGAGATTTATTTGGAGGATAATTTGCCACCGTTTCAGCTTGCTGTTCATTGTCAAAAATAGCTCTTACTTTGTTTGGATTATTATGGATATTGCTTTCATATTTTATTCAGTATAGTCTTATTATTTTCTCTATTATTGCATATTGTTTTGGTGGCACTAATAAAACTAAACAAACAAACTAATGCCTAAACTAGGCTATGCAACCTATCTTGACCCGGGTGTAAAATTTAAAACTTCACTTTTATTAGATTATATATAAAAAGGTTTCATGTGTATCTTATTTGGAACCAAACAAAAGAGAGATGATTAAAAATACAGTCACCGCTCCGCCAATGTCTGCCAATATCTATTGTGATCGGTAAAGGAGGTGTGCACACTCTCCCTCCTATTCTTTTTTATCACAGGGCTCAGTGGTGGTGGCTATTGTATAAGTCAGGAGACTAATGTTTGATCAATGACCAGTTGCAGCATTTGCTTATTGCTGAAACTGCAGCCAGGGGGGCGCTATTGTTATTGCGCTCTCCCAGGCTATCACAATAGTAAAGGGTCTTCCCTTTCTTGGTGCTAAAGTGCAGCAGAAACAGAGTACTGCTTACACTTTACACGCCAGCACCTATGAGCCCTGATAACAAATTGCTCGCTACCTTGCTTGAGCTATTATGTAGAGGCTTGGCAGAGTGGTGTTCTGATCTAAAATCTAGATCTGCCCCCCAACATGTTTCACCAACATTATGGCTTCTTCAGGGGAATGGGCAGCATTGAATGTCACCGCTACATTAGGGGTTTAAATAGTGGGTGTTTGATTGACGTGGCCAATATCCAATCGCTCCCTCACTTCATTCTGCAATGACCTATCAGATAATTTACCCAGGGTGCTGTGTGTGTTTCTTGTGTCCAATCCTAAGCGCTCTGCAGTTCGTCATCATGACGCTCTGCGCAGTAAGGAGATGCGCGTTCTGTTGGGTAATGTCACAGCGAGTCCGTCCATCCGCGCATGCGCTGTGCACTATGTAGGTGCGCGCGATGTTAGTCATCTGGAGTGTATGCGCTGTATAGAGGTGGGAGATGGAAAGAGGCTGCACTTAGACCATTAATGGCTTTTCCTATTGGTGCTTCACATAGTAGATAGATGTATATGTCATTTAGTGCATATACATATACATCGATATATCCAGTATGAATATTCAGTATACATTGTATAGCATAACTGCGCCCCTAAAGTGCCCAGCTATATCTGGGTTATACGCAAAAATATTAACCTAGTGGAAAATATATCAGAAAGATGAATGTGCCAACTTAGTGGAATTATTAATATGTGAGACGGTGAGTGAGAATGTTAGATATAAATGTGAAATAGTATAAATTAATAGTTATTATTATCAATAACCAATTGACAGACAACCTGCTACACCCAATAAAGTGACGGTGAAAGAGGGGTGAAAACATACATTATATGCTGGTTATCATTATACAATATTGATTGATGATGTTAAATGCACCATAGGGATTGGGTCATATAAAGAGTATATTCCCACAGATGGCCTCAGGAAATAAATGCCTAATACCTGAGGCTCAATAGGTGACAACTCTACAGCGCATTGAGTGACATCTCCCCAGACTGCAAACTGTATAATCTTTATATTAAGAAGCTGATTGGTGGACAAACTCCATTCCAAGGGAGCCGTCAGATATATATTGCCTGCATATTGGTAGTGATAACACTTACTGTAACTGTCCAATTGATTAGTGATGCGATGTGTCATATCTAACTATACAAACATCACTAACTGTATGCGGTGCATTCCTCATATTGGTTCCATAGTATATATAGTATTCAAGTACTGATTATGCACTTGTTTGAAAACCAGAAGCATTGAATTAAATAATTGGTGTCGTCAGCTAAAACTTTCTCCCATTTACAAAAACGCCGTGAAGGCAAAGCCCTCATTGAGGCCTTTCGGGTTCAAACTATTGAGGCGGTAAATCCACCTAGTTTCCTCTCGTAATAGCTAATATAGCTGAGGTTGTCAATGGTAACTGGATAAAAAAAATTTCCGTAACAGGGTACCAGCTTCGTATGTCAGAAAAAAAGACCACGTAGACTCCATATTTATCACCTTCGAACATAGAGAAAAAAAATTGTAAATGCAGGAACCGTTTGAGGTTTGGTATTTCTTTACCTCCATATTTTTTAAACTTGTACATAACTTCCCTCTCTAGTTTTTCATTCTTTGAACTCCAGATGAATTGAAAGTAGCTTCTCGGTAGTTGTTTTGTACAGTTCTCATCTGGTGGGAATACTTGTGACAGGTACAGCATAATTGGAATTATTAGTGCTTTTATTATGAGATTTTTCCCTTTAATACTCAGTTGTCTTAGTCTTCAAATCTCAAATTTTTCCTGTATTTTCTTTTTTACAGCATCTCAGCTTTTCCTCCCCTTATTCTCTATATCAGAGATGACTCCTAGTATTTTTCTCTCTTCTGACTGGATCTTAATATCCTGTAAGTGTAAGTCTGACCAGTCTCCAATCACAAAACAGTCACACTTTTGTCTATTTAATTTGAAACCCAAAGCTTGACAAAAATAATCTGTAACTTGGAGGGCTCTTCTGAGTGATGGTGCATTAGTACAAAATATTGTTACATCATCCATATATGCATTGGTTTTAACAGATAGACCACTACCTCCAGCGATTAGTACCCCTCTGATGACTTTGTCTCTTCTCAGTGATGCAAATAGTGGCTCTAGTACGCAGATGAACAGTATTAGTGATAGGGGGCAACCCTGTTTCACTTTGGATTTTAGTTACTTTTTCTGACAGAAACCCATTATTAGATACAGTTGATTTCAAAATTATTCAACCCCCAATGCTGTAAAGGGTTTTAGGGAATTTAATGTACATTTGTAATTGTTTTCAGAATTAAATCTTTCAAGGACTTTTTAAAGAACCAAATGCAACTAAAATCAATTGTTTTTGTAATACAGTATTAAATGTTTTTTTTGTGATTTCTTCATTGACACAATTATTCAACCCCTTAGGGTACGTTCACACGACGACAATTGTCGCGCGACAAAAAGTCGCACTATTGTCGCGTGACAATTTTTATAATGGGAGTCTATGGTGTCGCAGTGCGACATGCGACATGCTGCGACTGCGACACGAAAGTCGGAGAAAATCCATTCAAGATGCTGCAGTCGCAGCATGTCGCAATGCGACACCATAGACTCCCATTATAAAAATTGTCGCAGCGACAATAGTGCGACAAAATGTCGCGCGACAAATGTTGCAGTGAAGTTGTGCCCTATTTGTCGCAGCGACTTTTGTCGCGCGACAATTGTCGTCGTGTGAATGTACCCTTAAAGACTACCACTCTTAGGGTACGTTCACACGACGACAATTGTCGCGACAAAAAGTCGCACTATTGTCGCGCGACAATTTTTATAATGGGAGTCTATGGTGTCGCAGTGCGACATGCGACATGCTGCGACTGCGACACGAAAGTCGGAGAAAATCCATTCAAGATGGGTTTTTCTGCGACTGTCGTCGCAGTCGCAGCATGTCGCATGTCGCAATGCGACACCATAGACTCCCATTATAAAATTGTCGCTGCGACAATAGTGCGACAAAATGTCGCGCGACAAATGTTGCAGTGAAGTTGTGCCCTATTTGTCGCGCGACTTTTTGTCGCGCGACAATTGTCGTCGTGTGAACGTACCCTTAAGAACAGAGGTTCATTCAAGTGTTTTCGATCAGGTATTGAAAACACCTGTGGATGTCAAGGAGCAGCAATCAAGCATAATAAGCACCAATTAGGCAGATGTAAAATGACTGTGATACTCAGCTCCTTCTAGACATTTACTGGTGTGTTTACAGACATGGTGAAGTCAAGAGAATGGTCCAGGAAGACAAGAGAAGAGGTGATTTCTCTTCACAGGAAGGGCAATGGCTATAAGAAGATTGCAAAGATGTTAAACATACCAAGAGACACCATAGAAAGCATCATTTGCAAATTCAAGGCAAAGGGCACTGTTGAAACGCTACCTGGTCGTGGCAGAAAGAAGATGCTGACTTTGACTGCAGTGCGCTACGTGAAGTGCAAAGTGCAGAAAAGTCCCTGTGTGACTGCTGAGGAACTGAAAAAAGATTTGTCAGATGCGGGTACTGAAGTTTCAGCTCAGACAATAAGGCGCACACTGTGTAATGAAGGCCTCCATTCCAGATTTCCCAGGAGTAACCCCTTGCTGTCTCCAAAGAATAAGAAGAGTCGACTGCAGTATGCCAAAAGTCATGTGGACAAACCACAAAAGTTTTGGGATAGTGTTCTGTGGACTGATGAAACAAAATTAGAACTGTTTGGGCCCATGGATCAACGCTATGTTTGGAGGAGGAAGAACAAGGCCTATGAAGAAAAGAACACCTTGCCTACTGTGAAGCATGGCGGGGGGTCAATCATGCTTTCGGGCTGTTTTGCTTCTACAGGTACAGGGAAGCTTCAGCGTGTGCAAGGTACCATGAATTCTCTTCAGTACCAGGAGATATTGGATGAAAATGTGATGCAGTCCGTCACAAACCTGAGGCTTGGGAGACGTTGGACCTTTCAACAGGACAATGATCTCAAGCATACCTCCAAGTCCACTAGAGCATGGTTGCAGATTAAAGGGTGGAACATTTTGAAGTGGCCATCGCAGTCACCAGACTTAAATTCGATTGAGAACCTCTGGTGGGACTTAAAGAAAGCAGTTGCAGCGCGAAGCCTAAGAATGTGACTGAACTGGAAGCTTTTGCCCATGAAGAATGGGCGAAGATACCCGTAGATCGCTGCAAGACACTTGTGTCAAGCTATGCTTCACGTTTAAAAGTTATAACTGGAAAAGGATGTTGTACTAAGTACTAAGATTGAATGTCACTTGGGGGTTGAATAAAACTGATAATGATGTGAGCACCGAAATGACATTTGTGGTTATTTCATTATAAATGTTATGTTATATTTGTCTGAGTTACAAGTGCCTTTTTGATTTAATTGTAAACAAGATACAGGGCTCCAGACTAAAAAAAATGTCAAGGAGCCATTGGCTCCTAACCTGAAAAATTTAGGAGCCAAATTAAATTTTTAGTCGCCAAATTTCAAAAACATATAATTGCGGCCTAATAAAAAAAAAAGAAGTGTGTTACCTTGTATAGTTGCCAATTTGTCTCTCCTTTCGATTCGTTCTTCTAACCTCGTCAATCTTGAGGCTGACCGTCCTTTATTACACCCCCTCACTTTTCCCTCATTAAAGCCCCCACCTGCTCTCACCCACATGGCTAGGGGATGCTTAGGAGCATGAGGTTTCCTAGGCTCCAGCCCACACAGTTAAAGGGGTTGTGCACTCATTTCTATGAACTCTGTGAACTCTACGAACACTCCACTGCCGAAGGAGTGTTCGGTTAACAGACATCAGAAGACTCTAACAGCCTTAAAGGGGTTAACCTGCTGAGATGCTGTTAAGACAATGGAAAAAAACTTTTACAGCCCCATTTAATTTAGCACAGCTGCCCAGTGGGTACAACATGTTGTTTTGGCTGCAGAGCTGACACTCTGTAGTTAATCATTGGGCTCATGCATTTTTTTACAGTTTTAACAGTAGGTTAGAGCTATAATATAATAACTCAGGACACGCCCTGTAAAGAGGAGCTGTCATCCCTCCTGTCTGTTATTAATACTTAGTAAATTCTGAAGAACCATTCAGAATTATGCCATTCCTCTACTACACCTACTAGAAATATAAGCATGTTGACAACTAGGTGTTACCAGTTAGAGTGTGTCCCTACACACACACACACACACTGACAAAAGCCTATTAGAGACAGACTGTAGAGACACGCCCCTTTGACAAGAGAATGGTAACGCCAAGTTGTCGCCATATTCACAAATTCCTAAGAGGAATAACAGAGACACCGCAATGAAGAGTCAGGCCCGGCTCACACCCAGTGGTGCAGACTCTATGCCAAGCAGTGGTGCAGACTCTATGCCAAGCAGTGGTGCAGACCATCTGCCATTGTCACCAGCCTCATGACCGCTATACTGGATCAGTTCTCGGACAAACCCCGACTGACCTCACTGACTTAAGAATACTGCTCCCATAACAGATACTAGAGATCCTGATAGACCGATGAACACGCCAGTGTGAACAGAGCCCCAAAGTCAGAACCTGATCAGAAAGGGAATAATTAGAGTATTAATATGTGAGGCTGGTCACCCTGATGCCTCAGATACAGCCCTCCATACACAGCAGCCTGTATTCTGCTGCATCAGGGGGGCACTTCTGTTACCACCCAAGAAGGACCTGAGGGCCCAGAGCAGAGCTCCTGCAGTCAGCCCGCTCTGTCCTCAGGTGACTCCCGCTGGCCGCAGGTAAGTCATCCTTAGTGAGCCCGCAGCAGGCAGCGCCCCCTCACCCGCCGGGCACAGCGGGCACCACTGACCGTGTTCTTCTTCTGCACCATCTTCTTAGCAATACGGATGATCTCCCCCCCGCTGGCCACGCTCATCTTGGCTCTGCCCTGCTCCCCGAACACCAGCGACGCTTACACAGCATCCCTGAGCCGCGAGAACAACGCTCCGAATCAGAGAGTTTCCCACTAAGAGCGTCCTCCTCACACACCCCGGCTGGAAGCTGCTCCCGACACTGCTGTCATGACACGTGGGCTCTGCCTCTTCCTGTTACGGCACCATGGAGACTTACCTCAGCCCCACCCAAATTCACCTGCCGTTCCTGTCTGTTCCTCTAGAAGTCTGAGATGACAGCGCGTCACCTATGCTCATGCCCCACCGCAATATTCAGCTACAGCACGGCAGCCTTGTCGCAAATGGCGACAAGGCTGAAAAGTCTCGTCGCCATCTGCAAATTTTAAGGCGCATTGGCGACCATTTTGGTCGCCATCTGGAGCGCTGAGATAGATGACTGAAATGATCAAAATCAATGTCAAACTGGCCAAAACACTCAATTTCAGTGGGGGTTGAATAATTTTGAACACAACTGTACTTGACCGTATGCCTCATTGTACAGTGCTGAAATCTGTTTTATCATATTTATCAGAAAGTTCATATGTTCTAAGACTTTCCACAAAAACTCATGAAATATACAGTCATATGCTTTAACCACTTGCCGCCACGCTAACGCCGATGGGCGTCAGCGCGGCGGCTCTCTCAGGTCTCACTGCCGCCTATCGGCGTCATCTCGTGAGACCCGAGATTTCACATGAACGCGCGCGCGTCGTGCGTGCGCGTTCATGTGATCGGAGCCGGGACAACTGAAACTACAGCCTGCCAGCGCTGATCATGCGCTGGCAGGCTGTAGATGCGAAAAACCGCATTTAAATCGCATATCAGACGCTGTTTTTAAACAGCGTCTGATATGCCTGCTGTCTGCTCGCCTGGTGGTCCCTTTGTTTGGGACCACCAGAGGAAACATAGGAAAAGTGCACCAATCACTACACACACCCCCCACCCCCATCACTGATTAACCCCTGATCACCCATGTCACCCCCCTGATCACCCCCTGTCACCCCCTGTCACTAATCACCCCCTACAGGCTCATTCAGACGTCCGTATGTGTTTTATGGATCCATGGATCTGCGGATCCATGGATCTGCGGATCCATGGATCTGCGGATCCGCAAAATACGGACACCGGCAATGCGCTTTCCGCATTTTGCAGATCCGCACAGAACTATATAGAAAATGCTTTTCTTGTCCGCAATTGCGGACAAGAATAGGACATGTTCTATATTTTTGCGGAACGGAAGTGCAGACTCGAAGCGCGGATCCGTAATTCCGGATCCGAGCGGGACAAAGTCTGTCCCCATAGAAATGAATGGGTCCGCAATTCCGTTCCGCAAACAGAATTTCGGACGTGTGAATGGGGCATAAGGGTCCCGTTATCACCGCCAGTTAGTTAGCTACTTGTTAGTTAGCTAGCGCCCACCGCACCGCAATCACTGATTTGGCAGAGATTTTTTCATCCACATTGACCGATGCGAATGAAAAATCTGTGCCGTTCATTTTTTTTTTTTTCAGCGCAGCGGCTGAACGGAAAAAATCTCATTACCCGTATGCTCAATATAAGGAGAATCGCAGAAACTCCTAATGCTGGCCATACGTGTAATGATTACGAGACCCTCAAATGCCAGGGCAGTACAAAAACCCCACATGTGACCCCATTTTAGAGAGAAGACACCCCAAGGTATTCCGTGAGGGGTATGGTGAGTTCATGTAAAATTTTATTTTTGTCACAAGTTAGTGGAATATGAGACTTTGTAAAAAATATATATATATATCAATTTCCGCTAACTTGTGTCAAAATTTTTTTTTCTGTGAACTCGCCATACCCCTCACAGAATACCTTGGGGTGTCTTCTTTCCACAATGGGGTCACATGTGGGGTATTTATACTGCCCTGGCATTTTAGGGTGCTAAAGCGTGAGAATCCAAATGCGTAAAAATGCCCTGTGAAATCCTAAAGGTACTCATTGGTTTTAGGGCCCTTTGCATCTTGGCTGCAAAAGTGTCACTCATGTGGTATCGCCGTACTCAGGAGAAGTAGGGCAATGTGTTTGGGGTGTATTTTACATATACCCATGCTGGGTGTGAGAAATATCTCTGTAAATGACAATTTTTAAATTTTTTTATACAAAGTTGTCAGTTTACAGAGATATTTCTCTCACCCAACATAGGTATATGTAAAAATACACCCCAAAACACATTGCCCTACTTCTCCTGAGTACGGCGATACCACATGAGTGACACTTTTTTGCAGCCTGGGTGCGCAAAGGGGCCCAAATTCCCATGAGTACCTTTTAGGAGGGCATTTTTACGCATTTTCTTCTCACGCTTTAGGGCCCCTAAAATGCCAGGGCAGTATAAATACCCCACATGTGACCCCATTTTGGAAAGAAGACACCCCAAGGTATTCGCTGAGGGGCATAGTGAGTCCATGAAAAATTAAACTTTTTGTCAAAAGTTAGCGGAAAGGGAGACTTTGTGAGAAAAAACAATAAAAAATCAATTTCCACTAACTTGTGCCAAAAATTTTTTTTTCTATGAACTCGCCATGCCCCTCATGGAATATCTTGGGTGTCTTCTTTCCAAAATGGGGTCACATGTGGGGTATTTATACTGCCCTGGCATTTTAGGGGCCCTAAAGCATGAGAAGAAAAATGCGTAAAAATGCCCTTCCTAAAAGGTACTCATGGAATTTGAGCCTTTGCGATCTTGGCTGCAAAGTGTCACTCATGTGGTATCGCCGTACTCAGGAGAGTAGGGCAATGTGTTTGGGTGTATTTTACATATACCCATGCTGGGTGAGAGAAATATCTCTGTAAACTGACAACTTTGTATAAAAAATTTAAAAAGTTGTCGTTTACAGCGATATTTCTCACACCCAGCATGGGTATATGTAAAAATACACCCCAAAACACATTGCCCTACTTCTCCTGAGTACGGCGATACCACATGAGTGACACTTTTTGCAGCCAAGATGCGCAAAGGGCCCTAAAACCAATGAGTACCTTTAGGATTTCACAGGGCATTTTTACGCATTTGGATTCTCACGCTTTAGGTTCCCTAAAATGCCAGGTGAGTATAAATACCCCACATGTGACCCCATTTTGGAAAGAAGACACCCCAAGGTATTCCGTGAGGGGCATGGCGAGTTCACAGAATTTTTTTTTGGCACAAGTTAGCGGAAATTGATATATTTTTATTTTTTTATTTTGTTTTTTACAAAGTCTCATATTCCACTAACTTGTGACAAAAATAAAATTTTACATGAACTCACCATACCCTCACGGAATACCTTGGGGTGTCTTCTTTCTAAAATGGGGTCACATGTGAGGTATTTATACTGTCCTGGCATTTTAGGGGCCCCTAAAGCGTGAGAAGAAGTCTGAAATCCAAATGCGTAAAAATGCCCTGTGAAATCCTAAAGGTACTCATTGGTTTAGGGCCTTTGCACTCAGGCTGCAAAAGTATCACACATGGGTATCGCTGTACTCAGGAGAAGTGGGCAATGTGTTTTGGGGTGTATTTTTATATATACCTCTGTTGGTGTGAGAAATATCTCTGTAAATGACAATTTTTAAATTTTTTTATACAAAGTTGTCAGTTTACAGAGATATTTCTCTCACCCAACATAGGTATATGTAAAAATACACCCCAAAACACATTGCCCTACTTCTCCTGAGTACGGCGATACCACATGAGTGACACTTTTTGCAGTCTGGGTGCGCAAAGGGGCCCTAAAACCAATGAGTACCTTTAGCTTTTACATGGCGGCTCACAATTTAGCCCCGCCTAAAATGCCAGAACAGTACAAACACCCCACAAATGACCCCATTTCGGAAAGTAGACACCCCAAGGTATTCACTGAGGGGCATAATGAGCCCGTATGAGATTTTTTTTTTTTGCCAGAAGTTAGCAGAAATGGAAACTTTATTATTATTTTTTTCCTCAGAAAGTGTCATTTTCCGCTAACTTGTGAAAAAAATGAAATGATACATGAACTCACCAAGCCCCTCCGCGAATACTTTGGGGTGTCTTCTTTCTAAAATGGTGTGATTTGGGGGTATTTATACTTTCCTGACATTCTAGCACCTGAAGAAACACGACAGGCGCTCAGAAAGTCAGAGCTGCTTCAAAATGCCGAAATTCACTTTTTGCACCATAGTTTGTAAACGCTATAACTTTTACCCAAACCAATAAATATACACTTATTGGACTTTTTTTTATCAAAGACATGTAGAACAATACATTTAGAGAAAAATTTATATAGAAATGTAGTTTTTTAAAAAAATTTACAACAGAAAGTGAAAATGTCATTTTTTTGCAAAAATGTCGTTAAATTTTTATTAATAGCAAAAAAAGTAAAAATGTCAGCAACAATGAAATACCACCAAATGAAAGCTCTATTAGTGAGAAGAAAAGGAGGTAAAATTCATTTGGGTGGTAAGTTGCATGACGGAGCAATAAACGGTGAAAGTAGTGTAGTGCGGAATTGTAAAAAAGGGCCTGGTCACTAGGGGGGTATAAACCTGTGGTCTTCAAGTGGTTAAGGAAATCCAGTGATAAGATTGCCAGCTCTTATTTTCTTTCATTCTGATACCATATGCAATCATTAATATTGTTGAGATTTTCACTTAAACTTCTTTCTGGAATTCCACATGTTTGATCTTTGTGAATTACTTTCCCAATAACTTTCTTGATTCTGTTAACCATGATTTTGGCTAAGATTTTATAGTCAACATTTAGCAAAGTTATGGGTCTCCAGTTTTCTAGATTTTCTCTGTCTTGTTTTAATACAACAAAGTGACCATGCCTCTCTTCCAAAATTCAGGTAAGGTATCACAGAGTAGAGCTTCTTTAAACACTTGCAATCGATCTTCTTTCATGACATTTCAGGAAATACTGTAGAACTCAATAGGTAGGCCATCTGAACTTGGTACCTTGCCTTTGACAAAACTCTTAATTGTTTCTTGTAGCTCCTCTATTGATAGCTGTATATTGAAGTACCCTTGCTCTTTTTGTCCGAATTTTCCTTACAGGGGCTTTAAAGAGTCCATTACAAAGGAATTATCAAATTTTTCTTATCAAACAGTCTTTGGTAGAATATTTGAGCCTCTTTAACTACTTCACATCCAGCGCATCTACCCCTTCTTGACCAGGCATAATTTTGAAAATCTGACATGTGTCACTTTATGTGGTCATATTATTGGAACACTTTTACTTATTCACATGGACGCCATGCTAAGATCCAGCACACCACGTGGGACGCCGCTGGTGTGCGGACCCCTGGAATCAGTGCTGCAAGGCGGCAGTGAAGACGGGTAAGACCCAGTCAGTGGGGAGCACCCACTTTGCTATTCACGAACTTTAACAGATACCGTTATAGAGATGACTTTTTGGAGTGGTGCGGAGCCGCCTATTGCGCATATTATCGTATGAGCGATTATACCGTGCATGCGAAAAGTGTCGTAAGTGTGAACATTGCCATATATCTGAAGTGGATCTCTATTGCGCAAATTACTAAATATGCGAATTTACTGCACATGCGTAAAGTGGCTTAGGTGCGAACATTGCCATACATTTGAATTGGACTTCCATCTGCGATTTCCATTCGGTGCTATACTACCATCACTGGTGTGACATATTGCGCATGTGTTGATTGAACAGTGGATGATTAACAGCTGAGCTAGGTGTCATTGGTGCCATCTTCGTTTCCTATACGGCACATTTGTTAGTGCCAATACAGGTCATATAGGTGCCCATCAACCAGTACGTATTGCACTTGTACATACCACAGATATAGGTGCTATAGGTATCACTCGCGGATAAGTACCTAAGTGGTACATATGGGACTCACATTACTGTTCATGTAGTTTATGCATGGCATCTGTGTTTCTTTTTTAAGTATTTTTAGGCATTATGTTTTAATAAATTGTATTATATGATTTATTCGAGTGCGCCCATCTGAGTGTGCCCCTTTTCTTTTGCCATTTACTTTTACTTATCCAAGCCATTCTGAGATTGTTTTCTTGTGACACATTGTACTCCATGACAGTGGTAAATTTGAGTCGATATATTTCACCTTAATTTATAACATAATCCAAAATTTACCAAAATTTTTTAAAAATTCACAATTTTCATAATTTCAATTTCTCTGCTTTTAAAACAGAAAGAGATAACTCATAAAATGTTTATTACTTAACATTCCCCATATACTTTATGCTGGCATCATTATGTAAATGTCATTTTATATTTTTTAAGACGTTAGAAGGCTTAGAATTTTAGAAGTCTTAAAATGTTAAAGAAAATTTCCAAAACCCACTTTTGAAGGACCAGTTCAAGTCTGAAGTCACTTTGTGGGACTTACATAGTGGAAACCCCCCATAAATTACCCCATTGTAGAAACTACACCCCTCAAGTTACTCAAAACTGATTTCACAAACTTTTTTAACCCTTAAATCCACAAGAACAGATTTTCCATTTTAATCCATTATTTTCTTTAACACATCGAGGGTTAACAGTCAAACAAAACTGATTATTTATTACCCTGATTGTGTGGTTTACAGAAACACCCCACATGTGGTCCTAAACTGATGTAAGGGCACACGGCAGGGCGCAGAAAAAAAGGAGCGCCGTATGGTTTTTGGAAGGCATATTTTGCTGAACTGGTTTTTAGATGCCATGTCCCATTTAAAGATCACCTGATGCACCCTAACAATAGAAACTCCCAAAAAGTAACTCCATTTTGGAAACTGGGGGTTAAGGTGACAGTTTTATTGGTACTATTTTGGGGAAAATATGATTTTTAATTGCTCTATATTTAGTTTTTTGGGTGGCAAGATAACCAAAAAATGGCTGTTTTGGCACTGTTTTTATTTTTTATTTTTTACAACATTCATAGATCATGTGCTATTTTTATAGAACATGTTCTTATGGATGCAATGATATCAAATATGTCAACTTTTTTTGTTTGTTTCAGTTTTACATAATAAAGCATTTTTGAAAATAAATTATGTTTTTGTTTCTCCATTTTCTGAACGCCATATATATTTTTTTTCTACCGATTGGTTTGTTTTTTGCAAGAAGAGTTGATGTTTTTATTGGTACCATTTTTGGTTACATATGATTTTTTGATCATTCATTATTACACTTTATGAGGCAAAGTGACCAAAAAACTGGTTTGTTTTAGCACAGTTTTTATTTATTTATTTCACAGCGTTCACCTGAGGGGTTAGGTCATGTGACATTTTTATAGAGCAGATCGTAACGGACATGGCAATACCTAATATGTATACTTTTTCTTATTTATTTAAGTTTTACACAATAATAGCATTTTATAAACCCAAAAAAGATGATTTAGTGTCTGCATAGTGTCTGAGAGACATACTTTTTTTTCTTTTTTTTACCAATTGTCTTAATTAGGGTCTCATTTTTTGCATGATGAGGTGACGGTTTGATTGGTACTTATTTGAGGGGCATACGCCTTTTTGATCACTTGGTGTTGCACTTTATGTGATATTAGGTGACAAAAATTGCTTTTTTGGCCCTGTTTTTCTTTAATTTTTTTATGATGTTTACCTGAGGGGTTAGGACATGTGATATTTTTATAGAGCTGGTTGCTACAGATGCGGCGATACCTAATATGTCTACTTTTTTTATTTATTTCACTTTAACACAATAATAGCAGTTTTGAAGCAAAAAAAACATATTTTAGTGTTTCCATTGTCTGAGAGTCACAGTTTTTTTAATTTTTTGACCAATTGTCTTAGGTAGGGTCTCATTTTTGGCAGGAGGCGGTGACGGTTTGACTGGTACTATTTTGGGGGGCATACGCCGTTTTGATCGCTTGGTGTTGCAATTTTTGTGATGCAAGGTGACAAAAAATTGCTTTTTATGGCATTGTTTTTATTTTTATTTTTTTGGCAGTGTTCACCTGAGGGGATGGATCATGTGATATTTTTATAGAGCTATTTGTTACGGATACGGCGATACCTAATATGTATACTTTTTTTAAAACAAAAAAATTATGTTTTAATGTCTCCATGTTCTGAGAGCTATAGTTTTTTTTTTTTATTGTTTGAGCCATTTTCTTATGTAGGGGCTTATTTTTTGCGGGATGAGGTGACGGTTTTATTGGCACCATTTTGTGGGACATATGCCTTTTTGACCACTTGGTGTTGCACTTTTTGTGATGTAAGGTGAAAAAAATGGCTTTTTTTGACACAGTTTTTATTTTATCTTTTTTTATGGTGTTTATTGGACGACAATATGAGGGTTTAGTAAGACTGCAGAGTGCACCTGTCTTTTCACTTGTTATTGTTATATTGTTATTTTGTTTATCACATCCACACAATTGCCATCTTGTGTAGGATGTCTATTGTGGTACTTGTGGTCCACTGCTGGCATCCTCCACCGTATGCATTTTTGCTGGGGATCACCATTATCAACGGGCTACAAGTGCAGGATCTGCTCCCCTGTATATAGATGCACAACTGCATTTGGGTTTTAGCACTTCCTGCCTGTTTAACACCACACCATTTTTTCAGTTGTTTTGTAGATAGAGATGCTTGGAGGTGTATAAACTCCTATGTAAATGTGCCTGATTTTCATCCACAGGCTACATTTCGGTGCACCTGTGAGGCCTGGGCCATATCAGCCAGTCGTGAGTGGGGCTCACAGCCTCCTCCCTCCTTTCATTGCAGGCATGGCTACATGCTGGAGGTAACTGGTGAGTATGCTGTAAGTCAGCCTTTACATTCCTGTAATTCGCCCACTGGCCCCTGGTATTGCCCATACGGCACAGGTAGGTGTGTGTTAGGTCCTGAGCTACTTGAGAAACCTTGGCGCGGTGCTCGGGCTCAGACATGTCCTCCACAGTAGGATATGTTGGCTAATCTCTCAATTTTAACATCAGTATGATCATCTAGTAAGACCGCACAGTGCACCTGTCTTTTCATTTGTTATATTGTTTATCACATTTACACAATTGCCATCTTGTGTAGAATGTCTATTGTGGTACTTGTGGTCCGCTGCAGGCATTCTCCACTGTATGCATTTTTGCTGGGTATCGCCATTAACAATGGGCTACAAGTGCAGGATCTGCTCTCCCGTATATAGATGCACAACTGCATTTGGGTTTGAGCACTTCCTGCCTGTTTAACACCACGTCATTTTTTTAGTTGTTTATTCGACGGTGTGGATCATGTGATATATTTATAGAGCATGTCGTTGCGGATGCGGCAATATGAAGTATGGGTATTTTATAATTTTGTTTCTATTTTTAACTTTTTTTTTATTACTTAATTTTTTTCTACGTGTGAAACCTTTTTTTTTTTTTAAAACACTTTTTTTTATTTTTTTTATTTTACACTTTGCATCCCCCATAAGGTCATACAAGACCTCTGGGGGACATTAAACTTCACTTTTTTTTTTCCACTATTGATTTCTCCTGTAACTGGGGAAGCGCTCTGGCACTAGTGCGGCCGTGGATGCACAACTTTTGTCTTCGCTCCAAAATTATCTTCGGAGCGGACAACTAACGGACCCCATTATAGTCTGTAGGCTCCATTTGGCTCCTGTTCGGCTCAGTTATGTGCCAAATCCGTCCTTACTGTTCTCCTGCTCCTATACCGAAGCAGGAGAACGGAAAGGCCGAAGGCTCTTGTGAAATTAGCCGAAGATGACATAATACATAATACTTACTAAGGGTACTTTTACACTTGCGTTAAACTTTTTAGTTCCGTCCTAAGGGCTCAATACCGAAAAAAACTGATCAGTTTTATCCTAATGCATTCTGAAGGGAGAGCAATCCATTCGGTATGCATCAGGATGTCTTCAGTTTAGTCATTCTTACGGTATTTGGCCAGAGAAAATACCACAGCATGCAGTATTTTCTCCATCGAAAATTCCGGAACACTTGCCAGAATGCCGGATTAAAATTCATTAATGCTGGATCCGGCACCAAGTGTTCTGGCAAAACGATTTGGCAAACAAGGGAGAATACCTTAAGAAATCTAGAAAATTGTGCAGAATATAAACAAAAGCTATATTAGTAAGTGCTATATAAACAATTTACAAACACATTGGTCAACAGTAATCAGAAAGTGGCCCACACATTTAAATGGATACTTATGAAGCTTTGGAGAAGAAGATTTCCATTTTACATCCAAGTAACCACCGCCTATTTACAGAGACAAGCATTTTTGTTGATTTTTTTTTGTTTTTTTGTTAAACTGAATCTATTTTTACAAATAAAATGATTAATTTGAAACCCAGTTTCAAGTAGCATTTTATGGAAAGCTGAGTTAATTGGACAAAAGTATCATTAGAAAATAGTAGCTGTGCTGCACTAACCAGGAGCGGTCACTACACAGTGTATACCGCTGTTGTGTTCCGGTACCAGTTTCCACTGCATAGCTGCTCCTGCAAATAGCTGATCAGCCAGGGTGCCGATCATCCTCAATATTAAAATTCTTAAAGGCTATTACAGGCAGAAGCTTTACTTTATCAAGAATTTACCTTTAAGTTGTTTTATATTGTTATTGTTTAAATTCTTCAGCAACAATGTTAGAATCAATTCCTCTCGATTTTTCAGGCCAGTTGGATTACTGATGTGAAATGGAAAAGGCTCAAAGCAAAATACTTAAATTAAAAAGAAAATGTGATAACGTACAGAGAGATGTCAAAATATGAAAATGTACATATACAAAGCCTGAAGGACATTACTTCCCAAAAAGATGGGATTCTGATAATGTGGAAGCAAACAAGTATACTTCTAATAAAAGGGCAGCACTTAAATATAGTAAATGTCAACCATTTAACACATTAGTGGCAATGATGCAGAAAGGCAGTTCTATTCCATCTTACTGCAGAATAAAATTGCACCTTGGATGAAGCAGATCAGAACTTTTCTCTAGACACAACACAATTTACATAAGGGCTCATACACACAACCGTTGTTGTTTTGCGGTCCGCTTTACACGGATCTGTTGTTCCACATCTGAGTTTTTTTTTCCTCTGATTTAAGTCCTCTTCCGTTCTGTTATTCCACAAAACATATCAGTATGGTTTCCATATGCGATCCGTTTTTGCGTATTGGAAACAGAAACAGTAACTTAATCACCAAACACATGAGCAATATGGGCTGGGCATAGCATTTCTACAGTATTAGGCCTCATGCACACGACCGTATGTGTTTTGCGTTCACCCAAAAAAACGGATGATGGGTCTTTTTTGGGCGGATCCGTTTTTTTGGCAGATCCATTGTAATAATGCCTATCCTTGTCACCAAACGTGAAAAAAATAGGACATGCTCTTTTTTTTTACGGAATGTAAACACGGACCACGGGTGCGGAACAAAAACGGTTGACCATCCGCATTTTTTGACAGACCCATTGAAATGAATGGGAAAGCATCCTATCCGTGAAAAAAAATGGAACGGACGCGGAAACAAGCAACGGTCGTGTGCATGAGGCCTTAATCCACAAAATACGGATGACATAGGGATGTGTTCCGTGTGCGGTCCATATTTTTTGCAGACCAATTGACTTGAATGGGGCCTCGGACCGTGATTTGCGGACAATAATAGGACATGCACTACTTTTTTGCAGAACGGCAATGCGGACAAACGGAAACAGAATGCACACGGAGTAACTTCCGTATTTTCTACAGCCCCACTGAGGTGAATGGTTCCGCATACGGGCCGCAAAAAAAACGGAATGGAAGCAGAAAGAAAATAAGGTCGTGTGTATGAGCCCTAAGGCCTCATGCACACGAACGTGTGCACCCCGTGCCCGTATTGCTCGGGCACCGGCCGTAGGGCATCCGCAGCGGATCGCGGACCCATTCACTTGAATGGGTCTGCGATCTGCCCGTTCCGCAAAAAGATAGGACATGTTCTATCTTTTTGCGGGACGGAAGTACGTAGTGCTTCCGTAGTGTTCCGTTCCGTCATTCCATTCCGCACCGTTCCGCATCTCCAGACTTGCGGACCCATTGAAATTAATGGGTCCGCATCCGTAATGCGGAATGGCCACGGAATGGTGCCCATGTATTGCGGATCCGCAAATGCGATCCGCAATACGGGCACGGGGTGCACACGTTCGTGTGCATGAGGCCTAAGACTGTGAGAAGATCTACTACATTGGAGTTCTGCCTCATTTTTCTATCACAATATACACTGCTCATTTCCATGGTTACGACCACCCTGAATCCAGCAGTGGTGGTCGTGCTTGCACACTATAGAAAAAAGCATCATCCTATGTGTGCTCCCACAGTCCTGGTCACCCAAGAGGCCAGCGCTTTTTCCTATAGTGTACAAGCACGACCACAGCTGATAGATTGCATGGTGGTCTTAACCATGGAAATGAGCAGTGTATAATGTGATGGAAAAATGAATCCAGCCAGCAAAGAAAGCAATATGGCCAATCACAGTACATTAGTAAGTGCCTTGTATTAACTTTTTCTACATAATAAATTCCATTTGCTGAAGTGAGACACCACCTTTAACAAAGCTTTTGATGTCATAGTGACACATCAAAGGTTTTTATCAGTGAGGTCTAAGTGCTGAGACCACCACTGATTTGTAGAATGAGAACGAAGAGGCGGTCACATAGAGTGCTGTCTCTCCTTGCTTTGGAAAACGCACCCATAGACTTTCTATTGACCCCGTTTTCAGCAGCGAGGAAAAATCACTCTGTGTAAGCACTTCTTTCTCGACATTCTAGTGATTGGTTGGGTTCTCAGCACTTGTGGGGTCATTTATCAAACTGGTGTAAAGTAGACCTGGCTTAGTTGCTCATAGCAACCTTTCATTTTCCAAAGGAGCTGTCCAAAAATGAAAGATGGAATCTGATGGGCAACAAAGCCAGTTCTACTTTTCAGCAGCTTGATAAATGACCCCATTGGCCTCCCACTGATCAAAACCTTTGATATGTCACCATGGCATATTAAAAGTTTTGCTAAAGCTTCATGCACACGGCTGCATCAGTATTTCGGTTTGCAAACAATATGGATACGGACAGGCTCGGACTGGCCCACCGGGGAGCAGGTGAAATCCTCGGTGGACCTCTTGCCCGTCTGCTTATACTAGTCAGCGACAACCCCAGCTGCCTGTTGACAAGCACTGTTAGAATAAACAGCACAGCATTTACCATAGGCACAGTCTGTATGTAGCAAGCAGCCAGATAATCTGTTACAATAACAAAAGTCACCAGTGTTTTCAGATGGTCCCTCGCTGCAGGTCTCTTTTGTGTGTAGGGATCAGTTCACACTAGATAAATCTAAGAAGCGTTATAGTGTTGAGACCGCGCGTCCCTCTCTTTACTAGTCCTCCACGCGATGTTAACAGGGTCTTTTGTCAGATTTTCTGAGTCACCCAGGCTCCTCTGAAACAATAAGTAGCCAAAATGGATATAAATAGGGGGTTATCATGTTTAGATAGTGGAAGATATCCATATATTGTCCTGGAATCCTGATATTGTGTTATTTGTGTTTATATATATGGCCATTTCTGAAGATCTGGAATAGGGTGATTAATTAAAAAAGCAGGTGTGGAGGGTGGGGGAGGGTATGGTTAAAAAAGGAGGGGGAGGGTGATGTTGTAGACGCCCCTGACGAAGCTCGGTGAGTGAAACCCGGGTCGGGCTAACGAAAAGGACTAAGATTTTATGCTTGTTTTATCAGCTGTTTTGTGAGTATATCATTAAAACGTGGATTTCAAACACTTGAAGGTGCTGCACCAGAGGAGATATTCTTTATATTTTAGTGAGTGATATAGGAGTCGATTGGAAGGAAGGATATATTCCCGTCCCAAGGATACTGCACTATATGCCTGACTCTATCTGTGTCTAGTAAATATATAAAAGTGGTGGAGGTACGGAAGGTGTGAGGGTACTTCACTACGGTATATACTGTTTTGACACTTCACAAGATCTCCGCATGAGAGGAGCCTGGGTGACTCAGAAAATCTGACAAAAGACCCTGTTAACATCGCGTGGAGGACTAGTAAAGAGAGGGACGAGCGGTCTAAACACTATAATGCTTCTTAGAATTATCTAGTGTGAACTGATCCCTACACACAAAAGAAACCTGCAGCGAGGGACCATCTGAAAACACTGGTGACTTTTGTTATTGTAATTGTATTTTGGGATTACCAGTGAAGGAAGATGGATATCTTTGATTTTAGAGCTAGTTTAGTGTGTGATATAGAATCTGCTTTCTCCGTGGAAGAAGAGGAGGATAATAAGAGTAATCTATCCGATTTATTCAATGAACTAGAAAAAGATCTGTTCAAAGAAGTGAGAACCACCTGGGAAATTTTGGCTTGAGGGTTTAAGGTGGCAGTTGCCACTGAACTCAGAGGAACCGGGGGATTTGAATGAATGGGAATGTCTGATAAACTCGTGTGGGTTGAGAGTGGTGGAGTTCATTATAAGAACACGAAAGAGAAAATTACAGATTATTACTCAGAACATAGAAAGGATACAATCATTATTGATCCCCTTTGAAGGACAAAATGAGTATATGGAATTAAGTACAAAATGTCAGAATAACCTTATAGCAGTTGAAAAAGAGGTTAAAAATAAAAAACAAAAGAAATATAAGAAAACATGTGAAGATTATAAGAATAACACTGTGTATAAGTGGAGCAATAAGAAAGAGTAGAGTCCTAGCTATAATGTCCCCACGACGGTAAAAACAGTGTCGAGACAATCTGAGGGTCGGAGGGAGGACACAGAAAGTATAGGAGACAGAAGCAGATAACAGCAATTTTATGAAGACTCTAATGGTGCACCCCGACAGTATAAATATTGGAATAATCTAAATTACAGTTTTAGAGGAAATAAACAATATGGTAATCAGGATTTTAGACCGAATTATAATGTGAGCAATTATGGTCATAGCAATTATTCAAATAATGGTTACTATAGAAGATGGGAAAACTATAGATATTATAATAATCGGGAAATGTATAATGAGTACCGACCAAGGATGTATTATGGAAATAGCGTTAGAAATACAGGGAACCAGATAATACGGACACCACAAGTAATAAAAGAAAATACAAAGGAGGTGACTGGGATTCAAGTAATAAGGGAAAAAGAAAAAAATGCTATAGAAGAAAAAAAATTCCACACCAATTAGCCAAAGGGATATAGAGACAGGGGGAGACTCCAGAGATACAGAGAGGAATAGAGAAAAGGATAGAGAAAAAACCACAGCAGGGCATAACCCCCCAAAAAAGATGCCTAACAGAGGAAAAAGGGGGGGAAAGAAACACAGAACCAAACAACAAGAAAAACAAAGTAGTGGGACAGGAATCTTCAACCTAAGTAAACATGTATTAGAGGAACAGGAAGTGAGAGTATTGGAGAAAGGTCTTAAATTTGCCCCTACCAAAAAATTGGATAAGTTCAACACCTTTGTAGATGTACATAGGTTTATTAAGAAATTGAACCTAGCAAAATACTTTATGGGTACACAACCCGCTGAAGTAAAAAACCATGCAGCAGCAGATGGGATAATACACACGGGATTTAAAGAGAAATCGTCCTTTTTCCCGAAAAATTACAATAACGAATGCATAGAGGCATTTAAAACCGCAGTCCTAAATGACCTGGAAAAAATAAACATTACTCCTAAGGATTATAATTTAACCAAGAATGAAGCAGTAGCATGAAGAAGTTTGGAGGAAAATCGAAATATAGTTGTAAAGCCGGCCGATAAAGCGGGGGGGGGGGGTTATGGACCTGGAGAATTATGAAGCTGAAACAAACCGCCAATTAACAGATGGCGAGACATACATGAAATTAAAAAATAATCCTGTAGAGAAGTACAAAAAGGAATTGGGTGAACTACTGAAAAGTGGATATGAGAAAGGGATACTGAATAAGAAAGAACAGGAATATTTACAGATAAAAAACCCAGTAACCCCGTGATATACCAACTACCAAAAATCCACAAAAGTTTGGTTAAACCTCCGGGTCGCCCTATTGTGTCAGGGATTAATTCCCTGACCAGTAGGGTGACAGAGTATATTGATCAATTTTTACAAAAGTATGTAGTAAAAGCCCCTTCATATTTGAAACATACGAATAGCGTTATAGATCTTATTAAGAATGTAGAGGGGTGGAATGAAAAAACTTGGATGGCTACTGTAGATGTGTCCTCCCTGTACACCGTGATCCCCAAAGATTTGGGGTTAAGAGCTGTTAGGGAGCAGCTATATGGTGACCCGAATATGATGAAGAGACAGGCAGATTTCATAGTAGATTGTGTACAATTCTGTTTAGAACATAATTATTTCAGCTTCAAGGGGTCCTATTATGTCCAGCGAGTCGGGACGGCGATGGGGGCGAAATTCGCCCCCAGTTTTGCAAACATATTTATGTCAGCGTGGGAAAAAGTATATATTGACCCTATCTTGTGAGTAGAGAAAGAACAAGGAAGGTTACCACTTGGAAGAGGTACATCAACGACTGTTTGCTGATATGGGAAGGAGAGGAACAAGGATTAAGAACGTTCATTGATACCATAAATACCAATCAATGGAACCTACGGTTTACTAGCACGATGAGCCAGGTTGGGGTGGATTTCCTTGATCTTAGCATCTATGTAGAAGATGGGAGTTTTAAAACCAAAACCTTCTTCAAGCCCACGGAAGTTAATGGCTACATCAGTACTGATAGTTGCCACTACCGTCCGTGGTTGCGAAACATACCGAAGGGACAGATCGGGAGAATCTATCGCAACTGTTCAGATGCTGCGGTTTTCAGGGCTCAGAGTGCTGTGATACAAAAAAGGTTAGTTGAAAAGGGATATTGTGAAAAAGAGCTATCAGAATGTAGTAAAGAAGTGGAATTAGAAGGAATGAAAGAACAGATGTGGTTGTAAAAGATCCCAGGAGGAAAAAAATTGATTATAGATATACATTCATGACAGGATATAGCGTCCAAGCGGGGCAAATTAAAAATGTGATCAAGAACAACTGGTCTATCCTCAAAAATGATCCGGTTATAGGTGACAAAATTCCAGAAAAACCTGAGATTATTTTTAAAAAGGCGCCGAATATACGAAACACAATTGTACATAGTGCGATCCCTGAAAAAATGGAGACTATAGTGAAAAATCAAAATCAATTGGTGTGGTTTTTGTGTAGCCTGTAAAAATAGAGAGGTGAAAGACAGACAACAGAAAGTGATTGTGGTTTACTCAAAGAAGAAAAAAACAGATAATAAGATCAAAGAAAATATCTCATGCGAAAGCACGGGGTCGTGTACATACTGGAGTGTCCGTGTGGCCTCCAGTATGTTGGCAGGACCACCTGGAAATTGAAAGTGCGTATTGCCAAGCATATAAGTAACATAAGAAAGGGCTTGGAGACACATGGGGTATCGAAACACTTTAAGATTACACACCAAAAAAATCCAAAGGGATTGAAATTTGTTGGGGTCGAGTTAGTTAAAAAAAACTAGAGAGGAGGTGACTATATGGCGAAGATTGATAGATGTGAGACGATCTGGATATATGAAATGGGCACTCTACAGCCGGGAGGTTTAAATGTCGACTTTGATTTAAGAGCATGTCTGTGATGGGTGATGTGTGGAAAATGAAAGGTTCCTCTATGATATAGAAGATGACATGGATTTCTGATTGGGAACAAAAGGCAACTTGGTTAAAATATTGTAAAACTAATGGAAGATGTGTATTTCTGTATTACTCTGCGGTTTGATGTTGATGTGGTGTGAATTGCTGTCTAAGAACATGTCCGCATATTGAAACAATAAGTAGCCAAAATGGACATAAATAGGGGGTAATTATGTTTAGATAGTGGAAGATATCCATATATTGTCCTGGAGTCCCGGTACTGCTTTAATTGTGTTAAAATATGGCAGTATATTGATATATAGGCTATCTCTAAAGATCTGGAATAGGGCGATCAATTAAAAATGCAGGTGTGGAGGGTGGGGGAGGGTATGGTTAAAAAGGGAGGGGGAGGGTGATGTTGTAGACGCCCCTGACAAAGCTCAGTGAGTGAAACCCGGGTCGGGCTAACTAAAAGGACTAAGATTTTATGGTTGTTTTATCAGCTGTTTTGTGAGTATATCATTAAAACGTGGATTTCAAACACTTGAAGGTGCTGCACCAGAGGAGATATTCTTTATATTTTAGTGAGTGATACAGGAGTCGATTGGAAGGAAGGATATATTCCCGTCCCAAGGATACTGCACTATATGCCTGACTCTATCTGTGTCTAGTAAGTATATAAGAGTGGTGGAGGTACGAAAAGTATAAGGGTACTTCACTACGGTATATACTCTTTTGACACTTCACAGGATCTCCGCATGAAAGGAGCCTGGGTGACTCAGAAAATATGACAAAAGACCCTGTTAACATTGAGTGTAAGACCAGTAAAGAGAGGGAAGCGAGGTCTCAACACTATAACGCTAGCCAGATAATCTGGACTGTCATCCGGCTGCTTGTCCTCTTGTATAGCTGGCACAATGCTGTGGAACCGATCTTACTCAACTCTGGGCCCCGCCGTCTGACCTCTGCTGTCACTACGCATCCGTCATCCAGCTGTCACTGCACAATGAGAGAGAGAGCTCTTCTGCTGCCTGCCCGTGTTCCAGAGGCTGAGCAGAGCGCAGAAGTTCAGTGCGGGAGAATGTGATGACAGTGCAGGAGAAGGGAAACAGGAGGCTCTTTTTCAAATAAAGCTACAAAAGTGTGTCCAGCCAGGCCAGTCCCCAAGTCCCTAAATTAATGGAAGAAAAGGTATTTACTGATAAAAAAAAATAGAAAAATAAAAAATGTTTTTACTATTCTCCTCTCTGAAAATTACAACTCCCATCATGCCCTGTCAGATGCAGACCTTCAGAACCTGCTGAGAGTTGCAGTTTTCCTCACTGCAAAATGCCATACTTCTAGGCCTATTCACACCATGTATACCATGATTAAAACTGCTGTGGCTTCTGCTGCTATATACACTGCATTGAATTTAACTAAGCCATGAAAGAACACTGCATCAAAAGTGGACATGTCTGTTCTTGAGAAAGTTGCGTGCTTAACCCCTTGAGGTCAGGGCAATTTTCCGTTTTTTCATTGCTTTTTTTTACTCCCAGCCCTCCCAGAGCCATAACTTTTTTATTTTTTCATTCACATAGCTGTATGACAGCTTGTGCTTTGCGGGATAAATTGTACTTTTTAACTGCACCATTTACAGTTGCATACAATGTAGTGGGAAATGGGAAAAAAAATTTAAGTGGCGTAGAATAAATTAAAAAAAAACAAATTTCTGCTACTGTTTTATGAGTTTTGTTTTTGCAACATTTTCTATGCGGTAAAACTGACTTGTTACTTTTATTCTCTGTGTCAGTATGATTACATGTATGCCACATATGCTTAGATTTAATACTGGAAAAAAAAATTTGAAAAAACTATTTTTTTCTTTGCATTGCCATGTTGGCACCAATAACCTTTTTGTTGTTATGTCTATGGAGCTGTGTTAGGGGTCATTTTTGGCCGGACAATCTATTTTTTATTGATACCATTTTGGAGTGTGTTTGCTCAATTTTTATTCAATTTTCTTTAAACTTTTTTTTTTTTTTACACTTTTTGATAATTCCCCTAGGGAACTTGAACAAGAAATTATTAGATTGCTTCTGACAGACTCCAATTTGTTAGCATTGGAGTCTATCAGAGTTTCAGGAGGGATCTTCTTGGGAACATGGCTGCTACATCCTCGGATCATTTAGAACAGGCATGCTCAACCTGTGGCCCTCCAGCTGTTGCAAAACTACAACTCCCAGCATGCCCGAACAGCCTACAGCTATCAGCCTACAGCAGGGCATTGTGGGAGTTGTAGTTTTACAACAGCTGGAGGGCCATAGGTTGAGCATGCCTGATTTAGAAGAACCGAGCACCATCTGGGTACCCCGATCCCCCCTAGGTTTTTGAGCTCCCAGATGTTGTAGTCACATGTGACCATGGCATCTGAGGAGTTAAAAGTGCGTGACTGACGTTATTGTCAATTGCATACATAAGCCCTCAGTGTCTGCTGTTTAAAACAGGACGCACTTAGCGGCTATAGCAACTGCTTTGCTTGCGAGTGGGCGCCATCTTTACATTTCCAACTCACAATGTATATTTAAAGGGTTCTTCTGAGATATTATAACTGATGACCTATCCTGTGGATAAGTCATCAGTATCTGATTGGTGGGGGTCTGACACCCGGGACCCCCGCCGATCAGCTGTTTGAAAAGGCACCGTTGCTCCTGTGAGCACTGTGCCCTTCTCTATGCTTTTCCTAGGCCATGTGACGTCACGTTCATTGGTCACATGACCTAGGCGCAGCTCAGTCCCATAGAAGTGAATGGGGCTGAGCATGATACCAAGCACAGCCGCTAAACAATGTACAGCGCTGTGCTTGGTGAGCTGGCAGGAGGCCGTGGCCCTACTGCGATCACTTCAATAAACTTATCCTTTTGAATATGCCAGGAAACATTTCCTTCACTTTAAATATTGTTTATGCTGGCTGGGGGACTGGGTGGTTCATCTAGGACATGGAATGTCCACGTGTGACTGCTGTCCAAACTACTGACTGTAAATAACAGACACAGTTATGAACTAAATGAGTTGCTTAATGAGAAACAATTTGATATAGTGCAGTGCACAATACTGTTCTGTTTCGCATACTGTATTGTGTGCTTAAATTCATACATTAGTGCGTGAGACTGAAAAATGAACAAGTAATATCTCCAGCTCTAGGGTGGGCCCCCAAAATCAATTCCACTGGTGGGCCCTAGGCACCCCAGTCCGACACTGGATATGGATATCGTCCATGTGTATTCTGTATTTTTCTGCTACCATTAATAGAAAGGGCTATTCTTTGCTGTAACATGGACAAGAATAGGATATGTTCTAAAATTTGCGTAACAGCAACACAGATGCGCAAAAAATACAGATGTGTAAATAGCCCCATAGAAATTAATGGGCCACAGTGCTATCCGCAAAAATTGCAAATAGCACACAGATAAAAAATATGGTCATGCCCATAAGACCTAAAGTACAGACATCCTTTAACCCCTTAACCACCATTGATGTGTTTTTAAAGCGGTCATTAATGGGCCTTATTCTAGGATGCTTCCTTTTTACAGCAGCCCAGAATAAGCATTGCACTGGTCTCCCATGGAGCAGAGAGCAGGAGCTCAGCTCTCATAAAAGCCAGGCCCCTGCTCTAACCAACCGGATAGGCAGAAGAGCTGATCTAGCCGTTTAACCACTTAAATACAGACTAAGAGAGAGGGCTCTCACATTGTGGGTTGCCAATATATGTACACAGCAGCTGACCCAAGGTCTGCCCTGTGTATATTTTGAAAAAGACCAGGGCACTCAAAGTTGTTTTTGCATCATTTCTTAATTTATTTCGTTTTGATTCCAATTCATCCCGATAAAGTTATATTTTAGCCACTGGCCAACGTTTCGGTCTAACCTAGACTTTGTTCACGGCCTGGTTTGTACATAAACAAGAATAGAGGACATCAAATTAAAAAACATTTTGAATACATTTGACAAAATGTTTTTTGAAAAAACACAATAGTATGTGATAATTAAGAGGCATCATATAATTCCCTAGCAGAGATTATGATACTATTCGTACTAGGTAACAATTGCGTTGCAGAGAAATCTACAGAGCGATGCATGGTTACTGTGAGGTGAAGGTAAGTGAGTAGGATTATCCAGGATAGCAGACTTTAGGCTGTCTTTGGGAGAGATGTTAGGGGAGGGGGAGATCCCTGTGGGTTCAAGATGGACATAGTACACCAATAGGTAAGTTTCATAGGTATAAATGGATAATGAGTTAGTTATCATCAATAGATATGTGGACTAGACTTCCTTGTAATAGGCACACATACATTTTATATCAAATAAATCAATTATTCATAACAATTACCGGAACATTTTCAGGTAGCAAGTATGTTGAAGGCATGCATAATATAGGTGGTAGACTGTAAGAGGTAGGTAAAATACACTATAATGCACTGTGATGGGTCTGAACATGGAGTATTCCGGGTGTGTAGACAATATGAAAAGATAATATGAAAGAATATATGTAAAGACACAGTGTGTGGGTTGTTAGGAAGATGCTGTAATTGTAGTGTACGGGAGTTGTGATGCCCGACACTACAGAAGGGTCACTAGTGTGTGTACGTTCCCCTAATTTTTGGGGAGATTGGCGAATGTCATTTTCAGTAAATGCTATGTAATGCCTATTTATATATCCTATCACCCTGTTACTGCTATTATGTGCCATTGTGCAGGCCTGCTAGGGATGTCAATCCTGCTCTAGGTCAGTAGAGGGAGCTAGGGAGCCCTAATTTATATATTCAGGCTCAGTCAGGGAAAGGCAGTTGAGTCCAGGCCATGAGCCTGTTGAAGGCAGTCCAGTCCAGGCCATGAGCCTGTGAAGGTGTTCAGTGTTTAGGCCCTGAGCCTGTTGAAGTCAGCCCAGGCTCTATAGCCTGAGAGGGTCCAGCCTAGGAAGAGTCATTCCCTGGGAGGAGCAGTCCAGACCCTAGGACTAGTGGAGAAGTGTTGCCTCCTTAGTCAAGCTGCAATCAGGATAAAGATCCCAGCAGAAACATCACTGGTCACCAGCCTGCGTGAGCTGAGGGAAGGCAGAGCAAGGAATTCCAGAAAGCAAGACGTACTACAAATACCAGAGGAGGTACTCAGTAATTGTTAGCCCAAGGATATAAGCCGAGAGAGGGCATTGGGGCTTGGAGAAGAATATATTCCTAGTCAGGATCAGTCAGGAATAGTGTGCATGCCGCCTGTACTGCAAGTCCTGCTTTAACCCTCTGTAATCACCTTGCTAAGTGTAAGCCTGCCATTAAATGTACTGTAACTTAAAGCCTGCTGAAACCAATCGTCTTCTGAGGAACTGTCAAGAGAGTGTATGCTGTTTATTACTGTTCAGTAAAAAAAAAAAAAATCGCCCCACTTACCCATGACAGCAAAGAGATGTATATGAAAGCAGCCTATCACATACCTTATATACCCACCAAGCCAGCTCAGGACACATGATTTCCTTCATGAGCTACACGCTGCATCATCGAAAGTAGGAAGGGGTCATAATAATGTGACTCCATTGTGTATAAAGCTGAAACAAACCTAAGGTTATGATTACATCAATTTGGGGACTTTTCATATTTCACACCATTATCGAGATTCCAATACGATCCATGCTACATTTCCATACATTTACATAAGAGATTGTGATGATAAAATAGCGTCCTGGGTAATTAAGTTGACTTTACACCCAACAAATATCCAATGCAAAGCACAGAGGGGGAGATTTATCAAACCAGTGTGAAAAATGAACGGTGGAATCTGATGGGTTGCTATGGGGAACTAAGCCAGTTCTACTTTACACCGGTTTGATAAATCTCCCCTAAAGTGCTGTTTCCTGGTTGTGATAAACATATGATTTAAATCAACCCTTCAGTTCAAGAAAAAAAAAATCACATTAACTGGGGAATGAATGGAACGCGTACATGGTGGCCTCCTTTTCATTTTTTCAGTTTCAGATACACCAGTACCTGGATCTCTCTTCTGTCTCCCAAGGTGGCCACACAGCTTCTCAGAGTTCCTGATGCAAATTTCCTTCTTGCCCAGCCCTGCGCTTGGATTGACCACCACTGCTCACAAAAAGGAAGTGTCTTGGACTACCAAGTATGCATCCAGTGGTCTGAGAAGCTGTGTGGCCATTTTAGATGGCAGAGGAGGAAACCAGAAACTAGAGGATCTGTAGCTAAAAAGATGAAAAGGAAGGCACTAATAAGTGTTCTGTTAATTCCTCACTTTGATATGATTTATTTTTTCTTCACCTAAAGGGTTGCTTTAAAGAGAAACATTGCTTCTATGGCAGAATACTGTGCAATGTGGAGGTAGGAGATATGTGTAATTGCAGCTTTGTTGTGACATGTCACATTTTACTGGATGTTGTGGGGAGTTGCTCTGGTAGACAGCGGTGCGGGTGCAGTACAGAGGCAAAGGGAATCCAGGTAGTGCAGCAAACAGTGTTTTATTTCACACTTGCACAAACAAAACTCAAAACAGTCACTTAGTGTTACTTCACACACACAGCAAAAACTTGAAGCAAAACAAAAGTCCAAGACGGATTCAAATCACCTGTGTGGTTTAGGCCTCATGCACACGACCGTTTTTTTATGCTGTCCGCAAAAAGGGGTTCCGTTGTTCAGTGATCCGTGTCCGTTTTTGCCTTCCGTTGTGTTTCCGTGTGTCTTCCGTTTTTTTAGCGGACATGACCCAAAAGATTTTACCAAAAGACAGGCTGACAATGTTTCCCAAGTGCCTGCCAAGGGATCCGCAAAAAAAACGGACACGGAACGCGGATGACACACGGATGGCCATCCGCATTTTTCACGGACCCATTGACTTGAATGGGTCCGTGAACCGTTTTTCACGGACAAGAATAGGACAGGTTATATTTTTTTGACGGACTGGAATCACGGACCACGGACGCGGAGGACAAACGGTGCATTTGCCGAGGTTTCCACGGACCCATTGAAAACCAATGGGTCCGCAGAAAATAACGAAAAACGGAGCAACGGACACGGAAACAAACAACGGTCGTGTGCATGAGGCCTATGGTGCGTGTTCGCACCTGGCTGTCAGCCCAGCCGCAGGAAAGTCCAACCTCAGGCAGACTGCACGCCTCTTTGCAAGCTCTGGCTTCCAGCCCTGAGAGCTCCACAGAACACCAGCAGTTTCCAGGTTAATCACCTCCCCACCTGCTGAGGTGGCTGCCTTTTAGGCTGCATTCACACGAGCGTGATTTCCGCGCGGGTGCAATGCGTGATGTGAACGCATTGCACCCGCACTGAATCCTGACCCATTAATTTCTATGGGGCTGTGTACATGAGCGTTTTTTTTCTTGCATCACTTCTGCAACGCGTGTAAATCGCAGCATGCTCTATCTTATGCGTTATAAACGCATCCGCAGCCCCATAGAAATGAATGGGGCTGCGTTAATAACGCATAGCATCCGCAAGCAAGTGCCGGTGTGTTGCGTTTTTCACTGATGGTTGCTAGGAGATGTTGTTTGTAAACCTTCAGTTTTTTATCACACGCGTGAAAAACGCGTCAAAACTCATTGCACCCGCGCGGAAAAAACTGAACAACTGAACGCAATCGCAGGCAAAACTGAATGGCTTTGCCTGTGAAAACGCACAGTTTTCACTGAACGCATCCGCAACGCATCCGAACCTAAATCCATCACGCTCGTGTGAACCCAGCCTTAAAGGCCCGGAAAAAGTCCGACCTGGACCGTGGGGAATAGGCACCCGCCCAACTCTTTGCCTACTCCCAGTAAGAGCCGGCCCGTATTGGCTTTGCAGCCATACTAAGTATAAAGGTGTCAACAGCTACTGCTGTTAACACATAAAATTCGGCTCTTACACGTATCTGTCATCCATGACGGCACCCTGCACCTTACCACAATGTACATACATCTCTTTGGCAGACACCCCTTCCCAAGGGCAGATCATAGGCATATTTATTTATTTTATGCACTTATATAGCAGTTTGCTATATCCCGCAGCGCTTTACAGACAATAGCATCAAGCTGTCACCAACGGGGCTCACACTCTACGGACCCTATCAGTATGTCTTTGTAGTGTGGGAGGAAACCCACCCAAACAAGGGGAGAACATATAAACTTAATGTAGATGTTGTCCTAGGACACAATCGAACCTAGGACCCCAGAGCTGCAAGGCACCAGTGCTGCCTACTTTGCTTAAAGGTAAACCATTTGTGTACTATTGTTGGTAATGGAACTAGTATAGCCTTCTCCGGGTTTGTGGCACGTCCAGCTTTTGACTTTCCCAATATTTAGTCACAGTTTCCTAAGTAACTATACATTGATTATTTACTACTGGATGAAACGAGTGACTCATTCCATTGTAGAAGAACAGTTGTCAACATTACCAATATGTATACAAATCTTCATTCACATTGCTGCCATAATAGACTGAGAAACTATGGGGGCATTGCTGATTAAGGCTACTTTCACATATGCGATTTCCTTTCCAGTTTTGAGATTCCAGCAGAGGAAAATAGTTCAGTTTTGTCCCCATTCATTATCAATGGGGACAAAACTGAACAAACCAGAAAGGAGTACATCAGAATGCATTTTCAGTTCTGGTTTGTTGCGTTCTGTGACCGGACAAAATAAGCTGCAAACTGCGGTTTTGTGTCCGATTTTCTGAACCAGCTGGATCCGGCACTAAAAACAATGGAAGTCAATGGTGCTTGATCCGGTGCCCATTGACTTACAATAGTCTTAGTGCCGGATATGGTTTGTTCACTTTTAATTTAATACAACCGCATCTGAAGGGAACAGATGCAGCCTGTTCTATTAAATCAAATTAAAGCGTTTTCCTACAGCTT
This sequence comes from Bufotes viridis, assembly GCA_033119425.1. Lineage (NCBI taxonomy): Eukaryota > Metazoa > Chordata > Amphibia > Anura > Bufonidae > Bufotes > Bufotes viridis. The sequence continues at coordinate 181,646,171 of CM065594.1, read as the reverse complement.
TGAGATCCTCTGCACTGCATATAATGATACTAATGGCACATATGTACAGTATAAACACATTGTAATGTATTAAAAAGTAAAAGTTTGAGGCAACAGGGGTCTAAACTCACGTATAACCTTAAAGAGTAATTAATAGAGATGAGCGAATTTCTCAAAAGTTCGATTCGGACAGTTTACCAAATTTTCCGAAAAGATTCAATTTGTTTCGAAATTATTTGTGGCGAATCACGTTAAAAAACAGCATTTCCTGGCTGCAGAGAGCCTGTAAAGTGGTGTAGAACACTGTGCTTTGCAGTAACACGCATATGTAACATGCTGTGGTAGTGAAACAATACTGTAAGTCAGTATGACACACACATGAAAGGCGTCGCTCTTAGAATCGCTGCATTATTTGGGCAGTTACGGTGCTAAAACTGACCAAATAACTCAAGTGTGAACTCAACCTTACAGGTGGATTTTAGAGTCAAGAAGAAGCGCACTCCTTTTACACCGTCGTCAGCTGATTCCACATAGATGTCTACAGAACCCGTTCTATTAAACCTTATACAAGTAGAGCCCCCTGAAAGAGTGGAGAGGGTGTCAGCAGTAAGTTTGTGTTGACGTCACTGATTATTTTGCCCTTCCTCTGATCCGTCAGAACAATAACCCCTGAAAAACGGATTCTGTCTGTCAAGCATCCGCCTTCACTCGGTCAGCATTTTGTCAGTAATCCATCAGTATTTCTAAAGCCCAAAAAAACAGGAGTGGATCCAAAACAGAGATGACACGTGAATGGAATATTTGCATGTCTTCTGTGTTTTGTACCCATTCCTGCTTTTGGCTACAACATCATAAGCCAATTCTGGAGGGACCATACAGGCTTTACAGCTGCTACATAGACAAGATCCATTGTGCATCTCATTTTTCCTTCTGACAGATCAGAATAAGGGTCAAATAAATGATGATGTCAACCATGCCAAAAAGGCAAAATAGTGGCCCAGTAATGAAGTGGGAAGGGTGGTAACAGCATAAGAAGTCCACAGACTAGTGATGTGGCAGCAGCATGAGGAGACCACAGAGTGGTGAAGTGTACGCAGCATGTGGAGACCACAGAGTGGTGAAGTGGCAGCAGTATGAGGAGACCACAGAGTGGTGAAGTGGAAGCAGCATGAGGAGACCACAGAATGGTCATGTGGAAGCAGCATGAGGAGACCACAGAGTGGTGAAGTGGCAGCAGCATGAGAAGACCACAGAGTGGCTCAGAGACATTATGTTAAGGTGGGAACAGCATGAGGAGACCACAGAGTAGTGATTTGGCAGCAGCATGAGGAGACCACAGAGTAGTGAAGTGGCAGCAGCATGAGGAGACCACAGAGTGGCCCAGTAACATACTGGTGATGTGGTAGCTGCATGAGAAGACCACAGAGTAGTGAAGTGGCAGCAGCATGAGGAGACCACAGAGTAGTGATGTGACAGCAGCATGAGGAGACCACAGAGTGGTGAAGTGGAAGCAGCATAAGGAGACCACGGAGTGGTAAAGTGGCAGCAGCATGAGGAGATCACAGAGTGGCCCAGTGACATACTGGTGATGTGGCAGCAGCATGAGGAGACCACAGAGTGGTGAACTGGCAGCAGCAAGAGGAGACCACAGAGTGGTGAACTGGCAGCAGCATGAGGACACCACAGAGTAGTGATGTGGCAGCAGCATAAGGAGACCACAGAGTGGTGAAGTGGAAGAAGCATGAGGAGACCACAGAGTGGTGATGTGGCAGCAGCATGAGGAGACCACAGAGTGGCCCAGTGACATACTGGTGATGTGGCGGCAGCATGAGGAGATCACAGAGTGGTGAAGTGGCAGCAGCATGAGGAGACCACAGAGTGTCCTAGAGACATAGTGTTGAGGTGGCAGCAGCATGAGGAGACCACAGAATAATGATGTGGCAGCAGCATAATGAGACCACAGAGTGGTGAAGTGGCAGCAGCATGAGGAGACAACAGAGTAGACCAGTGACATAGTGGCTATGTGGCAGCAGCATGAGAAGATCACAGAATGTTGAGGTGGCAGCAGCATGAGGAGACCACAGAGTAGACCAGTGACATAGTGGTTATGTGGCAGCAGCATGAGGAGATAAGAGGGTTGAGGTGACAGCAGCATGAGGAGACCACAGAGTAGTGATGTGGCAGCAGCATGAGGAGACCACAGAGTGGCCCACTGACATTGGGGTTGAGGCAGCAGCAGCATGAGGAGACCACAGATTGGCCCAGAGAAATAGTGTTGAGGTGGCAGCAGCATGAGAAGACCACAGAGAGATGAAGTGGCAGCAGCATGAGGAGACCACAGAGTGTGCCAGTGACAGAGTGGGTAGGTGCAGGACAATACAAGTAACAGCTGAAGATGGTGGCTGACAGTAGAAGCACCTGGCAGCAGGTGTGGCAGTAGGCGGGTGGCAGCATCGGAATAGTAGCTGAAGCAGGTAGCCAGAAGAAACAGGTCTCTTTTGTCAAAGTGTTGGTGTGGCATCATGGATGATCTAGTCTGATGTATCACGCACTGGTGTTTGAAAATCCTGGCTGATTCACACCTGATTCATTTTCAAAAAGGTCAGTTTATCTACATTTTGGATGGACAGGCAAGTTCTCTTGGGGTAACTATGGCCCGCGCCGCACTAAATACCCGTTCTGATGCCACACTGCTGGCCGGGCAGGAAAGCTTGTCCAGTGCAAACTTGGCTAGTTGCGGACACAAATCGAGTTTGGCTACCCTGTAGGGGATCTTCGATGTAGGGTGGCAGGGTGCACTCAAAGTATGCCACAACCTGCTGGTTCACATTCTGCTCTATTTTATGTCTAGCTGCTGCTACTGCTGGTGAGTAGTTTCTTCAGTAGACGGGTGAAGGAAACTGCTCATCAGCGACTCTAGACTTAAGTTGCTGCTGATGGAGCTGGTACTGCTCCTGCCTCAAACCCCCAGCAGCCATGGCAGTGAAACGTAAATGCAGAGGTCAGACCTGCGTGAGGATGGGCAATGGCGCACATAGGCAGCGGCCAAATTACATCATAGGATGTCTCAATAGTAGTTCAGTTTGTGCTTTTAATTAGCCGTAGCCTGAATATATGAGTGAATTCACCTACCAGCCCTCTGTCTGAGTTTCTGAAAGCAGGTATCAAGGTAAACTTTAACAACTGTTCACATAGTGCAGTGCTGGGTGGCGGCCATTGTTGCTGTAGCGCTGCGCTAGTGGGTTGGTGGGGCCCGGTGTCAGGGTGGAATTGCCAGACAGCAAGGGTGCTGTTTGGCGGCTGGATCCCGCTGCCTGCTGGTGCAGAGATGTGGTGCCAGCGTTCGCCATCATGCGGTGAGTGGGCTTATGCCTTTTGATTAAAATGTACACCAATGCCTCTTATATAGCATGCAGTATAGGGGGCTGTACACTAAATATTGTGCTAAGAAGCAGTTATAGATCAAAGCAAAGCTTGTGGATGTGCAATCTAATTCTCTTTTCTCTTTTTTGAATCAAGTAGTTCAGTTTGTCCTTCCTCTCAGCGGGTGGGAAAAAGGCCCCCATGTTCGACCGGTAGCGAGGGTCTAACATGGTGGAGAGCCAGTAGTCATCCCTCTGGCGAATGGTAACAATTCGGCTGTCACTAAGCAAGCAAGTGAGCATGCATCAGGCCATTTGCGCAAGTGACTCGAAGAGACTGCTCTACACTGCATACTGCCACTGTGTGTCTGAGTCCTCTGCCTCATCATCCTTCTCACCCTGTAGCTCCTCTGCCTGCTTCTGCTCCTCCTCTCCTGTCACCTGTGTAGAAAAACCACCCATTTCGCTACACATTGCTTGTGCTCGAATGTCCTCCTCCTCTTCTTGTTTAATCCCCACAGGGCTCATGTGGCCATGAGATGTAGTCGCCACGTCTTCTGTCCCCTGGCCAGCCAGATTTAGCAGCATCTGTTACAGGACATGAATAAGTGGAATGACGTTGTTCATCCCATAGTTCTGGCGACTGACAAATAAAGTGGCCTCCTCAAAGGGCAGAGCAAACAGCAAGTGTCACGCATGAACTGCCACTGGCTAACATCAAAGTTACAAAGGGGAGTACCTCTGTCCGCCGGTATCAACAAGATATTGTTTATGGCCTTTCTCTGTTCATATAGTTGGTCCAACATATAGAGGGTGGAAACATTGCATATCCTCCTATGTTGGGGGATGCCGTTCTATCGCTGCAGCTCAAGGAGGGTGTGCTTTGCGGTGTACGAGTGGCTGAAGTGCATGCAAAGTTTCCTGGCCATTTTCATGATGTCTTGCAGATGGGCAGAAGACTTCAGGAACCACTTTACAACCATATTGAACACCTGCGCCAGGCAGGGCACATGGCACAGCCCTCCTTGATGCAGCTTCAACACCATGTTCTTCCCGTTGTCAGTCACAATGGTTTTCATTTTGAGTTTTCGAGGATGCCAGGATTCGATTTCTTGATGAAGGACACGGAGCAGTTTCTCCCCTGTGTGACTCGGTTCGCCCAGGCAAACTAGGTGTAGAACAGCGTGACACCACTGTGCCCTGCAGTGGAGGCTGAAGACACGGTGGAGGCTGACGTGGCAGAGGCAGAAATTTTCCCAGGACCAACGGCATGAGAACATAGAGACGGAAGCGGCGTCACCTGGACAAGTTGCTGGTGTGGCTGGACAGGAACCACATTTACCCAGTGGGCCATAAAGTACATATATTGTCCTTGACTGTAGTTATAGATCGACACGTCTGTGCTGCCGTGCACTTTGGCAGACACCGACAGGTTTAAGGACTGGCCAACCTTCTGTTCTACATATGTGTGCAGTGCTATTACTGCCTTTTTGACAAAGAAATGATGGCTTGGGACTCTCCACCTCGGCTTGGCACAAGCCATAAGGTCTCTGAAAGGTGCAGAATCCACAACTTGAAAAGGGAGGGACTGCAGCACCAGCAACTTGGCCAGGAGCACGTTCAGCGTCTGCGCCGTTGGATGAGTGAAAGCATAATGTTGTCTCTTGGCAATCGCTTCAGTGAGCGATTGCTGACGGAATGACTGACGAGGAGTAGGAGGGGGAACAGGAGCATCATGACCAGCAGATGATGGGAAGGACAGACAGCTCCCTTCGGCTGAGGTGGTGGAGCCTTGACTGCCTGAAATTGGATGCGTGCCACTGGGTGATGCAGCGGTTGCTGCAGCAGGCTGGACCACATCCACTCCCAGGCCATTTTACGGTGACACTGCATGTATTGACACAGGGCCGTGGTGCCAACATTGGCACCCTGGCCATGCTTCACCTTCTGCCCACAAATATGGCAAATGGCCATGTTCAACAAAAAACTGTCACACCACTGAGTATGGCATTTTCTGCCCAACACTCCACGCTAACTGCCTGCTACCGCTGCCTCTGTAAACTCCTGCACTGCTACTTTCCAGGCCAGTTGGCTTCTGCGAAGTGGGTGGTCCACCCTGGGCTCCCAACCTCCCACTGCTGCCACCCTGCTGACTCACAGCCACGCTGCCACCCTGCTGGCTCAGCTGCTGCCTCACTTGCAAGATGCCACCCTCTTCTCCTGATGATGATAAAACCCCTTCTTCACCCGGCTCCCAAGTGCGATCGGCTATGTCATCATCATCATCCGCTACTGTCTGCACGCAACTGATGTCTCCCTCAATTGTCTCAGGGCCAGGAGCCTGACAGCTCACAACACCTGCTCCCACGCAACTCTCCTCATCACTACTTGCACCGGGCCTGCTTCCAGGCCATGCCAACTAAGCGTTGTGTCAGAGGAACCACTCTTGGCTGAGGGTGTCTGATGTGACCGAGTGAACCATTCAAGCACCGCAAGGTTGCTGGTCAAGATATGACCGCTAGATGACACTCCTGCTTCCACCCCCCCTTCTTCTGCTGCCTGCGACAGAAACATTTTGGCTACTGCCCACTCCCTTTAAACGGCCTGTCATCTGTCTGTCTGACAGACTGTATGATAAACTAATTAAATTAAAATTAAAATAACACCCCCAAAAAGGCTGTGGTACAATGTTACTTCACCGCTGAACAGCAATCAAGACATATATATATATTTTTCTGATTAAAGCCCCCCACCCCACCCCCCACCCCAAAAAAAAAAAGCCCACAATTCACCGCAGTACGGCTAATGGGACCTACGTATATTTTCTTTTTCTACACCACGTAAATGGCTGTAGTACAATGTAACTTCACTGCTGAATGCCAATTATGACATATATTTTATTTTCTTTTTTCCTATTTCTAATACAAAATGGCTGTTCACAGAACTTGCACCCCAATCACAAGCAAGGTTTGCTGAAATTAGTGATGTATCATATAGTACAAACAACTTAAAATCAATTTGGATCCCCAATAAGTGCAGCAAGGTGTAATAGAATCGCTCCTATTGCATCCTGTTCTCCTTTTATAGCGTAGATAATGTCTCCCTATTCTTTGCCTATACTTTGACTAATCTTTCCCTGAACTTGTAAATCGTTTTCTCAACATAATGAAGTCTTTCCTAGCACTGTCCCTAGCACCTGTTGACGTCTCTTCCTGAACTAAGCACATTAGGAAAATGGCAGACTCCAAAATGGCTGAGGCTATTTATAGGGCTGTGACATCACAGGGGCTGGCTTGCTGCTGATTGGCTGCATGCATGGCATTATGGGTGATCCCTCATTCCCAGAGTTCTTTGCTCCATGTCCTAACATGTGCAGCCAACATTTTTGGAAAAAATGTAATTCGTTACCATGAAGAGTGAGAAAATTCAGATTTTGTGCAAATCAATTTTTTCCTGAAATTCTGATCGAATTCCAGTTCGTCAACTTCGATTCGCTCATCTCTAGTAATTAAACTTTAGCAAAACATGAAAAATTATTTTCTTAAATACTTTATTAATTGATTAGGCTGTTTTCCTACTTAAATAGGCACCCAAAATCCTGGATGCTATTGTGCTTTAAAAATCAGTATTCTAGTACATCACTGCCATCAGCAGTGGACTGGTGTACAGATTTCACTAGGGTTACAGCAAATGCAGCACAGACTGGAGCACCCATTGCTGCTCCTGTCTGTGCCTCCCTCAACCTTGGCTGAATTCTGGCACAGCACATCAGTACCCGATATGATATAGAGAGCTTTCAGCTGATCAGCGAGCTCAGGCAGGGGCAGGCAGGCCCCCTCAAGCTTGGCTGCAGCCCCAGTGAAATCCATACTCCAGTATAGCGAGAAGAGCTGCACCAGAATTCTTGAGCATGCCCAGGATAGCCTCTTGTTCCAGCACCAGAGAGAAGGGTTGTACTGAGCATGCACCAGAATTCTTGAGCATGCCCAGGATAGCCTCTTGTTCCAGCACCAGAGAGAAGAGTTGTACTAAGCATGCACCAGAATTCTTGAGCATGCCCAGGATAGCCTCTTGTTCCAGCACCAGAGAGAAGAGCTGTACTGAGCATGCAACAGAATTCTTGGGCAATCCCAGGATAGCTTCTTGTTCCAGCACCAGAGAGAAGAGCTGTACCGAGCATGCACCAGAATTCTTGGGCATGCACAGAATAGCATGTTGTTTCAGCACCAGAGAGAAGAGCTGTACTGAGCATGCACCAGAATTCTTGGGCAAGTCCAGGATAGCCTCTTGTTCTAGCACCAGAGAGAAAAGCTGTACTGCACATGCGCCAGAATTCCTGGGCATGCCGAGGACAGCCTCTTGTTCTGGCACCAGAGAGAAGAGCTGGACTGGACATGTGCCAGAACTCTAGCACACAGCACAAGATTACAGGGAAAGTCATGGGCAGAATTCAGAAGCCTGGCATGTTGATCCTATGGAGAAGTGGCTATCTTTTCACAAATGATGGCCCGCCCTTGGTGCACTGAACTGCTCATTTGCATATTTAAAAAGATGTTTTTCTCCACAACACAACAGATTGACAAGCAAGAGGTACTGCTTTAATTGTTTCTGAAAGCCCTACCAGCCACTGTACTTAGGCTCATGCACAAAAACCACTACACAGACTCCATTATTTATAAATTAATGAATGTTAAGATTCCCTTAGAGTATCAGAATACACATTATAGACAATATTAATTTCTATCAGAATACACATTATAGACAATAGTAATTTCTACACTTAAAGGTGTGTTCCTATGCAATTTTCTAAGCTGGTATATTTGTAGCTCATGTCCCTTCACTGTATTGCTAGGCTTCCAATGGTTATGGTCACTGCCGTGGCCCTGCAGGAGCATGTGTTATACACTCATTGACAAAAGAAAATAACGCACCAAGGAGGAGTTGTTGGAAACAAATGAAACTTTAAATGTGTGAATGTAATGATAATATATGTAAGTTATTACAATATCAGAGAGAAAAGATAAGTTTATTGGGGAAAACGGTACAATTGAATGGAGGCTCTAGGACCCTGTTCGGTGCCTTTAGCCAAGACACAAGATGAGGTATGGTTGGGCAAGGAGCCATACAGGTTCTACCCACAGTTGTTGCACCTGGGCATGTACACTCTTAGACTGACCAAATTGAGGTCCCAGCTAGTTTCATAAATGATTGATTGGTGATGAATTTGGTGACTGGGCAGGCTAAGGAAGTGTTGGACTCTGGCTGAGACATTCCAGGGAAACCCTTGCTGTGTGTGGGTGAGCATGATCCTGCTCAAGAATGCCAGTTGGGAGTGCTGACATGGGGATATAGGATGTCCTGCTCATATCTCTGTCCCTCATATCATTAGCAGGGGTGACCGTCTGTTGTATGTGATGGCTCTCAAGATCATCACATCAGCAGATAGGGCAGTGTTTCTCTGCAGTTGAGGCAGGATTGAAGTGCTCACCACACTGCCTATATATTCAAAACCAACCATCATTGGATCCCAAACAGAACCGGGGTTCGTTGTTAAAGATGATACATTTCCAGTCCATAGCAGTTCACATTGCTCGTTCACAACTACACTGCATACGAAAGTGATGATTCTGGCAGAAACAGGGGTGCGTAATAAAGGAACCACCTGTGTTTGGATGGTGGACAATGAAACTGTGCGAGCTGCTTGTGCTTGTTCATGAATCAAATGATCCCCTCTACTGGTGGTCTGTCTGGGTCATCCAGAGTCTGGGTGCTGTGTCTGTGTGCCCTCACTTAACCAGTGCTCCCAACACCTCCTGACAGTTAGTTCATGGTGGCATAAGTCCCATAAACCACTGGGACCACAAATTAGATGTTAATATAGATAGATTAGTGGTATTAATAAAAGACGACAAATGAAGGTTACATTTCTATTTATTAGTGGAATAATAATTAGGCCACAATGCTTATCATGCTTACCAATATCTATTAATTTAATTAAACCAATACAAACTATTAATTTCTTTACTGACCAAAATTATTAACCATCACAACTTAATAATCAGAAAATACCAGTTACCATTACCATTAGACCACTCAATAATTGAGTGACTTAACCCCACAACGCCATACAGCGAAGCATGCCTTTCTCTATTATGTTCTGGATACCGGGATTGAAAATGTCATAGCCAATGTCCAAAAGTCAATATCAATCCAAGCTACATAGCCCATTTAGGAACTCTTCCAGTTCCAAATGTTTGTAAGAAATTCCATGTTCATTAAGTATTTTTCCATCTGTTTGTTGAACACGCTTCTAATTTTATCCAAGAACTGTAAATCACCATATAAATTTTACATTAAAATTTGTGTATTAATTTGTAAGTTTATATTTTGCCTATGTCATTTATGCCTACGTGTAATATAATAACATTTGGCCCAGGCCAATTATTTTTTTACATATTTACATATAAATCGTAAATCTTTTAATCTCATTTCATTAGTACCTTTGCATAAGACTTTACAGTCCGAATCAAAACCAAATATTCTTGGTAGTTGCCCTCTTCATAGCCCAATAAATTATCGAATGCCCAATTATGCTTATAATCACTTCACCTGGAGAAATAAAATGTAATTATTAAATTATTAAGTCTGGGCAAATGTAAATTTTACACCATTTTGAATTCTATTGTCCTATGTTTTTGATTATTTTTTCTTCCAAGCCAATATGTGAAGCTAGGGTCTGTGAATTTTGTGTCTGTGTAACGCAATTTTAGTTTGCATTTACTTAAAATGTAATAAAATTTGTATCTAGTTAGTGATGATCTGTCCTCACGTAATAGCAATGCTCCTGAGTAATCTGGTCTGATGCTCATCCACCGATGAATAGCTCTGACTGGGCAAATAAGCTGATCCTTGTAAGCATTTACTCTAACCCAAAAACCTAAAACCTTTTGATCAGTTTTCAATTTTTGATTAAAACTTTTATGAAATGATGATTAATGACAAAGTCTAAAATAGGTGATTCTGAATTTCTGTTTGCCGAGGTAAATTTTCTAATTCTCAAGACTGCAAAAAAGCCATAAAGAATGTTGTTCTGAAGAGTTGTGCTTCAAAAAGAGAGCTGCATACATCCGGTTATATACAGTGTAATAAAATATTTAGAGTAGCTCAACTGGTTTTATCAGTGTTTGTATTATGTATTTTTAATTATTTTAACCCCTTCAGGACAAAGCCATTTTTCACCTTCCTGCCAGAGCCCATTTTTGCAAATCTAACGTGTCAGGCTACTTTCACGCCAGCGTTTTTGCTGGATCCATCATGGATCAGCAAAAACTCTTCCATCAAGATAATACAACCATCTGCATCCATTATGAACGGATCTGGTTATATTATCTTTAACATAGCAATGACGGATCTGTCATGAACACCTTGTTTCAGAGAACGGATCCATTCCTATTGACTTACATTGTGAGTCATGACTGATCCGTCTTGCCCAGCTTCACATCGCAGACAGAAAACCGCTGTTTCAGCGTTATCCTGTCCGCGATGGGGACGCAACCAAATGGAACGGAATGCATTCTGGTGCATTCCGTTTCGTTGTTTTGTCTCTATTGACAATGAATGGGAACAAAACTGAAGCGTTTTCCCCAGCGTTTTCCTATGATGGATCTCAATAGCGGAAAGGGAAAGCGCAGATGTGAAAGTAGCCATATTTTTTGTGGTAGTAATTTTTGAATGCTTTTATTTATCCAGCGATTTTGAGACAATGTACTATGTTAAAGGTAAATTTGAGTCAATATGTTTTACCTTTATTTATAAACATTCACCATCTGTCTACTTTATATTTGCATCATTTTGTGAACGTTATTTTATTTTTTTATGACGTTAGAAGGCTAAGATTTTTTAGAAGCGAATATTCAAAAGTTTATGGAAATGTCTCAAAACTACTTTTTTAAGGACCAATTGAGTTCTCAAGTCACTTAAGTAGTAGAAACCAACCATAAATGACCCTATTTTAGAAACTACACCACCTTCAAGTTATTCAAAACTGATTTTACAAACATGGTTTGTGAATAGAGTTGAGCGAACTTCTATTTTTAGTTCGGCGTCAAAAGTTCGGGTTCGGGTTATCGTAGCATCCCGTTATGGATTACGCTACCGCGGACCATAACGGCATTTGGAATCCATAAGGGGCTGCTTCATTGAACCCGAACCTTGGACAACCCTAAGGACCTGGGGTGACGTCACCGTCATGTGATCAGTGCAGGGGGCGTGGCTCAGTACTGGATCACCTCTTATCCAATCCAGTGCTGAGCCACGCCCCCTGCACTGATCACATGACGGTGATGTCACCCCAGGTCCTTAGGGTTGTCCAAGGTTCGGGTTCAATGAAGCAGGCCCTTATGGATTACAAATGCCGTTATGGTCCGCGGTAGCGGAATCCATAAAAGGATGCTACGATAATCCGAACCCGAACTTTCGACGCCAAACTAAAAATAGAAGTTCGCTCAACTCTACTGATAACCATTTTGACTCCACAGGCATTTAACAGAATTTAGAAAAACACTTGGGTGTGAAAATTAAAATTTTCCTTTCTTCCAATAAAATGTTGCATAAGCTCCCAATTTTTTATTTTTACAACAGGAGAAAAAGCAACACAAATCTTAAGCAGTTTCTCCTGAACACAGCAAGACCCCAAATGTAGTCATAAATTGCTGCTTGGGCACATGGCAGGGATCAGAAGCGCAGAAGTGCCATATGGTTTCTGGAGGGCAGATTTTGGTGGAATGGTTCACGGGCGCCATGTTGCTATTGATCAGCCTCTGGACACCAGTAAAGCCATTTTCTGACAACCATACATTTTATTTTTCTCTCAAAAAAACTTTATAAATGGTTCTATCATGGAATGCATACAACTTTTTGATCGCTTTTTATTTAGCTTTTTGGAAGCAGGATAAAGATAAGGTCGGCAACTCTGCCGTTGCTTTTTGGGTTTTGTTATTAGAGCAAACACCATGCAGGAAAAATGACACAATATCTTTATCCTCCTGGTTGGTACGATTTCAGAGATAACATTTTTAGATATTTTTTTTGCGTTTTACCACTTTTGCACAAAGCATTTTTGAAAAAAAATCACCATTTTCTGAGAGCCATATTTTTTTTTAGCAGTAGGCCTATTGTTTCTTGCTGAGACTCATTTTTTGGGATGAATTTAACATTTTCAATGATCAATGCTCGCTATTACGCTTTTTATAAGGCAAGATGACAAAAAATGGCTGCTTTGAAATCTTTTTTTGGATTGTTTTTTACAGCATTCACCTGAAGGTGTAGACCCTTAGATATTTTTATAGAGCAGATCATTATGGATGCAGCAATACTCAATATGTCAATTTTTTTATTTTTGTTTGCACTCTTACACAATAAAAGTTTAGTGTTGTCAATTTTTCCACCAGTTGTTTTATGTAGGGGCTTATTTTTTGCAGGATGAGGTAACATTTTTAGTGCTACCATTGTGGGGTACATTTTACTATTTGTTAGCTTGCTACTACACTTTTTGTAAGGGAAAGTGACCAAAAACTGCTATTTTGGCGATTTTTATTTTTTATGCCGTTCATCTGACAGGGTAGATCATGTGATTTATTTTTATAGAGCGGGTCTTTTTGGACGCAGCAGTACCTAATATGTATGTTTTTCTTTTTTTTCTATTTTTGTACAATTTTGTATATGCTTATTATGGGAAATCGTGTTTTTTTTAACTAGAAACTTTAATTAATTTAATTTTTGTATTTTGAAAAATACTTTTTTTTACCTTTTTTATTTTTGTTCCACTCTGGGACTTCCTTTATGGGGATCTGATCCCCTCTACAATGCATTACAATACATGTGTATTGTAATGCATTGACTGTCATTGGAAAATGAAAGGTGGCATCTGATTAGTTGCTATATGGACAACTAAGTTGCTTTACTTTACACCAGTTTGATAAATCCCCCTCCTTAAATTTCTGAGTAATTGCACTACTGATTCAGCTGTTAAAGAATTCACCACAAACTACTCCCTTATTGTCTGAATAGAGCAGAATATGTTTGTTCTTAAATTGTTTATGCCAAAATGTTAGTAATACAAGTACTGGGAATAGCACTATGGGGCACATTTATAAAGACCAGCGTTTTAGATGCTGGTCTTAACCCCTATACCTGGCGGAATTATTTCGAGGTGCCGGCCTCTACATAACTTTAGTGGATCCCCTGCTGCTTCTAAATGTAAGACAGCTTCCTAGCTGTCTTACATTTAGACCATTTTCTACACCTAAAACAGGTGTAGAAAATGGTAAATGAGACAGGTCTGTTTGTCCATTCCCTTCCCCGCCACATCCACTTTTTTAGACTTGGGAGCAGGGAGAAGTCGCAGATTCATGAAGAGGAAGCTTCCTCTACATGATTAGACTACGCGTCATCTCGCGTGCAGCATCGGCGCAGTGTAATTACACATGCTCTTTCCCTTTCAAGTAAATGGAGTAAGCACTTGTAATTATACTGTGCCGCCGAGACTTCTAAAATGACATGCGGTGTGATCTTGAAGAGGAAGTAGCACTCGCACAAGCTCTGCCTCCTCTACAAATAGCTGATTGGCGGGGGTGTGGGGAGTCTGACCCCCACATATCAGATACTGATGACCTATCCTGAGGATAGGTCATCAATATGAACTGTTGCACAACCCCTTTCATCTTGTGATTATGCTTTGTTTCACTGCACACTGGCAACAAGCTCACTTTCACTTCCCATGGTATAGGATATACAAGTAACATAGTCTGCAAGAAAATTATTGAAAGTATTCTGTATCTGCCATCATAGCTGGATGGAGTCTGACATTGCTGCTGATAAAGCAAAACCATATTGCTCAACAGGTCCACAGTGATTTACAGTTCTAGGGAAAAGGTTAAGCTGAAAAATGATGTCCTGATACATTCTCAGCAATACCACTGAATTACTCTCTAATTGTTGCCACACAATATTTATTGAGGGGCTTTTTGGCTGCTACATGTTATAATTTTCGGTTAATTTTTGGTGGTCACTTCAGAAAAGATTTGTTAAACTCAATATTTTCTTTTTTTCTTTAGAGTTTTTAGCTGTTCTCTTTCATTTTAGCGGCTCTATGCCATTTGAAAATTATTTTAAAATATTATCTTTCTGTGTCAACAAAAAAGATTAAACTTCATATATAGGCTTGAGTGAATCAAGCTTAGGATCATAGATCCAAAGTCACAAAGCCCTACTTGCAGAAATATAAAATCCAGCTTTTATTGTTCCAAGACATAAAATCCAAATGCAAATAGCAAAAAAAGCGTTTTGGGTCAGACAGGGACCCGTAATCATGATTAAGGGTCGCTGTCTGACCTGAAATGCGTAGACTTTTTGCTATTTGGATTTTACACCTTGAAACAATAAAAGCTGGATTTTATATTTTTGTAAGCTGGGCTTTGTGAACTTTTTTCTATTAGATCGGTGCTTTGTTCCTGGCACCTCCCCGTGCTCTCAGTTTGGATTTAGGTTAGCGTAGCCTTCTTCTCTCAGTCTTCAATAGATCCAAAGAAGGAGACCTGTCAACGTACAGCATTAAAATGTAGTGGCTCCTTGTAGGCAAAATTAGTTTCACCCCAAAGTCGAGCGAGATTTCAGTAAAGGAATTCAGTATTCATTACTGCATCTTTAAAAACATTTAAGATTAGCAATCCAAAGTTGGGATTGATACCAAGGTACCAGCCCGTATCAAACCCGAGTTCGGATTCCTAATTTTAAATGCTTTTAAAGATGCAGAAACGAATACCGAAACATGGAGCCAATACATTTTAATGCTGTATGGACAGAAATTTTAAATCGTAGTGTTTGACCGTCAGTTTACTGCTGTTGTGAGGAGATGTTATCTGAAGGTTAATCCTCGTAGTAGTAGGTGTAGAATTGAGATGACACAGTATGGCAGTCCTATTATTTTCTTGATAGGGCTAGATAGATGCCCAAAGTAGAGCAATGACCTGATTAGTATAATGTGTAATGCTCTGATTGAGCTAGAACATCCACCACCACCTCACCATCTGCCATGATAGTCTGATTGAGAGAGCTAAGTGAGACTGTCTACTGTGCTAAAGGTCCAAACAAAGAGAAAGTTAAAGAGCCAGGAAAGGAAAGGAAATACATGGAGTGACTTCTCTTTTACATATAATATTCACATACAAGTTAGGGTGAGTTCACACTTCCGTTATTTGATCAGTTATTTCCATCAGTTATTGTGAGCCAAAACCAGTAATGAAGCCAACTCAAAGATCAGGTATAAGGGAAACATCTGCACCTGTTCTGTGTTTTGACCTGCACCTGGTTTTGTCTCTCAATAACTGATAGAAATAACTGATCAAATAACTAAAGTGTGAACTCACCCTTATTAATATGTGATAAAGTAGGATCATTAAAGAGAACCTGTCACCATGAAAATGCAAAATAATCAAATAATCCTCAGGCAGCATGTGATAGAGCAGGAGGAGCTGAGTAGGTTGATGTATAGTTTTATGGGAAAAGATAAAGTAAAGCTTTCATTTTATCCATTTATATTCCTACTCATTTTAGACTTTTAAGTCAAGGAGGCGGTCCTATCAGTGATTGAAAGCTCAGTCTCTATATACGACCATACAAGAAAGGTCATCAATCACTAATAGGACCACCTCCTTGACTTAAAAGTCCAAAATGAGTAGGAATATAAATGGATAAATTACAAGCTTTACTGAATCTTTTCCTATAAAACTATATATCAACCTGCTCAGCTCCTTCTGCGTTATAACATGCTGCCGGCAGCTCACACAACATAAACAATGTGACAGGTTCCCTTTAAGAAAGTCTGTGACCATGAGTAGAATAGTATTTAAAGGGATAAGCCCATCTCACACACTGGAGGCATATTGTGAGGATATGCCACCAATGTAATATAGGTGCGGGTCTCACCATCTCTACAATAGGCCACTCAAAGTAAACTAGGGCTCACTGCGAAAACGCAGCCACCCTCCATTCACTACTATAGGAGTGCCAGCTCAACTATTACCGGAACTCCTATACAGGTGAATGGAGAGGTGGCTGTGCTTGCATGGTGTGCTCTCCATTCAATTTTATATGAGTTCCAGAAATAGCTGAGCGTGCTCGCTTGGCTCTTTTCGAAACTTCAATAGAAGTGAATGGAGAGCACACTGTGCTTTCCTTCATTTTGGGGGCCCTGTTATAGAAATAGGTGTGGGTTCCAAAGGTGGTTTGACATTGGTGGCATATTGCGATCAAGTGGTATGAGATGGACCAACCCCTTTCATCACAAAACAAAAACAACTCTCCTCCCACAATCCTCTCTATCATGTCTCCCATCTGAATTTGCACATCCTAGTTAAATGTCATCAGAAAAAGTCTGTGCACATTGTACTGTATACACGTCACCATATAATGGACTTTATACTTACTTTGCCTTAAGGGACCTTTACACGGAACAAGAATCGCATTGATCATCACTAACGAGCGTTCATAGTAATGCTCATTAAGGATAATCTGGCAGTGTAAATGTACTGCAGATTACCTGAAATGCTCGTTCATCAGACAATTGGATCATTTGTGCATTTCCTGACAGCAGTTCGTACTGTGTAAAAACGATCTGCTGCCAGAAAAAGAGTCGTCGTGGGGAAGAGCAATGGCATTAGCGATCACTCCTCCCCATCCCTGGGGGAGATCGCTGCATAGAAAAGCATCACTCTCCTCCACTAGTGAGCAGCAGATTGTCGGAAAGGAGCCCTTCCATCCCGAAAATCTGCTGGTACATCGTCCCGTGTAAAGGGACATTTAATAGCTAGCAGGAGATTCAAGAACATTAGTGACTATGTTCTACAATCAATATCTCTGTACTAGACCTGTAATCTATATGACTTGTAACCTGACACTAAAGCTGGCATACATGTTACAGTTAAGTTGATTAAAAGTGAAGATTTTAAGCAAAACGAGCATTTGTCGGGTGAAATATAATAACAAACAATTGATTTAGACGATTGATGACAGACCATTATCGTCTGAAAGGAAGTCAGCAGTGTTTAACCACTTTCCGACCGCTGTACGTCTATATATGTTGACGGCAGGGTCTTTACAAATGGCACCCGTTCCACACAGTAGACACCTGGATCTAATGTCTGCAATCAGAGATAACACTGATCACAGAAACCTAGTAACCCCGAAGACACTGTGGTCAAATACAACCATGGCATCTGACAGGTCTTTTTGGTGTCCGAACAGCTCGCCCGCACCAGGATCGAGGGAGCCGTTTGGTTCCTATGGCAGCCTCAGGCCCTCTGAAAGATCTGAGGCCTGCCATAGCAATCTCCCATAGACTTCAATAGTAACTCAGTGTTGTCTGTGGGAGATGTGTTCAGATGATTGCGTGTTTAAGTCCCCTGAGGGACTTTTAAAAAGAGCTGATTTTTTTTTAAATATAAAAATTATATAAATTAAAATCACACCCCTTTACTTACACTCAATATCAAAAAATAATCATAGGTATCGCCACATTCCAAAATGCCTGATCTACTAAAATATAAATGTACTTATCCAATACAGTAAACGCTGGAATAGAAAAAGAAAAAAATTCTAAATGACTGATTCACCCTTTTTTTGTTGCTCGACCTCCCCAAAAAATTTAAGAAAAAGTGATCAAAAAGTCATACACACCCCAAAACGGTATCAATAAAAATTATAGATCGTCCCACAAACAATGGGCCCTTACACAGCTTTGTAGACATAAATATCAGAATATGGCAATGCAAATAAAAAAAATCTGTTTAAGGTCTTTATTTTTTAAGTAAAAATACTAGAAAAACTATATAAATGTGGTATTGTTGTAATTTTGCTGAAAAAAACAAGCCCTGAAACGCCTATGTGAGCAGAAAAAAAAAAGGTCTGGGAAGGCAAGGAGTAAAAAACAAAAAAGGAAAATTGCTCAGTTGGGAAGGGGTAAACTATGGATTCTTTTAAACAAAATGTATTTATTTTGTGCTTATTGGCTATGGGTTATTTATCAAACTGGTGTAAAGTAGAACTGACTTAGTTGCCCATGGCAACCAATCAGATCTCAACTTTCATTTTCCAAAGGAGCTGTCAAAAAATGAAAAGTGGAATCTGTGGAAAAAAATGAAAAGTGGAATCACTCTGTGTGCTGTCCGCATCCATTGCTCCGATCCGTGGCCCCGCAAATAAAATAGTGCAATAGTCCATTTTGCGGACAAGAATAGGCATTTCTACAATGGGCCATGTTCCGTTCGGAAATTGCGGAATGGAACACGGAGCAGCTTCCGTGTTTTGCGGATCCGCGGTTTACAGACCGCAAAACACATACGGTCGTGTGCATGAGGCCTTAGAGATAATAGCATAGCTTTGTACATGGCAAATATGCATCGAGAGTGGAGAAGAAATCCGAGCAGGCCAAATCACACAGGCTGTAGATAGGGAGGAAAGTACACAAGAAAGTAGTTTGCAGGGAAAGGCAGAAGTATCATGGACACACAGATCCAGCATGTACTACTGGGAGGGACATGTCTATGTATGAAAAGAATGAAACTAGGAGCAGTATATAAACTATTAGAAGTACACATAATGAAATAACTTTTTTTTTACTCAAAGTAAGCAATAACATATGCAAAAGGCATTTTTTAAATCATAAAAAATAATTGAGCAGTAGCAGCAGAAACTTTACATAATATATTACCGTCTTTGTAAGAACAAGAAGTACATGTGACATTTTACTGTACAAGTTTTACTTTACACTGAGTGATAGATCATTAGACATGTCTGTGAAGGTTCTCATTCAGGCAGGTCATGTTTTATTTTTCTTGAAAATATTGTGCTAGTCATCTAACTGGCATTCTCAATTAGAATGGGCTGTATGAGAAATCCCAAGCATTAAATGGGTTGCCTTCACTTCTGCTAATGGCATTTATCATGCAGAGAGTTAATACAAGGCACTTACTAATGTATTGTCATGTTGTCTCCTTTGCTGGCTTGATTCATTTTCCATCACATTATACACTGCTCGTTTCCAGGAGTTACGACTAGTGTTGAGCGAACTTGTATTTTAAGTTCGGCGTCCAAAGTTCGGGTTGGGGTTATCGAAGAATCCCGTTATGGATTCCGCTACCACGGACCATAACGGCATTAGGAATCCATAAGGGAATTCTTCAATGAACCCGAACCTTAGACAACACTAAGGACCTGGGGTGACGTCACCGTCATGTGATCAGTGCAGGGGGCGTGGCTCAGTACTGGATTGGATATACCACCTTTTATCCAATCCAGTACTGAGCCTCCGTCCTAATTTGTTTGCCAATGAACCTTTCTGTAAACGATTTGAATCTTTGTCCAATAAATACTCTATGGACTTTATCCTATTAAACATCACATTTTTACATGAAGTCTCTACAGTATCAATTGAAATGACACGCATTGATCAACTCTTACGTATTCAAATGACTGAAGATGCTTATTCTCAATTTAGTGACATTTTAAATACACAACTACAACAGCTCCAGACAGAACTGGAGGAAGGAAAAAGAAATAAATGGGCACGGGACATTGAGGATTACAAGAAAGGTGATATATATATACCTGGCAACCCAACAATATCTCATTTAACAACATGAGAGATAATAAGAAAAAGAGAAAAAACACACAAAGCTCCATGAATGATGATATAGCTTTTTTAGGAAACAGTATAAATCCAAAGAAATACAAAGAAAGCAAACTAGGAGAGGCGGCCGCCATTACAGTCAACACAGGAAAAATGCGCAATATGAAAACACGGACCCAAACAAACAAATCGCCTATCACCAAGAAGAAGTTGCTGTGATTAACCTCTCCTCAAAAATGTTGACTCCTGCACAATTAACTGTTTTGTCCAAAGGACTGTCCTTTTGCCCCAATACACAGGTAAATTGGTCAGATATAGAAAATGATTTATGCAATTTTTTTCGTTGGATTAAACTTAAGGTGTGGTTTCAAGGAGCAACTAGTGGTGTAGCCAACAGATTTAGTGAATTTACTTGCAGGATGATTGATCTATCCAACAAAAGTAGTTTCACTCCTGTTATAAGTGAACCAGCGATTAATGCCTATGTATCGGCTGTTCGTATGGAGATTAATAGGCTGAGATCTCTTACCTCTATGGGAGATCTCAGACATCCCAATCTCACAACAGCTGAGGCATATGCCTTATCACAATTGAAACATGATACTGATATAACGGTGAAACCAGCTGATAAAGGTGGTGCAGTTGTTGTGATGGATACCACAAAATATATTGCAGAGATACTTAGACATTTAAGTGATGTAAATGTATATGCTGAGTTGCAAAATTACCCCAGGTTTCACATTAGGTAAATTATCAAACAGTGTGTGTCAGAGGCCTTGACAGCAGGTATCATACATGAGGGATTAAGGGAATACTTAATTGTACCCTTCCCCATCACCCCGGTCATATATGTACTACCGAAGGTCCACAAAACGTTGGTGGACCACCGGGTCGACTCATTGTCACTGGCTCTGATTTGGTCTTTGGGCATATAGCAATTTTTCTTGACAAGGTACTACGCGACTTCTCTACAGGAGGTCGATCTTATATCAGGGACACTTCTGATTTTTTAAGTAAACTAGGAGCAGTAAATATTGGGGACCATGAATCAATTATTCTTGCCTCTTTTGATGTTACATCCCTCTACACATCGATTAACCATTCTAAAGGTATTGATGTAGTAAAGGGTATGTTAGATCTTTCATCTATGACTACTGAAGCAAGTACATTCATTATTTCACTACTGAGGATTGTTCTTGAATACAATTATTTTATTTTCCAGGACACATATTATGTCCAAAAGCGTGGCGTTGCGATGGGGTCCAATGTGGCCCCAATGTACGCTAATATATTTATGTGCCAGTTTGAGGAGGATGTCGTCTATGGCTCCCACCACTCCCAACATATTCGGGGGTGTTGGAGATACATAGACGACATCTTCCTCATCTGGACAGGGTCTGAACAGCAACTGCTTGACTTTCACCAATATTTTAATAGTATAGACGGGGATTTACAATTCACCGTCACTTTTTCTGATAAAGCAGTGCAATTCTTGGATACTAATGTTTTACTTACCAATGGTACTCTTTCCACACAACTTTACACCAAACCCACTTATAAAAATACTATACCGAGATATGAGAGTTGTCACCCGCGTAGTATCGTGAAGCATTTACCATACTCTCAGTTCTTGAGGGCCAAGAGGATAGTCACTGATGATATCATCTTGGGCAAAACAGTGGATGAAATGATTATGAAATTTAGACAACGTGGATATCCGAACAAATTGCTAGCTGAACAAAAAGAAAGAGTACTGACAATGGACAGGAAATGGACATTGACTGGAGGTAAAAGAAAAAATAGCCAAAGCAGGATCTCCTTTGTGTCTACTTACTCTGAATGGAGTAGTGACATAAACAAGATCCTTAAAAAACATTGGGGTATACTAGGAGGTTGCCATTAACATGTGCCTGAATTCAAGGTCCCACCCCATTTTTCGTACCGCAGGTGCAAAAATATTCGAGATCAACTGGTAAGAGCTGATGTTGGCCCTAAAAAAGCCTCTAGACAAGCTACACTTGCACCATTGGGCACAGGATGTTTCCCGTGTCTACATTGTGTAAACTGTCGCCATATATGTAGGGCCAAGGTATTTACACATCCAAATACAGGTTGCATTTATCCTATTAAGTTCCATCTTACATGTGATTCATCATTTGTCATATACGTACTGTCATGCCCTTGTGGGCTTTTATATGTAGGAGAGACCTCCACAGATTTAAAAACTAGATTGAATAACCACCGATTCACGATCAGAAAAGGTCGTATGGATCTACCGGTCCCACGGCACTTTACTACATTTAAACACCGAGAAAAGGATGTAAAGTGCTGGATCATAGATCAGATAGCAATGCCTCGGAGGGGTGGGGATAGGATATCTTTGCTCAAGAAAAGAGAATTATATTGGATCCAGACCTTGAATAGTCTCCATCCTAATGGTCTTTATATTGAATATAGATAGGGTGATGTTGATATTGTGGGAATAGTTGGTGGCTTGCCCCTATTCCACCGCATTGTGTGTAAGGCGTATTACATGTGTATAACATATTTATTGGTAAAAAGAAAAGAAACAAAGCTGTAGTATAAAAAAAAGAAATTCATTGTAGATTGAAGTTTTGCTCGGGTTCCTTTTAAGCATAATGCCTTTTCTTGCGTGATTACAGCAGCATACAGAGGAGAACCCTCTGAGTCATGATATTGGACAGGACGGAGATCCCTGATGGTGCTGGCATTGACGTGGTGTCACCGTCTGGTGCTCTCTGTATAAGTGAGTTATTTGTCCCAGAGAGGACTCTTGCTCACCTAACCTGCCAGTTAGTGGGATCCACCCATGAGTGACTCTTTGGCTGTCATGCTATTTGATTATAAATGGATCGCGAGCATGCTAACAGGTTACTGATATCATCCAGTGACGATTGGCAACTATTACCTCTTTAAAAATGGTGGTTTTCATTTGGAAGATTGTGGTGAGCATGCGCCGCCTTGTTCCCCTGGATACAGGCAGACGCTATCTGTGTTTGCAGATGGAGAACACGCGGCGCTTGCATGTGATGTTTTACTAGGTTAGTCCTTCTTTGCTAACGTAATGCACTTCGGACATGCGCACCAGATACTTCGGAACGTGCTGATCTGCGCTAAGGTATAGATGGGCGACATCGTACATCCAGGCATTACTTGGTCTCGTTTCATCTTCCCCCCTCCTCTTTTTTATTCACTGATGACGCACATATATTGCTTAGCTATTTATTTATTTCAGATGTATGTAATTATACATTAGATGGTTTTGTATGCTATGTATTGTACTTAGCGTTATATTATAATCACGCACTATGTCACTTTATACATTAGCACTTAATCATGTTGTTACCTGGGGATATAATGTTTTTTTTATATATGATGTTTATACTAATTACTAATTATGTGATTACATTGATCACCTGTATGTTGTACCTTTATAAGCTTGCTGTTCACTTTGTACCAATGCTTAAGGAAGGCTCATGTTTGAGCCGAAACGTCGCTTTGTGCCACTTATGGGTGAATAAAGTCTCGTCACTGTTTTTGATTATCTACAGCAGTGCAGTCCTATTTTTGTTCTATATTTATAAATATATATATATATATACAGTTGTGTTCAAAATTATTCAACCCCCACTGAAATTGAGTGTTTTGGCCAGTTTGACATTGATTTTGATCATTTCAGTCATCTTGTTTACAATTAAATCAAAGAGGCACTTGTAAGTCAGACAAATATAACATTTATAATGAAATAACAACAAATGTATTTTCTGTGCTCACATCATTATCAGTTTTATTCAACCCCCAAGTGACATTCAATCTTAGTACTTAGTACAACATCCTTTTCCAGTTAAAACAGCTTTTAAACGTGAAGCATAGCTTGACACAAGTGTTTTGCCGCGATCTACAGGTATCTTCGCCCATTCTTTATGGGCAAAAGCCTCCAGTTCAGTCACATTCTTAGGCTTGTGTGCTGCAACTGCTTTCTTTAAGTCCCACCAGAGGTTCTCAATCGGATTTAAGTCTGGTGACTGCGATGGCCACTTCAAAATGTTCCAGCCTTTAATCTGCAACCATGCTCTAGTGGACTTGGAGGTATGCTTGGGATCATTGTCCTGTTGAAAGGTCCAACGTTTCCCAAGCCTCAGGTTTGTGACGGACTGCATCACATTTTCATCCAATATCTCCTGGTACTGAAGAGAATTCATGGTACCTTGCACACGCTGAAGCTTCCCTGTACCTGTAGAAGCAAAACAGCCCCAAAGCATGATTGACCCCCGCCATGCTTCACAGTAGGCAAGGTGTTCTTTTCTTCATAGGCCTTGTTCTTCCTCCTCCAAACATAGCATTGATCCATGGGCCCAAACAGTTCTAATTTTGTTTCATCAGTCCACAGAACACTATCCCAAAACTTTTGTGGTTTGTCCACATGACTTTTGGCATACTGCAGTCGACTCTTCTTATTCTTTGGAGACACCAAGGGGGTGCGCCTGGGAGTTCTGGCATGGAGGCCTTCATTATGCAGTGTGCGCCTTATTGTCTGAGCTGAAACTTCAGTACCCGCATCTGACAAATCTTTTTTTAGTTCCTCAGCAGTCACACGGGGACTTTTCTCCACTTTGCGCTTCAGGTAGCGCACAGCAGTCGAAGTCAGCATCTTCTTTCTGCCGCGACCAGGAAGCGTTTCAACAGTGCCCTTTGCCTTGAATTTGCGAATGATGCTTCCTATGGTGTCTCTTGGTATGTTTAACATCTTTGCAATCTTCTTATAGCCATTGCCCTTCCTGTGAAGAGAAATCACCTCTTCTCTTGTCTTCCTGGACCATTCTCTTGACTTCACCATGTTTGTAAACACACCAGTAAATGTCTAGAAGGAGCTGAGGATCACAGTCATTTTAAATCTGCCTAATTGGTGCTTATTATGCTTGATTGCTGCTCCTTGACATCCAGAGGTGTTTTCAATACCTGATCAAAAACACTTGAATGAACCTCTGTTCTTAAGAGTGGTAGTCTTTAAGGGGTTGAATAATTATGTCAATGAAGAAATCACAAAAAAACATTTAATACTGTATTACAAAAACAATTGATGTCATTTTAGTTGCATTTGGTTCTTTAAAAAGTCCTTGTAAGATTTCATTCTGAACACAATTACAAATGTACACTAAATTCCCTAAAACCCTTTACAGCATTGGGGGTTGAATAATTTTGAACACAACTGTATATATATATATATATATATATATATATATATATATATAAATATATCAATTTTAGTTAGTACTAGTTTAGATTTTTGAACAAACGCTGAGCGCCGGTCAGTACTGTCAATTACTGACAGTGTCTGCTCAGGTTTCAGTGGGGTTTTTTTAAGCCTTTTTTTCCCTAAATTTTTATCTTATTCTTTCACTTATCTTTTTCTCTTTTCTTTCTTCTTTTTTTTTTTCTTTATCATAAATTTTATTTTAAATTCATCACATGCCCTCTCACGTGTTAAATCACTACATACAACCCCCTGAAACTCTTCACTTTACACACACCAATAAAAATTGAAAAGGCATACGCTATCGTTGCCTCTGAAACGGAGTCGGCAAGTAAAGGAGAAGAGGATGCCACGTTCCTCTACTCCATCATCATCATCATCCTATGATGAGGGACCCTCAAGGAGACGCCCAAGGAGAGATGAAGTAGACCCCCCCCCCCCCCCCCCCCCCGCCAGTGATCCCCTATGGGCCACACCGCCTGAAACTCTTTTTCTCTGACTATTTCATAATGTTGATGGTGACCCAAACACATTTATATGTCCAGCAGTTTATTGCTCAAAACCCAACATCCTCAAATGCAAGACCCCTTGTTTGGACCCCAGTAAATGCAGCCGACATTATGACGTTTTGTGGACTCTTGCTGCATATGGGCCTGGTAAAAAAATAAATAAAATGAGACAATATTGGAGTTCAGATGTCTTGTACCACACTTCAATTTACAATATGGCAATGTCCCTCTCAAGATTTGAATCCATTTTGAAATGCCTACATTATAACGATAACGCACACTGCCCCCCTAAAATAACCCACAATTTGACCGTCTATTCAAAAAAAGACCCCTCCTGGAGCACCTCAACTCCAAATTTACAGAGGTGTTCACCCCAGAAAAAGAAATTAGCATAGACGAGTCCCTTGGACATTTTAAAGGAAGGGTTAAATTCCGCCAGTACCTGCCCAGCAAGTGGGCACGGTCCGGAATTAAAATGTACAAGCTGTGCGAGAGTACCTCCGGGTACACCTACAGGTTCCGGGTTTATGAATCCCCCTCCCCCCACCCATCCTTATGCACCCACTGCTGGATAAGGGTTACCACCTATATGTGGATAACTATTACACCAGCATCCCCCTATTCATGTCCCTAAAAGTCAGAGGTACAGTGGCTTGCGGCACAGTACGCAAAAGTCAGGGAGGCCTCCCTAGATCCCTGTTAGGTCAACTACTCCGAAAAGGTGACAGTAAGGCTCTCCACCATGAGAACATCCTGGTGGTTAAGTACAAGAACAAGAGAGACGTCCTTGTACTGACCACTATTCACACTAACACCAGTTCTATTGCCTGAGTGCGAGGTACCACTACTACTGTCAACAAGCCAGACTGCATCCTTGATTACAACAGGCACATGGGAGGGGTTGATCTGATCTGATCAAGTTATGAAGCTGTACAGTGCCATGCGTAAAACTAAGGTGTGGTACAAAAAGCTGCCCATATACATTGTATAGAAGGCACTGTACATTGCATACATTTTACATCGAGATGCAGGCCACACAGGAACTTTCCTTCAGTTCCAAGAGGTGGTCATCAAGACCCTGATTTTCCAAAGTCAGGAAGGGGAGGGCCCGAGTACTTCAGGAGGTCATGGTGCCTGTGTTGTACCAGGATAACATTTCCCTGGTCAAGTCCCACAAACAGCGAAGAGGGGAAAGACCCAAAAAAGATGCCGGGTTTGTTACAAAAGGGAATACGAAAGGACACCATTTATCAGTGCGACACCTGCCCTGATAAACCTGGGGTGCATTTTGTCCTGTTACCCCTTGTAAAAGTGAAAAATGTGGGTGTAAAGCAACTTTTTCTGGAAAAAAATATAATTTTTTATTTTCACAGCCAAGTGTTTCCTAATTATGTGAAACGCATGGGTCAAAGTGCTTACTACACACCTTGAAATATTCCTTGAGGAGTGTAGTTTCCAGAATGGGGTCACTTTTTGGGGGTTTCTACTGTAGGTGTACCTCAGGATGTCTTCATATGCGACATAGCTCCCAAAAGCCAATCCTGAAAAATCTGTCCTCCATAAGCCCTATGGCGCTCCTTCCCTTTTGAACCCTGCAATGCGCTCATGCATTCCTTTTTGAGCATGTGGGGTGTTGCTGTATTGGGAAAATGGGTTACAAAATGTGTGGTGCATTTCGTCCTGTTACCCCTTGTGAAAGTGAAAAATGTGGGTGTAAATCAACTTTTTCTGGAATTTTTTTTTATTTTTTATTTTCACAGCCAAGTGTTTCTTAAGGCTCTTTCACACTAGCGTTTTTGTTTTCCGGCATAGAGATCCGTCGTCGGGTCTCTATGCCGGAAAAATCCTGATAAGGATTATCCCAATGCATTCTGAATGGAGAGAAATCTGTTCAGGATGCATCAGGATGTCTTCAGTTCAGGACCGGAACGTTGTTTGGCCGGAGAAAATACCGCAGCATGCTGCGCTTTTTGCTCCGGCCAAAAATCCTGAACACTTGCCGCAAGGCCGGATCTGGAATTAATGCCCATTGAAAGGCATTAATCCGGATCCGGCCTTAAGCTAAACGTCGTTTTGGCGCATCGCCGGATCCGACGTTTAGCTTTTTCTCAATGGTTACCATGGCAGCCAGGACGCTAAAGTCACCTACCTGTGCCGTATGGACGTATACGTACACGTGCCGTATAAAACGTACAGTATTAGAACGAAGTTTAATGCGAATCGATTAAGGATGTTTAGCTTATCCCTAATCTGTAGGAGAACTGACATGCTGCAGATTAAATAATTTTTTTCTGCTATATGTGGATTTTTTAAAGCCCAACAACCTGCATTATTGAGAAAAATTCTGCCGTGTGTGAATTTACCCTAACAGTCAAATCACCCCCTCAAAAAAAGAGGTGTAGTGATGCATCTCTGAGAAGGGGGTACGAACAAGCAAAGGAATCTAAAAGAGAAGTCATATTACAAACTCAAAACAAACGAGATTGTAAAATTTACAGTTGTAGCCAAGATAAAATTGACTCTGATAACACGTCACAGTGTTATCCCGTGCCATATTGTGACAAAAGCCATTAAAATACATTAAAAGAGTTAGATAACCTTTTTGTGCCTTTTTTTAACTTAACACATTAACCATCAAGTTTAGGTTGGCTGCATCTGTATTACCTCCTTTAATTCAGGCCACATTGAAGTGACCAACATTTTACAGAAAAATTAAGACATTTTATGTACCACAATACCTTGAATAAATACCTACCTCCTCATCCGTCTATGACCTACAGGCTAGAAACTAATCTAAGAGATATCCTGGTGCACAGCCACTACCAAAGTATGGGTCCAGAAAAAGCCCAAGATGGGGTTGTCGCCCCTGTGGGGGCTGTATTGCTTGTCTCAAATTACTAAAAAAACACTTCTTTTACAGATGGGACGGGAACAAAGAATATGAAATCACGCATTTTATAAACATGCGGTACGATAGGAGTAACATACATAGCCAATTGTCCATGTAATCTACTCTAAGTAGGCATGATGTCTCGGAAACTAAAGAGACGTACCAGAGAGCATTTGTCAGGCATCATTGGGCTAAGGATGACAAAAACTTGACAGGATTGAAGATTATTCCACGCCACTTTAAGACTCACCACAACTGTGACGGATCCCTACTAAAGGGGTATTGACAGGATTTGGCACAGAGGGAGGCCAAATGGATCTTCAAACCCTATGTGGCCTGAATGAAGGTTTAAGTTTCTCACTGTTCCTGTGATGTTTGGGCCCCATCTATTGAATAGTCTGTCCACATAAAGTGTTCATGCTCCGTGGCAAGACCACTTACTGTTATCTCACAAATATATTCTAATTATAGCCAAATTTGCCACCCTAACTCCTCCCACAGTTTTGACATTACAAAGACAGTAATATAACGAAACATGCGGATTGTTCCCGATTGGTGTGCTATTACTTTGTGGAAGGTTTCGCCGAATGGTTCACAAAATATCGGCGTCTTTGTGGCAAAATTTGTCCTATAGGAATAAATGGCGGAATGTTCAAAACTAGAGTGTGAGCTGACAAAAGCTAGAGTGTGAGCTGAAAAATCAGGACATGATTTCTAAACTGCCACCACTCATTTTCAAGCCCACCAACACAAATCTTATATCAAACCGTTCAGCTATCCCTGCTGCCACTAAGCCATAGTCCTGATAGTTTTCACAATATAACCACTGGTTTGCAACTCACGCTGCCTATTGACAGTCATTGAAACTCCACTCTAGCCACCTCAAATTTGAAGGGCAATTTCTAAACTGCAACTGTGCCTTCATTTTGTAGGTCTGGGTCTTGTGATTCTCACAATATAAAGCTCTTCGCTGTAAGATTTATAATTTTATACTACAACAGTTTGAAGATGGCAACCGCCAGTGAAGTGACCACTCTTTACTGCTGGGACTGGGGTGTGCTTTCTATTGCTGTGTCTGTACAGAAGTCTGAGGGGCTCTTGTCTCTATAGGAACAGAGGTGGGCAGGGATGTCATGTGACTACTCCTCTGAAGATGCTTGCTGCAATGCATGCTGGGATATTCATTTTTACTTTACAGCTGATCACACAGCCTGTCTGAGGAAGCTCCTCAGTTACTCTGCCCACTCCATAAAGTTACTCTGCCCAGTCCAGCCTTTCCACAGTTACTCCAGCCTTTCCAACCACACAAGTTACTCAAGCCACTCAACCCAGTTACTCCGCACACTCCAGTTGTAGACTACTGGTGGAGGCAAGAACACTTCACACAATTTGCCCATAAATTGTAGCTTTTCTAGTGTATATTATTCTTTTAATCATACTCTCAATGTTTTGATTTTGCACTTACGATGTGTTGGTTCATTTTAGATGTAGGTTTGTCCAATACCTGCCCCCCCTTCTTCCCTCTGTGGTCATGATTAGAAGATTCTTCTATGATTTCAAGTTACGGATGGGATATATTTTTCTCTTATAAGGAATCTTTGGACTTGATTACCAATATATTCCCCTTGTTTATGCTCTTGATTTGGGTTTTGCTTTTCCATGTGGACATATTTGAACAGTTATATGTAGTGTCTGATGTTATGTGGTCTTCACTTACAAGTATACGTTTATTCAATTTTCCTTGCTAGTGGAAAACCATTATATGCATTACGGTGTACTATATGGTATAGCGGATTCGCCATCTTATGCAGATAGCACTTTGCCTTCCCCTGTCAAATGCACTGGCACTTTAACATGAATTGAGAATTTATTAATGTATTTACATGTTTTACATACATGTGTTTTTCACATATTTTATATTCTTATACATGCATGTTTATGGAGTAAGGTATATCATGTTTGCAGTGGATATAATAACACTTTGCACCTTGCACTTTTCCCTTTTGACTTTGGTTTTGTATGCATTATAAGGACTTAAATGTATATCTGAATTCCTACAGGAACCTTTTCATTAGCACTGGATGTTAACTATACTCTCCGCTATGGTTTCTATGGCTACATATACAGATTTGCAAGGGATGTGCGCTCCAGGGTGAGACGCATGTTCGATGTGTCCCACTGAACACATGGTGTCTGCTACTACGTCCTGCGCGCACTGAGGGATGGGCGGCACGGCATGCGTTCCAGAGTGGCGCACATGCCGAGGCGCTACTCAAAAAATAAATAAAAAAAGGACTCATTCAAAGCTGCCTCCACATGAAAGCAGCAGGTATAGGTTGAGATCACAGGTGTTCAGTCCCATGTATTTTTACACAGAGGATATGTTTTTACTGATCAAGTGGGAAAACTTACTGGGTGTGTCTAATGGATTTGCGATGGCATGCGTTCCACTCTGGAGAGCACGCCAAGATAAACTTCCAGTGGCCATATTGATTCCATATACTGGGCTTAGCTGGTGACACTGCTGTGATGTAAGTTTATGTCCATATGTTTTTAATTATCTTTATTCAGTAGGGTATATATAGCATGAGAGCACATGTATGTTTTATCCCCTGAGGAAGCGAGATGCGAAACGCACCGGAGTCAGAACTACATTGGTCGGTATAGATTGGTTACTATATTTTCCACTGATACTGCTGGTTTTGCCGATATGGGTAGTATAGTCGCTTGACAGATAAAGCTAGGCCTTAATGTGTCATATAAGGCTTATTGGGGTTACATGTATTGACTGAATATGGTAACACCATCAATTAAGTTCTTTATCCGTTACATGAATGCTGCTGCTACTGTTCTTTTAACATTATATTTACGATACTAATAAAGCATTTATTGTTAAGTACTGTTGTAGTGATGTGTGTATATTTTTTGGGGGTGGTAGATTCATTCTAATATACACAGCACTGATTCATATTGGAGCAATTTCTGGATATTGGTGTGCCTAAAAGTCATATGGTGAATGCATTTATGAACAGAACATCACTTCATCACTTGGCCTATAAATATTAGGAACCCTTAATTCAGTCATTCATGCAAACTATTTAGAAGGTGAAAAGCCACCTTCACTAACTGAAAATCTGCAGTGTTAACTTGAATTCCAGATGTCCAAGTTTCTCTTAAGGTCACCAGAAGACTAGGTCATCCTTCTGCTGTGGCAGCAGTTCTAGTTAGTGATCTCTATGTTCTGTGCTTATCTAAACTGTTTTTGAACCGTTTTAATGCTGCCAGAGTGTCTGCTACATCTCACCGCAGCCTATTTCACAATCCAATTACCTTCTGTCTAAAGAAATACTTTATCTGACCCAACCAAGCTGAAGAGAACTTGCTACTCTTCAACAGACATTCCAGCAATGAGCAGTGAAATTAAATTCTGGAGTCCAGCATTTTGATGCATCTGCTGCTCACCTTGGTCCTAATACAAAAAAAAAGTCTTGCTCTATGTGGTGTATTTTAGGAACATTGGAGTTTTGGAATTGACTTACCTCCTGTGAACAGATCTGTGGAGACCAGTAAATATTTTTAGACCATCCACTAAATGTAAGATCAGATAACATTTTTATTGCAGTTTATTGCAGAAGTGGATCATAACCACAAATACTATTTATACATCACATAGCCAAATATGAGGGGACAGTGCACAGTGATACATTTTTCTTCAATCAGTTGTATAGATAGTGTTCCGAGATGAAAGTTGTCAGTAAAGGTCACACCAAACCACAATGCAACCCATGTATTACAACAAATATAAATATGGGCGAATACTTGCTGTAAAAAGGCAACCACAATGCACATCAAAGCCTTGCTATTACAGAAATGATGCAAATATAAGAATTAACAGATGATCCTCATAGATGGTACCAATAGAAAAAGTAGATCAGAGTCTCTAAAAAAAAAAAAAAAGTGACCTTCTTGAAAAAGCATGCATAATTAACCACCATCATAAACTTCCGATTGTTTCGGGGAGCCCCTTTCTGGTTGCTGAAAGGGAAATGTAACAATGCATAACGGCAAATCAAATGGATGGCCAACCTTGTAATCCATGGATGGATTGAGTTTGTTGTCTTTATTGAGTAGCTCACCATTCGCTATTTTTCTCTTAAAGACTTTTATACTGATGACCAATACTCTGGATAGATCATCAGTTTCAGACCAGCTGGGTCCAGGGTTTCGGATCACCGCCAGTCAGATACTGATAAGCTATCCAGAGATCATCAGCTATTTGAGAAGCCACTGGCCCCCACAGTAGCGCCGCGGCCTTCAGAAAATACAAGTCCAGTTGCTCTGACTAATTTCAAGAAAAATTTTAAAAAATATATTCTGTAATTGAAATAAAACATGATATATTAGTAGAATGGTAAAAAAAAAGTTTTTATAAGCTTCAGTAATATACAGTAAATTCACTGTAACTCGAATTCAAAGATCTGTTTCAGAAAGGTTTAAGAAAAACACCACATCTTATGGTATTACTGAGTAAAATCCATAATCAAGAATATATTGACTAGCCAGCATCAAACAACCAACAGTAGTAGTAAGGAAAATACTTCTCTCTAATCTCATGCTGCTCCTTTGCCAAAGCTCTGGTGGCCCCTGATGGTCTATGTTTATATTCCTACAGCGATGGCGGCCATATATCAACATGACCGCTGCTGCCAATCAGTGGACGGTTGCTGTAGATGCTAGCATCACAAACGACACACAAAAAATGTCTTATAGCAGCTAATAAATAATACAGCGGACTCCTAGTTATGAGTCCTCTGTATTCATGAGGAGAGCTAACCGCCGCCTACCCCAGACTGGCAGCTTTCTATACTGTACATTAATATATAGCAGCCCATTAATCACTAGAGACAAGAAAAAGAGGAGGCAGGGGCAGGTGGAGGAAAGAGCTCCCCTAATGAATACAGTCAACTGTCTATAACTATGAGTCCACTGTATTCTGTGCTAGTTCCTTGAAGCCAAATTATACTATTTTTGAGCCATTTGGACTAAGAGAATGGACCTAGTTCCATACTATGCTGCCCTTAACGTGTCAAGGAACTTTGAGAAAACTTTAGATATGTCACAGTGACATATCAAAGGTTTTGACTGGTGGAGGTCTCAGCACTCAGACCCCATCAAAACCTTTGGACCCATTTCAAAATCTCTAGATAAAAACAGTCTGTAATAACGTAATTAAATTCTTGTTCATTAGACATCAAATTAAGTGAACGAGTGAGGAGAAAGCAGATCCTATTGCTAACCCCAATCCTAGGAAGAAAGACATTATTATTGCAGTGCCCTCGCTTAATTCCTTGGGGACCACCTTAGGACCGTACACCATGGAGAGTGTCCCCAAGTAACCATTGCTAAATCCCAGCAGAGTGATAAAAATGACTGGGTAGACATCACTCTGGAAGAATACTTGAAATATATGTTTTCTGGGCTGGTAATTACAGAACATAAAGAGGGGGATAAAAAAGGTTCGGAGGAAAACCAGCGTTGGAAGGATCTTGCTGTTGGGCCCTGGGCTCTGTATCCATGTGGTGATCTGCCGTCCACTCCAGTCAGCAAAGTTATATACCAGGAAACATGTCAAGGGAGTGAAATACTTATTGGTCCATACACTGCCTGAATACTTCTCCACAGACTCAATGCCAGCAGAGATGGTCGGGAAAATGATGATACTAATAAAAAATGTGTAAAACAAGCAGACGGCCAGCACTTTGACTTTCTTCAGAATAGGAAATATTGGAGGAGAGTTTGTCTTTGACAGAGCGATGACGGTCTCCTCGGCACCTTCAGCTTCAGAAAGGTCTGGTCCCTCTTCATTTCTATTCAAGTAATAGCTTAAAAGAAATACAAAAGAGATAATCATATACGAGGTGTATAGGCACAGCAGAAGCACGCATCTGTAAACAGTCTGCGAAAAAAATTCAACAGTTTTTTATTTTAATCTGGGCAACACATAAATAATAAGGGCAGGTAGTCTACAGAAAACATTGTATATATCATAATTATGTAGGTTGCTTCCATACCTATTATTTTTTGAGGGTGGGGAGAAGGCTTGTAAAAAATGCCATGAAAGGTGTATCTTTACAAGCATTTTTTAGTCAAAGTTTTATCAATGTTTTCTTCAGAATATTTTTTCCTATAGAGAAGTCAAAATTCCTGAAAATAAAATGTCACAGAGCATGCTGAGATTTAAAAAAAAACAAAAAACAAAACATGGAAACGGTCTTAAAATGCTGATATAAAAAACACAGCACAGCAATGTTACATTTGGCTATGGCAATTTTTTGCTAAAAATAAAGAGAAATAATTAAAGACAAAAAGGGGCTTTAAAAAAATGTGAAACTGCCCATAGGGTGCATCATGATCTGCATGTATGGTAAAAGGTGATATGAAGGCATAACAACGTACCTAAGAAACAAGAGACTCTAACGCTGGGTTCAGACCTGAGCGTTTCTGATATGCGCGTTTTTTTTGGCAATAGTAAACGCGCGTTTTACGTGCGTTTGTGTGATTGACTGCAGTGTTGTCCAGTGACCAAATATCCCTGTCTATATGAAGTTTGGCCTTTCCAGCATGTTGCAAATTCAACGCGCGTTCGAACGCCCGTTTTTAGTGTCAAAAACGCGCAAAATACAAGCGTTGCGCGCTCCCATTGAAGTCTATGGGCCAAAACGCGCGACAAACGCCCCAAAAAAAGTACTTGTTTATGCGTCGGGCGTTTTTCAGCACGTTTGAACGCGCTGTAAAACGCGAAAATGTGAACCAGTCCCATAGGGAAGCATTGGTTTGCATTGGTTATGCGTTTTACAGCGCGTTCGAACGCGCTGTAAAACGCGCAAGTGTGAACTGAGGGTAAATCTTAAAGGGGTTGTGCAGGCTGTATATATTGATGACTAGAAATGAGCGGATTTCCAGTTATGAAATTCGTTTTTGATTCATTTACTGGTAAAAGGTGAATTGCGCTATGGATTCTGTTACCACGGACCATAACGAAATTCTATGATGGAATGCATAACGGAATGCCTTTAGAAGCATTCCATTATTTATTCCATCATATTAGAAGTCTGTGGGCTGCATAACGGATCCTTCCCATTTCAGTTATGCAGGAGAGGACTCCACAGACTTCTATTATGACGAAATGAATAATGGAATGCCTCTAAAAGGCATTCCGCTATGCATTCCGTCATAGAATTGTGTTATGGTCGGTGGTAACGGAATCCATAACGCAATTCACCTTTTACCAGTAAACGAAGCGTGAACAAATTTATTGATGACCTATCCCCAGGATAGGGTATATCTAAATAAGGGTGGCTCTACTTTATAGAGGGAAATCTGGCCAGGTGAACGATCAAAAGTAAGCCCCCGTTTACCAGATAAGAATATTTGTGTAAATAGATCGGCACTCACAAATACATGGGTCACGCAGATAAAATTTAAATTTATTCGCACTGCTAAGATCACATAAACACAAAATGCTGCACAATACATACTGGCCAATACGCAATAAACTAAAAACAAATGTTTAAAGGAAAATATACAAAAAGATTCCGGATAAGCAGTTTCTCAGACAGCTTCCAAAATCGATAGCAACACTATATTGTGAATCTTATGTTTGGAACTAATCCTCAGATTCACAATATAGTGTGCACACTGTGGATCAAGCCTGGGCTTTTGCACATGTGTTTCTATTGATTCTGGAAGCTGTCTGAGGAACTGCTTATCCGGAATCTTTTTGTATATTTTCCTTTAAACATTTGTTTTTAGTTTATTGAGTATTGGCCAATACGTATTGTGCAACATTTTGTGTTTGTGATTTTAGCAGTGCGAATAAATTTTTACATTTTAATTTTATCTGCGTGACCCATGTATTTGTGAGTGCCTATTCTCAGGATAGGTTATCAATATCTGATTGGCAGGGGTCCGACACCCGGCACCCTTGCTGATCATCTGTTTGAAGAGGAGGTGGCGTTTCATGCGAGTGCCGCTTTCCCGTCAGTACACTGTCCATCATCTAGAAAGTACAGTGTAATTAAAAGTACTCCTCTTCAAACAGCTGATTGGAGGGGGTGCTGGAAGTCGGACCCCTGCCGCTCAGATATTGATGACCAATCCTGAGGATGGGTCATCAATATAAAACCCCTGCACAACCTCTTTAAAGAAGCATTCATACAAAAATGTTTATTCTCTGGCTTGTTCGGAACATGATGTTGTAATTATAATAGAGGCAATATTCTGCATTTGTGAGTTATCCACTCCCTTCTGGTCCTCAGCTGTGTCTGTCATGACACAGCTGAGGACCAGAAAAGAATTCACACATTCAAGTATCACTATCTGTCTTAGGCCTCATGCACACGACCGTTGTTTGATTCCGTGTCTGTTGCTCCGTTTTTCGTGATTTTCTGCGGACCCATTGGTTTTCAATGGGTCCGTGGAAACCTCGGCAAATGCACCGCTTGTCCTCCGCGTCCGTGGTCTGTGATTCCAGTCCGTCAAAAAAATATAACCTGTCCTATTCTTGTCCGTGAAAAACGGTTCATGGACCCATTCAAGTCAATGGGTCCGTGAAAAAATGCGGATGGCCATCCGTCTGTCATCCGCGGTCCGTGTCCGTTTTTTTTGCGGATCCCTTGGCAGGCACTTGGGAAAAATTGTCAGCCTGTCTTTTGGTAAAAAATTTTGGGTCATATCCGCTAAAAAAAACGGAAGACACACGGAAACACAACGGAAGGCAAAAACTGACACAGATCACTGAACAACGGAACCCCTTTTTGCGGACAGCATAAAATAACGGTTGTGTGCATGAGGCCTTAGGCTACATGCACACGACCGTTGCCTGCCTCCGCGTCCGCTCCG
The DNA here is from genome assembly GCA_033119425.1 of Bufotes viridis. Classification (NCBI taxonomy): domain Eukaryota; kingdom Metazoa; phylum Chordata; class Amphibia; order Anura; family Bufonidae; genus Bufotes; species Bufotes viridis. The sequence continues at coordinate 181,608,571 of CM065594.1, read as the reverse complement.
TCTGCAAATTTTGCGTCCGTCAAAAAAAAAAATGGATGACGGACGTTTTTTTTGGCGGATCCGTTTTTTTGGCAGATCCATTGTAATAATGCCTATCCTTGTCCGCAAACGTGAAAAAATATGACATGCTCTATTTTTTTGACGGAAGGTAAACACGGACCACGGATGCGGAACAAAAACGGTTAACCATCCGCATTTTTTGACGGACCCATTGAAATGAATGGGGAAGCTTCCTATCCGTGAAAAAAACGGAACGGACGCGGAACAAACAATGGTCGTGTGATTGAGGCCTTACAAGCGGAGAAATTCAAATTTTCAATATAGCGTATTTTTTTAATTTTCTGTAAATGTGGGTTTTTTTTATGCATAAAGGTAAAATGTATCAACTCAATATCACCACTAATATGAAGTATGATGCGTCACGAGAAAACAGTCTCAGAATGACTTGGGTCAGTAAAAAAAGTCCAGAGTTATTACCACATAAACTGACATGTCAGATTTGAAAAATGGGGGTCCAAACTGGCTGTCGCTTGAAGGGGTTAAACAGACTGCTAGTGCCAGTCAATTTTCACACGTACACAGCACATGGCTGTTAACCCCTTCCCACCCCATGATCATCATTGGCGGTGAAGTTAACAAGAATTAGCATAGCTGAGCCATCAGCAGCTCTAAATTACAGCTCACACACTACTTTCATGGCCGGGACTGGAGTGAACTTTGTAAAAAGGATTTATATACCCCAAAATGGTACCAGAAAAAACTACAGCTCACCCAATAAAAAGTCTTCCCACATCTCTGTGGACGGAGACATTAAAAAAATGTGTCTCTTAGAATATGGCAAGAGAAACACTAATAGTTTTTAAATGTTTTTATTGTGCCAAAGCAGTTAAACAGAAAAATAATAAACATTTTCTGGAGTTATTCTGATTGGCATCGGGAAGGAGTTTTTTTCCCCATAAAATGAGAAAAATTAGCTTCTACCTCAAAGAGTTTTTTTTTTGCCTTCCTCTGGATTAATTTGCAGGATAACAGGCTGAGCTGGATTGACAGATGTCTTTTTTCAGTCTTATAAACTTTGGGGCACATTTATTAAGACTGGCGTTTTAGTCTTAATAAAGCCCTAAGCTGGTGGAGGATCCGCTGAAGTTATGTAGGGGTGGCGGTGAGTTCTAAATGTAAGATAGCTTCCTAGCTGACTTACATTCAAACCCTTTTCTATGCCTAAAACAGGTAAATGAGACAGGCCTGCTGGCCCCTCCCTGCCCACTTTTGTAGACCTGGAGTGAGCAGGGAGAAGTTACAGATTTTGGTGCAACTAGCATATTTCAGCTTAATAAATGACCCCCTGTAAATTTATTATAACCGTAAATGTTCTGAACTGAAGCATAAAGTGAAAGCCTTATACTCTATGTGCCACATTGTAAACGGCACAACATTTTAAACATTTGAACAGAATGAAAAAGCCCAAATTTGTAATTGTCCGGGAATATCTAAGTTTGATCTTCCTCTGATCCGCGGCTCATTTACTTCTTCTCGGGCATAGTCACCTGGTTTGCTGCAGCCAATGACTTGGCTTCAGCAGTGATGTGTCCACAGGAGAAACATCACTGCTGAAGCCAGGCGCTGGTTGCAACACAGCACGTGAGCGTAGCAGGGAGGAAGTAAACGGTCCGTGGACTGGAAGATAGGAGCAGGTAAATATAAATCTTTCAATAGGAGAGGCAGGCTGCCTGGCTTAGATAAAATTTAAGCATTTCCAGACCACCCTTTTAAGGGGTTACCAACAAATTTAAAAGGTGTGCCAATTTGTGGTAAAACTGTATTATAGTGCCATTTTCAATCACATGGTGCCTGCCATGTGTGAATTCAGCCTCATTATTGAGAATTATGAGCTAAACACTGCATATACTAAGTCTATAATACATGATTAACAATTAGGAGGGCTGAGAAGGTAATCATTATGCCATAACATACTGCAGCCAGACACCACGCGTGAACCTAGCCTAAAGCTGCAAGCAACAATCAGCTTGAATTTCGTTGAATTTCACATTTTCAGAAGGGAAGCAGTACAGTGCCACCTACTGACAACAAGCTGAACTGCAGTGGGTTTCTTCTACTGCACAGTAAAGCTACAGTATACCCCATAATAATTTAATAAAATGAATGAAATAAGGGAGTTTCCTTTAATAAAAAATCTAGATGAGTGTGAATTTCATAATGTGGATATTTTCTTAAAATTCATCTAATTCCTGTATGCCTGAAAGACTGTCCAACGGTTCCATGAAAAGTATACTATGGGGACTATACATTTTTACATGCAAGACTCACACCTCCTTCTTAATATTGGAGATGTGTGAGAAAGCAAGTGAGGTCTCCAGAAGATGGAAGGCGAGCTGCTCATAGGCCCTGTTCACACCTGTGTCGTGGTTTTATTCGATATGTTATAGCTGGTAAAAAAAAAAAATCACAGTCACTAAAGGTCAGTCCGGAGAGACTCTGCACAGAATGGTTCTTGCTCAGGCAGCTGAATCTTAAAGGGGATGTCCAACTTCATATAGGTTTTAAATACCCCTTAACCAGCAGGGCCTGTTGAAGGGTACTTACCTGCTCCAAGAAACTTGCCTTCAGCTCCATGGGTCCACCCACGGGATGGACTGGGAGCTTAAAGTGGCCCTGGAAAAAAAACTAAAAGTGGCCCCATGTTGTACTGGGACCAACTTGACAGAAGGTGGAACAATCCAATCCTATAGGGCCAGCATCAGTAGGCAGGGACACGAGAAGTAGGCATGGCCAGCAATACCGTAGTACTGCACAAAGTACTGCAAAAGCAGAACCAAATACCACAAAATACCGTCACCATCGCCAGTTATGAAGGGCACCTATGGCAGTTGGTCAAGTGCATAAGTACCTAATGCTCCTACATTAATCAATGCTGAGAGCATCAGATCGCTATTTACCTGGCCAGCAGCCACGAGGAGGGCTTGGGCAGTCCCATGGGCGTCAGCCCACTAAGAAATTTCCATGCAGGGTCTATGGCCAGTCCACCTGTCTTCACTGTGCTTCGGTCCCAGCATGTAAACACCCAGAGTGGGCAGGGACACATGTCACGACAGCAGAGATGTGTCCCCAAACGGCAAATCACTGCTGCCTCCTAGTACAGTCTATGGACAGTCCGTGACCGCAGCGCCACACATCACCCTATCCATACCGGATGTTTACATGTAGGGACCAAAGCATTGTTAAAACAGTTTTGGACCCAAGGAGCCCGAACAGAGTGATCCGAAGCAGTAAGTATGCTTCCCTTGAGAGGTCCCAGTAGGTGGAGGGGTATAAAAAAAAAAAAAAAACATTTAAAAACTGGGAAATCCCTTTATGTGTAATCCTCAAATAGCAAATGTATATGTAATTCTAGAAAATATGATTGTCCAAAGACTTTTTGGCAGCATCACAAGGTGGTCATGCATATCCAATATATCTGCGTCATGGTGTGATGGACCACAGACATAACATCTTTTTTCTTTTTTGCTGACGCTGTTCTTCACGGGTGGCATGTAGTGCTGTGTATTGAGAAACATCCTTAGTCATGTGCCTGACAAGACTGGTTCTTGTCTGAGAATTATACTTCTCTTTTGGTTTCCGAGGTAGCAAGCCTGGTCAAAACTGTGTCATAAGTCATCTAAGGCTGAAACTCTCAAGTTTCGGTCTGTGGTTTTCTGTTATTTATGACTAAATCCAGAAATCTAGTTACATGGCACACATCAGTCAATGAAAGAAAATTCTGCATTGTATTTCTTTTATATTTGATCAAACAAGGAAGAGTATGTGATGTACACTGCTCACATACATATCGTATGCCGGTAAAGTAGACCTGCCTCTTACAATAGAATGGTACAGTCCATAGAGGTGTCCTGTAGAGTTCATGACGTCAGTCACATAACCTGCAAGTCATCTGAACCCTACCATTCAGTTGGCAGCAGGGTTATATGAAGTAGGTCCTACACTGGGTGAGTTTATGGGGTGCTTCCATGGTGTACTAATCATGTTATTGCAAAAACCACTTTACAATATGTGTGTATGCACTGTGTCTGTGTCTAGCATGGCTACCTGTCTCTAGGTGATGTTGTCTTGTTAGGGTTTGGTCACAAACACCAAAGCACCCCCATTGATCCAGAGAACGAGAGTGTCTGATCCCTCTGTGTGAATGAAGTGACCACTGCACTGGTCCTACATGCACACTACCACTCCATTCACTGAGGGAGCTTGTGACTGTGAAGGTCCCAGCAGTCAGAAACACTCAGCAATAGAGATGAGCGAACATTTAAAAAAAGTCCGTTGTTCGGGGTTCGGGTGGTGGTTAATTGCGCATCCCGTTATGGATTCCACAATACCGCATATGGAATCCATAAGGGGCGGCTGCCACCAACCCGAACTGTAGAACAGCTGAAGGACCTGGCGTGACGTCACTGTCATGTGATCAGTGCAGGGCGTGGCTCAGCACGGGATTTGATCCGTGCTGAGCCACGCCCACTGATCACTGACAGTGACGTCACTCAGTCCTTCAGCAGTCTCGAGGTTGGTGGCAGCAGCCTATGGATTCCATATGCGTGTGTGGAATCCATAGCGAGATCGTATTACACCACCAACCCGACAGCAGCTTTTAAATGTTCGCTCATCTCTACTCAGCAACCATACCTGTGCATAGGTGATAAATGTCATTTGTAGGCCCGTCCCTTAGAATGTCATGTGCTGAGATGTGTCAGCTACTTGAACACGTCTCATGTGATAACCAAGATGCTAATGGAATGAGGCGATCATATAATGCTTTGCAGAGTCTAGTGACAAGACATCATGCTTATCCCTATTTAGTTACCCATGCACATGCTACACATGACTAAGACATAGACTGAACAGCCCTGGCTGTGCCTCTCTCTGATGAGGGTCCCAGCCCTCATCACTGGTCACAATGCCTGCCGAAATGTTGCCTCCTAAACCCAATAGAAGTTTAAAATAAGCACAACAGGAGTCATGTTCCTATACCAGAAAATCAAAAAAAGGTCTAGGCTTAAAATTACATATACCCTACTGCTCTCTACTTGTTAGGCTACTTTCACATTAGCGTTTTCAATTCCACTATTGAGATCTGTCATGGGATCTCAATAGCAGAAGAAAACGCTTCAGTTTTGTCAATTCATTGTCAATGTGGACAAAACTGAACGAAACAGAATGCACCAAAATGCATAAAGTTCAGTTTGGTTGCGCTACCATCGCGAACAGAATATCGCTGCAAGCAGCCTTTTTCTGTCCACGATGTGGTGCGGAGCAAGACGGATCCTTCCTGACACACAATGTAAGTCAATGGGGACGGATCTGTTTTCTCTGACATAACAGAAAACGGATCAGTCCCCCGTTGACTTTCAATGGTGTTCATGACGGATCATGGCTATATAAGACATAATACAACCAGATTAGTTCATGACGGATGCTTGTATTATGGTAACGGAAGTGTTTTTGCAGATCCATGACGGATCTGCAAAAACGCTAATGTGAAAGTAGCCTTAAATGTGCTAAACTGCTCTTGAACTATACTACATGCATTGTACTGCCCTCTACCTGTGCTACATGTATTGTACTGCTCTCTACCTGTGCTAAATGTACTGTACTGCTTTCTACTTGGAGTACATGTACTGTACTGCTCTCTACCTATGCTAAACCTGTGCTACATGTACTGTACTGCTCTCTACCTGTGATAAATGTACTGTACTGCTCTCTACCTGTGCTAAATGTACTGTACTGCTTTCTACTTGTAGTACAGGTACTGTACTGCTCTCTACCTGTGCTACATGTACTGTACTGCTCTCTACCTATGCTAAATGTACTATACTGCTCTCTACCTGTAGTACATGTACTACACTGTTCTCTATCTGTACTACATGCACTTTACTGTTCTTTACCTATGCTACATGTACTGTACTTTTCTGTGTTAAATGTACTATACTGCTCTCTACCTGTAGTACATGTACTATACTGCTCTCTACCTCTACTACACACACACTCTGTACTGCTCTCTACCTGTGCTACATGTACTGTACTATTATCTACCTGTGCTACATGTAATGTACTGTTTTCTACCTGTTCTACATGTAGTGTACTATTCTCTACCTGTGCTACATGTACTGTACTTTTCTCTACCTGTGCTACATGTACTGTACTTTTCTCTACCTGTGCTACATGTACTGTACTGCTCTCTACCTGTGCTACATGTACTGTACTGCTCTCTACCTGTGCTACATGTACTGTACTGCTCTCTACCTGTGCTACATGTACTGTACTGTTCTCTACCTGTGCTACATATACTGTACTGCTCTCTACCTGTGCTACATGTACTGTACTGTTCTCTACCTGTGCTACATGTACTGTACTGTTCTCTACCTGTGCTACATGTACTGTAGTGCTCTCTACCTGTGCTACACGTACTGTAGTGCTCTCTACCTGTACATGTACTGCCCTCTATCTGTACTACATGTACTGCTGTCTACCTGTGCCACATCTAATGTACTGCCCTCCACCTGTACTACATCTACGGCACCGTTTTCTATATGTACTATATCTACGGTACTGCTCTTTACCTGTACTACTTCTACGGTACATCTTTTGCTACATGCTCTGCACTGCTATCTACCTGTTCTACATTCACTCAACTGCTACGTACTTCAGCTACATTTACTGTATTAAGAATAATCAGAGTAGCATCTGGAATTTAACCCTCAATTCTAATGCAGAAATAAGTAAAAACGTGTTAAAACCCTGCGTCATTGTGACCATTATATGCTTTACTAATATGGATGGCACAATACTGTAATCTTACCTGGAATACTCTATCCTTGGAAGGATCAGATACACAACAATGCATACAAGAATGAAGACATCAGCAGTAAGGAAATAAGCAAGAGCACTATCTGTAACATTGGATGCCAAGGACAGGTCCAGAATGGCGGCCAAAGCACTGATTGTTCCTCCCATCGCCTGACCTGAAAAAAAAGAAATAAAGGTGAATGTCCTGTATGGTTCTTTTTATTGGTTATTTCATACAGTGGTACATATAAAACACCAGGCTATGGTGGAGATGTAAACAGGGCATACTGGAATCCTCTGTGTCCACAGGATGTAAGATGGTGGTGGTCACGCGACTTAGTTCCCAGCTTTGTTCACTACAACTCATGCGCTGTATGGCAACTGGACACATCTGGCGCATGCGCAGATATAGGAAGCAGAATCTCCTGTATCTGGGCTGGATGCATCTAGTTACCATCCAGAATATGCTGCTTGAGTGGAGACAGAGGTAAACTGGCTGCCGCCATATTGTATCCTATAGACACAGAGGATTCCAGCTTGCTGTGTTTATATCATTAATACCAGGGCAGCCGGGGGTCTTCACCTTCACAGGGGACTCATACAGTACAAAATCGCTTAGGCTTGCGTGTATGAAACATTAAGGTTTACAGCCTTTTTATAAATTTACGTATACATTGACCAACCCTTTTCAGCAGGACATAACCATTATATTGATGTTGGCTGAACCTCTCCAGCAGGTGTGGGAGGAGAGAAGGATCTGGCAAATGGATTTCAACGTGCCCCAAAGTGTTTGATGGTGGCTTGTACCAGTCTCCCTGTTGAGAACACACGCATGCTCTGCTGAACTGAGCTTGCATGTGTATGGAATCACAAGCAATAGCCGTCAGCTGCTATCTACGGCTACATTCACACATGCGTCAAAGAAATCCGGCAGAGAACAAAATGTCTCTGGATCTGGCATAGCCGGATAGTGGCGCGTGCCCGCCAGACCACATTGTCTATAATAAGATGCAGCAGGGATCCAGACGGACAAAAATTACAAGCAATGATTCTTGTCTGGCTGAATCCCGTATATATACTGGCCAGCAACTGCATCCCATTATAGTCAACGGAGTCTGGCAGGAACACGGCACTATCCGGCTATGCCGAAACCACAGAAATGAAAATGAAGACCTAAAATACATGGATTCTTTTTTTGCTAGACTTTTGTGAGACTGCTTATCTCCTGTGTTCACAAAAAGTCTGCATACTGACATATTGGGCTAATAGAGCAAATCCCTCGAGTATAGACATTTAGTAGAGCAGGCACAGGCAGTGTCAAGGGCCTTAAAACATACGGTTATAAAAGGAAAAAAAAAAAAGCTGGGCAACATTTTTGGCCCATTATGACATCTGAAGAACCCTACAGTGAACCGTTGGTTTCTGTTGATCTATCTCAGAGCACAACACGACAGAGAAGCTGACTTATTATTCAGAAATCCTGCTCCAAATCATATGCATCACAGAGCTCTGCTTCTCCGTCATATTCTGCTCTCAGGTTCAGCAGCAGAAATCCCCTGCCAGGTTCGCATTAACCAGGTTTACTATATCAAAGGTAAAAGGGCTTCTCCATTTTTTGCTAATAAAGTTTAATCTTTGTATAATAAAAAAATCTATATACAATTTTTCCAACATACTTTGCATTTCAGTTCTTCATCAGTGCTCCCCAAAAGTGCCCCCATTAGTAGCAATGCCCTTCACATTGTGACCAATAATTATGTACCCACTGTACCCCCAACTGTAATAATACTACCATAGTGTCCCGAGTAGAAATAAGGCCCCCTATTGTGCCCCAGAAGTTATAACGCCCCTATAATGGTCCCAGTATTTATAATGCCCCCTATAGTAGCCCCAATAGTTGTAAAGCCCCCCATAAATCCCCCAGCATTTATAATGTCCCCTGTAGTGCCACCCAGTATTTATAACGTCCCCTGTAGTTATAATGCCCACCTGCATGTATAACCTCTCCGTAGTGCCCCCTGTATTATAATGCCCCCTGGTAGTGCAAGTATGTTTAATGACTCCCCCCCCATAGAGCCCATATGTATAATGCCCTCCAGCCTGTAATGCCCCCTATAGTGCTCCAGCGGCCAGCCTGTACTGCCCTCCATGTAGTGCTCCAGCCTATAATGCCACTTTGTAGTGCTCTAGCAAGTAATGTCCCCATGTAGTGCTCTAGCCTGTAATGCCCCTTTGTAGTGCTCTAGCCTGTAACATCCCCATGTAGTGCTCCAGCCAGTAATGCCCCCTATAGTGCTCCAGGCTGTACTGCCCTCCATGTAGGGTTTCCAGCCTGTACTGCCCTCCTTGTAGTGCCACCTGTAGTGCTTTAGCATGTAATGTCCCCATGTAGTGCTCCAGCCTGTAATGCCCCTTTGTAGTGCTCTAGCCTGTAACATCCCCATGTAGTGCTCCAGCCTGTACTTCCCTCCTTGTAGTTCTCTAGCCTGTAATGTCCTCCATGTAGTACTCCAGCCTGTAATGCCCCTTTGTAGTGCTCTAGCCTGTAATGTCCCCATGTAGTGCTCCAGCCTGTAATGCCCCTTTGTAGTGCTCTAGCCTGTAATGTCCCCATGTAGTGCTCCATCCTGTACTGCCCCTTTGTAGTGCTCTAGCCTGTACTGCCCTCCTTGTAGTGCTCCAGCCTGTACTGCCCTCCTTGTAGTTCTTTAGCATGTAATGTCCCCATGTAGTGCTCCAGCCTGTAATGCCCCTTTGTAGTGCTCTAGCCTGCAATGTCCCCATGTAGGGTTCCAGCCTGTACTGCCCTCCTTGTAGTGCCACCTGTAGTGCTTTAGCATGTAATGTCCCCATGTAGTGCTCCAGCCTGTAATGCCCCTTTGTAGTGCTCTAGCATGTAATGTCCCCATGTAGTGCTCCAGCCTGTACTGCCCTCCTTGTAGTGCCACCTGTAGAGCTCTAGCATGTAATGTCCCCATGTAGTGCTCCAGCCTGTACTGCCCTCCTTGTAGTTCTCTAGCCTGTACTGCCCTCCATGTAGTGCTCCAGCCTATAATGCCCCTTTGTAGTGCTCTAGCCTGTAATGTCCCCATGTAGTGCTCCAGCCTGTAATGCCCCTTTGTAGTGCTCTAGCCTGTAATGTCCCCATGTAGTGCTCCAGCCTGTAATGCCCATTTGTAGTGCCACCTGGAGTGCTTTAGCATGTAATGTCCCCATGTAGTGCTCCAGCCTGTAATGTCCCCATGTAGTGCTCCATCCTGTACTGCCCCTTTGTAGTGCTCTAGCATGTAATGTCCCCATGTAGTGCTCCAGCCTGTACTGCCCCTTTGTAGTGCTCTAGCATGTAATGTCCCCATGTAGTGCTCCAGCCTGTAATGCCCCTTTGTAGTGCTCTAGCATGTAATGTCCCCATGTAGTGCTCCATCCTGTACTGCCCCTTTGTAGTGCTCCATCCTGTACTGCCCCTTTGTAGTGCTCTAGCCTGTACTGCCCTCCTTGTAGAGCCACCTGTAGTGCTTTAGCATGTAATGTCCCCATGTAGTGCTCCAGCCTGTAATGCCCCTTTGTAGTGCTCTAGCCTGCAATGTCCCCATGTAGTGCTCTAGCCTGTAATGTCCCCTTGTAGTGCTCTAGCCTGTAATGTCCCCATGTAGTGCTCCAGCCTGTACTGCCCCTTTGTAGTGCTCTAGCATGTAATGTCCCCATGTAGTGCTCTAGCCTGTAATGCCCCTTTGTAGTGCTCTAGCCTGTAACGCCCCTGTGTAGTGCTCTAGCATGTAATGTCCCCATGTAGTGCTCCATCCTGTACTGCCCCTTTGTAGTGTTCTAGCCTGTACTGCCCTCCTTGTAGTGCTCCAGCCTGTACTGCCCTCCTTTTAGTGCCACCTGTAGTGCTTTAGCATGTAATGTCCCCATGTAGTGCTCCAGCCTGTAATGCTCCTTTGTAGTGCTCTAGCCTGTAATGTCCCCATGTAGTGCTCCAGCCTGTAATGCCCTTTTGTAGTTCTCTAGCCTGTAATGCCCCTTTGTAGTGATCCAGCCTGTACTGCCCTCCTTGTAGTGCCACCTGTAGGGCTATAGCCAGTAATTCCCCCGTAGTGCTCCAGACTTTACCCCTATAGTGCTCCAGCTGGGGACAGGAGTCATAGGCTGTTGTCTGTCACCCACATAGAGGCAGGTTGGCCACTGCTTGGCAAGTTTTAACACATGCCATTTCTTTATATCTTCAGTTATGACTGTTACTAAAGAAGGTATCAAACATGTCTTGCAGAAAAAGGTCTACCACTAGATACATATGGATCATAGATATTTATATGAATGTCAACACAGAAGTGGTGCTGTTTTCCAGGGAATTTCTTTTTGAACTCATTAAAAATATATATATAAATATTCACGACATGGGGCAAATATGAAGCGTGCCAAAAATCGAAAGCAAATGCATTAAAAACGTCCCCTTTCTTTCCTGAGGGAGACATTTACAAATAATAAATAACATAAGTGTCTGTTAACTTGACAAATGTTGAATGAAAAAGGAAGCACAGAACAAAACAACAGCATATAAAATCCTGCAGGGGACTCATCATTCACAGAAATGTATTGCTAACTTATCAAACATGCAAATGAAGCAGATCTCAGAAAAAAAACATAGATGACTGCAAGGACACACGTGCCGACGGCTGATGCCACAATGCCATCTTTCTTCAAGACTACATGGATCACATGTAATACCTACAGGCTTTATGTTTAAAGTGCAGATTTAAACATATTCACATCCTTTGAACTTTTCCACATTTTTTCCACATTACAACTGAAAACTTAGGCTACCTTCACACTCGTGTTTTGGCTTTCCGTTTGTGAGATCCGGCATGGGCTCTCACAACTGGTCCAAAACGGATCAGTTTTGCCCTAATGCATTCTGAATAGAAAAGGATCTGCTCAGAATGCATCAGTTTGCCTCCGATCAGTCTCCATTCCGCTTTGGAGGCGGACGCCAAAACACTGCCTGCAGAGTTTTGCTGTCCACTTGACGAAACTGAGCCAAACGGATCCGTCCTGGCAAACAATGTAAGTCGATGGGGACGGATCCGTTTTCTCTGACACAATCTGGCACAATAGAAAACGGATGCGTCTCCTATTGACTCAGTGAAGTTCATGACGGATCCGTCTTGGCTATGTCACAGATAATACAAACGGATCCGTTCATGACGGATGCATGTGGTTGTATTATTGTAACGGATCCGTTGCACTGTTCAGTCCATTATCCAAAAATGAATAAGACCAAAGTTGAACTTTTTGGCCTAAATGCAAAATGCTATGTGTGGTGGAAAACACTGCACATCACCCTTAACACACCATCGCCACCGCGAAACATGGTTGTGGTAGCATCATGCTGTGAAGATGCTATTTTGCAACAGGGCCAGGGAAGCTAGTCCGAGTTGATGGGAAGATGGATGGCGTTAAATACAGAGCAATCCTGGAGGAAAACCTGTTAAAGCCTACAAAAGACTTGAGACTGGGGCAGAGGTTCACCTCCCAGCCGGACAACGAATCTAAACATACAGCCACAGTTACAATGGAATGGTTAATATCAAAGCATATTTATGTGCTAGAATGGCCCAGTCAAAGTCCAGACCTAAATCCCATCGAGAATCTGTGGAAAGACTTGAAAATTCTAACTACAAAAAGAAGGGCACTCACTATATGGGTCAACCAGGAACAGCAGATATCCAGCTCAAATAAAATGAAAACCCGTTTAATAGCACATAAAATAATTGGTACACTCCGTATACTCTCATGCGACTTGTAGTGCATCCATTACATGTAGCAGCATTATAGTAACTTCAAATAGAAGCCTCATGGTATACAGCAGCAATGTAATGCTATGGCGACAGGTTAAAAAGGAATGTAATGTTATGGCAACAGGTTAAAAAGGAGCCATATATAGCAACAGTTCACATTAGTTGAGCAGCAAATGGCAGCAATAGATCTCGCCGCGTTAGTATGACACTTCTGCCCACTGTCCTTCAAATCTCGGTACTAATCTCGGTTGACTTGGAGGGGGTGAGGGGCTGAATACAAATGCACGCCATACTCCTCTATGCAATTTTACAATGCAGTTTTGGGTGGTCATCTGAAAGATATTTTATTGTATATAGGAATTATTTAAAGGAAAGGTACACTCTTGAATTATTGTTCTTTAACTTTTTATAATGTTTCTAAAAAAGAATCTCTTCAAGAAGTCTAAATTCACAATCAGTTGTTGTTTGGTCCCTACAGCTAATATGTCTCCTGGGGTAACAGACTCTGTGTAGTCTGATCCTGCATTCATCCTCCCTTTCCATCTGGCCCCTACTTCTTACTCATTTTTACTAGGATAAAAAGAGGTAGGGGCAGATAGTCTCCTCCATGACTGCAGAACCAGACTACACAATTGTCTGAGAAGGTAGACTTACTTCCCTTTGTAATCTAATTTCATAATACAGTATTAGTCTTGAAACTGCTTCTAATCCCAACAATGACTCTCTTATAAATTACACAATAAAGAAGTTCGTGTAGAGAACACAGCTTTTTCTGTATGAGCATTTAGCCTTCGGTCACGGCATAAAACTGCATGAGCTTGATAAAGTGGTGCATTTCATCTAAACAACACAATTTACCAGTAAGCATTTTTAAAATCAAATCATTTTTTTTCAGATTTTCAGATTTTTTAACACAAAAACAGAAACAACTCCACAGCATAATACCCCACCACCCCCTCAGGGTCAATTCAGAATATAAGCAATAATACAGCAAGTACAAGAGCATGAGTATAAAAAGATGCATAAGTCAATAATATTACCCAGCAGTAACACTATACATAACATCAATGCATAATGGTTACTCAGCACGAGGTAAATGAAAAAGAGAACTCACACTTCTCAGGATACAATACCTGTCATTACATAGATGCTGTCAATGGAAGGTCCAGGGCATCTAACCAGGGCCCCATACTCTTTCAAATTTCCGTATCGCATTCCTCCTTTGCTGTACTATAATCCTTATCTTAATCTAATAATACTGTTTTTATCCTATTGATATAATCAGGTATGGTAGGTGCCGTGGAAATGGCTGGATCCTGGCCTGGCAATCATCTGTATGGAGAGTATTCCAAAAGAAATATCCCTCTCTACCAGATTTTCATCCAGGAGGCCAAGTACACAAACTGGAAGCTGCAGGAATATGAACATTATCTATCCGGTTTAATAGGGTTGGTCATAGTGACAGAGCCTCTTTAAACCAGACATACTGCTTGTTAGTAGAGATGAGCGAACTTTAAAAATAGTTTGGCGTTCGGGTTGTGGTAATCGTCGCATCCCGTTATGGATTCCACTACCGCGGACTATCCCGGCATATGGAATCCATACGGGGCGGCTTCCACGAACCCGAACTGTTGAAAAGCCGAAGGACCTGGGCTGACGTCACCATCATGTGATCAGTGCAGGGGGCGTGGCTCAGCACAGGATTTGATCCCGTGCTGAGCCACGCCCCCTGCACTGATCACATGACGGTGACGTCACCCCAGGTCCTTCGGCTGTTCAACAGTTCGGGTTCGTGGAAAGCCGCCCCTTATGGATTCCATATGCCGGGATAGTCCGCGGCAGTGGAATCCATAACGGGATGCGACGATTACCACAACCCGAACGCCAACTATTTTTTAAAGTTCGCTCATCTCTACTTGTTAGGGCTCATCACGCTAATTAAAAAGATACCTTTGTTTTGTCTGTATGCTAAACAGCTGCGGAGATATGAGTGTTTTTCATATGCAAATGAGCAAGTTGGAGCACCAGGGGGCGAGTCTGAATCCTTGGAGCATTGCTTTTGTAACACTCCCTGTGCTCTTCACACTTCCCCCTCCTCTTAATCAACAGGGCTAGACATCAGCATGGCAAGGGCAGAGCTGTGTCCTAGAGCTGTAGCCTAGTATGTACATGCCATATACACTACTTACTGTAGTCTTCCATAAAGAGAAGAGTGGATTTCTATGCTTACAAAGTTTATATATATATATATATATATATATATATATATATATATATATATATATATTACTGCTTTATTCAAAAGGCACAATATATGATTTTTTTTCTTGGTTTATATTTTTCTCCCTCATTTAACACATAATAAAAGGCTATAGCATTAACATAGTGAGACTAGTGTTTTTTTATGATTAGAAAGCTAATACATATTGCTGGTTTCTAAAAATGCGCTCTTCTCATTATGGAAGGCTATAGCACGTAGTGTACATGTACATGCTAGCACACAACTCTGCCCTTACCATGCTGATGTCTAACCCTGTCAATCAAGGGGAGGGGGAGTGTGAAGAGCACAGGGGGTGTTACAAAAGCAGTGCTCCAAGGATTTAGCCCCATCTCCTGGTGCTCCAACTGGCTCATTTACATATGAATAAAACACAGATATCCCTGCAGCTGTTTAGAATACAGACAAAAGAAAGGTATAGTTTTAATCAGCATGGAAGTATGCTTGGTTTACTTGGGGCTAATAGGGTTGATCATGCTTACAGAGCCTAGTGTGTATAATCTCCTTCCAGAACTGTCCAAATGCTGAGGAATCCCACATCATATGCAGTGGATGAGCTTCCTAAGACAACTAGAGTCATTATGCGAACCTATTTTATGTAGCCAGCCAGACTGGTGTCCTATATATCCCATGGGTAAGGAACACCTATGACAAACTGTAGGCCTCAGAAACAGACACAAAACTTAATGTAGCCGCTAGAGACTCTGACTATTCCTCATCAGTGAGGGGACCAACATGAGCCTTCTGTTTACTCTTAAAATGTAAGGGGAATCTTTCAAGGTTTACAGATAACAGATGAGAATATAATAATGAAATGTCTCCCTTGGTATCTTTAGAAGATATAATACTAATCAAAAATAACATTTGATTGTATTGAAAGGCGGACGGATTTAACCAGTTTAGCAATTGCAAGTGTTGATGAAGCAGTCAAAATTTTTCCAGAGTTGGAGTTTTTCCGGAGTCTTCAGAAGGGTTTGATTATATGGCGACATTGGGCGCTACACCAGAGTCTCGAAAAATCCAACACTGCTGGGTTTTTTGCAATTCTGTGGTCATTCATTTCTATGGCTGCCCTTCTACACTGCAATAATTGGGAGCCATGTAGCCAAACCCTAACCCTTAGTTCACACTTGCGCGTTTTACAGCGCGTTCGAACGCGCTGTAAAACGCTCAACAGGAGAAAACTCATGTTTCCCTATGGGCATGGTTCTCACCTGAGCGTTTTACAGCGCGTTTGAACGCGCTGTAAAACGCCCTACGCTCAAAGAAGTTCTTGAGCTTCTTTGGGGCGTTTTGTCGCGCGTTTGCACCCATAGACTTCAATGGGAACGCGCGTCTCAGAAACGCTCAGGTGTGAACCCAGGGTAAGAGACGAGTGCAATCATATGTAGACCACCAGTAAGCATTTCATACAAAACACGCTATATTCCAGGAGCTGCATGCAGAGCATTATAATAGAAGAGCTCAGACAACAAAAGGTCACAGTAAGCAGTAGTCGGTCAGTGCTGAATGTGTTACTTAACACAGGAAAACATGATTCTTTAGGCTTCTTTACAACTTTTGCTTCCTCACAATAATTTTTTGCTGAATAACCAAAAAGTGCACAAAGGGCAAAACTATGAGGCACTAAGGACATTGGGAAATGGCTGGGTATTATGCAGACATGCATCTAGATGATATACAGTATTATCCATCTTGTGCTGTATCCATCCATGTTTTGGTTTTTTGGAAAAAATATTACAAAGACAACTGAAAAAACAACAAAGAAAAATCGGTAGTAGAGATACAGTGAAAATATATAACGTGTGAATGCAGAGGGCTAATTTGGAAATGTTGCAAGAGTTTTTTGCTGAAATAACATTAATTAATAGAAGAAGCTAGTGCATGATTTGCACATGAAAAGATGTGGTCAGTATATTGCAGGAGTTCTATGCCTTCTAATAATGCTTTTGCCATCTCTTTTAAGTGCCTTAATCTTAGGGTACTTTCACACTTGCGTTGAAGGATTCCGTCAGGCAGTTCCGTCAACAGATCCGTTAAAACATTTGAAAACGGATTTCATTTGCAAACGGATTCGTTTGCAGATCCATTTGACAATTGTATTGAAATAACGGATCTGTCTTTCCGTTGTCATCCGTAAAAACGGATACGTTATTTATTATTTTACCATTTTTAAAGATCTGCGCATGCGCAGAGTGGAAGATCGGATCCGTTAATGCGTCAATTTTCAATGTCGGATCCGCCCTTAATACATTTCAATGGAAATTAATGGCGGATCCTTCATTCCGTCAAGTGTTTCCGCATTTTTTACAACATGCTGCGTTTTTATCTGTGTCCAAAAAACGTGAAAGGACTGAACTGAAGACAAACTGATGCAAACTGAACGGATTGCTTTCCATTCAGAATGCATTAGGATAAAACTGATCAGTTTTTTTCAGTTATTGAGCCCGAGGACGGAACTCAATGACGGAAAACTTTGACGCTAGTGTGAAAGTACCCTTAAAGAGGTTGTCCAGCTTCAACTTCAATTTCGGCCAGGGCCAGGAATGCACTGTACCTAAACAAAAAAGCACTCAACTGCTCCCCTCCAGTGCCGAGGGTCCTTCTGGACTGGGTCACTTGCACTGCTGCAGCCTATCACTGGACTCAGTGGTGAAGTTTACCCTAGTGGCATATGACCCAGTAGTAATGGTGTCCCATTACAACAACTTATCCCCTAGCCACAAGATAGTGGAAAAATGTCTGGTCGGCAGGGATCCTCACTCTTCTATCTCCTGAAGTCTCATGGAGTTGAATGGAGCTGCAGCAGGCATGCATGTCCACTGCTCAGTTCAAACAAGGGAACCCAGGTGATCATGTGATCGGCGGAGGCCCCAGTGGTTGGATCCCCACTGACCAAATACTTATCCCTTATCCTGTGGAGAGGGGATAAGTTGTAATAGGACAACCCCTTTCATTTATGTTCTGGGTTTGATGGCCTGCATGTAGAGATGAGCGAACTTTAAAAAAAAGGCTGGCGTTCGGGTTGTGGTAAGTCGCCCATCCCGTTATGGATTCCACTATAGCGGCATATGGAATCCATAAGGGGCGGCTGCCACCAACCCGAACTGTTGAACAGCCGAAGGACCTGGGGTGACGTCACCGTCATGTGATCAGTGCAGGGGGCGTGGCTCAGCACTGGATTTGATCCCGTGCTGAGCCACGCCCTGCACTGATCACATGATGGTGACGTCACCCCAGGTCCTTCGGCTGTTCAACAGTTCGGGTTGGTGGCAGCCGCCCCTTATGGATTCCATATGCCGCTATAGTGGAATCCATAACAGGATGCGCGACTTACCACAACCCAAACGCCGAACACCGGACTTTTTTTTAAAGTTCGCTCATCTCTACCTGCATGCTCATTGATACAGCCCAACCCTAAAATGATCGGTTCCCAGTCAGCATGTTTTAGTATTGTATCCAGAAAATAAAAAGCAGACACCTGAGAGGAACCCGAAAAAAACAGATCCAACCAAATCATACACAAATCAGAACGGATCCATCATGGGTTCTGTAAAAACCAAAACCATGATGTCAGAGTGAACAAAGCCACAGGGAGGGAAATACATCTAAAAGTAAAACAAGGTCCTATAACAACCTGATAGGTGATACAACGGTAGACGTACCTGACATTGCAAGCACAGGAGAACTAAAGGATTTAGAATTGATTGAACCAAGAGAGCAAAATAACACAGAGGAATTCAAAATACTGTATATCAGTTAGGAACCACAAGAGAGCTAAATATGTGCTACAAAATATTTACGTAGACTAAAAAAGTTATGAAAAAAGCATCAGGCGACTCCCACTGACCAGCCAGATCCTACAGTGCTGTGTCAGTGTTTCTAGGCAAGCCTCTGACAAACTCAAAGACAGTCGAAGGGCGTGCATATACATACTGCATTTATTAAAATTAGTGGGATTCCCCCTGTATTGAAGCGAGAGTAACCAAACTGTCAGTTAATATTAAATAAGGTAAACCAAAACAAATTGGACATCTCCACTTGATTGAGTTGATGCAAAACGCGTTGGTTTCTTGCTGAAAATACCAGTTTCCTAATAGTAATAACTAGAAATGCCACTTTTAGCCTTTGGGACATTCCATATATGAATGGATGGACTGGAATGGGAAAAATGGAGCTGCCTTAAAGGCTGAAATTGTAGAAATGTATGACAATAAGTCTTAAGAATCTAAGATATGCATTTTGGTTTAGATCTGACCCCTTCTTCAGACATCTTACAAAAAGAATACAAAAAAATAAAATAATAATAATGCACTGGAAGAGAATCACATTTCATTAATCAAGTGGGTGGGGCCGGAGCGTGACTGAGTGAGGGTACTTTCACACTAGCGGCATAGCTATCTGGCAGGCTGTTCCGACAGGTGAACAGCCTGCCGGATCTGCCATGCTGCAAGTACCCGTGTGCTGCCATGCTGCTGCTCCGTCCCCATTGACTATAATAGGGCGGGGAGCGCAGTTCACGGCCAGAGATCGCCGGACTAAAAGTACTGCAGGTCCGACATTTTAGTCCGGCGATCACTGCCCTGCTGTGCCGTAGCTCCGCCCCCGCCTCCATTATAGTCAATGGGGACAGAGCGGCAGCACACAGGTACTTGCGGCATGACGGATCCGGCAGGCTGTTCACCCGCCAGAACAGCCTGCCGGATAGCTATGCCTCTAGTGTGAAAGTACCCTGAGTGACGTGCACTGATAGCCTGCCCACTGTGTGCACAGTGAGTACTCCTTACAACTAAGTGATTACTAGTAGTTTAGCAAAGCAGCACTGCTAGGGGCTGCTGCATACCCTTTATATGTGATGGCTGCTCTGACCTGGGCCCAATGTAATGGGGTCAGATCCCCCCATAACAGTGTCCTCCACAGATGCCTCTATAAGTGTCATCCACAGATACCCCATAATAGTGTCATCCACAGATCCCCATAACAGTGTCATCCACAGATCCCCCATAACAGTGTCATCCACAGATCCCCCATAACAGTGTCATCCACAGATCCCCATAACAGTGTCCTCCACAGATCCACCATAACAGTGTCCTCCACAGATCCCCCATAACTGTGTCCTCCACAGATCCCCATAACAGTGTCATCCACAGATCCCCATAACAGTGTCATCCACAGATCCCCCATAACAGTGTCATCCACAGATCCCCATAACAGTGTCATCCACAGATCCCCATAACAGTGTCATCCACAGATCCCCCATAACAGTGTCATCCACAGATCCCCCATAACAGTGTCCTCCACAGATCCCCCATAAAAGTGTCATCCACAGATCCCCATAACAGTGTCATCCACAGATCCCCCATAACAGTGTCATCCACAGATCTCCCATAACAGAGTCATCCACAGATCCCCCATAACAGCGTCATCCACAGATCCCCATAACAGTGTCATCCACAGATCTCCCATAACAGAGTCATCCACAGATCCCCCATAACAGTGTCATCCACAGACCCCCATTAGTTCAAAACTCACCAAAAGCACACTATTTGGTTAAAAAAATATTTTCTTAATTTCCTCCTCAAAAACCTGGGTGCATCTTATCATAAGGTGCGTATTATAAAGTGAAAAATATGATGTGTGTGTGTATATATATATATATATATATATATATATATATATACTGTTACTGACAGAAACCCATTTCATTCTCTGCATACAGTATCAATACATTAAATGCAGTTACCTGATATTAAGGACTGGGAGTGCTTAATCGGGAAGCGGCCAGTTACACCGAATACGCTGGCTGTCAGGATGTTTGATGCTCCGCTGAGAATGGCCACACATATCAAAGTCAGAGCAAAGAATTCCTGGGTCCAGAAGGAGGTGTCTACTTTCACCAGCACCGTGATGAAGATAAAGATGAGCAGCATGACGACTAATGAGGACAGTACTCTGGCCTGGGCCGAAATCCTAGACAGGAAACAGAGGGAGAAGTGAGATGGTAAGTAGGAAGACCTTCCAAGTCTATGTATAAAGCTGGCCAGAGGTCCTACCCACACTGACCCCAAAAGCATACAGGAACCGTCTTTTCTATGAGAACAAGGAGCAATTAGGAATATCACACATAGATGTGTCTATGCAAAAAATACACCAGACGTAACATTAAAACCACTGACAGTGAAGTGTATAACATGGTTTATCTTGTGCCAGTGGTTGTGTCACAACAAATAGTCTACATTTTCTAAGCCAGCACCCTAGCCTCAATATTTTTGGGATTGCATGTAATTAAAAATTTAGTATAGCCAGTGAGTTATTCCATATAATGTATCTGTATAGCGCCACCTGCTGTTTGTTCTTTCCCTTATTTCTTGTCCACCTCACCGAGGTAGTAGCACGTGCTGAGTTTCAAATTGTCATCAGCCATAACTTTTGTTAGAAGCTGTGGCAGCTACAGGGAAAGAGTTCCAGCAGAAAGGACACATCCCCTGAGCTGCCAGCCTGAAATAAATCTAGTACAGCAACTGGAGCAATGATTGGGGAGATCTCTGGTTCCATGCGAGGTACAGGGCTGGTTCTAGCTTTGTCACAGATTGTCATTTACTACAGGATGTCTGCTTTTCCTTTTTTTACACCAATCATGACAGGTGAGACAGTTCTTGAAGCTTAAACCCCCTATATACCAAATGGAAACATACAACCTCCAACAATTCTAAAAAAATACCATCTTCATTGACCATTAATATTAAAGCATTAAGTAAAATGAGCTACACAAAAAGTAGGTCATAGGGTAATATTTAGTGATAAAAAAGCTAAACGTACAGAATTTCCTAATCAGGGTGCTGCCATCCAGTGGCGGACTACCTGCGAGTGTTTTTTGTGGACTGAAACACAGACATGCCTGTGCGCTTGAAGCCGTAGCTTTAGGGTACATTCACACTTCCGTTGTGAGGATCCGGCAGGCAGTTCTGGCAATCTGTATATAAACGGACAGCATTTGTAGACGGATTCGGATCCGTCTCACAAATGTATTACAATAACGGATCCGTCTCTACGGTTGTCATCCGGAAAAACTGATCCCTTTTTTTTTACATTTTTAAAGAACGGATCCGTCAATGCGGTATTTTTAATGCCGGATCTTGCACTAATACATTTCAATGCCAGGCAAGTGTTCCGAAATTTTGGACGGAGACAATACCGCAGCATGCTACGGTATTTTCTCCGTCCAAAAAACGTGCAGTGACTGAACTGAAGACATCCTGATGCATCCTGAACGGATTTCTCTCCATTCAGAATGCATTAGGATAAAACTGATCAGTTCTTTTCCGGTATTGAGCCCCTAGGACGGAACTAAATCCCGGAAAAGAAAAACGCTAGTGTGAAAGTACCCTAACTGGTTATTTATTATGTTGAATGGATACTGTTTTATGAGTTTTGTAGTACATCCTGATTGCGTGTTATTATGTGTCAGGATTATAAATTAGTATGGAGACTGGATAAGACAGGTCTTTACTACCTTATGACTAGGACTTGTTTACCCTGAACATATTGCTTCATCATCTGTCATGTGCAGTTGGTTTGTATCTTTTTTGATTGTGCATGAGGAGTTTTTGTTTTTATAATCTCTAAACATTATTCTACGACCTATCACTTTGTACTGAATGCTTGAATATTGATGTTTATATATATATTCACACACACACACAGAGTATCTCACAAAAGTGAGTACACCCCTCACATTTCTGTAAATATTTGATTCTATCTTTTCATGGGACAACACTGAAGATATGACACTTTGATACAATGTAAAGTAGTCCGTGTACATCTTGTATAACAGTGTAATTTCTGTGTGCCCTCAAAATAACTCACACAGCCATTAATGTCTAAACCGCTGGCAACAAAAGTGAGTACACCCCTAAGTGAAAATGGCCAAATTATGCCCAAAGTGTCAATATTTTGTGTGCCCACCATTATTTTCCAGCACTGCCTCAACTGCCTCTTGGGCATGGAGGTCACTAGAGCTTCACAGGATACCACATTCCACTCCTCCATGAGAACATCACGGAGCTGGTGGATATTAGAGACATTGCGTTCCTCCACCTTCAGTTTGAGGATGGCCTACAGATGTTCAATAATAGGGTTTAGGTCTGGAGACATGCTTGGCCAGTCCAACGCCCTCAGTTTTTTTAGCAAGGCAGTGGTCGTCTTGGAGGTGTGTTTGGGGTCAGTATCATGTTGGAATACTGCCTTGCGGCCCAGTTTCCAAAGGGAGAAAACCATGCTCTGCTTCAGTATGTCACAATAAATGTTGGCACTCATGCAGCCCCAAACCATGACACTCCCACCACCATGCATGACTGTAGGCAAGACACACTTGGTAACACTTCACCTGGTTGCCGCCACACATGCTTGACACCATCTGAACCAAATAAGTTTATCTTGGTATCATCAGACCATAGGGCATGGTTCCAGTACTCCATGTCCTTACTCTGCTTGTCTTCAGCAAACTGCTTGAGGGCTTTCTTGTGCATCATCGTTAGAAGAGGCTTCCTTCTGGGAGGACAGCCATGCAGACCAATTTGATGCGGTGTGCGGTGTATGGTCTGAGCACTGACAGGCTGACCCAACCCCTTTAACCTCTGTAGCAATGCGTCTATTTTGAAAAGACAACCTCTGGATAGGACGCTGAGCACATGCACTCAACTTCTTAGGTCGACCATGGCAATGCCTGTTCTGAGTGGAGCCTGTCTTATTAAACCGCTGTATGGTCCTGGCCACCGTGCGGCAGTTCAGTTTCAGGGTGTTGGCAATCTTCTTATAGCCTAGGCCATCTTTATGTAGAGCAACAATTCTTTTTTTCAGATCCTCAGAAAGTTCTTTGCCATGAGGTGCCATGTTGAACTTCCAGTGACCAGTATGAGAGACTGTGAGAACGATAACACTAAATTTAAAGGGGTTGTCTCACTTCAGCAGGTGGCGTTTAACATGTAGAGGAAGTTAATACAAGCCACTTACTAATGAAAAACGAAGTCCAGCTCCTTCTTGTGGATAAAATATCTTCAATCTTTATTTCATATCTCCAGTATAAAAACTTGACATAGAGGTATTCATATTCGTCTACGCGTTTGGGACCATATCACATCAAGGCCCTTGTCATGAGTAAGGGCCTTGATGTGATATGGTCCGAAACACGTAGAAGAATATGAATACCTCTATGTCAAGTTTTTATACTGGAGATATGAAATAAAGATTGAAGATATTTTATCCACAAGAAGGAGCTGGACTTCGTTTTTCATTTTGTATTGGGATCGGTTGGTCTGTGATCCGTGTCCGTGCACCAATCTTGTGGAACGCAAACAGGTGAGAGCTGCTAAATATCAAGTTTCTCTAAAGCCACTTACTAATGTATTGTTATTATCCATATTTGCTGGCTGGATTTATTTTTTCATCACATTATACACTGCTTGTTTTCATGGTTACGACCACCCTGCAATCCATGTGCGGTGGTCGTGCTTGCACACTATAGGAAAAAGCACTGATCTATGTGTGCTCCCTTGGTCTTGGCACCAGAGAGGCCGATGCTTTTTCCTACAGTGTGTAAGCATGACCACCACTAACGGATTACAGGGTGGTCGTAACCATGGAAACGGGCATTGTATAAAGTGATGAAAAAATGAATCCAGCCAGCAAAGGAAGCAATATGGAGAATCACAATACATTAGTAAGTGCCTTGTATTAACTAAATGCTACTTGATAAAGCGAGACACCCCCTTTAACACACCTTCTCCCCATTCACACCCGAGACCATGTAACCCTAATGAGTCACATGACATTGGGGATGGAAAATGGCTAATTGGGCACAATTTGCGGTTTAGACATTAATGGCTGTGTGCTGAATTATTTTGAGGGCACACCAAAGTTACACTGTTATACAAGCTGTACACTGACCCATCCAAGTGTCCGGTCTCATAAACACATGAACTATATTGCTCCAGAAATTATGTTTGCTTCCTACTTATATATCGGTAAACATTATTTGCAATACATTCACAATTGTGTAGGCTTCAGAGCTGAACTCTTCCTTCTACCCTTGCTGGTTCAGTATTAGTACAGAAAATGTGCTTGGCATCCTGGAGAATCATATTTAGAGCAGGCATTGTACAGTATCTGTCAGTGTGAGGTCATGCTGTGTGACCCTGAAGGTCCTGAAATCTATTGTATTACACTGACAGCATTATGTCAGTGTAATTCAGTACATTTCAGGACTCTCAGGGTCACACAGCATTATAAATCATTATAATGCTGTGTGATCGTGTCAGAGAAGCGGAGACCAGAAAGGGACCTCTCACTGACACACGCAGCTCGCTCGTGTGTGTCCGGCCTTAGGGTGAGGTATGTTCACATGTTTAAGATTTGCGAAAGTGCAGCTCGATGTGCTGGAGATCTGCAAGAAGATTAGTTCCACTCAATGGGGTTAATCTGCAGCTTTGTTCTTGAGAATCTGTGGGAATAAGTAGCATGGTTCTCATTCTCACAATTTATTATAACACAGCACAGACAAAAATCAGAACAGAAATTTTCTGTTGCGTGTAAACAGGGTTGTGGACACTCAGTTCACATGCATGGGGTGAGGACTAGCATTGGACTTGATGTAGATGTTGGGGCAGAATTCGTGCCAAAATACATGTGAAGCCAGACAAGTGTGAATGGACCCTTAGTGATCAAGTGTGTCAACAGTTTTCAACAAAAAAGGCAGCAGAATTTTTAGTGCAGCTCTGTAGTCTAATACTGGCTGTAAATCAAGCTCCGTACACAGGATTAATTTCCTTTATGTGGTGGTATAGAATGCAACATACGGTAATTTTTAGATATCAGAGTAGGGAACCCCTCTTACATTCGTGTGACTGGCCATAAAATCATTAATGCCTCTTTCCCAAAACCAGAACACGAAGTCTGTCTAAAGAAAACCAGGAGAGCAGAACAACTTTACTCAGAAAATACATTTCCCCATCACACACACTATGGTAGCATTTGAGATGTCTTCAGAGCCCTAGTTCTGGTGGAGCCATTCAAAAGAGAATACTATGACCAGCAGTAGGGGTCGAAAACCAAACCGATGAAGATTCATCAACGAGTACTGGACCTAATTTCTAACATGGTCGTCTGCTGTTCAGGATTCGAATTAGGCCATCCACCGGCATCGCCTCAATCAGGGCGCTGCAAGAGGGGGTAATTAAAGAACACACCCCGTACTATCCCTAACCCCCCACTGTTTGACATGCACGTGCGCAGAACATTATGACGGGTTGGATGAAAGTTGTATGACGTCACTATGATGGCCACAGGAACATTTATCTTAGTGGACAGATGCTGAGCCAAGCACTGACCTCATAAAACTTGGTCGTAAAAGGCAATTAGCCTACACACTAGGCCTCAGTCCTGACATCACAGGCAGGGGGGGTAGTGGTGGCAGCTGCCGACCTTCTAAAGGTGGATGGGTCGCTGTAGCAAGGTGTCATGAATGGTAACCGGACTTCTACCATCTCATAAAGTTGCATTTCTTTTATCCCTTTTCTATTTTCAAACTGTTATGTTTTGCATTGTATTTCTATGTCCTCGTGAAAACTGTATTGGCCGCATTGTCCTTTAGATATTAAAACTTCACTTCATGTGTTCTAAACGATTTCACGACCTCAGAAGAAATATTATATATATTGGTGTAGTAACCCTGTGAATGCTAGAGAGAGTAGTGGGTTGGAGTGGGTAATGGGGAGTTACCTAGTTTAAGGCATCTTGTATGCTTAACCCCTTAAGGACCGGGCTCATTTTCGCCTTAAGGACCAGGCCATTTTTTGCAAATCTGACCAGTGCCACTTTATGTGTGAATAACTTTAAAACGCTTTTACTTATCCAGGCCAATTTTGTCACATTTTGTACTTCATGTCACTGGTAAAAAGGAGTCAAAAATTTGGAAAAATTAGCAATTTTCCAGGTTTCAATTTGTCTACTTCTATAATACATAGTAATGCCGCCAAAAAAGTTATTCATTTACATTCCCCATATGTCTACTTCATGTATCGATCATTTTGGGAATGCCATATTATTTTTTGGGGATGTTACAAGGCTTAGAAGTTTAGAAGCAAATCTTGAAAAATTTCAAAAACCCACTTTTTAGCGACCAGTTTGGGTCTGACGTCACTTTGTGAGGCTTACATAATAGAAACCATCCAAAAATAACCCAATTTTAAAAACTACACCCCTCAAGGTATTCAAAGCTGATTTTACAAACTTTGTTGACCCTTTAGGTGTTTCACAAGAGTTAATGGCAAATGGAGATGAAATTTTAATCCATTATTTCCAGTAACTAAGCAAGGGTTAACAGCCAAAGAAACCCCAATATTTCTTGCCCTGATTCAGTAGTTTGCAGAAACACCCCATATGTGGTCGTAAACTGCTGTATGGCCAAATGGCAGGGCATAGAGGGAAAGGAGCGCGTGTGGTTTTTGGAAGGCAGATTTTCCTGGACTGGTTTTAGACACCATGTCCCATTTGAAGCCCCCCTGGTGGGCCCCTAGAGTAGAAACTCCAAAAAAGTGACCCCATTTTGGAAACTACGGGATAAGGTGGCAGTTTTTTTTGTACTATTTCTGGGTAAATATGATTTTTGGTTGCTGTATATTACACTTTTTTTGAGGCAAGTTAACAAAAAAAATTAAATTCTGAAATTTAATCTCCTTTTGCCAATAACTCTTGTGGAACATTTAGACTACATTCACACTTCCGTAAGTGTTTTGCTGATCCGCAAATCTGTAAAAAACGGACACTGGCAATGTGTGATCCGCAATTTGCGGACTGAAGATTGCCAGCACTATAATAGACAATGCCTTTTCTTGTCCGCAATTGCGGACAAGAATAGGACATGTTCTATTTTTTTCAGGAACAGAATTGCGGATCCTGAAAAAACGGATCCTGAAAAAACGGATGCGGATCCTGAAATAACGGATGCGGATCCCGAAAATGTGGATTTGCATCCATTCCAGCCCTATTGAAAGTGAATGGGTCTTAAAATTGCGGAACGGATGCAGACCCAAATTACGGACGTGTGAATGGAGCCTTAAAGAGTTAACAAAGTTAGTAAAATCAGTTTTGAATACCTTGAGGGTGTAGTTTCTTAGATGGAGTCACTTTTTTGGAGTTTCTACTGTAGGGGTGCATCAGGGGGGCTTCAAATGGGACATGGTGTCAAAAAACCAGTCCAGCAAAATTTGCCTTCCAAAAACCATATGGCGTTCCCTTCCTTCTACGCCCTGCCATTTGGCCATACAGCAGTTTACGACCACATATGGGGTGTTTCTGCAAACTATAGAATCAGCGCAATAATTATTGAGTTTTGTTTGGCTGTTAACCCTTGCTTTGTTACTGGAAAAATGGATTAAAATGGAAAATTAGCAAAAAAAATAACTGTTTTGGCATCGTTTTTATTTTTGGTTATTTACATTTTTATTTTGATCTGACAGGTTAGATCGTGTGCTATTTCTGTAGAGCAGCTTGTTACGGACGCGACAATACCAAATATGACTACTTTTTGTGGGTTTTTGTTTCAGTTTTACATAATAAAGCATATTTGAAAAAAATTCTTTTTTTAGTGTCTCCACATTCTAAAAGCCCTATTTTATTTTTTTGGCGACTGTCTTATGTAGGGGCTCATTTTTTGCGGGATGAGATGTCGGGTTAAATGTCGGGTTAAATGTCGGGTTAAACTATCTTGGGGTGCATATGTCATTTTGGTCGCATGCTATTACACTTTTTGTGATGTAAGGTGACAAAAATGGCTTTTGACACCGTATTTATAGTATTTATTTTGCTGTGTTCACCTGAGGGGTTAGGTCATGTGTTATTTTTATAGAGAAGGTTTTTACGGATGCGGCGATAAGAATATGTTTACTTGTATATTTTTTATTTATTTAAGTTTTACACAATAACAGCATTTTAGAAACAAAAAAAATCATGTTTTAATGTCTCCATAGTCTAAGAGCCATATTTTTTTTTTTTTTTTGGGGCGATTGTCCTATGTAGGGTATCAATTCCTGTGGGATGAGATGACGGTTTGATTGGCACTATTTTGGGAGGCATATAACTTTTTGATTGCTTGCTATTACACTTTTTGTGATGCGAGGTGACAAAAATGTTATTTTTTTTTTACACTGTTTTTATTAATTTTTTTTACGGTATTTATCCGAGGGGTTAGATCATGTGATATTTTTAAATAGCAGGTTTTTACGGAAGCGATACCTAATACGTATACTTACTTTAACATAATAACAGCATTTTAGAAAAAAAAATCATGTTTTAGTGTCTCCATAGGATGAGATGGCGGTTTGATTGGTACTATTTTGGGACGCATAGGCCTATTTGATCGGTTGGTATTACACTTTTTATTACATTTTTTTTTTTTTAGGTGTTCAACTGAGGGATTAGGTCATGTGATATATCATAGAGCAGGTTTTTACGGACGCGGCGATACCTAATATGTGTAGTGTAATTTTTTATTTTATTGTTATTCATTGATAAATGTGTGTTTTTATTTTTACTTTTTTTTTTCCCAGATCCACTTGGTTCTTGAAGATCCAGTGGGTCTGATGTCTGTATAATACAGTACACTATATAGTGTACTGTACTGTATTTTTTACTTTAGAAAGTCTGATCAGACTTCTGCCTTTAGCAGAAGTCTGATCAGAGTTGCCATTACCATGGCAAGCAGGACGCCTGTGAAGGCGTCCTGTTGCCATGGTAACCATCACCCGCTGCCAGAACAGAGCAGTGGGTGATGGGGAGGGAGGGGGGCCCACTCCCTCTGTGTTCCCATCAAAAATCGGGTGCTACAAGGGCACAGCAGCCCCCGATGGAAGAGGGAGCTCATTCCCTGTTAACCCCTTCCATACAGCGGTCCGTACGGGAGGTCACAGGCATTGTAACAAGGTACCTGCTGAATGATTTCAGCAGGTACCTTGTTCCAATCACTGCTCACCGAGCAGAGGTGATCGGAAATACACAGGACGTACTGGTACGTCATGTGTCCTTAGGTATCAGGACATCAGGGCGTACCGGTACGTCCTGTGTTCCCAAGAGGTTAAAGGGCATCTGGCAGCAGATCTGTACCTATGAAACTGGCTGACCTGTTACATGTGCGCTTGGCAGCTGAAGTCACCTGTGTTGGTCCCATGTGCATATGTGTCCACATTTCTGAGAAAAATAAAGTTTTAATATATGCAAATAAGCCTCTAGAAGCAATGGGGGCATTACACCTAGAGGCTCTGCTCTCTCTGCATCTTCTCCACTTTGATTGACAGGGCTATGTGTGATCATACGTACACTGCCTGGCCCTGTCAATCAAAGTGCAGAGGGTGCGGCAGTTGCAGAGAGAGCAGAGCCTCTAGGTGCAATGGGAATGTCCCCATAGCTCCTACTGGCTCATTTACATATAATAAAACTGTATTTTTACCAGCAATGCAGGCACATATAAACATGGGACCAACACAGATGCCTTCAGCTTCCAAGTGCACATGTAACAGGTCAGCCAGTGTCATAGGTGCAAATCTGCTGACAGATGCCCTTTAATATGACAAGTGGTGACAGCTAATATTCCTTAGATCTGGATGTCAGATAGCTAAAGGGGGAAGATTTAGACTAACCTGAAGTAGCAGAGTGAGAATGATGTTAAAATCTGGGTGACCCTTTAAGCTCACATTCTGAGTCTAAGATGTGATTGTCACAGTTTACATCAATGTAAGGCAGGCATGTCCAAACTCCGGCCCTCCAGATGTTGCAAAATTACAACTCCCATCATACCTGGACAACCTACAGCTATTAACCTACAGAAGGGCATGATGGGAGTTGTAGTTCTGCAACACCTGGAAGGCCAGAGTTTGGACATGCCTGATGTAAGGGGACGTTCACACAATGGCTTTTTCAGCGGAATTTTGTCTCAGACATCTATAAGCCGCCGCTCCGCGATCCTCAGTGCTGCCTTCCATTGCGATGCATGGGAAGCAGAAAGAATGTGGCTGCCAGCGGGTTTTCAGCTGAATTTCAGCATGGCTGTCTGCTACAAAATTCCGCTGAATGTCCCCTTAAACCAGTGCTTCTCAATTATTTTCTGTCATGCCCCCCCTAGGAAGAAGAAAACATTTTGCGCCCCCCGCGCGACTGTAAATAGTATCATTTGTCTATAAAATTGTTATAAGTACACCAATCTCCCCACAGACGAGGGCCATTAACACCCCCCCCCCCCCATATCATGTGCAGGCTCCATTAACCCCCCTCCCCAAATCATGTGAGGGCTCCATTAACCCCTCCCCCAATCATGTGCAGGCTCCATTAACCCCCTCCCCCAATCATGTGCAGGCTCCATTAACCCCCTCCCCAAATCATGTGCAGGCTCCATTAACCCCCTCCCCAAATCATGTGCAGGCTCCATTAACCCCCTCCCCCAATCATGTGCAGGCTCCATTAACCCCCTCCCCAATCATGTGCAGGCTCCATTAACCCCCTCCCCCAATCATGTGCAGGCTCCATTAACCCCCTCCCCAATCATGTGCAGGCTCCATTAACCCCCTCCCCCAATCATGTGCAGGCTCCATTAACCCCCTCCCCCAATCATGTGCAGGCTCCATTAACCCCCTCCCCCAATCATGTGCAGGCTCCATTAACCCCTCCCCCAATCATGTGCAGGCTCCATTAACCCCTCCCCCAATCATGTGCAGGCTCCATTAACCCCTCCCCCAATCATGTGCAGGCTCCATTAACCCCCTCCCCAATCATGTGCAGGCTCCATTAACCCCCTCCCCCAATCATGTGCAGGCTCCATTAACCCCCTCCCCAATCATGTGCAGGCTCCATTAACCCCCTCCCCCAATCATGTGCAGGCTCCATTAACCCCCTCCCCAATCATGTGCAGGCTACATTAACCCCCCCAATACTTACCTCCTGGAAGTGCTGGATGCAGGCCTCTTCCGGCCTGTGTCCTGCTCTGCACTCTGCTCAGGCGGCGCGATGACGTCATCGCGCCGCCTGAACCGCTCTGATAGGCTGCCGGCACAAGGCCCGCAGCCTATCAGAGGAGCAGGGGAGGGAGACGCCTCTCCCTCCACTGCCGCACAGCACAGCGATCTGTATCGCTGTCCAGAGGACGGCGAAACAGATCACTATGGAGATGAACGCTTCCACAGTGGAAGCGTTCATCTCCTATGACCTGGAGCCCCCCTTTATGGAGCCTCGCGCCCCCCCGGGGGGGCGCGCCCCACTATTTGAGAAACACTGCCTTAAACTGTGTGGACAAAGGTAGCCATACACTTATTATGCTGTCGGAGCTGTCAGGAGGATGCATTCTTACAGCCGAGACCTGCCATTCACTCAAGAGTTAAATGGTATTGTAATTTTCATACCATTCCTGTGAGTCAGTGTGCGCCCCGGCACAAAGTGACACTTCCATCATTTTAATGACAGCCAATTATAGCTAGTAAATAAATACGATTCTTACTTATAATGCTGTTCATATTCCTGGCTGCTTTGCCACAATCACATTGTTACTAAGTGTTATTTTTAAGCCCCCTCCTCCCATTTCTAGATTCGATACCTATTTAAGGAGGTTTATTCCGGTGACAGTAGCTGAATGGTAATAACCTCCGCTCTGGGAATGCAGATCCAGGTCTAAGTGCACTGCCCTGTCTACATCAGCGGGAGATAATGAGCTGTCTGTGAGCCAGCCAGAAAGGATGGGCTACTTACCAAAAAGGCAACACAGGAGAATAAACCATATAAATAAAACTAAACTAAACTTTTCTTCTACTTTATCATTTTCAGATAAACATCTCACTTATTTTCTACACCTTCAGCTAAAAATGCATCATGGGCAAAGCACCAGCAATACAGCAGCACAGAAGTCACTAAGACCCTCTATCAGGATGTATCTCCAACAAACGCTCTCCTCGTACTTGCTTGGGTAAATGTCAATTCCACTGCCATTTTCTATCCTCCCATGTTCTCTTTGAAGAGTGTCCCAAGGTAATAAAGTCCACTGGAAAGACTGAAAAATAGCAGAAATTCCTGACTTGTTTTTACAAGTGAGGATCTCTTGCTATAGATTTTTGGAATTTCTAGGGTGCAACATCTAGCTTGTCCTGCCCTAAACAGTTCGGAAATGGATAAACCCATCATTCATAGTTGTCTACCACTTCATCTCTTCCTGACACCATTTATAAACAGGGACCATCCAGAACAGGAATCACTGACCACAACTCTCTGGACATGGGCCTTCAACTGGTTTTCAATCCAATTACAAACTATACTTTCCAAGCCTATAGACCAGGGGTGCACAACCTTTTCTGGTTGGGGGCCACATTGTGAGCCTGAACCAATTCCAAGGGCCGAAAATAAAACTTAAAGGGGTATTACCAACTGAAATACTGTATGTTTGTCATATTGAACATACAGTATATACTATAAATGTCTAGTTACAGTTCTAGGACTCCCATCTAATAGGAGAATACATGAAAGATACATGTAAGAAGCTATAATACATAGACCTACATGTCTTTTACCAGATGTTTGGGGGCCACACAGAATGGTATTGAGGGCCGCATGTGGCCCCCGGGCCGCAGGTTGCGCATCCCTGCTATAGACCTTATTTTAACCAATAAACATCTATGAGGAACAGTATCAAGTCCAAGATCACTACATCCACAGCCGCCCCTCTGTCCAGGCTTCTACTCACCTCCTCATAAAAACAAATCTGGTTAGTCTGACAACTTCTGTCCTTGGTAAACCCATGCTGGCTATCACTTATGATATTACTTACAGTCACATACTCCTGTATATAGTCCTTTAAGAGTCCTTCAAACATTTTTCCCACAACAGAAGTTCAGCTGACTGGTCTAAAATTACTTGGGGAAGACCTAGAGCCCTTTTTGAATATGGGCACCACATTTTCCTAGCGCCAATCATTTTGCACTGTTCCAGTTACTTGAGAATCTCTAAAAATGATGAACAGGGGCACAGCAATAACTGAACCGAGTGTAATCCATCAGGACCTGGAGCCTTGGTCACATTAACCTTATTTAAAGAGGTCCTTTCACGGGTCCTGACATTACAATAGAAGTACCTGGCATTGTAGGGCATTACTAGATGAGGTCATGGCTGTAATTGTTTTTCAGCTTGGCTTCTCTGTGCCCCTCATTCTGGTTTCGCGCCCTGTAGTCCAATAGATAGCATCAGTACAGGAAGGCGGAGACACCAGCTTTTCTCAGGGGACGTCTCCTTCTCCCTGGCTGAGAAAAGCTGGTGTCTCCTCTTCCCTCTTCCAATGCTGTCTATTAGCATACAGGATGGGAAACCAGAATGGGGTGCACAGCCGAGCGAGAAAAAAAATTAGAGCCAGGGCAACATCTAGTAATGCCCTAGAGTGCCAGGTATCCATACTGTAATGTCAGAACCGGTGAAAGGTCCTCTTTAACTTAGCTTGGACCATATCTACAATTAGCCAAAAGTACTGTATATTACTAGCTGTGTATTATCTGCTCTGCCAACACTGGTATCAGCTTGTTTCTCTTCTTTTGTAGAAATGTAATAGCTCTGCCTTTTCCTTATCTTCAGTGACTATCTCCTCCTTGACCATTATTTAGGTGATCTACCTGCTCTGACCTCAGTTTTTTAGCATGTATATATTATATATAAATTCATAAGAATTTGGGGGATTTGTTTTGCTCTCTTTGGGCAGCTAACATTCATTTTGCAGATTTTTATCTTTTTTTTTTAAGGCTACTTTCACTTCTGCACTTTTCCTTTCCGCTATTGAGGCATGAAACACAACGTAAGTCAATAGTGCAGTATCCATTTTTTCGGACACAAAAAAAAAAACATGTCCCCCCCTTAGAAATGTCTTCTTTTAAATCTTTCCTCATAACTAAGACCCTCCATGCCCCTTATTAGTTTAGTCGCTCTCCTTCGTACTTTTTCCACCTCCAGGGCATCCTTTCTAAGGACCTGTGCCCAGAACTGAACTGGATATTCCAGATGAGACCGCACCAAAGCTTTGTAAAGTGGTTATATTACATGCCTATCCCTAGAGTCCATGGCTCTTTAAATATGTGCACTCCTCCTTGTGAATGCATGACCACATTCTGGAGATAGGTGTGGCCCCCAGTAGTGGGACTATTGTCTTTGATCAGAAAACACCTTACATAACCAGATCCAATTAGAATGACCTATCATAGGCAGAAAAGTAGAGAAAATCAAAACTATGTATAATGCTGAAAATAGAAGCCGTTCTGTCTCAAGCAACTGCATGGTCACATTCTTAGCACAGGAAAAAGACAGTAAAACAGAACATTTCGGGTTTTGCCTTCTAGTCATTTTTCTGCTTAAAATGTATTGGAAAATCAAAACAAAGTAGTAAAATGGAGGATCCTGATCGCTCAGACGTTACCTGTTTACAAGGTAGAAATTCAGAATAAGGCATGGCACTGATGGCACCGATGAGGCAATGGAAAAGTAACTTTCAAAGTAGTCCTGTAAGAAAAAAACATCAGGAAAAGCGGTGTTAGGTATGGACGCGTTACTATGCTAGAGCCAGCAATTCCTATTAGTGGGACTGTATATCTGTCCCACGTAACAGAGGCAGAAATACCATACATTAGGAAACAAGTCTACAACAAAGGCTTAAGGGATTGCCTTCTTTCCCCATTCTAGAACGCTGGCTGTCCTGTTTGAGATTACGGACATACCTCTAAAAGGCAACCTGAAAATCCAGCCCAAATTAATGAGACCGTACAGGTGGACCGGAGCAGATTTATGGGTTTATGAGTCCAGTACAAGTTCCTATTCATTCACCGACATCCTTCCCTGTATCAGTATGCACACATAGATGTCAACCACCAAGTAGGACCGCCCACTGGACTCCCAAGCTAAGAATGAGTACTACAGTTTTATCCACAAAACTATATGTCAATCTGTCCCGCTCCTTCTGCACTATAACATGGTGCCACCTGACTGGACCGCTTTTCAGTTTGATAGCTTCTCGTTAAGGCGGGCTATTGATACGGTGATAACAGTTAGGCCTCATGCACACGACCGTTGTTTGATTCCGTGTCTGTTGAGCCGTTTTTCGTGCTTTTCTGCGGACCTATTGGTTTTCAATGGGTACGTGGAAAACTCGTCAAATGCACCGTTTGTCCTCCGCGTCCGTGGTCCGTGATTACTGTCCGTCAAAAAAATATAACCTGTCCTATTCTTGTCTGCGAAAAACATTTCGCGGACCCATTGAAGCCAATGGGACCGTGAAAAAATGTGGAGGAACATCCGACTGTCATCCGCGTCCACGTCCGTCACCTGCATATATATTCCATTATCCTGGGTGGAGATATTAAAATTACACTTTTTTTTTTCCTTCCTTTTTTTCTGGCGGACCACGGAAACACCACAGAACCAAAAACGGACACGGAACAACGGAACCCCATTTTGCGGACCGCTAAAAACAACAGTCGTGTGCATGAGGCCTTACAGTGCCTTAAAAAAGTATTCCTACCCCATGAACTCTTCACCTTTTTTCACGTGACACCCGCAAACTTAAAAGTATTTTTTGGGGATTTTATGCGTTAAACATCTCTTGGTTGCTCTTATAGCTGATAAATATTATTACAGTTTTCAATTCAGAGGTGAACAAAAACTTTAGAAGCCACGTGCCACAAGTCTAGGAGCCTGTCTCCGCTGCTTTTTTCTAAGACATTAGGCTCAGCGGCAATTTTCTAGGCACATTGGCCACGTCTGGGATTTGTCTAGTCCTGGTTTCACCAACTATGGCATGAGAAAAGCGTTTATGTGGTAACAACACACGTACACTACAATCCTGTCCGATAGTAAGACAATGTAGACTAGACAGTCTCTTTCTAAATGACCGCTTATGTCTCCTTTCTATTAAGCCACGCCGCATTGTTTGGATAAGGAGGAAAACGTGTCTAAAATTATTAATAAATCTGCTGCCAGGCATGTATGCCACTTTTTGCCGGCACTTTTTCAATAGTAAACCTCCCCCAATATGTAGTGTTGGAAAACATTCCATCAATGACATGTCTTGTCATCTCCCAATAAAATATTGTCTCATTAGTTAGACTGGTGGTCCCCAGCCCAGGACCCTTTTCCATTTGCCTCAGTGGAAAGCCCTCTATCAATAACACCTCCAGCTCTGCAGGGTCAAAGTGTCTATCCTCTGGGTAGGTCATCGGTATCTGATTAGTGATGGTCCTAGATGTCAGACCCCCGCCGATCAGCTGAGAAGGCACCGGCGCTCGCAGTAGTGTCTAGCGTGGCCTAGGCCATGTGACAATACCTTTATCAGTCACATGCGCCCTAGGTGCACTTCAATGGGGCTGAGCTGTGATACCAAGCGTACGGCACTGTGCTTGGTGAGCTGAGAGACGGCTGAGGCACTCCTGCGAGCACTGGGGTCCTAGATGTCAGACCCCCACCGATCAGATACTGATGACCTATCCAGAGCATAACCCTTTTCAGTGTGGCCATGAATTAATTCCTAGGTGAGCAGAAGGTCGATCACAGTTGACTGTTACAGAAACACCCACTTGTAGACAATATACTGTATATTCACTGTATTATATGCTTATGCAGCTTCATATTTTACGGCAGAAGGCTCTGTCCCCGCGGTGGAGTACAGGGCTGCTCTTGTAGAAAATACAAATGGTCCTGGTTTTGCTCTAGCGGAGCATTCGCGTCACTTCACTAAGTTCAGCTGAAAGAGTCATGGGAAATAAGACCTACTTCTCAAGGTCACCTCTAATGGGGTTCATACTAAGCAAAGTGCACATCTATATACAAGACGCAGCAACTAAAGCAAATACCGGTAGTTAATTTTCACACACGGAGTCTTCTGTTAACAGAATTTGGTGCGGGTGGATGCTGCTGTCCAGGAGAAGAAGGAGCGGGGAGTCAGCGCCGGGAAGGTCTGGACAAGTGGGGAGTTGCCAAAATGCCCCCGTTCTTGCACAACCTCTTTAAGGGTATGTTATTTTAAGATATTTTAATGGTATGTTCACGCAGCATTTCTTAAAGACGACTTCTGCACATTTTCTATGCAGAAATCCATGTTACCAAAATGCTTAAAAGGGTTTTCTGGTTACATATAAAATATAATAAATAACGCTGGCATGTCAGATGATGAAGTTCTGAGCGCATTTTGAGTCCTCCAGCGTAATTGTGATCTGTGACCTGCACGCTGTGTTTACATCCTGGTGTAAGACTCACAGGACTGTCTGTAGCATCAGGTCTCTGTCTCTCCTTCCCCTCCCAGCAAAAACATCCCAGATCCAAGCCTGCTTGAAGTTCTGCTGGGAAATCCTGCCCTAAGACCCAGCATCACGTCTACAAGGCAGGGTCGAGGAGAATGGGCAGAACACCGCCCTAAGAGGCAAGGTAATTGATTATGTGCGGACAGGGCAGAGCCTTACCACGCCTTAGATGTCCACGTGATGTCATCAGGATAGGGAACCAAGACAGTGAAAAATGTGGCGTGACACTAATGGAGTGCAGGAAAACGGGGAATTAAAGATAAACCATCACTAACTGAAAACTTGTCGTTTACTGTCATTAGATGCTGGAAATTGCTAAACCCTTTAACCCTTTATTTATTTAGATATCACTCACATTACTTACTCACTGTTCCCGAGAGGGGGGGCCACACTATCTAAATTCCCTATCAGTATGTCTTTGAAGACACAGTTCCTGGAGGAAGCCAACGCATCCACGGGGAGAACATACAAACTCCATGTAGATGTTGTTCTTGGTGAGATTTGAACCTAGAACCTCGGCAGTATAGGGTGCTGACCCCTGAGCCACAGTATTGCCCCGTTAAAGGGGTTCTATATTGACGATCCATCCTCAGGACGGGTCCTGAATATCAGATTGGCAGAGTGCTCAGACCACCTCCTAGGCCGTGACGTCACCATACATCGGTCACGTGGCCTAGGTGCAGATGCAATACCAAGAACAGCTGCTATCAAGAGCTCCGGCCTCTTCAAACAGCTGATTGGGGGGGTGCAAGGAGTCAGACCCCCGCCAATCTTATATCCCGAGGATAGGTCATCAATATCAATTCCTGGGTAACCCTTTATTTTAAATGGAATATTCCAGTGTACGGAGTTAAAATCCACTTCATGGAAAAAAACACACTGAACGTGTCACTTCTTGGGGCAGTTTCCTTGTAGTAACGTTAGTGGCGGGTCTGACCGTATGGGGCGGAATCTGCAGGCATGAAATCCGCACAGGGTGTATTGGCTGTAGATTTTACAGTAACAGCCTATCGGATCAGATTGAAATAAATCTGACCCAAATGCAGCATAAGAAACCGCCGAGGAACTGATCTGCCGTGCGGATTACCGGACTGAAGCCCCATTTGTTTCCTTAATCGCTACAACTGGATGATTTCCTAAGCAGCTCCTTGTGACAAGTGCCGAGCAAATCATTTCACCTGATTGAACAAAGAGGAGATTCGGCAAAATGGCACAAGACTGCGGAGGTCATGCTGGAGCCGACATACAATTAAATTACATTGTGACTGGAGTCATGTGTCTGAACTGCCTGTCTAGACCAAGTGTTACACTGTGCACATTCATCGAAGGGTTAATGTGCAGACACTCTTTATTACCCATAATGCACGGCCGTGTAATACGTGGTCTCTGGATCCTCCAGCTATTTG
The DNA here is from genome assembly GCA_033119425.1 of Bufotes viridis. Classification (NCBI taxonomy): domain Eukaryota; kingdom Metazoa; phylum Chordata; class Amphibia; order Anura; family Bufonidae; genus Bufotes; species Bufotes viridis. The sequence continues at coordinate 181,568,886 of CM065594.1, read as the reverse complement.
CACTGTATTCAGCATAAGCGGTCAGTCAGTCAATCACTTGAAACGCGTCAGTATTAATGTCATGTTTTAAAAAAATGGCAGGTAACGTGTTCATATCCGTTATCAAATGCTTGAATGAGAATCTTCATCGGTAGGGTAGCCCTATGAGACCCCAGCCAAACACACTGCAAGGGCTTATGCACACAGGTTTGCGGTCAGCAAATCGCAGATCCGTAAAACGCAGACACCGGCCGAGTGCATGCTGACATTTATTTATTTTTTACTACTGCAGTAATGTACTTTCCTTGTCCGCTGCAAGGCCGCAGAAGGGACTCACGGGTGTGCACATCATTTGTTTCCCCACTGAGATGGATGGGTCCCCATCCGACCTGCAAAAAACGCAGATCGGATGCGGACAAAAACTGCGGCCGTGGGCATGAGCCGTAAAACACACAGTCTGCTGTAAATGCTGCTGTCAGTAGTGGACTGTGGTGTGCCAAAGTGTTTAGAGCAGAGGGTTTGTTTCTATGTACAACTGGATAGACATAAGATAGGACTCATTTCGATGGCCATAATAAAGCTACATTTTAGTAGTCCGATGTCTTCTGCTAACAGCACCGTATGGAAGGATCAGACCCGCTGGTATGCTGGGGCTCTCATTAAACCTGTGGTTGAAGTGGGACGTTACCACTGATCGGAGAGGAGGAACGTTCATTCCCGATCACTTCCCACTCTTTAGATGCATTTACATGCAGTAATGATCACTTCTGTAGAGGGATGAATGATCGTTACTACAGTCATTCGTCCCCATTCAGTTGCACTGTATGTAGTTGTCTCAATAAGGACCATTTATACAGGCTGACAGCGTCACCACTGATCGGAGATGAGGAACGTTCGTTCCCGATCACTTCCCACTCTTTAGATGCATTTACATGCAGTAATGATCACTTCTGTAGAGGGATGAATGATCGTTACTACAGTCATTTGTCCCCATTCAGTTGCACTGTATGTAGTTGTCTCAATAAGAACCATTTATACAGGCTGACAGCGTCACCACTGATCGGAGATGAGGAACATTCGTTCCCCATCACTGCCCATTATTTAGATGCATTTACATGCAGTAATGATCACTTCTGTAGGAGGATGAATGATCGTTACTACAGTCATTCATCCCCATTCAGTTGCACTGTATGTAGTTGTCTCAATAAGGACCATTTATACAGGCTGACAGCATCACCACTGATCGGAGATGAGGAACGTTCGTTCCCCATCACTGCCCATTCTTTAGATGCATTTACATGCAGTAATGATCACTTCTGTAGAGGGATGAATGATCGTTACTACAGTCATTCATCCCCATACAGTTGCACTGTATGTAGTTGTCTCAATAAGGACCATTTATACAGGCTGACAGCGTCACCACTGATCGGAGATGAGGAACGTTCGTTCCCCATCACTGCCCATTCTTTAGATGCATTTACATGCAGTAATGATCACTTCTGTAGAGGGATGAATGATCATTACTACAGTCATTCGTCCCCATACAGTTGCACTGTATGTAGTTGTCTCAATAAGGACCATTTATACAGGCTGACAGCGTCACCACTGATCGGAGATGAGGAACGTTCGTTCCCCATCACTGCCCATTCTTTAGATGCATTTACATGCAGTAATGATCACTTCTGTAGAGGGATGAATGATCGTTACTACAGTCATTCGTCCCCATACTGTTGCACTGTATGTAGTTGTCTCAATAAGGACCATTTATACAGGCTGACAGTGTCACCACTGATCGGAGATGAGGAACGTTCGTTCCCCATCACTGCCCATTTGTTAGATGCATTTACATGCAGTAATGATCACTTCTGTAGAGGGATGAATGATCATTACTACAGTCATTCGTCCCCATACAGTTGCACTGTATGTAGTAGTCTCAATAAGGACCATTTATACAGGCTGACAGCGTCACCAATGATCGGAGATGAGGAACGTTCGTTCCCCATCACTGCCCATTTGTTAGATGCATTTACATGCAGTAATGATCACTTCTGTAGAGGGATGAATGATCGTTACCACAGTCATTCGTCCCCATACAGTTGCACTGTATGTAATTGTCTGAATAAGGACCATTTATACAGGCTGACAGCGTCACCACTGATCGGAAATAAGGAACGGTCATTTCCCATCACTGCCCATTCTTTAGATCCATTTACATGCAGTAATGATCACTTCTGTAGAGGGATGAATGATCGTTACTACAGTCATTCTTCCCCATACAGTTGCACATAGAGCAATGTGCTGCTGAAAAACAAGAATTTGAAAGATGTAATCACCTAATGGTCATACAAACATCATTTCCAATAATTGGCCCGATAATTGACCCCTGTAAAAGGGCTGTAAAGACGTATTTAGACGCGCCAAGCAGCAGCAGACTGTCAGGAAGGAAGCGTTCCATCCCGACAGTTGGCTGCTCGTTCAGTGCGGGTGAAGTTCTGCATTTACAGGCAGGGGTCTCCTCCACAGTATGAGGACAAGGGATGGCTATTATGATAGCTGGTCCTCATACAATTACATTGTTTCTCGGCGGCAGATCACTGTTTTAACGGAAAAACGTTTGTTTCCGATAATCTGCTTGTGTAAATCCACCTTAAAGGCTATGTACACCTTTGGGGGCAATTTTTCTATTATTGAACTGTCCTCATTTCGAGTTAAAAATAATCTTTTAAATTGGTCTTTATAAAAAAAAATATGGCATCCTTTTTTCTGTACAGAGCTGACATGCTCTAGTAGCACCCTTTGGATTTTCTGTCTTTTCCGTTGGACCAGGAGCAGACGGACTCCTTATCTCTGCTCTCTGACATTATTAACACTCATTATAGCTCAGTCCTTATCTTACTGATAAGAATATGGCTTAAATAAGTGTTTATGACCTCTCAATAGTTTAGAAATAAGAGTTATTAGATGAGCGGCGCAAAGTGAAAATCACAGCTAGAAAAACAGTCAACACTTTGTGAGGCCAATTGAAAAAAAGATTTTTAGCCAAAAATGAGTAACATGCAGTCATTGCCTCCGAAAGTGTACATAGCCTTTAACCCTGGGTTCAGACCTGAGCGTTTCTGAGACGCGCGTTTCACGCGCGTTTTTGGCAATAGTAAACGCGCGTTTGACGTGCGTTTGTGTGATTGACTGCAGTGTTGTCCAATGACCAAATATCCCTGTCTATATGAAGTTTGGCCAATCAGAGCTGGGGTTTGGCCTTTCCAGCATGTTGCAAATTCATAAACGCGCGTTCGAACGCGCGTTTTCAGTGTCAAAAATGCGCAAATTACAAGCTTTGCGCGTTCCCATTGAAGTCTATGGGACAAAACGCGCGACAAACGCCCAAAAAAAGCTGTAAAACGCGAAAATGTGAACCAGTCCCCTAGGGAAGCATTGGTTTGCATCGGTTATGCGTTTTACAGCGCGTTTGAACGTGCTGTAAAACGCGCAAGTGTGAACTTAGGGTAAGGCGATAGACAGAACAATGGAGTAGCTGCTTACTGTTTTAAAGTGCCGCTTGGTGATGTAATTTGGGGCGACCCATGAGTACCACGGTGAACACTCGATATAAGAGGTTCTGGAACCTCTTCTTATACACTTGGCTCCATATTTTGTACTTACACCCTGTATTATAGCACATAGCTCCATTCACATTTCTGCTGGTTGCTACTGGAACCAGTCATCAGCTTGTCAACAATATAATAAAATACAATGTAAATTATCCCGCTTGTCACATCAGAAATACTAAATGATACTCACCCCCAAATCCGAAACATGAGGTGCCTCTATGATCGGGAGATCTGAACAGTTCCTGAGCTTGTAGATCCAATAGTGTTTTGCTGTGCAAATAAAATTCCAGGGGAGGGAGGAACCTACGCCCAGTATAAAAAATATCATGTACGTCCCATTATAGTGGTCCACCGGCTTACGAGCATAGTCATTGCTTATTTGGTGCTCTCCTAGGAGACGTTCCTCTTCATCTGAATGACTGGTGTCCAGCGGCCCATAGTGAGAGTTTGTGCTGCTTGACGGGTCCTCTGACACTGTAAAAAATGTATTTATTACGATAAATATCTATTCAAACACCAAAACCAGCCATCAGGTAAGAAGAACACCTCCACTAATTCATGGACATGGGACCACCCTTCTCCTGGTCAGTCTGAAACTAAGTCCCCCATGTGTCTGTCCCCCATTGACTTTCAATGGTGTTCATGACTTCATGGCTATATAAGACATAATACAACCGGATCCGTTCATGACAGATGCATGCGTTTGTATTACTGTAAACGAAGCGTTTTTGCAGATCCGCAAAAACCGCTAGTGTGAAAGTAGCCTTACACGTATCAGTCCTGGCATTCAGGCTGATAGACCTAGACCAGTGATGGGCAACGTGCGGCTCTCCAGCTGTTGCAGAACTACAACTCCAAGCATGCAAAGCCTGTCTATAGCTATCAGCCTACTGCAGGGCATGGTGGGAGTTGTAGTTTAGCAACAGCTGGAGAGCCGCACTTTGCCCATCACTGACCTAGACTAACACATTGTAACAAGCTCATCTGCTCTGGGAACCTTTGAATCCCTACCTGTGGACAGGGGATACATTTGTATTGTGAGACCCTTTAAAGGGAACCTGTCACATCGCTTTATCATGCCGGCCCACCATTATGCAAAAATAGAGGACTTCATAGTCTTTTCAAAAACGCCCGACTGTTTGTCAAAAAGCTAAATGCTCTATGTTAATAACCTGTGAAGAGATATGTGGGCGTTCCCCCTGTTCAGAAGAGTCATGCTACCCAATGTCCAAGCCTACCCTTCATTCTTGATATCCCCCAGACCCCCGTAATCACCCTCAAGTTCCACACCAAATCATGTGCCATTCCTAGTGCAGGGATGGGCAAACTGCGTCTCTCCATGCTGGGAGTTGTAGTTTTGCAACAGCTGGAGAGCCGCAGTTTGCCCATCCCTGGCCTAGTGTCACCCAGCGCAGCAAGGTGAGGACATCTCAGGTGTAATGGAAAACATGTCTACTACACGGTAACCAAAGTCAAAGGTTTTTATTGGTCGCCGTCCAGGCCCTGAGACCCCTCTTAAACTAAGGGTCAGAAGCACTCAGTTGGGCGCAGTGCCCCTTACGCTCTGACTATGAAGACTATGTTGATCCGATTTAAAAATCCGCATGCGGGTCACATTACGCAGCAGAATGTTACTGCAGTGTGGATGAGATTACAGGAGCAGAAATACAAAAACTAAACTGAAAAAAAAACATAAACCAAAGCAGTTGACGAGACCCCCAGTGACTAGGAGTCAGTTTGGTTTCCGTTCAGGCGCCTACTTTTTACCTGGACTTTTTTATCAGCTGTTCTTTTTTTTTTTTTCCGGAATCTGCGATGGGTGCCCTAAGACAGTTTATGTTTAGGGACCTTTTTATACCTGCCCCTCTACCATATACTAGTGTTTTATCCCACCAGCCAATGTAAGGGTACCACCACACAGAGCAGTTGTTGGATGTTCGGGACGTGGCGGTGCTGCGGTCGAGTGCAGCGCGGCCATTTATGACGCAGCTGCCTCCTATTTATCTGATGAAGACCGCACCGTACAGTCTGCATTGGTAATTGCAGTACGGTATTCAACGTGCTGTGTGTAGTGTTGAGCGAACTTGTTTTTTTAAGTTCTGCGTCCAAAGTTCAGGTTCGGGTTCTCGAAGAATCCCGTTATGGATTCCAAATTCGGTTATGGTCCGTGGTAGTTCTTTGGACGCAGAACTTAAAACACAAGTTCGCTCAACACTAGCTGTGCGGCATTTAAAGGGGTTGTCCCATCTCACTAGGATATGTCCCCAATGTCTGATAGGTGCAGGTCCCCGCATCTATCTTTAGAACGGAGCCTGCAAAGTGAAGGAGAGCACACCGCGCATGCGCAGACACCCTCCATTCATTTCAATGGGAGTGCCGAAAACAGCCATGCGCTGGCTCGGCTATTTCCGCCAGCTCCACAGAAGTAAATGTAGCCGTGCTCGCTCAGCTGTTTTTAGCACTCCCATAGGGATTAATGGAGGGTAGCCATGCATGCCCGGTCCACTCTCCTTCACATTGCAGGTGTCCTCCTAGAGATGGGTTCCAGTCCCAGAGGTGGGGGGCATATCCTAGCGAACCCCTTTAACAATGGCCAATGCAGTCTTCATTAGTAGTGTTGAGCGAACTTGTGTTTTTTTAAGTTCTGCGCTCAAAGTTCGGGTTATCGAAGAATCTCGTTATGGATTCCAAATTCCGTTATGGTCCGTGGTAGCGGAATCCATAACGGGATCCTTCGATAACCCAAACTTTGAGCGCAGAACTTAAAACATGAGTTCGCTCAACACTAGTCATTAGTTAAATAAGAGTCAACTACGGTCTAATTTGCCACATGGCACTCGACCCGCGCTCCAAACACCCCGTGACAGCGCCGTGTCGCCGTACCCTACGAAATAATCACTTAGAAAAGCTGTGGTGGTCCAAAAAAATAGAAAGTAAGCAGCACCTGAAGGGGTTTCATACTGCCTTCCCTCAGGAATACATTGCTCTATGAATGTGCTCAGTAACAAGAACTACTAAATAGGCAGAGTCCCCCTGGCATCACCATGGGGCACACAAGCGTCTGAGAGAGTGTCAGCTGCTGCTAGAAGTGATGGTGCTGATCAGTCCGCCACCGCTGCCCGGCACACAGACCGCTCACATGGTCTGCACCGGTGAGGCAGGGGTTAAGTATGCGCCCCGGTACTTACTGATTGAGAGGACTCATACATCCGGGGACCGGCTATGTACTGGCTGCTGCTCGTCTACCTACCGGCCTCCCATAACCTACTCCTTCCTGTTTTCCTGCGGGCTGGGCGGGGAGAGGCGGCTGGTGCGGCCCCGCTCATCTGCAGTCTCATGACGCGCAGGAAGCCGCGCTGTCACAGGCGGAGTGCGACATTCCCTGCCACCTGTGTCACCTTTCATCTGCCATTGGTGAGGGGCCCCGGTTATTTCATAAAGACACACGAGCGCCCACATAGGGTCATCATGGTCACACTTGCTTTTTTTTTTTTTTTTTTTTTTGCTGGGTTGGAAAAACGTCGCAGTGAATGTCGTGAATTTGTTCACAAGGCGGATTTCTCAGAGACAAATGGCATCTGTCATGTCCAGGGTTGTCACCTTTCCCAACAACAAAAAAGGGTGTGTGGTGGGGGCTGGCATTCTGTGGCTCCCAGGAATAGTAACAATACCTCCCAACTTTTGAAAAGAATGAAGAGGGACACGGTGTGTGGCGAAGTGCGCCGCGGAAAATGTTTTCTTCCCTAGGCCACGCCTCTAACTCCGCCCAAAACATAACTAAACACCTAATCCCACCCAGTCCCCTAAATGCCCCCACATAGTAATTATTCCCCATCTCTTGGGAAAGAGAAAGACATTTGGGGTGTGGGGCGGGGACAGAATGACAAGAGGGGGAAGAGAATGACATGGGGGGGAAAAGAATGACATATGGGGGGAGAGAATGACATGGGGGGAGAATAACATGGAGGGGGGGGGAGAATGACATGTGGGGGAAGAGAGAACTGGCATTAGTTAAAGGGGTTCTGCAGTTTATTTAAACTGATCGGCAGGGGTCCGACACCTGGGACCCTCGCCGATCAGCTGTTTGAGAAGGCAGCGGCACTGGCAGTAGCGCCTCGGCCTTCTCGCTGTTTACCGCAGGCGCAGTGACGTCAGGACTAGTATCACTGGCCTTGCCGGGGTTAAGCCCTGTTCACTTGAATGAAGCTTAGCCTCGCCCAAGCCAATGATAGTAGTCGTGACGTCACTGCGAGAAGGCTGAGGCGCTACTGCCAGTGCCGCTGCCTTCTCAAACAGCTAATTGGCGGGGGTCCCGGGTGTCGGACCCCTGCCGATCAGTTTAAATAAACTGCAGAACCCCTTTAATATGGCAGATCATATGGGGGGGGCAGCAAACTTTTCTTTTGCCTAAGGCGGCAAAAATCCTTGCACCGGCCCTGGTCAGTGATGATCCGTTAAGCTGTCCGTGAAGGTTCGGTGTTGGGTCTGTGTGTCTGTTGTTTGCTGTCCGTGTTGCATCCGTGTTACACTGAACAGCGGGAAAAAAAATAATTTTCAAAGCATCTCTTCCTAATGATCCGTGAAACACAGATGCAACACGGATGGCATCCATGGTTTTCACAGACCCATAGACTATAATGGGCGTGATGGATCCGTGAACACGGACAATAGAGCGTGCAGCCATGCTAAAAACACAGACCCACGGACCGTGCTAAAACACTGATGTGTGAATACACACATGAATGGGGACGTGTGCGGTCTGTGAAAAACACATACAGCAGACTGACGTGTGAATGAGGCTTTAGGTTTTACTTTTAACCATGGATCTTAGTATAACCCCATACCTATCACCTGTCACTGCTGGGAGTTCTGCACACTAATAAGAGCCTGCAGCAATCACCGTGCCTTCTGCTGCCAACACATGACACCCACCTAATACAGGAAGAACCCACCAGCTTCACATTATTGTGCAGCGCCCCTTTTCCACAGAGCATGACGGTAAAAACTACACTTCCCAGCAAGCTTTGCTCTTCTTACGTCTTACTGTCCCCCATAACAGTGTGTCCTCCGCAGATCCCCCATAACAGTGCATCCTCCGCAGATCCCCCATAACAGTCTGTCCTCCACAGATTCCCCATAACAGTGTGTCCTCCGCAGATCCCCCATAACAGTGCATCCTCCGCAGATCCCCCATAACAGTCTGTCCTCCACAGATCCCCCATAACAGTGTGTCCTCCGCAGATCCCGCATAACAGTGCGTCATCCACAGATCCCCCATAACTGTGCGTCATCCGCAGATCCCCCATAACAGTGCGTCCTCCGCAGATCCCGCATAACAGTGCGTCATCCACAGATCCCCCATAACAGTGCGTCCTCCGCAGATCCCCCATAACAGTGCGTCCTCCGCAGATCCCCCATACCAGTGCATCATTCATAGATCTCCCCTATTATAAGGCCTCATGCACACGAACGTGTGCAGCCCGTGCTGCATGCCGCAAATTGCGGCCCACAATGCTCGGGGCACCGGCCGTGGGGCAGCCGCAGCGGATCGCGGACCCATTCACTTGAATGGGTCCGCGATCTGCCTGTTCCGCAAAAAGATAGGACATGTTCTATCTTTTTGCGGGACGGAAGTACGGAACGGAACCCCGCGGAAGCACTCCGTAGTGCTTCCGTAGTGTTCCGTTCCGTCATTCCATTCCGCACCGTTCCACATCTCCGGATTTGCGGACCCATTGAAATGAATGGGTCCGCATCCGTGATGCGGAATGGCCACAGAACGGTGCCCGTGTATTGCGGATCCGCAAGTGCGGTCCGCAATACGGGCACGGGGCGCACACGTTCGTGTGCATGAGGCCTAAGAGTGTGTGTCCTGATGGCACAGATCCAGTTGAAATCGGAACATGTGGGGCTGCAGACACCTGGGCATCGGGGTTTGGATTTGGACCATGGTCCGCCTTTTCGGTACACCTGGTCTAGGGACTATATGGAGCACAATTAGGGAGGTGGTGCTGTGTGAGAAGGGAATACCTGGAGGGGACAGCACCCAAAAAGGGATGTAGAGGAGGCCCATGCCGTATTATTACAGGGACCAAGCCCTGCCCCCTGCTGGAGGGAAATGGAAGGCAGCCCGCTGTGATCAGAAAGATGGAGAAAACATTCACTCATCAATAAGCATGGACGAGCAGAAGTATGATAAGTCACCAGCAATATTTATTCATCAAGAAGTGGAGGTGGACCAGAGATGTTACCTGGTCTATTACAGTCCATTAGAAAGTCTCCATGGCAAAGTGATGATGGATTGTGCAGGAATTTGGAATCTGGAGAAGGGATACCCGTTATCAGGTACCAGTTGTAGGAAGTAATGTCAGGTCCCAAGGCCTGGAGGAAGCCGTGCAGATCAGATGAGTCTTGTAGGCCTTGTAGATGCAGAGGGCGAAAGTGTGTCCTCTAGGCATCGACCGATTATCGGATTTACCGATATTATCGGCCGATATTCAGGATTATCGGTATCTGCATCTATCTTGCCGATAACGAATCGCGAACATGGATTGTGCTGCTGTCAGTGCGATCCATGTTCGCTCAGCAGCACAGGGGAGAAGAAAGCAGTGTCCCCCTCCTGCGCCACCAATGAAGTTTACTCACTCATTAATTCAAATACAGGAGGCGGGTGAATCATACAGCCGCACCCGACCTCTATGAGAGGAAGCTGCGATCCGTGGTAGTTAACCCCTGCCACACCTGAGAGTTATCTTCATTGGTGGCGCAGTCCTCCCTCCCCCCAGTATTAAAAACATTGGTGGCGCAGTGTGCCCTCTCACCACCCCCCAGTATTAAAAACATTGGTGGCGCAGTCCGCCCCCCAAGTATTAAAAACATTGGTGGTGCAGTGCACCCCCCCAACTCCCAGTATTAAAAACATTGGTGGCAGTGGCCACAGGATCCCCTCCCCCCCCCCCCTCTTCTTTGGTGGCAGTGGTAGGTTCTGGTCGGAGCCCCAGCAGTGTAATCCTGCGGCTCCGAACGGTTACCATGGCAGCCAGGACGCTACTGAAGCCCTGGCTGCCATGGTAAGCTCCCTGCTGCTGTGTGCACTATGCACAGTGCAGCAGGGAGAGTGTGTGATCCCATTCACCCTAATAGAGCTCTATTAGGGTGAATAGGACAAGGGTTCTAGTCCCTAAGGGGGCTAATAGTTAATAAACAGTAAAAAAAAAACACCAAAAGATTAAGTATAAATATTTAATCTAATCTATATATATATAATGGCATTTCTTCATTTAATAGCAGATTTGTGTAGGAATTTTTTTTTTTCTAAAATGAAAAAATATCACAGCACAATATCATAGCACAGAATATCGGTATAAATTATCGGCTTGAAAGTTCACAGATTATTGATATCGGCTCTAAAAAAATCAATATCGGTCGATCCCTAGTGTCCTCCACCTGCAGGTGATGTTCTTCAGGTAAGTGGTAGGTGGACATAAGGCAGCCTGGCAGATGTCTCCACTGATGCAGTCCACAAGTCTTTTTTTTTTTTTTTTTTTTTTGAGGCGATGAAGAGGAGAATTTTTGCAGATTAGGAGGTCCAGGGACTGACCCAGGTTCTACTCGGGGGGTTCAGGTGGTAGTCCAGCCCCAAAACTAAGACTCATGGTGGTAACTGTGGTCTGTGTGGTGCTGCACACGTATCGGTCTTGTCTTTGGTGTTTATGTGCATGAAGTTGGATGGTGATGAAGATGGAGTCTTCCCATAGGTGGGAATCTGAAAAACAAATATAGATATGAACAGATGTAGCAGAGCTTAAAGGGTATACCGGTGCGGTGAAAAGCTGGTCTGATGGGCTACTCATCTCAGAAAACAGTCAGGGATGTTACTCACCTCCCCAATGTGATGACACCCAGACCGCTCTGCACCCCACCTCCTGCTTGTGTACCCGACATGGCTGGAAATGGGTGGAAATGCCACTGTGCTAGTCATTGGATGATGGGAGTGATTGGTGGAGCGGCATTCCCATCTATTTCCTGCCGTGTCGAGTCCACAAGCAAGAAGTGGAGAGCAGCGGGGCCCGGGCCCGTCAGACCAGGAGCCTTTATTGTTCTCAGACATTCCCAGCCCATCAGGCCGGCTTTTCATGGCTCCGGAATACCCCTTTAATGTCTTATTGAGGTCTTTGTGGCTGCACGGTTATAACGCTCTGTGTTAGGACGTCTGTGGATCTTTTCTATTACAGTGTGAAATATTTATGGAGGAAAATGTCTTTAATCCACAATTGGATTTGGTGGGAAAATGATGGAAATTTTGCTGCATGTAAAAGTCACTTACCTGGGAAAACGCCAAAGACTCTTACAGCAATTTTCACGCCCCCTCGGCGCCCTGTGCAGTTTTCTTCTGTCTTGGTGGTATTGACAGAAGATAAAGATGATGTTTTTGGAGCCGCTAAAAGCAGTCCCTGCGGCACAGGGGACAGCGGTGGCTGTTTTGGAGCCACTGGGTGATGCAGGCCTGGTGGTACAAGTGGCCGCAGGGCAGGGATGTCACCTGCTCACCCCGGATGAAATCAGTGAGGCAGATGACACAGGACTGTTTCTCCTCTGCATTGATGGTCCTTGCAGGGAGGTCTCCAATTTGCGCGGCCCTGGAGCTCGGTGGAGGCTGGTGGGGCACACCCAATGGAGTCAGTGTTGGGGGCTCTGGCAGTGGTATGGCCTGAGGTCTCATGGTGCCCGTCCTCTGCAGCTGTATTAAGATGTTATAATGGCGCTCTGCAGAGTGTATGGGAGACCTCCTGGGTGGCTGTATCTCCCTGGTCCTGCGGCTCGGTGGTATGGGCCAAGCAAAGTGGAACTCAGGGGTGGTGAGCCCAGCACTCTCCCGGCTGCTCGCCCCAGATGGTCGGGGGTCTTGGGCCGGCGCAGGTGTTATTGGAATGGGCCGAGCAAAGTGGAACTCAGGGGTGGTGGGCCCAGCACTCTCCCAGCTGCTCGCCCCAGATGGTCGGGGGTCTTGGGCCGGCGCAGGTGTTATTGGAGAACGGCTCCTCTATCTGGCAGATGGTATTTGCCGAGGTGGAGCCCTGGTCCTGGAGACATTAAGATGTTGCCTGTCTCTCCCAGATGTTCTCTGAGCTGATCTTAATCGCTCTCGGAGGATAGTCTGACCTAAAAGAGCGAAGAAATGAAGAAGAATGGAAGTATTTCCAGTATAGGATTGATATAGAGTCATATAGACCATAGACACAATGTTCAGGAGGGGACCTTACTGACTTCTATGGGAGAGTTTTCTAGGCCTGCTCTGTGACCTGTGCAGAGGTCACTGTACAGGGAAAGAAGAGATAAGCTCTGACAATCACCTGGTGGATCCTGTCTTATCTGTCATCCTAATCCTGCCTGTAATCATATCACTTCTGATAAGCAGATAACTGCAGTAAAGTAGCCTGTACAGACCAAGAAGCGGCACCTATTATGAGGCTCACTGGACAGTGCGAAAACTGCAGGAATTTATGGTTTTCATTTAAATATAAATAGTGACATAGAAAATTTGGAAATATCACCAAAAATTCTTTAAAATGTTAAACATAAAAACGTGATTTAAACAATAGGTCATTTTCTGGAGACACATTTCCATTAAGACTAACAGTTCTGTCTTGAGATGTTCCTCCACTTTCTGCACCTCCCCCTTCCCTGAAGCGAGACTGAGACATTTTTGGGACTGTTTCTCCATTAATGATTGTGGCTTAAATCAGCTAGACAGGCGAACCACGTCACCCACCTTACATATTGTGAGTGAATGGTGTCAAAATTAAAAATGTCTCAAAATATGTGAGTAAGCTCCGAAAAGTCACGATCCCTATTTTTGACATTTCTAAAGCCAGAATTATGGCGTGCAGACCCCCTCCCCCTTCAACATCTCAATGTTCACCCCTTAAACATCTCAGTTATCACCAGATGACATAGCTGCACCCATGTGTCCTGTTGGAGGTTAGACTAGTTGTCCCCTCTACAGATAATGAAATCTCAGTCTGCCCAACTCTTCTTCAGAGTCACTTACCCTGGTTCTCGGGGTGACGGTGCCAGGCATCATTATCCTCATTCAGTTGTCGTAGTTCCCTGGATCCCATTTCTGGTTTCCAGAGCTGGACCTCTGTAGATGAGGCAAATGGTCTCAAGTGGCCCCGATGTTATTGGGCCTTGAGGAGAAAACCAATGGAGAAAGGAAGCAAACACTAGAAAAAAAACTCTAGCTCTCTCTTCCGGAGCCAATATTAAGTTACTGCCAAGGTGTGAACTCAAGAAAATGGCGCTGAGCTGACTGTGCAGAGGTGTTTTCTAGGTTCCTGGACATTGTGTGATATCATAGAGAGGAACCTGTTGTAGATCACTGCTCTGTGACATCACCACAGCCTGGCCGCCATGTTGCTTCCTGCCAACTGCTCAGCATCTTCAATGGTTGTCATCTCCTCTAGATTATTAGTCTTTTATTTTTGTATTTTCTCATATTTTATTAAACTTTTTCTTCTTTTTGGATCCCCTCCCGGCTTTGTCTGTAGGGAAACCGCATCATGAAGTTTATGTGTGTACAATAGTGGCGGAAAAAAGTCACAGATTGTGGCACATGCTGTATTTACAACAGGGCTCGACAAATCCCAGTCGCCATGGCGACCAGGAATTTGGTCCTAGCACCTGGGTATTTGTCAGCCTGTTTGAAAAGGTGGCCGGGCGCAGGGTCGGCGCATCCTAGGAGCGCCGGCCCCCGTCATGCTGCAGCCGCCCGAGCGCTCTATAGAGAGCCTCAGGCGGCTGCAGCCGGCTGCAGCACTGCGTGGGCTGGGGCATCCATGAGAGCACAGCATGAAGAGAGGGACTGACAGGAGGGAAGCTCTCAGCGCTCCCTCCTGTCACTCCCTCCTGTCACTCCCTCATTGTAGCGTGGCTGAGCCCTGTATGGTCCGTGGGTACAGGGAGCACCTGTCTCCTGTACCCGGGCGTACTGACATGAAGTGCGCACACAGTGTGCACTTCCTGTCAGTCTGCCCGGGTACAGGAAACTAAAGCTCCTGTACCCGTGGAGCATACAGAGACTGACAAGGGGGGGAAAGATAATGATAAGGTGGGGAAAGATAATGACAAGGGGGGGAAAGATAATGACAAGAAGGGGGGAAGTGAATGACGAGGGGAAAAGATAATGACAAGGGGGGAAAGATAATGACAAGAAGGGGGGAAGTGAGTGACGAGGGGGAAAGATAATGACAAGAAGGGGGAAGTGAATGACGAGGGGAAAGATAATGACAAGAAGGGGGAAAGATAATGACAAGAGGGGGAAAGATAATGACAAGAGGGGGAAAGATAATGACAAGAAGGGGGGAAGTGAATGACGAGGGGGAAAGATAATGACAAGAAGGGGGAAAGATAATGACAAGAAGGGGGAAAGATAATGACAAGAGGGGGAAAGATAATGACAAGAAGGGGGAAAGTGAATGACGAGGGGGAAAGATAATGACAAGAAGGGGAAATATAATGACAAGAAGGGGGAAAGATAATGACAAGAAGGGGGAAAGATAATGACAAGAGGGGAAAGATAATGACAAGAGGGGGGAAGTGAATGACAAGGGGGGGGGGGAGAAAGTGAATGACAAGAGAGGGAAAGAGAATGACAAGAAGGGGGGGGAGATAATGACAGGAGGGGGAAAGATAATGACAAGAGGGGGAAAGATAATGACAAGAAGGGGGAAAGATAATGACAAGAGGGGGAAAGATAATGACAGGAGGGGGAAAGATAATGACAAGAAGGGGGGGAGATAATGACAGGAGGGGGAAAGATAATGACAAGAGGGGGAAAGATAATGACAAGGGGGGGGGGAGTGAATGACAAGAGAGGGAAAGAGAATGACAAGAGGGGAAAGAGAATGACAAGAGGGGAAAGAGAATGACAAGAGGGGGAAAGTGAATGACAAGAGAGGGAGAGAGAATGACAAGAGGGGGAAAGAGAATGACAAGGGGGGAGAGAGAATGACAAGAGGGGGAAAGAGAATGACAAGAGGGGGAAAGAGAATGACAAGAGGGAGAGAGAGAATGACATGGGGGGAGAGAAAATGTAAAGGGGGAGAGAGAATGACAAGGGGGAGAGAGAGAATGACATGGGGGGAGAGAGAATGACAAGGGGGGAGAGAGAATGACAAGGGGGAGAGAGAATGACAAGAGGAGGAGAGAGAATGACAAGAGGAGGAGAGAGAATGACAAGAGGAGGAGAGAGAATGACAAGGGGGGAGAGAGAATGACAAGAGGGGGAGAGAGAATGACAAGAGGGGGAAAGAGCTGGGCATTGTAGTGATGCGGGGACTGCAGAGGCTGCGGCCAGCTGGGGGTTGTAGTGCTCAGTAAAATGTCATGGTGCCCGCTGTGTTTGTGCCCTCCGGACCCCTCTGCCCTCGCCTCCAGACCCCTCTGCCCTCGCCTCCGGACCCCTCTGCCCTCCCCTCCGGACCCTGTAATCCTTGTAAGGGTTTCCACATGTCATGGCGGACGCAAGGGGCGATCACTTGGACGCTGGCAGCGTCTGACGTGTCATATAACCTATTGAAGAGGGGAAGCATTATGGGGGGCCCTATATACTCGCACATTATGGGGGGCACTATGGAGAAGAGGGGAAGGAGCACTATAGGGGCATCTACTGTGGGCCCTATGTACTGGCATGCATTATTGGGGGGCTTTATGGAGAAGTGGGGGGGAGGAGCACTATGGGGGCATCTATTGCGGGCTTTGTGATGCAGCTCCGCATGGCTCCTAACTTTTTTAGCTGGCTCCTAGATTCCAAGGAAATTTGTCAAGCCCTGATTTACACCATCTAATCCAGCTCCTAGAGGGCGTAGAATTCAGTTTCTGGCGCACAGAGGGCCTGAGCTGTCTCTGATTTATTAGGAATCCTCGTCCTCTTCATATATCTGGTGCATCTGACGTAGGAATCTCCAGTCTGGATGAATCCGGGCACAGAGTCCCTTCCGCTCAGGACTGTGCAGTGTAGGCCCTCATTATGTCGCTGTATGGTGCTCTGTGGGGTTCATGTTACATAGAGAATACATTGGCTATATGGAGCGTGCCGCCATTTATTTTCAGTGGATTGAATGGGCGACCCCTTTATGCCACACACTGCAGGGCGCTGACATAGGAAATCCATCCCATCCCCATCTCTTAGTGCAGCTCACCAGTTCTTGGCCCCTCGCACGGATTCTGTGTGTAAACAGTTGACTCCAGCATCACGTCCATAGCAGTGAAAATGGCAGTGGAAAGCATTCAGCGCATGTGCAGACACAGCAGGAGCCCTGTATCTGCGCATGCGCTGAGTGCTCTGAGCCGACACAGAAGAGGACACAGCCGGGCACACGGGTAAATGACTTGGCCTCTTCCATCTTGATTGCTGTAGACGCGGCTGCTGCTGGCAGGGCTGGCGCCACCATTAGGTGAACTAGGCGTTCGCCTAGGGCGCCGGCCTAATGGGGGCACCGTGATGGGCCCCCTGTTTGGGACTGCAGTGCTGGGTGAGCGGCTCCAGCACCGTTACAGGGGGGCCAGGGGGTGGAGGTCCTTCTTAAATATGGCAGAGCAGGAACCTGCTTACCCTGATGGCAGGTGCCTGCTCTGCCAGTAAATTACCGGAGGAGAGGAGGAGGGCAGCAAGGAAGGCTGTTCTAGCAGCTCCCTACTCCTCCCTCTGTGATGCCGGGAGCCGTGATATGGCGTCATTCCGGCCCCGGCATACTAGAAGGCGCGCTGGAGGACAGAGGAGCTGCACCACATATTCCCCAGGGAGGTGAGTGTTTAAGTGTTTGACTGAGTGAGTGTCTGCCTGTGTGTGTTTGTCATTGAGTGAGTGTGTAAGTCTGTCAGTAAGTGTTGGTGTGTGTGTGTGTGTTTGTCAGTGAGTGAGTGTATGTCTGTCAGTGTGTGTGTCTGTCAGTGAGTGAGTGACATGAGGGGGCGGCAAAATGGATCTTTGTCTAGGGCGGCAAAAATCTTATACCGGCCCTGATGCCACCACACAGTATTTATGTTCACATTTTGCCCCCTTCGCAGATTATGCCCGGATATGTGCCCCCTCACAGTAATATGTCCCCTCACAGTAGTTATGCCCAGATATGTGCCCCCTCACAGTAGTTATGACCAGATTGAGACCCCTCACAGTAGTTATGCCCAGATATGTGCCCCCTCACAGTAGTTATGCCCAGATATGTGCCCCCTCACAGTAGTTATGCCCAGATATGTTCCCACTCACAGTAGTTATGCACAGATATGTGCCCCCTCACAGTTGTCATAACAGATATATGCCCCCTCACAGTAGCGATGCCCAGATATGTGCCCCCTCACAGTAGCGATGACTAGATATGTGCCCCCTCACAGTAGTTAAGCACATATCCCGCCCAGATATGTGCCCCCACACAGTAGTTATGCCCAGATATGTGCCTCCTCACAGTAGCGATGCCCAGATATGTGCCACCTCACATTAGTTATGTCCAGATATATGCCCCCTCACAGCAGTTATGCCCAGATATATGCCCCCTCACTGTAGATATGCTCAGATATCTGCCCCCTCACAGCAGCGATGCCCAGATATGTGCCCCCTCACAGTAGTTATGCCCAGATATGTGCCCCCTCACTGTAGTTATGTCCAGATATCTGCCTCCTCACAGTAGTTATTCCCAGATATGTGCCACCTCACAGCAGTTATGCCCAGATATATGCCCCCTCACAGTAGTTATGCCCAGATATGTTCCCACTCACAGTAGTTATGCACAGATATGTGCCCCCTCACAGTTGTTATAACAGATATATGCCCCCTCACAGTAGTGATGCCCAGATATGTGCCCCCTCAAAGTAGCGATGACTAGATATGTGCCCCTCACTGTAGTTAAGCACATATCCCGCCCAGATATGTGCCCCCTCACAGTAGTTATGCCCAGATATGTGCCCCCTCACTGTAGTTGTGCCCAGATATCTGCCTCCTCACAGTAGCGATGCCCAGATATGTGCCCCCTCACAGTAGATATGCCCAGATATGTGCCCCCTCACTGTAGTTATGTCCAGATATCTGCCTCCTCACAGTAGTTATGTCCAGATATGTGCCACCTCACAGTAGTTATGTCCAGATATGTGCCACCTCACAGCAGTTATGTCCAGATATGTGCCCCCTCACAGCAGTTATGCCCAGATATATGCCCCCTCACTGTAGTTATGCTCAGATATCTGCCCCCTCACAGTAGTGATGCCCAGATATGTGCCCCCCCCCACAGTAGTTATGCCCAGATATGTGCCACCTCACAGTAGTTATGCCCAGATAGGTGCCCCCTCACTGTAGTTATGCCCAGATATGTGCGCCGCCCTTCACAGTAGCGATGCCCAGATATGTGCCCCCTCAGTAGTTATGCCCAGAAATGTGCCCCCTCACAGTAGTTATGCACAGATATGTACCCCCTCACAGTTGTCATAACAGATATATGCCCCCTCACAGTAGCGATGCCCAGATATGTGCCCCCTCACAGTAGCGATGACTAGATATGTGCCCCCTCACAGTAGTTAATCACATATCCCGCCCAGATATGTGCCCCCTCACAGTAGTTATGCCCAGATATGTGCCCCCTCACTGTAATTGTGCCCAGATATCTGCCTCCTCACAGTAGCGATGCCCAGATATGTGCCACCTCGCAGTAGTTATGTCCAGATATGTGCCCCCTCACAGCAGTTATGCCCAGATATATGCCCCCCTCACTGTAGTTATGCTCAGATATCTGCCCCCTCACAGTAGCGATGCCCAGATATGCGCCCCCTCACAGTAGTTATGCCCAGATATGTGCCACCTCACAGTAGTTATGTCCAGATATGTGCCCCCTCACAGCAGTTATGCCCAGATATATGCCCCCTCACTGTAGTTATGCTCAGATATCTGCCCCCTCACAGTAGCGATGCCCAAATATGTGCCCCCTCACAGTAGTTATGCCCAGATATGTGCCCCCTCACAGCAGTTATGCCCAGATAGGTGCCCCCTCACTGTAGTTATGCCCAGATATGTGTGCCTTCACAGTAGCGATGCCCAGATATGTGCCACCTCACAGCAGTTATGTCCAGATATGTGCCCCCTCCAGCAGTTATGCCCAGATATGTGCCCCCTCACAGTAGTTATGCCACGATATGTGCCCACTCACTGTAGTTATGCCCAGATATCTGCCCCCTCACAGTAGCGATGCCCAGATATGTGCCCCCTTACAGTAATAATGCCCACATAGGTGCCCCCTCATAGCAGTTTATGTCCAGATATGTGCTCCCTCACAGTAGCAATGCCCAGATATGTGCCCCCTCACAGTAGTTATGTCCAGATATCTGCCTCCTCACAGTAGTTATGTCCAGATATGTGCCCCCTCACAGTAGTTATGCCCAGATATTTTCCCCCTCACAGTAGTTATGTCTAGATATCTGCCCTCTCACAGTAGTTATGTCCAGATATCTGGCCCCTCACAGTAGTTATGTCCAGATATGTGCCCCCTCACAGTAGTTATGCCCAGATATGTGCCCCCTCACAGTAGTTATGTCCAGATATCTGCCCACTCACAGTAGTTATGCCCAGATATCTGCCAACTCAAAGTAGTTATGTCCAGATATGTGCCCCCTCATAGTGGTTATGTCCAGATATATGCCCCTCACAGTAGTTATGCCCAGATATGTGCCCCCTCACAGTAGTTACACTCAGATATCTGCCCCCTCACAGTAGTTATGTTCAGATATGTGCCCCCTTACAGTAGTTATGCCCAGATATGTGTAACCTTACAGTAGTTATGCCCAGATATGTGCCCCCTCACAGTAGTTATGTCCAGATATGTGCCCCCTCACTGTAGTTATGTCCAGATATGTGCCCCCTCACAGTAGTGGGGCGGGAGGAAAAGGCTGTAGTAATGAACGTTCCACAACGGAAGCGCTTATTAGTAGCAGTCCTTATAGGAAAATATCACCGGCAACCCTATTTGTAAGAAAGGGCTGTCCATAGAAAATCCCTTTAATTCAGTAAATGGATCTGCTGAGCACGCTAAAGATTGCCATAGACAATCTGCGGACAATGATGTCTGTGCTGCCCAAATATATATAATTACAGCTTCATCTTCACATGAACATATTTTTTTTCCGCATCCGATATGCATTTTTTGCGGACCTATTCACTTCAATGGGGCCGCAAAAGATGCGTACAGCACTCCTCGTGCTGTCCAAATACGTGTGTCCATTCCTTTGCTCCCGCAAAAAAAGATAAGAATAGGACAGTTCTATTATGGGCTGGACGTCCCATTCCAAAAAATTCGAAACACACATGGCCAGTATCCGTGTTTTGCCGATCCGCAATTTGTGGGCTGCAAAACAGGCTACAGTCATGTGCATGATCCTTAATCTATGATATACATGCATGCCTGGCTAGGCGAAGCATGCATGTGTTCTCAATAGGGAGAGAGGAAGAAGCAGTTGCCAGACACTTCTAGTAGTGGCTTCTCTTGTGGAGTCAAAGGATTGGGCATGTTGAAATTCAGCCTACCCAATCCTTCTCCCCCCACACACATTTATATATTTCCGTTGGTGAAGAGTATGAACGCCCTCACATACATAAAATAGTCAGTCGGTCAATGTGGTTGGATTCAGCTCACTTTCCTCTAGTTTGTACGGACACCTTAAAGGGGTCATCCGACTCTTTGTTAGGTAGAGTTGGCATCACCGTTATTTTTCCGTTCTTCTGAACCGGCAGAAGAACAGAAAAATAAAGAAAAAAAAATGGATCCTGTGTATTAGGCCCCTTTCACACGGGCGTGATTTCCGCACGGGTGCAATGCGTGAGGCAAATGCATTGCACCCGCATTGAATCCGGACCCATTCATTTCTATGGGGCTATGCACATGAGCGGTGATTTTCACGCATCACTTCTGCGCTGCGTGAAAATCGTAGCATGCTCTATATTGTGCTTTTTTCACGCAACGCATGCCTCATAGAAGTGAATAGGGCTGCGGGGAAATCGCAAGCATCCGCAAGCAAGTGCAGATGCGGTGTGATTTTCCCGCAAGGTTGCTAGGAGGCGGGACACGATCTTTATTATTTTCCCTTATAACATAGTTATAAAGGAAAATTATAGCATTCTCATTACAGAATGCTTAATAAAATGTGGATAAAGGGGTTAAAAATAAGAAAAATTAACTCACCTTATCCACTTGATCGCGTAGTTGCCGATCTCTTCTTTCTTCTTCAAGCATTAGCTGCCATCTAAAGGACCTGTGGGGACGTCACATCACATGGTCCATCACCATGGTGATGGACCATGTGATTGGACCATGTGATGAGCTCGGTGACGTCATCACACGTCCTTTAGCCGGCAGCTAATGCTTGAAGAAGATAGAAGAGATCGGCAACTAAGCGATCAAGTCAATAATTTTTCTTTTATTTTTAACCCCTCCATCCACATTTTTCTAAGCATTCTGTATTGAGAATGCTATTATTTTCCCTTATAACCATGTTATAAGGGAAAATAATAAAATCTACAGAATACTCAACCCAAACCCGAACTTCAGTGATGAAGTCCGGGTTTGGGTCTGGGTACCAAACATGACGATTTTTCCCACACCCGTGCATTAAAGCACTGAGCACTCGCGCAGAAAAATTGCGCATTTTCCCGCAAAGCACCCGCCTCTTATCCGGGCGTCAAACATGACGCCCGTGTGAAAGAGGCCTTAGTTCTGAAGATTTTGCATCCGTTTGAGTCATTTCCATCCGAGATTCCTGTTTTTTAGACAGAAAATACTGTATGCAACGTTTTTTGTCTTGCTGGAACCCGGTATTTATGCTGGGCAAGCGTCCGGATCCCATTATAGTCAGTCGTGATCCGGCGACCAAATGCTACCGGGAACATAGCCTTACCTGTGGATTTGCAGAGGATTTCACCCATGCTAGCATTAGGGCTCATGCACACGACCAGATGTATTTTACGGTCCGCAAAACACAGATCCGCCAAAAATACGGATGACGTCAGTGTGCATCACATATTCTGCGGAAGAGAGCATCTAGCCCCATGGCTGTGTGCATGAGCCATTATTCTGTGGTTTTTCCACCGTGGATTTGACCCTTCGCAATGCAAAATCCACCCTGTGTTGCCGTACCCTTGCGGGAATTTACTCTTCAGATGTTTTTTGCAGCATGTGGGTGACATTTTCTAAAATCTCATCCACCTTGCTGATGCTGTAATACGCCATGAGTTTCACGCACGTAGTTCTGAGGAGGAAAACGCACAGCGGATCTGCCACGCGTGAATAAATTGCCCTTCTTCACCACACACTCCATTTTTGTTAAAAGTGGGTGGGCATGGCCTAAGCCGTCAAACACATTTAGGGTGTAAGCGCTATGTGCACTCCGTGGTGTGGATGCAGACCCATTGACTTAAATAGGTCCACAAATCCGCAACATACGACTGAAAATACGACTTCTCGTATCTTTTGCGGAGTGGAGGCATGGATTGGAAGCACTACAAAAATTTCATTCTGTGCCTCCGCACCACAAAAATATAGAACAAGTTTTTTGAGGTGCAGACCATATCTTGTGGATCGCAGGGCCATTCCAGTGAATGGGTACGCATCCACAAAGGGCGTGCACTTGGCCGGTACCCATGCGGTCTGCAGCATGGACCTGGGGCACACATGCTCGTGTACATGAGCCCTTACTGTTTGTAGTTTTCTGCCCCAGTAATACCTGAAACTGACACCAGCTGCCACCTTAATAATTGTGGAGCATCTGACACCATCATAAGCGACATCATAAGCTAGAGTTTTTTACTATGCTTTCCTGTTGTTTTTTTCTGCTTTTCTTATAACATGCACTACTACATGCACATTTTCCTGACATTCTTACTCATTTTCTTTGTTAGTGGTGGTAGGTGTGTGATATTTTCATGCGTTTTGCCAGGTTTCTCTATAGGAATTTTAAAATGCATGAAAAAAACAAAAATACATGAAATCAATGTATTTTTTTACAAACCAAAATAAGTCATTGGGGTCTATATGGCTTTTACTACACGGGCGTCCAATAGGAATAAAGACATGCACACAGATATAGGGGGTAAAATACCAATTTTATTTACATATAACGGGGAATTTATTATAGAATTTTATATGTATGTGTAAATTATTTATCTCTCTTATTAAAACTAGGGATGAGCGCTCCGTACAGTATTAGAATGTATTGGCTCTGATGAGCCGAAGTTATTACTTCACGAAGTCTCGCGAGATTTCGCATAATAACTTCAGAAATTGATTTATACTGTAAAAAAACATTTCCCGAACTCGGGTGCGGTTCGAAGGTACTGAAACGAAGTCTTATGCGAATCGACTTCGGATGTTTCATCCCTAATTAAAACCTATTTATTGGCTGTGTTGATCCAGAGAAAGGCGAAAACTCCCTGTCCTCATAACAGGGGGGGAAATTCCTTTCTGACCCCAAATATGGCAATAAGAATAAATCCCAGGATCAAAGGCTGATACTTGACCTGTGTATTATAATATTTTTTTTGGACTACTGTTAATCTCTAATTTAGGTTAGTGTTAAGAATTGTTTTTAAACTAAAAGTGTTTTTTTTTTACTTTGGGTTAAAGATTTATATTATGCTAGTAATGTGTAAACTATTGTGTCCTTCTAAACCTATTTAATGCCGTGTAGATCCAGAGGAACGCGAAAACCTCTGTGAGGAATGGGCCAGTTGTCCTCAACTAAGGGGGAAAATTCCTTCCCGACCTCAAATATGGTGATCAGTATAAAGCCCAGAATCAGAGCCGATAACTATGTTTGTACTATGTGTGGGTGCCCATACCTAGCATGTAGCGTGCCTATACCTAGCATCTAGTGTGCCTCTACCTAGCATGTAGTGTGCCTATACCTAGCATCTGGTGTGCCTATACCTAGCATCTAGCGTAGCTATACCTAGCATCTAGTGTGCCTATACCTAGCATGTAGCGTGCCTATACCTAGCATCTAGTGTGCCTATACCTAGCATGTAGCGTGGCCTATACCTAGCATCTAGTGTGCCCATACCCATGTAGCGTGCCCATACCTAGCATCTAGTGTCACCTAGCGTAGCTGCCCATACCTAGCATCACTAGATAGTGCCTATAACTAGCATCTAGTGTGCCTATACCTAGCATGTGGTGTGCCTATACTTAGCATGTAGCGTGCCTATACCTAGCATCTAGTGTGCCTCTACCTAGCATGTAGCGTAGCCTATACCTAGCATCTAGTGTGCCTATACCTAGCATGTAGTGTGCCTATAACTAGTGATGAGCGGCAGGGGCAATATTTGAATTTGCGATATTTCGCGAATATTCGCGAATATTCGCATATTCGAAAATTTG
Source organism: Bufotes viridis (assembly GCA_033119425.1). Taxonomy (NCBI): domain Eukaryota; kingdom Metazoa; phylum Chordata; class Amphibia; order Anura; family Bufonidae; genus Bufotes; species Bufotes viridis. Next base: position 181,543,892 of record CM065594.1, on the reverse strand, counting down.
TAATCTCCAGTCATTATTTTCTTGATTGCATAAAAATTTGCATACAATTTGCATTAACATTCGCATAAACTGGTATTTAAAAGGTATCTTTTAAATGCCAGTTTGTGTGAATTTTAATGCCAGTTTATGCAAATTTTTATGCAAATTTTAATGCGAATTTTCGCAATCAAGAAAATAATGACATTATTTTCTTGAATGCGAACATTTGCATATAAAAAAATCGCATACACTGGAATTTAAAAAAAACGAATATTCGCAATTGCGAATATATTTTGCTATATTTTAAATATTTGCGAATTCTTGAAGTGCCGATATTCGCGATTAAAATTCTCAATTTGAATATTTGTGATCAACACTACCTATAACTAGCATGTAGTGTGCCTATACCTAGCATGTGGTGTGCCTATACTTAGCATGTAGCGTGCCTATACTTAGCATGTAGCGTGCCTATACCTAGTATGTAGTCTGCCTATACCTAGCATGTAGTGTGCCTATGTAGTGTGGAGGTTATTTAACACCAAGCATAAGCAAGCTTGAGGTACTCATAGCCAGGACAAGAAGTTCCTAGGATTTTCTACAGTAAGCCCAGATCTCCTCATCCACCTAAGAAGAAACAGAGACATAGTGTTGGCAACACAGAAAGAAGACCATTGATGATGAGCACACTTGATGAGAGCCCCAGAGGAGGAACTTACCGGGCCCAACTTGGTGACATATAGCTAAATTCAGCCACGGGTTGAAGGGCTTTCGTATCCTTTGGCCAATGTAGAAGATGCTGTTTCTCCAGAACTGGCTGAAATGGTGTAAATGGTGGCTGTGCCCTCCTCTCCTCCAATTCTTCCCAGGAGATGGTGGAAAACAATGGATGCTGTCTGATATTTCCGCGCACCCAGACGCTTCCCAGGAGATGGTGGAAAACAATGGATGCTGTCTGATATTTCCGCGCACCCAGATGCTTCTTCTATGCGAGCCATTTTATGGAAGGGGCCGTGGTAAAATGGGTGGTGTCCTGTCAATCCCCAGGCTCCACCAGTCAACTGCTGTGCCGTATGTCTTTCTAAGAAGAATCTCAGGGTCCAAGTAATGGAAGGTTCCTGTCACTCCATGGATCTTATTGGGCAGTGACACCATCCTGGGCCAGCCCGAGGTCAATGATATGGATTTGGCCATCTGCATTCAACATGATATTGAGCGGCTTTAGATCACTGCAATGAAATAATACAGGATAATTACAAATCTGCAGGGCCAGAGAGAATAGTCCTTCAGGACTCTAGGAAAGCTGGGTGTATGATTTATAGCTTATAAAGGAGACAGGGATAAAGTTCTGCTCACTGGTGGACAATGTTGTGTCCATAGAGGAACTGGAGGCCACACCATCTCTGCTGTATAGAATCTGATCGGTAGAACAGAGAGTAGTCTAAATGTCATCAAATCTGACTCTACTGTTTTCCTAATAACATGTCATGATGATTTTTGGATGGAGACGTTGTTTATGACAGTCTGCAGGAGCCTACACAGATTTCACAGTGCCCCACAGAAAAACTTAGTATGAGCCCCAACCAGTTTCCCAGTAGACATGCAAAAAAAACCTCTCCAATTCAACAAAGAAAGAAAAGCGTAATGCACCAGATTTTTGATGAATTTAGAATTTTTTAATTAAGCAGAACAAAATAAAAATTGGAATAAAGTTGTCATAAATACATTGATAATCCTTCCCATACGGCTCCATGTCTGTTGTTTCCTTCATACAGTGTATCATAAAACTGTATGCCTGAAGCCACCACTAGGTGGAGCTTAGTGCATCAGAATTTATACAGTTACCAATGACTGCAATGCTAGCTATAAACCTCTTTGTGCTAAGCTCCCCCTAGAGGCAGCTACATGAAAATGCAGTGTTTGCTTGTCGGGAAAAGAAGATGAAGTTCGGTGCCAGGTTCCCACCCTCCTTCTGGGCCCCATAGCAGTCGTGTAGGTATCAAGCTGGCAGCCTGTATTCTTTCCATTTTCTGCATTGTTCTCTATCTAACGTCCCACCTCAGAGTAGTAGATACAGTTTCATTTACCCAGGACAGACATTCAACTTTGTGCTCTAGACCTGTACCCAAATACCCAGACCTGTACTCTAGACCTGTAATTTGATTAAAGCCGCCAGGCTTCCACCGGACAGATACTCTGTGATGAAATATGCCATTTTCTGAGACCGGCATGCAGCATACAGGTTGGCAAAGGAACGGGCAGTCTCTGGCCACCAGGAGTATCCACGACTCTCTCATGTTGGTGTCTGCATTGTCCCATTTTTTGTTGATCATCTTGATGGCTGTGTAGATGTTTTGGCCAGGGACTGATGCCAGGACCACCTGAGGAAAAGAAATGGAGAATGCTCATCTACCCAACATGAAATGGCTGATAGATTAAAAATGAATAAAAGAGTGATCATACTTACTTTGCCAAAGCTGCCTCTGCCCAGGACCTTGTGGATGGTGAAGCAGCTGATGGTAAGCCTGGCACAGGGACTGGATGAGCCAGAGTCTTGGCTGGAGTCAGATGTTATCTCCTCATCCACCAATCCTCGTCTCCTCTCCTTTTCTTTACGACGCTGGATCCTGTCATGGTGTCCTCTTCCTCTTTTCACCACCTCTCTTCTGCTTTTCGCTCTCTTCCCTGTGTCCTCTGGACGCCATTTTCCACAAAAATCCTCAAAGCTGTAGACCTCCGCTCGATCACTGCCATCAACAGTTAAAAGTGAACGTCAGTTGGTCGTGTGCCGCTGTTCTGGGCAGGTGGCATGAGGTCACCAGGAAATCTTCAGGTGGCAGCTTTCTGGTGGTGGACCATGGACCTGCTCTGCCATGTGCACTATGAGGTGGCCATCATGAGTGGCAGTCTAGTGTACAGAGGAATGAGAGGGAACTTCATGGCGGCTTTTTTCTGGTAATGTGACTGGTATATGATGGCTGGTAGTGGTGCCCATAGCTCATCATACACTGTATTGGCATGTTATAATAATAAGAGTAGTTGTATGGAAATCGTAGTCAATAGAGGAGGGAAGATATAATTCATTGAACCAGCTGCTAATGGCTAAGATAATACAGACACGAGGGGCAAATTAAATTTTTTATTTCTGTTGTTCTCCATTATAGGAGCAGAACAATTGATGGAAACCAGTGCTACCTGAAGAAGTCCGGTGACTATAATGAGATCTGGTTTCCATTAGAAAATCTATCAGCACAAAGACCGCAGTATGCGGCGGTATTTTCTCTAATATTTTTGACAGAGACTTCTCTGCAGGTGTTAACTAAAACTAGGATTGTCACATGTGGTCGTGGGGCCACAGTGGGCTCTAATATAGCACATCCATTAACAATACAGACGAACTAAACAGTGTGGTCCCTATTAGTGTAATTAGAGCCCACTGTGGAATGTGGAACTCCATTGCTGAGCAGCCACGTCACAACCACGACATAAGTACATCGTGTGGTCATACCCTAAGTGCCAAAGCATTGTGGTTAACCTTTTCTCGACATCCGCAGTAATAGTATGGTAGATGTCGGATCTTTAAAGGTGGAGCGAGCACTATAGCTACTGGGTGCCTGCTGTTTCACATGCAGACCACTACTCTAGCAATACCCATTACAAGCTACAGTAATAAGGATAAAGACTATGACTAGTGAAATCTAATGTATTTCTGACAGATGGAAAAGGTTTATCTCTCAATAAAGACATTTTCTGTCATTAACACCATCAATGATCATTTTCAGATGGCTTTATAAAACAAACCAGGACAAACTGGGCTCAGGCATAGGGCAGCGGGGTATGGGGGCAGCAGTGAAATAGGTGAAGGGGATTTATTTTCCCTGGCTTTGTGGTTATTTGCTTCTACATAAGAGCTCATTCACATTTGGCTTTAAAATCAGTATGTAGAACAAAACAGAAAGTCCAGCACCCAATAAAAGACTTTATTTTTGCATCCTATAAAAGGCGAAAAGACACACATGTCTATGCAGTTAGTATCTAACAACCCTAGATATATGTGACCCTCCAGTAGCCGTATAAGGAGGCATATACGACTCAGTGACATATCTTCCCCATAAAACTTGTGATGTTACAACAAAGTACACAGTATGGCTCACATGTAGCTAATCATTTCCTGTCTGCATAAAAGCATCCATTTTGCTGTAGCTCAATTCTTAGCAATACTGTTTTGTCTTAGGAAAAATGGCCGAAGACATTGATCTCCACCCATCTACCTTTGTTGTTGTACCGACCAATGTCCTTTCCATTGATGATACACTCCTACAGCAGCTGTCTATTTCGGATCACTGGGAAGGACAGAGATAGTATTTAGCCAGTTCACAGTGATTTTGCTAAACTCCACCCTCCAGAAGGACCTGGCCCTTACCAGTAATGGGATATAGCCCATTCTATAGAAAGCTGTTTCCCATCATCTGTAGGGACCATTTTTTGTCATCTGTTTGTCAGGTCCTGAACTATGATGGTATTTAGCTGCTTAACAGTGAATTGGCTAAATCCTATCCTCTGTAAGGATCTGCTTGTTATCTTAAAGTTGCAGTTACATTTAGTTTGAGCAATAAAAAGTAGAAAATTTGATATATATATATATTTTTTTTATTTTAATTTCTTATTATTGTTTAATTTACCATAAAACATGAATCAGTATCATGGATACACTTCACCCACCTACTTTGATGAGTAAAAATTGCACCATGTACGAGAAAAAGAAACCATGGGCGCAAAATTCCCATTTGCCAAGAGTTTATTGTGACTTTGTCCCACACAAGTATACATTCAGATTAGAGGACATTCATGGTAACCTGTGATTTCACCATCATCGTTAAAGGAAAGCACAACATAGACATAAGTGAGGTGCGAATTGGTTATGGGATCTAGCTGATTCACACAGAACTGACTATTTTCTATAACTCAGACGGGCCATTTCTTAGATACCAAGAAGGTTTCATATTGTTAAGGTCCTTTTCAGTAATGGACTCTAGTCAAATCACATAGAAATGACTATTTCCCATACCCCAAAAGGACCTTTTCCATCCCTTACATACTGAGGTTTCATACTGGTAAGGGCAGTCTGTTCAGTGTAGAGTAGGCTGAAACAGACCAGGCAAAAGGAGGTATAAGTAACCTATCCTGTTCGTTGGTTAGAAGGAGGTCCTTCATAATTAACTATAATAAACTATTTTAATGTAAATTAAAAAATGACTAGATGTATTGAAGGCTTAAAGGGGTTGTCGGGGTTCAGAGCTGAACCCGAACATAAACTCCCATTCACTAATTTACGATGTCTGAGTGGAGCATTACAGCATTTCCCGCATTGATGTTCCCTCTTGCCCTGGGCTTTTTCTTTACTACCGATGACGTACTGAGCTTCACATGGGTATGCTAGGCGGAGACTTTCTCCTAGCAGTGAGCCCGGTGACGTCACCAGCACAAATGGGTGGTCTTTAGCACTGCTCTAGACTGTTTTACAGGCTAGGGCAGAGGTAAAGACTGCCCATTAGTGCCAGTGACTGCTAGGCGGAAGCATCCTTCTAGCATACTGAGAAAAAGCCAGGTACGTCACCGGCAATAAATAAGCAGCCCTTGTTCTACACTATACAGCAAGGGGAGCATCAGAGCTAGAAATTCTCTGATGCTCCACTTATACATGGTAAATGAGTGAAGGGAAGCTCTGAACCTGAACAACCCCTTTAAGCCAGGCACAATTATATAGTAGATTTTACAGCCCAACGCGTGTTTCGCAATCAGATTCTCAAGGGGGGAATTAATTGTGATATCTTTTTTATGTAAATGAAAAATGTATTCATGGGACTCCATTACCATGACAGATCCCAAAGGAGTGTACTTTTGCCTCTGACTGGATGGCATATGTCAGTGCATTAGAGAAAGGAGGATTGGAATATCATATAGACACTTCAACTTCATACAGTTATATGTAGTCAAGTGTGGGCTCGCATAAACCCTTTCAGAAAGATTACTGGTGGGCCAATTACTTGGGGGCCACCCAAGCTTTCCCAGCGTTTACACTAGGAGCATCAGGCAACAGCTGCTTTCCTGATATCAACTGTATTACTGCATCACAGAATGGTGAGCGAATGTCTCCTGCCCAATCCTTTACTCTCCTAGACCACCATGCCTGAAACCTAAGGTAGTTTACAAATGGTGCAGGCAGTCGTGAAGCAATCACATCATCGCAACTAACAGTGATGGCTCCCAGGTGGCGTAATAATGGCAATGCGACCAACTATGCTGGGACATAGGTATCTCAGATCACTGGCTCAAAGAAGTCTGTGGAACAGGAAGAAGGTAAGTGTTAGATATTTTTTTACTTGACCACTTTGGGAGCACTATAGGGAGCATTAGGCCCCATGCACATGACCAAATCCATTTTACTGTCCTCAAATCGTGGATACACAAAATATGGAAGCTGTCCATCTGCATTTTTTGTGGACCCATTGACTTTAATTGGTCGCTGTCAGCATTTTGTGGATAGGATAGGACATGTTCTTTTTGAGGAACAGACATACGGATGTGGAAAGCACACAGATCATTGGGGACAGTCATGTACATGGGGCCTTATTGAGGTTATTTAATGGGCACACTACTGGGGGCATTATTTAGTTTGCTGTATAGCTTTTGGAGACACTGGACAGTACTGCAGGATGACTCTGTTAGGGCCCTGGGATAGAAAAAGTCAGGAATCTAAGATGTCTGTGTGACAAACTCTGAAGAGATAAGATATATTTGAAAGAAGTTGCAAAGGTGGTCTGGACCAAATGGAGAATATGAGGAAAGAGGGCTGCATCAGAGGAAACGTCACATGATGCAAAAGGTATATAGTGCTGTATTCTCCAGTATGTTTGGCAGCGATAAAAAGATTAATTATCATGCTAAAAGTAGGACTGGCTCTGTTGTGGCTCACATCTCAAAGAGGCAGCTTCTGGAGAGCAATTTTGCGCTGCCTGGTTCTGCTGTGGAAGCAGAGCCAAAAATACAGTAGTATCTGTTTCTGCTTGGAGGTACTTTGTGCTGAAATATGGTATTGAAGACTCTGCCTACAACATGGAGCGTTTTGTATTTTCCAGGACCACTGAGTTCCTAGTCCACACCTGTATGTATTTTACATGTATGTACACATGCATATACACTATTCACAAAAAGTTAGACATATTTGGCTTATCGGTGAAAATTTAGGATGAACCTAAAATGCACTCTAACCTTTACAGTTGAACTAAATGTAACCTTCTCTCAACTTGAATGCACATGTCCAACTGTTTATTGTTTTAGTACTTTTTGAACAACGTGCTGTTCTCTAACAAGAAGTTTAATGGCAAAATTCACAAAAGGTGTTTGATCCATGAAATGCCCAATAAATTTCCTGGTTCAATTAGAATTGGTATTTAAACAGTCCTCCTCATCATGCTGTTCACATCTTGACATCATAAGACCAAGTTGACACCTAACAATTGATCAACACTACCTCACCATTGCGAGTCTTAAAGCAGGATGTTCTCAGACAGAAGTGGCCACTGAGCTTAGAGTGTCATCAGCAGGTTGCAACAGAGATACATAAAGACTGGAGGAGTCACAAAAAGGCATAGAAGTGGATGTCCTTTGGCCACATCCCACACTGATGACCGCTTCATTGTGAACAATGCCCTTTGGAACTTGATGTTGAATGCCACACAACTTCAGGCACATTTAAGGGAGGTGAAAGGCACCCAAGTGTCACGTCAGACCATTCAAAACCATTTACATCAGCGGGGTCTGTGTGCTAGATGACCTGCAAGGGTACTTGACCACACCACCAGAAATGGCCGCCAACAATGTTAGAGATGTCAAAGAGAGCGCTATGCATCAGCCACTATTGTCACCAGACAAACCTTTGGTGTGGGTATGTGTGTCTAGTCAATACAGAACTGCCCTACACTTTGTGAATGGTGCAGCAACAAGCCCATACTACTTGCATAACATCATTAATCCAGTCATTGTGCCTCTGCATTAACAACACAGGCCTAATTTCATCTTCATGGGGGACAATGCACCAGCTCATCGACGTCGCATCATTAGGGAATGGCTGCTGGAGACTGGGGTTCCTCAAATGGAGTGGCCTGCGCTTTCTCCAGACCTGAATCCCATTGAAAACCTATGGGATCAGCTGAGTTGCTGTATAGGGGCTCGTAACTCTGTACCCCAGAACCTCAATGACCTTTTATTTGTATGGGAGAGCTGAAAATAGCGGAGCACTGACTCGACTATTTTCTAAGCCCCATAGAAGTAAGTGGAGCGTTTGAGCGGTGTCCTTCCCATTAATTTCAATGGGACTTCCAAAAACAGCCGAGCGAACTGCTCAGCTATTTTAAGCACTCCCATACAAATGAATGGAGGGCGGTCAACTCTCCTTCACTTTGCAGCCTCCATTCTAAGGATAGGTGCGGGTCCCAAATGTCCAAGATGGGGAAACCCCTTTACGCAACCCAAAAAAATGAAAGACATGCACTTCTTTGGTTGAAGTCAGTCAGGCCGTGAAAACCACTGACAGGACACAGATGGCATAAATGTTCTGTCAGTGGTTTTCACAATTGGTAGGAGATGCTCTGGAAATCCCTGTTGCAGCCTAGCAAGAACATGGATGAGACACAGACCCTTCAGGCACATCTTCACAGATGAAACGCTGACAATCTTGGATGTGTGAAAGGTCTAATGTATAAAATAAAGGGTACTCGACTAGATGTGTGATTTGTGGGGAGATATTACATAGTAACATAGTACATAAGGCCGAAAAAAGACATCTGTCCATCCAGTTCGGCCTGTCATCCTGCTAGTTGATCCAGAGAAAGGCAAAAAAAAAAAAGAAGTGAGGTAGAAGCCAATTTTCCCCACTTAAGAGGAGTAAAAAATTCCTTCCCGACTCCATTCAGGCAATCAGAAGTACTCTCTGGATCAACTACCCCTCTCTAGTAGCTGTAGTCTGTAATATTATTACACTCCAGAAATACATCCAGGCCCCTCTTGAATTCCTTTATTGTACTTACCATCACCACCTCCTAAGGCAGAGAGTTCCATAGTCTCACTGCTCTTACAGTGAAGAATCCTTTTCTATGTTTGTGTACAAACCTTTTTTCCTCCAGACGCAGAGGATGTCCCCTCGTCACAGTCACAGTCCTGGGGATAAATAGATGATGGGAGAGATCTCTGTACTGACCCCTGATATATTTATACATAGATATTAGATCTCCCCTTAGTCATCTTTTTTCTAAAGTAAATAACCCTAATTTTGATAACCCTTCAGGGTACTGTAGATCCCTCATTCCAGTTATTACTTTAGTTGCCCTCCTCTGAACCCTCTCCAGCTCTGCTATGTCTGCCTTGTTCACAGGAGCCCAGAACTGTACACAGTACTCCATGTGTGGTCTGACTAGTGATTTGTAAAGTGGTAGGACTATGTTCTCATCACGGGCGTCTATGCCCTTTTTGATGCAACCCATTATCTTATTAACCTTGGCGGCAGCTGCCTGACACTGGTTTTTGCAGCTTAGTTTGCTGTTTATTAAAATTCCTAGATCCTTTTCCATGTCAGTGTTACCGAGTGTTTTACCATTTAGTATGTACGGGTGACTTGCATTATTCCCATATGCATAACTTTACATTTGTCAGTGCTAAACCTTATCTGCCCAAGCCTCCAATCTATCCAGATCCCTCTGTAGCAGTATATTGTCCTCTTCAGTGTTAATTACTTTACACAGTTTAGTGTCATCTGCAAAAATTGATATTTTACTATGCAAGCCTTCTACAAGATCATTAATAAATATATTGAAAAGAATAGGGCCCAGTACTGACCCCTGAGGTACCCCACTAGTGACAGTGACCCAATCTGAGTGTGTACCGTTAATAACCACCCTCTGTTTTCTGTCACTCAGCCAGTTACTTACCCACTTACAGACATTGTCTCCCAGTCCGAGCATCCTCATTTCATATACTAACATTTTATGTGGTACAGTGTCAAATGCTTTGGAGAACTCCAGATATACGACATCCATTGATTCGCCGCTGTCTAGTCTAGAACTTACCTCCTCATAGAAACTGATACAGATTACAGTGTCTATTATTTCTAAACTCCAAGAAATACACGTATTCCCTATCCTGTGGAGAGGGGTAAGAGTCTGATTGGCCGCTGTCCAACTTCTGGGGTACCCCCCAATTAAGAGAGAGTGTTCCTATTTAAATGCAACATGGGTTGTGTCACTTACCTGGGGAATAGATGGCAACAAGATGCACTATGGAAAGAAGACAAGTTGATAGAAGTAATGTGATGCTTTGAAGAATGCTGTCGGAAACCTTGAGAACTGGCACCATGTGGATGTGACACGTACCACCTACTTAAACATGTTAATGAGTTACGTCTCCAAATTCCCCAGATCTCTATCCAATCGCCATTTGTGACATATGTGGCAGCTCACAACATATAGGACTTGTCGCATCTTCTAAAAACATGGACAACGGCACAGCTGTAGTTCACATTGCATATAGGATGCTAACAATATCTACACTGGTTGCTCCGTGGAGTGGTGGCTGCAGCCAGGTAATCTGGTGCCAGATACCACAGGACACCTTCAAAGCTCTTAAGGAGTGCAAACCATAATGCGTCTGGCAGCATAAGGGGGGGGGGGGGGGAGACCATATTAGACTTGTGAGTACTGGAGCATTTCTTACTACTAAAGTTAGGAAAAAATAAAACATTATTTGAAATGTTAAATGTATTGGTGAACTTACATATGTTTGCTCTGGTGGTCCCAAGCAAAAGGGACCCCCAGAGGAGCTTGCAGCAGGCATATCAGACGCTGTTAACATGCAATTTTTATTTAACTACTACAGCCTGCCAGCACTGGCAGGCTGTAGTTATAATTCCTCCCGACGCGTCGACGAGGAATAACTGGGCCGCCGTGATCACGCGTATCTGCGTGCGGCGGTCCAGAGGAGGTTAAGTGAATAGGGCTGAACTGCAATACCAAGCACTGTCTCTGTACTATGTATGGCGCTGTGCTTGGAAAGTTGAAGAGAGCCTGCTGCACTCCCCATAGCTTCAGTGAGCATGGCAGCTCTCTGTAAAAGATGTTTGGCGGGGTTCCAGGACTCTGACCCCCACTAGTGATGAGCGGGAGGTGCCATATTCGATTTCGCGATATTTCGCGAATATTCGATTAAATATTTGTCTTATATTCGTCAAAATAGAATATTCGTTATTATTCTATTTATCGCAAATAATATACGATTTAATTATTCACGTATCGCGAATAGAACTTTGAACGGGGTATAAAGGCAACTTTCCTATTGGTTGGCTTGCTAGATTTGGCGAATATAACGCTATATTCGTATTCGTTATCTTCTCTAATTCTAGCAAGCCAATAGGAAAGTTGCCTATAGACAGCTCTAAGTTGGATGTGCAATCCGAAAATATTATTTTTACCAATTTTTTTTCAATAAATAGAATACTGACTCATTATTCTATTTATTGCCAAAAATATGCAAAGTAATATTTTCGCATTGCATCCAACTTAGAGCTGGGTACAGTCAACTTTCCTATTGGCTTGCTAGAATTAGCGAATATAGAGAGTATAGCGCTATATTCATATTCGTCATATTCGTTAATTCTACCCAGCCAAACAGTAGTAAAGTAAGTTGCATATACCCCGCTTTAGAGCAGGGTATATGCAACTTACTTTACTACGTTACCTACTTTACTTTAAGATGCGCAATGCGACTTATATTACTTAATATTCTTGCATTGCGCATCCAACTTAGAGCTATGTATAGGCAAGTTTACGTGTCTTGCTAGAATTAGCAAAGATAATGAATACGAATACAGCGCTATATTCTCTATCTTCGTTAATTCTATCAAGCCAACCAATAGGAAAGTTATACCCCGTTCAAAGTTTCATTCGCAGTATGAAAATATTACATAATGTAATATTCGCGTACTGCAAATGACACTTTGACCGGGCTATGACTTTCCTATTGGTTTACTTGCTAGAATTAACGAAGATAGAGAGCACTTTATTCTCTATATGTTAACGGTATCTTATTATTGGGTTCTGATTGTAAAAAAAAAGGGAAAAAAAAGAATATTTGTTTTTACGAATATGTAGCACTATATTCTAAATATTCGCCAATTAGCGAAGTGCCAATATTCATAAAAAAAAATTCACTCTTCGAATATTCGCACTCAACACTAACCACCACCAATGTGAGCAAAACAATGAATAATATTTAATAACTGCAGCGCTAAGTGACCAATCCATCACATGTTCTTTAGCGGATCTGAGGAGGTAGTTTAGCCCAACCTTGGACTTTTTACCTTAGCATGTATCAAACAGTGTCTTCTCTGCACTACTGGATAAAACCAGACTATATTTATTCCATTGAAAATCACAAAGTGAAGTGCATGTTCATATGACTACACAATGCTGTGAATAAGGGCGTATGTCTTAAATGCGTACGAACATGCCCTAAACTTTATGATTGTTAATGGATAGAGTAAAGGATAATTGATTTCACCCAGTCGTGTGGACTTTCTGTTTGATACATATTTGGGGATTAAAGCCAGGACCCCTGTCCTGCATCTGAGGACCAGGAATCATCGATCTGTATGCAGCGGGGAACGTACCGAGCTCAATATATACTTCTGTGTTTTTGTCAGCTGATGAACTACAGTTTGACAGTAAAATCGTTACTATGTTAGTGAGAGATAAATCTCTAAAACTTGGAATATCTTCTTTTCATCTTCTATGCTTCTTACATTTTGTACCACATACCTAGAATAAATAAAGAATAGTTTACATTGCTCTTCTGAAAATATCATTGTAGTAACAACAAGTACAGGTTCATGCAGTCACTTAAATTTTTAATCATTAACCCCTTTTTGCCGATCCCATATAACCATTGTTCTGTCTTCATACACGTTCACACAGTGTGCAGTCTGACATTCAGCATAAACCATTCCTGTCTTCCAAATAAGAGGACTGTTCTTTGTAGTCTAACTTTTTTATTGGTCAATAGGTTGTACTCGCGCTCATCGTAGAAATTGTACAAGTGTGCGATTGATTGGTAAAACAGGATTGTTGATTGGCAAAACAGGAATTTTTGGTAAAAGTAAAACTACAAGAATACAAATAGCAAGTATAAGTATAAAGTATAGATAGCATGTACTGTAACATTTGCATAACACTGAAGCATATGGTAAAATGGCTGCCTAACATAGGACTACATATCTAGCTAACAGTAGTTACAACTCCCTGAGTAACAATTACAACTAGCTGAACAGCTCTGCATAACATAATATCCCTGAAACAAAGTCAGATCTCTCACCAGATATGGTTTTACAAGGATGGTAGATGTCACGACCGTAGGCAGGGACACGCACTCACACAGTGAGCCCTAACTTGAACCCAGCCCGCTGATCCTGCCTACTTGCAGAACAAGTCCTAGTCAACAAGTCCACAACTAGTCGACGGTCTCAATACTGGTAAGTGCAGAGATTCAAACCAAGCACCCGCGGTAAAAACCACAGGAACCTGTTCACACACAGGACAGACAAACAAGCACCAAGGGAAAGTCGTGCCAGAAACAGTCAAACCAGGAGATCAATACCAAACACAATCACTAAGCGGAAGAAGGTAGCAATAACAAGCAAAGGGTCAATACTGGACAGGAAGCAAGTACAGAATTGCTGAGCAGAGGGAGAGGTCAAGGAATAGCTGAGGTCAAGTCCAAAAGCAACAGTCCAATTCACACAAAGGCAGCAGAGCACCACAAGGAAAACCTAGAACTGGCAAAGGATGGTTGCCAGTAGCTGTCTTAACCACCTCCCGTCACGCTAACGCCGAAAGGCGTGTGGGAGGTGGTTCTCTCAGGTCTCGATCACGCCTATCGGCGTCATCCCGCGAGACCCAAGATTTCATGTGAACGCACGCGCATGTGCGCGTTCACTGCTGCGCGGCAGGTTAGAACTTAGTCTACAGCCTGCCAGCGCTGATCATGCGCTGGCAGGCTGTAGATGTCAGTAAATCGCATCCAAATCGCATATCAGACGCTGTTTTGTAAACAGCATCTGATATGCCTGCTGCCTGCTCCTCTGGTGGTCCCTTTTGCTTGAGACCACCAGAGGACACGGGCAGCTATGTAAGTGCACCAATCACCACACACCAACCCCCCCCCCGTCACTTATTAACCTCTTCTTAACCCCTGATCACCCCATATTAACTCCCTGATCACCCCCTGTCACCCCCATGTCATTGATCACCCCCCTGTAAGGCTTCATTCAGACATCCGTATATGTTTTGCGGATCCGCAAAACAGACACCGGCAATGTGCTTTCCACATTTTGCGGATCCGCACATTGACAGAACTTTATAGAAAATGCCTTTTCTTGTCCGCAATTGCGGACAAGAATAGGACATGTTCTATATTTTTGCGGACCCGGAAGTGCGGATCCGTAATTCCGGATCCGAGCGGGACAAAGTCTGTCCCCATAGAAATGAATAGGTCCGCAATTCCATTCTGCAAAATGTGGAACAGAATTGCGGATGTGTGAATGGGGCCTAAGGGTCCCTTATCACTGCCAGTTAGTTAGCTACTTGTTAGGTAGTTAGCGCCCAGCCCACCACACCGCAGTCACTGATTAGGGTCATCGCTGTCGCTAATCAGCATTAATACTATATAGTATCTGTAAGTGATCAAGACTAATCGCAATCAGATCTATATCAGTACATTAGGGTCACCTTAGGCTCTACAAAAAACGCAGTGTTTGCCCGATCAGGCCTGATCTTGTGCCCACACTTGCGATCAGTCCGCCCCACCTCAGTGACAGAATTTAATTTTTTCTGATCACTTCAAAAACACCGTAAAATCGCTGCGGCGCTATAAAGATCACTTTAGTGCTTTTTGGATCTTTATTAGCGATCGCAGCTTTAGGGTCCATTCACACGTCCGTGGTGTGCTGCGGACCCCCAAATTGCGGATCCGCAGCACACCATGCCGGCACTCTCCATGCTCTATCTTTTGCGGAGCCACGGCCGGATGTTTCGGGGCCGAAACCCGGAAGTTCGCGGCTGCAGCTCCGCAAATGCTGATGCGGAGAGCACATAGTGTGCTCTCCGCATCACCGCCAGCACCATTCACACTGAATGGGTCCACATATATTCTGCAGAATTGCAGAATATATAGGGACATTTTTGCGGACGTGTGAATGGGGCCTTACTTCGCAAGCACTCCTATGTCCTTTCCCCTCTTTTTTTATTTTTTTTGCACATTTTTTGGCAGAGATTTTTTCATCCACATTGATCGATGCGAATGAAGAAATCTGTGCCGTTCTTCTTTTCTTTCAGCCCAGAGGCTGAACGGAAAAAAAATTACCCGTATGCTCATTAAAGGAGAATAGCAGAAACTCCTAATGCTAGCCATACATGTAATGATTGCGGAGAGCCTTAAATGCCAGGGCAGTACAGACACCCCACAAATGACCCCATTTTGGAAAGAAGACACCCCAAGGTATTCGCTGAGGGGTATATTGAGTCCATGATCCATGAGTCCATGACTCCCTTTCACAAGTTAGCAGAAAGGGAGACTTTATGAGAAAAAACAAAAAAAATCAATTTCCGCTAACCTGTGCCAAAATAAAAATCTTCTATGAACTCGCCATGCCCCTTAAGGAATACCTTGGGGTGTCTTCTTTCCAAAATGGGGTCACTTGTGGGGTATTTATACTGCCCTGGCATTTATACTGCCCT
This sequence comes from Bufotes viridis, assembly GCA_033119425.1. Taxonomy (NCBI): domain Eukaryota; kingdom Metazoa; phylum Chordata; class Amphibia; order Anura; family Bufonidae; genus Bufotes; species Bufotes viridis. The sequence goes on along the minus strand of CM065594.1, from coordinate 181,528,077 downwards.
GAGGGCGGGGACGGAGCTACGGCGCAGCACAACAGTGCACGGCGAGTGGCCGCCGGACTAAAAGTACTGCATGTCCGGATGACCAGCCTATCGGATCCGTCCTGCCGCAAGTTTGAAAATACCCTTAGCAATGCTTCTCTGTCTTCTGTTTACATAACACAGTCAGTATGAAGTGTGTCTCCACAGTTATGTAAACAGAAGACAGAGGAGCGTTGCTAAGGCTCAAATTAGTAATTACTAGTGTTGATCGAGCACCAAAGTGCTATGGTGCTTGAGTAGAACACTTTGGGATGCTTGGGTGTTCTACATAATGGAAGTCAATGAGAGAACCTGAGCATTAAACCAGACACCCCCTTCTCTGAAGAGAGGAGGGTGTCTGGTTCACAGGAAAAGGTCAGAAATTGATGGAAACACCACTGAAATGGTTCGGGAACAGCATGGGGAGGATGTCTGGATGCAATTGGACTCCCAGGTCACTGCTGGGAACGATGTTGTCCGAGAAGTACGCCACTTTTACAGACTGACAATGATACGCACAAAACCGAAGATAACATCGATTTTAGAGGAGAAATTGTTAGGAAACATTCTTTCCTGTATATTTACTTGTATATAAAGTGCAAGTGCTGCCAAAAATTACAAGGAAAAAGCACTCTGATACAACCTATATATCACATATAGCAGGGCCTTATTCATATTTTGGTAAAATTGTTCAGGTAGTGGGACTCCTACACTCATAAAGCTTATGCACTAAGTGAAAGAGCTGCCAAAAATTACAAGGACCCGGCACTCTAATACACCCTTTATTACACGTAAAAGAAGGGCGTCATACACACCCTTGAAAAATTCTGATTGATGGCCTGCTGGTGACCCTCAAAAACATTAGGAGCAAGGGCCTGCTGGTGACCATCTAAAACATTATGGGCGAAGGCCTGCTGCTTAGCTGACCATCTAAAACATAATGGGCGAGGGCATGCTGCCAAACTGACCATCTAAAACATTATAGGCGAGGGCCTGCTGCTGAGCTGACCATCTAAAACATTATGGGCGAGGCACTGCTGCTGATCTGACCATCTAAAACATTATGGGCGAGGGCCTGCTACTGAGCTGACCATCTAAAACAATATGGGCGATGGCCTGCTGCCGAGATGACCATCTAAAACATTAGGGGTGAGGGCCTGCTGCTGAGCTGACCATCTAAAACATTAGGGGCAGGTGCCTGCTGCTGAGCTGACCATTTAAAACATTATGGGCGGGGGCCTGCTGGTGACCCTCTAAAACATTAGGGGTGAGGGTCTACTGTTGAGCTGACTCTCTAAAACATTAGGAGTGAGGGCAGCCTAATAAGCATGTTGATATGATGGAGGAGGAGGAGGAGAACGAGAAAAGGAAGATTAAACCATCTACCCTTTTTTGTTGTGGAAGGGGTGCATGGGAATACAGTGTATTCAATGCACCATAAAAGCAACATTGAAAGTGCCTTTATGTTCAGTCGCTTTGCTCTGGTGGAGTAGAGAAGTCAGAAGCAATCCAGACCTTCTCAGACATTTTCAGTTGACATATAGCGGTCCGAGGAAGCCCAGATTACGAGTGAAACGGCCGTCACTGCAGATCAACACTGAAGGGCTATTCCGCTCCCCAGCCTGCAAACTTTTTCATATATGCGTGAAATAAAGCATTTATTTATTTTCAAGACAGTGGTGAGTGCCGCGAATCTTTTAATCTACCATTACATACATTTTTAGTTTACAAGCAGATGCGCTTATCAGTTATTATGCACCCAGTAGCACTAAATACCCGCTCTGACAAAACACTGGTGGCAGGGCAGGCCAGCACCTCCAAGGCTTAGACCGCCAGTTCATGCCACGTGTCCAGCCTGGACACCCAATAGTTGTAAGGCACAGTGGGATAATTGAGGACGCTGACACGGTCTGCTACGTACTCCTTCACCATCTTCCAAAAATGTTCCCTCTTTGTGACACTAGGCCGCGCATCAGGGTGAGGGTGCTGGCAGGGTGTCATGAAACTGTCCCAGGCCTTGGAGAGATTGCCCAGCCTCTGTTGGAACTACTTTGTGTTCCCCTCGGGCAACCAAGGAGGGGAGACAAGTAACTACATACTCTGCCACCAGCATTGTCAGCTAGAAATTTTTGGAGCAATCTTTCCACAAGGACCTTCTGGTATTGCACAATTTTGCTAGTCCTCTCCACCACAGGAATTAGAGATGAGAAGTTCTGTTTGTAGTAGGGTTTGAGAAGGGTGAACAACTAGTAATCGGTGTTGGCCAAAATGCGTACAAAGCGAAGGTCATGGGAAAGGCAGCATAACATAAAGTCAGCCATGTGATACAGAGTCCCAACAGACAAGACTTCGCTGTCCTCATCAGGAGGATTACTCTCAATCTCATCATCCTCTTTCTCCTCTTCTGCCCATCCAAGCTGAACAGATAAACCTGCTATGGGTACTACCCTCTGTAGCGCAGGCAACCGTCTCCTGCTCCTCTTCCTCATCATCATCATACAATTCAAGCTAAAAAGATGAACTGGGGGTGGTCTGGCTATCACCCTTTGTACTGTCTTTTCCTATTTCCACCTCTTCCACATGTAAAGCGTCCGCCTTCATTGTGAGCAGCGAGCGTTTTAGTAGAATCAGAAGTGGGATGGTTATGCTGATAATAGTGGTATGGCCGCTCACCATCTGTGTTGATTCCTCAAAGTTGTGTAAAGCCTCATAGAGGTCAGACATCTATGCCCACTCGTCGCTTATGAAAAGTGGAAGCTGACTGGAAAGGCGACGACCATGTTGCAGCTGGTATTTCACTACTGCCCTCTGCTGCTCACAAAGCCTGGCCAACATGTGGAACGTAGAGTTCCAGCGCGTGCTTACGTCGCACAACAGTCGAGGTGAGCTGGCAATTGCAAGCGCTGCTGCAGCGTTGCCAGACCGGTGGCAGCTGTAGATGACTTTCGGAAATGGGCACCCATGCGGCGCACCTTCATTAGTAGCTCAGGCAAATTGGGGTAGGTTTTGAGAAACCGCTGAACCACTAAATTCAACACGTGGGCTAGGCATGGTATGTGTGAGAGCTTGCCAAGCTCAAAAGCCACAAGAGCCACAGCTCAGTCTGGTCCCTTATACCCTGCCACAGCTCTGCGTCGGTATGCTGTTTGTCACCTAAGCAAATAAGTTTCAGCACGGCCTGTTGCCACTTCCCACTGCAGTGCTACACTGCTTCCAGCTACTGACTGATGGCTGACTGGTGCTGCAATATGAGAGTTGAGAGGTGGAAGTGGAGGAGTAGAAGGAGGGGGGAGGAAATGTAGCAGCCACTAATATAGGTGGTGGCTAAGAAATCCTGATGGAAGTAGGGCCCGTAATCCTTGGCGTCGGTAGCACCTGTGCCATCCCAGGTTACAAATCCCGGCCTCCACAATGATCACCCAGTGGGCTATCAGGGAAATGTAGCGTCCCTGGCCACAAGCACTTGTCTATTTGTCAGTCGTTAAGTGGACCTTCCTAATAACTGCATTGGTCAGGGCACGGTGATGTTACGGGACACATGCTGGTGTAAAGCGTTGACTGGGAAAATAGTGGCGGCTGGGGACTGAGTAACTAGGGACGGCCACCTCCATCAGGCTACAGAAAGCCTCTGTGTCCAAAAGCCTAAATGGCAACATTTCCAGGGCCAGCAATTTAGAAAGGTGCGCATTTAGTGGTATGGACTGTGGGTGGGTGGCTGGGTATTTGCGCTTTCGTTCAAAGGCCTGGGGTATGGACATCTGTATGCTGTGCTGGGACACAGAAGTGCTAGCTGATGGTGCTTGCGAAGGTCCAGATGCATGGTGGAAGGCATCCGGGCCTGTGTCTTGGACAGGGGATTGGCCAGCACATAACACAGGGGAAGAGGAGGCAGTGGTGTGACCCGCAAACACTGATTGTGGACCCAGGTGTTCGGCCCACCTATTAGGGTGCTTTGATGCCATGTGGTGGATCATGCTGGTGGTGGTGAGGTTGCTAGTGTTAACGCCCCTGCTCATTTTGGTACGGCACAGGTTGCAAATGACAATTCTTTTAGCGTCCGCACTTTCCTCAAAAAAGCGCCAGACTGCGGAACACCTACCCCTTGGCAAGGGAGATTGCCGCAAGGGAGTTCTCCAGGGAACAGTTGTGGGCCTGTTTAGTGTGGCCCGCCTTCTCCCTTTTGCCAGCCCACTGCCTCTTCCAGCCTTTTGCTGTGCTGCGGATCCCTCCCTCTCTGGACTGCTGTCCTCGCTCGGCTTGCCACCTTCCCAGGTTGGGTCAGTGATTTCATCGTCCACCACCTCCTCTTCTACTTCCTCACTCTATTCATCCTCCTGACTTGTTGACCTGACAAGAACCTCACTTATGGACAACTGTGTCTCATCCTCATCATGAACCTCTTGAGACACTAATTGCAGTTGACTAATTGGCAACTGTGTCTCATCATCATCATCTACCTCGTAAAACAATAATTGACGGTCCCCACCGTCATCTTTTTCTGACTGTGGATGCTCAAGAGTTTGGGAATCAGTGCACAAGATCTCCCAATGTCCCTTTTCCAGTGGGCATGGCGAGAAGGCCAAATCAAGAAATGGCGATGAAAAGAGCTCCTCGTAATATCCGAATGTGGGATCACTTGTTTGCCAAGATTCTCCATGGTGGGAGAAAGGAGGACCAGGGTAAGGATTCTGTTGACCAGACTCTTGGCTACAGAGACTGGACTTTGTGGAAGACAGGGTGGTGCTTAACCGACTGGCAGCATTATCTGCTGCAATCCAACCGACCACCTGTTCGCTAGTGATGAGCGGCAGGGGCAATATTCGAATTCGCGATATTTCGCGAATATTTGGTCGAATACTCGCCATATATTCGAAAATTCGCAAATTCGTAATCTCCAGCCATTATTTTCTTGTTTGCGGAAATTCGCATAAAAAAATTCGCATAAATTAGCGTAAAAATTCGCATAAATTAGCATAAAAATTCGCATAAATTAACATAAAAATTCGCATAAACTGGCATTTAAGATACCTTTTAAATACCAGTTTATGCGAAATTTATGCGAATTTTTACGCTAATTTATGCGAATTTTATCTGATTACTGCAAACAAGAAAATAATGCCATTATTTTCTTGCATGCGAAAATTTGCATATAAAAAATTCGCATAAAGCGAATATTCGCGATTGCGAATATATTTTGCGATATTCTAAATATTCGCGAATTCTCGAAGTGCTGATATTCGCGATTAAAATTCGCAATTCGAAAATTCGTGATCAACACTACTGTTCACACTGGTCTGACTTCGAGAGTCTTGTCCTGCGCCGCCGTGCAAACTGGGACTTGAAGCTAGGTATCGTGAATGAGTGTGCTTCTTGTGCTCTGGCAGCAGGCACAGTTTCACCGTCATCAGCAACACGGCCACTTCCCTATCCCTTAGTGCTCGCCTTCATCATATTAAATGGTATATATGCTTGCAAGTATGTCACACGTACAGTAGCACAGGTTTTGTAAGTGTATGCGCAAATAAATTACACTGAATGTAACAGATATTTAGGATGTGCAAACGTTATACAGAAGATTTAGCGCAGGTAATGTCGCAGTCACCAGCGGCGAAAAATTAAACTGAATGCCACTAATATTTATGATGTGCAAACGTTATACAGGAGATGTAGTGCAGGTAATGTCGCTGTCACCAGCCGTGAAAAAAAGTAACTGAATGTCACTGATATTTATGATGTGCAAACGTTATACAGGAGATGTATTGCAGGTAATGTCATTGTCACCAGCGGCTAACCTTATACAGGAGAGGTAGCGCAGGTAATATTGCTGCTGTCACCAGCGGCTAACGTTATACAGAAGACGTAGCGCAGGTAATGTCGCTGCTCTCATCAGCAGCCAAACAATTGCACGCAATTTAGCGCACGTTGCGCTAATATATTTTGCAGCCAGAGAAAACAATAGTCCTTAAAGTTAAAAGGACTGTTGGGTCTCTAACAAAGTTTCAACACTCAAAACTCCCTAAAAAAACACAATTCCTTTTCCTACACGATCTGTCCCTGCTGCTGCAGCTCGCCCTGACAAAGTCTGTGTCATCGGGTGCTATATAGCACCTGATGACGCGTTCCGGCCAGCCAATCACTGTAATGCCAGTAACCAACGTGGCTACGGCATTACAGTGAGTGGCAGTACATCGGGGAGGAGACTCGAGCATCATGCTGGAGCACACGCGGTATTCAGCCGAACACCACGATGTGCCATGCATCGCGATGCTCGAGCTGAACACCAGTTCGGCCGAGCATGCTCGCTCAACACTATATATTACAAAAATGGTCAGTATCACTTTCTCTACACATTACAAAAATAAAAAATAGAATGACATTTTAATTCAAGATTCATGGAGAACACATTTGTTAGAATTTTTGGCCATTTCCCTTTACATACAACATACTATTTTCTATCATGTAGCACAAAACCTTAAAAGGGTTTGGTCTTTGCAAGACGAATTTGAGGTACATAACACTTTTTGGTGTCTAATGAGCCAAAAGAATCAATTCTGGCATTTTGTTTTTACAGCATTCACCATACAGAATAAATTACAAGATAAGTGTATTGTGTGGGTTGTTATGGGCATGGAGATTATTTTTGCAAAAAGGTGTGTTTTTACTCTTTTTTAAAAAAAAACTACTTTTTAAAACTATTTAATAGTTCCACAAGAGGACTATATTATGTGATCTTTTGATTACTTCTAAAATTTATTATTACTGTCAGTACTATACTGACATATCCAGCAGGCTACACCAGAGAGGTGTGGTCTGCTAGGAGACACTTCAGGCCTGCAGGCCTGGGACACTGGCATTGACACCCTCACAATCTCATTTGTGGGTTGCCAATCAGAAGCAGAGGTAGCTCCCTCATGTGAGTCCCATGCAGCTCTTAGACTGGGCCACCATAAAAAGGCGGCGACCCAGCTTATGACCCCATTGTGAACACAATAAAAAGGTGTATTATTGGTCGCTACGGATTTTCTACAGTGCAACACAAAATGCCGCCAGCAGAACAAACACCTCCACAGAAGCTGCTCCCCTGGTGGCCAGCACCAGCTGTCACACACAAATTAATATATGTAAGAGGAAGCTGAGGAGGGAAGATGAAGGACACAGCATGAGCCAGCCCTACCTTAAATATCCTGTCTGGGAGTGCCCTTGTGCAATCAACCTCAGAAGCCCTCAACACTACAGATGGGAGCACTGCGCAGGAGCTGGAAGACATCTTGCAAAGTGACCTTCTGATGTCCCATAGCTCACATCTACCATCCCTCCCCCTCTCACAACTCCCCACCCTCACAGCCTTGTCCCCTACAGCACCATGTCACCATCCCCCTCTCTCCCACAACTACATGTTATTAGCCCCCCCCCCCCCCCCCAATCTCCACAGCTCGGTATCCTCTTCACAGCTACAAAGCTGGCCTCACCCAGCTGAGGTTGAGGTGCTCTTGATGGTATGGTTTTAGGTGCAGGGAAGGCAGGGTCCCTGGTGTTCGTGATGCTAGCACCCATGGGTGCAAATGAGGTATTAAAATAAAGAGGAGTGAGTTTAAATAAATAACTGGAACATTTACTGGACATCAGTTGCCTTGAGATAGATGTACAGCTTCATTGACATGGTAGAGGTAGTTGTATTATTATTCATATAAAGCACATTACACTTTGCTGTGGCTGTAATCCTAGTAACAGGCTCTTTGTGAGGTATAGATTCTGGTTACATTCAGGCTGAGGTAACTTCTGTCTGAGTGCCTTCCAGGTGTGGCGCATACATCAATAAACTGCTTCACATGGCCATTATACATATATCTTGCCTTCCTGGCTTACTCACAATTTCCATAAGTGTCCACACTGTCTGCAGAGGAATATGGCTCTGCATACAACTTGTACTTCAATGCAGTGTGTGAACAGGCACCGCAGGCTAACTCCTGTCTCACAATGGTTGCTAATGGTTCAATAGGCTGAGGAAACACACTGGGGGCTAAAAATGTGCTGCCCTTGCTGCACTTCACACTGCACTGTTGTCAACAAGACTTAACTGACTGCAACTCTTTCAGCTCTTACCCTGCTCTGCCACACCCTAGAGGTGAATGGATGTAATTACATGTAGCCTGAAGGAATTACAGGAATATACACAGATATAATGAAATACCCAAATAGGCCGATAAAGAGTGGGACACTGCACACCTCAGCAACCCCCCAGGACACAGGTTGCCAACTCTGCCAACCAGAACTTTTCTTTTTTCTGGATAACTTAAAGTCACAGAAAATAATGTACTAAAACAATAGATTCAAACATAACATATGGACTGAGCCCTCACTCTAATGATAAATCTGAGACTCTTAGCCAATATATTATATCAAAACACATCTGTGCCCACCTACTTGCACCACGGTGGTCTTAGTCAGGCAGTTCCTACTCTAAACCTACCTATGCCATTGGGCATCTATATTCAGGAGAGCAGACCCTGCACATATAGTATGTTGCTCCTAGTTACCTCTGCATGCACCAATCAATCAATGAGAGGAGGAGCACACACAGCTACCACCTTAATCAAGGTCGCCTAATAGATAGGTGGGGCAAAAGTGCACATGAATGCTACTCCCAGGATAGAAGCACATTCACACCTGTAACTAAGAGCAATACACTATATGAGCATGGTCTGCTCTCCTGAATATAGATGCCCAACAGCATAGGTAGGTTTAGAGTAGGACCTGCCTGACTGAGACCACCTTGGTAGGTGGGCACAGATGTGTTTTGATCAAAATATATTGGCTAAGAGTCTCAGATTTTATCAATAGAGTGAGGTCTTAGTCCATTTATTATGTTTGCATCTATTGTTTTAGTGAGTTATTTTCTGTGACTTTATAAATGTAGCCATACACATCCGCATATTTACTATCACATCGTGCAGGATGTTTTGCATCTTTTCTCCATGATTTTTCTGGATAACTTAACCCAAAATAATGGACAGCCAACATTTTTTACGGACACATTGGAAAACCATAATGAATGATGAAGCTTATAAGTAATACATATCTATAGCTCCATATAGTAAGAAGAACTTATTACCAGAATTTAATGTGATGACAATTGCCACCAAAATAATCGAATCAAGTACCACAAGCCTAAAAAAAATCACAGACACATTTTTTTTCACAGACAGAGCAAAAAAGTCACTTTTTTTTACAGACTTTCCAGAAATTTCTGGACAGTTGGCAACCCAGCCCAGCACCCAGCAGATAGGTCACCACCTCTTCGTCTCCCCCATCACACAGGTCACCACTAGAGATAAGTGAATCAAAGTTGACGAAGTGGAATTCGACCCGAATTTCAGAAAAAGAGGAAGTAAGAAACCCGGGAACTAGGGAGCACCCATAATGCCATACAGAAAGCCAATCAGCAGCTAGCCAGCCCCTGTGATGTCACAGCCCTATATAAAGTCTCCTCCTGCCCGTTCTCCTCCATTTTACAGTGAACTTAGTGCAGGGAGAGACATTACAGGCACTAGAAAAAGTGTTTAGAAAAGACTTTATTCACAAAACATAACTATTGATCAGTTCAGGGACAGCTTATTCATAGTGTAGGGATATAATAGGGAATCATTATCCACCCTATTGGGCGAGAGAAGGGACAATTGTACAGTGTAAAGCCTAGCTAAGAGGGGCTATTTTGTTACACCTTGCTGCACTAATTGGGGATAAAAAAAAGTGTTCTAATACTACAGATTTTAGGTTGTTTGCATTCTTTGATACATCAGTAATTCCAGTAATCCTTGATTCTGTTATTGGGGTGAAACTGCGGTATGATACTACAGAATTTGGGGGGTTCATGTTCTTTACTATCTCATTAAATCTGCTCTGCTCTGCGTCCTTCAAGAACAAATTGAACTCTGGCTCTCTCCTCACCAACTTAACATCTGAACCATGGTCACTAGAGATGAGCGAATTTTTGAAAAAATTTGGTTCGATCCAAATTTATTCGCGTTGAATCGCGATAAAAAGCTGCTATTATAGTGCCTTTATAGTGGTGTAGAACACTGCCTTGCAGTAAAACGCATAGGGAGTCTGTTGTGGTAGTTAAATAATAATGTGAGTCAGTATGACATGCAGATGACAGGTGTCGCTCTTAGAATCACTGCACACTTCACTTATTTGGGCAGTCAAGGGGCCAAAACTGACCAAATAACTCAAGTATGAATTCAGCCTTACAGGTCGATGTTGGCGCCAAGAAGAAGCGCACTCCTTTTTCACCGTTGTCAGCTGATTTCACATAGATGTCTACAGAACCTGTTCTATTAAACGCTTATACAAGTAGAGCCCCAGACAAAGTGGAGAGGATGTCAGTAGTAAGTTTGTGTTGATGTCACAGATTATTTTGCCCTTCCTCTGATCCGTCAGAACAATAATGCCCAATAACGGATCCTGCATCCGCCTTCACTCGGTCAGCATTTGGTCAGTAATCCATCAGTATTGCTAATACCAAAAAAAAACAGGAGTGGATCCAAAATGACACCTGAATGGAATATTTGCATGTCTTCTGTGTTTTGTACCTATTTCTGCTTTTGGCTACCAAATCACAAGCCAATTCTGATGGGACCATACAGGCCTTACAGCTGTTACACAGACAGGATCCGTTGTGCGTCTAATTTTTCCTTCCTTCTGACAGATGAAAAGAACGGTCAAATAAATGATGCTGTCAGCCAGGCCGAAAGGCAAAATAGTGGCCCTGTCACGAAGTGGGGAGGGCGGGAACAGCATGAGAAGTCCACAAAGTGGCCCTATGACATAGTGGTGAGGTGGAAGCAGCAGGAGGAGACCACAGTGTGGCCCAAAAAAGTGTGTAATTGTTTTCTAACATATAACTGTACCTCTGAACGGCAAATATATATTTCTTTTGCCACTTATACACAACAAAAAGGGTTTTAGAACATATAACTGCACCACTGAACGGCAAATATATTTTCTTTTGCCACTAATACACGCCAAAAAAGGCTTTAGAAGATATAATTGCACCGCTGAACAGCAAATATATTTTCTTTTGCCACTAATACACGACAAAAAGGGCTGTAATTTTAGCACTTCACCACACAACTGCTAATAAGCCATTTTTTCCCCACTAATACAAGCCAAAAAATGCTTTTGAACATATAACTACACCGCCCAAGGGCAAATAAGACGTAGAAATATTTCCTTGTAATAAACCCTGCTAATGGCTGTACATTGGAAAATGGCAGAATCCAAGAAGGCTGAGGCTATTTATACGGCTGTGACATCACAGGACTGACTGGCTGCTGATTCGCTGCATGCATGGAATTATGGGTGATCCCGCCTTTCCAGAGTTCCTTGCTGCATGTCATCACACGTGCAGCAGCCATTTTAGGAAAAAATGCAATAAGTTACCATGAAGTGTGAGGAAATGCGGATTCGATGCAAATCGAATTTTTCCTGAAATTTGGATTGATTTACACTTCATCAACTTCAATTCGCTCGTCTATAATGGTCACTGAAGAACGGGAAGAACAGGGGCAGGAGAAGCACCTGCTCCAACAGCAGCAACTTAAGTCTGGAGTCTCTAATGAGCACTTTTCTTCAGCCGCCTACTGAAGAAAACACCTAGCAGCAGCAGCAAGACATGGAGCAGAACCTGAACCAGCAGGTGAAAGCATACTTGGACTGCACCGTGCCACCCCACATCCAAGATCCCCTGGACTACTGGGCAGCCAAACTTGATATGTGGCCGCAACTGGCTGAGTTTGCCCTGGACAAGCTTTCCTGCCCGGCCAGTAGTGTGGCATCAGAGCGGGTGTTTAGTGTGGCAGGGGGCACAGAACTCGCATTTCGACCCAAAATGTGGAGAGACTGACCTTTGTAAAGATGAATCAGGCGTGGATCAGCCAAGATTTCCACACACCAGTGCCTGATGCATCAAACTAAATCATTTTGGCCACCTGCTTCAGCCACTATTCTGATGCTGCTACCCGCCTGATGCCACACACCTGCTGCCTTGTTCTCCTATTGCCACCCACCATCTTGTGCTGTTACTGCCAATGCTGTTGACCCCCATCCTCTCTAGTCTTTGACTATCCCACGGTGATGACTCCTCTTGCGTTTTCCACCCTCACCACTCTATGACTGATCACTATGTTGACTTCTCATGCAGTTGCCACTTCACCACCCTTTAACTGGGCCACTGTGTTGACTCCTCATGCAGTTGCCACCCTCCCCACTCTATGACGGGGCCACTTTTGTCCCTGTTTGGCCTTGCTAACATCACTATTTATTCTACCCTTCCTCTGATCTGTTAGAAGGATGGAAAAACACAACAGATCCTGTCTTTGGAGCATCCGTAAGGCCTGAATCACAAGGTCCCTATTTTGCATCAGAATGTGCTCATGATTTAGAAGCCAAAAGCAAAAGGGGGTACCAAACACAGAAGACATGCAAATAGTCCAATCACATTTTGGATCCACTCCTGTTTTTTTTTTTGGTCTTAGCAATACTGATGGATTACTGACCATATGCTGAACATGTGAAGGCGAATGCTCCAAAGACAGGATCCATTTTTTGGGGGTTGTTCTTATGATGGATCAGAAGAAGGGCAGTCAACACAAACTTACTGCTGACACCCTTTCCATTCTGTCATGGGGGCACTACTTGTATCAGCGTGTAGCAGGTTCTGTAGACATCCATGTGGAATCAGCTGACGATGGTGTAAAAGGAATGCGCTCTTTCACTCTATAGTAAAATCTTGGGCCTCTGCATGGTTCTTTATACCTGGCTCTAACATTGACCTGTAAGGCTGAGTTCACACAAGCTATTTGGTCAGTTATGGCCCCGTAAGTGACTAAATAAGTGAAGTGTGAACGGGTTCTAAGAGTGATGCCTGTCCTCTGCCTGTCATACAGACGCAAGTTATCGGTTTCAATACCACAGAGGACTACCTATGCATGTTTCTGCAATGCATAGTGTTCTACGACAATATACAGGCTCTCTGCAGATGGCAAATAGCAGATTTTTAATGCGATTCGTCATGAATAAATTTGGATCGAATTGAATTTTTGAAATATTCGCTCATCTCTACTTCTGAGCTTTGAAGTTAAGGAGGCGGTCCTATCAGTGGCAGCTAGCTCTGTATGCACAGTAATAGAGGTAAGGCTGTCAATCACTGATAGGACCGCCTCCTTGATGTCAAAGTCCAGAATGAACAGGAATTTAAATGTATAACATACATGTTTTACTGAATCTTTTTCCACAAACTACATATCAATCTGCTCAGCTCTTCCTGCTCCACAACTTGCTGCCTGCCGCTCACATTCCATGTTCAATGTCACAGGTTCCCTTTAAATATTTGTTAACCTAACTAGCATTGACCGCCACCTACCCACAATAATTTGACGGTCAATGTCAGATCACTTAGTCTGAACATACACTGAACCTGACTATGTCTGCATGCTTTGATACATTGATTTTCTAGCACGATTGCCTAATTAGGTATTTGTATTAGCAAACAACTACAGTTGTCCCTCAAGATGGCCTCAGGATACAATAGTTTCAACTTGCTCTTTTTAGGCCATCATAGGTTGAAATTAGCCTCAACATACAATGTCTCAGACTCAGATCCAACCAATCACCATGGCCATTTTACTAGTAAAACACCCTTTTCGGTGTGGTACTACACTACATCTCCTTTACTGCCCCCTGTCTGTACCAAGATAAGCTGCATCTGGATATTAGATTAGTGTAACTGCATTTTATTTTTCTGATACACTGTGTACTATACAGGACCCTGAAGAAGCTTCTGTTGTATGTAAGGCTGTGCTTTAACTGTCTTAGTTATCTGCTTATTTTTCTTAAATGTTCATTTTCTCTTATCTTAGGATGACATTTTGGAGTTTCGGAACCAATTACTAGTTATCCATAAAGTTATGGACTCAAGTTAGAACATACAATGGTCGTCCCGGAACTAATTAGTATTGTAACTTGAAGGACTGCTGTATATAGATGTTTAACAACTGATGATATATATTACAGTGTTACCATGTTATATTTCATCTTAATGTCAGCTAAGTAACAATGGGTCCCACATTTCTGCATTCCTTGTGTACAGCACAGCACCACTGCTCTAACCTTTCCTTGCTCAGGAAACGTGAAATCTTAACAAACCTGTGAACATATAAACTCGCTGACCTTTTTGTCTTTAATATAGTAACTCTCATCATGGAAAATATTTCAAGTAAATGTTATTCAGGTTGGGCATACCTGTTCTGGTCTGCAGCCTGAAATGAACCTTAATGTTTTGGATCAGGGACCCTTGGAATGAAAGTTTTCCTCCACTAAGCATGATAAATGTTTGGATCATTGAATCTGATGAGAAGTGAGTCAGTTGGCTAACAGCCTTGGAACGACCCTGGATTTTAAAAGAGAAATGTCAGGTAGTTTGCATCATTTGTAGTGATATAGTACTGTATATATGAAGACTTGGACAGTAATAGAGAAAACCAGCTGTTTTCTTTCATGTGCAGCGCCATACTGGTCCCCAAGGTATGTGTGGTATGGCATCTTAACTCTATTCAATCTGCAACTCAGAGTCATGGACTAAGAGTGTCAGCCTAAATGGGGATGACTGTTTACTGTGGCATTTTACGGATTTAACATTTATAAATAAATAAAATAATCTTTTTTGCACCCTATTTTTATTATAATACATTGTGTTGGGCTGAAGCGTTGCGAGTTGGGTGAATAAGGCGGTCCACCTATTTTTCACCATTCTGGAGTGCTGCCTCAATCTATTTCTTTGGATATATATATATATATATAAATATTCATTTTTAGGTGTCACATATTTATTATTGAATTGTTACATAATCCTTTATTAATGGATTGATTGTTTTTTCCATCTATTATTTATATTGGGCTTTATTCACTTGATGCTTTTTTAATGCGCTTTTATTACAATAACTAGTAAGTTGTCTCTTGTCTCATATAATGCAATCGTATCATCGACTTTTTAGTTTTTAAACAGTACATTTTGAGCAATTGTTTTATGTATATTTTCCCATATTCTATATATTGGTTATATTGTGGGTTTGCTTGGACACATGGAGCCCTCTAGTGGCCAGTTTAAGTAGTTGTCCCCTATCTGTTTGGCTGCGCTCCCATGTGTCCTCATGTAAATAGCGCAGGATGTTGTTTACCCTCATATACTTTGTGATACGCTCTATGCGCCTGTCCCATATGTGATGTAAGCTCCGGCGGTAGATGGACCAAGTTTATCCTCTGCATGAGTGCTTTGTTTGGTATTGTACTGTAAGTATTTTAGTGCCATCTAACCCTGAGGGTTGTGGAATTTTGGAGAATATAATATGATCTTGTGATCTTATGGGAAGGTATGTGGTCTATGATCAACTGTGAGTCATATATAACATATGGGGATCATATTTTTAACATTCCTATTGGTTTATACTTATTTAAATAACAGCATGTTTAACTACCAATCATCCCCAGATGAAGGCGTTGGCGAAACACACATCGTGTGCGGTGGATGAACTCTGACTTTGAGCATATTACATAGGAGCTTAGGGTTTGTGCTTACATTGATTATTATTGGCACTGTCCTGTTACTTGCAGCAATTGGCTATGTGATACTGCAGTGGGCTAATCCTCTTGTTTTTATCTGCTTTATGTGATGGCTCTAATTTGTTTCAATTTTGTATCTTAATAAAAATGTTTTTTTAACCTTGTAAGGCTACTTTCACACTTGCGTTATTCTTTTCTGGCATAGAGTTCCGTCAAAAGGGCTCTATGGCATATAAGAACTGATAAGGCATATCCCAATGCATTCTGAATGGATAGAAATCCGTTCAGTTTGCATCAGTATGCCTTCCGTTCAGTCACTGTCAGGCGTTTTTGCCTGATATAATACCGCAGCATGCTGCGGTATTATGTCCATCCAAAACACCTGATCAGTCGCTGGAATGCTGGATCCGGCATTAATGCCCATTGACTTGCGTTAGTGCCGGATCCAACATTGCGAAACAACTGAAGGACAGATCCGTCCTTCCGGTCTGCGCATGCTGTCAGTTGTCACACTGATCGGCGGATCCGGCAGGCAGCTCAAACAACGGAACTGCCTGCCGGATCACATGAACGCAAGTGTGAAAGTAGCGTCAGTTGTGGTCCAGCACCATTTCTGTTTCTTTTGGTTGTGGTGATTTATTGCTCTGTGATGCAGAGGGACCTATTACTCCAAATTCGGGTTTGCTTTTGGGTTAATGATTCTGCAACAAAAGACACAACCCATAAACAGGAATGCTGCTGTTTTTGGAATTAAAGGGGCTGTCCGCTTTTGTTATATTGATGGCCTCAGGATAGGTCATCATCAACAGATCGCCAGGGCTTTAACTGTCGGCACCCCAGCCAATCATCTGTTTGAAAAGAAAGCAGCGCTAATACAAGCACACTGTGTTCTCTTCTCTGTTTACCTGCATTGCAGTAGCAAGCAGGTGTAATTACAACTTCGCCATCCCATTAACGTCAAGTGAATAGGACAGAGCCGTCCCATTAAAGTGAATGGGATGGCGGAGTTGTAATTACACCTGCTCACCACTGCAAAGTCGACGGCTAGAAGGTAAATAGAAGAGAACACAGCGCTTGTACGAGCACAGCATTCTCTTCAAACAGCTGTTCTGCAGTCGGGCCCCTGTCAATCTCATATTGATGTCTTATACTTACGATAGGTCATCAATAAAAACAAAAGCTGACAACCGCTTTAAGTAGTTATGTTTTTTCAAACCACATCCAAGCTCTTTAATAGTGTGGTTAAAAATAAAAATTCCTCATAGCAAACAAGCACACAAAGTATAACAACAATACATAATTGAAGCACATTAAGGGCTCTTTCACACGAGCTGATCCCGTGCGGGTAATCCGCTGCGTGAAAAAGAGCCAAGCCCTGTTCCGGACAGCAGAGACACGGAGCATTAACATGATTGATAATGCTCCGTGCCTCTCTGTGACCTTTTTATTACAAAATCGCAGTTATAATTTTATCTCACTGTGATTTTGTAGTAAAAAGGTCACAGAGAGGCAAAGGGCATTACTATTAATTATGTTAATGCTCCGTGTCTCTGCTGTCCGGAGCGGGGCTTGGTTCTCTTTCACGTGGTGAATTACCTGCACGGGATCCGCTCGTGTGAAAGAGTCCTAAGAGTCTGCTAAGTGACATATTTGATGGTTTACAACCTAGGATTAAGCTGCAGTATCACAGTAAATTCCTCCAATCAGTTGACTGATGACCTGCTGTGTATCTGCAAGTGTACACATGGGGACAAAATTGTTGGTAACCTTTTGTTAAAGAAAAAAAAAAAAACACAATGGTTACTGAAATAACTTGAAACTGACAAAAGTAATAATAAATAAATAAAATATTACTGAAAATCAGCCAATGAAAATCAGACATTGCTTTTGAATTATGGTTCAACAGAATTACTCTTACCCCTTCCCGACCAGCGCCATACATGTACCTGGACTTTAAAGATGGTGCTTGCTTCCAAGCATGGCAAACACCATAGTAGGTGCAGGTAGAGAAAAGTCTTGAAGACGGGAGTGAGAGGTAAAAATTATGGAGGATTTTAATCTTAGTTCACTAACAATATGGAAAGCATGAGTAGAGTGGATGACAGAAATGAAGGAGGAGATGTATGGAGGTGCAGCACTATGGAGAGAGATCCAGAAGAATCAGTAGATCATTAGACACTTGCTGTCAGGAAATCGTTAGACACTTTAGTAAGGACAGTTTCTGTAGATGGAGAGGGCGAAAGGCGGTTAAGAAGAAGAGAATAGCCTGCCTATGGTTATTTGGAAACACAGCAAAGTGATCTCAGAAGGAGAGTCAATTAACACTATTACCATCATTATTGCTGCCCATATACAGCTAATGGAAAAGACTATACTGTGATATACAGCACTTTGGAACTGTGCCCTTTGCTGCCATGTGTACTACTCCCATCATAGATTTAGTAAAGAAAGACATAATTTATTACAACTAGAGATGAGCGAATTTTTCAAAAATTTGATTCGCCGGTTCACTGTACCTTGCAGTAACACGCATAGGGAGTCTGCTTTGGTAGTGAAATAAAACTGTGAGTCCATATGACATGTAGATAACAGGCGTCGCTCTTAGAATCACTTCACACTTCACTTATTTGGGCAGTCACAGGGCCAAAACTGACCAAATAACTCAAGTATCAACTCAGCCTTACCGGTCGATGTTAGCGCCAAGAAGAAGCGCACTCCTTTTACACCGTCATCAGCTGATTCCATATAGATATCAACAGAACCTGTTCTATTAAACGCTTATAGAAGTAGAGCCCCCTGAGTGGAGAAGGTGTCAGCAGTAAGTTTGTGTCGACGTTACAGATTATTTTGCCATTCCTCTGATCTGTCAGAACAATAACCCCCAAAAAACGAATCCTGTCTGTTGAGCATCCGCCTTCACTCGGTCAGGATTTGGCCAGTAATCCATCAGTATTGTTAATGCAAAAACAGATCCAAAACAGAGATGAGAGATGACAATTGAACCTTCATTGTTTATTGTCTTGGGATCTATACCTTGTTAACTGTGTTTGCAATAAGCACTTTATATTGAACTTATCTAGTTATATTCACTTTGTTGGATGATAGAGCTGTATGCTACATTTGACCTAGTTAGCCCTTTTGTTATATGCCATGTGATAACACTAGACCACTGTTACCTCTGTATTCATATTTGTATCTGCCGTTGTTGTGACTGATTTTTAATATTGTTACTCTGATAATAAATTAATAAAGATATTGTTACCTAGTATCTGGTTATATTTCTGTGGGGGGTGTTTGTACCTTGATTTGGTGTATCTGAGTGTGTATCTGATTGTGGTTGGTGGTTTATATCTTTTTGGAGGCAACTAAGGGTTGTATCTCTTGTGACGAAGTCGAAGATCGAGTCAACCATTCCTGAACCGCTGGGTTGCTGGTCACGACACAATCTCTCAGGCCTCTCGAAGTGACCACTGCTGCCATGGCCTCTTGCTCTGCTGCGACCTCTGCCTGCGCCAGAAACATTTAGGCCTCTGCCACTCCCCTGTGCAGGGCCTGGCATTTCTCTGTCTGACATACTGTTAGATCAAAGAATCAAATGTTAGATCAAATATTTTTTAATTTGCCACTTAAACATGGCAAACAGGGCTTCAGAATATATCACTGCCCCGCTGAACAGCAATTAGGACCTAATTTTTTTCTACTTTTACACAACACAAAAGGCTTTAAAACAGATAAGTGCAACAATGAAAGGCGAATATATATTTTTTTCTCCACTAATACACGGCAAACAGGGCTTCAGAATAAATCACTGCACCGCAGAACGGCAATTAGGCCCTCTTTTTTTTCTCCTTTTACACAACACAAAAGGCTTTAAAACAGATAAGTGCAACGATAAACGGCTAATGTATTTTTATTTTGCCACTTATACACAGCAAACAGGGCTTCAGAATATATTACTGCACCGCAGAACGGCAATTAGGCCCTCATTTTTTTCTACTTTTACACGACACAAAAGCTTTAAAACAGATAAGTGCAACGATGAATGGCGAATATATTTTTATTTTGCCACTAATACACAGCAAACAGGGCTTCAAAATAATCACTGCACCTCTGAACGGCAATTGGGCCCCAATTTTTTTCTACTTTTACACAACACAAAAGACTTTAAAATAGATAAGTGCAACAATGAACGGAGAATATATTTTTATTTCTCCACTAGTACAGGGCAAACTGGGCTTTAGAATATATCACTGTACCGCAGAATGGCAATTAGGCCCTCTTTTTTTTCACCTTTTACACAACACAAAAGGTTTTTCAACAGATAAGAGCAACGATGAACAGCGAATGTATTTTTATTTTGCCACTAATACACGGCAAACAGGGCTTCAGAATATATCACTGTACCGCAGAAGGACATTTAGGCCCTAATTTTTTTCTACTTTTACACAACACAAAAAGTTTTAAAACAGATAAGTGCAACACAGAATGGCAAATATATATTTTATTTCGCCACTATTACACAGCAAACTGGGCTTTTGAATATTTCACTGTACCACAGAAGGGCAAATATATTTTTCTTTTGCCACTAATACACTGCAAAAAGGGCTTAAAAACCTATAACTAAACCGCACAAGGGCAAATAAGACATACTGTAGAAATATTCCCTATTAATAAACCCTATTAACAGCTGTATCAAACAGCACTTGCACTCCAATAACAAAAACGGTTTGCTGGAATGACAGAGCTGTATAATGGCAATTTGGATCCCCAGTCAGTGCACCAAGGTGTAATAGGATTTTTCCTATTACCCAATTTGTAACCTCCCCTACTGAACCCCATTCTACATAAATGCACTTATAAATCATTTTTTCACTACAATCAAGTCTTTCCTATCACTGTCCCTAGCGCCTGCAGACACGTCTCTCCCTGCACTAAGTACACTGGTGAGTGGCAGAATCTAAGATGACTGCTGCTATTTATAGGGCTGTGACATCACAGGGCTGGATGGCTGCTAATTGGCTGCATGCATGTCAGTGTGGGTGATCCCGCCTTCCCAAAGTTTCTTTCTCCATGTCCTCACACGTGCAACAGCTATTTTAGGAAAAAATGCGATTTGTTACGGCGAAGCGTGAGGAAATTCATTAAAATTCATTAAAATTCATTAAAATGTCAATATGTGCTCACAGATTCCCTTCAAAAAGCATGCATCTCTTGTGGAGCATCTGACACCAGCAGAGTACAGATTGAGACCGGCGTATAAAAGCCCATCTTAATAAATATCCCCCATACTGTTTCCCATGGCTGAACCTACTATTCTTGAAACATTTATCTTCTAGATTTGATTTCTAAAAATCAAGACCCTTCGGTAATCTCAGCTACACATTCATTAGACCTACAAATCCTACAAATTACCAATCTCTGTCCCACTGCACTCATGTGCAATTTCAAATTTAAAGGGCATTTGTCAGCAGATTTGCACCTATGACACTGGCTGACCTGTTACATGTGCGCTTGGCAGCTGAAGACATCTGTGTTGGTCCCATGTTCATATGTGCTCGCATTGCTGAAAAGGATGTTTTAATATATGCAAATGAACCTCTTGGAGCAACAGGGGCGTTGCCGTTACACCTAGAGGCTCAACTCTCTCTGGAACTGCTGCACTTTGATTGACAGGGCTTGTATGATCATGCAGCAGTTGTAGAGAGAGCAGAGTCTTTAGGTGTTAAGGTAATGCCCGTAGCTCCTAGAGGATCATTTCCATGTATAAAACCATCATTTTTCTCAGCAATCCGGGCACATATGAACATGGGACCAACGCAGATGCCTTCAGCTGTCTAACAGGTAAGACAGTTTCATGGGTACAAATCTGAGTACAGATATTTTTTAACTTACTAAACAACAGACATTATAATGCCCTAATCCCACAGGGATTGCAATCTCTAATTCTTCTGGACCAATACAGACCAAGTGACTACCAAGGATCTCTAGTCTACTAAAACTACTGACAACAAAGTACCATACAAGAGACTAAAAACCGGACAAGATAGAATATGTTCTATTTTTTACGTCCGTTATTCACTGGCCGTCAAAAAAACTGCCATGTGAATAACCCCATAGACAACCATTGGTCTTACAATGGATGTGTAATGGCCGGTAAAAAAATGTCAATCACATGTCCGTTTTTTACTGTCGTGTGCATGTAGTTTTACAGTCCACAGCAGGAGAACATATAATTGTGTTTGGGAACATAATGCTTCCTTCTGTCTGACAAACCAACAAAGTCCTATTGTTATTGAGCACTTTGTTACTGGAATAGGTGTATAAAATATATAAAGATAAATTTAATCATGGTAATGTGAATATTCAATAGCTAACAGTAGTTTTATTGTAATGAAAGACACTTGAGTGCTTACAATAACAATCTGCAACATCTGAAGCTGAATCTCATATACTGTAGTGATACAGGGAAGAACAGCACTGATGTCTGTGGCACAGACAATCCTTCTACAAGACCATAGTCATAGTAACATTAAAATATCTAGATTGGAGTGAACATATTCTTTATAATAATATATAGGAAATGGTAGTGTATGCAACCATGGAGCAATGCTGCCTTCTAGTGGCATATTGGTAGCACAGCATTCCTCTAGAAGGAACATAGGCCCTGATTTATCAAACTTGGCTTTCTCTTTATTTTGAAGTAACTTGGAACTTTTCTGTTGTTTTTACTGTAAGACACATTTTTTTCAATAGTCTGTACGAGGCCAATATTATTTTTGGGCCTGCGAAGTCAAATGTTTGTTGGTGTTCCTATGGAGTATGTTGGTTTTTGGCCTTATTTATTATAGTGATTGGCTCAAAAAAAGTTTCTTAACTAAACTCCATGCCTAAGCTGCCGTAGCTGTGGCAGGTCAAAATAAGTCGGAATGTGACAGTTCGTCTGTGCTAAATTTAACAAGTGCTGGGTGCCACTTTCATAAATTTGGCACATGACCCATTACCTTTACACAAAGAGACAAATGTGAGGACAAACTTTCAATTATCCCCTGTTGATAAATCAGAGCCATAGAGTTTTTATACCACATTATTAACAAAAACCAATGCCATTGCCAGTAAGATGCAGTATTCAACGACAACGTCTCAATACACCCAAAAAAAGCTTACCGCCTGTGAATTTAAGGCAGATATTTTACATAAATTTCACATAAAATCTGCTAGTTCGGAAGGATGTTACAGATATTCTGACTTAAAATGCAGGTAACATGCAGATGTCTGACATTTTGCTACAGCATCTGAACATAAGCTACAGATGCGTTACTAATATGAGCAATGTCTTTGCCACACTACAAAGCTCTGACTGTATGTACTGAAGTGTTGGCATACCGACTTTCACTCATAGGCAGAGAGGCTAGTTGTTGGAATCAAGAAACAATGGGGGTCATCTATTAAGACCGGCGTTTTAGTCGCCAGTCTTAATAACTCCGTGCAGTGGCGGTGGATCCTCCGAACCTATGAACCTATACATGATTGTGGCATCTGAGTGTAAAAACAGTGTAAAATTAACATAAAGAAAAAAATTTAATCAAATTTACTGCCTCCATTTGCTTGCTTGAAGATCACCTCGCACGGGATTTCGGCCGAGATCTTCAATCAAGATGTCGGCAGCCGGCCCATTGCGAACAAATGTAGGAGGTAAGTATGATTATTTTTGTTTTTTACACTATTTCAGGTTAAATCGATTCGCTACTACGAAGCACTAGGAAATTCAGCTTCGCGGCAAATCGAATTTATCCTGAAATTCGGATTGAATTCCACTTCAGCAGATTCGATTTGCTCATCTCTAGTCATTTACTAACAGATATAAGTCACTTTTTGCCATAAATGTGTCATAGATTGCAGTGCAAATAACCTAGCGCCTTTTCCCCTGCTCACTCCAGGTCTAAAAAAGGAGGCGTGGTGTAGGCAGGGAAGCGGAGGGCCAGCAGACCTTTCTCATTTATCATTTTCTACGCCTGTTTTAGGCATAGAAAATGGTCCAAATCTATCCAAGCAAGGAAGCTGGCATAGATTTAGACAGGCAGTGGATACAGTAGGAAGCTGTAAATAATTACAAATGGGTTGCACTTGGAAAAAAAATGCAATTCCGCCACCGTTATATGAGTTTTTCTTTTACAGCATTCTCTATGCGATAAAAACTGACCTACTACCTTCATTCTACAGTTCAGTACGATTACAGCGATACCACATTTATAGTTTTTCTTGTGTTAATACTGAAAAAAAAATCTTTGGGAAAAAAATATTTCTTTCTTTTCATTGCCATATTCTGACCCCATATTTATTTTACAGTTATGTTTACAGAGCTGTCTGAGGCCTCATTTTTTGCAGGACGATCTATAGTTTTTATTGATACCATTTTGGAGTGTGTATAATTTTTTGATCACGTCTTATTCAATTGTTTTGGGAGGTGAAGTGGAAAAAAATGGTGAATCTGCCATTTTGAAATTGTTTTTTTCGTTATGCTGTTTACCATATGGGATAAATATTTTTTAGATTTTAATAGGTTTTTGGATGTGGCAATGCCTATGATTCACATTTTTTAAATATTTTTTATGTATTAATTTTTTTATTCTATGGAGTTTTTTTTATATCTTTTAAAACTTTTTTTTTTTTACTTTTTTTGAAGTCACCCTAGGTGACTATAACATGCAATCATTGTATTGCATCTTGTATTCTGTAATGCATATCTATGGAATACAGAATACTGAATTCAGTATATTCCAATGCAGTGCTACTACCTAGAGGCCTGCATTGTAATATACTAATAATCGACCTGTAAGCCTTGTACAGGCTTAGGCCTATTACTAGTAAAGGCCGCCTTCTCCGATCTCAGTCAAGAAAAGGCTGCCCAGGCTGTAAAGTACGCAGCCCACAGTTTTAATGCTACCGGATCTCGTGGTCACATTTGACTACACCATCTGAGGTGTAACATGTTCACAATCGTTATTATCGCTGATCCCAGATGTTTCTCCCGGGCCTCTTCTGTGTAAAACAGCAGAAACCTTGTAGTTATGGTGTCCCTCTCATGGGCACCATCTTTAAAGAACAAACTATTTATACCAATGATTAACTAGGTTTCAAAAATAGGTTTTCAATAATTTAAAGGGTATCGTTTCTAAAATGGGGTCTAAAATTTTGATGGTTTCTATTATTTAAGCACCTCAAAGTCACTTCAGAACTGAATTGGTCCTTCAGTCAGTATTGGTAAATTTCTTGAAAAAGTGCTTCTAAAATGCTAAGCCTTCTAACATCGTAAAAAAATTAATTGACATTTACAGAACAATGCCAACATAAAGTAGACATATGATGAATGTCAACCCCTTCCCGACAGGGGTTTCCACACCCAAGTGTTTCTAAAATCTATTAAAAGCCTGTGGGGTCAAAGTGGTCAGTACACCCCTCAATAAATTCTTTGAGTAGTTACTAAAATGGAATCACTTTTTGGGGGATTCTACTGTGGGGGTACCTTAGTGTGCTTTCAAATGTAACATGGTGCCCAAAAATCATTCCAGCAAAACCTGCCCTCCAAAAATCATATTGTGTTCCTTTCCTTCTGAGCTCATAGAGCAGTTTACGACCACATATGGGGTGTTTCTGTAAACTGCAGGTTTGTTTGAGGTTTGTCTGGCTGCTAACCATTTCTGCCTCACAGTAAAAAAAATTGATAAAAATGTAAAATCTGCAAAAAAAGGAGAAATTTTGAATTTTTAACCCTCTATATACCGTAGTCAGCGCTGAGCTTGGCATGTACGGAGTTTGTGGAGGGAGGGGGCTCCCTCCCTCCCTATAGGGTCCCCATGCTGCTGTGACGGGGACCTGATGGCTGAGAAGGCAGCCAGATGCCTATTACAGGCATCGGGGCTTGTCTTCTATGTTAGCCTGTGAGACCCAGCCCCCTCTGGGTCTTGGATCTTACAGGCAAGCAGGCTGTCAGTGTATTACACTGGTAATACACTGACAGCCAAGGCATTACAATACACATATATTGTAATGCACTGTAGAGGGGATCAGACCCAAAACAGTTAATATCCCACTGTGGACAAAAATAAAAAGTAGAAAAAAAGTTAAGAAAAAGCTTTTTTCATAATAAAAAAAAGTTGCAAGTAAAAAAAAAACAAAAAAAAACCTTTTACCATAAGAAACAGATCTAAAATTGTAAAAAAGAGAAAAAAAAGAGAACAACAGACATCTTAGGTATCTCTGCATTCGTAATTACCCGTTGTATAAAAATATCACATGATCTACCCTGTCAGGTGAACGTTGTAAAAAATTTTTAAACAAACACGCCAAAATAGCCATTTTTAGTCACTTTGACTTACAAAAAGTGTGGTAGCGCGCGATCAAAAAGCAAAATGTACCCCAAAACAGCACCTCATCCCGCAAAAATTGAGCCCCCAAACAAAACGGTTGGCAGGAAAATTTAAGAAAAATACAGCTCTCAGAAAATGACAACACAAAAGCAGCATTTATTTTCAAAAAGCTTTTATTGTGTATCATTTCAAACAAAAATTTAAAAATAGACATATTAGATATCACAGCGATCATAATGCTCTGTTCTATAAAAATATCACATAATCTACCCTGTCAGATGAATGCCGTAAAAAAAAGCACCAAAATAGCCATTTTTTGGTCACTTTGCCTAACAAAAAGTGTAGTAACAAGTGATCAAAAAGTACAATGTACCCCACAATGGAACCAATGAAAATGTCACCTCATCCCGCAAAAAATGGTCCCCCGCACAAGATGATCGGCAGAAAAATAAAATACAAAATATGGCTTTCAGAAAATGTTGACATAAAAACTACATTTCTTTTTCAAAAATGCTTTGTGCAAAAGTGGTAAAACATAAAGAAACTATATAAAATTGGTATCTCTGTAATTGTGCTAACCTGCAGAATAAAGACAATGTATCATTTCTCCTGCACAATGTTCACCCCAATAACAAATCCCATAAAGCAATGGCAGAGTTGCTACCTTATCTTTATCCTGCTTCCCAAAAAGTTAACCCCTTAAGGACCCAGCCATTTTTTGCAGATCTGACCGGTGTCACTTTATGTGGTGATAACTTTTAAACGCTTTTACTTATGCAGGCCATTCTGAAATAGTTTTTTCGCCACATATTGTACTTCATGACACTGGTAACATGAAATTAAAACAGGTCATTTTTATTCATAAAAAAAATACCAAATTTACCAAAAATTTGGAAAAATGTGCAATTTTCCAAGTTTCAATTACTTTATTTCTATAATACATAGTAATACCTCCAAAAATAGTTATTACTTTACATTCCCCATATGTCTACTTCATGTCTAGATCATTTTGGGAATGATATTTTATTCTTTGGGGCTGTTACAAGGCTTAGACATTTAGAAATATTCTTGAAATTTTTCAGAAATTTTCAAAAACCCACTTTTTAAGGACCAGTTCAGGTCTGAAGTCACTTTGTGAGGCTTACATAATAGATACCACCCAGAAATGACCCCATTCTAGAAACTACACCCCTCCAGGTATTTAAAACTGATTTTACAAACTTCTTTAACCCTTTAGGTGTTCCACAAGAATTAATGGAAAATAGAGATAAAATTTCAAAATTTTACTTTTTTGGCAGATTTTCCATTTTAATAATTTTTTTCTAGTTACAAAGCAAGGGTTAACAGCCAAACAAAACTCAATATTTATTGCCCTGATTCTGTAGTTTACAGAAACAACCCATATGTGATCGTAAACTGCTGTACGGGCACACGGCAGGGCGCAGAAGGAAAGGAATTCCATACGGTTTTTGGAAGGCAGATTTTGCTGGACTGGTTTTTTGACACCATGTCCCATTTGAAGCCCCTCCGATGCACCCCTCGAGTAGAAACTCCAAAAAGTTTTAGAAACTACGGGATAGGGTGGCAGTTTTGTTGATACTATTTTAGGGTACATATGATTTTTGGTTGCTCTATATTACACTTTTTGTGAGGCAAGGTAATAAGAAATAGTTGTTTTGGCACAGTTTTTATTTTTTGTTATTTACAACATTCATCTGACAGGTTAGATCATGTGGTATTTTTTGTATAAAAAAAAGTATACATATAATGTATTGCCACGTCCGTAATGGACGTGGCAATACATTATATGTATACTTTTTTTTATTTAAGTAAGTTTTACACAGTTTTTTGAGGGATGAGATGACGGTTTGATTGGCACTATTTTGGGGTGCGTATGACTTTTTGATCGCTTGGTATTACACTTTTTGTGATGTAAGGTGACGAAAAATGTTTTTTTTTTACGCCGTTTTTATTTTTATTTTTTTTACGGTGTTCACCTGAGGGGTTAGGTCATGTGATATTTTTATAGAGCAGGTTATTATGGATGCAGCGATACTGTATATGTATACTTTTTTTATTTATGTAAGTTTTACACAATAGTATATTTTTTGAAACAAAAAAAATCATGTTTTAATGTCTCCATATTCTGAGAGCCATAGTTTTTTCAGTTTTTGGGCGATTATCTTAGGTAGGGTCTCATTGTTTGCGGGATGAGATGACAGTTTGATTGGCATTATCTTGGGGTGCGTATGACTTTTTGATCGCTTGGTATTACAATTTTTGTGATGTAAGGTGACGAAAAATGTTTTTTTTTACGCCGTTTTTATTTTTATTTTTTTACGGTGTTCACCTGAGGGGTTAGGTCATGTGATATTTTTATAGAGCAGGTTATTACGGACACGGTAATACATTATATGTATACTTTTTTTATTTATGTAAGTTTTACACAACGATTTCATTTTTGAAACAAAAAAAATCATGTGTTAGTGTCTCCATAGTCCTAGAGCCATAGTTTTTTCAGTTTTTAGGCGATTATCTTGGGTAGGGTATGATTTTTGTGGGATGAGATGACGGTTTGATTGGCACTATTTTGGGGTGCGTATGACTTTTTGATCGCTTAGTATTACACTTTTTGTGATGTAAGGTGACAAAAAATGGCTTTTGTTACACCGTTTTTATTTATATTTTTTACGGTGTTCACCTGAGGGGTTAGGTCATGTGATATTTTTATAGAGCAGGTTATTACGGACACGGCGATACATAATATGTATACTTTTTTTTATTTATGTAAGTTTTACACAATGATTTCATTTTTTAAACAAAAAAAATCATGTTTCAGTGTCTCCATAGTGTGAGAGCCATAGTTTTTATCTTAGGTAGGGTTTTATCTTAGGTAGGGTTTTTATTTTTATTTTTTTACGGTGTTCACCTGAGGGTTTAGGTCATGTGATGTTTTTATAGAGCAGGTTTTTATGGACGCGGCGATAACTTATATGTATACTTTTCTTTTAATTTATTTTACTTTAACACAATAACAGCATTTTAGAAAAAAAAAATGTTTTAGTGTCTTCATAGTCTGAAGATTATTTTTTGGGCCATTGTCTTATGTAGGGGCTCATTTTTTGCAGGATGAAATGCCGGTTTGAGTGCTACTATTTTGAGAGGCATACGCCTTTTTGATCGCTTGGTATTACACTTTTTGTGATGTAAGGTGACAAAAACCAAATTACTTACCGGTAATTCCCTTTTCATGAATCCTCCATGACGGCATACCATGAGAGATGACCCGCCTCCAACCAGGTAGGGACAGGAAGTATAAAAATTGACCCTCTTTGACTCCTCCTCAGTGTCTTTCTGGACCGACAGCCTAGAGAGCCTCTTTCGAACTTCCCATTTATTCTCTTTTTTTTTTTTTTTTTGCACACCAACACACACACACCCCTACACCTGAGTGGGGATTATTTACATAACTATTTCTTATTGAAAAAACAAAGAATTTTTTTATTTTTTTTTGGGGGTGGGAATATCCCTATGCCGTCATGGAGGATTTATGAAAAGGGAATTACCGGTAAGTAATTTGGTTTTTCCCTTTCATCCTCCATGACGGCATACCATGAGACATAACATATTAAGAAGAAAACTAGGGGGGGACAATGGCTTGAAGAACTTTCCTCCCAAAGGCTAAGTCTTGGCTTGCCATTACATTAACTCTGTAGTGCTTGATGAATGTATTCGGACTCGACCAGGTGGCTGCCCTACAGATCTGGTCTAAGGATGCGTGAGCTTTTTCCGCCCAAGAGGTTGAGACTGATCTTGTGGAGTGTGCTGTAAACACTTCAGGGGGAGTTTTCCCTATTACCTTATAGGATTCTTAGATAGCCCCTTTTATCCATCTTGAAATGGTATTTTTTGACGCCCTTTGTCCTTTACCTGAACCGAAAAACTGAACAAAAAGAGAGTCCGTCTTTCGGAAATATTTTGTAGCTTCTAGGTAGGTTAGTACTGCTCTACGGACATCTAACTTATGAAACCTTTCTTCACCCTTATTTTTCGGAGTGTCGCAAAAGGAGGGGACGATTATTTCTTCTTGTCTGTGGAAATTAGACACGACTTTGGGCAAGAAAGAGTTGTCTAACTTAAAGGTAATCCTATCTGAAAAAATAACACAGAAAGGCTTATTGATCTTTAGGGCCTGGATTTCACTAACCCTGCGTGCTGATGTAATTGCCACCAAAAAAAGGGTTTTTAGTGTTAAAAATTTTAGTGAAATATCCGACAAAGGTTCAAAAGGGCTTTCTACCAGACCTGACAGGACCGTATCAAGATCCCAAGGAGGAACTGATGATCTTAGGGATGGTCTCAGTCTATCTGCCCCCTTTAAAAATCTAATAACCCAGCTATGGTTGGCGATTTTTTCGTCAAAAGCTGAACTCAACGCAGATATATGAACCCTCAAAGTATTAGGACGAAGGCCTTTTTCTAGACTGGATTGCAGGAATCCTAGGATAGACAAGATAGAGAATTTTTCAGGAGAAACCTTCTCTTTAGTACACCAGGCGTTGAATGTTCGCCAAACTTTACCATAGATCTTGGAGGTAACTGTTTTCCTACTCGCTGTCATGGTATTAATAATAGGGTCTGACAGACCTTTTGCTTTTAAAATCATCCTCTCAGATTCCATGCCGCTAAATGCAATCTTTCCACCTCTGGATGGTGGATCGGGCCCTGTGACAACAGATCCTGGTCCCAGGGAGGATCCATGGACTTTGAATGGACAATTTCTTCAATAGGGAAACCAGGCTTTTTTGGGCCATAGGGGTGCTATTAAGATCACATGGGCCTTGTCTTGCCGAACTTTCTTTATTACCCTGGATATTAGTTGGAACGGGGGGAAAGCATAGGCCAGCTTGAAATTCCACCTGATCGATAAAGCGTCTATCCCTATGTTTCCGTCTCTTGGGTTGAGGGAAAAGAACTGATTCACTTTCGCGTTTACGGCCGACGCAAAAAGATCGATCTGTGGAGTTCCCCATTTTTTTATTATCTGCAAGAAGACTCCTTCTTTTAGACTCCACTCTGTTGATTTTAATTCTATCCTGCTTAGGAAATCTGCTTTTGTGTTTAAGGTCCCCTTTAGATGGACTGAAGAAAGTGACTTTATATTTTCTTCTGCCCAGCCGAAAATATTTTCTGCTATCTGGCTTAGGTGTTGGCTCCTGGTTCCACCTTGATGGTTCACATATGCCACCACAGTGGTGTTGTCCGATCTTATTTGAACATTTTTCCCCTTTATGTGTCGATCGGCTAATTTTAGCGTTTCCCACACCGCCATCAATTCTTTTTGGTTTGACGACCATAACTTTTGGTGGTCTTTCCAAGCCCCTTGGAAACAAAGATGAGACAAGTGCGCTCCCCAGCCCCAAGGGCTTGCGTCTGTTGTGATAATCACTTGCTCTTCTGGACTCCATGGAATCCCCTGTTGCAGGTGATCCACTTGTTTCCACCATAGAAGTGAGTGATTTATGGTAGGGGGGATCGAGACTGATTGATCTAAGGAATCCTGATCTCTGTCCCAACAAGCTAAAACCCAGTGCTGAAGGGTCCGTGTGTGGAACTGAGCCCACTTTACCGCGTGGATGCAAGAAGTTAGAGTCCCTAGAAGTTTCATCGCTTCTCGAATTGTGCACCATTGATTGCTCTGAAACTCTGTGACTTTCCTTATCACTCCTGAAATTTTTTGTTCCGTGAGTGATGTCATCTGCCGTGTAGTATCCAAGGAGAGACCTAAAAAGACAATTACTTGTACTGGGACCGTCTTTGTTTTCTCCCAATTTATTATCCATCCTGCTTGACATAGAGTCTGACAGGTAATAAAGAGGTTGTTCTCTAAACCCTGTTTCGACTCGCCCACTATCACAAGATCGTCTAGATAGGGTACTATTAGGATGTTTCTCCTTCTTAGATGTGCCACTATTTCTAACATTATTTTGGTAAATACTCTGGGCGCTGATGTTATGCCAAATGGAAGAACCTGGAATTGAAAATGGCAAAGGTTTTTTCCCAAGTAAACCGCTATTCTCAGATATTTCTGAGACTGCTTGCACATTGGCACATGGTAGTAAGCGTCTTTTAGGTCTACTGAGGCCAAAAAATCCCCCTCCTTTAGTAGGTTCACTGTTGATTTTATTGTTTCCATCTTGAACTTGTTGTACTGAATAAACTTGTTCAATTTTTTTAGGTTTATTATCAGATGGAATTTCCCGTCTGTTTTTTTCACTAAAAATACTGTAGAATAGTAACCTCGGCCCTGCTGAGAAGGGGGAACTGGAATTATGGCCCTTTGGTCTATTAGTTTTTAAATTTCTTCTTCTAGGTTTTTTTGAAGGACGTCTGTTTTTTGTCGTGGCGTGATACGAAAGATATTTAAGGGAGGAGGAAGGCGAAATACAATTCTGTACCCTTGGGAAATAATATTTAGAACCCAAGGGTTTGTTGTAATTTCTGACCAAAATTCTAGAAAGGCACTTAGTCTTCCTCCTACCTGAGACCTGGCGTCATTGCTTTGAGGTTTCAGTGTTTCTTGACATGAACAGGAACCCTTTATTCTTCTGGGTTTTCCCTCTTGACCAGCCTGACTCTCTATTGGTTTTTTTCGTTTGAAAGGGGGCTCCCTTTTTAGTCCTTCGAAAGGGGAACTTCCTTTTCCCTGCCTGGGGAAGGTTTTTTTGGAGTCTGAGGCTTTCTCTAAAATAGACTCTAGATCCTCACCGAAAAGTAAATTTCCCCGAAAGGGCAAGCTACACAATTTTAATTTTGAACTAACGTCTCCTGACCACGATTTTAACCAGAGAGATCTTCTTGCCACAACTGATAAACCAGAGGCCTTTGCGGCTATTCTGACCGATTCTGCAGTGGCGCCTGACAGAAAATCTACTGCTTTTAAAAGTAAGGGGAAGGAATCTTTTAAATTATCGCAGGAAGTCCCTTCCTTTAATAAAGATTCTAACTGTATAAGCCATTTTTTCAGTGACCTAGAGACTGTGGTAGCGGCTAAGTTTGGTTTAAATAAAGCCGTGCAGGATTCCCATGTTCTTTTCAATGTCTGATCCGTTTTTTTATCCATTGGGTCCCTCAAGGAACCCATATCCTCAAATGGCAAAGCGTTCGGCCCTTTTACCAATTTTGATAGGGATACATCTACCTTGGGGCACGTAGTTAAAAGTGCTTCATCTTCATTACTGAATGGAAATCTACGTCTTATTGTTTTAGGGATAAAAAGCTTTCTATCCGGAGTTTTCCATTCTCTTTTAACCAGTTCATGCATGTTCTTATGTACTGGAAAACCCCGATTAGACCTCTGCTCAAATCCACTAAACATTTCATCCTGTACTGAGCGACGGACCTTCTCTTCTGAGAGATCCATAGTGGCTCTTACTGCTTTAATTAACTCTTTTGTATCTTCCGATGAAAAGAGATAATTCTTAAATTCAGAGTCAGAATCCGAGTCTCTAGATTCTAATTCCCCTGATTCTGAATCGACATCCGACGCTATCGGAGACTCTGAATCAGAGGCCCTAGCCGGTTTAGAACCGGACGGAAGTAGGGATACATCTGATATTACTGAGCGGATCTCATCCCTAATGGTATTTTTAAGTTCTTCTTTTAGTGACGGTATTATATCCTTAGCGATATTATCCGAACATTTTTCACAGATTTTCCTAGTATAGGAATCTGGTAATTTTCATAAGCAAATGCTACACTTTTTAGACCTTTGAACAGACTTTGTCTTAACAACAGGCTCTTTCTCACTCTGCATACACACAGAAGGAAAGAGTAGATAACATACATAGGGTTAAAATACAGAAAAAGGTAACTGCTTTAACCAGGTCTTGTAAGGTTACTCACGACTGCTGAGGATCCCTGAGCAGACTCCATAGTCTCACTTAGATCCTGCATAGTTCAGGGCGTCCTGTTAGTGAATGGCCCTTAAATAGTGAACTCTTACCTCCAGACCTCAGATCAGAGGGCGACTTCCGCCATAACCTTGCGCGATTTTTTGAATCTCCCGCCATCCCCATCCAACCGGAAGTGCCTGGCCCCGTGGAACGCATCGTGGAACGCAACGCTGCTCCACAGGCCTCCACCGGAAGTAGGTCGTGGAACGCAGCGTCCACCGGAAGTAGGCCAGAAGGCAGCCTAGATGGAGCACAGGGACGCCTGTTGTGAGAGCCGGCCTTGCCAGATCGCAACCCTGGGAGAGCTGGTGGCCAGACCGGAGGAACTCGCTGAGTGTCCGGCCGACATGGACCTGCTGCCTCGCGCCCTCCGCAGGTGAGGGACAAATGCACAAGGTTTTTTGGGGTCTCGGGAGCACACATAGTGACCGGACCCCCTGCTCCCTCATGCCGCCACATATCTTTTATCTTCATCCTCCCTGACAAGTACCTAGGGAGAACAACCCGTCTCCTACCTGGAGGGACAGGAAGACACTGAGGAGGAGTCAAAGAGGGTCAATATTTATACTTCCTGTCCCTACCTGGTTGGAGGCGGGTCATCTCTCATGGTATGCCGTCATGGAGGATGAAAGGGAAAAAATGGCTTTTTTTACACCATTTTTTTTACAGTATTTACTTGAGGGGTTAGGTCATGTGATATTTTTATAGAGCAGGTTTTTTACGGACGCGGCAATTCATAATATGTGTAGTGTATTTTATTTTTTAAATTTTTATTCAGTGATATGTTTTTTTTTTATTACTTTTTTACTTTCTTTTTTGACCCAGATCCACTTAGTTCTTGTAGATCCAGTGGATCTGTTGTCTATCTAATACAGTACAGTACACTATATAGTGTACTGTACTGTATTTTTTTTTACTTTACATAGTCTAATCAGAATTTTGCCTTTAGCAGAAGTCTGATTAGACTTACAGTACCATGTCAAGCAAGACGCCTCTGAAAGCGTCCAGCTGCTATGGTAACCATCACCCGCTGCCAGAGCAGAGCAGCGGGTGATTGGGAGGGTCTGAATTGACCTGCGGTTTGCTGCGATCGCCGATACGGGGAGGGGGTCTTCCCCGGCATTGTGACAGGATGCCCGCTGAATGACAGCGGACATCCTGTTCCTATTAACCCCTGCCGCGCCGCACTCTCGTTTTAAAGATATGACGTACCGGTACATTATGGGTCCTTATAGACTCGGGAACCATGACGTACCGGTACGTCATGCGTCCTTAAGGGGTTAAATAAAATGTGATAAAAAAGTGGTATGTACTCCATATTTAGAACCAATGATAAAGAACAGTTGACAAAAATAAAAAGTATGGTTGTCATAATTTGGCTAGTGCCCAGAAGCTGATCAATAGCAACATGGCTCCCTTAAACTGTTCCTCTAAAATCTCGCCTTCGAAAACCATATGGCACTCCTCCTCTTCTGATCCCTGCCGTGTGCCCAAACAGCAATTTACAACTATATATGGGGTGTTGCCATGTTCAGGAGAAAACGCTTAAAAAAAATTGTGGTGCTTTTTCTCCTTTTACCCCTTGTGAAAATAAAAAAATGTGGAGTTTATGCAACATTTTATTGAGAGAAATGAAAATTTTCATTTCCACACCCAAGTGTTTCTAAATTCTATTAAGCCTGTGGGGTCAAAGTGGTCAATACACCCCTCAATAAGTTCTTTGA
This sequence comes from Bufotes viridis, assembly GCA_033119425.1. NCBI lineage: Eukaryota > Metazoa > Chordata > Amphibia > Anura > Bufonidae > Bufotes > Bufotes viridis. The sequence goes on along the minus strand of CM065594.1, from coordinate 181,492,395 downwards.
GGGGTGTAGTTTCTAAAATGGGGTCACTTTTTGGGGGATTCTACTGTGGTGGTACCTTAGTGTGCTTTCAAATTTAACATGTTACACCAAATCATTCCAGCAAAACCTGCCCTCCAAAAAAACATATGGGACTCCTTTCCTTCAGAGCCCTGCCTTGTGCCCAAAGAGCAGTTTACAACCACACATGGGGTGTTTCTGTAAACTGCTAATTTGTTTGAGGTTTGTTTGGCTGTTAGCCCTTTCTGCTTCACAGGAAAAAATTGATGAAAATGTAAAATCTGCAAAAAAAAAAAGAGAAAATTAGAAATTGTGCTCCTATTTTCATTTAAACCTTGCGAAACATATTAAGGGTTAACCGCGTATGTAAAATCAATTTTGAATAACTTAAGCGGTGTAGTTTCTAAAATGAGTTCATTTATAGGTGATTTCTACTATGTAAGCCCCGCGAAGTGACGATCATATGGTACAGGCAGGCAATTGCAGGTTGCAGCAGTGGCATGATGGTGGTGGTGGTGGCATGATTGAGTTAGTAGATAATTCTGAGGCTGCAAATCTAGGAGAGCGTTCCTCACCACGAGAAGATAGCTGAAAAGGGGGACAGTCTCCTGGACATTGCCAGCACCTTGAACAAGTCAGTGCATTTTTTAAAAATTCCCTGCAGGAAGCATGTGTTATTTCCCCCAGGTTCAGGGGGGCCAGGATGTTGGGACCATTGTTGTTGACTGCCTAGTTAGAGTCAGCAGAGTGACAGCCAGCGAGATCTGGCAGATGTGGCTACTGTCGTCCAGGCCGATCAGTTTTAACACAGTGTGGCAACGTTTAATTTGATACATATGATAGGAAGGAGGGGTACTGTGAGCGACGCTGTGCCCTGCTGCTGTTGGGGATGGGACCGTGTCAATGGAGGAAGAGGTGGATAAGTGCTTGATATGAGATCCAGGCTGATACAATTATGGGGTGGGTCAAAGGGACCTGGCCATGTTGCTGGGGTGTTGCCTCTCCACTGCTACAAAAAACATTGACCCAGTGGGCCGTAAAAGACATGTACTATCCCTTCCTGTAACAACTGCTCTGGGTGTCCACCGTGGAGTGCAGCTTGCCACATAGTGAGTGGCCTGCATTCTCCGCCACGTGAAAGTACAAGGCACTTTTACAATACGTGAGTACACCACCAACAACGTGGCCAGATGGGGTTTCATCTTGTAGACAAACGAATTGCTGGTGGAGAAAAGTTTTTTCACGGCCAAACATTCCATTAAAGATACCTCACAATGGAGCCAAGAAGAAGGAGTTTTAGCAGGATAAGAAGATGGTGATGATGACAAAAATTCTGTATTGCTTGGAGATGCGGGTTGGTTGCCACAAAGAGGACCAGGGGAGGGAGGACAGACTTGTTCTGATTGGGAATGCTGGCCAGTTGTATTGTCTGAAAGGATCCGGTGATGCCGCCTCATGTGGTGCAATAGACTTTTGGTAGCTATGAGTGTGTTTGAATGGCCATGACTTATTTTAATCCTGCAGATCTTGCACACCACTGATCCCAAAGCAGACGTGGCCCTGGCTATTATTTGGGAGGTACGTTGCCCTTTTTGTTGCTGCTACTGCCCTTCACTGATGTTGCCTCCTTCTCAGTACCTCAATCTGACTGCCGGGTCCTGTCCAGCACACAATCATCATCACTCTCTTCAGCCTCTCTGCTGGTTTTATCAGACAGTGAGATATCATGGTGGGCTCCTGGACCCCCCTCTCCTGCATTTTTCCCGACTGCCACTGTTGCTAGTCCCACCGCCAATGCCATGGATACAGTTTGGACTATTACCACCATCATCAACACAGTATGTGCATGTGGTCCCCAGCCTCCTGCACAGGGCAGCCCAAATGGTGACGGCTCTCACACTAGTCAGAAACAGGGAGACTCTCTTGACTGTTGTAGGGCGTGGTGTTTTTTTTTTTTTTACACTTCTTAGGAAAAAGGAAGGCTCCCCACTAGGAATGGGCAGTGAAGACTGAGCAGGCTACACTGAAAGTCTTTTCTGGGGCTGCAAGGAGCAGCTGGAGGAACGCTGTGACCCCTGGCTCCACAGAATGGTGTCAGACTCGAAAGTAACCTCCATGTCAGCCTGCTGTGACTGGGAGGAGGACTGAGCCATCCAATTCACAATCTCATCCTTTCTTCATAATGATAATGTTACGCCTCCAAAGCCAGCAGGGACAACTGCAGCCAACCACATCTACTACTAATTGTGCCTGGATAGCTGGTGCTGCTACTACCTACATTCTGCCCCTGGTTCTTTTGTTTGGAACCCTTCCACAGCCCTGACATATTTGGGCCCCTCAGATAATTTTGAGTGATACCCTGTGTATTGGTTGCTGGTTTAAATATAATAATAGCACTATATTCTCAATCTTCGTTATATTCTAGCAATGCAACCATTAGGAACTCAGCTCTAAGTTATAATCGCAACGCAAATAATACAGGTTATATTAATCGCATTGCGAATTCAACTTCTATAATGCACTATTCATAGATATAGCACTGTATTCGTTACTTCCTACTATCCCACCATTAGCAAACTCGCCAAAGTTGTAATCTCAAAGCGATAATACTTACAATTATTAATCGCTTTGCGAATCCATTTGATGCCTCTATTTGATTGTATATGACGGTTGACTATGACTACCACCAACCTTCTGCTGCCTCAGGGCGCATTTGGGCGTTTTTGATATAAAACACATCAAAAACGCATCTGCGTTTTTATAATTTTTTTATTAAATTTTTTTGTGTATTTTGCCACATTTAGTTGCATATTTACATTTGGTATAGGCAAATATGGTAGTCTAGATCATGTGTCTATACCAAAACCTAGGATCATTGTTTGACAGCATATTTTCTAAGCCATGTAGCTGAATATAGATTTTGTCAGAGTAATGATCTAGACTACCATATTTGCCTATACCAAATGTAAATATGCAACCAAATGTGGCAAAATACACAAAAAAATAAAATAAAAAAATTATAAAAACGCAGATGTGTTTTTGATGCGTTTTCTATCAAAAACGGCCAAATGGCCCCTGGGGGGTTCAGATATCTTGCCTCGGAGGCAGTAGAAAGTTGGTGGTGGTAAACCGTCATATACAATCAAATAGAGGCATCAAATGGATTCGCAAAGCGATTAATAATTGTAAGTATTATCGCTTTGAGAAATTGAGATTACAACTTTGGCGAGTTTGCTAACGGTGGGATAGTAGGAACTTAGGAAGTAACGAATACAGTGCTATATCTATGAATAGTGCATTATAGAAGTTGGATTCGCAATGCGATTAATATAACCTGTATTATTCGCATTGCGATTACAACTTAGAGCTGAGTTCCTAATGGTTGTATTGCTAGAATATAACGAAGATTGAATTCTCAATCTTCGTTATATTCTAGCAATACAACCATTAGGAACTCAGCTCTAAGTTGAATTCGCAATGCGATTAATGCAGGTTATATTAATCGCATTGCGAATTCACCTTGCTAAACTCTGCGTCAACTACGTAATTTTGCATGGGAGTTTTGCCATGGATCCCCCTCCGGCATGCCACAGTCCAGGTGTTAGTCCCCTTGAAACAACTTTTCCATCACTATTGTGGCCAGAAGGAGTCCCTGTGGGTTTTAAAATTCGCCTTTCTATTGAAGTCTATGGCGGTTCGCCCTGTTCGCACGTTCGCGAACATTTGCGGAAATTCATGTTCGCCGTTCACAAACGGAAAATTTTATGTTTGCGACATCTCTAATCCTGTGCCACTTTGAGAGACCTTGACGGGGTGCGCAGGCTCCGGTATGTTCTTGATAGGGGAATATATTGGCGAAACTCTCATTTTAATATCAGTGTGAGAATTTAGCCATATATTGGCAATTGCATTTTCGATTGTAGTGCACCATTTTTTCTTAGTAAATGTTTGCTTTATATAGCCAATTTCATCCACACATTTGGCTCCCTCTTGTAGGATGTTTCTGTGGTACATGTGGTCTGCTGCCGGCATCCTCCATTGTATGCATTTTTGCTGGGGATTGCTGTTAGAAACGGATCACATGTGCAGGATTTGCTCCTGCACATGTGATCCTGATTATGACAGTGAAAAAGATGATGCACAAGAAAGCCTAAAGATGATACACAAGAAAGCCTGCAAACAGTTTGCTGAAGATAAGCAAACTAAGGACATGGATTACTGGAACCATGTCTTGTGGTCTGATGAGACCAAGATAAACTTATTTGGTTCAGATGGTGTCAGTTGTGTGTGGTGGAAACCAGGTGAGGAGTACAAAGATAAGTGTGTCTTGTCTGCAGTCAAGCCTGGTGGTAGGGGTGTGATCGTTTGGGGCTGCATGAGTGCTGCCGGCTGTGGGGAGCTACAGTTATTGAGGGAACCATGAATGCCAACATGTACTGTTACATACTGAAGCAGAGGATGATCTTCTCCCTTTGGAAACTGGGCAGCAGGGCAGTATTCCAACATGATAACGACCCCAAACACACCTCTAAGATGACTACTGCCTTGCTAAAGAAACTGAGTGTAAAGGTGCTGTTGTACTGGTTAAGCATGTCTCCAGACCTAAACCCTATTGAATATCTGTGGGACATCTTCAAACAGAAGGTGGAGGAGCACAAGGTCTCTAGCATCCACCAGCTCTGTGAGGTAGAAGTGGAAGAGGATTACAGTGGCAATATGTAAAACTCTAGTGAATTCCATTGCCCAAGAGAGTTAAGGCAGTGCTGGAAAATAACAGTGGCCACACAAAATATTGACACTTTGGGCACAATTTGGCCATTTTTACTACCAGCAGTTTAGACATTAATGGCTGTGTGTTGAGTTATTTTGAGGGCACACAGAATTTACACTTTTATACAAGCTGTACACTGACTACTTTACATTGTATCAAAATGTCATATCTTTAGTGCTGTCCCATAAAAAGATAGAATAAAATATTTACAGAAATGTGAGGGATGTACTCACTTTTGTGAGATACTGTAAGTAAAACCATGCATCCTTTATTCTGGGGTAAAATTGCTGCCTGATACTACAGTTTTTTTTTTTTAAAAAGTATATAGCAAAGTGGCTCACTACCAATTATAAAAAGAGGTAATTCTGGTGCTCACGTATGGATGGTAGACCCCACTACCTGGAAATGGAACAGTTTAGGTATAGTAACGGGCACTCAGAACCGTGTGGTAGTTGCAGGAAACCGACAATATTTAATAAAATAGTCAATAAAAATATATAAAAAATTAAAACATAGGTATGAGTCAAATGGTTATAAATGACATATTTAGATGAGTCAGGGAACATTCATAAATGGTGACAGTTGGTGGAATATTACCACAAAGTTGTATATACTTAGTGATGTGTGTTATCACAAATGCTATAAATTGTCCAAGGATGAAAAAAAGATGGGCGGTTGTTTTGCCTCTTATGGAGAAGATTAACGATTGATTGTCCTGTATTTGATAACCATATAATAAGGTCCTTATAGAAACAGCAGTTCGTTTGGCAATGATGATAAACAATAGTCCGTTATATTCTTATTAAAATATGTGTCTCAAGTCTGAGACTTACCTTCCCTGTTAACCGGTCTAACGGGAGGTATACTCACAGAGAGTCTCCTAAATTCAGACGCCGGACATCCAGGCGGGAGTTCACCGCGTGTGGCGTGGTTGTGCTTGCCCTTCCAGGACCTTTCTTTGGCCCTCCTTCTTTGTTGGTCACGTGTGTCAGGTGGCGTCCCACGTGATACACACACTATTCTTCCGATGTATTTCCTTAACAGCGCACTGTTTCGTTACAATAGCAAGTCAAATAGGTGGAGACTTGTAAGATTACTTGGATAGCGATTTACCAAACGCGTTTCGAGGGTTCACCCTCTTCCTCAGTGGCTTTTTTTAGTAAAATTCTGTTTCTAATGCCAGCCTTATATAGGCGTCTTTGGGTTTTCTTATTGGCTGGAGAGATAATTAAGGGTGGTATCAACAAAATTCAAGTCTTAGATAGCTTTTAACCCATTGTGATCTCTTCCTGTCTTACAATTTGCCAATGTATGATGCACAATATAGCAAATAAATATGACTGGAGACAACGCACCATTAAGCAGTTCCTAAATGGCTCACATGAAGATCACATAGGTTAAAGTATAATGAAAAATGGAAAAATATCGCATATAAACCGCCTAAGTGGCTAGATAGCCCCATTTGAATTCGATTGTGTGGATACAATTGTATTCTTGTGTTTATGCCCAACTTAACATCTAATATTTGACCCATATAAGCGAAAAAATAATAAGTGAAAAAATAATATGTGAAAAAATGATAAAAAGATAATGGATAGCGAAAAATGAAAAAAATGCATGAATAAAATAAAATAAAATGAAAATACATGAATAAGTGTTCAATATAAAATGCAGCGATTTATGAATTATCGCACATAAACCGCATGTATGACATATATCTAGGTTTTATGTATATTGAATTAAAAACATGATGCACAAAACATGTCAACTCCTTGTGCCTATCTAGTATAGCTTATATATTCTCATATAATGATTTGGAAATATAAGCGGGGGACCTATCCCAGAGGCAAAATAGAAATGCCGGGGGTTAACCCAACATTCCATTTTGCATCGGAGACAGGAGCCCCGCACCTAAGGTTTCTAGAAACTTCTTATAAAAAACCAAAAATCTCAAGTTGTGCATTTAATCCTTTTGGACCGAGAGAATCAAATTCATATATCCGTTGTGATTCTCGTCGGGACATAGCAGAAATATGATCTCCACCTCTCCATGATCGTTGTACTTTTTCCAGAGCCATAAATTTCAATCCAGATGGATCTTTATTGTGGATGTCCCTAAAATGTCTCGATAAGGAATGGTGTTCGTAACCCTTTTTGATATTATTGAGATGTTCCGATATTCTTTTTTTCAAAGTGCGTTTAGTACGACCTATATACTGTTTGGGACATCCACATTGGATTAAATATATAACGTCTGTAGAATTACAGGATAGGTGACTTTTAATATCAATTTTAAAAGAGTTCACAGTGGATTGGACTTCGAGGGTCCTCCTAGGAAAATTGGTGGATCTGCAATTAATGCAGATACCACACCTAAAGAAGCCCTTTAGGTCCAACCAATGTGCACTTTTCTTTATGGATGTTCTACTGAATGTGGGTGCAATTTTTAAACTTTTTAAACAATTTTTAAATTTTGTTGATACCACCCTTAATTATCTCTCCAGCCAATAAGAAAACCCAAAGACGCCTATATAAGGCTGGCATTAGAAACAGAATTTTACTAAAAAAAGCCACTGAGGAAGAGGGTGAACCCTCGAAACGCGTTTGGTAAATCGCTATCCAAGTAATCTTACAAGTCTCCACCTATTTGACTTGCTATTGTAACGAAACAGCGCGCTGTTAAGGAAATACATCGGAAGAATAGTGTGTGTATCACGTGGGACGCCACCTGACACACGTGACCAACAAAGAAGGAGGGCCAAAGAAAGGTCCTGGAAGGGCAAGCACAACCACGCCACACGCGGTGAACTCCCGCCTGGATGTCCGGCGTCTGAATTTAGGAGACTCTCTGTGAGTATACCTCCCGTTAGACCGGTTAACAGGGAAGGTAAGTCTCAGACTTGAGACACATATTTTAATAAGAATATAACGGACTATTGTTTATCATCATTGCCAAACGAACTGCTGTTTCTATAAGGACCTTATTATATGGTTATCAAATACAGGACAATCAATCGTTAATCTTCTCCATAAGAGGCAAAACAACCGCCCATCTTTTTTTCATCCTTGGACAATTTATAGCATTTGTGATAACACACATCACTAAGTATATACAACTTTGTGGTAATATTCCACCAACTGTCACCATTTATGAATGTTCCCTGACTCATCTAAATATGTCATTTATAACCATTTGACTCATACCTATGTTTTAATTTTTATATATTTTTATTGACTATTTTATTAAATATTGTCGGTTTCCTGCAACTACCACACGGTTCTGAGTGCCCGTTACTATACCTAAACTGTTCCATTTCCAGGTAGTGGGGTCTACCATCCATACGTGAGCACCAGAATTACCTCTTATTATAATTGGTAGTGAGCCACTTTGCTATATACTTTTTTCCAGTTTTGTACCCCCATACTAAAGTTGTGCTCCTCCAATATATAAAAATGGACGTGTGGGATTGCATAGACGCAAAATGCTTGAAAGTGGATTCATTTGAGTTTGAAAACAATAATTTGAATAGTATGCATGAATTATCCAACAGATCCATAAGGGATACATTTAAAGAGTTGGAACATTTGTTACATAGACAATTAAAACAAAAATGGGAAATTAGATCGTTAAATCAATATTTGAAAAACGATCTAATCCCAAAAGGATTACAATTGAATAAAAATCCAGCATCAGATCTATTGAATGAGACGTTTCAAGCTGAATGGGATGGGTTTTTATTCAAACAATCAAAGGAATTAATACAAATGATTATTAAAAGAAGAACGCAAATTTTGGAAGAGACTATTGAAAAGGTCAGTAAATTAAAGATAGATATAGACCAATTAACTAAAAATGAGGAATTTAAAGATTGGCAATCCAAGATCTGCAGTAGCTTGGATAAATTAGAAATGGAAATAATAACTAAAAAACTAAGAAATTAAATGATAAAAATCAGAATAAAAGAAAAACACAAATAGAAAAAACACCAACCACCGATAGAATGGAAAATCAAGTGAAAAATCACTCACCAATAGCCTCCAATGGGAAAAGAAGTAGACAAAACAACACTTGTGTGAATCAATATGATATACCGGTTAATAATAGATTTGAAATTTTGAATGACCCTCTTTTTAGACAAAACTCCCTCTCACCATTTGGCACACAATCGTCCATCACGCAATCAAACACAAGAGAGGAGATCTCCGACACACAATTACAATTTGAGATACAAACAACAAATAGAAACACACAGATACAATTCACCACCCAAAACACACAGGAGAGAATTTCACCAAAATCACCAAGAAGAACAGAGGTATGCAACACCACACAGAGGTCACCGTCACTACAGGCCACAACTAGAAAAATACGGAGGGGACGACACAGTACGACCAAGAGAAAGGCACATGATCCATCACCATTAGGAGATTCCATAATTAATCTAAGCAAATGCACATTAACCAATCCACAAAAACAACTGTTAAATAAAGGATTCAAATTTACCCCAACGGTCAATCTGAACAAATTCCAAACTTATATAAGTATTGAAAAATTTATTAGAAAAATTTGTTTGAAAAAATATTATCTCAAAAATCCTATAACAAAAGAGGAATTTCAAAAAACGAAACAGGAACATCAAATACAAGAAAATTTCATGCATACAGAATTAAAACCTAAATCTAAAAAATTCCCACGACAAGAAATTAGTGATGAGATGGCAGCTTTTAAAAAAGGAGTAGAGTCCGACCTTAGAAAATTAAACAATAAATATGTGACAAATAATCTGTCCAGAGCAGAAATTAGAGCTCTGAAACAATTACAAGAGATGGAACAAGTGGTAATACGACCCGCCGATAAGGGGGGTGCCATTGTAATCCAAGATATAGAAAAATATAACCAAGAATGCGAGAGACAATTGGGAGATATTAACACCTATAGACCCTTAAAATATGATCCAACAGTCAACTATCAAGCCGAGCTGTTACAAGTCTGCCAGGGGGGTTTAAACAATGGTATCCTTAATATGCAAGAATACATGTATGTTACTAACACACAACAAAAGATTCCTTTTTTCTATTGTATTCCAAAAATCCATAAGGATAGTCAAAACCCCCCTGGCAGACCAATCATTTCCGGCATCGGCTCCATCTCTGCCAATCTGTCCCAATATGTGGACAGATTATTACAGCCATGTGTAACAAAATGCTTCTCGTATATAAAAGACACAACGGATATAATTTCATGTTTGGAAAATTTAACTTTGGAAGAAGATTGTTTTTTGGGAACATTAGATGTCAGCTCACTGTACACTATAATAGATCATACACAAGGAATAGATGCGGTTACAAAAAGGTTGGACCAATGTAGTAATTTAAAAACGGAACAGATCCAATTTATTGCAGATTGTATCGACTATATACTTACACATAACTACTTCTGGTACAATGCTCAATTTTATCTGCAGACTAGGGGTACCGCCATGGGTACCAGGTTCGCCCCCAGTTATGCTAACTTGTTTATGTCCCAGTGGGAGGAAGATATCATACTCCCACGACTGGGGGCGGACCTGGTACTCTGGCGCAGGTACATTGATGACATTGTGTTCATATGGAAAAATTCAAAAGAGGAACTACAACAATTCCTCTCAGACATCAACCATAATGACAAAAACTTAAAATTCACAGTAAATTACAGTAAAGTACAGATTGATTTTTGGATATCACAATCCAAAGGGTTGGATCTAAACTACAATGTAAAACTTACCAGAAAGACACCTGGAGGAACAGTTATATACTGTTCACCAGCTGTCATTTACCCAACTGGTTGACAAATATACCTTTAAGTCAGTTTAGACGATTAAAAAGAAACTGTACTGAAAATACACAATTCAAAGAAGAAGCAGTAAAATTAAAGGAACATTTTTTACAAAACAATATCCGGTTACACTAGTAGATAACGCTTTAAAAAGGTAGAAGAAATGGACAGAAAAACCTTTTCGAACCTAAAAACAAGAAAAAAACCAAGACGAATTGATACGTTTGATTTTACCGTATAATAGTCAGTATAAGAAGGTAGAACAAATTGTCAAGAAACATTGGCACTTTCTGCTAGCAGATAAGACAATTGGATCATCTATCAATCAAGTTCCCAAATTTGTCTACACTAAAGCACCAAATCTAAGTTTAAAAATTGCACCCACATTCAGTAGAACATCCATAAAGAAAAGTGCACATTGGTTGGACCTAAAGGGCTTCTTTAGGTGTGGTATCTGCATTAATTGCAGATCCACCAATTTTCCTAGGAGGACCCTCGAAGTCCAATCCACTGTGAACTCTTAAAATTGATATTAAAAGTCACCTATCCTGTAATTCTACAGACGTTATATATTTAATCCAATGTGGATGTCCCAAACAGTATATAGGTCGTACTAAACGCACTTTGAAAAAAAGAATATCGGAACATCTCAATAATATCAAAAAGGGTTACGAACACCATTCCTTATCGAGACATTTTAGGGACATCCACAATAAAGATCCATCTGGATTGAAATTTATGGCTCTGGAAAAAGTACAACGATCATGGAGAGGTGGAGATCATATTTCTGCTATGTCCCGACGAGAATCACAACGGATATATGAATTTGATTCTCTCGGTCCAAAAGGATTAAATGCACAACTTGAGATTTTTGGTTTTTTATAAGAAGTTTCTAGAAACCTTAGGTGCGGGGCTCCTGTCTCCGATGCAAAATGGAATGTTGGGTTAACCCCCGGCATTTCCATTTTGCCTCTGGGATAGGTCCCCCGCTTATATTTCCAAATCATTATATGAGAATATATAAGCTATACTAGATAGGCACAAGGAGTTGACATGTTTTGTGCATCATGTTTTTAATTCAATATACATAAAACCTAGATATATGTCATACATGCGGTTTATGTGCGATAATTCATAAATCGCTGCATTTTATATTGAACACTTATTCATGTATTTTCATTTTATTTTATTTTATTCATGCATTTTTTTTCATTTTTCGCTATCCATTATCTTTTTATCATTTTTTCACATATTATTTTTTCACTTATATGGGTCAAATATTAGATGTTAAGTTGGGCATAAACACAAGAATACAATTGTATCCACACAATCGAATTCAAATGAGGCTATCTAGCCACTTAGGCGGTTTATATGCGATATTTTTCCATTTTTCATTATACTTTAACCTATGTGATCTTCATGTGAGCCATTTAGGAACTGCTTAATGGTGCGTTGTCTCCAGTCATATTTATTTGCTATATTGTGCATCATACATTGGCAAATTGTAAGACAGGAAGAGATCACAATGGGTTAAAAGCTATCTAAGACTTGAATTTTGTTGATATCACCCTTAATTATCTCTCCAGCCAATAAGAAAACCCAAAGACGCCTATATAAGGCTGGCATTAGAAACAGAATTTTACTAAAAAAGCCACTGAGGAAGAGGGTGAACCCTCGAAACGCGTTTGGTAAATCGCTATCCAAGTAATCTTACAAGTCTCCACCTATTTGACTTGCTATTGTAACGAAACAGCGCGCTGTTAAGGAAATACATCGGAAGAATAGTGTGTATATCACGTGGGACGCCACCTGACACACGTGACCAACAAAGAAGGAGGGCCAAAGAAAGGTCCTGGAAGGGCAAGCACAACCACGCCACACGCGGTGAACTCCCGCCTGGATGTCCGGCGTCTGAATTTAGGAGACTCTCTGTGAGTATACCTCCCGTTAGACCGGTTAACAGGGAAGGTAAGTCTCAGACTTGAGACACATATTTTAATAAGAATATAACGGACTATTGTTTATCATCATTGCCAAACGAACTGCTGTTTCTATAAGGACCTTATTATATGGTTATCAAATACAGGACAATCAATCGTTAATCTTCTCCATAAGAGGCAAAACAACCGCCCATCTTTTTTCATCCTTGGACAATTTATAGCATTTGTGATAACACACATCACTAAGTATATACAACTTTGTGGTAATATTCCACCAACTGTCACCATTTATGAATGTTCCCTGACTCATCTAAATATGTCATTTATAACCATTTGACTCATACCTATGTTTTAATTTTTTATATATTTTTATTGACTATTTTATTAAATATTGTCGGTTTCCTGCAACTACCACACGGTTCTGAGTGCCCGTTACTATACCTAAACAGTTTTTTTTTTTACAGTTACTGTTACAGTACAGTACGTCCAACAGACAGGTGCCAGGGCCTTCTAAGGGAATGGGCAGTGACAAAAATGTTTCTGGAGCTGGCAGAAGAAGGTGTCATCCAGCAGTTTCATTTTGACCAGTAACCAAGCTATCCTTGAATGGTTGACTTGGTCTTCAACATCACCTCAACTCACATCAGACACCCCCAGCCAGGAGTTAGTGGGTCCCTCTGAAAGCACGCTTGGTTGGCATGGCCCAGGAACAAGCTTTGTGCCCCTACTTGACCTGACCTTTCCTCTTTCATTTTCAGTTCCGTCTGCTCGGGAAGTATTTTGTGGTTTTTAGCAAGGACGAGCTTATTAAGGACAGTCAAAAGCTACTGCCCAGCTAAGATTTGGAGGAGAGATCCGTTGCTTCCTCCGAGTTGCGAGCGGTCAGGCACGTGGCCCTGAGACTGGTGAAGGTAATATCAGTGACGTGCAGACAGTAGTGAATGATGATGTAGCCGATTGCAAGTGGGAGCTGGGTGAAGAGGGGGCTTCATCATCATAATTATCAGGGGATGAGGGTGGTGGCTTGCATGTGAGGCAGCGGCTGAGCCAGCAGGGTGCTAGCATGGCCGTGAATCAACAGGGTGTCAGCACTGTGAGGTATGGAGCACAACATGCCGAAGGTAGACCATCTGCTACTCAGGAGCCTACCTGTCCAGAAACAACTAGCAGTGCATCGGCTCATAGAGGCAGCAGACAGTCAGCACACAGTGGTGGGGGTAAAATGCCATACTCGCCAGTGTGGAAATTTTTCATCAAGTCGCCAGAGGACGTCAGCATGGCCATGTGTTGAATCTGTGGGCATAAGGTGAAGCGTGGCCAGGGTGCCAATGTTGCCACCACCGCCCTGCATAAACATATGCAGCATCACCGTAAAGTCGCCTGGAAAAAACGTGGTGCTAATGTTGCTGTACAGCTTGATGCAGCGACCGCCGCATCTCCGAGTGGCCCGCACCCCCTCTCCAGCAGTCAAGGCTCCACCACCTCAGTAGAAGGGAGCTGTGTTTCTTTCCCATCATCTACTGGTCATGATGCTCCTGCTCCTTATCACTTATTTCGTCAGCAATCAATGACTGAGACGATTGCAAAACCTCCCTGTCCATGTGGTAGACTCTGCACCTTTCAGAGAACTGATGGCTTGTGCCGAGCCAAGATGGAGAGTCCCAAGCAATCATTACTTCTCCAAAAAGGCTGTACCAGCCCTGCACATGTATGTTGAGCAGAATGGGGGCCAGTCCCTGAGCATGTCAGTGTCTGCTAAAGTTCAAGGCAGCGGCAACATGTCGAGCTGTAACTACGGTCAAGAAAAATATATGTCCTTTACAGCCCACTGGGTATATGTGGTTCCTGCCCTGCCACACCAGCAACTTGGCCAGGTGACAGCACTGCCGCCTCCATGTTCTCAACCTGCGAGTCCTGTACCGATGTCCTCTTATGCCTTCTCATCCTCAGCCTCTAGAGGCACAATTCGGAGTGCTCCTCCAGCATACACCTATGCAAAGCAGGGTGGTGTCACGCTGTTCTGCACCTGGTTTGCCTGGGCAAATGGAGTCAAACAGGGGAGGAGCTGCTCCGCATCCTTCAAGATAAAATTGAATCCTGGCTATCTCCTTGCCAACTGAAGATCAGAACCATGGTCACCAATAAGGTCCCTTTCACACAAGCGAGTTGCAATCGTGCATCAGGATTTGCTCATGATTTGGAAGCCAAAAGCAGAAGTGAGTATAAAACACAGAAAACATGCAAATTTTCCAATAACATGTCATCTCTGTTTTGGATACACTCCTGTTTTTTGTCCTTAGCAATACTGATGGATTACTGAGCAAATGCTGACCTTGAGAAGGGGGATGCTCAAAAAACAGGATCCGATTTTTTGGGGTTGTTCTTGTGACGGATCAGAAGAAGGGCAAAATAAACAGTTAAGGCAACACAAACTTACTGCCGATACCCCCTCCACTCTGTCATGTGGCCACTACTTATATCAGCGTGTAACTAAGCAGGTTCTGTAGAAATCTATGTGGAATAAGCAGACACTGTAAAAGGAGTGCGCTCTTTCACTCTATAGTACAATCTTGGGACACTACACGGTTATTCCTTACACTAACATTGACCTGTCAGGATAAGTTCACATTTGAGTTATTTGGTCAGTTTTGGCCACTGACCAAATAAGTGAAGTGTGAGGTGATTCTAAGAGTGACGCCTGTCACCTGCTTGTCATACTGACTCACAGTAACTTTTTCACTACCACAGCTGATTAGCTATGTATGTTTCTGCAACGCACAGTTATGTACAATAGTGTACAGGCTCTCTGCAGCAAGGAAATAGCAGATTTTTAACGCACTTCATCACAAATTAATTCGGATAAAATCAAATTTTTGGGGAAAATTTGGTGACATGTCTGAATCGTATTTTTGAAAACTTAGCTCATCTCGAATCGTATTCAACAGGTATGGCTATACGAACATTTGTTAACAGCTGTTTACATCTAAAATGAAAGTTAGTGTACAACAATGAACAACATGGCAAAGTTTCCTAATATTCTTGTTTATTTTCACTCGCCTCTTACTACATTCTAAACCTCTTGTCAGATAAGGAATAAAATATGTTCTAGACGTCTGGAACAGCAGAAAGGATTAGAGTTGCCTGGCAAGAAAATAACACAAAATAATATCCCCTGGCAATGCTTTTATTAAATAAATAGAAAAAGTAAAGTACTTTTAAATGTATTTAGACTTTATGTATTTACTTTTATGCTTATTTTACAACTATTCAGTAAACTGTCTAGACAGATTTTGTTTGTATATTCTACCCTTTTCTGTAGCTTTAAATATGAATGTTTTATTCTAAATTTAAAACAATGTAATCATTTTTAATCAATTTCAAATTTTCATCCAACAAAAGTAGCCAAGCACAATTTAAACCCACAATTGCATGATAGCTGAAATAGTGTTATTGGTGAACTGGGAGAGGAAAGAAGGAGAGAAGAAAATGTGATGTAATGTGAGCTATGTGGATTACATACAGTAATACAAGGGTAGACATACTATTGGACCCTACAAGGCACCAAGGTTATCTTGGCTCAAAATAACTGATCGATTCTGACCCATCAGAGGAAGGATTTACTAGAAAGTCAAAGAAAGAATTAATAACTATAAAGGAGCTAAATACAATTCTTGCACAGGGGCCCTCTACTGTCTACAGTCTCTAATCACTCTTCCTCTTGTCCGGTGGCATTTAATGTTGCGCGAATCGAGCTTTTGATTCAAGATCTGAAGTAGATTTGTTCAAAACTTCGTTTGAATGCTCTATGGAGATCAGTCTCCATACAGCATTAAAATGTATAGGCTCCAGGAACTTGGATCCGAAGTCGGCCTCAGTACCGAGGAAGTTATTCACGAAAGGCTCGAAAGCCTTGGTGATAACAAATTTCACCTCACCTGAGCCCATACACTTTAATGCTGTATGGAGATGGATCTCCATACAGCATTAAAACAATGTTTTTAACAAATCAACTTTGGATCTTGGATTTGAAGCTCGATTCTGTCAACAGTAAATTTGCTGGTGTTTTGTACTCCTCTTGTAATTTGGATATCCTGCACTCAACATAGCCTGCAACAACTCAACCTGGTACACACACTATCCATTTGGATACAATAGAAGGTATATACTTGCCATAAAGGCACTGACTAGACACCATATGAGGAAGGAAACAGAGAGGAGTACATTCAGGGAGGTATGCAAGACAAAACACAAAAGGTATTCCCGTCATAGCTGCTTGACCTCCATTATAAATAAGATACAGAAGCAAAGCTATTTCTTTCTACACTGTTCAGTGCTTACTCACAAACAAAACAATGAACAATTTAAAGATAGCCACATTAATTAATTTAAAATTAAGCCTATTGCTGAGCCAGCATCTAATGTGCCTTCATCTGCTTAGTAATCATAGCCATTACTAATGGATCGACAAAAGTTTGACACAGTCCAAATCCATATGAAGGGGTAATTTGAGTATTACTGTTTAATGGCCCTAATTCTGCATGACCTTCTGTGAACCTGTTGAATGTCATTTTAACTTTGCTATGAAGCACAACTAAAGGTGCCAATACACATTGTATGTATCCGTCCTACTGTAAATTTTGGCCAAACTTCTAATCTGTATGGGGTCTCTCAATTCTCTCCCAGAAGCAGATCACAAGGCATGAGGCAAGTTGAATTGTAACATGTCTGGCCCTTTGTTCTCTTAGGGATAAACTGCTTATTCCCTTCCCAGTGAGAACACAAGTACACAGAGTTAGTACCAGATAATTCTGGTGCTAAATAATTCTGATGGGCCAGGTCCTGACACAATTATATGCCTGAACATTCATGATTATGGGTGAAGTTGGGGTCAGAAGGAATAGCCAAACTAATATTTGGCCAATAGATATCTAAGATGTTTGGCCACCTTTTATTTCAAGTAAAATCTTAGCATGAACACATAACAGCATACTGTTGTGTGACAGGATGACTTTAGTGTTTGTTTAGTTTTCTTTTTATCCTGTATAGTCAAGTTATATTTAAACTGAAGTTAAATTCAGCCTACCAGTGGTAACAAGAGGCAGCCTTTACCACAGAATAGTTGCTTGCCTGCAAGGTGTTTTCCAGGACTTACTTATTGATGACCTATCCTAAGGATAGGTAATTAACCTATTCTCAGGATGGGTTATTAATATGACAGGCAAGGGTCCAGCTCCTGGCACCCTCATTAATCAGCTATCTTCATAGGCTTTGAATCGAGACACCAAAACTGCACAGCTTCCCACACTGTGTCATGCATTCCTTTTTAACATTATATACCTATTAGAACAAAAAGATTAAACATATATACAATGTTTCAACAAAATAACAGACTTTATTGTTTAATAGTCTAGGAAATATAATTTATTGCATAAAAAATTATTAATTTCTCACAATAGGAATGCTAAAGTTTATGTACAACTTTTAGTTTACAGAATTAACAGACTTTCAAATGTTTTTCGAGTAAAAGCAAAAATCCCAACATCACTTCTTACACAAAAAAAAACCTGAAAAAAGCTCCATATCTATAGCAATAAAGAAATAACAGGGACCATATAGTAGACGTGACAAAGAAAGCTCTTAGATTTTTTTAAGGCAAAAATTTAGCATAATGGTTTAAACAAAATTGCATTAATGTTTAGTACTAAACAAAATTAAATGACAAAATACCCTAAAATCCTTTATTTTACTTGTACAGTTTTTGCCATCACTTTTTTGTCAATATTGCCACCCAACTGATATATCTATAAGTACTTCCTTGAATCATGAAAGTTTAATGGTGGCTATGCTGAGTTCTCAAAATCCATCATGAACACTGATAAAAGTATTGTGAATTAGTAATAATAACACAAAAGACAACAAAGAAAGCAATATACATTGCTCTAGCTGGTCTTGTTAGGATATTACAACACAGAAGCTTGTATATACATAAAGCCTGTATATACCTGCATCTTTAGCTGGCTAAGTGAAGCACACAAGCAAGATTCTCATTTTTTTTTTATATTTTACATACTGCCAAAACAGATACATAGTACTTAAAAACACTCTTGTATTTTGATATCAATCTAAATTAGTGTAATGTGTTCACCTGAATCCCTGACTATACAAATATATCACTATTACAGATGGTGCATGTAAAGTACCAACATTTTATATTGGGTTTCAAAAAGTAATTTTCCATGAACAAGAAGTAAATCTGATTATAGTATGTGCTAATAAACAAAGAAGAAACTACAGAATTCCATGAACAAGATCCAATCATTTTGTGGTTCGTTTTTGTAATGTGTGGTTATCTAAAGCAAAAGTACACACTGGCGCAACATAGGGCGTTATCTGAAAAAGCAGACATAAAGAGTGTATGATAAAGTATGCTCACCTTGCTAGGAGCACAACACTCTATAGACCTGAAGCCCAAACCAGGGACCCTTGGGATTAACTTTAGATGCTATAAAAAGTACTTTTACCAGACTCTGCTGGAGATGAAGGGTCTGAACGTGTGGTCTCTTTTACCTTTTATTGACAGTGTAAAACGCTACGCATTTTAGGGCTGGACTATTTCTTTCCTCGGGCATTAATGCTCCTAGTAAAAATCTTTTTTA
Organism: Bufotes viridis; assembly: GCA_033119425.1. Classification (NCBI taxonomy): domain Eukaryota; kingdom Metazoa; phylum Chordata; class Amphibia; order Anura; family Bufonidae; genus Bufotes; species Bufotes viridis. The sequence continues at coordinate 181,473,216 of CM065594.1, read as the reverse complement.
TAGCATCTAAAGTTACTCATGACACCCATAGAAGTATGAGCTATTATAGTACTTCCGTATGCCTCTGATTACCTACGTAGGTATAGATACATTTTTGAAAAAATATTGTGGCATGCTCTATCGGATGGCGTGTGTACAGAATACTTTTCCCTGCAGTAGTAGCCTTAAAGGGGGTTTCTGCAATTTTTTTTACCGATGACCTTTCCTCAGTATATGATCAGTGGGGGTCCAACCCCGCCGATCAGCTGTTCGAGAAAACAGTGACGCTCCGGTGAGCGCAGATGCCTTTCTCTCTGCTTTTCCTAGGCCAGTGACGTCATGTTCATTGTTCATGTGGCGTAGGAGCAGCTCAAGTAAATGGGACTGAGCGTGATACCAAGCACATCCGCTATACAATGTACGGCACTGTGTGAGAAGGCCACTGTGCTCACAGGAATGCCACTGTCTTCTCAAAATAGCTGTTTGCAGGGGTCGGACCTACACCGATCAGATACTGATGACCTATCCAGAGGATAAGTCATCAGTAAAAAAAAAATCTCAGAACACCCTTTTAACACTTTTGTCCTAGGGAGATCATAATAAAAGTCACTTCTAGGATTTGTGAAAATTGCATGCTGGCCTTTAATAAACACCACCACAGGAATGCCTATAAAGATCTTCAATTTCCAATAGAATGTTATGAATACTACAAAACAGAAGTTCAAATGTTTTTATGACAAAGAAACTAAGATATTGGGCAACAGGCTTCATATGTCATATGGGTTTCAGAACGGTGACCAAGGCTCTGAATTTCTTGACCTTTGTTATTGAATACATTTAGGATTTTATTTTTCAAACATTGTATTCATATATGAATAAGAGAAATAAAGTTTATATATAAATTTAAATATCTGGAAATATGATATACAGAATGTAGAATTTAAAAAGTTTAAAGTTTTATTGAATTTTTAAACCCTGTTGTGTTTTAGCTGTGCCTGTTATTGAAGCTTGGTCCCATTTACTTGAATGGAACCAGGCAGAAATGCTATACTGCAATACTATGCACAGCGCCTACAAAATGTATGGATCTAATATTGATAGTTTATTCCAGACAGGACCTCAGTAAACGAAAATCAACTGCCATCTACAGTGGGAAATCTGCAGTGTAAAAATCTGATTATAGACTATCACAGCAATAAAGATAAATGAATGGACATAAAAGAAATACATATCACCAGTTTGCTATATACTACACATAGAGTAGAAGGAGCATTGCTGGAAACTGAATATTTTATACAATGCTGATGGGTAATATACAAGAATAGACTCCAAGGTGATCTTTGCAAAAACACTCTTGTGTTTCTAGAGATGAACATAACCTCCCTAGTGTATATGGAAGATGTTCACTATGACTATTTTTGCTCAGTTCATGAATAATATAATACATATATAACATGTGATACCAATTTACAAAAAATATTCATTTTTAATTTAGAAAAAAAACAAAAATAAAAATTGTCAAGTGGTTAGAAGATGTGGAACAAAAACAAAGGTTGAAGTGACAAATAAAACTAAACCTAAATTTCATCAAAAGGTTCATTAATAAATCTAAACATAAAACCACCGAAATGGACTGTAATTTCTATTACAAAAGGCACACTAAGCATTTTTATGATTTTGAAAAACAAATAAAATTACTGTCATTTGTCATTTTAAAGATATAAAGCAAGAATAAAAATAATAAATATTCTTATCTAACCAATTCTCATTATTTACACCTGCAGTTAGGATTCTCCGTTAATATACCCCACTGCTCACTGTGCACTGCACTATGACAAGCTATCCATAGTGATGACAGGTCATGTAACTAGAGTGGGAAACTAATCGTAGCGGTCAGGAACTGGCTGTCATGCTGACGTGTCATCACTATGGATGACATAACTTTCAAAACAATTAACAGTGGAGGTAGGTGGTGAGGGAATTGGAGCATATTATAACATTTATATACTGTTTTTACTAGGTTTAATAATATGGCATTCTCACACATTTTAATTAAATCATATCATTTGTACATAATCTGCCTCAGTTCAGACTGGTCTACCAAAACATACCTGAAGAGCATTAAAGGGGTTATCCAGTTTTTTTTTTAGATTTCAACCCCAGCCTGTTGTACTTGTGGAAAAAAATCATACTTACTTGCTCCCTGCTACTCCATTCCTGCTTCCTTCACTGGTCTTCCGGTCCCCATTTTTAAACTTATGGACGCACTGGGTAATGTTTGCCACTGCAGCCAATGAATGGCCTCAGCAGTGATGTGTAGCCAAGTGCCAAGTGACCCAGCAGTGACACGCAGTTCACTGTAGACCTTTACAATGAATTGCCAACATAAAAATTGAATCAAAATAAGAAAACTTTAACAAAGCTTGTTATAATATGCAATGTCAAGGCACCTTGGTACCAAGGCCTCTCTAATGTTCACAATTAAAATTTTGGGGGTCTAGTGAAGATGTACAGTTTCATAAAGAAAATAACCTACAAAGGAAAATGTAATCTTTTTGGTGTTCATTTACCAAAGTATTCAAATTGCTGTTTAAGTGTACCTAGCAGCAGAAATTTTTTCGGTACATTTTACCAAGTAAATTAGAAAATGCCATAAATGCACACGACCATATCGGTTTTGCAGTCCGCAAAGTATGGATGCGGTTAATTTACTATCTACATTTCATTTGCAGACCCATTGTTTTCAATGGGTTTGTGATCCTCCATTCTATCTTCCTGTGGAACGGACATATGGATGCAGGAAGCACATGGATCATCCATGTGTTTTCAGCATCCGTATGTCCGTTCCGCAAAAGGATAGAACATATCCTATACTTGTCCACAAAACTGCAAAAAAGGATATGGTCGTGCGCATTAGACAACGTAAGGTATACTAAATAAATATACGGTAACATTTACAATGTGTGAAATGTGGCCATCATATAAGCTACTTTACCTAGCCAATTTTATAGTATGTCTTTGTTATATAGAATACCTAACAGTTTTTGGCAAAGTATCATACAATAGACAACATGGGTTAAATTTATTAGTGGGTTTGTCCAGTCAGCAAGAAACTGGACAAAAGTGGGGAATAGTCCATAATAAAGAACTGTACTTACCTAGCAATTCCAATCCTCCTGGCTGGGCTCTGCTTACCTGGCTGAAGGGGTGAGGTCACGTCAACAAGACATGATCTCTGAATTCAACCACTAGCCTTAGTAGGGTACTGAAAGGGACAGTCATTTGGCTTAAACAGTCATGTATTGTCAACATGAAGTAACCACTGGATATGGGTAAACGGAGCCTAGCCAGGAGTACTGCATCGGTAACGCAGCGTGTATTAGGAGAGTACTGCTCAGTTCTTTATTTTAGGATAGTCCCCAGGGTTGCCCGCCTTCTCGCTGAAACCAGACAACCCCATTAACAAGCGGAATCCTGAAACAGAAATGAGAAGATTTTAACAAACTGTTATTGGAAAGCTAATATTGCATTATTTTAGCCTTTTATAAATTAGGAAATGTGTAAAGATTAATTTATTGTATACATTGTTTTATGTTGCAGTTTGTTTTCCTCATTTTATTTATCACCGCTAAGAAATGTGTAAAGATTAATTTATTGTATACATTGTTTGTTTTATGTTGAGTTTGTTTGTTTTCTTCATTTTATTTATCACCGCTAAGAAATGTGTACAGATTTGTGCTTGGAGGTGTAAAAACTCCTAGTCTGAATGTGCCTTTATTTACATCCATAAGCAACATTCTTGTGCACCTGTGAGGCCTGGGCTATATCAGTCAGTCTTGGGTGGGGCTCAGAGCTCTCTCCCTCCTCCCATTGTAAGCATGGCTGCATGCTGGAGGTAACTGGGGGTCAGATCTTACGCTCCTGTAATTCTTCCACTGGCCCCTGGTATTGCTCATACAGCACAGGTAGGTTAGCGTTAGGCCCAAAGCTACTTGAGATACCTTGGCGCGGTGCTCAGGCTCAGATATGTCCTCCACAGTAGGATATATCGGCTAAACTCTCAATTTTAACACCAGTATGAGGGTTTAGTCAGACCGCAGAGTGCACCTGTCCTTGTATATGTTATTGTTATATTGTTTATCACATCCACACATTTGCTATCCTGTGTAGGATGTCTATTGTGGTTTTTGTGGTCCGCTGCGGGCATCCTCCACTGCATTTTTGCTGGGGATCGCCATTAGCAGCGCACCACAATTGCAGGATCTGCCCCCTGGTATAGATGCACCACAGCATATGGGATGGAGCACGTCCTGCTTCTAATACCACACCATTTTATAGTTTCTAAAACAAGCTTGGTATTCTATAGAATGCCTAGGAAATGTTTTAAGGCATGCTATACAATACCTGCATTTCACACATCGCCTGAAACTCAGCTGGGAATCTGAACATCATAAATAACTATATTACAGTTATCAATAGGTACATAATTATGCCAGCGTTGTTCATCAGATACCAAATACAGTCATCATTAATTGGTACGAACTACATTTTAGTCCAATAGTAAAAATAAAGGTAACCATGTTGATAGTCTGCCATAGTCTACTTTTAAGAATTAGCAAATTAAAATGCTATAAAATGAAATGTGAAATTATAAAAACCAAGTCATACCAAATGCACCTGAGAAAATAGTCTACCTGAAATTATTCTGTGTAGTTTTTGTGTTCTGCAGTGTTAGAGCAAAACACTGGCTATATCCCCTGAGAGATAAGACCAAGAAACTATTGAATTTCTTATGCCCAAAATACAAGTTTGCTGGCTAAAAACTTTCTATCATACCTTAAAGTGAATGTGTGCCAATTCTTAATAGGTGCTGGGCTTACATTTTTCTGATAAAGAGCTCTAAATTACTGCATAGACCTAGGTAGAATAACAATAGCATTGCAGCTACCAGTCTCCACAAGATGGAGCTTAAACGGAGTCTGTCAGCATGCTAAACTAATGACAGCTCTCTGCATAGGCTAAGGAGAGCAGGACAAAACTATTGTGCAGCTTTTATTATCAGGAGTAGTCTGAATGTGAACTTTTATTCAGCCAGGTTCTGCTCCTGCAAGTGCCCAGAGGCAAAGCTTCACTGTAAAGTGCTCTCCGTGCAGAGCTGCTTCACAGCCTGTAACATCGGTCCTGAGTGACAGCTAGAGCAACCAACCAGCAGAGAACTACAGCTGTTACTCAGAAAAGAGGGGCGGGGCTGTGAAACCGCTGATTAGTGTTCAGCAAATCGGGTTCGGATTTTGTATACAATATCTCCTCCGTAGCGCGCTTAAATGTATGGGCTCCGCTGAGGCCTTGAAAATCTTGTTGCAAATAATGCTTCATCTCACGTCTATGACATCAGCTTCGGATTCTGAAACAGTAATTTTTGCGCATAACCGACTTTAACGTCATATACGCGAGACAAAGCAAGTCTTGTGTTATTTGCAGCAAGATTTTGAACACCTTAGCAGAGCGCATACATTTTAGCGCACTACGGAGGAGATATAGTAAACAAAGTTTTCAAACAAGTTGGGTTTGGCTAGAGCAATCTGACTGCGATTCGCTTAAGCCTACCGCTGAATACAGAGAACACGTCACAGGGAAGCTCTGTCTTTGGGCACTTGGAATCTGGCAAAATAATAGTACATATTCCCACTACTACTGATGTGAAAAAAAGCGTCAAAAAAGGTATGCCTGTCCTGCTCTTCCCAGCCTTTACCTAGTGCCGTCAGCAGTTTAGCACGGTCAAAACTGTTGATAGACTCCCTTTAACAGCGCATTGCCTATTATATTTGCTATTATGGAGTTTGATGATCAATATTCAGAAGGCCGGGTACTCACTGCATTTTAGCTCTGCCCCCGGGCCTTCCATCAGGGGTAAATGTTTGAATACTGGTAAATGTTATTCAAATATATATTTTCACTTCAATGAGGCAAATGTAGTCCAAAGATTAAAAAACTGGACTCGGAGTCACCTGCGTTCCCTTTTTGCTTTGTATCTTCATTTCAAGACAGACTAGCATGCTAGACTGCATTATTCAGAAACTTACTGAAAGAAGGTCAGATGAAGCCCATTACTCTTCTACCAGAAGTTTAAAAGCAGTATCCCCTATTGTCAGTTTTAAACTTCAGGCAGCAGATGCAGCCTCTCTCATTGCTGGAACTACATTTAAAGAAAAAAGTTAATTTATTTTAATGAGGTTTTTCTGATCATTTGATATCAGCCTCTGTTCGAGAAAATGTATTTGCTCAGTGCTCTGTTTTGATTTGTTAGAAAAGTAGGGTCGTTTGAGTGAACAGAGGTCAGTGTCCTTCTAACATGGATAACTGCACTCTGTAAGTAGAAAAATGAAGGGTTTGGACTGGAAAGGTTAACAGACTTATACATACAATGAAAATCATTTTATCCAGCATCTGATAGTTCAAAAATTCAGGTAGCTGTTTTACACACAGAACTAAATGACAAAATTGAGACTAAAGGCTGTATTAGACTGGCCAGTAGTTGGCCAGATCATCGCTAACGATCATTCGAAGGTGTGTAATGTAAGGCCCCTTGCAGACAAGCGTGTGTCACACTGCGAGTCCGCATTGCAGCTCCCGGCCTAACCTCCCAACACCGACAGGGTCGCATAGCATTATATTGATTTATGATGCTATGTAACCCTTACAGCTCTGGAGTGTACTGGATAACACTGACATAATGCTGTTAGTGTCATCTAATACATTCCAGGATTGTATGGGTTACATAGCATCATAAATAAATATAATGCTATATGACCCAGTCATTGCTGGGAGGTTAGGCCGAGAGCTGCACTGCGGACTCGCAGCGTGACACACGCTCGTCTGCAAGGGGCCTAATACTGCCGCCGATTACCCGATGAGAGAGCAAATTACCACGATCTGTTGCCGGCAAACAATGCTTTAGTATGGGTAAGAGAGATGGCATTAGGGATCGCTTCCTCCCCATACTGTGGAGATGATCGCTGCATGTAATAGCAGTAGTCTCCTCCAATAAAGAGAAGGCGATGCCAGGAAAGAACACTTTCTGACAATCGCCTGCAAAATCTTTTAATGTAATTCAGCATTAAAATTAGAAGATGAACATATTTTGCAGGTTTTTGTTTCTTTGATGGCCCAATAATTCAGATGGACATATACTGGCACTCACCAGAAATTTCTCTGAAGGTTTCTTTTAACCACAAAACTGCATAGACAATCAGGAATTTAGGGAAAACATGGTACCTTCTTGTTTAATGTCTTCAACCACACTGAATCATCACAATTACTTATCTACATTGGTAAGAACATATGACTCTCTATAGCTGGTATGTAATTAGGCCACTGCAGTTGCTCTATATCATATGCAACTTACAATTTTACAACACTTAAGTGGATGATATATATGGTTTGGTCCTTGGAAGGCAAAGGATGCATAAGGACTCTTTGGTTACCAAAATTCAGTTGCTTACCAAAGTTCTTCAGAATCCATCCAATCAGTGATTGATGGTTTTAACGGAAATGTCCCTACTGTGCTAAGCAACAGAGATGAATAACTTCTTGGGAGCCCTTCTTCAAGACAATAAGATACACTATGCTACTAGTGACCACCGTTCCACCACCGGTGAACAAAGAAAGAAGAACAGTACGGAAAAAAGGTACAAGGTGAATGAGAAATCCAACTTGAAGTATAAAAATAACACTTTTAATCAATTCTCTTTACATTTTGTAGTGGTACATAAATGCGCATCTGCTACTTGAAAAATAGATTTCCAATGCAATAATGACATAGGTATGTGGGTTTTTTTTAAATAAAAAATAAAAACCAGTGAGAAATATATAGAAGTTAGGTATTAAAATCACTAATTAAAATAAAAAGCTCACCACTGCCCCTGGGAGATTGTTTCTTTAAAATGATTGCTTGGGATTAGAGAAAGGGTCTTTTTTTTTTTTTTTAAACCAAAGAAACAGCATTACTCCTGTCTATGCGCTGTGTTTGGAACGCATCACCATTCAAGTCAATGGGGCTGAAACGCAATACCAGACAAAGTCCTTGCTCAAGAGTGGTGCTGTTTCTGGAAAAAAACCTTTTTTTTTCTAATTACAGACAACCCCTCAAATACTAGGTTTTCTAGGCTTAGATTAAAATGTTCTCTTTGAGGAAAACAGGTCCAATTTTGGAACATTTTTTGTAGTAATTGGTATCATGATAGGACTAAAGTTTTGCTATTAAACATGCAGAGCAGAAGGAAAAAAAACAACAACTTTTTGTTGAGCTTGAAGAAGGAGTACGGTTACTATTGCTGTCTATTACTGTTTCTATTATTACTGAACCGAGATTTTTGAAATTCATGTATAGAAACAGATAAAATAGCACATTTTCAAACCATAATATGCCAAGTCATAAATTCAGTTCTATCAGGGTTGCATTCTTCAATAAGATGAATGTTTTATTAAGGAGGAGATAAAGAAAAACCAACATAGGAACATATGAATACTTAAAAATAAAAAAACTGATATTCAGGTGGCTGGCCAACAAATGCCAAAATTTAATACAACTGAAAAACAAAAATAAACTTGTAATTGGTAGCCTTGGGTCGTAGCATGTTCTATGCTACCACTGCTCTGTATTTTTTCTAACATGATTTCATTAAATAGGAACTTATGGACGCAATTCTCCTCTCTAGTGGCCACCATATTTTCCCTGAGCTGTGTAGGGGTTGTATTCAGTTGTCTAAATGAAGTGCATTATGGGACAACAGATATTTCTCAATGATGTGTCACATATTGAATAATATACTGACAGTAGGCCCCATATGTTAAAATAAGTCATTAAAGTACATTTTGTCAACAGTTAGAAACATCTACCAGAGCATGATGTTGAGCCAGCCTCATTCATACAAGCAGGTACATACACTCAGAAAACTCACTCATTAACATATAAAACAAAGACTCATCCAAAGATCTGGATAATAAATAAACTTGCGTTTCCTAAGAAACCTTTTGCCTCTGTAGTAAGGCTGTTCCAAGCTTGGACAGGATAGAAGCAGTTTGATCAAATTTGTACATGATCTTTCAAGCAATACATATCATGTAAAGGTGGAGGAAATGAAAGAGCTTTAAACTACAAAGTCTTAAATGCTTAAAAAGGTAACATGAAAGATGTCTGCCAGCAGTTGTTATGGTAATGAAGATGCTTTCTTTGTATCTGGCGTCTGGTGGAGTGGCATGTGAATGCTTTTCTTTAGACACTTGGATGGCTTGTAAACAGTATGTAAGGATTTCTAAGGCTGGTTGTGATTTAGACCATAAGAGCATTCAGTATTCCCACTACATTGTGGCCGAGTCTTCCAGCATAAGCAAGGAAAAAAAATGTCTCTTGTTTCTGGCTGGACCAAATGCCTTTCCGCTTTTAACCGGTAATAACATCTCCTATCACCAATGCAAGTCAACCACGTCAAGAAGTCATCAGCAGTCGCCTTCTGTTGCCATGACAAGCATCATCTCACTCTTGCCCATTTCTTCCAAGGCACTGGCAAGAGTGTTGAGATCACCATCATCTTGGTGTAAGGCTTCCCATAAGTCCAAAATAACTCCTGTTGGACTGGCTTTGGTGGCAAAATAGTTCAGATATCTGAAAAAGAGAAAACACATGATCATTTTAAATGTTATAAAGTTGGTTTCTAATAGATTTTAATAGAAGGCACCATTTACGTGCAAGCATATAATGGGCTATCACTCCATGCATTTACCAAGTCATTCCCTTTTATCCTTTAGGTTCCCAGCTTTTTCATACACTTTAGGCTTCCATAAATGCTCATATTTTGCTTGTACATTTCTATTGGACATACACTTTAAGGCTCTTAAGGACATTACAAAACCCAAAAGAAATTATGAACTTACCGATCCATGCTGAGTTTTTGTGCCAAAAGTCTCCAGTCATTTCCTCTAGAGTTTGGTGCATCCAAACTGTTGCAGATTTTTTGTCTAATTGACATTGGGATTTTAAAGGCATATGGTCCAAGTTGGGTTGTTACATTGATTCCAGGATGTGAGCAGAAGGGATCAAATGATTTGGCATTCTGTTAAAATACAAGCATGAAAATAGCAATAGATTTAACAATTTTGTAAAGCTTCTACCTATAGTTCATTTGCATGCCTTTTAACTAACTACTGACCTGTGTACTTAACATTTATGGATAGAGGTGGTTTTATTTCTGTGGACAATGACGACATATTTCTGAGTGTGAAGGGCTAAAACTGATTCCTGATCTGCTTAACCAACAATGCAAATATATGGACTTGTTCAGACATGCATGATGGGTAGTGGCGGGGGGTCCCGCACCAATAATATGTGGTGTGGGAGTCGTCCGCCCTGCAGATCGTGGTAGCGTTGCCATGACAACCGGGACGCTCACCGGAGCCTGGTCTCGCGATGGCGGGCCGCTACCAGGGATTGTCACATGACTTGTGCGTGTGACGTCTTTGGGGCGGTGAGCCTTGTGTGGCCTCGGCCCTGTGTGCGTTCTGGTTGCTTGGTCACCGGACATGCGCACTAAGCCTTAGGAGACGCGATCTTAGGCGGGATACTTTGACTACAATGAGCTCCTTGTAAGTTGTTTTTATATATCTCATATGTTTTTAATCGCACTAATCACTTTGGGGTGATGACGTCACCGATCAATTTGCACTATTATATGAATATTTCACGATTTGATATGAATTATTATGTGTATTTTACATATATGGTAACTTGATGTGTTCTATTGCACTGCAGAAATTTTAATGTACATCTTTTGATAAATATGGCACTGATTTTGTATCGACTATATGTTAATTGGTATGTGATCACTTACTTTGCATTCTGGGTATATATATGCCCCCTATGACACCATTTTTGTATGCTTGATAAAGACCACAATGAGTGGTTGAAACGTTGCTAAGGGGAATAAAGGATCCACGTTTTCATCTTTAACTTTGGTGTGCGGCCTCTCTCTTTGGATTTTATGGACTTGCTTAGATGGACAAAATCTATTTTCTAACAAATGTTGAACTAACCCAAGCAAGTCTTGTCCAAAGAGTGAATATTACAGATTTACCATGTTGGTTTTATAGATATCTACTCTGATTTGTTTAGGTCAGTTGTCCAATTCTAAAGCTTAGCACAAACATGAGATAACTACTGGCTAATAGTGATCTTCAATATCACCATAAACTTGCCCACTCAGATGGCCAAACAGGCATGTAACTTCCAAGTTGTACCTGGCACCTGGGACACAATAGAATCAGTCGGGTGAAAAACAAGTCTGATCTTTGTTTCCCTGTTGGCCAGCACAGAAAGATTGCCAAGTCTGTGGCAGCTAATGTCAGAAATCTGCTCTAATAGGACATACTGTTCCATCCTCAGGGCTTACAGAAATTCAGAATAAGGCATTGGGCTTTTATGTTTAGAATGCATGCAAGTAAAGTTACTGATGTACACACTAAATAGTACACATTAGTTAGATCAAGACCAAAAGTGTGTTCTTGTGACCCGTTCCTGGTTGGTCAAAAAAAATTGATGAAATAGTGTAATAGTCTACGCCATACTATCCTGCCTATGGGTGACAGTTACCACTGTATGCATCGGTCATAGGTATTTTATAAGCTTGAACGTCATGAGCTTTTCAAAGACTTTTCAGGACATCGCCATTAAATAGAGGCAATTATAGCCATATGCCATACAATTTGGGAGCTTTTTCTGCTGTAGACATTGAACGGAGGCTCAAAATGCAGTGTGAACATTAAATAAACATGATATTTGGTGTTAAGGTTACTAGTACATCTTCGATTTTAGAACAGATATTGACTAGATTAATTCTACAAACGCTGAGGGGAATGTTCAATAATAAGTTGGGTATTTTATGTAAAGTTTCCAAAAAATTCTAGTCCCTTTGTCTGCAGTGGGCTCAGTTTAATGATATACATTCCACATTCACAGACTACATAATTGCTAGTCATTCAGAAACTTTACAACACTAATCTAAACCTGAATAATTAATGCTTTCTACAAATCACTATATTCAAAAAGACATTAAAAACTTATGGATGAAATTACCCTAAAGGAACAACAGTTCAAAGCTGAGCCAATAATCCTAGTAAATAAGCACAGACATAAATGAATAAAACAGAATAAAAATATCAACCCACATTGCTGTATGCAAATTGTTTATGGTTATTGCTGTTGGCCTATATGCTTGCCATTTCTGTCTGATACTAAATTACAAACTCTTACTCTATATAAGAATATTTCTAACCCCAGTAACTCCAAGTGTAAACCGCAGGTAGGCTCATAATGCTACTGCAATAATATCACAAATTAATAAAGACAAAGCATTGCACTTTTCTCAAGAAAATTCTCTTTTTCAGAAAAAAAAATCATATATGATGAGAGGAGGAGCACACACAGCTACATGTACCACCTAATCAAGGTCGCCTATTAAATAGGCGAATGCGCTCTTATCCTGGGAGTAGCCTTCATGTGCACTTTTGCCCCACCTATCTAAGAGGTGACCTTGATTAAGGTGGTACATATAGCTGTGTGTGCTCCTCCTCTCATCGGCTGCTGATGCACATAGAGGTAACTAGGAGCAGCACACTATATGTGCAGGGTCTGCGCTCCTGAACATAAATGCATAACGGCATAGGTAGGTTTAGCGTAGGACCTGCCTGAACCGAGACCACCTTGGCGCTGGGTAGGTGGGCACACATGTGTTTTAAACAAAATGTGTTGGCTAAGAGTCTCAGATTTTATCATTAGAGTGAGGGCTTAGTCCACATGTTATGTTTGCATCTATTACTCTAGTGCATTATTTTCTGTGATTTTATAAATGTAGCCATGTACATCCGCAACAATTACTGTCATTATCTTGCAGGATGTTTTATATTTATTTTCCATGATTTTTTTTTTCTAATTACCCTAACCAAAAGAGTGGGGCTTGTTGACACACGGCATATGTGGAACATGACTTGACAACCCTCTCACCCAAGCTATGCTCCCAACTTATCCATTATATCCTCTTGGCCGACTTTTTACAGTGTATCATCCTTTTATTAGATCCCATAACATTAGATGGGAGATACACTTTTTGGTAGTTTGGTATCCGACGCATGGTGGCAACTCAAGCTGATTCTAAGACATAAAGTAATGAAATCAATATGTGCCCACATTAACATTTTCTCACCTCTTCCAGATTAGTATGCAGCTGGAATATCTGTCCTTCTCCTTCCACCTGCCTCACACAAATTTTGCACGTTAGCTCCGTGGAGGCCAAACTGTACCTTTCCAAAGTGAATGTACAATGCAACGACCGCTGACTTCCACTCCAGATGTGATAAAAAGGTATTTCCTGAAAAAAGATAAATGCATTTTTACCTGCACTTTATATAATAACCTATTAGTCATATACAGTATAACAAATGTGTAGTAGACACAAGATAAGTGAGTGTTGCATGCAGCTGCAGTCAACAGCATCCATTTCTCTAGAAATCTAGTTTATATTGGGTCTTATCGGAATTATCTTACAAGACTGCAAGAGCTGCCATGCAGTAGATGTTTTGGGCAACTACAGCATAAACATATATATGCACTAACCTGAAATTTTGCTAGTAATTTGCTTTTCCACAGTGAGTGAGGAATATCATGAATAGATAAACGCAGGTTGTGGTAACTGTCTTTGAACATCAGTGGCTTTGGTTCTTCTACTAGATATCCTCCTAAGGTTTTCTCCAGCTCTAGAACTTCCTAGATGTTAAAGAGATTAAATATCACTATAAATTTAAAATATTGTACATTACACCATGAACGGTATGAAACGAAAATTGATATACGATGGTAGAAACCAACCAACTTTTGTATATTTTTATGTATTTTTCTGTGTACAGAAACAAATTTGATACAGGGGACTTGAGTCTGTTGGTGAGAACTGGCCTGGCATCATTTAGGAAAAAGTGTTTAACATATTTGTTGCCTGACAGCTGAGAATAAAACATGCATCGAAGGACATTCTTCTCTGATATTTCCCTGTGATCTGGCAATGATCTCCATTTTTTCAGTGTACTTTAAGGGGTTTTCCCATCTTAAGCTGGGCATATATATTGGATGTATAGGATCCAACCACCTAACGTGTAAGGAGGCCACTCTCTGGATGTACATCAGCTGACCACCTAACGTGTTTGGGGCCTCTCTCCCACAGATGTCAAGGGTGATAAAGACTGGGCAAGTTAAATTTCAAATGGCCGATTAATTTGTTCTCAGGTAAAGAGCTACAAGAGGTGTCTGGCAGCAGAATCTTTCCCCTCTTCTCTCTGAGAGCAAAAGCTTGTTCATTCAAGTCCAGAAAGCATGTGTATGAGGTCATTGGCCAACAGCTATTTTATTTGTATGGCCAGCCTTAGACATATATGTCTGATAGATGTGGTCCCACATCAGGGACCTGCATCTAACTTTAGAATGGTGACCCCCAACTTGCTGTCAATAGACAAGCCTCATGTATGCTGCTCTCTTCGGTCATTTCTAGGAGAGTTCTGGAAAAAACCTAGCACCTAGCCTATATAGGATATTAAATGTTTAAGATGGGGAAACCCCTCTAATATGTTCCATAAAAAATCTTATTTACATGTGTGCGGAATGGTTGTGTTCTTTCTTTTAGTGGTTATAAAATTGGGAGTAGTGCTGGGCAGATGAATGGCAGAGTCAACTAAAGAGGACTTCTAGAGGATTTCGTTTGATGGCCCCCTTTAGAACAGATCATCAATGTATGATCACAGAATATCTGAATCCCACCAATTAGCAGAACTAATGGGCAGCAGTCTACATTACGGTGTGTCTGTGCCTAGTGCTGAAACTCTGCCTATTTAAGTAAACGGGTAGGTTCCTACCCCAACTACACTCTCTACAATATCTAAATATGGGGACAGCATTATTACAGGGCACATGTAAAGAGAAAGGTTATGCTTAGATTTAGTTTTTGAACTGAAATAAATATAAAAGGGATTCTCCAACTTTAAAGAAGGCCCACCAGCTCCCCCACCAGCTATGTTTTAGTGCACACAAGGTACGTCTCATGAAATAAATAAGGGAAAACTTTTTTTTACAACTGTGTTGTGTGTCATTCCTTCTTTAATTCTCCTAAAAAATGTATGAAATCATTGACAACTGGGAATTCCATTTCACTTGTAAAAGTAGTGTGTCCTCTGCACAGACGGACACTGTTGGCACAAATTGGATAGTGTTAGCATCAGGGGATATTTCACTTGAGTCTAACACCGAGTGGTCAATTTACTTATATATTTCTAGTAGGAATCGCAGAGGAAAGGAGAGCAAAGTTCTTGCAAAAAATGCAACAGATTTGTTATTTCATGGGGAACACAAGCATTTACTGAAACAAGACAACCTTTTAATTTGCTGCCCTCTGCGTTTATGACTTGAGAGCAAAGAGTGAAATGTTATTTCTAATTAAGTCATCAAGGTAAATCAATCCTCCACATGAAAATAAAGGACAATCAGAATAATTAAATATAATTTTCTCAACAAATATTCATTTGAAGGATCATTTTAAAAAAAAACATATTTCCTAACACAGGAATTACAGAATATCATTAATCATGATCTTAATTAGAAACCCTTAGAAGTGGCGAGCTCTACCGAGACGTCCTAGAATATTTAAAGAACAGGAGCTTGAAACCGCGAGCCGGCTTTTACTTATTTATTCAAGTAATCTCTTCGTTAGTTTGTTTGCTTAAATTATCTGTCAAGATAATTAGGTCATTAGGAAGAAATTCACCTCACTTGGATGCAAAACTTGAAAAGTAGTAAAAAATAATTACTTTTTTGCCCTTTAAACACTAAGGAGGGTAGCGGAGAACATTTATTACTAAAAAGCTACCAGGTTAGACATCTATATGTTGCCTTAATGTCAGTCATTTCAGTATTTAAAATGGTAAAATAAGGAAGCGTTTGGCAGTTTTAATCGTCATGCTCTTTTTACTACTGAAAATAGTGTTTAAGCTGAGCATTTAGAAAAGGTCTGCCAATTAACATCCCAGTATCAGCCCATTTCTGCGACTGATTTATGCAGTTAATAATGCATTTTTTTAAGTCACCCAAGTTTAATCCAACTGCTATAAAAACATAAATGGTTTACTTTATTAAAAAGCATTTCCACAGAGCTGGTTCTGGATAACGACACCTATTCATGATCTCACTTACTCCACATCAAACCATCAATTTGCACTTTCTGCAGAAGTTACTGTAAATTTCGATAAATCTTTAAGATGTTCTTGTCCGATTAGTTCATAATTTGAAGCTAAGTGGACAATAAATTATTAATCTTATATTTTTATTGTGTAATATAAAAGTGGTTGTCTTATAAAAAGGAACCTGGTGAGCTATTCAGCTGATCATCATGGGCTTTACCCCTACAGTGCTCTTGGGTGTAACTCATAGGGCAATAGACAGGAGTTGTCTATGACAACAGACAACTCATTTAAAGAAACTGCGAGCCAGTGTTTAAGTTTGTCATACTGATATTTTAAAATTTAAGTGGTTCTCCAGGACTAGAAAAATATGGCTGCTTCATTTAAAAAACAGCAGTACTTGGGTTGTATCTAGAGATAAGCGAATCGATGGTAGATGCAAAGTCGATTCGCTTAAGGCCTCATGCACACGACCGTTGTTTGATTCCGTATCCGTTGAGCCATTTATCGTGCTTTTCTGCGGACCCATTGGTTTTCAATAGGTCTGTGGAAAACTCGTCAAATGCACCGTTTGTCCTCTGCGTCCATGGTCCGTGATTACAGTCCGTCAAAAAAATATAACTTGTCCTATTCTTGTCCGCGAAAAACGGTTCGCGGACCCATTCAAGTCAATGGGACCGTGAAAAAAATGCAGAGGCACATCCGACTGTCATCCGTGTCCGTGACCTGCATATATATTCCATTATCCTGGGTGGAGATATTAAAATTACACTTTTTTTTTCCTTCCTTTTTTTCTGGCGGACCACGGAAACACAACGGAACCAAAAACGGACACGGATCATGGAACGACGGAACCTCATTTTGCGGACCGCTAAAAACAACTGTCGTGTGCATGAGGCCTAAAAATTTGTTGCAATTCTGTACGGAGATCGTAATCCGTACAGTATTAGAATTATGGGCTCTGATAAACCGAAGCTATTTCTTTGCAAGGTCTCGCATAATAAGACTTCGTATAATAATTTCAGTAATTTATTATTACTGTAAAAAACCTTGGAACCACGTTACGTTACTTCAAAACTAATTTTAAGAAAGTTTACACAGTGACTCCATTGATTTCAATAGGCCCTGTGTTGGCACTGTGGATCTAGGGCCAAGTTCACACTTCAGTTATTGTGAGCCAAAACCAGGTGCGGGTTAAAAACACAGAACAGGGGAATATCACCTTATCTCTGTGTAGGCTCCACTACTGGTGTTGGCTCACAATAACCGATGGAAATAACTAACCAAAATAACTGAAGTGTTAACTCAACCTAAGCAGTGTTACACCCTATAAGTGGTAGATGTTTTTTACTTGATGACTCTGTGTGGAATATCCCAGTCTGCTGCACTATTCTATACAGTATAAAACAAACTCTGACAAGAAACCACTAAAAGGAGGCTAGAAGAACACTGGCATAAAAGTGAATTCCTGGCACATACGGTAAATGTGCTACATAGAAAAAAAAACATACAAAACACTTTTATTCTGTATTCTGACGTCACGGGAAATCACAATGGGTAGGTAAATTTAGAATAAGACAACTCAATCTACAACCAAAGGAAATGTCCATATGCAGATTCATCAAAGAATGACACCAAACACCTCAAGTTACCTTTAATGCATCTGGAGTGTCTTCTAAGCAATAGACCTTGAGATTGTATTCAAGAGACGTGGAGAGAAGTGGTGCAAATATAGCCAACTGGAGCCTCTTTATTGCAGATCTGGAATAAGATTCTCCTACAAAGGCATATGTCCCCAACTGGTCAAGTAAAATGTGACAAGACTGGCTCTCAAGCTGGCAATAACATGGTGTGTTCAGGGTCTCTTCATTTAATGTCACAACCTCCTGGAAACAGAAATAATAGGTTACCTTTGTGTACATATACATCCTCTTCTGATTTGGTTTAGATACAAGAAATCTCTCTTTCTATTGCTATTCTATATATTTCCACTAGAGGGAGCTATGTGATACCACAACACAGAAACAAACATGTTACATTGTTACTACTGATATATCGAGCACAAGCTGTCTGTGTTAGTACACGTCTCAGTAGACGTTTCCATCTAATTTTCCTATCTCACACAGCAATTTTCATGATTAGTAAGTTTCACATACAGGCTTAAAAACACTGTCGGCAAAGGGTTACAACAAGCTGAATAAAGAGATTCAGCTGCATCATTCAGAGCATATGAAGTGATATCACAGAAATTTTATTAGGCGAGAATTCATTGAAGAAGTCTGCGTATCTCTGAGTCTATGGCAGGGGTCTCCAATCCCTAGCGCTTGTTGTAAGGTCATGTTGGAAGTTGTAGTTTTGTAACAGCTGGAGAACCACAGGTTTAATGGCCTCCACACTAGGGTTGTTTCGGGTATCGAACTTTCGATACCCGATCGATACTTTTCTCTGGTATCGCACTCGATACCAGGAAAAGTATTTTATCGATACTGGGCTGCACTACTGCACAGCCCAGTATAGGAGAGCATGGCTGCGCCGCTCTCAGCGCGGCCATGTTCTCCTCGGCAGCACAGGGAGAAGGAGGCAGTCTCTCCCTCCCCCTGTGCTGCCGCTTCAACCAATAGAGGGAGAGGGGGCGGAGCGGGGGCGGGAGGAGGGGCGGAGCTGGGGGACGGGAGCACTGGCCAGCCTAATAACGTTCTTATATATCTGCAGGCAGAAGACACAGCCTGCCAGCACCTGCCTGTGACCCAGCACTGCAATCAGAGGCAATTAACCCCTCAGGTGCGGCACCTGAGGGGTTAATAGCCTCTGATCGCAGCGCTCGTTCACAGGCAGGTGCTGGCAGGCTGTGTCTTCTGCCTGCATTTATATAAGAAACTACTCGGCATTGCTGGCCAGTGCTCCGCCCCCTCCCTAGTATTAAAACATTGGTGGGCAGTGTGCCCTCCTCCCTAGTATTAAAACATTGGTGGGCAGTGTGCCCCCCAGTATTAAAACATTGGTGGGCAGTGGGCAGTGTGCCCCCCTTCCCCCAGTAATAAAATCATTGGTGGCAGTGGCCACAGGGTCCCCTCACCTCCTCCTCATTGGTGGCAGTGGCAGTGATCGGAGCCCCAGCACTGTAATGCTGGGGCTCCGATCGGTTACCATGGTAACCAGGACGCTTCTGAAGTCCTGGCTGCCTTGGTCTGTTCCCTGCTGCTGTGTGCACAGAGCACAGGGCAGCAGGGAGAGGGTTAGTCCTATTCACCCTGATAGAGCTCTATCAGGGTGAATAGGATGAGAAGATCCCAGGTTCTAGCCCCTAAGGGGAAATAGTTAATAAATAAACTGTAAAAGAAAAAAAAAAGTTAAAGTACACCAAAATATGAATTATAAATCACCCCTTTCCCAATTTAATACAATATATAAACAATACATAAATAAAATATTACATATCGCCGCGTCTCAAAAGTCCAAACTATTAAAAAATCCACTTTTATGCGGTGAACGCCGTAAAAGAAAAAAAAAGAAAAAGAAAAAATGCACGATTCGCCATTTTCTTTTAGTCGTCTTGTCCCCACAAAAAAGTAGGATAGGACTGTTGTATTATGAGCCGGCGGTTTCATAAAATGTGGAATGCACGCGGATTTTTTTGGCGTTTTTATTTTTTTCGCGTGGTATCGAATGGTATCGAGTATCGCAATACTTTTTTATGGTATCGATACCGAATCAAAATTTTGGTACCGAAACAACTCTACTCCACACGCATCAGACTATTATTGGCCGAACCTGACCAGCCAACAATCTAATGTGTATGGGAAGCTCCCAACTTTCCTCCAACAGATAGTTATGTCATGGGAGTGAAGGATGAGGTTCCTTCAATTTTCCCACTTGATCCTTTTGTTCTCTGAGGAGATAAGTCTCTGCTAGAGTTGTCTGACAGCGGCTTTCTCCTCTCCCACCATTTAAAACACACACAACACGTGTTTGGGGGACCCGGTAGAGAGAGCTGTTAACCGAACGAGCGTTTGACTGACAGCCATTAAAGGTGTATGGGCACCTTCCTCCAGCAGTGGTCAGCAGTGAGTCGAGTTAGCTGGTACAGCCACGCATCACTATACTATAGAATGGTAGCCAGGGCATCCACTTGTCCAACAACTTGATCCAACTGGTAATAAAGAATCCACCACACATTGCCGTCTTGATCATAGCTTATGATGAAGACCACAGTGTGCAGGGGAAACATGAAAGGAGGGATGTTTTAATATAGATTTTTAATGTACTTTCACACACATCAGTAAAAATTCCAAGCAGATTTCATCAAAAATTCCGCTGTGATTTTGACATGGATTTTGCTGTGGATTTCACTCTGCCACATTGAAAGTGGTGAAATCAGCAGCACAAATCCACAAAAATAGCTAACCTGCCGTGGATTCAGTTTCCAGTGTAAGATTTTTTTGATTGGTACGAATTAAATTTGTTAAAATCTCATCCACTTTGCTGCCACTGTATCCACAAATCCACTTAGTGTGAACATACCGTGGTAAATTCTAATATTGCTGAACAGGGATAGAACCCCCAAGGAATATTCATGAGCAAACACTTAGGGTAATACACAGATACAAGTCACAGGAATCGAAACACAACATAATGCAGGCGATGGGTGAAAAGGCCTAGTTTCATACCGGCCCTAGAACGTGCATTGGCCTGTAAGCTCCACCATGACAGGGACAGTCTGCACAGCTCTATGTTGTATGTCGGTTCTATAGAAATGATACTCTCATACTATGGACACATTCTACAGATGTATTTACTGAGAAGAGTACCGCCACACCCCCCGAAATCTTACAGTGCATGATGTCTAGTGCACGCGTCCTATGAATGAGAATAGGACCCATGCATGTGGGAACTGTACAGCCCAGCGGGCACTAGTGCCTCTAGTTCAGCAAAAGGACACCTGTCTGGTGACATCGTCTACTGGTACATTCCTACCTCCCAGTTTCCTTGGTGAGACTGGGTCTTCAGCTGCAGAATCCAATCTGAGGTGGCCGTTTCTGCACAGTGAGGGATGGTCAGAATGACAGGTCTACACAACAGAAGTCCAGTGGGTCCACAAGTCACGATAGGGCTTAAAATGGTCTGGGTCCCTTCTGAAGGTAAACTACAAATGAAGGAGAGTAACCAGAGTAATCAGACTTTTATGGTCAAGCTCTGCAGATGAATTATCTTACTGGAAATAAGAGTGGCTGGAAACACAGATGAGAGCATGCATCATTGTCAACTTGATGGGGTTGGTTCTTTTTGACAAAAGTCATCAGGAAGAAGACTAAAGCATACTGATAGGAAACTGACATCAACTGCATATTTCTGCTGCAGCGACCACTACAGGGGAAAATAAGTATTACATGTGGTCCTTGACATGAATGACCAGCTGGCCAGAGCGAATACCCATGTTTGGGGATTACAGGTGGCATCTTAAAAAGTGGGTCCCCTCTATGATGTCCACACATGCTAAATTCAAACAATAATTGACCATTTAACCTGTTGCACAGGAGACCATATTGGAGTGGGGTACACAGACTATGGATGTAATTAGATGCGTCACAGACTATCCATTAGTATTAGGCCTCATGCACACGACTGTATTTTGTTTTCTTGTCCATTCCGTTTTTTTTGCTGATAGGATGCAGACCCATTCCTTTCAATGGGTCCGCAAAAAATACTTTCAGTCTTCAAAATGCTTTCAGGGTTACTATGGCAGCCAGGACGCTACTAGCGTCCTGGTTGCCATAGTAGCAGTGGGGAGCCGGGGAGCGGCATACTTACATTCCGTGTGGCTCCCGGGGCGCTCCTGAATGACACCAGAGCGCTCGCGCAGCATGGATCACGTGATCCATGCGATCACGTGATCTATGCACTGGGGCGCCCTGACGTCATCCTGGACCGTCCGGGAGCCGCACGGAATGTAAGTATGCCGCTCCCTACTGTTACTATGGCAACCAGGACTTTAGCGTCCTGGCTGCCATAGTAACCATTGACAAAAAGCTAAACGTCGGATCCGGCGATGCACGGAAACGACTTTTAGCTAAAGGCCGGATCCGGACTAATGCCCTTCAATGGGCATTAATTCCGGATCCGGCGTTGCGGCATGTCTTCCGGATTTTTGGACAGAGACAAATCCGCAGCATGCTGCGCTTTTGTCAACGTCCAAAAAACGTTGACATACTGAACGGAAGACATCCTGATGCATCCTGAACGGATTTCTCTCCATTCAGGATGCATTGGGATAATCCTGATCAGTAGCTTTCCGTCCTAGAGACCCGAGGACGGATCTCTAGGACGGAAAGCTAAAACGCTAGTGTGAAAGAGGCCTTACTGAGCAATGGCAGCACGAGGAGCTGTCATATGAATGAACTTAACATTATGTAAAGCCAGAAGTCAATAGAAATGAGTGTCAGTGATGAGTAGGATATTATTTCTATTGATTTATAAGGGGAGAACTGCATTTAAAATATATTAAAAAAAAAAGAAATAAAGCCAAAAATACTTACACTGTGTTTTCTCGCTTATTAATCATCAAATACATTTCGTAGTATTTTCCCTGCGGAATAGCTCCATGAGGTATCAGCAAACTCACCCCTGTCAAACAAGACATGCATTTATACAAAGAGACCCGCGAGGAGCAAGTAAATGAGATCACAAGACCCTCCATTATAAACACATTACCATCCATCTGGACGCTGCATGGTCATGCTGAAGCCACCATGTGCCAATCAAGTCCTGGGCTTCGCTGGTACAATGTAAATTTTACTTCTACCGCATTGAATTGGCGCTACAGTCATGAAACCAGATTCCAGACCCGCCAGTGTAGAAGCATAGTACTACATCCACTGCTCTTATAAATAGCCCCCGACTAAAAATACACCTCGTCATTTTGCAACACTACGGGTTGTGAACGTGCTCGTATTAGGAGCGGTAATTGCACATTTTATTCAGCACAAGCTCTTTTCAATGCCAATTATGTTGAAGTACATGTTATACCAATGCCAATGCGCTGACATTTCCACAGCTTTTAATGACACAAATGGCACATACGTAAACAACAAAAAAATTTTTCTCAGATATGACTTAAATTAACTTGACAGGTGCCGGTTAGAAAACAATTTATTTTAAACAGGTGCTCTGCATGATATGCATACGAAATAAGGACTCTGACTATAAATGTAATTATTCACAAATTCTGCGACCTCCTGGGTTTTCAGACAAGTCAACACCTTAGGCTTTATTCACATATATGTACCCATTTTACGTCCCTAAAAAAAGGTTGGTGTTTCATCAGTGAAGAAGTCGGTGAGGGGTCTGTTTTTGGTCATCGGTGGTCCACATGCACTGCTAGGGGATTTCCAGAGAATGTCCTACCAGTGATCACTGTAAACCACTGCATGGCATCTGTGTTCTGTCAGTGGTTTTCATAAACTCACAGACTTTAATGTCCATGTTAAGTCCCCAGCATGGACCAAATTAGTACATGCTTAAAGTTGTTTTTCCACTGACCCACGATCCATGGAAAATATGGACACAGCACATGGTCATCATTCACTGATGTTTTGCAAGGCCTATCCTCAGGACAGGTCATCAATATCAGATTGGTGGTGGTCCTACAGCTGTCACCACCCCTAATCAGCCATTTGGTTCGGCCGCTAGCATCTCTACAGTGGACGGAAAGCTCTATCCACCATGTTGTTTCTGATGCTGGCATACTACAGGTTAGCTCCCATTCACCTGCTGTAGTACCCCGACACTGTCACTACTGGATAGAACCCCGTGCTTCTGGCTTCATCTACTGTATAGTTTCTTGTGCCAGTAGCTGCCTGAAATGGCTGATGTGGGGGGTACTGGTTGTCGGACCCCCACAGATTTGTTACTGATGACTTATCCTGAGGATAGGTCAAGTATCCAAGTCCTAGAAAACCCCTTTAACAAGCATTAAATGTACCATATAAGCAAGGTGTTTCAAGGTCAATATACTAGTGGTATAGGGTAAAATTGTCACACGTGGCAATAAGGATTTAATTGTCACACGTGGCAATAAGGATTTAATTGTCACACGTGGCAATAAGGATTTAAGCATGACTAAAAATATCAACTTACCTGTGTTTGGGAAAGTCAGTCTACCACCAAGGCTCCCAAATGTCCCTGTCACGCTGTTACTAGAGTCACGTGGCAATGTCAGGAGATGCTGGCTACTTATAGTTTTATTCCTTGCATTGATGATGTTGGCATCTGATGGGTATGTCCCCAAGGGTTTAGGACCAAGTAAGCCATCATGTATCCCAGGAGATGACCCCACTGGAGAAGAATTGAAGACTTTAATCTTTAGATTTGGGAGTGGATCTAACAATGGAGAGTTGGTCATAGGAATTTTATCCGCAGAGTCTTGTAAGGCGTACATATGCCCTCGATATATACCAGCGTTGGCGGTTAAATCTGGCTGCATTGATGGGTGTAATAAATGGGAGTTGTCTGCAATGAAAAAGATTATGAGGTCAGAATTGTGACAATTCACAGAGTGAATATATTTCATCTGCTGTTGTCTAGATGATCCTGAATGGCTGGGGGTCTTTAATGTTTGCTTATGTAAATTAGGAATGTTTGTTTTAAGGGTGACAATGATTGTTCAGATAAAGATAAGCGAGATGATTCAGCCTTCATTATAACAATTGCGGTTCCAAAGTTGGACATAAGTGTTGTATTAGACCTTAAAGAGGGCCTGTCACCTATTCTGACGTGTCCGTTCCAGTAAATTCTTGCATTTCCCATGTAAAAATTCTCCAGCATCTATTTTTATACCGCTATGATGTGCCATTCATCCGTCGAGAAGTTCCAACTGGGTGTTACAAGTTGGGGATGTGTCCCTGCACAGTCTGCACATGGCACACACCCCAACAGGAAACACCCAATTGGACCTTTAATGCAGTCTACTGACAATGCATTCATAAAATAATACAGTAATAGCAGGACAGCACAGTCATAAGAATAAAGGATACAGAAGTGTTAATACATGGGGACTGTAAGTGCTTACTAAAACAGACATGTTGAACTCTGACCTAATGGCCAAAGACAAGCATGTTGTATCCATGAAGTCTAGACATGGCACTGGAGAGCTATACAATACTATACGGTACCCGAAGAAAACTTTTGAAAATAAAAATCAGAAGGTTTAAGTAACACCAAGTAAACTCTTGCTGAAAATGAACTAATACTGAGATACTATCAGCCTCACAGTAGGGGTCAGTATAGTTCATGCTTACTTAAAGACTGGCTATCGTTTATTCTGTATCCCGACACCCCCGCTGATCAGCTGTTTGAAGAGTTTGCGGCACTTTTACAAGAGCTGCATTCTCTTAACTGTTGACGTGATCACCATCGACACTGCAGCAGTGTAATCACAGCTCTTCTGTCCCATTCACTTGAATGGGAAGGAGCGGTTATAGTTACACTGTACCATGTTCATGAATAGGATGGAGTAGCTCTAATTACACAGCTCTGCGATGTCGACGGAGAGCAGTCACAATCTGAAGAGAATGCAGCACTTGTATGAGAGCTGTGGTCTCTTCAAACAGCTTATCGGTGCGGGGGTCGGAAGTTAAACCCCTGAAGATCTGATATGGATAACCTATCCTGAGGATAAGTCATCAATATCGGAAATTGGACAACCCCTTTAAACTCTGCAAGAAATTACAAATGTAAATCCCTGACATAAGGAAATAACACTAAAAAGTTCATTGTTTACCAAAAAATTTGTATATTGCATAGAATTCATCCTAAATCTCAGTATAAAGGAATAGTACCACATTGTGTGTGTGTGTGTATATATATATATATATATATATATATATATATATATATATATATATAAAATGTATATTATCTGTTCAGACAGTAATTACAAAAACATACAGTCAGTAATTACAATTCCCTGAATGGAGTATTGCAGTTCTAGGCATCATCTGTTTTATTATTAAGACCATCTGCCGGCACCTCAGAATATGACAGTTAATGAGCATTCACAGTAGTGGATAAGTAATGGGGTCAAGCTCATCAGCCATACCGTGCCTAGAAGTCTTGAAGTTCACAGGATGAAAGCCTCCTGTAAGCGCAGCTGACGAATCTGTGATGTCAGTGTCAAAATCCCGGCAGTTGCGCCTATACACAACTATCCCGACAGCCATGAGGATAACAATGAAGATGAAAATGGCAACGACCAAGCCAGCATAGAGGGCAACATCTCCTGTGGAGTCCAACACTAGTGAAGGAAAAAAAGAAAATATCTCTAAGCAAACTCAACCTAAATTTATTACATGGGGTATAATGTGCGAAACTGAAGAAATGTATATGCAGTGTAAAGTCTCATACAACAGTCTTCAAGCGAGTTCTACTGGCTGTTACTAAAATCCCTCAGTCTTCTAACCTCTAGAAGCAAGATCATTTCAGCAGTACTTACCCCATCCATCTAGATGCTAATTCTGTCATCTCTGCTGTACTCACGTGTCCATTACATTATGCGGCTGAACAGGAAAACTCAGAAGCACATCTGGTTAGGACCTCAACAGAAGAGCCCACAGCCAGTCCAGGAGGACACGTGGATGCAGTGGATATGGTGGTACTGGTGGCGCGATGGAGGGGTAAGTACAGTAGAAACAGTCTTGAATCCACAGGGTAGAAGACAAACAGATTTAAAAGCCTGGGGAATCTCTTTAAATGTAACTGTTTTGGCGTAAAATAAACCAAATTTATAAACAGGCACATACCGTGATAAGTTTGTCAAACTTGCGCTACATATGCTACTTAAACATCAGCATTGTTGACTAGATCCTGGATGGGGTACTTGTCTGTAAACTGTCAAACTAGTTAGTTACAGTACAAACTGCATCAGTGCTGCTCTATGTGGCCCTACACTACGTGGTCATTGCTAGGTAAAGCTTTTACATGGGTTCAATTAAAGTAAAGAATAAAACAATCTATATCACAATGGCCCAATAAAATCCTAAACAAGTTTAATTATGTTTAAAGGGGTTTTACAGGCTGTATACTACCATCAGGATAGGTCATCAATATCTAATCAGCGGGGGTCCGACACTCGCCCCCCCACCGATCAACTCTTTGAAGAGGAGACTATGCTCCATGCGATCGTTGCTTTCTCTTCATTATACTGCCCATCATCTCGGAAGCAGTGTAATTAAAATACTTGCTCCATCCACTTGAGTGGAGCAGGTACTTGTAATTACACTATGCCGCCGCTGCATGGGAGACAACGTGCATTGTAATGAATAGCAAGTAGAGATGAGCAAACTTCTATTTTTAGTTTGGCGTCCAAAGTTCGGGTTCTAGTTATAGTAGCATCCTGTTATAGATTACGCTACCGTGGACCATAACGGCATTTGGAATCCATAAGGGGCTGCTTCATTGAACCCGAACCGTGGACAACCCTAAGGACCTGGGGTGACGTCACAGTCATGTGATCAGTGCAGGGGGCGTGGCTCAGCACTGGATCACCTCTTATCCAATCCAGTGCTGAGCCACACCCCCTGCACTGATCACATGACAGTGACGTCACCCCAGGTCCTTAGGGTTGTCCAAGGTTCGGGTTCAATGAAGCATCCCCTTATGGATTCCAAATGCCGTTATGGTCCGCGGTAGTGGAATCCATAACGGGATGCTACGATAACCCAAACCCGAACTTTGGAAGCCGAACTAAAAATAGAAGTTTGCTCATCTCTAATAGAAAGCAGTGCTCACATGTGAAGCCTCCTCTTCAAACAGCTGATCGGCAGGGGTGTGTCAGATCCCCACCGATATGATATTAATGATCTATACAGCCTGCACATACCCTTTAATAACTCACTTATCACTGTTCGCTTTTAAAACTTGTTTACGGCCAATTAAACAAAGTTAGAAAATGAAAGTCATAAAAAGGGGTAACATGCAAATATACCACATCAATATAACAGCCCCAGCAAACAGCAGGTCTACAGAGTCAATGAAAAGGGATTGTCAAAGAGAGACAACTCTCAACTGTTAGCCATATATTACATGTTTGCCCCTCTAAATATTTGGAGATTAAAGATATTTCAACACAATGCTGTTATAATAAAAAATAAAAAAACAAAACAAAAATCAGAAAAAAAAACAGTAGATGGACATTCCTAGACCAATGCTTACTGCATTCCCATCAAAAGTTCACAAGAAACCATTGTCTTTTATACAATGTTTCAAGGACGATTGCTTCTTCAGTAGATGTTATCCGTATAT
Organism: Bufotes viridis; assembly: GCA_033119425.1. Lineage (NCBI taxonomy): Eukaryota > Metazoa > Chordata > Amphibia > Anura > Bufonidae > Bufotes > Bufotes viridis. Next base: position 181,444,677 of record CM065594.1, on the reverse strand, counting down.
AATCTGACTGATGCCTTGTTTTCTTCAGTAAAACAGCGCTGAATATTTCCTTCACTCAGTAGATAAAAATGGCGGCAAAGAGTTGTAATCTACTGGTGAATTTTGTTTTCTTACAAATATTTCTTGTACTACTTCCAAACCTTCCCTTCCTAGAGCCATGTATAATTGTTTTTAATAATTTATACAAGTTATTTCAATATTTTATGAAGTACTTTAATTAATTGTTCCTCCACAGACCCTGTTTATACAGCAATTATATATAATATTTGTAATGAACGATCTACAACTAGAAATATGAAGGCTACTTTACATCTTCCTGACAATGTAGTAACTAGTTTTATTGCCCCCAAAAAAGTTATTTGCCGATGTTGCCAAACTCAACATGCACACTGCACTTGTACTCATTAAACATAATGAAAGAGCTAAAGGCTCATGTGATTTAAAGGACACTCAGCACTTTAAAGTAGTAGAGATGGCTATTTTTGTTCGCTACTAACAATATCTCTAAGGGAAATTTTACTATTAAAATGATTTATTAGAAAGTTCACAGAAGGGTTGTCCTCCCATGACACCTTATCACCATTCCATAAGGGATGATGAACGTTTGATTGCTGGAATCCCACCACAGGGATCTCTACTGATCAGAGGGCTGGAGGTACTGAGTCCGCCATTTGAATGGAGCGATAGTCAAGCATGCTCACTGCTGCTGTCCTGCAGAACTTGAAATGGTGGGACAACCCATATAATCCCTTGAACAGGTATTCCGGTTATAACAAGTTATCCCCTATATATAACTATCAGATTGGTGGGGTCCTACCGCTGGAACCCCATCAATCATGAGAACGGGGGCCCCGTACCCTGTGCAGTCCCCCTGAAATGGACAGAGAAGGTAGTTAAAAATGAGCGCCATTCCATTCATTTCCATGGGAGCACCGAAAATAGCCGAGTACCAGTCTCATAGTTATCCCCTATGCCATGGATAGGGGATAACTTGTTATTGCCAGAATTCCCCTTTAAGTACATGGCCAGTTTTCATTTTTGAAAATTTCCTCCTTGCCTTCCAAGAGCCCAAACTTTCTTGAATTTTTACTTCACAAAACCATATGATGGCATTTTTTTGGGGAGGGTATCACTTGTATTTTTTAATGGCACCTTTTAATTTCCCATAGCTTGTAAACATTTGTGGTGGTGGGAATTTGTTCACTATGTGCTGAAAAAAACCTTTACATTTTTTTTCTTTGCATCACCATATTCCGACGATCATAATATTTTTATTTTTCCATCTACAGAGGTGTGTGGGGATTATTTTTTGCGGGGCAAACTGTAGTTTTTATAGGTACTATTTTGGGGAACGTAAAACTTTTGGATCACTTTTTATTATAATTTTTTTTTGGGGGGGCAACATAACCAGAAACAGAAAATTAGCAAATATTTTTTATTTTTTTTTACAAAGTTACAACGTAACGTATGGTATGTATTTTAACAGTCTGGACATTTTCCGACGCTGCAGAACCAATTTTTTATTATTATTTATTTTTAGATGTAAAATTGGGAAAGGGGAGTAAATTGAATTTTAAATTCAATATCCGTTGTAATTTATTGATTTAAAGTCTGCTAACTCCTTGCAAGTCCTGTGGGCGGAGTGTGCATGCCGAGAGAGCGGTCATTGAACAGGAGCGCCCACATTTAGAAGTAGAATAAAATATAAGTTATACTAAAACAATATCCCATTCTGCAAAGCATCTTCTGTTCTATCTGTAGGCAGCATGTTATAGAGTAGCATAATCAACTTACAGTAGGTGGCTCCCTTTAATACTGCCTAATGTATGGTTTAGGTGCCCAATGCCCTACAAAACTGGTGTAAAGAAAAACTCAGTTCCCTATAACAACCAACCAGATATCTATATTTTCATTTTCCAAGGTGAAATCGGGTTGCTATGAGCAAATAAGTTTTCCTTTAAACCAGTTTTTTATAAGTTTTAGATGGTTTTTCTGCTAGGTGTTGCATTAAGCTATGTTGCAGTATCTTTAAAAACAAGAAAGTATTAAGTATAGGTGGCATTGTAACTTTTCAGTTTGCAGATTCCATACCTGGCGTTTGAGAGCTGGTCACCAACGCTAAAGTCTAGAAAGGGAACTGAAAATTACACCGCTCATCATGATAGCCTGATGTGTTATAGGTGGTGATACAGGGGACTGCTAGGCTGAGAATATGGGACTGCATCACAACGCACCAGCTATGGTGGATGGCTTATTCTTCTACATCTTTTTGGGTCCTACCATAATGTTCTACAACTGATGACAGCGTCCACTGTGCATGTGTTGTTGTGATAGATTGACTAAAGAGTACAAACGCATAAAGACCCCAATGTTGCGGTTTTAATGAAGCCAATATGATCAATCATGCAAAATAAGCCAACCAAAACAAACAGAGTGAACAAAAATGAAAATGATGAAATGAAACTTACAATGGCTTTTTGGCTCACCTAACACCCTCTTGTCTGTTAGGAACAAAAACCAAAATGAAATTAGTGTCCAAGGTAAAAGATGGAGCGTTCAGAATAGAAGACAATGAGAAATGAGACAATTAAAGTAAAAATGCAAATGATGATGGAATGTAAAGAAAAACTTCCGGCAATCTGAAGTATGATGCTAAAATCCTATTAGCATGACAAAGAAGAATTATATGATCTTAGTTGTCATTAAGAAAGCCTGAACATCTTAATGCACAGATAATAAGTCTGCTAGAACCGTGACTGTTTATAGGACTGACATTTCACAACTAACATAAAATTGTGGCCCTACACTTCTCTGATTGTTAGGCCGAAGCTCTTCCACCTCATATTAGGCTTGGCTGTGTATCATGTATTTTCACTGAGAAGAGGCTAATAAGCTACTGCCAGACTTATCTGGAAACAACTTACCTCCCCTGACAAAAAAAGGAACAGGCATACCAATCCAACATACCTATCCCACCACCTCCTATAACATATGGAGTCCCCCATAGATTTAAAATGGCTGCCAGCAACCCTTCCTGGAATGTGAGCAGGATGGGTTGCCTTCACTTGAAGAGCTGCCTAGGGGGTGAGGGGTAGGGCCTCACTGCACGCTCTGGCACTTGCATATACTACATACTGCTGAGTTTTCCTGTCAGGCTGCTCAGCCATAATGGCATATCATAGGCAGGATTACAACAAAACATCTATTGAAGAGCACTGTAGTGTATAGTGAAGGCCTGCGCCCTGACTGGCCTAGGCAGATCTGCAAACAATGGCAAGTTGTCCTGCCCACATTCTAAGAAAGGTTGTTGACTGCCCTTTGAAATCATTCCTGGAGAACCCTTATAAAGTGTTGGAAGGTCTGGCTAACAGTCAGATGTCTTTAGCCAGGCTTAGGCCCCTTGCAGACCAGTGTTCCCCCCGGAGCGAGTCCGCAACGGAGCTCCTGGCCCGACCATCCTGCACTGACGGGATTCACATAGCATTATATTGATTTATGATGCTATGTAACCCTTACAGTTCTGGAATGTATTGGATAACACTGGCATAATGCTGCCAGTGTTATCCAATACATTCCAGAACTGTAAGGATTACATAGCATCATAAATCTATATAATGCTATGTGATCCCTGGCGGTGCTGGGAGGTCAGGCCGGGAGCTCTGTTGCCGACTCGCTGCATGAGGAACGCTCGTCTGCAAGGGGCTTTATAGTGAACCATAGATAAAACACACAGGGGCTCATTTACCATCCAGAAATACGCCTAGGTGTATTTCTGGGGCAGATTGCAACTTTTCCCCGCTCACACCAAAAGTGTGCGTTGCCTGCGCAGGCAGGCACGTCTTAGTCATAATTTTCTACACCTGTTTTAGGTGTAAAAAATGGGCAGAATGTAGGACAACAAGGAAGCTGTCTCACATTTAGAAGCAGCGGTGGATACACCGAGGTTATGTAGAGGCCGGCACTGATCCACCGCCAGCGCAGGGGCTTATTAAGACCGGCATCTAAAATGCCGGTCTTAATAAATGACTCCCACAATGCCCATCAAAGAGTATCCATGAAGATTATTAATGAATACCTACTCTGCATACACAAGCCATCTGTGCAGTTTTTGGACTCAAGTAGTATCCCACTGCAATCTTTACCCCCATTCTTGGGAGGAGGCGCGTTACATTCTCGGCTTCTCCAATGAGTGCATTCAGTGCTGCAGGCTGACCATTTGCTCCACTCATTCCATCCTCCGTCAACTGCAGACCATGTTAGAGCAAGACATAAGAATAGAACAATTATGACTGGAAGAACTTCTATATAAGCTACACGTTTCCTCTTACTGGACATGCATTTCCACTATTACTCCAATCACTTGAATGCACAAATACCTGGGCACATGGTGGTACAAGCTAGTCTCTGGAATGGTTGCCCATCACAAAAAGCGCCACCATTTAGAGGGGTTGGATTAGTACACATTCTTGTCCTCTTCTGTATTCCTCGCCCACAGGGGTTGTTGCACGGCGACCATTCTGACCAGGATGACCATCCTCCATTCACTAGCACGAGAAAAACGCAGATCAATTTTATAGGCAGCCATTTGCAAATCCTCATGAGAAATGGAGGGATACGCAGTAGCCTGATTTCTTATGGAACATATCGATGCTGATAACACGCAGAGGAAAAATCAGCAGAGAAAAATAATAGTTGTCTTAACTAATGACTTGAAAATATTTATAACCATCTGGTAAGCCAAGGTCTGGTCTGGAAAAAAATCGATGCCACCCACCGTTGGCTGGGTAAAGTTGGCACACACACCCTAATAAACAGGTGCTATGGTTATTTAATTATAAGCAGATGTAATTAATTTACTACTCTGAGAGATGCAAAGCGGTCTTTAGTTCTGTTCCTGCAGACATCTGCTGCTTGAATTGCAAGCTTTTCTGTGCAGAAAAATTAACCATCAGTCAAATTATTATGATTTCCTTGAATTAAAAGTAGGCATATTGTCCCTAATGAACGCCATTCATTCCTGCTTTGTCTCCTGTGTTCTTTTGATTAATTTAACCATTAGTGTTGTGGTTTTCATATGTAATCACTAGGAATATCTATCCTGGGGTCTACAGCTCCAGTAGCTTCACTATAGCGAAGGTCTGCTGTAATGGACAATGATTTCTGCCATGTGATGATCAACACAAGTGTAATGTGAATCGTGGCATACAATGAGATTTCCATGCAATTCAAATTGTGTCTCATAGAGAGACTGGAACCAGGTACCACGGGGATCAGCTGATGACTGCACCAAACTATCTAAAAAAAAAAAAATCAGAGCACTCCTTTTTTTCCCATGTGATAATACCAATTTCCAGACTTTTGCTACGGGCAATGGGGCAGACAATAGTTGCACTGATTTTATTGTTAACCGTTGTAGTGAATTTTGGTAGCACCGCAACGTACTGCTCATGCATCGAGCGAAACACAACATTCCTATGGGGCATAATGTCATGCACCAGCTCCTACAGGTAATGCTATACAAGGAATGTCCACATACATTACAGTCCCATGCTAGTTAAAAGAGAACCTGTCCCCATGAAATGCAGTGCAATCTGAATGCTGAGCAGATTGATATATAGTTTTGTGGGAAAACATTCATTAAAGCTTGAACTGTATATATTTAAATCTCTGCATTTTTCCGACTTCAGTTGTACACAGGGCCATCATATCAGTGATTGATAGCATTCTCCGTCTAAACGTGTGAATAGAAATAACCGTCAGTGATAGTTGGGCACCGAGATCTTAATTTCAGAAACAGCAGAGGTACAAAATACAAGGATTGTGTAAAGGTATCCCATAAAACTATGTATCAATCTGCTCAGCTCCTCCTGCTCTAGAACATGCTGCCTGCAGATTGCACTGCATTTCATGGTGACCGCTTCTCTTTAAAGGGAGTCTGGCAGCCAGGGAAGTACTGGGAAGAGTAGCACAAACATACCGTTTGTGGAACTTTCATAAGTAGTAGTGTGAATATGTACTTTTATTTTGCTAGATTCTGCACATGCAAGTGCACTGGAGGCTTTAACGCAAAGTGCCCTCTGCTTTGAGTGACAGCTCTGGTGCTCTCCAGGTTGAATGCTACAGCTGGCAGCTCAATGCAGACAGCAAAGCCCACTTCACAGTGAAGCTCTGTCTCCAATGCACTTGTAGGTGCAGATCTGGCAGAATAAAGTTCAGGCTACACAACGACATGTGTCGCGCGACACATAGGGCACAACTACACTGCTACATGTGTCGCCCAACAATTTTTATAATAATAGTCTATGGCAGGCATGCTCAACCTGCGGCCCTCCAGCTGTTGTAAAACTACAACTCCCACGATGCCCTTCTGTAGGATGATAGTTGTAGGCTGTCAAGGAATGATGGGAGTTGTAGTTTTGCAACAGCTGGAGGGCCGCAGGTTGAGCATGCCTGGTCTATGGTGTCGCACTGCGACAAGACAGTCGCAGAAAAATCCATGTCATGTTGCAGTCGCAAAAAGCCCCATTCACTTCTATGAACTGATGCATGAAAAAACACACTCCTGTACATGGACACATTGATTCAGTGCGGGTGCTATGCGTTCACGACGCACATTGCACCCGTGCAGAAAACTCGCTCGTGTGAAAGAGGCCTAAAACTTCATATTTTCACTACCCCTAATGATACAAAACTACTGACAGTCTCCCTTTAGTGGGAAGCATTTCTAGCAATGGTCATTGGAATGGTTACTTGCATTTATGACAAAATACAGATCTAGATCAGTAAAAATAGAAAAATGTGTGGGCAGTAATTATTTGTCCGTACTCGCAATTTCACCTGAAGTACGGCAGACAGTTATCTGCTCAGGAAACAGTCCAACCATGTCAGGTTTTTTGGGTAATTGTTATGTAGAATGAAACTGACTGCAGTTTTTGAGATTACAGACGAGGTATATTTCTGTGCCAGACATTTACGGATATTTATGAAGACATGACCTTAGCTCACAAATTCAAATAAATCTGCTAAAAATGCCTCCTTTTCTACTAATAATGCTACATTAAGCTGTTCATCCCGACACCGCCCTTCTTAGAGATAATTTCCACAAGCCCCATCATTACAACCCTAGCCCTAGCATACATTTCTTCTTAATTATTTAAGCACACTAATTTGCCAAGTAAAATCATGGGATTGAGTTAAGGGGCATGATGGCTGTCCCTGCATCCTCCCCCTGAAAAACAAACAAAAAAAAACTGCCACAATAAAACAGCAGTCTAATTTTCGGCTGGTGGTTAGGAGGAGGAGGGTATACTCCGTCACATTAAAAACTGGTAATTACTGCATTTCTGTTCCCAGCTGTAATTTGAACTCATCATCTAGGTTACTAAGTTCTTATCCCCCTGAATAAGAATTGCACTGGATACATCCTATGAATTTCCAAAGGTAGAAGGAACCAAGGTCCAACCAACTGAGAGACAGGCGATACCATCAAATATTTTTTTTTTTTAAACAAACATTGTATTATGAGGCGGTGTGATAGGCGGTGAGCCTATGTGTATACAAGGTACAGTTCTACCTCACTATCGTCCAAATAAAAAAAAAAATAACATTTTATTTCTGATACATTGGGCTTAATAGATTTATAGTACTTTGTACTTGTGGTACCTGTAGACATTTCGAGAAATGGAGGACTTCTAGTACCTTTACACATGTGGATTACAAGTTCGATATGAAGGGTGCGCATATGTACACCATTTTCTTTATAATAAAATAATAATTTTGAATAAGCAACATATAAAAATGACAAAAGGTACGATAATTAATACTATTATGGTAAGTACGTAGAAATCAAGGAAGAGTACATAGAAATGATAATTAACCATATAATGTAATTTACACCAAGTCATTTAGAGAAACTACTAAATGAAGATATGGGATTTATCCTAATACATACCATAAACTATGACCGTTGCCGTGGTACTCCTGCGCTTGGCAACAATATTCTTAGCAACGCAGGTGTAGTTGGCAGTATCTGAAAGCCGGGCTTGCTTAATTATGAGGTTGTGGTCAATTGTTATGAGGAAATTGGTGTCTTGTGTAGGGTCAATAATGTCTTCATTTCTTAACCACTCCACCTAGTAAGTGAGAAGGGGGTGGGAGAGAAGAGAGACGTCCAAGGAACATGTCATTAAAAAAATGAATAGATTATGGCCCTCAGTATCAACAACAATTCATCTTCTTTGAACCGGAATAGCTGGAAGATTATTGCAAATGTCTGAGAGGTTACAGGTCACAAAGCAATCTACATTTAATCCACTTTAAAAGTACCTCTTATTAGAGAAGCTAAACATGGTGATCGTGTGTGCAATAACGCGTAAAGGCTATAAACACCTTTGAATGTACAACTTTGGTGTAAAAACATTTTTCGAAAAGGTTTTCATTTAAATGTTTGCTCTGTTTTTTTCTGCAGCATCACATTGCAGCAAACATTTCAGGCTGCTCTGATCCATTCAGCATGAAATCTGTGTGTCCAGTCCTCCTCTCTCCTCTCCTGAATTATCTGCTAAACTGATTTATGACCAAAATTAAAGTTCATTTTGATTTGGTCATAAATCAGCTTAGGCAACTTTCACACTAGCGGCATAGCTATCCGGCAGGCTGTTCACTAAACTGAACAGCCTGTCGGATCTGTCCTGCCGCTAGTGAACGTGTGCCCCTGGACTACCGCTCCGGCCCCATTGACTATAATGGGGGCGAGGCGGAGTTCCGGCGGAGGCACGGCAGCACACGGCGAGAGGCTGGCGGAATAAATGTCAGACATGTCGTAGTTTTTTTCCGGCAGCCTCTCGCCGTGCCTCCGGCAGAACTCCACCCCGGCCCCATTATAGTCAATAGGGCTAGAGCGGTAGTCCGGGGGCACACGTTCACAAGCGGCAGGACAGATGCGACAGGCTGTTCCGTTGAGTAAACAGCCTGTCGGATCCGTTCTGCCGCTAGTGTGAAAGTAGCCTTACAAGATCATTCAGAAGAGGGGAGAGAAGGACTGAAGACAAGGGCATCAGATTAACTCTGACTGATTCCACTATGAACACAGTGTCAAAATCCCTAAAGGGGTTGTCCAGCTTTTTCACTTCTTTCAAGGGGTTTTCCAACTCTTTTATACTGATGACCTATCCTCAGGATAGTCCATCAATACTAATTTGGTGGGGGTCCAACACTTGGAACCCCCAAGATCAGCTGTTTGAGGAGACCATGCAGCTCCAGTCTGCGCAGCTGGATCCTTACAGCTTAACAAGCACAGCGCCATACATTGCATAGCGGCTGTGCTTGGTATCGCAGACCAGCCCCATTCACTTGAATAGAACTGAACTGTGACTAGGCCAAGTGACCAATGAACTTTACTTCACTGGTGTAGGGTAAGATGCCCACATGAACACTGCGGCCTTCCCAAACAGCTGTTTAGTGGGGTCGAACCCCCACCGACCAGATACTGATAATCTATTCAGAGGATAGGTCATCAGTATAAAAAAGTTGGAAAACAGTTTTAAAAATCAACCCCAGCCTGCAGTACCTGTGGAAAAACCATACTCAACCGCTCTGTTCATACTCAACCGCTCTGTTCATACTCAACCGCTCCGTTCATACTCAACCGCTCCGTTCATACTCAAAACATCTTTAATGTATAAAGCTGCCACAGACATGGATATTCATAGAGTGAGACAGATAGGTTGGATTTACTCATGTGAGTAAATGTCTCTGGAGGTGTCCAACAATCCTTAGGCTGATCATACACTCTAGCGGTTGACTGAATGCTTGTTTGATCCTCATCTATTCCTTCTCACCAGTCATACACATGAACCCCTTGGCTTGTCCAACTGTGAATGTGTTCTCAAAGAGGAGAGGGGCATAAGGCCCAGATGCAGCAAGACTGACGGAAACCATAATACTACAACCACCATGTTTCACAGATAAGATTTTCATGTCAGAATGCTGTGTTTTCCTTTCTTTATACATAATGCTTATTGTTTAGTCTCATCCATCCACAACATTTTTCCAGTAGCCTTCTGGCTTGTCCAGGTGATCTTTAAAAATAACCTTGTTCCCTGCAATCCTGCCATGTACACCATTGTTGTTCAGTGCCCTCCTGATAGTGGACTTATGAACGTTAATATTAGCTAATGTGAGGAAGGCCTTTAGTTGCACAGTTACCTTGGATTCATCTGTGACCACTCAGACTATTACACATCTTGCTCTTGGTGTGATCTATCTTGGTCGACAACTCCCGGAAAGGGTAATAACGGTCTCAAATTTCCTTTATTTGTCTAAACTTTTTGGAGAAGGTTTTGTAAGCTTTTCCATCTTGATAAGCATCAACAACTCTCCTTCTGAGATGCTCAGAAAGTTCCTTTGTTCATGCCACCATACACTTGCACAAACATGTTGTGAAGATCAAGCTTTAAAAGATCCCTGTTTTTTTAAATAAAACAGGTTGCCCACTCACACTTGGCTCATCTCCAAATTATCTAGTAATCCTGAAGGTTCGCATACTTTTGCCACTAACAGACGTGTGATAATGGATCATTTTCCTCAATAAATAAATAAATGACCAAGTCTAATATTTTTGACTCATTTGTTTGATTTGATTGTTTTTTAGACGTTGTGTAAACATCTGTGGCAATTTATGCAGAATTATAGAAAATTCTCAAGGGTTCACAAACTTTCAACCACTACTGTGTAAAAGAACAAAAGGAATGATGCTCACCTTAGCAATCCACTGCTGCTCCAATGTGGACACCTCCCTGATCCCCAGTCAGTCACTGTTTACGGGACTCCAGCAATGACGCTTTGACACATGTGACAGTTGCAGCCAATCAATCACTAGCCACAGCTCTATGCTCGGTAGAGTTCACGCGTCACCTATACCACCCATGCTTGTCTGCAGCAGTCACATGTTGACAGGCCACATAATCGCTGGAGTCAAGTAAAGCGGGACCAGCAAGGGTATCGGGAAGTGTCAGCACAGAAGTGGTTGGGAATCGGTAAAGTATTACTCCTTTTGTTGTTTTATAGTAAAACTCTATTTGCTTGGTCAAGCAACCATACTAATGGGAAGCAGTTATTGGGAATGAAGTACATGTTAACAGAGCTGCCGCCCTGCAATCTTTAGGTAAAAGTAGACCAAAACAATATGTCGTATTATTATTTACTCATTGACAAAAATAATACACCCATAAATAAATGTTGGATTGCTGAAAATCTCAGCATTCAGGCAGATACGTAAAGGATTGGACACTGGATCTTGCCATAAAATGTGTTTCTCCCACTGCCCTATAAAAAGTCTCTCAGAGGCTAGTTTTGGGCAGTGTACCTCTTGGTGAGAGATTGCCGACTACTAGACATGCCTTTATGATACACTCAGACATTTTGCCAGTTGACAGACTGTAAGAGAGTGGACATCACTGTAATGAGAGAAGCATTATTGTCATTTCATTAAATTGCCCTCTATACAGGCTATTTTGACCTAGCTGTTAGGAGATGTATGGAGCAGTAGTTACGTGAGGGTACGCACACACAATGAACAGGCTCCGGACAGCCCAAACTATAAGTAGACATGATCTGCCAACAAGCATGAGCAACTCCCACAATTTCGTACAGTTGGCACCTTCAGTACACAACTCTGTCTATGTCTGCTGTGCCTGAACTATGTCCGGTAACCTAGTGGAATTAAATTTGGTGTCACAGCACCGATTATGTGTCCTGCCATTAACAGCCAGCCACCGTCACCTTTGTTTCCAGTGGTGTCATGAATGAGAAACCTGGAATGCTTCAGACTGGAACCGTATTGTCTTTTGCAATGAATCCAGGTTTGGTTTGGGATCTGTGTTTGAGTACTGGTCTCGTGGTGAGTACTTCAATCCTAGCTTTGCGGTAGAGCAACACACTAACCCAATTGTTGGTGTGATGATCTGGGGAGTCATCGGAGACTAACAGCTCAGCGATATATGCAGGACATCCTGCAGCCATATGTGTTGCTTCTCATGGCAGGACTTCCAAGTGGCATTTTTCAGCAGTATGATGCCCACACACAACAAGGGTTATCCAGGATTGTTTCCATCAGATTGCAACACTTTCTTGGCCTGCTCTGTCACCAGATTTAATCGCCAATCGAGTATTTATGGGACCAGCTGCAACATCTGTGGGTATGTGTGCTACAGGATACCATACGGAACCTGTATGCCTCCATGCCCAACTGTGTCTTCACCTTGTATTCAAGCTGGAGGCAGCCCAATAGGGTCCTAGAGCCTCCATTATATTGTACAGTTTTCCCCAATCAACTCATCCTTTCACTCTAATAGCGTAATCACTTACATATAGTTCTGTATGTGTTACCCGTTCAGTAAATATTAATTAATAATAATACTCAGACATTGAAGGCTCACGCACACAAACATATATATTTTTTTTCACATCCGATCCGCATTTTGTGCAGTACAGAGTCTGACCCATTCATTTCAACGAGGCCGCAAAAGATGCGGACAGCAAACCGCATCCATATGTCCATTCTGTGGCATCCACTAAAAGATAGAACATGTCCATTCTTGCCCATTACAGACAAGGAAAGGAATGTTCTATAAAAGGCCAGGACGTTCCGCGGAACGTCCGGAACGGACACAGCCGGTATCAGTGTTTCTTGCGGATCCACAATTTGCATCAGCCTTTAGTCTAATGCTAGGACTTTAAAAAACCTGCTCAACTGAAAAGGTCTGGTGTCACAGCCAAAGAATGTCAAATATTAGGAAACGAACAGGTGTGGAGGTTAAGTGCATTATTAGATGTCACATTAACAAATTTGAGACCCCATATAAACAAATCTGCTAAAAAATAAAACCTGGCTCCCTTAATGTGGATGCATCCATCACAACGCTAATGTATCCGCGAGGACGGGGCTAATTTATCTCCTTTCTCTTCACTGAAATATACCTGCCAAAGCGTTGTAGGAGCTAGCCCCTACTGGATACTAAAGCTGTTGCAATGGTTTCTGGGACCGCTGCATTGAGTTCGACAGCTGAACATATTTTTCCTCTAGAAGATAATTCTTTTTAACTGTAAGCAAATTATCTGCCTGCAGATTTGGACGCAATGGCAGCCTTAGATTTTTTCCAGGAGATTTAGAGGGTCAGTTATTAAGACAGGCATTTTAGAAGCCCGTCTTAATAAGGCCCTGTGCTAGCGGGGATCCGCCCGTTATGTAGAGGTGCTGGCCTCTACATAACTTCGGCGGATCCACCTCTGCTTCTAAATCTATGCTAGCTCCCTTGCTGGCGTAGATTTAGACCATTTTCTGTGCCTAAAACAGGTGTAGAAGATGATGAATGAGACGGGCCTGCAAGCTTTTCCCGCTACTCCCACTTTTTTAGACCTGGCGTGAGCAAGGAAAAGACGCAGACTGCGACGCAAAGAACCTTTGGAGCCTAATATAGACTTAGTTCTGTTAGTAAATAACCCCCTTAGGCTACTTTCACACATTCCGCTATTGAGAGCCATCACAGGATCTCAATAGCAGAAGAAAACTCTTCAGTTTTGTCCCCATTCATTGTCAATGGGGACAAAGCTGGACTGAACGAAATGCACCAAAATGCATTCCGTTCCGTTTGGCTGCGTCCCCATCTCGAACAGAATAACGCTGCAAGCAGCATTTTTCTGTCCGCGATGTGGTGCAGAGCAAGACGGATCCGTCCTGGCATACAATGTAAATCAATGGGGATGGATCCGTTTTCTCTGACACAATAGAAAACAGATCCGTCCCCCATTGACTTTTAATGGTGTTCATGACAGATCCGTCATGGATATATAAGATATAATACAACTGGATCCGTTCATAATTGATGCATGCGGTTGTATTATTGTAATGGAAGCGTTTTTGCAGATCCATGACGGATCTGCAAAAACGCTAATGTGAAAGTAGCCGTAGTCTGTAGTCAGGTCCTACTTTTCGTTCCAAGCCTTGCAATTATGTGCCCTGATAGCATGCTGTGTCTATTTTCTCCTACATTAGAGGTCAACATCCATGACTGGTCTACTACTGCAGGTAATTTACATGCAGCAATTATGGCTACATGTGGCTGCAGAACATGTAATCCAAACCTAGATCTACCATATGCATCACAGGACTTGCCTCAGCAGGTGGAATACCCTCTGGGGGACGGCACTGAAGTAACACTTCTTGCTCCAAAGGTACTTCTTTACCTAGAGGTTCTTGGTCAAAGTTTTTCCTCAAATCTGCAGAAAGTATTAAAATTACAAGGTTTTAAAATGAATTAAACAAAACATCAGATTAACAACACATGACAAATTACACTTCATTATTGTCATGTCATTATTTTACTATTTAACTAAAACTAGGCCAAAGTACAGAAGCTGTGTGTGAAAAGTAAAGTACACCGTTACTTCTTCCATAGGAATTAATAGGGTAAATTGCAGTCAGGTGATGCCAATCAAATGCTTTTGATTAATCGACCATCGGCAAGTGTGACCACCTCTATGTTTTGGCTTTCTGGTGTGAAGTAGTGTTGAGCGAACTCGTGTTTTAAAGTTCGGTGTACAAGGTTTGGGTTATCTAAGAATTACGTTATGGATTTCACTACCGCGGACCATAACTTATAACTTAGCAGAATCCATAACGGAATTCTTAGATAACCCGAACCTTGTACGCCGAACCTGAAAACACAAGTTCGCTCAACACTAGTGTGGAGCATTCAGGCATGCACTTACAAAATGCCAAGAAGGAAAGACATCAGCAATGATCTTGAGGAACAACTGTTGCTCTCTATCAATCTGGGAAGGGTTAGAAGGCCATTTCCAAACAATATGAAATCCATAATTCTACAGTGAGAAAGATTATTCACAAGTGGAATACATTCAAGACAGCTGACAATCTTCCAAGAAGTGGATGTCCCAGCAAATTCACCCAAGGTTGTTTGAAAGGGTTGCAAGGAGAAAGCCTCTTCTTTCTAAAAAGAGCATTGCTTTCATTTGCCAAGTTGCATTTTAACAAACCACAAGACAAGGTTCTTTAGACAGACAAAACCAAGTGGAGATGTTTGGCCATAATACACAATGCAACCTTTAGTGAAGACCGAACACAAAAAATCAGCTCAAACACCTCATGCCAACACAACTGTTAAGTAAGGTGGTGCAGGGGTGAGGATGTTTTGCAGTCACAAGACCTGAGCACCTTGCAGTCATCACACGACAGTCCATGGTCTACTCAAAGTACTCTAGAGTCAAATGTGAGGCCATATACCCAACAGCTAAAGGTTGCAATGGCCACCTCAAAGTCCATATCTCAATCTAATTACAATTCTGTGGCGGATATTAAGAGAGCTGTGCATAAAAGAGTGCCCACAAACCTCAATAAATTGGGTAATGTTGTAAAAGTGTGGGCCAAAATTCCTCCGGAATGATATGAGAGAGATACTGATAAAGTCATACAGAAAACGATTTATTCAAGTTATTGCAGGCAAAGGTGGTTCTACATGCTAAGGGTGTACTTAAGTTTTTCATGCATGGGTTTAACATTTTGGCTTAATTTCTGTCTTATATAGAAACACATATGAACCATGGTGATGGGTATAACCTAAACTGCACTTTCTCAGTGCACCACAAGGTGGAGATGTTGTCAACACAGCTGCTGTACTTGCAAAGGAAAAGATAAACTGCATTTATATAAATCAATACATGGATGAAACTTACAGGCTATTCTGACGTAGGCTCTATGGCTCTTCGTAGTGCCCGCGGAACTCCATGCAACACACTGGCACCAGTAATCTTCCAAACCAAACAATTCTTCTACCTGCTGTCTGGAGACCTCTATCTGGACCTCCCGTACAACAAGCCCTGGTAATTATACAATAAAATTATGAATATCTGTTCAACAAACTGGAAAACATTTTTTTCTTTGAAGAATACGACATTACACTACATGTAGAGACCTATAAATCTTTAGCATTGGGCCAGAGGTTAGTTACAGGATGCAAGTAAAATCCTACTGCTCTGCCTGAGCTTAGACACCACATGTCGCATTTCAAAATCCACAGCGTAGTACCTGTTAACTCATCAACTCTCTCTTTAGTGATATGGTCATTCTGGTTCACCCACTCTCCATTGCACTTGAAGTAGATCTGTATGGCTGGGTTGGCTTTGCAGATAAGTTCTACTGGCTTGTTCTTTACGATGTAGGCATCTTCAGGTTCCAAAATAAAATGTGGTAAAGACTCTGCTGGTGCTGAAGGGAAAGAGTCCGGAAGTACATCACTATACTCGACCCCTGAAAATAAAAATAAAAATTAGCAAAAAAATGTTATGCAAAGTGTTTATCAAAGCAGAAGACACAATAACTTTCTAATAAACCCTGGCCTAACCCATAGAAGTTGTTATGTCATTCCTACTAATAGACCTTCTCTCTAACAGAAACCATTGGGGTCATTTATCAAACTGGTGTAAAGTAGAACTGGCTTAGTTGCCCATAGCAACGAATCAGATTCCACCTTTCATTTTTGACAGCTCCTTTAGAAAATGAAAGGTGGAATCTGATTGGTTGCTATGGGCAACTAAGCCAGTTCTACTTTACACCAGTTTAATAAATGACCCCATATGTTTAATACGCTAGAAGTGACTGGTTCATGTATTTTCTGTTCGATTTAGTAGATGACAGTCCACTCCTGGCAGACTTAGGGTGGGATCACACACAGGTTTTTAATGGCTTTTTCTGCACTTTGCGGTTTTAATTTTTTTTGTACATGCGGTTTTTGGTGTGCCAGCCTCAGATGCTATTTGAAAGTCTATGGGATATATGAAATGCATCACAGGTGCCTTTTTTGGGTCTATTGATTTGTAAAGAAAAAAAATATGCAGTATGTTAAAGCTTTGGCCATTTTCTCTGGCGTTCTGACATAAGGAAAAAAAACACCAGGACACAGTCATTTAAAACTAAAAAAAAACTCCATAAAACCACAAGCAGGTTTCTACTATGTTTTTGGGTGTCTTGACCCTTACGCTGGGTTCCCACTTGAGCGTACTTGATACGCGCGTTTTAGTCACGCGTATTTGGAAATGGGAAACGCGCGTCGTACGCGCGTTCGTGTGATTGACCACTCTGGCGTCAATCACAATACGCGCGACAAAACGCCCCAAAGAAGCTCCTGTACTTCTTTAGGCGCGGGGCGTTTTACAGCGTGTTCGTACGCGCTGTAAAACGCTCAGGTGAGAACCATGCCCATAGGGAAACATGGGTTTTCGCCTGTTGAGCGTTTTACAGAGGGTAGGAACGCGCTGTAAAATGCTCAGGTGTGAACCTAGCCTCAGGGTAATTCCACACTTGTGTTGTTCGGATCCGGCTGGCAGTTCCGGCAAACCGTATGCAAACGGAAAGCTGTTTTTTCCAGATCCGTTAGACTTATTCATTGAAATACCGGATCTCTCTTTCCAGTATCATCTGAAATAATGGATCAGATTTTTAATTTTTAGATTTTTGTGACCGTACAAATGATCTATTACCCGATGACCAAGCTTTTTGCTCGTTCATCGGGTAATCAGCGGTACATTTACACCAGCAGATAATCACTAGTTAGCAACTATCTGCGAAATTCTTGGTCCATGTAAAGGGCCCTTAAGACAAAAATGCAGACTGCGCTCTACTAATCACTACTACTTAGAGATCAACAGTTGCATCATTTTCAAAAGTTTAAATACATTAAAAAAAATTATAAAAAGGGGGCTGTTATGAAGTGTATATATCCAACCACAGCACTAAGAGAGTAGAGCCAAACCGTCAATACCGGTTCTGTAAATGCCATAGGATTAACGGGCAAACAGTTGGGGGGAGGGGCTGGCGACACTTAAGAAGGCCATACACATTATATTCGAAGTCTTGGCCAAGCATGCATATGTAAGGAATGGGGAGAAGGCGACTGCAAGACACACTGGCAGCATCTTTTATCCCGAATAAATCCAATTTGCCTTATCCTCATCTTCCCAACATCATCTGTTGGGGGAGAGTTGGGAGGCCATCATAGATCTAATGTGTATGGTCAGAAGAACAAGTTGTTTTAGTCTCCTTTTTGTTGTCCGGAGTCACACAAATGACAACTCTGAAATATGAAGCCTTTACATGTTTACACAAAATAACTTTATTTTATTCATCATTATTCTAAAAAAGTGCTTAGGGATAACGTAGATCTGCTTTCCATGTCTCTGAAGGAGAAAATTGAGGCAATATTAAAACAGGCGATAACTGAATCAAAAAATTCCAAAAAACATAAAATGAACAATAACAGTAGTACTTGTGTATGCTGGAAAAATACTGTAATAATAAAAGCAGAACAGCAAAAGGATGAGAGCAGGGAGGCTTGCTGGCTCGTTTAAAATCCATTTAGGGAAAATTGACTTTTCATTTCCAGTTTTAACACGGCACTAAGAGAAAGCGGCAGGACATTTGTCATAATCCACTAACTGCTCTTTTGGAAACGATGAATTAAACTCCAGGCTAATTTCTTCATCTATCTGTGTCTTGCCTTCAATTGATGTCACCATATCTCCTACCATTGACTGACAGAGAATTTTCACCCTGACTTCATTACAAGGACTATAATTTTCTCCGCAACCTCCCAATTGTACTGGGTCCCAAGGTAATTAGAACACAAAACAGTTATCCCACTGCCCTGGCTTAAGGGTAATTGTTTCAGAGCTGGAAATGCAAGACATCCCGTAGTTGAGCATTTCAAACAAGGTGGGTTCAAAATGGGGGGGTACTGCATAATTGTGGAAAATCAGCTGACGAACCTGCCAAGCTGCTCTTGGAAGCTGGCAAAGAATTGCAGCAAATTAATTAACGGTACCACATCTCGGTTATGTGGAAAACGAAGCTTACATCTGTTTTTCCCCCCATTTACGTCCTGAGAAATTAGACTGTATGTTATATTGCTGGCAGAGAATAAATCAGATTTAAAAGCCATTAGGTATAACATGAATGTTACATTATTTATGAAGTACGTCTTATGGTCTGAAACATAGGTGAAACACTACTACCATTTGCATCGAGGAGCCTCTAGATGCATTCTCGTATAAAACTATGAAATGTTCTCACGCTGGGACTGCATTTGCAATGTTTGAGTCTGGCTGTGTCTCCAGTGCAGATAAATCAGCCATTTTATACACAGTGGGGGTGATTTATGAAAAATATACAACACTTTTGGCGCGTTTAAGGCACAGATTTTGTCGCAAGGGTGTTTTGCAGCAAAGTCTGCACCTTTTTCCCTGTGTACGCCACTTATGCTTCATTCCTCGAGTTCAGTGAAAAGGGGGCGGACCGGCAGGCTCGTCTCATTCATTATTTTCTACGGCTGTTTTTGGCGTAGAAAATGACTTAAATCTGCGCCAGCAAGGGAGCTGGCGTAGTTTCAATCTTATAGAGCACCAGCGCCTCTACATAACTTAAGCGTATCAAGCTGCAGCGGACAGGGACTAAGACTGGCGGTCTTAGTAAATGTCCCCCATAGTGTCTACGATATGCCCTTCCAGATTAGGGTCTGGTGAGCAGGAAAGATGATGACCACTGCTTAAGATAAAAAATTTCAAAAAAGTGTCGGTTTAATTGACCATTATGAATATATGCGGCTTATTACATGGCAGAGCTGGCAGGACCACTTTTTTTTTTTTCCACTGCTTCCTGCGCTACTTGTGCTTTAGCCCGGGGGTACGCAGTGAATAAGCGCCTGTTAGCCAATGGACATTTAAGTACATTTTCCTCTCATACAGAGATAATTTGTTTCCTTGATTTGAACACACAGGGACTGCTAAACAGATGGCAGCAATGCATTAGAAAATCTATTTAAGGCCCTAAGTAAGGGCTGCACGCCTCTGAGACACGGTTGGGTTTATTTAAACATTGGTTTTCAAGTCACAGCGCTAAACACACAATGAAAACTATTATATTGTCATTTTTAACTCCTCTGACCATTAAGGAAAATGACTTCTTGTTCAGCGGCTGGACTTTTGTTATTTATAACTCAGTTTGACGATTATGCGATTCAGTGGTTAGCACTGGTGTCCTGAGCACGAGTCCAACCAAGAACAACATTTGCATGCAGTTTTGTGAGTTCTGCATGGGTTTTCTCCGACGCTCCAAATATATACAGTACATAGAGTTCACAGGGGAAAACCTCCTCATCACTGTGCAGCATATAACAGATTTTTAATAAAAGAAAAGTTGTGCTCTACTTTACCCAACATGTGTGTCATAAATATGGTGATCATTCGGAAACCATTTCTCAAAGTATTTGATTGTATCTATAAATCCTCTGTTTCCCATTACACATTACATGATAAAACTGGCCGCCTATAGCCACCACTAGATGGAGCTCTGTATGAATTAATTCAATGGGAGCTGTAAAACCTTTTGCACTCAGCTGGTGGCTGAAGTAACAAGGTCAATCTCTGTTAATACCAATAGCCAAATACCTTAGCCTTTTCTGCCCTCCGTTCATTGCTAGTTTGGGTTTTATTTGTCTTAAACTAGTCCGCTGCAGTGCAATGCTTCAAATGTATTGAGACGAACGCCTCCTGATAAATTTGGTAAATTTTTTTGGTGTCCCTGTGCCAAGAAAATCAAATCTGTCCCCGTTATGTTGTGCCTTATTTCTGTGACAAGTTATCGTCTTCAAGAAGCCATGCCCCCTCTGTTAACCCCTGTTCACTTTTCCTCATCACTTTTGAAAATAGTTAGGGAATCACAAAACAGCAAAAAGTTGATAAATTTTGCACTATTGTGTTGTGCGCAAGAATGTGTGACTTTTAATCGTTATAAAACTAGTGTAAGGCTTATTCACATGACTAATTTTGGTTCGCATCCAATCCACATTTTTTGACCCACTCATTTCTACGAGGCTGCAAAACATGTGGACAACACACCATATGCTGTCAGCATCCGTATGTCCATTCCGCAGCGCTGCAAAAAAAGATAGAACATGTAATATTCTTGTCCGTATTATGGACAAGAATAGGCATTTGGACAATAGTGTCGGAAGAGTGGAACAGTTAAGTGCGGGTGGCACATGGCCGGTATCAGTGTTTTGAGGATCCACCGTTTGTAGACTGCAAAATGAATATGGTCATGTGCATGAGGCCTAAAGCAGTAGAGTCTACCCAAAGTGTCAGACCACCCAACTCATATAATGTATACTGCCAGGCACAATGTTATTATTATTCTAAGTAACCAATTTAAAGGGAATCTATCATCATGTACTTGTAACTAAAACCATCTGCCACACTAGATCTGTACTTGTCACCCGTTTCTAATGCCCCTGATTCAGAGAAATAAGTATTTTCATGTCATGCAAATTATCCTTCTGGAGTAATGAGGGTGTTGCCTATGCACCCAGAAGCTCCACTCAGTTTTCACTGCTGGCCATGCTGCCTTCTTCTGGCCATACCCACACCTTTTTGACTGACAGGGCTGGCAGTCTTTTCTCACATCGGACCCTTAAGTCTCGCAATAGCACGTTAGGTGCATGCGCAGTACATGGGTGGTGATTACTGGGCAAATTTGCCCAGTAATCGACAGCTATGTACTACAAAGTGCTGAAGTCAAAGAGGTGGAGGTGTGGCCAGCAGAGCAAACTGGGAGATAACTTGCACAACATAAAAATTTGCTTCGCTGAATTGGGGAACGTATTGAGAAGTGACAATCAGCATTAAAATTGGTAACAAGTGTAGATCTACTGATACAGTTTGCTTTAGTTTCAGGTACGTGATGACACACTCCCTTTAGAAAGTAAAGATACCTATAAAGGAAATATCCGTTAGATTGATTCAAGAAGAATGGAAGTTACAGCAGGAGTGCAAAGCCAGACATATAGGATGTCCCTTAAACCCGAAAGTATTATTCTTAGAGACATCTCCATATAGAAACAGAGATCCACAGAAATGAGCTTCAATGATCCCTGATCATGAAAATACAAGTGAGTGGACGTGATAGAAATTTGATATAGGAGAATGTTTGTCCACCTGTGCCTATGCAGGTCTTAAGGGAGCATCATCTCACCTGAACTGGCCTCCAAAGTAAGCTGACATATTCAACACATCTCTTCATCCTCATCTTTATTGAGAAATCAACCTAAATATACCTCTCATAATTTAGTATTGTACTGTAGCTTTCATACAAAGCTGACCTGAAATAAGCCCAGAGACCCATAGTAAGACACTTGTGGGTCATCAAGCAGTGTGCACTTAGGTTTTATCCGTACTTTCTTTTTATCTCCCCTTAATTAACTCCATCTGTTAGGAGAAGGCGGCTGTTGCAAGACGGCAAATTTAAAAAATCATCTCTCTAAGAAACAAAAAATCCGCTTATCTACACTTGAAAAGATCTGAAGCTATACAATTTACTCACAGGCTGTGCAATATACAAAACATTAAACTAGTCTCTGAATGCAGTCCAAACTGGCAACATTTGTGTTCTTCACCACTCAGCTTACAGTCATTAATGTTTGTCTAAGCTTGCCACGGAATGCCGGCTATGCACCGCCAGATTTTATGGTTGGACCTAGGGTTTAAGAAAAAAAATGAAATACTTGACTTTATGCATTATCATTGTTGCACATCTACAATGGTCTTTCAAATCTTTGGGTGACGTAGACAGTTGACCAATAAATATGTTCTTCAAAAAGGTTGTCTGGGATGGTGAAGGAAGATCAAAAAGAAGGCAAGAAACATCCCCAAAGAGAAAATTATTCTATAGTCAAAGAGGCATCAGGTGTTGGCAATATTGGGAAAACGTATACTTTTGGAAGTTGTATTCTTGGATGTGGAGTGATTCCATGCACAATCTGCCTAGAGTGGTGCAGCTCAGTCTGAATTTTGTCTCCTCTCTGAAGGTGACCACATATGGTTGCATGAGCTGCATTTGAACTGTGGATTTTGCTATGAATTCAGCAAAACATGTCCCATGTGGACATAACCCAAGTATAGTTTCACACAAACAGCTTAGGATGCAGTTTTTCAGCCAGATTAGATGCTTCTAATACAGTTCAGTACTTTAGGAGTCTCCAGTTTCATTCCATTCATTCATTTAGCTTAACAGGATTTCAGTATCGCCATGTTAAGACTGCTGGAGGAATTGTGCTCTTATACAGTTTAGGTGTCCTCTATCTCTAAAGGCTAAATAGAATATAGCAGTTTGTTCCTTTGTCATCAAAACATATTGATCAGCCTTCAGCACTTCTTTAGCTCCATGAGGATATGTGGACGGTAAGCCCCACAGAGTTGAAAGCAATCCAGTTGGGAAGGAACCTGCTGAGCCCACGAGTGCTGAGCTAATGACAGATGTGATGTGATTTCTACGTGCAGCAATTCCCCGTTCTGATGACAAGGAAATGCCTACAGAGAACTTCCTTTCACAACCAAACCAAACTTTCTGCTGCCAGGACTGATATGACACTTAGAGGTGAGATTGGCAATAAACTATGGTATCTCATGAGCTTTTCTTATTCCAAAGTTTACCTACAAATCTTTTACTGAGAAGAAAGTGGATACTGTGAGAGAAAAAGGCAATGGTGTATCTACAAGAAGGACATGTATTCTCTTAAAATGACGGAAAAGTGTTTATCATAGGCCTTTTTACAAAAAAATAGGAATGGTCTACAGAAATGGCCAACCCTGCATATCATAACTGAGCCCCTTGGTACAGGAGGTTGATGGGTGAACAACTGATGCAGCCATGCACATCTTAGTCCATCTTGGCTGTTACAGCCATTCCAACTGATGAAGGAATCCTTCATGGAATGTTCTTTCATTCACCAACAAGCTTTCTCTGAATGAAAGATTTTTTCGTTCGACTAGGAGATAAAAATATGAAATACTTATTTTCGGACGATGATCGTTTAAAACGATTGTTCCGTGAACAATCCATCAAGTCTTGATTAATGTTACACTGCTGTGTATGGGTACCTTTAGGCCCCTTTCACACGAGCGAGTTTTCCGCGCGGGTGCAATGCGTGCTGTGAACGCATAGCACCCGCACTGCATCCTGACCCATTCACTTCAATGGGTCTGTGTACATGAGCGTTTCTTTTCACGCATCACTTCTGCGTTGCGTGAAAATCGCAGCATGTTCTATATTCTGCGTTTTACATGCAGCCTTAGCCCCACAGAAGTGAATGGGGCTGCGTGAAAAACGCATTGCATCCGCAAGCAAGTGCGGGTGCGTTGCGTTTTTCACTGATGGTTGCTAGATGTTGTTTGCAAACCTTCAGTTTTTTATCACGCGCGTGAAAAACGCATCAAAACGCATTGCACCCGCGCGGAAACAACTGAACAACTGAACGCAATCGCAGGCAAAACTGAATTGCTTTGCCTGCGAAATCGCACAGTTTTCACTGAACGCATCCGGACCTAATCCAGACATGCTCATGTGAAAGGGGCCTTAGGGTATGTTCACACAATGGATTTTGACAATCTGCCCACAAAATTCATTACAGAATATTTTTTTATTAGTGCGTTTTTCTATGCATTTTCAGATTGTCGTTTTTATCACAGATCTGCTAAAAAAGATAAATAATGCGTGGACACGTCAGACCGAGATTCAGTGCAGATTGCGCCCCAAGATAGGGTATGCAGCTTCCCACTGACATAAACCAGAGGCTGTTTTGAATGTTTTTTTTTTAGCTTTTTTTGAAGCAGAGATGCACTAAAAACTAGAGCCAAAAAACTCGATGTGAATTGGCTCTTAAGGTGACCTTCCAAATAGACCTTTCCTTCAATACCAGGGCCAGGGCTGAGAAACTCTTGTCATTAGTTCTTTTGGCTGCTTATAGGAACAAACATCCTTCAAACACTGGAGGCAAAAGTAAATGTGATTCATGAGCTCATGAATACCTTTAGCGGCTGACTAGACTGGCTGAACTACGGTCCTGAATACAAGACCACGTTAATCTATATGAAAAAAATAAATAAATTACGCAAATTTGGATGCACACTGCACAATACAGAACTAGGCCATATTGTCCAACTGTATTTCGGGTGAATGTTCCCCTAGAAACACTCAGTCCAGTATGCGCCATGCAATACGCATGCTGAGATTTTTCAAATCTCCACATTATGACTTTTTTTTATTTTTATGAAAGCAGGCATGGCCCCAGTGAAATGCGTTACCATGTGATATGGATCCCAAACAACCGTGACGTACCCTAGTAAATAACTTCATCTTCAGTGGGGACAGGGTGTTCTAATATTTTGATATAGTACTGTAATTAGGTGGGAATGTAATAGAGAGCCCATTGCTTGATAAACCGTTATGGTGCAGAAAACTATTCGATCAACAATTGATAAATAAGACCTGCTGTCCACACGAACAAGCCATTTTTCATCTTCTTAGTTCTTTCCATAAATAAAACAAAGAAAAAAAAAAAAATCGACCTCCTTGAATTCCACCTAACTTTGCTTGACAAGACAGAACAGTTTAGATAAAATAGTGTGAGCGTTATTATTTTTCCCACTATGGATTTTTCTTCTTCTACATAAAATGACAGAATAGCCTAGTTAGAAAAAGGCCCATAATTATTTTCCCTTGGCACTTGGCCGAGAACGACTGTTCCACCAAATTAGTGTCAAGGTGAAGAAGCTGCAGGAGCTACATTTAGCTGAAGACAGCACGGCTCCATCTCAAGACAAAAATGTCATATGGCATATCGGGGCTAGATCCCATTACCCAATGAAAAGGATCATCACACACCTCTGTCCACCCTTTCTGGTACTTTTTTCTGAGGACTTTCTGGCAGTCTATATTTTCCAGAAATGATACTGGATCTCAATGTATAATCCTATCATATGACTAAATGGACAGGACATCACAAGGACAATCCATAACAAGTTACACTTCCCTCTTTACGGAAGCTTGTTGTTCCTATAGGTCACAGAAATATATTAAAAATATAGTATATAGCCTTGATCTTGTAGAAAACAAATATTCTGTGGCGGTATTAAGAGTCCAGGGCAGGTTTGGGACATTGTTCTAATCTGAGGTTTACTTTAGGCTCTGTTTGCATATTGTTAGTGTCCTCACCCTCCCAAAAAGGGTGTAACACTACTTGGTACGCATACAATATGTGTCTGTGGCCAAAAGTATGGCAAAAGATTGACTTTTTGTCATGTTTGACAGGCTTAGATATTTTTCAACTTTTTGACATCCAATGTGAGTTTTGGCTGGTATGAAAGGCATCAAATCTTCACTATGACCACAAGGCCAACATCAAAATACAGTACGACTAAACGGTATTTGAGCTATGTGGCTTCATTTTCAGTCCTGGCTCCTCGGTTCTTTAGGCTTCTTTTACACTAGAACTATTGATTTATGTTGTAACATAAGTGATAAATCGGCACATAATTGAACCTAACGGTGGCACTTGGACCTCATTGACTTTATCATGGGTCCCTGTCAGGTTTCCGTTAAGGAGTCCATCATTTTAGTGGACAAAACAGTCCTGCGTGCAGGACTTTATGGTCTGATATTTTGGGCGGACTATGTGAAGGGTACCCCCTAACGTAGCCTCTGATGCAGATGTCAACACAGCCTAAGGTTTTATTAAAATAGAGAAAACATAGCAAACTTCTTGCAAGATCCGTTGCGGCCCACTGTCCCATTAATGAGACTGGGCGCCCTCTGACATCAGCCATTCCAGTGAGAAGGATGCCGCTCATTGCTCAGTCACACCTGGCTCTCTATCTCTCGCTCCGCGCACCATTTCCCAGACTAATCTTCGTGCTGTTTAGGCTAGAGCTGACAGGAATCTCAGCCGATTACAGACGCTTATATAGATAGACGCAGATATATCGCTATGTTGAAGCTTGTTGTGACATCCGCCTCAGGTACATTATTAAACTCCTTTTTCCCGTGCAATCATATTTTTAACAATAATTATTTTTGTAATCTCTTTTCAGCCGGAGGGCGCTGCAATTTGTTGCTTGGCAGTGTACTCGTGACCCTTCACGTAAAGTTACTCATCGACAACAAATTACTCACAGCAGACCCATAAACCCTTCCTTTAACCTTATTCGTAACCAGCACCATCATCTAGACAAAAACTTCTACAGTCACCCCTTTGTATATGCCACCCCTTCCTTTCTAAAAGCCAGAACGGGCAGCTGCTAAAAATATGATAGGTACATATAGCTACACAAGAAAAGAGGAGAAACATATATGCCCAAGGTCACCTATGCTACAAAACACTGCAAATCAGCAATATCAGCATAGCCAATAGTTTCTACATGCCTGCAGGGGACGCTATAGTCACGCATCCTCACGTGATATTTAATGTGACTGCAGAGTTCATTCTTCATCCCACAATGTAGATTACAGATCAGTCAGGGGATGCAGAATTTCTCAAACATATGACTACCCCATTTACATGCTCTCTTGGCTGCATGTGTTCTCGATATAGACAGGAGAGTAAGGCCGGGTTCACATCTGCATTGGTAACTCCAGCGCTCTGTTTCGGTAACTATACACGGCATATACTACACGCAGCATTTTTTGTCCGGCATAAATGCCGGAGAGCGGCTGGATCCCATTATAGTGAATGCGGATCCAATGGTGCACAGTGGTATCCGGCTATGCCGGAATAGACTGCTGGAATTTACGATGCAGATGTGAATACGGTCTTGCCCACCTTCGGTGGTGGCTTATCTCTCCAAGAACAAAAGCACTGATCATGTTGAAATTCACCATGACTGAACCTTCTCTTCCTTAACATTTGCCATGGGGGCAAAGAGCCACATACACATTATATAGTCCGTTGAGTTACATCTAATGTATACAGACAGATTAAATTACGTCGAATTCAACGTTTGAGCATGTGACATTCAACTTAAGAAGCCACACAGTGGGAGACATTTAGCATCCTCTGTACACCAGAAAACTGGCAGCAAAAAAATTGGAAAGATTTTTCCAAAAAGTGGGAGGGCAGTAGAGGGCCAGGCATAGCCGATTCGGCACATTTAAAGAGGTTGTCTGGGTTCAGAACTGAACCCGGACATACCCAGAATTTCACCCAGGCAGCCGCCCTGACAAGAGCGAAAAAAGAAGGTTCCTGGACACCACTGCTGTTGTTCTCTTGTGTCTTTATTATATAACTTAGATTACAGTATGCGGTATGCCAGTTACAGGTTAATATTGTGGCAACGTTTCGGCGATACACGCCTTCATCAGGACACTGGCATTTCATACTCCGATGCTCTCCTTTGCCCTGCGCACAAAGGCATTTTGTGGAGTTCTGATGATGTACTGGGCTCTCCTTCGGGCTGCCAGGTGAAGGCTTACGCCCAGCAGTTAGACGTCACCGGCACTGACCGGAGGGCTTTAGCGCTGCCCTAGCCTGTAAAACGGCTAGGGCATCGCTAAAGCCCGCCCATTAGAGCTGGTGACGTCACCGCACACACTGCTGGGCGGAAGCCTCCGCCCGGCAGTGCGTTATAGTAAATAAAAGAACCCGCAGGGCAAGGGAGAGCATCGGAGCATGAACTGCTTAGATGCTCAAGTCAGGCGGCGGGGGGGGGGGGCAGCTCTGAACCCGGACAACCCCTTTAATGCGATCTATGTCAGGAGTAGATAACACCTGAAATCTACACCAGCCCCATTGTACGTGAAGACTTTATTTGTGGCACAAGGACCTACACAGATGCAGCACAAATATTAAGAGGTCTGAGCCTTTTAATAATTGTGGCAGATCTGATGCCTGCGGAGGTATACATTGATATTAACAAATGTCCTTCAATAAGTGTCGACTTCCATATAATCATGTTAGGTCAAACACAGGGTCATAAGAAGCTCTATTAAGTTTCACTGTAATATTTTCTGGTATCTACTGTGGAGCAGTTGAACTGGTTGAGCATTATTCCCATACCAAGAAAACAACAACTCCTTTATTATTTCTCATTTATGTTTAAAGAAGAGAGGCAGAAGATAGAAGAAATAACTGCTAGCAATCTTTGTTAGCATCACCAGCAGCAAGTATCTGGAGCTTTCTGTGTCCCTCTGGCTGGTGAAGGAATAAATGAGTGCCATTAACCTATGCTCTCCAACTTTCACTGTTGTAAATCTAATCAGCCTCCATCCTGGCCCATGGCAGACACAAGGCTTCTCCATCCCTTATGTCTCATTATAGTATAAATAAATGACATATCTGTAAGACAAGAGAAGTTGGATTACTTTCTGTTAGTTTAGGTTCCTGATTGCCAGCACTATAGACAAAGACAAAAAAATCAAACCATGACTGGAAGAGTGCCATCACTTGAATAGCATAACCCAGCGTGGTCACAAATGCAGCAGTATGACTTCATTTGACCAATAACCTGATCAATATCAATTACACTATTAATAAATGTCAGATCACTGTATCACTACTATGGTACGACTAAAATACTGCACACCAGTGAAAATGGACATGTAAGCCAACTGGTTATTTATTTCTGGACCTTAACCAGCATCTGTGTATGGTCAAATTTAGACAGTTATTCCCCAACTGCCTGAGCTTTAGGTTTTTTAGTGTCTAATTTACCAGCAAAGGTGCTATATTCTGTCTGTCTACCTGTGTACTGAAATACTGCCCTGACCTTTCCTGTTCCTTGTATTGCTCCTTAACCGCCTGCCCCAACCTTGGATCTGTCTTCTGGTAACACAAATACTTCACCTCTTCTGACCTCGGCCTGTATTCAGACTACGCTTATTGCCCGACTCCTCTGCGCTGCGCACTGGTGTCTCTGACCCCTGTAGATCGGCTGCCAACCACGGCAGAACTCAGGAGGCAGTGGCGTGGTGACTCCCCCACAGTAAAGACCAGATCTCTGTACTGCGGGGTTATAGGATGAATACCGGGGGACTGCATGGACAACGTTCTTAGAGTTAGCCCACTTTCAGACCTGTTGGTTGGTCCACCCCCACACTGCTGTAAGACCAGCATTTCATATTTATAACCTTCTGATAACTACTGTACATGAAAAAAGACGAAATGTCATAAAAATCACCATTAGTAGATGATATTTTCAGCCTCAATGTTCTCCAAAGTATTGTTGCACAGAAAAGGGGAGCTGTAGACTTTCCAGGTCTATCGAATGTAGTAAGTATTTGTATCCTTCATGAAAAAATTCTGGATCCTCATTTCTCAGAATTCTGTATTATGTTTTTCCTCTATTAAAAACAGTATTCAGAACATTTTCTGAAGATGAACATTGAAAAACACATTGAATGACCTATTTCTTAAGTTAGCTGTATAGTCCATTAATAGAGAGGTTCTCTGCTACTAAATATTTCCTAGATGGAGCCCCATACACAGGGAGGATGAATTAGGAGGGATGGCGGGGTGAACAAATAAAACACAAAAGTAACAAGTAAACAGAATAAAAGATCCCTGCAGCTTTTTTTCTTTCCGCTACTCCAAGTGACTGGTACAATGCATGTTTGTGCCACTGGATAAGTGGACGCTGATGGGCAAGCAGAAGCAATAGCTCACAACTAGCAGGGGAAGACGACCACGCTGGGCACATTTATCATAAGCAATCAAAACATCCTTTTTATACTGGTTCCAACACTTTCCAAATCCATGCCAGACGGGCCCACCCACCGCATGGGAACTAACTTGTATTGTCTCCTCTCAGCTGATATTCTCAGTGGGGAGAAAGGAAAAAGTCATTTATAGGAAGACCTCTGCTTTTATGCAGAAATTCATTGTGAACAGCAGGATTCATGGCGCTAAATGATGCCATGTTATAGGATTTAGGGAAAGAGAAGAGAAAAGATACAAAGACTACTTGTTAAGTGATGAGTTTTGTAAAGAAATCACAGCAGAACTACTTGTGAGGGTATACATAATATCCCGTAAATACAAACCGGTTCCCTGCTTTTTATGCAATTTCACCCAGCTATACTTATGTATAATGGCTCACATGCATAGAATACATAAGACTAGCTGCTGGATATCCCAGTTATACATGTAAAGGGGTTTTCAGGTGAACACGAGCAGCCACTACACGGTGCATGGGGGTGTGGTGTTTCAGTGCCTGGTCCTACTGCAGCAGCTCAAAAAATCTGATTGGTGGGGGTGCTGGTAGTTGGACCCCCCAACGATCTGTTATTGACGACCTATCCTAAGGATAAGGCATCAATAACGAACTCCCAGAAAACCACTTTAACCTATCAAATGTAAAAATTTAAATCCTAATCAACTTAAAACTCGCTTTAAGGCTTCTTTTTTACAATGAAACCTATACCAGATAACTTTGTGTGGATGCAAAAGGTGCTTGATGGATCCCATTGACTTATAAAGGGGTTCTTCCAATTTAAGGGCTGTATGATGAAAATCTTTTCAATGACCACTATGGTGTACAGGAGATGCACCAATATCAAATCTACCAATGCACATATCTCACTCATACTCATATTTCTAAGAGTGTATTCCTCTAAAGTCTTACCTCTTCCTTGGCCTTCTGGCTTGGAAACCAGGTTGAAAGTCTGTTCAATTATAAGGCGATTACTTATATTACTGAACCCATACGTACAACTGAGCAGTTCATTATTATGCTGGTTTTCTATAAAGCAGCAACTTGTATTCCCTGCACAGCATATACTTAAATGAGAACATTAATATGAAAACAATCCTCTCTGAGTTGCAGTTTCTTATTGCAGATTTAAACATAATCCATCATTATAAGGAACAATCCCATTAAACGCGGCGTTCTGAGTGTGTGTGTTTTATAACTATCAGATTAGTACCGCTGGGAAATAAGGTGGTAGAAATGTACAGATAGGGCAGGTCCTGATCATTAACGGTGAATGTTATGCACAAGCTTAACTTGGAGGAACTCCTTTAAAACCATTTTTGCTGAATGGGCTACAAAACAGTTCTCCTGTCTGAGATCAGAAGCTGAAGTGAGCCCTTCAAACAAATTGGAGCTCTGGATGCCGCATGACTAGGGGCTGCACAAAACCCATCCACATTTACAGATTTCATTTCACGGAATACATTGCTTAGGCACTTCTCAAGTTTTGTTTCTTTATTAAACTTTTATTTTTCTAGGTGGAGCTGGCCTGTGCCCATAATGAAGACTAGTGAAAATGGAGAGTCATTTGGAGAGAGATTATAACAGTACATAGCAGTATATGTTCTTTATTAGACATCGCTACCACCAGTTAAGGGTACTTTCACACTTGCGCTCAAGTTTTCCGGTATCGAGTTCCGTCCTAGGGGCTCAATACCAGAAAAAAACTGATCAGTTTTGTCCTAATGCATTCTGAATGGAGAGCAATCCGTTCAGGATGCATCAGGATGTCTTCCGTTTAGTCACTCTTACGGTATTTGGGCTCAGAAAATACCACAGCATGCTGCAGTATTCTCTCCGTCCAAAATTCCGGAACACTTGCCGGAATGCAAAATCTGGCATTATTTTCCATTGACATGCATTAATGCTGGATTGGAAACCAAGTGTTCCGGCAAAACAGATTTTTCCAGATGACACCGGAGAGACGGGTCCAGTGTTTCAATGCATTTGTTAGATGGATCCAATCAGTCTACAAATGCTTTCCGATTTCTGAATCCAGCAGGCAGTTCCGGTGAAGCAAGTGTGAAAGTACCCTAAGGCTCTGCTTACTCTAGCATCATGGAGTTCACTTATAATGGCACCAGTACAGATGGTGGTCTACTGTAGGATCCACAATATTTTAAAAGCAAAAACTGCAGTGCTGGGTGTAAGCCTGAAATTAATGTGTGTCTCCTTTATTCATCCATTCGGCATCACGTTGCAATCGGGCAACGTTTCAGTCCTTCTGGTCTTAAGGAAGAGAAAGCAGCATATGTAGTATGGCTTGAACACCATAAGACCATCTCTGGTATTGATGTACTCTACATGTTTTCAAACAGATCTCAAGTGATCCTAGAGGCTTACAATGGGTTCCCTCAAGTTTGCCTTAAATATTAAACAAAAGATGAACACAGTCCTACTCTTGCCATTCAAAATACCATAATGCCTGATAGAAAATAAACTATGGAATTGTGAATAAAGTCTACTGTACTCCATGAATAGAAATGGCTTTCTGAACTGCTTACCACCCTGGGAATGCCAACGGTCCAAGTTAAAGGGGTTTAGCAGGATTTGAAAAAAAAATAAACTAAAAGGAGGAAATGCCTTAAAATATAAAAAGAACCAATACTCTCCTAATATTTTCCTATAGCTCCACTGGTCCCTGCTGGTCTTTGCTGAGATCCTTGATTGGCTACTGTGGGTATATGGCTGTACGGCACATCGCCACTGCAGGAAAATCAACAGTCTCATGGCATGCACGCTAGAACCACGCTGAGGCCAGTGATTGGCATGTCACAGATGCAGATAAATAACTGGTGGGGACATCTGGAGCCATGGCGCTGCAGCAGAGAAGGAGTCATCAAGTGAGGAAATCTGGATGTACAAATCTGATAAATGCTAGCTGTACGCTCGTTCTGCTGGCCGCTATCACTCCCGATTCCCCTATACACATACATACTTGGTTTAGCCAAGTGTGCATTGTGAATGGAGAAAGCCACCACCAAACAACCTTGTCAGGAGGTCCCCCACCACCACCACCATACACATTAAATTACTGGCAGATCCCACCATTAGAAATACTTGTAATAAACTTCACAAAACAATACTGTATTTCTTCTCTTTGGCTTCATGTTTTCAAATCCTTCAAAACCCCTTTATTTCAGAGGCTGGCAAATTGAAACAATGATTTGAAGGTAATAAATGCCCTTTGTAAAAGG
Organism: Bufotes viridis; assembly: GCA_033119425.1. Classification (NCBI taxonomy): domain Eukaryota; kingdom Metazoa; phylum Chordata; class Amphibia; order Anura; family Bufonidae; genus Bufotes; species Bufotes viridis. Next base: position 181,410,841 of record CM065594.1, on the reverse strand, counting down.
AAAAAACTAATACAAATACTCAGGACAAGCGAGGAACCCAATAAGCTTAGATCACATTGACCCATGACCAGAACAATGAACACATTACAAAGTCTCCATTACCAGTGCCTACTGCCTTCCATGATATGGGATTGCTAAAACTAAACTTTTGACCAAATTTTATTGCCTGTAGCAGTCCAGTCCTCAGTAGAGCAACTTTTAATGAGTTTTGGATTTAGTAAAACGGGGAACAGCACTTTTTCAATTATATTTGAGAAGGTCTATACTTGATGCCTTAACTTTCAGGCTGCTGTCATAACAGAGGCCCGAGGCTCAAGTAGAGACGTGGCAGTGGACATAAATGACATTTTATAAACTCTTCCCCACAAAGTTCAACAAGCGGTTCCTTTTCTTAGGCTACATGCACACGACAGTGAAAAACGGACGTGTGATGTACATTTTTTTTTTAACAGTTTTTTCACATGTCTGTTTTAAGACTAATGTTAGTCTATAGGGTTATTCACACGGCAGTTTTTTTGACTGTCAGTAAAAAACGGACGTCAAAAAATAGTTCTATCTTGTCCGTTTTTCACTGACAGACTGCCCCCATACAATTGAGTGGGTACATTTTTAACGTCCGTTTCTCAGGAAGGCATCAGTGAAATAAACGTCCGTTAAAAATGTCAGTTTTTGGCCTCATGCACACAGCCGTGCGCGGATTGTGGTATCCCGGCCTGGAATCCAGCTAACAGCAGGAGCGCACGGCGTCATAGCAACCAATGACGCCGTGCGCTCCTGCTGTTAGCTGGATTCCAGGCCGGGATACCACAATCCGCGCACGGCTGTGTGCATGAGGCCAAAAACTGACATTTTTAACGGACGTTTATTTCACTGATGCCTTCCTGAGAAACGGACGTTAAAAATGTACCCACTCAATTGTATTTGCGGCTTCATGCTGCCGCTGGACTACAGTAATACAACCGTACGAGTATGAGGCCTTTAGCGGACGTTTTTTTTCGCCGTCGTGTGCATGTAGCCTTACTCTGTCAAATTATGTGACATCACTGCAATGAACATGCAAACCACATTTACTGCAAATATTAAGACATATATGGGGTCCTTTATCAAACTGGTGTAAAGTAAAACTGGATTAGTTGCCCATAGCAACCAATCAGATTCCACCTTTCCAAAGGAGCTGTCAAAAATGAAAGGAGGAATCTGATTGGTTGCTATGGGCAAATAAGCCAGTTCTACTTTACACCAGTTTGATAAAGGACCCCAATAAAGTATCTACCGCCAATAAGAAGTGCTGTTGAACATTAAGCAAATTAGTGGCATCTCTGGCAGTCCATGCGCCAGAAACTGAGGTCTGTGTCAGCTAAGGGCTGGCATGGACTTCAGCTATAACTTACACCAGTTTTTAGCGTAAGTTAAAGTCCCCTCTTCTACTAAGTCTCGCCCCATTTTCTTGCCAAAAGTCGTAAATTATGGTATAAAAGCCTTAGTAATAGTGTAATAGTGGTGTAAAAGCCTTAGTAATAGTGTAATAGTGGTGTAAAAGCCTTAGTAAATGTCCCCATACTGTGTGGTATGAACTATATGTAGAAGCACCATACATGCATTAAAGGGGGTTGTCCCATCTGGACATTTATGGCATATCCATCATAAACGTCTGATAGCAGCCTCTCTCTCAAGAGCGGAGACCCATCTTGGGCTGAAGAGGTGGCCGTGCATGCGCAATCTATCCACTTCTACAGGACTTCCATAGGTAGCCGTGTAAGCGCGCTCAGTAAATTTTGGAAGTTCCATAGAGGTGAATGAAGAAAGCCACAAATGCCGTTCACTACACAGCAGTGTCTTACTAGGCTCTGTACTCTAGATAGGTGCATGTCCCGGAGATGGGACCAACACCTATCCAACAATTATGGCATATCCTGTAGATGCCCAGATGGGAATACCTGTTAAGAGCCAATCATGTATATAGCTGTTCTACATACACATGTAGCTTTTTAGACATACAATAATTGTATATGCCATTCCATAATGCATTAGAGTCACAAGAAGTATTAATCTGCCTTGATGTTAAAAGGTGCTGGTATTAATACTTGGGTTGTCACTAAAAATGCAGAAACCCTGGCAGTGTATGAAAATTGTACGCTATGATCTGCTCGGTCTGAATCCCGGATTACGGGAAACATCTGCTCTCCAGTGGCCTCTCTGCAGATGTTTACTGCCAGCTAAACACATCAAGGTAGACAACCTCAGAATAATGACTGCTTAATGATTCTTTCAGTGATAATTACGTGTAAAGTGGTTGAAAGTGATGGAGAAAAATAGCCGACGAGCGAGATCCCCTTTCAGCATTAACCGTATGTCAGAACCATCTAAAGCTGCTGCTTAAAGTAAAAACCATTCTAGCAAATAAAATCATCCAAATCAAATCATCCAAATACAATCCTCCCTGGAGATAAACATATAGGAAGAGGTTTCTGGAAAATAAACCATATTTGCAGATAGAGATGAATGACTTGCACGAGTAACTGGGGGGAGGGTGTACTTCGCTACCATTGAGATTATGAAGAACTGATCTACAGAGCCTTATTTCCTTTTCCGTGGACTGGAATAATCCTTGTTCATGTTATGTTCACATTTTAAAAGTGAAACATTACAAATATCTGACTAAAAGCACGGACGCGTGGAAACTACATTTCACTTAACTGGGTCACACAAGGTCCCTGACGCCTTAGCTGGGCCTTAGCAAACCCCACAGAATGCATTACTAAAATGAAGCCACAATACATTATGACTTTGTATTCATTTCCTGGAAATCATCTTGTATACGCCATCCTTCTAGGTTCTAAAAGAATACATTACACAGTACTTTAAAGGTGGATTTACACGTCCACAAAATCAGAATGCCCTACACGCAGATCGGGATGTAAGATTTGCTGGGGAACTGCAGCAACATTTCTGAAGATTTTACCTTTTGTATTGGATTGGGCGAGATCTGCAGCATGTCCGCATCAAAATCAGCAAAACAAACAGATTAAGAGGTGCACGTCTACTTCTGCCTTTTCCAAAATGTGGCCAAATCAGGGAGGGACAGGTACATATTTCTTAAACTCTACTCCAGGAAACTAAGAAAAATTGGACAAAAGTTGACATCAGCTCCTTTAAGTGTGGAGTCCTGTTTGGGCGCTTAAACCTCCACAGATGCACTAAAATTATTAAGAAGCATGCACCTTTTAGGTTAGCTGCACACTAGCGGCGGTGCAGCGGCAATCCAGATCTCTGTGCACTTGGAGGTTTGTAAGTATAATGAGGTCTGGCTGTTTTCTTCCGGCCAATTCTCGGCATATTTGCTGGATCTCTGCCCAGTCGGAGCTTTACAAACTTCTGTCCATGCTGGAATACCGAGCGATCCGGCAGGCTATTGCCTGCTGAATCGCCACCGCTAGTGTGCAACTAGCCTAAGAGGTTCGGCCTCTTAATAATTTTGGTGCATCTGAGGAGGTTTGTGCTCCCAAACAGGACTCAAGGAGCGGTCGTCTCTTTTGGTACAATTTACATTAGTTTCCTAGGGTGGATTTTAATAAATGTGTATCCGGACCTCCTTGCTTTGCCCACTTTTTTGGAAAAGTGATGAACAGCACTCTAAATTCCCCAAAAGTCCCAAAATTTTGTGGAAGCATGGCATGCGCCAAACTGCAATTTTTTAACCCTATTTTTTTTAATGATTTACAGGGATTGCTTAATTCCCCCCTTAATTTGTAAAACTTAAGAGCAGTGAGGGCAAAATCCATGCAATAGCTCTAACACATCGCAAAGAATAGGTCGAGGAATGACGAGAATCAATTTGCTCTGCCCCTCCTGTCTGCAAATGTTGGGACAGTTGCCGCCATATACATTCTGCTGTAGACATCTTGGGAAAACGTTCCAAACGTTCATGCATGTGGTAAATCCGTTTACATGGACCAGCATCCTTACAGGTCTGTATTTTGAAGACATAAATCAGCAGGGACAGGGACTAGATGGTAAGCCGCCTCCACCACCACGTATCTCCAGGATAAAATCCAACTTCTCCAAACCATCTTTTCCCCTGCCAGAGGACCATCAGGCAGGTAGTGGACATCCAACTAATTATTCCACACAGCCCAACAAACAATTATTAGATGCGGAAAGTTGCACTGTTGATATGGGAAGTATGACTTTAAACTTTAGAATATGGGACTGTTTCAGATGAAAGCTTTCCAAGCACAACGATATAAAGTTGCCAATTACATCAGGCTTTCTATTACAGTTATAGATAGGAGTCCTGTGATGGGTGTCGCTAAAGTAAACAGATTGGGATGATATCATAGTTAATGTGCATTATTGCTCCACTAAGTGCATACACACCCTAAACAAGTAACGACCCGGCATCATCAAACCTAACACCCATTCACCAACACCTAGTAAGAAAACACTGCTCTAGCACAATACATGTTCTGGGCGTGCAAAAATGTGTCACTGTGCATAATTCTGTCACCATACTCCTTTCACCAATATGCAGCCTTGTTCCATGAACATGCCTAAAACAATTGGATAGGAATCTAAAGTCTTCAGGCGCCATATGTAAGTTCCTGAATGTACGTATTGCAGCATAGCATTGGAAGCATGCACAAGAAGCGTGTTCTAGGAAGCACAGGCATCTCAGCATCTGCATACATAGACAGGCTCTATTGGGGTCACTTACTAAGACTCCTTGCAATGGCGCCTCTACATAACTTGCATCCACCGCCGGCCTAAATTTACACCAGCTACCTTGCTTGTATAGATTTAGATCATTTTCCACGTCTAAAACAGGCGTCGAAAATTATAATGGAGATGGGCCCCTTTTTTAGACCTGGCGTGAGCATGGAAAAGTCGCAGATTCGGTGGAAATCCCCTTTGTAACCAAATCTGCGACAAATATAAGCTAAAAATTAACCTATACCTAAAAATAAATGACCCCCTATGAGTTTGTGAGCACCATCCTAAGTACTACACATATGAATGATAAGGCACACGTTGCGGATTAGGTGAGATTTTCATGCAGAAAAACCACAGCGTATTACAGTATCAGCAAAGTGAATGAAATTTGCCAAATCTCATGCACACATTGTGTATTTTTTTACATGCAGAAATTGACCTACCATGCAGATTCTTTATTGTCAACTGTTTCGGCTGATTTTTAGTGCTGATTTCAGCCTTTGCAGTGCAAAGGACGAAATCAGGGGCAAATCTACCTCGAAATCCAGAACAAAATCTGGAAGAGAAACATGCAGATTTGGTGCCAAAATACAGAGAAATCAGCACAAAAATCTGTGTAGGTCTCCTTACAGGGCTCAGTGATCGTCTAGTCCAGGGATGGGCAAACTGCGGCTCTCCAGCTGTTGCAAAACTACAACTCCCAGCATGCAAAGACTGCTTACAGCTATCAGCCTACAGCAGGGCATGGTGGGAATTGTAGTTTTACAACAGCTGGAGGGCCGCAGTTTGCCCATCCCTGGCCTAGTCACTTATAGGTGGCACTAAAGAGACAGTTGAGCCATTTGCATACTTTTCCCAGGTAGTATTTCACTATAGACTCCCTACCAGCTCAGTCTCCACAAGTTAAACCCTACCTTCAGACAGTCAGTCCTGCCGCTTCGAAAGATTACCAACTGTTTTATTTCTGCTGTAGTATGGCAGCAAACAGGCAAATAAAAAGTCCTAGTGAAGTGCCCATCAAACCCATGTCTAAAGCTATAGTGCCAGCACGCATAACGCTGTATATTGTGGTAAGAAATGGTTCATTGTCAGGTTTTTATTTAGTACGTCCTGAAAACCATAAAATAATTCAACCATTGCAGAAATACACGGAGGAACATTTTTGAGGTCTCCTTTCGTATGTTGTTGTTCTGTTTGGCCATTTCTGCTTGGTCTGACAGATGCTGGAAGCTAATCATGGCAGGCATTAGTTTGTAAGAGTCGTTCCGTCAATAACATTATAAAAGGATTCTTTTATTTCAGCATTTTATGCTCCTTCTGCCGTCCTGAGGCTTTCTCAAGGATCAAATTATCTGGGAAAAGGGACTGTTCCCAATCATTGCCCCCACATAAATGGCCCGCTGATCATCCGGCAAATGAGCAAACGTTTGTTTGTCGGATGATCAGATGTTTTTGTAAACCATAGGAATGATTGACTTTCAGCAGCACAATTACCTGTGCAAAATGGGGATGTACTGCCAACAATAATGTGTATGAACGATCCGATTGCTCATGCGGTCATTCATCCGGGCAAATATCTGCTGGTGCGAAGATCCTTAATAGAGCGCTAGTGGATCAGCTATATTATCGATCACAGAAATCTGCCCATGTAAAAGAACTCTCAACATCCCTGGAGCTCCGGCAGTTTGAAAGTTAAAGCATGCAAGAACTAGGAAGCCCAGGATACACAGAGCTGTTGCCTCATCCCAATTAAAGGAGCCCTACAATGCTTGAATTGCCTTCGCTTTTCGTAGGCTCGATTTGGCCTGTGTAACCTAACTCCTATAGAAGGTAGAAAAGGAGCATTGTTCTTGTATGAATACATTAGGAAATTATTTATGATAGATAAACATCCTATTGTTTCTGCGGTAAAGCCGGCCAAGTTCATCGTTACTGCGTGTATTCTTCTGCGCCGCGGCTTTGAGGACATTATGTGTTTGCTTAATACTCAGGGGAGCTCCTGCAGGATTTAACGCTGGAGCAATAGATGCCTCCTTCTCGGCTCTCAGGATTAAATGATCTCCACCCTTCTGAGGGTATCTCCAGGGAGCGCAGTCTCAGAGCTCAGGAGATGCTACAGAGGATACAGGCAGCAGCATCTCAAAGTGGACATAGAAACAGTGCAACATTGTTGCCGAGCAATTACAGTCACCGGGAAAAAAAATAAAAAGTCAAGTCAATTTGCGCACCACATCCTGGCGTACGATAGGGGAGATAACAAATGTATAGACATAGATGATGAACATCCTTTGACTCATCTCCTCGGTTTTTGAGAAGGCAGACATTTTGCGCACAGCTGAAACCTCATTGCACACGATAAACAAAATCATTCTGTCATTAGCAACTTCCTGTTTGTGTCAGAACTGAAATGAAACATTAGGGAAACAGCATCACGTGACTACCATTAGTTGCTGCCGCCGTCTTGTTTGCCTGTGGCGTTCGCTGGAACGCTGCCCTGTATCAGCTCCATGTAGGTGTCTACAGCCCACTTGTGATGCTCTGAAGACTGATCAGAAAATACAGCTAGATACTGGAGGGAGACAGCTGCCGCTCCCTTCCTGCGCTAGCACTACAAGTCCCAGCACAAATAATCAGCCTCTACTGCAACAAGAACTGGAATGACACCATCCAGCGAGGCGATTCAGGAGTAACCATACTGTCAAAGAAAAGAGAGAGAATCGACAATGTCAACAATGAAGCTGACGCATATCCATATCCTGAAGCCGTCCCACAACTGTGGCAGCGAGCAACATGTGAGGTGCAAGAAGGCCCACTTACATGTAAGGGTACTTTCACACTTGCGTTGGTGCGGATACGTCTGTTTATTTGCACAGACGGATCCGCACCTATAATGCAAACATTTGTATCCGTTCAGAACGGATCCGTTTGCATTAGCTTTAAAGAAAAATGTCAAAGTCAAAACGGATCTGTTTTGAATTACACTGAAAGTCAATGGGGAACGGATCCGTTTTCAAATGCACCATATTTTGTCATTAAAAACGGATCCGTCCCCATTGACTTACATTGTAATTCAAAACGGATACGTTAGGCTCCGCCTCTTCAGACGTACACCAAAATGCTGCATGCTGCGTTTTGGTGTCCGCCTCCAGAACGGAACAGAAGCGGAACGGAGCCGAACTGATGCATTCTGAACGGATCCTTATCCATTCAGAATGCATTGGGGCTGAACTGATCCGTTTTGGACCGTTTGTGAGAGCCCCGAAACGGATCTCACAAACGGAATCCAAAACGCCAGTGTGAAAGTACCCTTATACATGTAAATGATTTCTTTACCGAATTGCATCTATCATGTAAAAAAAATTCATTCTTTCGTCAGTGGTGCTAATTGAAAATTGTCAAACTGTTGTCTGCAGACTGCATGTGTTCCCATACACTGCATGCTGCTCAGTCCCATTCAGAGTGAACCCATCAGATAACTCACTGTGAAGCCCTCATTTCTGTAGTCCTGAAAAATCTTTTATGCCGACATCTCTATAAGGCCAGGTTTACATCTGTGGTGTGAACTCCGGCCCTCTGTTTCGGCGCTGTATCACGCGGCTTTTCATGTCTGGCCAAAAGCCAGCATATACCATATGTCGGGAAGTGGCCGGTTCTCATTATACCATTATAGTGAAAGGGGGATCTGGCAGTGCAATGTGGTATCCAGCTATGCCGAACACGGTGACCTCCAGAAATCTATTTCTCCACCGGACCAGACTGCCGGAGTCCAAAGCACAGATATGAATGCAGCCTAACCAAGTAAAATAAACTTAAAGGGCTTTTCCAGGCTACTGATATTGATGATCTATCCTCAGGATAAGTCATTAATATCTAATGGGTGAGGGTCTGACATCCCGCACGCCCACGATCAGCTGTTCGCTGCAGCCTCTGGCAATGGAACTAGTACTGCGTACAAGAAACACAGCTACGTTCAAACAGTTGTGGCTATGTCGGGTTACTGCCGTTTAGATCCTATTGGCTTCAACAGGAAATAAGCTGCAGTAACCCAGCATGGCCACTACACCTTGAACAGAGCTGTGCTTCCTGTTCCATTCAATGTGCTAGTTCCAGATCCAGAGGCTGCAGGTAACAGCGGATCAGGGGGGCGCAGGGTATCCTGGATAAGGATATTGATGGCCTTTCCTCGGGATAGGCCATCAATATCAGGCCGGTGGAGGTCAGACTCTCACCCCCCCACTAATTAGCTGTTTGAAGGGGTTGTGGTGATCATCCTAGCACTAAGGTCTCTTCATTGTTTACATGGGTGCATCTACCTGCATGCCTTCTACTCAGCAGTGGCAGTGTAGGGCTACTGCAGCTTCACATTCAAGTTAAAGGGATGAAGCTATAAAATACTGCACTGCTGCTACTAAAGGCCCTTTACACCACCTGAACATCGGGCAGAGGATCACATAGGAACACTTGTTAGCAATGAACCATAAAAGTGTCGCTGATTATACGAATAACGAGCAAAACGTCTGATCATCAGGTAATTGGATCTTTCATGCAGTCACCTAAATTTGACGGCAGCAGATCATGAAGTCTAAACAACCTCTGCAGCCGGCAAACAGTGATTCTGTATGGGGACGAGTGATGGTATTAGCAATCGCTCCTCCCCATACTGAGGAGGAGATCACTGCATGTAAATGAATCTTTCTCCTCCAGTGAAGAGCAAGCGATTGTTGGTTTCCTTTATTCCCGACGATCGTCAGTTGATCAGTGTAAAGGGGCCTTAAAGGGAACCCGTCATCAGCTTTATGCTGACCTCACTGAGGGCAGCATAAAATAGTGACAGAAATGCTGATCTCAGCGGTGTGAGCAAAAGGTAAGTGGTTGCCGAGAACCAGCATCACAATCATTGCAGCACAGGCCTTGAAAAGAATCAAATCTTCCTGAGAAGAGTCATGGTTATTCCTAATCTCCTGCTCTCCCCACCATCTGCTGATGATTGGCAGTTCTCTCCTAGATAGAAACGGAGAAAACTAGGTAGAAGCCTGTCAGTCATCAGCAGGTGGGGGGGAGAGCAGGAATTCATGAAGAACCAGGACTCTTCTCAGGTGGCCGGGACTCTTTTCCAGGCCCAGTCTGCAGTGATTGTGATGTTGGTTCTCGGCAACCACTTACTTTTAACTTATAAATGACAGACCGCTAAAATCAACTCGCCTGTCTCTACTTTATTCTACCGTTAGTATGGACAGCATAAAGTTGGCAACAGGTTCCCTTTAAATAGACTGCATGTAAACAATAAAGAGGCGACAGATCTCACACAAGTACCACCACAACCCATTTAAATGGTTCATTAGCAGAGTGCTAAGAGTTGTACCCCCCCCCCATCTGATACTGATGGTCTACCATGGGGGTTTTCATAAAATTTTAAAAATAAGTATGCAAGGTGTCTATATATATATATATATATATATATATATATATATATATATATATATATATATATATATATATATATATTCTCCATCCCTGTAATATCAACCACGGACACTGTCGCAGCTGTTTGGGCTGGCTACTGGGAGTAACTTATCTACGAAAAACAAGAGAGTACATTATTGGAAAGCGAGATCACCACATTTATGGCTTTGTTCCATTGCCAGGATAGTTTCATTAAAACTTTGCAACTCATTTCTGAGCGGGTCCTTGGAGGCAGAGAACAGCTCTGGCAAGTCGAGGTACTTATCAGCAGCCTCGCTAAGTTTTCCTTTTTTTAATCTTTGTAAACATTTCCAGGTAATTAAATAAGGTTTCAGCTCTGGAGTTTATTGACTCTCATGCAGGTTTTTGCTTACTTGGGGATCAACATAGCTTGGCAAATTTAGCCTGGGGAAGATTGCAATCAAGTTACTATACTATATAGGTGGTTTTAATATTTTAATTTTATTTTTTTAGATTTTTTTCAATAATCTTCATTGTTTTGTATTAGTCGGCCTATGGAAGCAATGGTATGTTCATGGCGGGCACTTACCTACAGCCATGAAGCTTATAAAGCATTCGGGGCTTCTTGTGACACCGACACTAAGATTGCTAATTCATATCTCATAACTGGCTGAAATGAGATGGCTTTAAATACAATACCCGCCGTTCAATAAACATATAGACTCTTTTCATTGCTCAATTGTTTGCTTAATTAATATAAAAAGAAAACGTGACAAATGACCCAAAGAATAGGGATGACTAAGCATAAGGATCAGACAGAGGAACGCATAAAACATTGTGGCCACATTGGCAGGTGACATACTGTACCGACCAGAGATTACACCTGGCAGAACGGGTACCTGAGGGGGTGGTGCATGACATCTGTCTTTGGTGCCATTTAATCTCTTTGTTGTGCACTGCCCCATAGGCCCTGCTCTTTGGATAACACAGTGGAGGAAGTTATCAGAGTAATATTGGAATTCAGTCTGCATTGGCGTATTTTGTGTCAAATTTTTCCAAATGTTGCACGTTTATTACATTTAGCGCATCTTTAAACAGTAACTAAACTTTTAATCAAGTTTTTTTTTTTAAATGTCCCAAATTCCCTAAAAATAATTTTCCTAATATACTTTATTTATTAATTTTGACTTTTACTTAAGATATTTCCCCCTAAAGCACTGATTCCCTGTGTGCTTTAAATTCACTTTCCCCCCCACACTGCTGACTTCTCAGAGGTGTACAGAGTGCGGGCTGTACACTTTATGGGGCCGCAGTGCACGGAGTACAGGCAAGAGCACACAATGCTGCTCCTTCCTGTGCCCCACAAGGTTGGCTAACTGCTGGCATAGCACATGGGTACCCTGTAACAATGTGCAATGCCAGGATTAGCTGAGTGGAGTGGGCTCCTGCCTGTGCCCCCAAGGTTGGCTAAATGATGGCATAGCATATGGGTACCCTGTAACAATGAGCTATGCCAGGATTAGCTGAGTGGAGTGGGTTCCTGCCTGTGCCCCCCCAAGGTTGGCCAAGTGCTGGTATAGCACATGGGTACCCTGTAACAATGAGCTATGCCAGGATTAGCTGAGTGGAGTGGGTTCCTGCCTGTGCCCCCCCAAGGTTGGCTAAATGCTGGCATGGCACATGGGTACCCTGTAACAATGTGCTATGCCAGGATTATCTGAGTGCAGCGGGCTCCTGCCTGTGCCTACTTCCCTAAGCTAAAAGTCCTGCATGTCCGTTCTTAGCTTAGAGAATTAAACTTCATCACCATCCTTAGGATAGTTATCCAGTTAAATACTGCACTGGGGGTGGCAGTATATTGTGCTGCACTGTGGTAGATGGTTCTGCTGGGACTGTATTTTGTGCTGCACTACGGTATTGCTGACCCTGACTACTTCTGTTGTCCCATCTATCAATTTGAACCCAACCACAACTTGGGTCCACTTATAGGTTTTTCTCTTTCCCCCAAAGGGGCACTTTAAGTTCCCAGTTCGCGCTGAATACAGGCTATGAGTCTTGGTTATAACTTCAATGACTGCAAAAGATCTTGCATAAAACACCTGCACCAATGTCAACCGCTTTCCTGTGAGGCCAAGACTGCTGTCTCGGCTTTTCATAGATTTTGGAAGTATTTTTCGGCCTTCAGGGATAAATGCCAGATATTAAATATAATATAATATATATATATATATATATATATATATATATATATATATATATATATATATATATAAAAGGCATTAATATGAACAAGGTAGCCGCTAACATAAGACCATTATTGGTTTAGAAGGTTCTCCTCTCTTCTGTTATATTGCTCCCGGCCTAAGCCCTTAGCGATTCTGCTATATTAGCATCCAGGATCATTATTCCCTTTACGCCTTCTGAATTAAATATTGGGTGTAAGGTTACTGTGCCACTGATGCCGATCCCCTCTGTCACTGGATAGTGCAGAAGACATGGATGTGACAACAGATGCTGCCTGTCACCCTCTGACAAAAGGAGAGATGTAAAGGAAAATGTTAAGATACAAAAACAGACCCTTAGGGTATTGAGAGAGAGTAGACCTTTTAGCAGCAGAATGCCTTCAGATAGATCTGTCACAAGCACAGCGAACATCTGATCTTTCTGGCATAAGAATAAGAAGTTACAGCAATGGACAGAAAGCGTAGTTAAATGGCAAGTTCATAAGATGGAAACCATTCATGCTATGTGCTGAAGTGCTTAAAGGGGAATGAAATAAGATTCAAGATCTATTGGGAAACCTATTTAGCTTTGTACAAGACCAGATAAAAATAATGAATTTTATTATTCACAATACATTACATAAGACGTCAATGATGAGGGCTTGTAGACGTTCCGCTCCATTGTCTGAGACGTTTAAAGTAAACAGCTCCAATACTAATAAGCTTAGCACAGGAAGTAAGGCCAAAGGTTAGAGCGTTCTGGACTTCCTGTCTAGGAACAAGGGGAAAGCACGTGTACAATTTTAGGTTTTTGGTTACTATAGAAATAGATCTTCATATACTTAGAGGGGTTCACTGACTAACTGGGCATTAGGGTGATGGGCCATGGTCAGAGAGGGCCAATAGCCCCTTGGTCAGTTACAGAACTCGCAAAAATTTAAGTTCAGGACTTGAAAAAAGAATTCAATTAACCAAAATGAACTAATCATAGCTATAGTGGTTAGAGAGAGGAACATAACATAACGTCTGGGGGCCCATATCACTAAGCTCACCCACAACCCATATCAAACCATGTGCACGCATTCTTTCGTGATCAGCTCTTGCCTCCTGATGAAATGACACAAGCAGGATTTCTGCACTCCAAAAAACGTTAATATTAGAAATAGAAAATGTTCTGTCTGCTGATGACATGAAGGTGCAAAAGAAAAAAAGAAAGCTGATGCAAGCTGGAAAGAGCCAGTGAAATACAGCAAGAGAGATTATGGGAGCTAGCTCTTCTAGCTCTTTGGATTCCCTTGAGGGTGATCGGTTCCTTCAGTAGACTGTGCACAGCGTGCTGATGTAACGTAGAATCCTCATTAAATCAGTGGATGTATTAACTTTTGTAATGTACACCATGGAAAGACGAGGCACTCGTCAAGCAGAAGTAGATAAATAGATATGTGGCCTGGAAAACTTCAAACACTACTTTTGCTGTTTTGGGAACAAGATTCCACCAAAAATAAAAACCATACAAAGGTCCTTGACTAAAACTGTTCAGCTGTCTCTTGGCCATATTGTTTGTCACCCAGATGTAAACAGCAAATTTGGTGCCACTAGGAGATGCCACCCAGCTTTCCTACCTGCCTAGTCATCCTGAAATACATCCGGGCTTAGCTACAGAAGTAGTTAGATAGTAGTATTTAGGTCCTTATGGAGTGTACTGGAAGTCCCACTGTTGCGTCGTCAATAAAATTTCAGAAATAGGATGCCCCATACTTCTAAAAAATGTTATTTAAAAGTTCACATCCATATAATTTTTGGCTGTTTATAGCCTTCCAGGTAATTGTCAACCGATATCCAATGGACGGCATTGTGCTTGGTAAGCTGCGAGTAGGTCGCAGCGCTCAACAGAGCTCCGACACAGGCCTCAGCTTCCTAAGACTCCCAGAACACCCGCCGATCTCATACTGATGACTTATCAGCCCCTTTAACCCTTTGTTAAAAACTGTATCCAGACTCTCAGAATTGCCACACTTTTCGCCGACATCATTGTTTCCAACTTGAACATTACACGAGGTTTGACTGCCACTGGGACAAATGCCATGACTGACCGTGACAACTCATGTAAATAATGATCTCTGATTGTTCATCACTGACCTAGCCACCTCATCACTGACCTAGCCATGGTCCTCATTAGGTGGTAAGCGGGAGAGAGGCTTGAAATTGCTATTATTCGGTAGAACATTATAAATAGGGATGAGCGAATCGACTTCGGATGAAAGAGGTACCACTTGGAACCGAGCCAGAGTTCGGGAAATGTTTTTTTACAGTACAAGTTTATTTCTGAAGTTATTGCGCGAAGTCTTGTGAGACTTCGAGAAGCAATATAACTTTGGGTCATCTGAGCCAATACATTCTAATACTGTACAGAGCATCCCTAATTATAGACCCCTGGCTACCCCATCAGACACATCTGGGCCACTTCTACTGGTGGAAACTATAGGATACAAATGGAAAATATCCGGCATGACTGTCTTCCTTGTCACATAGACCATCAGGGCAGAATTAAGTTGACCATACACATTAATGTCAGCCAAACCTGCCAATATAAGTAGGACTGGACCATCAGATAATGTGCATGGTGACCTCCCAACTCTCTCCTAATGGCAGGGGAGATGAGGATTGGGCAGCTGGATTTCAACACGCCTGATCCTTTTCCTTGCTTGGTAGATGAGTCTAGATAAGCCGTAGCCAATAAGTCTGGCAGCAGTTTATCCCCTCTCCCTATTCAGAACTTTTGTTGAAGGTGGAGAAGGGAGCAAGTGGCACACTGAAATCCAACAGCTCAAGCATTACGCTGAAATCGGAAGATATAGTCAACACTGATCTATAGTCTACAGTAGTGTTGACCGAAGCGAGCTTCAGATGCTTCATCCGAAGTCACTTCGTTCAACACTTCGGAATAATACTGTACGGAGATCCGTCTCCCTACAGTTTTAGAATGTATGGGCTCCGATGAGCTTAAGTTATTCACGAAGTTGCGCGTGACTTCATTGAATAGCTTTGGTAGTTGATTTTTAAAGTGGAAAACCAGTCTAAAACTTGAAACTGAACTCTGCTTCAGTGCGAGGTACTAGTTCCACTTTACAAAATACAAAATCAACTACCAAAGTTAATCAACAAGGTAATGCGTGACTTTGTGAATAACTAACTTCGGCTCATCGGAGTCCATACATTCTAACACTGTACGGAGAGGGATCTCTGTGCCATATTATTCCGAAGTTTTGAACGAAGCAACTTCGCAGTAAGCATCCGAAGCTTGCTTCGCTCAACACTACAGTCAGAGTCTTTCCTTTTAAGCTGGCTCAGTCAGGGGAACACTTCTCTCACAGGGAACAATGATGAATCAAACATGTTGGATCTCAACATGTCTAATCCGATTTTCTTTGACTGCAAAAAAGCCTTTGTGTGCACAGAGCTACAACCTATACTACGGATGGCTCATTATAAGCAATTAAGCGAACCCTTCATTTCAAGATCAGAAAGAGGACATTCATAACTATAATCAACAGGCTTTAAATATATCTATTCGCCATTTTAATAAAATATACACGCTTAATTTAAAATATGAATACTTAAGTGTGTTTTACCCATCTAAAAAAAAATAAAAAATACTACAGATCAAAAAATTGGCAAACATTGCTCCGAACCAAAAAGTCCTAATACTTGGTGAAGTAAAAAAATCTCTCTCATTCCCTAACTGAAGTACACATCTCTGGGATCATTCCGACCAGCATATTAGTTCTGGTGCTGAACCAAATGGGCTTAACATGCATCAAATACCAAGTATAACAGCAAGGCTATCGTGAATCTTTAAAATAATAAAAATAAATGATATGTCCTACAATCACAGATGCAATAGGTGTTCTTGGAAAAGGTACATTCTACTTGGATGGACAACCTGTCCGACTCCTAGCAGAAGGCTATATGTTTAGCCCCTGGGGATCAGGCTGCCTTTGAATATGTGCATACCTGAACGATACAAAACGCGTTTAGAGAAGAACCAAAAAATGATACGTAGATCTTTTCAAAAACGTCCTCCTGTGAGCAGAAGGGGCGGCTAAATGAAAGTCGTAGTCACATCCATGACATCACAGCCTGTAGCAGATGTGACAAGTTCCAGCACTATTCATCCAGCCAGCTGGCAAGCTCAGTATGACTACAGAATGTATTAGCAAGTAAAATGAGCTCCTTCTCACTTCCACCGTCTTACCACAATATGACTGGAGCGGTGCCGTGAGGATACAGGAAGGATTGAGTTTCCCATATGCATTTCACAACCAAATTTTACAACAAAGCACACAATGGAATAATAAAGGAGACGGCCGTGTGCCTGTGAACACCATCCTTCTTAAAAGGTTGGAAGGTGAACGCATTGTGTGTAAGGTCATGTGATGGATACAATAGATCCCGCAGCTAAATTCAATGTCAATCTGTCTGGTCGTGGATTTCACTGTATTTAATCACTGTCTCCATGTTTTGTCTGGAGTCGTTTACATTAAGGGCTGAATAGAAGGAAACTTGAAGAACTTCCAATTCAAACTTTGCATTGCTTGGGAAAAAAAAAAAGAAGAAGAAAAACAAAGCGCACATGAACAAGCAATGTCATCCGTGTGGACTCTGTTTGGATACGGTCAAAGGTTTCAGTTCTCTAAGTATTGTGTGCGTTCTCAAAATGTGAGGATAGTCATATTCTTCATCATCGTCAGGGATGGACGGACATTGGTGAGATGGAGATCAGTGATCTTCACGAATGGATCCGTTTCCAATACTGCACCACTCGCTACACCAGCACGCTCTCCGGATCGGTCTCTTCCATGACAGCTGGGTCATTTTTGGTGCCCACAAATCTCCCCATCTTAAGCACACATATTAGGATCTCTTCACATCTGCGCTAAATATTTCTGTTGTACTTTTCCGTGACAGGAGCTCCAGTCCGTTGCATAACAGAGACAAACGGTGCCTGACCGACCTCATTTAAAGGGGTTATGTCATGATTAATGTAAAAAATAAAAATCAGACATTATATACTACATAACAATCTTTTCCTACTGCTGCAATTGCTCTGCTAGATTATCTTAAGCTTGAAAGCTTAGTGGGGGTGTCCTTTCTGCTGCAGCTTTCTCCCTGTAACTGCCACAGCTTCTAACAGAACATATATGTCTGGTGACAGTTGAAGATTTAAACTGAGCATGTGCGACCAGAATAGTGAGGCAGACAAGAAATGAGGAAAATAAACAGCAGGTGGCGCTGTACCGATACATTTAATGGAACAACTCACTGGCTATGCTACATTTTTAATTACATGCAATTACAAAGCTACTCAGATCCAGGTGCTGGTTTGAAAAATGTAGAACATACTTCATGACACAATTCCTTTAAAGTATAATGAGGTCCACTGGGTGGTCATCAGGTAGCATGTATTTTTTTTTTTCTTACTATAATGTGCAGTGATGGAGACGTGGATAAGGCTAGTTTCACACTAGCGGCAGGGGAGTCCGTCAAGCTGTTCTGGCGGGTGCCCCTGGACTGACGCTTTGTCCCCATTGACTATAATTTTCACGCTAGCGGCAGGGGAATCCGTCAGGCTGTTCCAGCGGGTGGACAGCCTGTTGGATCCGTCCTGCCACTAGTAAACGCGTGCACCCGGACTACTGCTCCGGCCCCATTGACTATAATGGGGGCGGGGTGGAGTTCCGGTGGAAGCACGGCAGCGCACAGAGAGAGGCCGCTGGACTAAAAGTACAACATGTCCGACATTTATTCCAGCAGCCTCTCACCGTGTTCTACCGTGCCTCAGCCGGAACTCCACCCCGCCCCCATTATAGTCCAGGGGCACACGTTCACTAGCGGCAGGACGGATCCAACAGGCTCTTCACCCGCCGGAACAGACTGACGGACTCCCCTGCTGCTAGTGTGAAAATAGCCTAACATACAAAGTCCATAAAAATGTTGTCCATCTGAATTCAAAGGCGTTGTCCAACCCCTGAAATGCTGCACCATACGCTCAGGACCCTCTCACACACAATATACTTACCTTGCTCCCCGGGACCCGCTTCGCTCCTGGTCCTCGCACGGCCACCGCTGCTTCTCCCCGTGCATGGATTAAAACGTCCCGTGTCCGGCCAATGGCAGTCAGTCAGAGGCAAGGCTGAGCCTCCCTGACACCGGATGTTTCCATCCACGCACGGGGAGAAGCAGCGGTGGCCATGCAGGAACCTAGAGCGACGTGGGTGCGGGGAAAGAGGTAAGTATATTTTGTGTGAGGGGCCCCGGTGGTATTTTAGGAATTGGATAACCCCTTTAAGTCCAAGACAACAGTGCTAACCACTGGGCCATCATATACATGCCTGATTTTTTTTCAGCAGTTACGAAACAATATATATTATAAATGTATAAACACATATAAACTGTAACTGCCGACAGCGACCTGTCTTCATGGCACCCCATGTTGAACCCCGAACTACAAGTTTCATCCTTCTCAAGCCGCCATAGTAAACTGCAGTAGCTGAGCTCCTCAAAGCCCTTGCAGAACCAAATCCATTCTTTCCAATCCAATGTTCCTGAAATATTATCCGGCACATTATAGCAGGTCTGGCCATAAACATCTAATATTTATAGTGCACTTTTATAACCAGACATACTTCTCGCCTGAGGGACAATTACACTGGCGGTTTAGCAAAGAGCCATGTCACAACACAAATTCGACATGCTCCATCATTTTAAATGTTTCTCCCTGTCGTCACCTGTAATGGGATTCATTAGGCTCTGCGGCGTATCGAGCCCGAGGCCCGGCTGCTACTCCAGGGGTGTCAGTCAATCCGGGTCGAAGAACTGGTTCTCAAGCTGAAAATGAGACTTTAACTATGGACAGGCATGCGTGCAAAAACGACAAGCACCTCCGCAATGAGCATTACAACCAACAACGGCATCACATCGTGCAGAATACACTTTATTTAACCCCTTTCATGCCAGGGCAGCCTGCACTAAGGGCTCCGTGCACAGATTCCCATACAATATAATTGCCCTCAGTTATTTGGAGGTCGGCTGTGGGTTACTGGTGAACCCTCCTTTTCCAACAGTAAAGGATATATGATTGCATGGGAACACGAAGCCCACAAACCACATCTCTGACTGTCTGAAAACGTACAGCTATCCTTCCCGTCTCACCTCGCCGCAAATACCCACCCTCTGTAATTACACTTCTGGAAGACGCAGCATTCTTTCCAGTCACTGGTAATGAGAGGGTGACGCACGCCAGAAAGTAATTACAAACTTTAAAACAAGAAGGCGCCTTCTCAAGACAAAATTAAAGGGCTGCTGTACGTCGGCCTCTTCTACTGTACACCTTATTAAAGAGAGACCCAGACAGAGGAAAAGGCCTCAAGTACACATTACCAGTAACGACAATGGCAGGAGGGGTCCAGGCGCATAGGGGGCCTGTTATTTTCTCAGGGTTACAGTAATTCTCTAAAAAAAGACCTCCCACGTATAACCTAGAAAAGAATATACAGTACAAACAATGCAGTAAGCAGGCACCTCACCCACATCCCTCACTTAGGGTACTTTCACACTTGCGGCATGGCTATCCGGCAGGTGAACAGCCACCATGCCGCAAGTACCCGTGTGCTGCCACACCATCCCCATTGACTATAATGGGGCGGTGGCGGAGCTACGGCGCAGCACGGCAGCGATCGCCGGACTAAAAGTACTGCAGGTCCGACTTTTTAGTCCGGCGATCACTGCCAGAACAGCCTGCCAGATAGCCATGCCGCAAGTGTGAAAGTACCCTTACTAATAAAAGCCCCAGCCCCCAGACTCATGAATGGCAAATGTGCCAACCCTCACAGCGATAGGGAAATGGATGACTACAGAACTAGGCATTTCTGCTCTTCTATAAGCTAAGGCATACAATACATACTAAATATCTGTCAACCAACGGCTATATGTCCTTACCTCCCCAGACACAAGCACGGCGAGTATGTAGATGTTCCCTATGGTGCGGTACCACGTGGTGGCCATTGTTGCTGTGGTGCTGTGCTGGTGGGGCCCAGTGCTAGGTTTGGCATTGTCAAGCAGCAGAGGTGCTCTTTGGCAACTGGGTCCCGTCGCCTGTCAGTTTGTCGCTGCGCCAAATTTAGAGTAGGTACCCACTTAAAGAGGCAACCTTGGCGTGGTGAGTGGGCTTATGCTTTTTGATCTAAATGTACACTAATGCCTCACACACTTAATACACTAAATATTGCGCTGAGAAGCAGTTATTAGATCAAAGCATAGCATGTGAATGTGCGATCCAGTTCTTTCCCCTTTTGGATATTTAGGTGTTCCCTATGCCAGACATTCTTTGGTGGAAGCTTCCTGCAACAAAAGGGTTGGGTAAACTGAAAACTAACCTGCCCGCTCCACGTGGACATCTGTCGGCAGGAGAGATTTAGGAGGTCCCGTACGTCAAAATCTAACATAAATCTAATGTGCCTGGCCAGTTAAAAAGGGGTTGTCCAGGGGGATAAAACGCGTTTCTCTATTTCTTGGCCCTGACTTGACACACAGGAAATAGCAGCTCTGCCAATCCCTTTTAAATCCATTCTTTGGCAGTCCATGTTTCTCTTTCATGACATCCCTTCATACAAAGACACCGGTGGGCTGTGGCAGGACATGTAACGGGCACCATGGCACCAAATCTATGGTGGCTACAACTATTGGACGCTGTGTTTCCAAAGGAGACAACACCAAGTCCAATTCAGATACTTATATATCCAGGGGCAGAGGGCGGTGATGTGAGCAAGACATTCTACACTTATACCATGTCGCAGTGGTAAGCTGGAAGGCAGAATGTCTGTACTAATCATTTCTATAAGTAGCGCTTATAATAGGAAAACCACAGAAAAGTGGAGACTGTCAGTACGAGGAAGCGGTGACAGGCGGTCATTGGATTTGCCATATTGCGAGCTGCGTTCATGCTTGTTTGCAGCAATGTAACTTCCAGCTGTGTTTAAAATGAAGCCCTGAGAAACTAATATTTGTGCGTGTCTGGTCTTCTGACAAACACAAGTGATACTTAGGCGAAGAGAAAATGCTAGAGGAATGTTAGTTTTTGGCTTTTCCATATCAGTGAAGCGGTATTTTTAGATCTAGGGAGGACAGTAAATAATACCGTACTCGCTAAACCTCCGAGTGATGGCAAGTCTATTCGAAAAATGAGTGCAATGCTTCTTCTAACTGTAATACCGGTAAGCAATGTCTAATTATATAACATACTACAGGGCTTGACAAATTTCCTTGGAATCTAGGAGCCAGCTAAAAAAGTTAGGAGCCGTGTCATAAAGCCCCCAATAGATGCCCCCATAGTGCTCCCCCCCCCCCACTTCTCTATAGAGCCCCCAATAATGCATGCCAGTACATAGGGCCCCCAGTAGATGCCTCCATAGTGTTCCTTCCCCTGTTCTCCATAGTGCCCCCCCATAATGCTTCCCCTCTTCAATAGGTTATATGACACGTCAGACGCTGCTAGCGTCTAAGTGATCGCCACTTGCGGCCGCCATGACATGTGGAAACCCTTACAAGGATTACAGGGTCCGGAGGGGAGGGCAGAGGGGTCCGGAGGGGAGGGCAGAGGGGTCCGGAGGAGAGGGCAGAGGGGTCTGGAGGAGAGGGCAGAGGGGTCCGGAGGGCACAAACACAGCGGGCACTATGACATTTTACTGAGCACTACAGCCCCCAGCTGGCGCTCAGTCCCCGCATCACTACAACGCCCAGCTCTTTCCCCCTCTTGTCATTCACTTTCCCCCCTTATCATTCTCTTTCCCCCTCATCTTGTCAATCTCTTTCCCCCCTTGTCATTCACTTTCTCCCCCCCCTTGTCATTCACTTTCTCTCCCCCCCCTTGTCATTCACTTTCTCTCCCCCCCGTCATTCACTTTCCCCCCTTGTCATTTTCTCCCCTCCCTCCCCCGCCTGTAATGTAGCGTGGCCGAGCTTTGTATGGTCCCAAGGGTACAGGAGCTTTAGTTTCCTGTACCCAGGCGGACTGACAGGAAGTGCGCACTGTCAGACCCTCATAGACAGGGGATACGTTTTGATTCCTAGAAAACCCCTTTAAGTTTTTTCAGGCACTATAAGGTAGTCATAGACTGAGGATGACAGTCAGTCTTTATTCCCTCAGTGGAGATCAGCGGCTGTCACAAAGTTGTCATCCTGTATTCTGTGGTCCGCACACCCAGAATCCCTAAACTACGGATAGTGACCGCGTGCATCCCGTACTTTCCTCTGTCCCTATTATAGAAACAGCTATTCTTGTCTGAAAAACGGATAAGAATAGGACATGTTCTCTAATTTGCAGAATGGCCGCACAGATTCGGACAGCACGTGGACGACATCCATGTGCTGTTCACATTGTTTGCGGCCCCATAGAAATGAATGGGTCTGCAAAAAAATATGGATCGGATGCGGACCAAAAATAAGGTCGTGTGAATGAGGCCTTACAGAAGGTGATATATTCATCATCGTATACATAATGCAAACCTGCCGTCCTATACAGAACCACAGATGTGAGCTGTTTCAAACTACAAATTTAGCTCTGCTACATCCCCTAGAATGAAGCTGCACCAACTGCTATGTGCGCAATAGCACTGCCCAGTCAGACGCTAATAGGCGTCACCGTCTATCCCCAGCACTGTGCATACCTCGCTGTAGGATCGGCAGAGCATGGAATACACTGTACAATAATCCGCGTACGCGCCATAAAATGGCACACCAGCTGAAGTCGCATCACTGAACCACGTAAGCAGGTGCCGATGTATCAAGAGAAGACCAACTTTACATTAATTACTTTTTCTAATTAAATACATTGTTAAAGTTAAATGTCAGGTACAGTCTCCCCGCAGAGATTCGTGACAGTATCATCACTGGATTGCAGGAACATGCAAATTAGAGCAAAGGACAGATTTAATGACAAAGTAACACCTTAACCTTTTTGTGGCTGTTCTGCTATTCCCAGACCAAGGCAAAAACCTTTAGATTTTCTATTGAAGGGGTTGTGCCGGGGTTTTAGATTGATGACCCATGGTCAATATCTGATTGGTGGGGGTCCGACACCAGACACCCCGCGATCAGCTGTTTGAAGAGGCGCTCCATGTGACATCTACTAGATAGCGGGCGCACAGTGGCATTACAAGTGCACGCTCCTTCACGTGAATGGAGCAAGTACTCGGCATTACACTGCTCTAAGGAGACGAAGTGCAGTGTAATGAAATGGAAGAAGTTACGCATCCTCTTCAAATCGCTGAACGGCGAGGAGCAGGGTGTCGGACCCACACCGATCAGATATTGATGACCTATCTGGACGACAGGTTATCAGTATAAATTGCTGCACCACCCCTTTAATATTCACTTCATAAGGAATTACATAGTTACCCTTCACTTTTCTTTACCAACACAGTACGACGGATACATTTTATTTTATATATGATTGCCACTTCACTTCTTCATGCTGCTCCTCTCTTCTGTAACTCCTCTAGTATGTATGTGTACCCCTTTTCATGGAATGAATGGCGCTTTAATAATAAATATATTAATAATTATTATTATTCTCCTAGAAATTCATCAAATAAAATAATAATAGGGTGTTACCACTACTCTTGTTAAATGGGTGTGTCCCTACACGGTCTGAAGCCTGTATTACACTGTATTTTTTGGCCGATAATCACTAATGAACGCTCGCACAACACGGACACCGGCAATGTGCGTTACGCAAGTCGCGGACCACACATCGCCGGCACTATAATAGAAAATTGCGGACAAGAACAGGACAGGTTCTATTTTTTTTCGGGAATGGAACTTGCGGATCCGGAAATGCGGAAGCGGACAGCACATATTGTCGGTTTCAGCCCTCATTAAAGTGAACGGGTCCGCAAAATTGCAGAACAAATGCAGACCCAACTTGCGGACGTGTGAATGGACCCTAATACTGCCGCCGATTGCCCGATATTCAAGCATGCTTAAAAATCTGATCTTGCCGGCAGCAGATCATGCTGTCTTATAGAGATCTGCTGCCGGCAAACTACTAGACAGTATGGGGACGAGTGATGGCATAGTGATCGCTCCTCCCCATGCATTTAATAGCAGCGATCTCCTCCACTAGCTAGCAAGCGCTTCCTGGGAGGGAACGCTTCCTCTTGACAATCGCTTGCTCAGTCAGCCTGTGTAATACAGGCTTGACACTGTCAGGACAATATCAGACTGGCTAGGGACACACCCCAACTAGTAATACGCAGTTGTCAATTTACATAAAAATGTCTAAGAGGAATAGCAGAGGAACAACACAACAGAGTTCTAAGATAAGATGCTCTAGGATTGGTATTTCACATGGAATGCACTTATTCACTGAAAAGGACATGTCAGAAGAGCCCACGGGTCCTGTAGAAGAATTACTACTTGCATTGATCACTTCAGAATCCCAAGTCATTAGCTATGATTGTATTGGGCACAAGGAAAGGCTGTCTCCATCGCTGACTGTACTAAGTCACCTCAGTAACATCTTACCAATGACGTCTGGAAGGCTTACTGTTCATTTGTATGTGATTTACCCTGGGTTAATCAATCAGTACAGAAGGAGCGTTCAATACCGGTAATGACTGGAGAGGTTAAACAACCTGCGCAGTTCTTTGGCCCTCTAACGTCTGTCCGATACGACTGACTACCTGTCTCCACTCACATGAGTGATTGCTGTCCAAGCATTAATGCTCTAGGAGGCCTTAATCAATGTTCTGCAGAGGTTTTTTCCGACAGTACCTGCAGACAAAAAACTGTGGGGCTCTGGAAAAAATTCATTAAGCTTGTAGGAAGAGAAAATTAAAAGGTTAAAGGTGGAAAACCCTAGGTGAGGAACATTGCTATTACACATGCAGAGTCCCAGTAACTACCACAGATCTTCTTGTACAGCTCAGTGACCATTCCATATTCTCACAATCTTCACCAAAGCATTATTGTCCATGCCTTTACAGCAGTTTTCCTGGACTATGGACCTTTTATACTTTGCATATAGTCAAAAGGGAACAAATGACAATACATGGAACTGTATTCTAGAAAAGTGACCTCACACGAAGAAGGATCGGGCATACCTATTAGATCAGGGGAGGTCTCAGCGGTAGGGACCCCTGAAATGAATAGAGTGCCAGCTGGGGTGTATGTGGAGCTGCTCCATTGCTTTCGATGGGAGTTTTGGAAATGGCCACATGCAGTACTTGATCATCTTAGGTATTCCCATAGAAATGGGTAGGAGAAAACTCCACAAAACTGGAATACCCCTTTAAGGAACTCTTACACATTAGAAGGCAGTCAAGTGAACCTGGCAATTCCTCACGTCTCAAAGATGGGTGTAATTTATTTAACTTCACCCAGAAGTCGGTGTTCCTGACCATGTTTAGGGCAGGCCTAGGTCAAGTCTTGAATATCCCGAATTTACCAACACAACTGCTGGTAAAGTACCGCATGTGACTATCTAATGTGTATAGGGACGTGTATAGCGGTGTAATAGGAATAGCAAGATGGCAGGTCTGGAGGCCTTCATGAAAGTCCTCACTGCCATGACAACCCTTCCTATCTGAGGGATTAAATGGCTGATACTGGAGTTAGCCTGCTCAATACATTCCCTTGCAACCGATGATCTACATAAATGTCACTTGTCAATAAGGGTTAAGTAACTAGATGAGGTCATATGCAGGGGACCTGAATACTGTATGCAACCCTCCTCAGACCTGCTCCGAATTATGTACAACCACGCACGTCGGCTTCTAAAGGGTTAACCTAAGGGTTAAAAGGGGCACTTGTCGAGCGCTTACTCTGTCATCTTTACTGTGCTGAAATAACCCACAATGTAAATTAAGATCCATCTGAACGACCTTTCTGCATGAAACATAGGGCTTTTGTCCAGTCTCCTACAGCTGCCCTGGAAGTGGATCCCGTTATGAAACATTCGGCTTTCAGGAGGTCTTTGTGCCCCATCCCCAGGGCTTTCTTCTATTAGAACTGACAGTGAACTTTGGAGATATGATCTCAAAGTCAAACTGCCATGTTTACAAGAGCGCGCTCTGTTCAGATCCTGGAATGCTTCACGGCGGACAGTAAACCCGCGGATCACGTATTTGAGAGTTTAGCATCTAACTCTAAAGAAAACTTGCTTCCATCTGTTCTCCATGTTGCTGGATTAGGGTACTTTAACACTAGCGGCAGGGGAGTCCGTCCGGCTGTTCTGGCGGATGAACAGCCAATCGGATCCGCCCTGCCGCTAGTGTGCCACATTGACTATAATGGGGACGGGGTTCCGGCAGCACGACAGCACACAGTGAGAGGCTGCCGGACTAAAAGTACGACATGCAGTACTTTTAGTGCTGCCGCTGGAACTCCGCCCCCATTATAGTCAATAGGGACGGAGCGGCACACGTGAACTAGCGGCAGGGCGGATCTGACAGGCTGTTTACCCGCTGGAACAGCGCGACGGACTCCCCTGCCGCTAGTGTGAAACTAGCCTTATCAAACAATCCAGACTATCAGATGGATAGAAAAGTGCATTTACTCTCAGTCAAAGGGTTTAATACAGATTTTTTTGGGATCGTGGCTGTGTTCATATCACTATGGCTTATGTGCCCAGAAAACTCCTGGTGCATATCCCGAATGTATCCATGGCCCCCCATTTAGGGCTCGTTCCCACGACCGTATGGTTTTAACTAGGGATGTCCCGATACCATTTTTTTAAGACCGAGTACGAGTACCGATACTTTTATTTAAGTACTCGCCGATACCAATTACCGATACCTCGTATAAATAGCGGCACAGTTACCGATAGCAATGAAAAAAATTAAAGCTGGAATTTGGTTGCTATGGACAACGGCTTTTCTTTTCCTTTGTACAAGTGTTAATAAATTGATAAATGGCAATATAATAGTGTTTTCCAACCAATGTGCCTCCAGGGGGATTTGTTATGGGGGATCTGTGGGTGACACTGTTATGGGGATCTGTGGATGACGCTAATGGGGGGGATCTGTGGATTACACTAATGGGGGATCTCTGGATGACACTATGGGGGATCTCTGGATGACACTATGGGGGGATCTCTGGATGACACTGTGGGGGATCTCTGGATGACACTGTGGGGATCTCTGGATGACACTGTCAGGGGCTATGTGGATAACACATATATAGCATATTATGCTATATACGTGTCATCCAGAGATCCCCACAGTGTCATCCAGAGATCCCCACAGTGTCATCCAGAGATCCCCACAGTGTCATCAGAGATCCCCACAGTGTCATCAGAGATCCCCACAGTGTCATCCAGAGAACCCCCACAGTGTCATCCAGAGAACCCCCACAGTGTCATCCAGAGATCCCAGACAGTGTCATCCAGAGATCCCCCACAGTGTCATCCAGAGATCCCCCACAGTGTCATCCAGAGATCCCCCACAGTGTCATCCAGAGATCCCCCACAGTGTCATCCAGAGATCCCCACAGTGTCATCCAGAGATCCCCACAGTGTCATCCAGAGATCCCCCACAGTGTCATCCAGAGATCCCCCACAGTGTCATCCAGAGATCCCCCACAGTGTCATCCAGAGATCCCCCATACACAAGTGGCCGGAATGACTAACTTTTGATGCGGTCTCCCTCAGGTTAGGCGCTCAGTCTCTCCATGCTCCTCCTGCCCAGCGCGCCTTCTACATTCATAAAGTGGGCGGAGCACGCAGGAGGGACGTGAGGTGCTTGGAGGAATCGGGCAGCTTGAGCTCTCAGTTCCTCCATGCGCCTCATGTCCCGCCTGCTCGCTCCGCCCACTTTTATGAATGAAGAAGGCAGGCGGGGCTGGAGGAGCATGGAGGGACTGAGCGCCTGACCTGAGGGGGACTGGGCAGGTTAGGTTTAGGCCTCTTTCACACGAGCGTGTCCGGATTAGGTCCGGATGAGTTGCGGATGCGTTCAGTGAAAACTGTGCGATTTCACAGACAAAGCCATTCAGTTTTGCCTGCAATTGCGTTCAGTTTTTTCCACGCGGGTGCAGTGCGTTTTGATGCGTTTTTCACACGCGTGATAAAAAACTGAAGGTTTACAAACAACATCTCCTAGCAACCATCAGTGAAAAACGCAACGCACCCGCACTTGCTTGCGGATGCAATGCGTTTTTCACGCAGCCCCATTCACTTCTATGGGGCTAGGGGTGCGTGAAAAACGCAGAATATAGAACATGCTGCGATTTTAACGCAACGCACAAGTGATGCGTGAAAAACGCTCATGTACACAGACCCATTGAAATGAATGGGTCAGGATTCAGTGCGGGTGCAATGCGTTCACATCACGCATTGCACCCGCGCGGAAAACTCGCCCGTGTGAAAGGGGCCTTAAGCTGCCGGACCGGAACTTGCGGTATCGGTATCGGGACATCCCTAACCATAACCATATTGAGACATTTATTGCGCTAACATGCCACGATAAATGCCCATTTAAAAGAAAAAAATAGTAAAACATAGGGTTACAAGGAGACGTAATACTGTACAGGGGCCAAATGGAGACGTTATACTGTATGGGGGCCACAAGGAGACGTTGTACTGTATGGGGGCAGCCACAAGGAGACGTTATACTGTATGGGGGCAGCCACAAGGAGACGTTATACTGTATGGGGGCGGGGGCCACAAGGAGACGTTATACTGTATGGGGGCAGCCACAAGGAGACCTTATACTGTATGGGGGCAGCCACAAGGAGACGTTATACTGTATGGGGGCAGCCACAAGGAGACCTTATACTGTATGGGGGCAGCCACAAGGTGACGTTATACTGTATGGGGGCAGCCACAAGGAGACCTTATACTGTATGGGGGCAGCCACAAGGAGACGTTATACTGTATGGGGGCCACAAGAAGGCGTTATACTGTATGGGGGCCACAAGGAGACGTTATACTGTATGGGAGCCACAAGGAGGCGTTATACTGTATGGGGCCAGCCACAAGGGGGCGTTATACTGTATGGGGCCAGCCACAAGGAGGCGTTATACTGTATGGGGGCCACAAGGAGACGTTATACTGTATGGGGGCCACATGGAGACGTTATACCGTATGGGGGCAGCCACACGGAGGCGGTATACCGTATGGGGGCCACACTGAGGCCTTACACTGTATGGGGGCCACACTGAGGCATTATACTTTATGGGAGCCACACTGAGGCATTATACTGTATGGGGGCCACACTGAGGCATTATACTGTATGGGGGCCACACTGAGGCATTATACTGTATGGGGGCCACACTGAGGCATTATACTGTATGGGGGCCACACTGAGGCATTATACTGTATGGGGGCCACACTGAGGCATTATACTGTATGGGGGCCACACTGAGGCATTATACTGTTTGGGCACACAAGGAGATGTTATATGGGGGCCACAAGTCTTGCTTTATTATTGTTGCTTTAGCTGTGACTTACACTCCTGTCAGGTGAACTCTATGTGAGGAGGGTGTCTGGACTCTGGAGTGGAGAGGCTTTTCCCGCGGCTCACTGACTACTGTGCTCTTACTGGCACGTAATAAAAATTCTGTGGGCGGAGTCTAGAAGATGGGGGAGGAGCCGGGGGCAGAGATAGACGCTGCTGGCAGTTTGAGTCACCGGACACCCTCCTTACAGAGTTCCATATAGAGCTAGATGGGTCACTGTCTGTGGGCGGAGTTTTGAATATAGGGGGCGGAGCCTGGCACGGCGCGGCCGCTGTGCAAAGTTTTCAATAGAATGCAGCAGCCGAACATTGGAGGGAGGGAGTGCGCAAGAAGTCAGAGAGCGCACGAGCGAGGGGCGGAGTCTGGGATCAAAGCAGCCGCGGGCAGGAAGCAATTTGGCTATGCAAGATGCCGGCTGGACGCAATGCTATACAAAAGCTGCGCGCGCACAGGTATCGGCGGCGGTATCGGCGGCATTTGCACGAGTACAAGTACTCGTAAAAATGCCGGTATCGGTCCCGATACCGATACTGGTATCGGTATCGGGACATCCCTAGTTTTAACGGATCCGTTTTTTTTGTTTCAGTAGTGTTTCCGTTTCGCTTCCGTATGGTTTCCATTTGTGATCCGTTTTTTGCGGATCGCAAACGGAAGCCTATAATAATGTTTTAACAGTAAGTACATTGAAACATTGGGCTGGGCATAACTTTTTCAATAGATGCTTCCGCAAAAAAGGAAACGGATACGGAAGACATACGGATGCATTCAGTTTTTTTAAAGCCCCATTGACTTGAATGGAGCCACGGAATGTGATTTGCGGGCAATAATAGGACATGACTCAAAATGTAGTAGAACGGAAAAACGGAAACACGGAAACGGAATGCATACAGAGTACATTTCGTTTTTTTGGCGGACCCATTGAAGTGAATGGTTCGTATAAGGACGGTATACTGAATGCAAAAAATGGCCCGTATATGGAACACAAAAAACATTTGTGTGAACGAGCCCTTACTCTGCATATGCCAAAAGTCCTGCCTGTATATGGCGGTATATCTACTTTTTTCTTCTTGGCAGAATATGCTCCTCTATGCAGATTGATACATTAAAAATGCATACGGCACTGTATGAGGCACATGCCTCAACCTTATGTCAGGTAATCCTCCTAATGCGCTCCAATGATGGAAGGCTAAGGCTACTTTTACACTAGCGGCAGCCTTCTCCGGCAGGTTCACAGCTCAGTTTATTTAATGTGCAGACGACTGTAAAGTAATGCAATTTCTTTTTTTTTCTTTTTTATTACATTTTCCCACAGTAGGGCTACACGACTGTATGTATTTTGGGGTCGCTGTGTTGCATCCGCATTTTTTGTGGACCCATTGATGCCACTTTGTTGCCAAGTATGAGACATATTATAACCTTTTGTGGAACGGACATACGGATGGTGAAAGCACACATAATGCAAAAAGACAGAACATGTTCTACACTTGGCGGCAAAATACGGACCACCGACCCATTGAAGTCAATGAGTCTGCAGAAAAAAAAAATGCAGGTGGCACACGGACTGCAAAACGTATAACCGTACGGGAAACTGACAGCGAAAAGAAAGAGTCCCAACAATTGTAGTAGGATAATTGCGTATGTTTACTTCAATGAAACGTATCAGGAAATGGAACTGAAAATACAATTGTAAATACAGTTTAATTATTTTGCTAGGAAATTAGGTCACTTCCCGTCTGCAGCCCAATCGTACCGAGTAAATCCTCCGTAACTACACCTGCTGAAAGCTCTCAGTCCACACGTATTGTTAATGTATGGGAAATCAGAGGACAGATAGGTAACTGGCAGGAAGTAGAACAATCAGACCCAGAGAAGAGTTTACAAAGAAAAACCTTTCACTGCTTTCCATTAATTGTATCCAGGCTCCAGCCCCGTATCCCCCCCCCCCCCTTATTTTTATTAGTTATTAACTCGCCCCTCTATTTTCTCAACAGACTGTGCTAAGCGATTGTCTGCTTCCTCTGGGAGTTTCCATGAATTGTTTATGGAGGGGGGTGGTAGTGTTGTAAACGGGCAGCTTTTGGGGCACTCAGATTATTAGTTCTGTGGAAAGTATATACTGTACAATTGTAGCAGGGAGTCTTTATGATTTCCAAAGACATGCAGGTCACCAAGCTGTCTTCTCTAGTATGTGGAAGTGATCTGGACAATTCTGACCTTCATACAAGGCAATGGGAAGTTATTTTAGGCCCATGGGAAAGGAAGTAGAAAAATAACATATCCCACAATGATGTGATATTCACAGTCACCAGTCGGCTCCCACAGGCCATAAATATGCCGATGACAGTGAGAGATAGAGGGGCAGTGCATGAAGTTTTACTACCGCTCATCATTGAATATCATTGCTTTACACCTACATGGATGCTTTTTTAGATGTTGTTTCTGTTGATTTTACCTTTTAGAAAACAGTAATATGTAATAAAAAAATAAAAGTTCTGGTAGAAAATGTACCCTCTGAATACTATCGTAATACATTTATGCTACAATGAATGTTATTTTAACTAAAAATACAACATTGTTAATTTGTTTAAAAAAATGACTCAAATTGCTGGAATAAAAAAATATATATATATTAAAATGCCAAACCAAAGCACTCCTTGGGGAGAGAGCGCCTTAATCGGCATGAGGAGACTTATAGGCCATACATGCTCCTCTGGAATTCTGGAAAGAAAGGGATGCAAATAAGATCTTAACAAGCTCTGCCTCTATCTTATAAGTCAATAAGCCTATTCAGCTCTTTAAATAGGCCTTTAGACATGACTCGGATATTAAGTAAGCCAGCACCTCATCTGCAGACAGCTGTTTTGGGGTGATTGCCCCTCATCAGTGCAGAGCAGAGAGTACTGGCTTAGCTGGGTGAGAGGCTGACAGGTTGTTTGCCGCCAACAGCAGGTCGCGACCGAAACGACCCTCCCCAGCATAGCGGGTGATGCTAAGGAGGCTAGTCTATGTGTGTGAGGCTGGGCTTTTTTTTGGGGGGGGGGGGGATGGGGGGGATTATAGGGTTTGGATAACCCCTTTAAACCTAGAAATACGTGTTGAACCTTAACAGGAGAGGTGCTTGTCTGTATGTTCCTGAAGCAAATAGCCTTGCCGAAATCTTGCAGAGTACTTTCCTGCTGATCATTTCCAATTTCAAGTTGAAAATGGCTGATGTGGTGTGGTGGCATAACATAATTTGTCTTCTACTCTAGACCCGAGGAGGATCATGTTACAGTTGTCTTACGGCCAGACACATACACAGAATGCTTCATATGATTTGTTAATTTTATTTAGACATATAAAACAAAGGGAAGGAAGGGAAGAAAAAGACCACGTGGTCCATGTAGTCTGTCCTTCTACTTCCTTTTTACTTTTATCTTAGGATAGATATATGTTCATCCTAGCTTTACATTCACTTACTGTTGATTTTCAAATCGCATCTGTTAGAAATGTGTCCCAAGCATCTACCACCCCTTCAGTAGATAATACTTTCTGATTGATCCACTTTTTTATGCTTATTTTCTTACTAAAACACTTCCCCCCAGAACCAAGAGAGGGGAACATTAGGGGAACCCCAGGTGTTTGTTACTTTTTTTTTTTTGTCTATTTTCAAGGTTCCCTCAAACATAACATTTCACACCTTTTAAAGAAAAAATAGAATTTATACAGTTTTTATACTTTTTTCTTTTTAATAAGAATAGCTCCAGGCACCGCAAAGCTCTGTTCGCTCTGTTACATTCAGAGTACTGCTACTTCCTGCGATTGATAGTGCCAGACTATAATAACAATGCAAGGCAACTAGTCCATTAGCAAGTGATAAATGTTCTACCTTAATTATTGCGTTATGAGAAAAGAAGGCTAGAAACATTCAAGGTTTTGGTTATGTAACCTCACAGGGATTGGCGTCTCTTTGCTTCCGTGTTCAACAGCTACGGTTTTGTAGCGCATACAAGTGACAGTCCCTCATAATCAGGTGATAATAGTTGAAAATGCAGCTAAGTGCTTGGAATTGTTAAGTGGATAAAAAGTGAAAATATTGTACCTGAAGGGAATTGAGCTTTTTAAGAAAACAAGCTTTAGATTTTTAACCTAATACATCGGGGATATTATTTCTCGAGGGCAATAGCAGGTGTTCAGCGGTGATGTGAAGCGAGAGCTACAAGAAAATGGCTATCTTATATCAGTTCTACTTACACTGTGCGTATATCCTAGGAGTAATACAATCACACTTACACTACAGCTGTGTTTTTGTAGCAGATCGTTTTTATACATAAATTTCAGTGACCAGAATATCCAATTTCATTAATAAGCAAGTGCTTTGTAACTACGCCGGATGATACACTGATTTATTCTAACTTCTAAATACTATTTGATAGGAAATCTGTCTCTGAATATTTATTCTGCCATTAGAAAATGTGGTGTGGTGTTTAACAAGCAGGATATGCTCAACCCTTATGCAGTGTGCATGTATATAGGGGAGCACATCCTGCACTTGTGGTCCGTTGCTAGGGGCATCAGGCCTTACGCTCCCGTAATGCCAAACGGCCCCTGGTATCGCCCATACGGCACAGGTAGGTTGAGTGGTAGGGCCTCGGGTTACTTGAGAGACCTTGCCGTGGTGTCGGAGCTAGGCCTGCACAATATATCGCGAAAGCAATCGCAATTAATCGCCATATCGCAATCGCAATTTGCTGACCCAAAAAGGCTGCAATTATATTACAGTACATTTTGCTTTATAAGACACACTTTTTCCCCCCAAAAGTGGGGGGGAATAGCAGTGCGTCTTATAAAGCGATGGTTGACTTTCTTCGTGACACTGACACTGTATCTCCGGCCGCTATGCTGCAAAGCGCGGCCGGCGATACATCAGTTACAGTGCGAAGAGGGGCTGGTGGAAAGTCGTTTATTGAACACTTGTTCTTATATCTATTTTATTTATCTGTTCTGTGCATCGCTATTAAGAAAATGGCAAGTTTTGTATTTTGTACTTTTGCAGTAATGCAAATATGTATTTTATTTTGAAAAACACTGCGCATTTCAGTTCTTGAGTTTAGCATAACTACATTTCACATTATCCGTCATCTGTGTGCTTTTACCTTGAAAATCCAAGCAGATAGACCTCTAGCACAATTCCCTTAAAATATCGTTATCGCAATTTTTAGGGCCCTAATCGCAATCGCACAAAATTCCCATATCGTGCAGCCCTAGTCCGAGCTTAAGACATGTCCTCCTAGTAGGATATGTCGAACTAACCTCTCAATTTTATCAGCGTGAGGGTTTAGTATTGCCGCAGAGTGCACCTGCGTTTGCTATGGGTATGAATATTTATTCTGACAATTAAAACCAGACAGTGAAGCACATCTTTTTTTCTTATGTTTTTATATTCTTATCGTAGATTATTTTTAATTCTATTTCTAAACATGATTATGGGGGCGGCCAGCTCGACTGAGCTGTTCTTAACAGCATTCAGAGATATGCTTCACGGCAGCCATCATGGTCCATAGACTCAATGGACAGGAGGTGACTCATTGACTTCTAAGGGAGAGTCTTCTAGACATGCTCTGTCACGTGTGCAGAGGTCAGGAGGCAGTAGATACGTTTTGATAAGCTATTGTGAATGGTGGATCCTGTGTTATTTGTATATAGAGGTGTTATCTGTCATTGTAATCCTGCCTGTAATGATAGGCAGATAACTGCAGCAAAGTGATCTGTACAAACCAAGAAGTGGTGCTTATTATTAGGCTTAGTGGCCGTTGTGAAAACTGCAGGATGATATGGGTTGTTGTTTTTTTAATATAGATACTGACATGGAAAAAATATTTTTAATAAAAGGGCATGGTTTAGACAATAGGTCATTTTCTGATGCCATGTTCTCTTGAAAAGAGTTGTCTCATCACAGACAACCTGTTTAATATGGGAGTCCTCTGTCTGGCTACTGAAACCCCTAGGAAACAGCAGGTTTTGCCAAGAGCACTTATCAAGTTTTTATTTTCCCTGCAGTGGCCACTACAGGGGAAACGTGGTATTACATCTAGCCACTCAGATTCACATAATAAATAGGCGGCGAGAAGAAGCTCTTGCAGACCGGCCTATCAGATTTCTGCTCTGGTTCATAAAGGGGGAGAGAAGGAAGGGTCTGGAGCATGGGACCCCACTCCATGACATCAATACGCGCTAAAAAGAAAGATCTCCAATGTATATTTTCTGCCACTGGAACAAACCCAAAGATGGCACTCCACTTTAATTCCTTCGTTCTATTATCTGAACCATTTCCTTCACCTCAAAGTTATTTTCTGCCCTACTGACCAAATCAGAAGCCCTCAATCTGCCACTTACAAGTTTATTTGACCGCAATGCGTGAATCTATAAAGTTTTCCCAACAACTTTCTCAAAATCTTGTACCCGAACGCCTTTCGACGGATAAAATATTAAACTTGCTATGGGTAACTGCAATTAGCAGGTTGTCAATAAGCAATTTATTCTCTAATTGTTGGATAAAAGCTTACGACGTGTTTGGTTTAGTATATGAGGGAAGTCAGTGCGACACCTGCCCTTACACACCCCTGAAACTCAGCTTTCACTACATAGACATTACCCGTGCTTTAGAGAGAGGACATGGTTAACAAATCACTGCCAGCGGCTCATTTAGCTCTTAGGAGGGGCCTTGCCATTAGTCTGTCATAAAGCATGGCAGGGAGTGTTAAAAAGCACAGTCTAGCAGGCCGCAGCATGGATCAAGCAGCACTCGTGTGGAGTTCCTTACTGGAATGGAACGACAAAGCACCAGGGACCATTCTCCTTCCAGGCTGCCTCTTCATCAGCAAGGAAAAACACTTTTGCGCACCATATGTGCCTCTAGGGCATAGGCAGATCTACATGTATATTTGTACAAGATCGCACTCCTGAGAGCGAGACAGAATGAGAAAAGCTCACAGCAGCTCCCGCCTCGACGACTTATAATCAGCATCAGTAATGATAATAATACAGCTGGCCCATAAATCTCATGTAGCTACAGCTTACAGTATGTGATGAAGAGAGTAGCGCAAGTACCCTGAATTACTGGTAGCAGTCTCCATGGTGCTAGGCCTCTAGAAGCAACTTCTATTAAACTGCAACTACCAAGAGGAAAAAAGCAGAATCAATCGTGAAAAAGAGAATTCAGGTGAATGCTATACAGAAAAAGCAGAGCTGAATTTATCCACTGCGTGTGATGTCACGTATGCTTTGCACTGTGGGTCATTTTTACATAGGACTGCATAGTCAATGTAGTATGTGAGCTTTTCTTCTAGTAAAGCCACGGCATATACATGTATACAGTCTCCAGATTCCCACACAAACACTGGGAGAACATAAAAAGATCAATGCAAATGTTGTGCAGGACAGATTTGAGCCCAGGATTCCCAGTGCCGTAAGGAAGAACTGCCAACCGCTATGCCAGCTTGTGTGTGCTTTTATAATTTTCCTTCGACCCATAATTTGAATTAGTCTTACTATCCATTTATATACGAACTATGAGGCACACTTATAACATAATACATCCAACCAGATAGAAAAGGGGTCTTCTGCTTTTTTTTATATTGATGACCTATCAACAGGATAGGTTATCAATATCAAATCCGACTGCAGGCACCCCCGCCAATCAGCTGTTTGAAGAGAACGCAGCGTTCGTACGCTTGTCTGTTTACCTGCTGTCTATCTACAGTACAGCGGCGAGCAGGTGTAATTACAACTCTGCTGTCCCATTCAGTTCTATGAATACAAAAGGAGCAGTCCAACTGAAGCAGTCCCACTGAAGGTAAACAGAGAAGAGAGCACAGTGCTTGTATGAGCACAGTGCTTGTATTAGCACTGCATTCTCTTCAGTTGATTGGAGGCGGTGCTGGCAGGTCATCAATATTACAAAAGAGGGCAACCCCTTTAAGTTTCTAATAGATGAAAAGAATGGGGGAATTTACCAAGCCTTGCACTCCAGAATTCTAGCTTCAAAAAGTTGCAAAATGGGATATTTGCAACTTTCTTGCTTACTTGCGCAAAAAGTGCAACTTGTTGCATTTTTACACCACTCACTCCAGCTTTGTAAAGTGAGTGGGGAAGTGGATGTGGTTTTCTATGTTAGTTTTACTCCAGCTTTATTAATCCAATTTTATTTTTTTTGTTGCAAAACTGGAGTAGCATTCCTAGACAAAATGGTGTATTAGACAGCCCGATCGATGCAGCAGACGATTGTCGGGAGGGAAGCATTCTCTCCCAGCAACCATCAGATAGCTAGCGGAGGACACAGCTGCTATTACATGAAGTGATGTCCTCCATGACATGGGGAAGAGTGATCTTTATGCCATCGCTCGTACCCAAGGAGGGCAGCGGTGTGCTGGCAGAAGATCGCTATTACACAGTGCTGCCGCCGGAACCATTGTGATTTTTAGGCATTAATAGCCCGGCGAACAAGCGTTTGGTTGTTCACCGGGCATTTGGAGGCACTATTAGACTGCCAGATGATCGCCAACGAGAGTTCACCTGCCAGAAAATCTGCCCACCTAATAAACCCTTTAGGTTTAAAGATGCAGCAAATTTAACAAACACCTTGTGATTTTTGATAAATATGGTGCAAAGTACACCAAGGCAGGCTCAATTAAAACTGACTTCACACATTACCGTCATGATAAATTCCCCGTGTGCTTACCCAAAGAACAGCTAGAGATTGCAAACAGAACTGGACTGCTGATCCATGACAAAATCGTGATTTCTACCTTTGTGTGCCTTTAGGAGGATACATTTCACACATGAGAAGCTCCGGTTCTTACTGTCCGATTCTCAATAAATCAGCCATAAGGAATAAACGAGAAAGGTCACTTACCTGCAAGAAAGACAAAAAAAAAAATAGAAGGTCAAAATGATATTAAATGATAGTAAATCTATATCAGGCAACATGTGTTACAACTCAATGTCGTAACGTAGTAAAATTTCCATTTATGCCCATTTACAGGAGCTGCATCGCCAGTACATAGAACATAGGAGAACATTCAGTGGAGAGGACTAGAGGTCATTTTGTCATCCTACGATATAAGCATGTTCCTGGAGTCATCAGGCAGCATTAAATATTTTGCACTTTATGATTAGAGAATTATTTGAGGCTCGCTGCTGATTACTTCTTCAGACTCATTTACATATGTTCTTGTTCACGCTCCAAGGATGCTTTGGTGATGGGAACCATCCACTAGAGACTTGGTACATGGTTGTCCTTTGGAGCTTCATACCTAGTTCCCGAAGAAAAGATGTTCTTTATCCCTATAGCATTTCATGTTCATATCATATTAGTAAGGGTATTTAAACATGTTGATTCTCCTTATTCAGCAGCTGGTAAGAAAATACCTTGTCATTTTAATTTACACAAACCTAATTCAAGCATGCATGTCGACTGTGAAAGGCTGCAAAATGACTTTCTACTTTTGTAGTAAAGCTGCTTACAGATACAATTCATTTTGGGGCTTTGAAGGTGCCAACGTTTCAGTAAAGGCCTCATGCACACAACCGTATGTAAACCGTTGTAAATTATGGTGCAGCAAAATACGGAAGCAGGTACGCGTGCCGTACCTTTCAGATGTCCACTGGTCAGCTAAACGCCGCGGTCTTGGTCCCATCCTCCTCAATGCCAAGAAAACTGCTGTTTTATACCATGCAAATGACCCCTAGGAGCAACAAAGGCATTGTCATTGTACCTCATTCCTCTCAAAGGCTCCTCTCACTGCCCTTCATGCCACACCCCCATCGCTAAAACTGAAGGCCAGTGAAAACATATTCATCCCTGGCCGTGAAGTCTCGCAGAGGCGCGTTCAGCACAGGCGCAGTAAAGGGACAGGGATTGCCAAACTGCCCATCGGTCTCCATCACTGTAATGCCCAAATTTTGGTGTAAGTGGCGTTTCAACGCCACCTTCACCACTTTCTGAAAGGAGGAGTGGTGGGGATGGGACAGAGGTGTGGATGGAGGCAACGGCACCTTCGCCATCATTTATGCCAGTTTAGTGGTGAAATTGAACAAATAAAATCTACTCTAGCTGGAGCAGATTTAAATCTAAGCCTAAAGACTGCTGAAGGGTGCTGCTGATGAATGAGCAAACGCTTGTGGTGATCGTGTCTCGGGTGATCTGGTCTTTTGGCTGCCCCAAAATCATTGTTTCTGGACAGCAGACTGTCCTGTTAAAACAGTAATATCCTATCCAAGAACAATAAACTGTATGGGGAAGAGCAATCACAGTAACAATTGCTTGTCCACATACAGAGGAGATGATTGCTACATGTAAATGCAGTTCTCACCTCCTCTGATGATTAGGCAATTATGGGGAACATCCCAATAACTGCATGTCCTGTGTAAAGCCGGTATCACACTGCCCAATTGTTCTGCAGATAATCGCTAATGAGCGTTTGCATCGTTAGCGATCGTCTGGCAGTGTAATACTACCACTGACTGCCCAATGAATGAGCAAATGCTTGATCATCAGGCAATCCAACTCTTTTGACATGTTAAAAAAATGATCTTTTGCAGGTGGCAGATCGTGGTATCTTATAAAGACCACTATACAGCATGGGGACGAGCAATGCTGTGGAGAAGATCGCTGCATATAATAACAGCGGTCTCTTCCACTAGTGAGCAGGTGATTGCCGGGAGGGAAAGCCTCCCTCCTGGCAGTCATCTGCCAAATACAGCCTTAACAGGACCATTGTAGGTCAGATTGTGAAAGAGGACAACACAATGCATGGGCAAC
The DNA here is from genome assembly GCA_033119425.1 of Bufotes viridis. Taxonomy (NCBI): domain Eukaryota; kingdom Metazoa; phylum Chordata; class Amphibia; order Anura; family Bufonidae; genus Bufotes; species Bufotes viridis. The sequence continues at coordinate 181,370,170 of CM065594.1, read as the reverse complement.
ATCCGTGCAGCTGCCGCAGACGGATGCAGACCCATTCAACTTGAATGGGTCCGTGATCTGTCCACACAGCAACCAAAAAAATAAAAATAGAACAAGTTCTATTTTATTTTTTTGCGGTGCGGAGGCACGGAGAGAAACCCCACGGAAGCACTCCGTAGTGCTTCAATGCCTCCGTTCCACACCGCACCTTCCGGATTGCGGACTCATTCAAGTGAATGGGTCAGCATCCATGATGTGGAGTGTACACGGCCAGTGCCTGTATTCTGCACACAATGTTTGCAGGCCGCAATACGGGCACGGCCGTGCAATGGCCTTAGCCATTTTATCAAGGTGGAGGTCATGATTAAGGACATCTGTGTCCGAAACATGTAGACCCTGGGAGTGAGTGTACCAAACATCAAGCTAAGCTGTTTCTGAATTTTAACGCAACGAAAATAAAGGAAATTTGGCAATCTACATCCGTGGTTTGTGCTGGACTACTTCATCCATTTACAAGGTGACACTGCGCATCAAGAAGCAATTATATCATTAAGGGCTGATGTACAAGAATTTTTTTTCTTCCATTCTGATTTTTTACAGGTCTGTATGCGGAACCATTCATTTCAATAGGGCTTAAAAAAAAAACGGAAATTAGTGCTTGTCCGCTACGCAAAAAAAAAAAATAGAACTTGTCCTACTCCTGTCTCGTTTTGCGGTCAAGGACTGTCATTGTTACAAAAAAAGAAAAAACGGATGCAACACGGACGTCACACTTTTTTGTGTGTGTTTTGCGGACCACAAAAATATACACGGAAGTGTGCCTAAGTGTGAAGACCAGAATCGTGAACGAGTGAATTCTAATTATAGCAAAGTGGAAATCTGCCCCACTACCCAGATACGGCCAGCGTCCCATTACTAAACAGGCAGGGAAATAAAGCCCTTATGTGCATTTACAACTTGACTTAGAAACCTATTAGTGTACAGTCACATCCAGCAACAAATCCTCACCACAAATCCAGGTTATCTGTTTGGCGTTTGCTTGCCTTTGCTTGCAAAGATTTGAATATTGAGATTACTTCTCTAATCTGCCCATAACATCACTGTAGACACAAACAAATGCTGAAAACTCCAGCAGCTGAGACTGAGAAAACCCCAAGCAAATCACTAAAGCATCTGGAGATCTAGATCAGCAACATAGTCTAAAAATCCAATTATAAGAGAAATATATTAGAGAACTCCATTCACATTGGGACCTGCAACTTGATGCAATTATCATCAAGAACACTGCTCCACTTTTTTCTTATTAATTACTCATTATACAGCATCTACACATTTTGCTGAACTTTTCATTGAATAATTTGTCCGCAATACCAGCATCAGTAGAACTTTATAGAGGGGCATGCCCTGTCCAAATCCCATCAGGGCATACGGATGTCATACATGGGGGTCCCCCACTCAGGACCTCCTCTATGAGCCAGAGTGGCTCCTGTTCTGGTGGACCCAAGTCTTCAATGTATTATACTTAGTCATTCAACTGAATGTAGTACTTAAGAGTGACCAGAACCTGGAGGCCCCGTGGTAGCCAGTCTCTGAGATGAGCTGTATATGATGAGACAACCCATTTAAACCATAATATACAGCAACAATTTTCTACAGCTCCGTAGCATGGAGCCATAGGGACTATATACCACCACACAGGCTTGGTGCACCCAACTGTATAGCAGTTCCATAACAGGGAACCCACAGGACTACATTAAAGCTCCAAATTCTTCCAATTTCATACACAAACCTTCCATGCCAATGCAATAGAAAATAAACTACCAGCTCCACTGGATGCCTTAAAGGGGTTGTCCGGGTTAAGAGATGAACCTGGACATACCCATAATTTTACACAGGCAGCACCCCTGATGTTAGATCGCGCAGGGCAAGGGTCTTTTGTTAACAATAACACACTGCCAGGCGGAAGCTTCCTCCCGGCAGTGTGTTTAGTGACGTCACCGGCTCTGATGGGCGTACTTTAGCGCTGCCCTAGCCGTTTTACAGGCTAGGTCCGTGCTAAAGCCCGCCCATCAGTGCCCGTGACGTCACCGGACTTCCTGGCAGCCCTATGGAAGGCCCGGTTCGTCACCGAAGCTCCGGAAAATGCCTTTGCCCTGAGTGATATAGCGCAGGGCAAAGGAGAGCATCGGAGCATGAACTGCACCGATGCTCAAATCAGGGGGGCTGCCTGGGTGAAAATGGAGGTATGTCCGGGTTCAGCTCTGAGCTCGGACAACCCTTTAAATATGGATGCAGCATGGAATGACAGCACACATAGTTCCTGCATAGATCCTGCAAGGGGGTTCATGTACACCCTATTGTGAGGTCTAAAGCTGAGGAGAAGCAGGAGATAAACTGGAAATTTAGATTGCCACCATACACATCAGATGGTACAACAATCTGCCGAAAAATGTGTAGAGCCAACTTTAGGTTCAATTAATAATCTGACGGGTTTGGTGTAAGCAGCTACAACGGTCTCTAAGCAGACAGGAGGGCTGGGGTAACCTTCCTCGGGCCGCGCTTTCTCAGATGACGTATTTTGGTGTAATCAATAGAGATGAAATCCATTTGCACAAATCAGTCATCAGACTTTAATCGAGAGCTAATAAATTTGACCAAAATCAAAAGTGCCCAATTGCCCTGAAAAGCTGGGTACTCTGAGGTCTCCTAGGACTGTTCTCAACCCCTTTAATACTCTTTAAAATCAAGACAGCATTATATTATATCAAAGTGACAATGACATTGGTATGGGAAACGCGTCATAGCAGGTAGTAACAAAAAATAATAAAATAATCACTTTTTGGTGGCAGAGGTCTTCTTAGTCTTCTGACCTGTAAAATGGTGGCTGTGGTTTTGAGCGATTCATTCAATACAAATCACAAAAGCTTAGATTCTCTATAATCCAAATTTTAAGGGAAATTCATAAGAAATTTGATTTGTCCACTATTTCAGTTGTGATTATGGATTAGCCTACGTGCACACGGCAGTGTTTTTTTGTGGCCTCCGTCCGTTTTTTTTTTTTTGTGGATCCGATGGTTTACCATTAATTTCTATGGATCCATTGAAAATGCGGATGCCTCTTCCGTTGCCTGTCCGCGTCCACTGTCCACATTTCACGTCCGCAAAAAAAAATATGGCATGTCCTATTCTTGTCCGCAAAAACGGTTTGCAGACCCATGGAAGTCAATGGGTCCACAAAAAATGCGGATGACCAACGGAAGCCATCCGTTTGTCATCCGCGGATCCGCAAAAAAAACGGAAGACACACGGAAACACAACCTACAAGATTCGCGGACACACGCAACGGATGTAGATGTGAAAAAAAAGGAAGACGGATCCGCAATTTGCGGACAGCAAAAAACAACTGTCGTGTGCATGTAGCCTTATCCAAATAGAAGTATAGCTTTAAAATCTGAAAACCCTTCAACTCACTTACCTCACTGTTCTTTGTGGAGTTTGCAAATACGGAAAACACTTTTAAATGTACTTATTTATGAGGGAAAAAATGATCCAGCACTTAATGGGAAAGCTATTAAAGCGCTATTAAATCATGAGGAGACATTGTGAAGTGACAGCCCTGACTTAGAGAGGGTAACCTGGCTGATATCCCAGTGTACGCTCCATATGACATCAAGTCACTTCACACTCAAACCACAACCAACCCAAAGTCAGGCTGGGTTCCGGTAAATCGCTTTAAAAATACAGAATTCATCTAGATTACCGATATTCTGAAGCAACTGCTCTTCTGGACGTCAACTAACCGGTGACTCATAATAATGATTCCTCTGATCATGCTGAAATTGGGGATTCTCTTTTTTCGGATTTTAAAGCCGTGTAGATACACTCTTATTAATAGTTATTGGGGAGGGGGTTCTCAAGCCCTACACTCTGGCTTCAAATAGTCACAAAATAGGGGTTTGTGATTATTTGTGCAAAAATGTTGTAAAATTTAGCATTATTAGACTGGGTTCAGATCGGCCTTGTGAACTCTGATCCAGTCACTGCAACCGATATATATGCGGGCTTTCTGCCGGACCAAAAAAAAATAAAAATACCACAAGCAGCATTTTTTTTGTATAGCGGAAAGTCGGCATAAGTGCCAGAAAGCAGCCGGATCCCATTACTGTGAATGGGGACCCGGTGGCGCACAGTGGTATCTGGCTATGCCCAGACAGATTCATTGCTTGCTGGCAGCAGATCCTAGATAACACAGGACGATCTGGCAAAAGATGATTTTATGTCCCACTTAAAAGATGCAACCCCCCAATAAATGAGTGTTTGCAGTGGCAGCAATTAATGGGAACGAGCATTCATACGAAAGCTCATCCCTGATGATTGCTCATGTAAAAGTGCCTTTATAGTCTGTAAGTTATAATATTACATAGCACACGGTCGCCGTTTTATAGGTAAACACGGCAAAAATATGCATGGAGTATGCCACAGGCGAAAAACAGATAGCAGTTACATGACAAAGATTATACCGACCAAAAAGGCGATCACCCAACCACTGTGCATCTCGCCAATGACCTAGAACAGAAGCAAATGCGTGCACTGGGTGTGTGGTCACCATCCCGGACGGTATAATCTTACTGTCATGCAGCGGCTGTACCTACCTATCATTTTTCTTTATGTGCATGCACTTGTAGTGGCGTTTACCCATGTATTAGACTGTAAGAGAGTGGCTATGCAAGCTTACAACTTACCAGACTAAACGGTGACCGTCTCATTGCATACGGCACTTTTACCTCCTAATTTGTATTATTTCAGTGGATGTAGGTTGTTGTAGTAAGGCTGCATCCATATATGTGCTTGTAATTCCAGTATTCTGTTCTGGCAAAAGTAACAGTTGCTGGATCTGGAATATGCTAGACACCGCCGATGCCCGATGGATCCCAATCACTCTAGTGGCATTAGAGGCAGAGCTTGTTAAGAGCTCATTTGCATCCCTTTCATCCTATTCACTGTAATGGTATACACCGGAAATGGCCATTCCGGTATTCTTTTCTTGTACCAGAATTACAAGCTGATGAAGCCGTAGTCTGCATCTTGATAGGTACAGAGTACTGTGAATTACACACAACAGATAGCACGCTATAGGTCTAGCCTATGCGGCATGCAGAGGCATTTCATCTGGCAGAATGCCGGTACTGATGCTGGAAATCCGGTGGACCCCATTAGGGTACTTTCACACTTGCGTTTTTCTTTTCTGGCATTGAGTTCCATCAAAGGGGCTCAATACCGGAAAAGAACTGATCAATTATATGCATTCTGAATGGAGAGAAATCAGTTGTCTTCAGTTCAGTCACTGAACAGCGTTTTGGACAGCATGCTGCGGTATTATCTCCGTCCAAAATGCCGGATCAGTTGCCGGAATGCCAAATCTGGCATTAATTTACATTTAAATGTATTAGTGCCGGTCAGCGCATGCGCAAACCTTTAAAACTGTAAAAAAAATTACAAGACGGATCCGTCTATGCGCATGACAAGCGGAGAGACAGATCCCTTCTTGCAATGCATTTGTGAGACAGATCCGCATTCAGTTTACATATAGATCGACGGATCCGGCAGGCAGTTCCGACGATGGAACTGCTTGCCGGATCACTCTGCCGCAAGTGTGAAAGTACCCTTATAGTGAATGAGCTATAGGATTACTGGAAATATTATGCACAATGTAAAGATGTAATAAATGAGGTGCACGACAAAATACATTCCCTTCCATTAGAAGCACATATGGCATATACTGCAATCCATACACTGGACTATTGCGGTATTCTGCCCTCGCTGTAAGGCGGCATGAAGCCAGGAGGCAGACTTTGCTGTCTCTCGGATGCCTTCTACAACTATAAATAGATATTTTGACAGATTAAGACAGATCTGTGAATAGAATTTATACACTTCATTGATACTGTTGATAAATGAATAGATGCTGCGCTGAGAAATAATAAAGGAGCTTCTGTACTGGAAGACAGAAAACGCAGTAAAGAGACTCGAAAAATCAATTTTGCTGGCTCTATTATCGGATCTCAACTCCCCACAGGTGAGCCAGATCACGTATTAATGGGCACACTTGTGAATGCTCACATTAGGATACTCGCTAAAGTGCTGCCCTAATGCAAAGAACATAAAGCACAATTCGGTGTCATTTACCGTCATTATTATAGGGTCATTTGAGCCGATTTTGCAGCATGGCTGTGAGACATCAGAAAACAAACAACTGTTAGGTCCAGATTTCCTAATGGGTCTGCGCCAAAAACCTGTCTAAAAAGTGGTGCAAATTGGCCCATCTAGGGTTTTTACAGCTTTTTTCAACATTGTTCAGGTTATGAAATTTCTGGTAAAAGGTGAATTGCATTATGGATTCTATTACCACGGACCATAACGCAATTCTATGCATAACGGAAGCGGGACGGATCCGTTTTGCAGCCCATAGCCTTCTATTATGACAGAATGAATAAAGGAATGTCTCTACAGGCATTCCGTCATAGAATTGCGCGGAATCCATAACGCAATTCACCTTTTACCAGTAAACGAAGCATGAATGAATTTCAAAATATGAAATTCGCTCATCTCAAGTGGCTGGCCACATGGGCCAAGGCCCCTCCACGGCAATCAATGGTCACATGATTTTGCGGTAAAATTGTGCAGCCAGTGGCTGCCACAGGTGTGCAGGGCTTGAACTCTTAAAGTAAAAGTCACATTTGAATATTTGGGTCTGACCATTGAACTGAAGATTTGGTAAGGCACAGTGGCGGCCGAAAACCACGTCCACATGAGGTAGGTGTGGTTTTGAAATCAATACTTAAATGACTGCTTATCAGTTCCGACTAGGGCTACACGATATGGGAATTTTGTGCGATTGCGATTAGGGCCCTAAAAATTGCGATAACGATATGCGAAGCAATATTTTAAGGGAATTGTGCTAGAGGTCTATCTGCTTGGATTTTCAAGGTAAAAGCACAAACAAATGACTGACAATGTGAAATGTAGTTATGCTGAACTCAAGAACTGAAATGCGCAGTGTTTTTCAAAATAAAATACATATTTGCATTACTGCAAAAGTCCAAAATACAAAACTTGCACTAGCGCTGCACAGAACAGATAAATAAAATAGATATAAGAACATGTGTTCATTAAAATAACGACTTTCCACCAGCCCCTCCTCCCTCCCAGCACTGTAACTGATGTATCGCTGGCCGCGCTGTGCAGCATAGCGGCCGGAGATACAGTGTCAGTGTCAGGTAGAAAGTCAACCATCGCTTTATAAGACGCACTACCATTCCCACCCGACTTTTGGGGGGGGGGGGGAAAGTGTGTCTTATAAAGCGAAAAATACGGTAATATAATTGCAGCATTTTTGGGTTGGCAAATTGCGATATGGCGATTAATTGCGATTGCTTTCGCAATATATTGTGCCTAGTTCCGACTTCCCGGTGAATGTGGCCACGGTTTTTGGCTGTATGCAGCAGCCATTATGTTTACCTGTACCATAAGGGAAGTATGTCTGGGCCATGACCAACTATGAAACCAATACTTCAAATAAATGCAACGCCGCAATAGCAAAGAAGGCTTATTGCAAAAATATATGGACTTTCCATGCGACTGATGATAACAAATGTGTATTCCATACTTAAGTTGGTAGCAAATAGTATAGTCTGGAAAGTTCATATAGTAAAATAAGAATATTCCAGGAACATGTCACGCCTGTATGCACGTCTCAATTCCAAAGGGTGCTGTTACAGTAACTGCATGTCCATTTAGCCATCTGTATAAATTCCTAATGTAAATTAATGGATACATAAAGACCTTTGGCCCTAGATACTTTAATAATTAAACCCGCAATTATGAAGAGATGGTCACAAACCAACAAAACAAATAACCTAAGTAGAACTGAATATCCAATATTATTGACGGATTCTTTACTAATAAAGAATTATGTAATAGCGCTATGTCTGGTTCTATCTTTACAGGTCACTAACTCTTTCCGTGGTACTTGAAATCTTCATTGAGATGGAACACAAACGGTGATAAACAGCAATTATTGATTAACAGAAAAAGGCTTCCTATAACCGGCAGTCTTATGAAGAACAGATTTACACAGAATGGAGTACAAACCTCGTCCATGGCCTGTAAGCTCCATGTCAGCACACATTCATTCTCAAACAAACTCTCATACTCATAACAAATTACCTATCATCCATGAATCGATGGAGCAAAACCTGAGATGTCAAAAGGCAACCCTTCTTCTACCACCAAGAGGTTTGTCTAAATTATGTTTCCATCATAGACAGTCCCTTCGAGGAGCATTTAAAAATCTACATATTCAACCAATTATTAACATTTGTTTTAAAATTAAATACCGGTATACTCACCTCTTATGAACTGAACAAAAACTGTGGTTTATCAAGGGCCACAACCAGACCTAGCAGAGAAAGTGATTTCACTGAAGTGTCAGTACGCCAGATTAGCAGGAACAAGGACAGCAAAAGAGACTCTTAGGCCCCAGGAACCCACCAAAGAGCACCTTGGATCTCAGCATCTGAGACTTTCATGGTCCAGACCATTCTAGAACCTTGAAGTAGGAGGTTGAACATTCAACAGAACCTGAACCACTAGGTTATAGTTAGAGCTAGAGTACAATGTTGAGTTTTGTGAGTATTGAGTTCGAGTTTTGGTGAGACACCTCCTTCAGGTACTAAGTTATAGGAGATGCAGGGGCTGTTGTACTCTACACCCCTGGGGTTGAGGCGTCCAATGGTCCCTCCACCAACATTATAAAAGGCATTTCAAAATTGGGTCCCCAGATCTCAAATCACACGTACAGTCAAAATGCACCCCTTTGGCATGTGACTTTACCAACTTATACATGAAATTCTATTTTTTCACACCAATTAACCCCTATGAAGTACACATAGAATAAAAGCAATGATGATGGCCTATATCAGGCATCCTCAAACTGCGGCCCTCCAGCTGTTGTAAAACTACAACTCCCACAATGCCCTGCTGTAGGCTGATACCTGTAGGCTGTTCGGGCATGCTGGGAGTTGTAGTTTTGCAACAGCTGGAGGGCCGCAGTTTGAGGATGCCTGGCCTATATGGTAAGACAACACGAAACTTCAGCTTATTAATGGAGTGTGCAGGGAGAACGTTTTCTTTGATATTTATGACTAGTCTATTACAGATCCCTTTGGAATAATATCTTCCTTTGTTTTGTAGAAAGTCATAAATCAAAATATTATATTGTACACACTATTATTAAGGAGCTGAGTAATCTCACTCCAGTTGCTTAGGAAATTTACTAGTTTAATCACTAAAAGTCAGTCGCTTTTCTCTTCCCCCAAATATCAACCTAATACAGAGCTAAAAGAAGTATGTATACTGTTTCCACTGCTTCTGTGCTGGATGAAGGACAGGCTGCAGGCAGTACAAGTACAGTATGACCATAAGGGGCAGATAGTCCATGGATTGTCTGCTGCAGAAAGAAGTATGTATACTGTTTCCACTGCTTCTGTGCTGGATGAAGGACAGGCTGCAGGCAGTCCAAGCACAGTATGACCACAAGGGGCAGATAGTCCATGGATTGTCTGCTGCAGAAAGAAGTATGTATACTGTTTCCACTGCTTCTGTGCTGGATCAAGGACAGGCTGCAGGCAGTCCAAGCACAGTATGACCACAAGGGGCAGATAGTCCATGGATTGTCCGCTGCAGAAAGAAGTATGTATACTGTTTCCACTGCTTCTGTGCTGGATCAAGGACAGGCTGCAGGCAGTCCAAGCACAGTATGACCACAAGGGGCAGATAGTCCATGGATTGTCTGCTGCAGAAAGATGTATGTATACTGTTTCCACTGCTTCTGTGCTGGATGAAGGACAGGCTGCAGGCAGTCCAAGTACAGTATGACCACAAGGGGCAGATAGTCCATGGATTGTCTGCTGCAGAAAGAAGTATGTATACTGTTTCCACTGCTTCTGTGCTGGATCAAGGACAGGCTGCAGGCAGTCCAAGTACAGTATGACCACAAGGGGCAGATAGTCCATGGATTGTCTGCTGCAGAAAGAAGTATGTATACCGTTTCCACCGCTTCTGTGCTGGATGAAGGACAGGCTGCAGACAGTCCAAGTACAGTATGACCATAAGGGGCAGATAGTCCATGGATTGTCTGCTGCAGAAAGAAGTATGTATACCGTTTCCACCGCTTCTGTGCTGGATGAAGGACAGGCTGCAGGCAGTCCAAGTACAGTATGACCACAAGGGGCAGATAGTCCATGGATTGTCCGCTGCAGAATTGTGTGCAGAAAATCTGCAGCGTAATACAACAGTAAAGTGGAAGTAAAAAATCTCATCCAATCGATTTGGAAATTTTCTGCAAGAAAATCTGCAACATATATGTCTCATTTGGGGGTAACTTTAGGCTACCTGCACATGGGTGCAGGTTTACAAACAGAAAATCCATCAGAGTTACTGCACCAAAAACTTGCTTGTGTTACTTGTGTATTGTATGGATTGGATGAAGTTCTGACACAGATCTCTCCCTAGCATTAAAAAGGATGAAATCTGCACAAAAGAACTGCAGAAAGAATTGACATATTGTGGATTTTAAAATCCACATGGCAGGTCAATCTCCACACGGAACGAAGAAGCAAAGTGTACAGGAGAATCCGCGTAGCAAAAACGTATAATCCACAATATACAGCCTCATCGGCAAACGGATTTGGATTTTGTTTTTAATGCACTTATATAGCACTACTAAATTCCGCAGCGCTTTACAGACATTAGCGTCAAGCTGTCCCCACTGGCGTTCACAATCTAAGTTCCCTGTCAGTATGACTTTAAAGTGTGAGAGGAAACCGGAGGAAACCCACGCAAACACGGGGAGAACATACAAACTCTTGGTGGGATTTGAACCTAGGACCCCAGCACTGCATGGCCCCAGTGCTAACCACTGAGCCACCGTGCTGCTGATTTTAGCAAGTTGCAGGATCTGAATTATTATTATATAAAAAAAAACTGATATTTCAAAAAAGGCAGCCCTAATCTGTGAAGTCACCATAAGGATTACAAACCTAGTAGAATTTTGCCTGATCGCCACAGTAAAACAAGTGGGCAAATAAAAGTAGGTATATTGTTGTTGTTAATAATAAAAACCATCCTGATGCTGCATAAACACTCAAAATCAAGCATGTAATATGATAAAAATAACAACGCCGCATATTAAAAAATATACTTCCATAAGCACCTGTAAGCCATACCGCTGATCGTCCGGGAAACAACTGCCCTGAAATTGCTTTTGAAATGTTCAGTCCTATACCCATTGGTGCCTGGCTAATAGCAAAATTCAGCACATAATACCGAAATGAGCTGTTTACGACATGACACTTGTGTTACAACACACTCAAATCCCCCACTTCTAGTTTACCTGAATATCCCAGTCCAATAACGCGTCTTATAGCAACCACCTCATTAGCACTTTCTCAATTATCATTACAGTATAGAACGGTTATAGCTCTGAGATTGTTATGGTGTTTGCGGTATTATAGGAAATATATTTCGGAAATGTATTATCGGACTCCCAAATGCAGCAGTTAAATGAAAGGTGATAGGAAACCAAAGTAAATAAAATGCCTATCGGAGGTCAGCTCCCACACACAAGATTATCCTGCCTACAAGTCAGAGCTTTTCTAACTAATTACAACTTTAAATACCTTTCCGCCAGCCAGTGGTTATATATGTGCTGACACAAGGATTCACTTATCTCAAGAGGAAAACACTTAACATTCATGGGTCCCTTCCACCTAAACGGCACAGGGCTTATTATGTCATAATCTATCCGATGGCTCAAGCCGCATTAGAATGCATTGAATAAACTAGCAGAGCAGGTATCTCGGGGCTTTCTTACTATGGGCAGGCCGCAGGAGACTGGAAATCATATTTACTAATGTGCAGAATACCGCTGTGTATTTACTTTGGGCCATTTAAATTGCCAATTGGTATGTACCTGTTATCATAGCCAAACAGCAGCTCACATCAGCATTTCTAAAGGTTATATATTTCTATATTATATATTTATTTACAGGCCTGTATTCCCAAACTGACCATCATCTGATCCCACCGACACTCGCCATTTATACAACGGCAGTCTGGATTCCGTTAGGGAAAAAGGATCTTAATATCTTGTCTTGCTCTCACTGACGTGGCCACTTGCAAGGAAGGGATTAACCTACTGAGCAGGTGCTGTACGAGCATCAACCATGTAATCCGTCATGAGCTGTCCAATCAATAAAACACATAATCCAGAACAGACACCTTATTATATTTACCGTAGCTAGAACACATCAAGACATATCTGAAAACGGACATGTAACTATGCACAAAACGCCACAATGTATCGAGAGGAGACTGCTTACCATTACCATCACATGCACATTAGCCCATTTCTTTAGGAAGGCCACCATTCTAGAAAATTAGTTCTCACTTTTGTTACTATTAGTATACACATACACTCACATCTATTTACGTTAAAAACGGTTGTCCAGCCTAGGAGCTGACAATCACAGTAGTTGGAACGTGTGCTCCCTTTAGAAAACCCCACTCACCTGTCCACAGTCAAAAGGTTCCAGACCCGATGCCCTATACCTGGCCACTTGCAGGCACAAAATGGCTTGGTCCCATGACCGCTGCGGCCAATCTCTGGTCCCAGCGGTCAAATGGGCTTTAATGCAGTAGTCCAGAAGTGGCAGGACTGTGGACAGGTGTGTGGCCTTTTTTTTTTTTTTTTTTAAGGGCATACCTTTAGACCACTTGGGTTGAGAATCCTAGGCCCTTTAAACAGAATCCTAGGCCCTAAAAACTTATTTTTATATTTTTTATTTTTTAGTTGAATTACTTTTGAATTGAATACAGCCATTTTTTGCAAAAGGCAAAATGTTATAAATTTGTGGGGAAAAAAAAAAAAAAAGAATATAAAGATTTACATTCCTAGCACTTCTTTGTGCTGTAATAAAGATGCACCATATATTAAAATTCCAAGCTCCGGAGTTCAACATGTTTTAAATCAGTGTAGCTTAACGTTTCATTTATCTTTATATTTACCTCCTGCTTTTATATTTTCAGAAGACACCAAAGCTTAAAAGAAACATCTGATCACCATTATTAATGATCACCAAGATGTAAATGCTCCTCCAGCGTCTTAATACACCTATATTCAGTCCAACAAACATCTGGATCTTGGCCGTTTAGTTGCTAATGCCACACATATGGAGGTAAATGTTAGTGAAGGATATCAGCTCCTGTGCGAGGAGGGAGCACTTAATAGACAAAACATCTTGCTGCTTAAAGTCGGTGTATATTACAAGGAAACCTCTTGAGGAGGAAAAGTGATCCTCTTAAAAGCAGTCTAAGTAAAGACAAGAGATTCACCACTGAAGACAGAAGAACTTCAAAAGGCAACAGTAATAGCCAGGTTCAGGTTTATGTCTTGTTCTCCTTTGACCTGAAGTCTTAATGAGCAGCCATGAAAAACAGAGCTTCATGATGGCTTTAATGCCCAATAAAAATCTACAAAAATTTACAACGCTGTCAGAGGAAAAATAAAAGCGACAACGAGTGCAGCCTTTATAGGACGACCTTACATAATCTAGGGAGCTTTGATAGGGTGTCCTCCCTGAAGGCATCTCAATCACTCTATGTACATATAAACATTTACGACTAGTGATATTTGTGAATACGGCCAACCTTCAACTACTTTACGAAGTTCCGTTCATATTGCGTTACATTAGGAAATGCATTCACACATTATTTAAATTTAAGAAGAAGAAAAACGCATTTCTAAGGAAATGTCACAAAAAAAAAAAATGTATCTGCCAGTTAAAACCAGATAGTAGCACATATCCTTTTTTCTAATCTGTTTTGATTTTCTGATTGTAGACTTCTTTATTCTATTTTATGAACATTATTTTGGGGGAGGCCTTCTTGCCTTAACAGCGTTTAGAAAGCATTAAGAAAATTGCTTTACAGCAGCCCCAGGGTCTATAGACAGGAGTTAACTTCTATGGGAGAGTTTTCTAGGCCTGCTCTGTGACCTGTGGAGAGGTCATTGTACAGGGAAAAGCTCAATCACCTACTGTGAATGGTGGATCCTGTCTTCTCGATACACAGAGGTGATATCATTACAGGCAGTGATCTGTAACAGACCAAGAAGTGGCGCCAATTATTAGGCTTAGTGGCCAGTGCGAAAACTGCAGGAATTTTGCTTTTTCATTTTTCACTCCCTTCCTTCCCATAGTCCTAACTTTTTTATTTTTCTGTTCACATACTGTAGCCTTATGAGGGCTTATTTTTTGCGGGACAAGTTGTACTTTCTAATGGCACCATTTATGGTTGCATACCATGTAGCAGGGAAAAAATTCCAAATGGGGTAGAATTGGGGAAAAAAATGCAATTCTGATAAAAGGTTATTTTTATTTTTTTACACTGTACACTATGCGGTAAAATTGACCTGTTATCTTCATTCTCCAGGTCAGTACGGTTGCAACGATACCACACATGTATAATTTTTCTTGCGTTTTAATACTAAAAAAAAAAATGTAAAACTTTGCGGAAAATAACTTTTTTTTATAACCATGTTCTGACCAATTTTAAGTGTGCGCGACTGTTTGATCACTTTTTATTAAAAACATTGGGTAGTTGAAGTGATAAAAAATGGCAAATTGGCTGTTTTTTTTTTTTTGTTTGTTTTTTGCCATTATGCCATTTGTCGATGCCCATGATGTTTATTTATTTTTTTTGTTAAGTATTTTTATTTTAAGGAAAGGGGGGTGATTTGAACTTAACATTTGTAAAAACTTTTAAACTTTTTTTTTTAAGTCACCTTGGGTGACAATAACTGGCAATCATTACATTGCCCATTGTGTTCATTGATGGCTATATAGCCATCATTGAACACTTAATTTAGAAAATAACAATACAATGCTGCCACCTAGTGGCCTGTATTGGTATAGTCCTGAAATAGGCACCGAAGCCTGCTTGAGGCTTCGGGCTATTTCAGAGATGTAACAGGTTCTCCGATCTCAGTCGTGTGACTTCCGCTTCCGGACTGATCAGTTGCCGTGGTCACATTTGACAGCGGCATCTGAAGGGTAAAATGTATGCAATTAGCCTTATGGCTGATCGCATACATGTGCCGTGGGTCTCTGCTATTTAAAATAACAGAAACCCGGCGGCTATGGCGCCCGCTGCACGTGCGAGCGGGCGCCATGTTTAGTGACGGGACTTCCGCGGAGGTCCTTAAGGGGTTAAATATATAGAATACATGGGAAATTAAAAACATCATCAAAAATTCTTTAAAAATATGATTTGAACAGAAAGTCATTTTCTGATGACACATTCCATTTATGATAGCCACACACGTTGGATATTTTTTGTTGATGTAAAGAGTACCAGTTATCTCTATTAACATGATTTAGTAACTAATTGCATTCCCCAAGTAATAACAATTCTGAAGTCTCTTTTCATATAACCATGTTGTATCCTTCCTCTATTATTCCTATTCGTTAGAGGCGTGTCTCTGCACAGTCTGACACTCTCCAATCCTTGCTGCCAGAGTCAAACCGTGCATAGACACTCGATGGACTTTTACTGCAGACAACTTCTAAAAGGAAGAACAGAGGAAGGATACAACATGGTGTTACATGAAAAGAGGCTCCAAGGCAAGTAGTGGGAAGGTGACAGGTTCAATCTTAACTGTTGCCCAAGATCAGGTACCACCAAAAGCAGATGAATACATGTTCAAGAAATATGAAGGAGGACACTGACGCTCTACAGGGTAATATTAGGGTCATACTGAGGGATAAGAGCAGCAATGCTGATAAAATTGTACCGCTGAATTGTGATTTAAGCCTCTCTGAATAGTTTTTTTTTTTTTTTGCTGGAAAATTCCCCAAAGGAGGGTCAGGACTTCAAAGATATGCATTTCCTTTCAATTTTATTTTAACTATTCTAATAGCATCAAACCTGCCTATTGTTATGGGATTTTGATCAGTGTCCGACTTATACCATGTTATAAAGGACATGAAGTCTTCTACATAAAGTAGACCAGAGAAGAATATATGCCATAAAATTAAAGCAAAGCCACAACGAGACACTGAAATGATGAAACCTTGTTTGTGGAGCATTGTCCCTTTGAAGGACAGCAGAACTAAGCCACTTCAGGTTTAAAAAGAACATTTCTAAAATACATTTTATTTCTTTCTACTTTTTCCTCATCTTTTCACTGTTTTGCTTCTCGCATGATATTAGCTCATAGTTCAGAGATGGAATTTTACCCTTAGGTGTGCTTAGCGTAATACAGTTTTTGAAGCACAGAAAATATAAACTAATTATAAATGACTCTTTAGGGGCACATTGGAGTGCAAACTCCCAGCAATAATGCAGTACAGTCAAATTGCACAGGTTGTCAATGTGGAGTCCCTAGCAGCATGGTTTGCAAGACGATTCATCGGCTTCCCCGCGTCCAAGCAGACTTCCTTACCCTACTTCTGAAACCTTAATTCACAGAAGCAGATTTCTGGGTTGACAGGTGATTTGAATTGTCTGTTAATTCTAAAGGAAGTAGATTAATCTCCGAGTGCCCCCCATGGGGATATTCAGGCTTCAGAGAATACCGACTTCAACTTCTCGCTAACTGCGCAGACAAAAAAACTAAATTGAACATTCTTTTCTAGAACAAAAGAAAGCTGTGGAAGAAGGCAGACTCCTGCATTCATTCTCTGTGCTATTCCGTCACTGCCCAGGGGGGCAGCTGGAAAATAAGAGAGGTGACATTATCTCCGTGGCCTACAAATCCACTAGCTCATTGCAGAATGATTATTCAATCAAACACTACACAAGAAACCAATTATAAATGGGGCAATCTTTCCAGGACACCCGGAATTATCAAACCTACGTACACAAAGATTAGCAACCAAGGCATTCTGAGCAAGAATTTTTTTTTCATACAGGACTGAATAGAAAGTAGATCAACAAAGCTGGTGACCCATGCTGGATCAAAAGATCTTCACAGGTCTAAGTTAAGTTATAAAAAATAAAAAAAATTGTAAAAATCTAATTCAATCCAGGACAGACAACATATGGGCGATAGAAATGGAAACGCTACCCTTTATGACATGTTCATTATGTGGTCCTTTGTACCCTGGCTTTTTTGATAATGACATCACAAAAAACCTGAAATAAATTTGATGATTAAGTACAATATCTTGATTCGACCAAAACCAAACCAAAACTATATCAAGGTGTGTACGAAAACTACAAAATAAAAACTAAATGTTACCCTGTCTGATTTACTCTATAGGAGCATCTGCTCTTCGTCTTATTCTCCCAGGGCAGACCATGTAGTAAAGGGCTTCCCGATAGCTGCCCTATGTAAATTAGTCAAGTAATGGCAGAACATTGCCTCATGTACACTGCGAGGGCTGGTGTCTCCTGGATGTCGGACCCCCACTGATCAGATTCTGATTATCTAACCAAAGAATGGAGGTTATCGTTAAAAAAAGTTTCAGAAAACTTTTTTAATACTGATGCCATATCCTCAGGAGAGGTCATCGGTATCTGACTGGTGGGTGTCCACCTCACAGTGTCCTTACCTATCCGCTGTTTTAAGAAGCCAGTGACATCATGTTCCTCGGTCACATGGCCTAGGCGCAAGCTCACTCCCATTCAAGTGAATGGTGCTGAGCTACAATACCAAGCATAGCCACGACACAATGGACGGCACTATGCTTGGTGAGCTGCAAGGAGGCCGCAGTGCTGTGGCCTCTTCAAAGAGCGGATTGGCAGGGGTGCCGGAAGTCAGACCCCACAATTACATACTGAGGATGTAAAACACTCAGAACAGCCCTTCAACTCCTACTACTCTGTTGTGAATGTCAAAAACTGGCTTTTTAGAAAAATCACCACTCAGTTCAAAGTGTGTAAAAGTAACAAACTGACCTCATAAGAAATGCAAGATTTCTGCGCCAATAATGCCATGGTCTCCCGCTAGATCTCCTTTATTTGGAAAGAGCATGGACATGTCATGCTAGTCACATGGCAAATGTAGCTAACTGTTAGCCACAACAGGGCATGTCTTGCACGTTGGTGTTACTGCTGTGCCACTGATTTGACACATAAAGGCAGGGCTGTGGAGTCGGAGTCGGAGTCGAGGAGTCGGAGTCGGAGGCAATTTTGGGTACCTGGAGTCGGAGTCGGAGTCGGCAAAAAATGGACCGACTCCGACTCCTACTAGATTTAAATTGGAATAAAAAAAAATTGAAATAAAAAAAAAGCAAGTTTAAATGTCCTAATTCAGATAAAGTTATAATTAATTACTTCTCTACTGTAAGAATAAAGGCCAATGCATGCAGTGCGTCACTTTACCGCTAAACAAAGACGTTAAGTGACCGTGAAGAAGCATGCTTTTCATATGCTTTACTATGCAGTTAAAGGGACACTGACAGGCTGATATATCTGCTGGTATTCATCAGAGGATTAGGAATACAACTAGACGACTGTTACCCCCAGTTGAGGTTTACTTGTGTTTAAAAACGTTTTAATCAATATGCAAATTCTCTACCTTTGTGCCCAAGGGGCAGGCGCACATGTAGAGTACTGGCAGCACTAGACAGGACTAGGTAGGAATTCAGCGCTCGGCTAGCCTGAAAAAACAGGCCAGTGCAGTGAATAATAACGAGGGGAACAGCGCTGGGAAGCTGTACTGGGCGCGGCTGGGCACAAAGCCGCAGGAGACGCTGCCCCATTGGGCACAAGATAGTGAATTTGCATACAGATTAAAATGTTTCTTAAACACAAGTACAGCTTAACTGGGGGTAACATTAGTATAGTTTTATTCCTAATTCTCTGATGAATACCAGTATATATATATCTTTAGCTGGAAAATCAGCCTGTCAGTGTCCCTTTAAGGAGCGGCAATACTTACACTTTCCATCGTCTTGTGGTCTGCTGTTACAGGGAACCCATGGTTATCCTCGCCTCTCACTGATAACTGATTAAGGACTGGAGACACTTGTATAAGTGAAGGGAATGGATAGTCAATAGTTCAAGACTGAAGCTGTAAACCATTTGAAAAACTGCTATCATTCAGCTAAGGCTATAAAACATGTAAACTCAGATTGTTAGCTTAAATTTTAAACATGACTATGGGATTCTACTAGGAAAATCATGTTTTAAAATAAATGCCCCTTCCCCTGCCCCTTCCTGGATCCTCCCACTGCTCTATCTTCAGCAGAAGATTAGCACACAAAGGAGAAGGCAGCAGCTTCTGCTAAACTACCTCTGTGCTAGAGAAGATTAGAAGAACTTGGTGGAACAGCTTCGTATTTGCATATTAAATACAGAGGAGTCGGAGTCGAGGAGTCGGAGTCGGAGTCGGAAGTTTCAAAATCTGAGGAGTCGGAGTCGGAGTCGGAGTCGGACAATTTATCTACCGACTCCACAGCCCTGCGATAAAGGTGTGTGATATTTTTGAGAAGACCCCTTAAAATCTAGTTGGGAGATACAAGCATCCCTATTACACCCACAGTAAGAAAAGTAACGATTGGATATGGAATTAAGAACAAGACTTGTCCTCATACTTTAGATCAAGGGTATAGCAGACCAAGACAATAAAGAACCATGAAAAAAGAACAGCAGAGGAACGGCACAGATGTAAGGGAGTTTTGTTGAGACAGCAGCTCCAGCAGGGCACAGCTTACGCTTTAGAGAAAAAAGCCCTGACTCTCACATCTCCTGCAGTTAATGCTCTTTCATTTCCATGAAGCCAGAGGACAGAGCTACTAACATAACTGTGCACAATAAAGTGGCCTCCATAGGACATGCTGCACCTGTGACTATGTAGTGATGAAACCAGCAAATCACTGCTCACATTTATTAAGCTAACGTCTGATATTACACTAAAAATTCCACACTAGGAAATGTAAAATTATTATTGAGATTATAATACTACTATCTCTCGTCTATATTATCTTATTTCATATACAGAACCATCTGTAAGCCATTATGTAGTATATGAATAAAAAGGCGCCCTGACAAGTTCTAGAATACCGCGACCAATAAAAGTAAGACAGTAAAAGGTGTCTGGGTTACACATACAGGTGAAACTCGAAAAATTAGAATATCGTGCAAAAGTTCATTTATTTCAGTAGTGCAACTTAAAAGGTTGAAAGATATTTCAAGCCTTTAATTTTGGCTTACAGCTTATGAAAACCCTGAATTCACAATCTCAGAAAATTAGAATATTGTGAAAAGGTTCAACATTCTAGGCTCTAAGTGTCATCACACTCTCGTCAGCTAATTAATCCATACCCCCTGCAAAGGGTTCCTCAGCCTTTAAATTGTCTCTGTCTGATTCAGTAGAAATCACAATCATGGGAAAGACTGCTGACCTGACAGTTGTGCAGAAAACCATCACTGACACCCTCCATAAGGAGGGAAAGCCTCAAAAAGTAATTGCAAAAGAAGTTGGATGTTCCCAAAGTGCTGCATCAAAGCACATTCATAGAAAGTTATGTCGAAGGGACAAGTGTGGAAGAAAAAGGTGTATAAGCAGCAGGGATGACCATAGCCTAGAGAGGGTTGTCAGGAAAAGGCCATTCAAAAGTGTTGGGGACTTTCACAAGGAGTGGACTGAGGCTGGAGTTAGTGCATAAAGAGCCACCACACACAGACGGATCCTGGACATGGGCTTCAAATGTCGTATTCTTCTTGTCAAGCCTCTCCTGAACAACAAACATCAGAAGCGTCTTACCTGGGCTAAAAGAAAAAAGAACTGGTCTGTAGCTTAGTGGTCCAAAGTCATCTTTTCTGATGATAGCAACTTTTGCATCTCATTTGGAAACCAAGGACCCAGAGTCTGGAGGAAGAATGGAGAGGCACAGAATCCAAGATGCTTGAAGTCCAGTGTGAAGTTTCCACAGTCTGGATGACTTGGGGAGCCATGTCATCTGCTGGTGTTGGTCCACCGTGCTTCATTAAGTGCAGAGTCAACGCAGCCGTCTACCAGGAGATTTTGGAGCACTTCATGCTTCTTTCCGCAGACGAGCTTTATGGAGCTTTAGTGACTTCATTTTCCAGCAGGACTTGGCACCTGCCCACACTGCCAAAAGTACCAAAACCTGGTTCAATGATCATGGGATTACAGTGCTTGATTGGCCAGCAAACTCGGCCGACCTGAACCCCATAGAGAATCTATGGGGCATAGCCAAGAGAAAGATGGGAGACCGAACAACGCAGAAGAGCTAAAGGCTGCTATTGAGGCATCCTGGTCTTCCATAAAACATCAGCAGTGCCATAGGCTGATAGCATCCATGCCACGCTGCATTGATGCAGTAATTGATGCAAAAGGGGCCCAAACCAAGTACTGAGTACATATGCATGATTATACTTTTCAGAGGTCCTACATTTTCTATTTAACGTCCTTTTTTATTGATTTAATGTAATATTCTAATTTTCTGAGACTGTGAATTTGGGGTTTTCATAATCTGTAAACTATAATCATCCAAATTATAACATATAAAGGCTTGGAATATCTCACTTTGCATGTAATGAGTCTATCTCATATAATCAGTTTCACCTTTTAAGTGGCATTACTGAAATAAATGAACTTTTGCACGATATTCTAATTTTTCGAGTTTCACCTGTACATGTTAACGATGTCCTACTAGGGAAACCCTGTCAACATAGGGGAACCTTTGCACTGCAATTTGTGCCAAAAATACGCCTAATATAGGCGTATTTCTGTTTAATAAATGACCCCATAGTCCACAAAATATAGACAGACACACTCCGTACCTTGTACAATTTTATATTTTAGAGAACCTGTTTAAAAATGTGGATGAAATATAAAGGCATACTGTGCTGCAAGTGTTTATGAACTAATGGCGGATTTACGTAGTGCAAATGTCGGGCAGATTTTTGGGAATGAATGTTAGTACAAGTGCTCGCTCCGAATAATCAGCCTGTGAAGGGGCCGCAAAACACTCGTTCAAACACCTCAATCATCCTTTCTGGGCAGTAGATTGTGCTGTGTAAACAGTGATCTGCTTACCAGAAAAAGTGAATCTGAATGAGGAGGAGCTATTGCATAAGCAATCACTCAACTCCATAAAATAGAGGCAATTGCTGCATGTAAATGCAGCTCTCACCTCCAATGATGAGCAGGCAGTCATCAGGAAGGAACGTTGTCTGTGAAGGTTCTCATTCATCCAGGTCACGGTATATTAATAGTAATAGAGCAGTTGCTTTCACTTATTACTACTTCTTTACAATAATTGCCTGCTTGGTCGACACAACCCTTTATTTGAGAAGAAAGTTTCTTTCGATTTGTTCTAATCTTGTTTAAATCGACTCTGAACACAAAAAATACCAATACATACTGTGAATATCCTATGAATCAGAAGAATGGATCTGGGAGCCTTAAATGGAAGAGGGATCAGTTTCATGTACCCATCCAATCATTTTGAAAAGAATATTAGGCAGAAGACAAAGAATGTCTTTGACGAGGTCACTAGTAAATCACAAAGCCTAACTGGCAGATTGATTGCTTGTCATGTACAGTAGTTACTACAAAGTTAAAATGTTCTCACTAAAGACGGACATTAGACAATTTCTGCAGGGGGCAAACATTTATTCTGTGTGATATGTTTGGCCAATGCCAATTCAACATTATATTGGGGCGGAAGGTTTGGGCGTGTTGAATTTAAAACAATATAGATAAGCTGCCACTATTGGCAGTGGCTTACTCCCCTTAACCTATTAAGAAGTAGGTATAGCTGAAGGTGAAAGCATATGGCCACCTTAAACAAATTTAAAAATATATCAATACATTAACAGTAAATATTTGTGATCACAAAAAGAAACTGAAAGGGGTTGTCTGATTATTTACTACGGATGACCTATCCTCTGGATAGGTCACCACTATCTGATCGTGGAGGCCTGACTCCTAAGCCAGTGACATTGCGTTCATTGGGTCATATGGCCTAGGCACAGCTCAGTCCCTGACCTACAGTACCAAGCACAGCCACTATACAATGCACGGTGCTGTTCTTGGTAACCGCTACAAGGAGTCCACAGAATTCTCCAAACAACTGATCAGAACAGGTGCCAGAATTCGGACTCCATTGATCACATATTGATGACCTAAATCCTGAGGATAGGTCATCAGTATTAAACAGACAACCCTTTTAAAACTATTTATAGACATTAGAGCCAAGCCAACTGCAGGCAAAATAACATGCATAAAGGCCACCCCCCCCAAGCACTTCAACTGGAAGACGGGAGAACGGCGCTGCCAGACATCTCTCGCGGTTGGCATGTCTCCCTGGAAAACAAAAGGATTAGGAGTTAGGAGCTTCCCATGCACATAACGGTCAGTTGGTCCTGCCTGGGGGACTATGCTATCAGAATTAAAGGCCTTTATCTATGACCTTTTCAAGCAGTGAGCCTTTTAACATCATGTATTCTTTAAACTGATTTATGTATGGAGCTACATAGGACCTGTTACCCACCATAAACCACAGTTTTCTGTTTCAATGAAATTGGCTAGGAACCACACCCCTACCTGATTCATATTAGCCTTTACTGCTCTTCTGCCTGAGAGGTTTCAAGGTACAAGGCTATTTGCAGTTAATGAGGTGAAAGGAGCTAGCTGCCTTGTCCTTAATGTTTTTTCTTGCCATATCAAATGGAAAATGACCACTGTGTCCAATTATCTAGAAGGACTATAAACATCACCCTCAAAAATCAGGATTCCATTAACAGTGAGATCCTCCCTGCTTGCTCATAACTCTTTCGGGATAGCTCATATAACTTTCCAACATCAATTAGAACATAGCTAATCTAATTTAGGAATTTCCTGTCCATGTCCTACCTTACAGAGGTTATTCTAACAAACAATTATGGGACACACTGCACAAAGGGAACTTCCTTCTGGCCAGGATACATTCAATTTGCAAACGGAGTTCATATAGGTGTCCATACACATTAGTCTAAAGTTGATTAAAATGGACGATTTCAACTACAACGAACGTTCATTTGTTGAAAGTTAATGAACAACTTATGATAGACTATTACCGTAATTGACAGCTGGATGAAAGATCTTTTGTTTAAAAGAAAGATCGTTCATGAATGAAAGTCCTTTTTTTGAAAGAACGCTCTCACAAGGATCTTTCATCCATCGCCCTGTTTCACTGCGAGTTTATGGGCAACTTGAACAACTGTAACAGTCAATATGGACTAAAGTAAGCATGGCTCTTTCTGTTAATTGATCGTTCACCAAATGTTTGTTTGTTCAACCGTCAACCAACTTCTACCTAATATGTATGGCCAGCCTAATATGTGCTGTGGTCATGCTAAAGAAAAATACATGCCTAAGTGCACATAAATCTAGGAATGTGTTGGAGCTTCTAATGTATACCTATCTCAGGCAGAAGAATGTCCTAAAAAGAGCATCTCTGATGTATCCAATGTACCCACAAATGATAGAAGACTGACTAGAAATAAGCAGTCCTCGTAGAGTTATAAGGTTTCTGATGCGACTGTGAGCCAGTTTTGTTACAGAAAAACCATGGTCCAATGGACTCATTTACTTTGGCCGTTCTCAAAATCTAATACAAAACTTAGAGACTGACTTTTATATTTTCTTCCTAACTGTAAGGGCTCCCTTGTGCCTAACCAAAGCCGTTTGAATTCATTCACCTTCACTGAATGTCGGAACAATTACTTTACATTAAAGGAATAGTCTCTCCTTCCTCCCAGAGTCAACTCCCGCCAGATTCAGAAAATGATCGTCCTCTCCATAAAGTAATATACTTCATACTTCAGGTTTACATGCACTTCACTGCTATCACTTATTACTGCTGTGAAAAATATACATCAAGGTGTGGAAATACTAAAAGTCATCTACATTATAAATTCAATACAAAAAATAAATAATAAAATTATATATATAGGATTTGAGGGATAGTCCTGTCTCATTTATTATCAATGTCATGTCTCAAGGCCTATTTAAAAGGGTTGAACATTGACTTAAAGGATAGCTGCCTTAAATTACAAATATATATATATATATATATATATATATATACATGTACACACACATTTTTTGTTAAATGAATCCTGTATGATTTTCCACCATCACAATTGCCCAAATTGGAGCAAAAGGTAACTGATGAGAATGGATTCTAAAATGAGTAACCTATTTTGAGTGTGATTTGCTTTTATTGGCTTTGTTCGCACTCATGTCTCCTGTCTTTGACGGTGTAGATGTGATTATGAGGTATCAAAGTATAGTAAACATGACTTAGAATTTCTGTGGTCCAAGTTTTTAAAATCACACACCGTAGGAGAAAAGGCTAAAAGGTCATATATTACAAAAATATGCCTCAAAACTAAATTTCTAAAGTTTTCCAACCAATACTCATAGAAAGTACACCATAGTGGATATGGTGAGTAAGATATCCAACAGCTTCTAAGAAAAGGCAACTCAAATGGTATCTTCCAATCCATCATGAGAAACCTAACATTAGCTATTGGTATCGTAATACATGTAACTTAAGAAAGTCAGTGTTAAGGCAAGTACTACTATAACCTGAAGATATAGGTAAAATAGCATTTCCACATTTGAATATATTTCTAATCTGAACTATATGAATGCAAAATATTATATACCATACTTTCTTGTAACCAGCGTCAGCTTTTGCTAATAGAATCTACTGCATTGCTCGGTTAATGTGCCTTTTGTTTCAATTACAAGAATCTCAGTATCTGAATCCCAGCACCCAGCGGTTAGGCAGAGAGTTGAAATGTCCGCTAATAGACATTGTTTTTTACGACCTATCCTGGAAGCATTCCGACGGATTTATGCCCTTTGCATTTTGAAGCTAATGGCTTTATATTTACGATCTGAAAGGGAAGAGATGGAGGCAGACAGCCATGGAGCTGGGCCCATGTTTTCTTGCACCTTCCACTTCAGCCTGGATACAAGAGCACCAGGAAGACATAAAAAGCAATCCTACTCAGTTTTTATTTTAATGCATACCCAAGGAATACATAAAATATTTAGCAGATTTTCATCCCCAATGAAAAACCTTAAGGAGGGTAACATAAAGAAAGCGCATTGCTTCATGGCTACTTGGTCTTGTCGAGGCATCCAAAGAGCTGTGTCGCTTACTCATCACAATTAAAAGCTTAGCTAGCCTCAAGAAGGTTTGCTCTGAGCAGCAGAACTGGCTTTATACAAACTTACTCTAGTTTGCTTTAGCATCTTCATTTATATTAGTAGTATATTTCAACATACACAATTACACATTAGATTAGTGCCAGTCAAACCAACCGGATGACCATCTAACAAACGGAGGTGTCTAGATTTTCCCCCCTGATCTCAGATGTTAGAAGAAAGACGGTTCGAACTGTTGGATTTCAACAAGCCCGAGATAAGTCCCTGTTAGACATGTCTGGCAGCAAGTCCTTCCCTTCTATTGAGAATACATGCATGCTAAATCTACCATGCATTCGTATAAGGGCTTGAGAGGCTAGAGCGTATGGCTAGCCTTTCTGGGCTAACATAAGGCAATTCCAGGACTCAAATAAAATAAAAAATAGTAACAGGCATCACAACTATAATGCAACATTTAGACCATGAAGAGGGCCCTTACAGCTCCAACGTACCGGTTGCAATCATCACTGTTACTCCCTTTGCCACATTCCTGAATACAGCAAGGATTTTCACTAAGAAGGGTGGCCTTTCCCTTGAGGACTACCACTAGCATTTTGTTGAAAATTGTGGAAATAAATGGAGAAAATAACATTAAATGTATTCAGAATTTTTAGACACTTCATTCAGTATATACTATTTTAACTGTTTTAAGGCTTTTCACACAAGCGGATGCTGTGCGGGTAATCCGCTGCGTGTAGGAGAGCCAAGCCCCGGTCCGGACAGCAGAGACACGGAGCATTAACATGATAGATAATGCTCCATGGCTCTATGTGACCTTTTTACTACAAAATCAGCGAGATAAAATTGTTACTGTGATTTTGTAGCAAAAATGTCACAGAGAGGCACAGAGCTTTATCAATCATGTTAATGGTCCGTGTCTCTGCTGTCTGGAATGGAACTTGGCTCTCTTTCATGCAGCAGATTACCCGCAAAGCATCCGCTCGTGTGAAAGAGCCCTTAGAGAGAGTGACAGAGTTACTCAATTCAAATTAAAAAACACACCTCTCATTTTTGGCTGGGGATTCAAGTGGCCAGTTATCTGCCAAAGTCCCCTTAAGCTGGTCATACACTTTAAATAACGATTGGCTGACCACCCAACTCACCCATACACACGCACACTCAATGGGCAGCTTACCTCCCTTCAGAACAGAACTTCTTGGCATTTTGAAATTCGACATGCTTGACTCTTCTTTTCCCCGACAACCCCTTACAAATTAAATGATTGTCCCATGCCACCAAAAATGTCTAAAAAGGCAGATGTGCTCCATTGCGGCCTTTTCCTAGGCCACTGGCGTTACAGTGACTGGCCCAAGTGAAGTTCAGTCCCATTCAACTCAACTGGTGTGGGCTGCAATACCAAGCACCGCACCATACATTGTATAGTGGCTGCAAAGCTGATCGGTGGGGTGCTGCTAGTCGGACCCCCTCTGATCTGATACTGATGAACTTTCCTGAGACTAGGTCATCCAGAAAACCCTTTAACATTGGCTGCAATTCCATCAGATAACATACAGCAGAGTTAGTATACGCATTGCATCTATGCTAACTCATACCTGAGCGACTAACCTGTCTTCTCGTGTAGATCTCCGACCACCAACGTAGAAGTTAATAACTTAGTATGACTTTTATTTGCAAACCCAGAATTAAAACTGTCAGGCCTGTGCAGAGCATTATTTTTTGTGACAGAGTACAATCCCAGTTGATGTCTAGAAAGCTTACAATCTAATCGGATCATTCTGGAACTTGAGGAGGTGGCTTTTCTATTCTCCAATACCTGACTGTTTTTAAAATGCACTTAGCTGTGCACACAGGGAGACGACAAAAAAACAACTGAAATCTAATATCAAGACCCTTTCAGCCATAATAAATGATTAATAATTATGAACAGCGGTAGGTAATACTGCAAATGTGGAATCCAGCTGTAACGTTTCGGATTTTAACTTCATTGATTTCTACTAGCTAGGTCTTACTTTATGAAGACGTATTCGTTTTTGCAGAAGAAAGTAGATCGTTCACCCATTTGAACCATAAGGGACTGTTCATATCATGTCTTTGGTTTCCGTTTAGCATATACCTTGGGAAATGCTCCCAATCTATTGTTAAATGGTGGCTTTGATGGATGCCTACTGTCACCCATCACCCATAGAATATAATGGCATCTGTTTAATAGCTATTGAGATGCTCATGATGTATCTATTAAATGGAGGCCTGTAATGGATACCATCACCCATAGGCTCATGTTAAAAAGCGTATTTTTTACTGGAGTCTACAGGAAGGAATGGAGCAGTCTACTACGCTATTCCATACCTTTCTTTTTTGCAGTACTGATGCGTGAGGCCCCTTTAGGCTGGTCAAGCATAGGTCAGATAATTGGGTAATGTGATTGTTATATGATGTGTGGTCACCAAAATCATTGTTTAATAGTGTCAGATCGTGCCATCTAAACAGCCTCTGCGGCTGGCAAACAACGAGTCTGTATGGTTGCAAGCGATGGTAATAGCGATCGTTCCTCCCCATACTGAGCAGGAGATCGCTGTATGTAAATGCAGTGGCCTCCTTCACCTATATAGCAGTGTAGAGGGGCCTTTTCCGGCCAAAATCTAGCAATGGAAGGCTACAGGCATGTTTAAAGTGTACATCTCGAGCTTTCCCGACATACATGCTAAACAAAAAAATTATGCTAACAGCTAAGTTCTGATTTTACCACAATGCATTAGGCAAGGTCCAAACTACATTTGCCAATTATTCAGTGTGACCTTATGAAAGCTCTGAGATGTATATTTAACGATATATGTACACATTTGACAGCATACTGCGCTGTTTTGTTTGGTAAAATGCTGAATTCCCCGATGGACCTTGTTACAGTTATTGGGGTCTTCTGGGCACTATCCATGTCGGTTATGAAATGGATCTGGTGGTTAAGTTCGATTCTTCTCAGTAATATCACCACAGGTGTGCACAAGTCCAAAGGTGAATTTTTTACAACAAAACCGTGAGAACACATTGGTGGAGATTTACTAACCTCAATGAGACACAATTCTGGCTTTATTTGTACCCAAAAAACTGGCAAACATCCTTTGCACCACAATTATGTGTTTTAGGGCCCATGCCGATGAACATAAGGGCTCCGGGCCCATTGACTTGAATAGGTCTGTTATTCACCAGATACCGCCAAAGACTGGAGGCACGTAAAGGAAGCCCACAGAAGCACTACAAAACGCTTCAGTGGGATTTCAGGTCCATGTTTCTGCACCGCAAAAGATAGGACATGTCTTATCTTTTGTCTTATTTCGAGGATCGCAGACCCATCAAAGTCAATGGGTCGGTATCCGAACCAGGAGCGCACACGGCCGGTGCCTGTGCATTGCTGACCATTATTTGCAGTCCAGACACTGAGCCCTTGCATTTATGGGTATAAACTTTTAGACCAGGGTTTCTCAACTCCGGGTAACGGGACCCACCTACCGGTCAGGATTTGAAAATATCCCACAGAATGAATGCCTGTGGTAAGTCCTGATGCATGGACACTAATTATATCACCTAGTCAACACTAAGGAAATCCTGAAAACATGACCGGTAGGTGGGTCCCGAGGACCGCAGTTGGGAAACCCTGTATTAGACAAACATGTCTAAGTAACCAAATTTATCGTATCATCCTGCGAGAACCACTGATATATTTAGTGCATCAGTTATGCTGTCTATTAGGCAGGATTAGTAAATCTGCCCCATTATGAAATAAATAGGGAGATAATTTATAAAGAAAAATAACATTATGGAATTCCCATGTAATGATACAACAATCCATCTTTGTACAGTGTGTAAAGTTTAACTTTTAATTGTCAAGCTATTGGAAATCTGAGCCTTGACTGGAGTCATGAAGCAATTTCCGGGCTATATGGCAAGATATACATTTTTGATGCGGAGCAGAGCCAAGCTGGTCAGATCGGAAGATCTGAGTATGGGAGCTAACCATCACTTTGCACAGTGCCTTCCTCCTCTTAGAGAAGCCTGAGGCGCTCATACCAGGGCGTCTGCTGATAATCAGGTAGCAGCTCGGAGTCCTAGGCGCCAGACATGGATTCTTATCTGCCTGTCAGGAGGAATGTTGCATCAAAGCAAGAAGCACAACATTTTAGGAGAAAGAGCTCACAATAAACAAAGAGAAATGAAAAGGCACCAAGGGGGAGGAGAAGCTGGAGACACAAGTACATGCTTTCTCCTGGAACACAAGGTTAAAATCACTCTGAACTGAGAAAATAAAGGTTAGGTCTAAATTTGGAAGTCTGAATGATAGGTTAGTGTTCACTTTCAACACACACATTTAAGCGACAAGCTTTGTGGGACAGTTTTTTTAGCTATGCCATTATTGTAGTGTGGATCACGGCCCTCCAAATGGTAAAAACTGGTCTACTACACCAAACATCTACGACGTCATACAACAACAAAACAGAGGGAGAAATATTGAGAGTTACTAAAGGTATTTTCTGAGAAAAGGATATTGATGGCCTAAACGCAGGATAGAATATTCCTATTAAATTGGTGGGGATCTGACCCTTGGCCTACCACCGCAATCAAGTGTTTGACGGGGCTGAAGAACTTATGGCGTACATACGTCCTTCTATTTGCACGGTATACTTAGTAGCGTAGAATATTGGAGCTTCCTCTCATTTAAGTAACTGGCCTAAAGGTGCAGTTCCCAGAACAGCTGCAGCTAAGCATTCCTGCCTACAGGAATCAATGGAACCAATAAAGAGGACATTGAAGATGCTATGGTACTAGAGAAAGCGTAGTGTCCTCTTTCTCGAGTACCACAGCATCTTCAAACAACGAATCGACAAGTGTTCCAAGTGTCAGACCCCCACCAACCTGAGGGATCGGTCATCAATACCGTTTTCTGGAAGAAAAAAAAACTTTAAGCTCCACTCTCAACCACCAGCTCCTAGAAAGGAAAAACAAAATCTACCTCGAGATGTCTCTCAAGTCCTCATTAAGCTGTTACCCAGCTTTCTCAGACTCCTGAACATCATTATAGTTTAACTGTGCAGGTTGTTGGGTAGATCTGCCATTAATGGGGACCTAACCTTTTGATGAAACTACAATCGTGCGGCATCACTTCACAGAGTGCTGTGCACTATCGGGTTTCATTGGCTCTGTTTGGTGGATCCAGCACACACAGCATGGATCCACAGAAAGTAGATGGGATCCTTACCCCATACGTTGGGGAAGCCGAGGAGAGCTGAGAAACGCTGCTGAACAATCGTTATTTCACTAAAACTTTAGATGCCCTTTGACAAAGCTTAAAAAAGCCAGGCAACTGCTGGATTTTGTTTCTAATATATACGGTAGGTCAAAGCTAATAATGTCTGGTATCTACTGGTAGATCCTCCTTGCAGTGCAGCTGAATATTAGCTGCGGTTTTAGTAAGCATCGGTTATGTCCTCTGTGGGGCCATTTCCTTGCATGTTGCCTGTCACCCTGTCTAATGTTTATGCCCCATGAGGGTTTAGATTACAAATGGTTGTATGACATTGAGCAGCCGCTTATCAACCACCAATCCCATTACATAGCCTTCCTTTAAACAAAGGCTACTCTCTTTCTGCACCACTCAACTCATTTTTGGTGTTTATTTTCTGTCCTTCCTTAAAGGGCTGTATGATTATCTCACAGCAAGCAACTGTTTGACTGTGGCTCCATTAGAGAAGTATGATATGACATCCACAAGTAATCAGCAAAATAAACAGAGAAACCACTCAAACATTCGCTAATGTGCTTTTCTGCTGCCACTCTTTTGACCTATAAATGTAGAAATACATAAACTAAAGCTGAGATCAGGATGGGCATTAAAATAAATACCACAGGCACAGCTAAATTGCTGAGTGCTTTCTCCATCCTGTACGGCCAAGACCAGCAGCAATCCTCCGAAACAGCTGCATTTTGAGATTTTGCAGACAAGGAAAAAAAAAAAAAACACTGTAAAACTTTTCAAGTGGAAGAAGCTGATTAAATGAGGTTTGCATGGCTGAGCTCATTGACTAAGAGTACATAAATAAAGGTTAAGAAAAAATGTGTGTAGGATGTGTCTATCATTCTGCTGGTAATGCACAGTCTAGTGCTTATTCAGTTTCTCCACAATATCCCCTGAGGAAGCGTTATCAGTCTCTGCAGTCCCTACGCCACCAGCTTAAATCACATTCAAGCCTGCCATGCCCTCACCAAGGCCTTGACAAGAAAAAAAGAAGAAAAAAAGAACATCCTTCCACCTTCACAAAGACCCAGAATGCCTAAGCCAATGTAAAAAAAGAAAGAATCTTCAAGAACTTAGAAATGTGCAGACATCCAAACACTATGTCAGTTCTTAGATTGTGTAAGGTGGGAATCGCAATAGGATTAGGCCCGATTCAGATGACCGCTCCAATTTATGTATGCAGAAAACGGATGTAGACTATGACAATCTGCGTGGATCCGTTGTTTTTGCATGCCCATATACTTGACTAAGTCTAGGACAGAAAATGGACAAAAATGGTGCCCTCAGCGAGTGTCTCTGCATGGGCCAACGGTGTGAATCGAATCGATGAGGGGAATTCATCATGGGAGTAATATTTGAAGTCAACTTTGCTTGGGTTTGCGTTGGTATACTTTGGATCAAATTTTTCAAACGTTGCTTGGCGTTTGTTGAATTTGGTACATCATTAAAGCTATTTGTGACCAATGTGTAGGTAAGATGACTATATGGCACTTACGGATATAGCTTTTGTTGATATTCTGTGCCGCTTGTGACAATTCCTAAACCATGCCCCCTTGGTGCTGTCCATAAGATGGCCAGACACATCACAGCCTCCTCCATTCAAACACACTGCTTCTGCACTAAAATCCCAACAGTGCAAATGGAGATGACAGGTGCAGTGTATCTGAATGGAGGAGACATCACATGGAAGTGATTTGCCTGGTCACATGACCCTTCATCAGCAGCCATTTTGTGGACAATACAAAAGACTTGGCAACCAAGGAGGCATACCTGATGAAATATAGAAAATGACATAATTTAAACAAAGGCTATATTAGTACTGTTATCCAGACCTCTTACAAACACGTAGGTGAACAGTAACCAGAAAGTGGCCAACCCCTTTAAAGCGAACACTTAGGTCTAGAAATAGTAGTCTAATTTTTCCAAGCGATCCCCTTACTGAAGTGAGTCTGCGACTTTTTTGCAACATTTTGCAAAAAGTTGCATTTATAAATCTGAAATGAAACCAATTACTGTAAGTAATTTAACCACTACCACTTTCCTACCTGCTTCTCTAAACGGGAGTGAGTGGTGTAAAAAACGCAAAGACATTTTGTGACTTTTTTTAGGCAAAATTCAAGCATGATCAAGTCTAGTTAGTCGCTCCCTGTGCTGTCCGTGTACAGTCCATTGCACATATGAACAGCACACAGTTCTGAACCTATACAATAGATTCCTAGTCAGTCCTACAATTAGACCATCTTCAGATGAAGAAAATAATTGAACGGTAAAAAGGTCACCTTCAAGTAAAACACTATGTAAGCTGGCCCTTCTGGTGGTTCCTAGAGGTGCATGGCCAAGATTGCAAGTTTCAAGTGCTCCTCAAATACAGTTAACCAAACCAAGTTTATCATGGCTTAGCTGTTGGTAAGGGGTCTATGACCAGTAATGAAGGGAGCCCCAGTCAACTTTCAGTCTGCCT
This sequence comes from Bufotes viridis, assembly GCA_033119425.1. Lineage (NCBI taxonomy): Eukaryota > Metazoa > Chordata > Amphibia > Anura > Bufonidae > Bufotes > Bufotes viridis. Next base: position 181,336,189 of record CM065594.1, on the reverse strand, counting down.
ATTTGTCTAAGACTGGGATCAGCAATGTGTTGAGTGAACTTGTTTTTTTAAGTTCTCCGACCAAAGTTCGGGTTATCAAAGAATCCTGTTATGGATTTCTAATTCCGTTATGGTGGAATCCATAACGGGATTCTTCGATAACCCGAACTTTGGACGCAGAACTTAAAACACAAGTTCGCTCAACACTAATCAGCAACCTTCGGCACTCCAGCTGCTGTGAAACTACAACTCTCAGCATTGGACGTTCTTACTTCCTGTAAAGCGAGTGGAGCATTGTAGGAGTTGTAGTTTTAGAGCAGCTGGAGTGCCAAAGGTTGCTGAGCCCTGGTCTAGGATATGATACAGATTTAAACTCCAATATTAAACCCCTTTTTAGATTGCCAGATCATCTGCACTGACTAAAAAGACAGAAAAGACTTACCTGTCATTCAGGTTCCAGAACAGAGCCCCTTTCATATCCGGTTCACGCCAAAGTGTTACATGCTGTCTAAATATACATTACCACTGCTGGCCAATCAATGGCCTTAGCAGCGGCAGTAGTCAAGTGCCATGCCTGCACACGTCACCACTGAGGCCACTGACTGGTCATTAGCAATGACGTGCATTTAGATGGCACATCACACTTCTGGTCCAGTAGTTACCAGAATGGGAGAAGAAGGGAGACTGGTGCTGGAACCAAAGTGACAGGTGAGTCTTTTTTTTTTTTTATCCCCCGCGTTCCTTGTCTCAGAAAGTTCCTTTAAAGGAGTTTACTCATCACAAAGAGCCACTTTCAAAAAGGAACGGATATGACATTTACAAACACATTTCGGTTCTCTGGAGGCCAACAGAAGGGATCAAGTGGTAATAGAAGGACAAATATCTTAAAATGATCTTTAATCTAAGCAAATTCAATTTTGTGGTTTGGAAGTTTACCAATATACGTAAAGTAAAGATCCAGACAGAAAATCATTTTTTTTTTCTCATGTAAAAGAAAGCTGAAACTAACGCGTAGCCTGAGGCTCCACAAGTTGTGTTCTCCAGAGCAAGCAGCAGGCAAAGCTTTCATTGTATCAGTAATTAACACTTAGCTCAAGTTACCAGGGAGAAATCTTGCTTAAGAGCTGAACTTGGTGAAGCATAAGTATTTCTTTTGGCTAAAGCTTCAGCACGGGTCTAAGCAGAAAGCCATCACATATCGCTCTAAGGCTGGGTTCACACGTGACTGGATAGTTTTTCGTCCGGCTGCATTGTAAAGTACCAGCAAGGTGGACGAGATTGTAGGAAATCTCATCTTCACACTGCGTACAAAAAACGCAGCAAAAATTGACCTGCAGTGCGGATTTGAAATCTGCAGTATGTCAAATTACGTTGAGGTTGTCCCCAGCGGATTTCATCCTTTGCAAAAAAAAAAAGGGTGAAGTCTACTGGTTTTCCTGCTGCAAAAGCTGCATGTAATACACATGGTTTTCATCACCGCAGACCTTTCTGATTATATATATATTTATAATAAGAAACCTATACAAGACACAAAAAACACACACACCAACTAATGTGGGGGTGGTTATCCAGACAGGAGAGGGAACCTACAAATGTTCTATTTTCCATGCACCATGTCTGGAAAGCTTACAAAGGCCATGACTAACCACAGCAATCAGATCTGTCCATTCACATTAGAGGGGATCAAAAAAAGTTGATTTTTTTCGCATTAACATTGGGCACCACCATGATAAGGTACCTTGTGAGTCTGGGTTAACGGAGGGGGTCACATATACCTCTCAACAGTGCTGATGAATTTAGAAAACAATTCAGAAGTTATGTTTTTGACGTTTTCGTTCGTGATCATTGCCCAGATGCATTTACATGCAGCAATCGTCTCATCTGTATGGGGATGAATGATCACTACTGTGGTCGTTTGTCCCCATACACTTATGTCGGCAATGTGCTGCCAACAAATGATGATTTTTCTATACGCCAATCTTGATAAATCATCTTTATGTGTTTTTGATACTAGACAATTTTGAAAAATGTCCAGAAATGAGGCTTGGCTAGGCCGCGTTCATATCATGTTTTTGTCCCACATTTAACATATACACTTGAAACATACATTAAAACGGATGCCTCAGACAGGTGCCATGTAGTGCCATCTGTAATCAGGGATTAGCGAATAGACTTTGGATGAAACATCGGAAGTCGATTCGCATAAGACTTCTTTCCAATACTGTACTGAGCAGGAGCTCCGTACAATATTAGAATGTAATGGCTCCGATGTGCCGAAGTTATTGCTTCGTGAAGTCTCGCAAGATTTTGCGCAATAACTTCATAAATTAATTTGTTCTGTAAAAAAAAACATTTCCCCAACTCGGGTTAAGTTCCAAGATACCACTTGGAACCGAAGAGAGTTCGGGAAATGTTTTTTTACAGTACAAATTAATTTATGAAGTTATTACGTGAAGTCTCGCGAGATTTCGCGAAGCAATAACTTCGTCACATTGGAGCCAATATATTCTAATACTGTACGGAGCTCCTGCTTATGAGGGTTATTCTGATCTCCGCCATAAAAGAACTTGATGGAAATAACGCTTTAAGTATCATTCCTATTGGATCTCATATCAAACTCCTTGTTTCCCTTTTTTGGAGACACCGTAAAGCCGAAAATATGGCGGCGGCACTTGTTAAAACAACAACAACAAAAATATAACAGTATATTATATATGTGGATGCTGCCACTCTCCAGATTCTTCAACACAAGCAACTTCTCATTTGCGGCTTGCTCTTTTGAAAAGCGCTCCTGCGGACCCTCAGCTAAGCTGGAATTATAGTAAGCCCCTTACATAGTAGCCAAACAGTATCTGCGCTCTATTAAATGGATCACTGTCAAGAACATAAAGCACAAATAAAACAAAAACTTCTGACTCCAGCATTTCTAATGTGAAGACTGCCTGCCACTTCAAGTAAGGCACTATAGGGTTCTTCTCGGTTCCTCCCTGCAAGGCTCAGATTCTGATATTACACAGCAGAGTTTGGCTCCATAAATAATTCATATCCAGATGCGTAGTGATGAAGTCTTCTCCTGTACCACAGCGTGGCTCACGTGGGTTTACTCCTGAGCCATAACATTATTAGAACATTGTTTTGTTTGTGCTCTGAATGGGATTATATAACTTCTGGTGAGAACAACAGATGGCTGCTTTGTTCTAAAGCCATTAGCCTCATAGCCGCCTTGTTAAGGGTTCTGGCACAAGAAAGAGGGAGTCACAGTAGTCTTTGAGCTACACTAACAGGCAAAATGTGCAGTTCCACTCAAACCTCAACATGCAGAACATTTTCATTTAGAGGACGATAACAATCCTAGTTATGAGTGTACAGATAGACTAGGAAGAGGCGCTATAACCCACAGCAGCCACAAATGTTGCCATCCAGGTGGCACAGGACACGTGACATCACATTTACAGATGTACAAGAGGAAAAGTAATAACTCAATGACCAATATTTAGTGATCAGATGTTCGGCAGACAAGATTCTGCTATAATGGACCATAACTTATGGTAGCGGAATCCATAACGGAATTCTTAGATAACCCGAACACTGTATGCCGAACTTGAACACACAAGTTCACTCAACACTATTTAAGATCGGTTCTTGGTCATGCAAAAAATAAAGGATGGTGGTTTAAATCATGAATGATCACTCAATCCTTTACCGGTACATTAGGAGTGCAAGAATCCAAGCTCAAGGGCCCTTTATACAGGCCGATTCTCAGCCAGATGATCTCTTCATAGGAACGCTCATTAGTGATTATCTAGCTGTGTAAAGGTGCTGCCGATTACCTGATGAACGAGCAACAAACTCGTTCATTGGGTAATCGGATCGAGGTCACAAAAATCATCGTTTGCCGGTGGCAGATCGTGCTATGGAGACGAGCGATGGCATTAGAGATTGCTCTTCCACATACTGTGGAGGAGATCACTGCATGTAAATCCCTTGTCCCCATACAGAATCATTGTTTCTTTTTAGACAGCACGATCTGCTGCCCAGAAAAGACGATAGGGGGTGCCTGATCGAACGCCAGGATCACCTGATGAACAAACGTTTTGCTCGATCATCGAGCGATTAGCGGCACATTTTGATAGCCACATTATCGGGAACAAACCTTCACAGGAATGGTTGTTCCTGAAAATCTAGATGATTATTGGTTCGTCTAACTCCATCTTGATACGCACAATCGTATCAATCACTGATAACTCCTATAGCTACAGTGACCATACATCTGCTTCGTAGCTGCCACACACATGTGGGAGCTCCCTGGTTCACTTTGGCAGTGAGCTGCTCCATTGTAGCGTCAGTCCACCCCTCCGCACCTTCATAGCCGACGTTCACCCCTCACATCAGTGGCACGTGGTGCTCTGCAGTTTCCATGTCACTTATTCACAATGATGCCATTTGTCCACTCACCATACACTTTCTCCACAACAGCCCACAAACAGTTCACAAACCGCAGTTTCAGAAAAACTGCCTCAAAAGCCAATAATCATCCCTTTTTGCAACTCTAATAATTTGCCTCTTTTAACCATGACAGCAATGAGAGAATTGTGTGCAGACGGCCTATTATACACCTTATATACCCACCAAACCAGTTGACCACATGTCATTTCCTTCATGAGCTACACTCTGCCGACGTCAAGAGTAGGAATGGTCAGAATAATGTGATTCTTTGCCTTTAAGACTTATATTATTTAGATGGCTACAGTCTTAAAAATGACTCATTGGGTGGGCTTCACAGGGAGTATAGCCAATATACCCAAAGGCAGATGGGTCTGAAACCTATTAAACTTTCAAAAATGAGATTCTTCACGGTTCTCTCAGTCTAACAATTCATCTGTCCTCTTCTCAACTTACCAGCTCTGCATGTGTACTCGAGTAACAAAGAAAGTCTGGGTGGGGGCTAGAAGAGCTTTTCTAAAAACCACCCTGGTCACCATTTCACAGTATGTGATGGCACTAAAACCCGCTGATCATCTCCTGCACGCTACCGGGGTGTTCATCATATGCATAGCAGGGAAGAGACCAGAAAAATGCCTTTGATGTTAATAGCTTTACGTCACAGAGTAGACACACAGCTTGAGGCAAAATATCTCCTTAAGTTTATTAACATGACAGGACTGATTGATGGGTTCAAACACATCAAAATATAGCTATTAGTTTTGATGTACTAAAATTACATATATTTGTTTAAAAAAATGTACAAAAGTACAAGTTAACCACTTTTTATATATTTTATGGAGAGAGTACATTTTAAAATTTTGGATCAAAGGATGGAGCATGTGACAAATCAAGGGAATAGTCATCCATATACAACTAAGTTCAGTCCTAATAAGTTATTGTAAATGATTATACCCATCTCATATATATGGCTAGGATATGCCACAAATTTTAAAAAAGTATGGGTCCACCTCTAGAACCCACTTCTGTCTCCAGAATGGAGCCCTTGAGGTGAAATGATCATTTAACCTTTGCCCAGTGTCATTCAACATGTATGGCCAGTTCAAATGTTTTTACGTATAACTGTTTCTAGGAAACGACTGTTCACCAAATGATTGCTCGTTCAACCATCAAGCTACTGCTAATGTAGGGTGCAGGCCTACATTCATTGACATGCTTATGACAGTCTATTATTTGTGTTAATGATGCTGTAACTGGAGGTCACACTAGGTTTTTTTCAGAAGAGTAAAAATACTCCTCTGACTATTTTTGAGGAGTATTTGTAACCAAGGAGTACGAAAGCTGCAGTAATACAAATACATAATACGTAGACCTGCGTTGGAGGCTGCGTTTGGAGCCCCTGTTGCAGATTCTGTCAAAAGACCAGACAAAAAAGCCTTGTATGCAGCACTTTTTTGTCTGGTAAAAAGACAGGCTTGTGAACGGACTCCTTCATAGTCGGCGGAGTCTGTTCAGCTTCTTCACCACAGAGTTCCATTGTAAAAAAAAAAAAAAAAAGTTAGCCTTCATGTTTTTTTGCTGAACCTAGTAGGATGGAAAAATGTGGTATACTACACTTTCCCATCCTGCAGAGTTTTGCAAAAAAAGTATACTGTATTTTATTTTATTACAATGGAATTCCATGGTGACGGATGCCACAGCATGGCATCTGTCTGAGGCGTCCGTTAATGTATACGGTTTTTGTGTATGTTGAAAGTATGACAAAAACAAAGCCTTACATGCCCGATCCAGCACTTCTGTTATTTTTGTTGTTCTGCTCATCTAACGGAGCAGAACAACAGAAAATAAATAGTGGTGATGTGAAGGTGGCCTAAGAGGTGGGTATTTATGCAGGGAACCATTACTAAATAGCATTAGGCAATTATAGCCAAGTGATAAAGTCCAGTCCAATATATAGCGGAATTAACTCTGCACTTTATCAGTTGGCTATAATAGCCTGCCTGCCCTCACTACACAGTGTACTACATACACTACACCACATCAGTATGTGATGTATACATGTGCTGTCACCTTAATGTCTGGGGCTGTTTGTCACCTCTGAGGAGTCCTCTTCAGCTCCCCCGCCGCCATGTTTCCAGGGGTCCTTGTGCAGCGCTCCCCACTCTCCTTACTGTAGAAACTCCCCGAAGCCGGACCCTCCTCCTTTCAGCTCCTGCCGGCTTCCCGTGCTGCATCGCTCCGGCGCCACTTACTTGTATGGAGCTTTGCTATTGGTCATTTCAGGCACAGGCAGCATCGCGGAGCTGGCTGTGCCGTTCCCTGTGCTGCTGAATGTAGGGGAAAAGTCTAAGGCGTATTGGTACGCCTTAGACTTTTTCAAGGGAGTAAAGTGGCCTGAACAGGCATCAATGGTGCTTGTAGAGGCGTTATTGCGACCTCTGGCTGTAATCTAATTTTTATGGTCAAATAAACAAATCATTTAGAAAAAAAAATTTAAATTACAAATTCTTCCAAATAAATTCCAATAGAACACGTAAAAATATCTATGAAGCTCCGTTCTTTAATTATTTCCTTCTAAAGGTAGCTTGACATGGGTAGAGGACTTTTAAGATTGAGCGCCGAACGAGTCATTTCTTGGTGTAGTAAACGTTTCAAGCATGACACTTTCGACGCGCTGATTATCGTTCACAAAATCGTAATTTCAATCACATATTCCATATTTTATATTCCATAGTTAAAGCAGACAGTTGCACTTACACAAAACGATAATTTGAGTGCCGTCTTTACACACACCCACGGTGTAGTCTTCTGTTATTGTGCGTAAACTATGAAGTGGTTAACGTCCAACAAAGATTTGTTGGAGAAATCTACCGATTGTCAGTTGTTGCTCTATCCTTCATTGCCTTTACACTGCTTTGATAATCGTGCAGTTTCGCTCAATTTAACGATATTTTACGCGATGATCGCCTCGGGTAACCTTAAGAAACAGGCTACACAATTGTCCATTACTTAAAAATGTTTGTCTACTATGCATAAGAATAGTCTTGTTTTACTGATAAGGTAAGTGCTTCTTAACATTTAACATGTTTTCTCCAGAAGAAAAATAGATGGTCTTCTCCAGAAGTAGATTTTAGGACACAATCATAAAAAGTACTTTTCCTGCCTACACGCAAAATGAGTCATTCTGAGCACATACGCCTTTCCATTTTATGGAAGATATTACGTAGAAAATTAAGAATGCAAGATAATGTTGCTACATTGGGGACAACTTGTTCCTTTGATTTATTATCCATGTGTTATGAATTTCAACGTGTTAGCACCACACATAGACAGCTCCTGATGCCAACGACCGTCTATAGCCACAATGTGATTAACTGAAAATGAAAAAGTATATACCACAATATTGTGGAAAGAGCTGGCATTTCCTGTAGGCATCCTCCAGGGTTACGGCCTTCAATGAGCTCTCCGCACAGAGGTTTTATAGTCTCTAGTATTCACTTGCAAAGACACTCCCCAAAAATAATTACAAGCAGGAGTGGGAGCTGCTTCATTGAATGATTTGCTCTTTTTTCCACGCTAGTGCCAGGGTCAGACACAGCGGGGCAGGAGGTCTCTGCTGGGACTGGTCTCTGGAAACAGACTTTTGTTTGATTTAACACATCAGGGGGCAGTTCACAATGGCTTCTGCAAACTGTTCCACCTTAAACGTGTCTACAGATATTGAAGGAATGAAACATAATGAGGACAAAGACAACAGATGAATAGCAGCGCCAACCAAACAGTGGGTTCTATAGCGGAAGTTCAGCTTACTGAGTATGTAACATCCATCGTTAGAGGTCCCACATATACGCCTACATTTCAGACACGATGGGGCAGATTCACTAATCCTGTCAAATTTTTGGAAAGTGTAAACTTAGACCAGGCAGTGGCTGATGCTGGGTGATAATAAATCTGGTGCCCCTTTAGGGTCAATTCACACGTCCGCAATTCTGTTCCAACGGAATTGCGGACCCATTAATTTCAATGGGGACAGACGATGTCCCGGCCGGGTCCGCAATTGAGGATCCGCACCTTCAGGTCCGCAATTGCGTTCCCGAAAAAAATAGAACATGTCCTATTCTTGTCCGCAATTGCGGACAAGAAAAGGCATTTTCTATGTAGTGCCGGCGATGTGCGGAACACACATCACCGATGTCCGTGTTTTGCGGATCCGCAAAACACACACGGACGTGTAAATGGACCCTTAGTCTGACTAAGTTTACACCACCTTTACATCCAAATTTTGCGCCAACATTTTGGCATGTGACATCTGAAGCCGTGGCCTTTTTCCCATTTTGGCCTGTTAGGGGGAAAAAGGGCTTAGCTTAGGACCTATGTCACACACCCTTCTTGGACGATTCAAAAAAATAAAATAAAAATGTGTAAAACAATAAATGTGATACAAAGCAGTAACGCCGCTTTTTGGTGCAGAATTTTGGCACATTTTGATTAGTAAATCTCCCCAATTATTATTATTATTTTATGCATTTCTACAGTACAAACATATTTCACAGTACTATACAGAGACTGTCATTACATCGGTCTCTGTACCTTTTGGGGCTCACAATGTAAATTTGAGATTGACTTAAAAGTACGTTTTTGGGGGGTGTGGGAAGAAAGCCATGCAACCTCAAGGAGAACATCTAAATGTTGACCTTGGTTGGATTCAAACCCAGGTTCTCAGTGCTGCAGTGCCACCAGACGTTTTTATCTATTGCTAGGAACACCTAAAATAATAGGTACAGTTGTAAGGAAATTTCACATGAAATGTAGATCACATATAGGTACTAATGTGAGTAAAGGCACAACAAAAACCAAACTTTAGATGACATTTCATGTCCCAAGAAAGAGAAAACGCTATATCAGCCCATGTAGCTAAAAAAAATAAATAAATGAGAAAAGCATAAAACACAGCAATAAACAAAAACAAAGTGTCAAATAATAAAAGAGGCCTGCTGTGCACAAGACAAAGCGCCTGAGCACCACCAACTTTCCTGTGAATAGCATGGAGTGCATTACATCCAGAGAGGTAAAGAGATGGTAATGGGGTCTCCCTTGTTAGGCAGCCTCACATGAGCTTCGACAGGCCTCAGGGCTGTTAATATGAAGTGTAGGGAGTGGAAGACAAAGAGCAAGTCTAGAAAGAGGAGGGAAGGGGTCGGAGATGACATAAGATTGTGGCACTGTGATTTACACCAGCACTTCAGCAAATGTTTTCACTCACTTTACCACCGGCAATAAGAGAGAGGATGTGTGGGATAAGAAACAGCAGGGTCCCATGACTTTATAGCTTTAACATATGCTGTAATGAACTCATCATGGCTGCATTCTGCACTGTAACAAGCCCCAGAAGCTTCTGCCTCACGCAAATCGCAGATCTTCCCTATAAACAGGCTACCATAAAATGATACCTTTGTTCAAAGTGGTCTTCAAGGCATTTGTAGCTACTCTCGTGAGGGCTGTACAAGTTTTATGCCCGGTAGTTCATGCGTTATAAAGAACAATTCAAGCCTTCACAAGAATGAATAAAACTCTCAAGAGGAGGTAGAAATAACCAGGAACAGTTCTGCAAAAACCATCTCTCACTAATGATCATTTGAAAGACCACTGGAGTTCACACGTTACTGTGTGTTCAGGACCGGTAAGGCTCAAGACATAGCAAAGCTATGGTAATCGCCTTAGGCAAGCCGGTAAAAAGGTTTTATGTCCAAGCAGTACTACTGCATCCAACCAGGTAGGTTCGAGATGACTGCACAATTAAGGTGGGTTTAGAACAGCCGAATGAGTGGCCGATTGTCGGGAAGGAATCGTTCTCTCCCGACAGTCGGCAGCTCGCTCAGTGAAGGAGACCCGCATTTCCATGCAGCGATCTCCTTCATATTATGAGGACGGTCACTGGTTCGTCTAAATCCACCATTTCGTTGGGCATACACGTTAAAGTGTCATAGGTTTTAATCGGTGGGACTCTGAGGGCTGAGACCCTACCGATCTCTAGAACGAGGAGAGAGAAGCTCTCAAATAGCATGTCCTCTCGCATCACTGCAGGAGAAGGAATCAGGACTGATCCATAAACTTTCTACTGAGCCCATCTCCTGCAACAAGGAGAGTGCACTATGTCAGCCTTTCTAGCGATCAGATCAATGAAAACTTTTTATATGTCGCTATGTCACGTCAAAGCGTCAAATTTCCGTGACGCTTGTTCTGCTGCCAACTATATCGCCTGACCTGCCATATACCTGCAGCTTTCGTGGATTCTGGATGGGGAGAGGGAAGAAAGCTGCTGCCAAACACCTCTGGCCACATCTTATCTCCCCTGAATGGAGAAATCCAAGTGCCCGATCCTTTTTCCTCAACGTGTTGTCGGAGAGGTTGGCACACTCTAATACATATTTAAAAAATTGTCCTGAGCTGTTGGCAGTCGCCTTTAAATCAGCTTTAAGGAATTTTCAAGCATATACAACATTCTGTATCTGGGGTAACAGATATGTCATATGTATGGCTCTTAGACCTTCAGCTAACTAAAACTGAGATGCAAAAAACACCACTAAAAACCTACATGCGAACCCACCCTAAAGAGGCTCTGGTTTGTAAAATAAACTGATTTCCCGTAAAGGCTTGGTTTACTTCTCCAGGCTCCATGAGATACTTGGTCGGAATATGCTTTTAATATGGAGATTAGATAAGACTGTGGAGTATGTAATAAACGCCCCACGCCATTGTCTAGAAACCCGAAGAACATGTTTAATTTATGGAATTACTTTATACAATTTTACAGTCTCTAGAACATTAAAATTTCAGTCTTGCAAAATAGCACCTCCCGTGGATTTTTTTTTGTAATATACTCTTGTCAATGGTACGGGTAAGACTCGGTATGCCTTAGGTATAGATATACGACTTAAAGCATCTGACTGCAAGTCAATATAAAGACGTCTGGTTACTTTTTTGTCTCATGTCTCTGATATTTTTCCAAGGCACTGCAATTGAGCGAGTCAGCAGTTAAAATAGTTACTCCGATAAATCCATACACTCAAGGTGACTAGTCCCAAAGTCATGTCAGCATGTACAAAGTCAGGGGAAAAAATATAGGAAATTTACGCCATCAGGGACAGTTATCTACATGGATCCTACTCCAAAGCATCTATCATCACATCAACACGGCAATGTCAGAATAAAGGACAACCTAGTGCCCATGCGGAACTGTCATCCGAGCAACATATATACCACAGCAGGCACTCCATCTACAGCATTTAATGTAATATGTGCTGAACCAGTAGTGTTTTTCGAAATGCTTTCGTGGGCCTCTCTGGCAGGAGGGAATAAAACGATAGATCTCATCATGGTGCAGTGTTCTTCCACCTCATAAAACACTTCATCACTCTGCACCCTGCCACCCGTCACCTGGCGATGCTGCGCACAACCTGACAGCGCCAGAACACGGCGGTTTTCCAATCCGGTTTGAAGTTCACGTATATTTCTGATATACTGCAGATGTTTGAAGAGGAAACTGAGGATGCGGCTATATGAACTGTAAACTATGACTATACCAATGGCCGCCAGAGATATATCTATCTAGTTAAGGATAGAGTCTTCGCGGGTTCAAAGCCATCCTTTTTTACCTACCAAACCTACCACCAGTGGGCACAGCGTTCCCTCTACGTAATAGGTAGGCACAGCATTGTGAGGACCACAACTCCCCAAATCTATGTAAAGTAGACAATCATTTATTATCTTTATAGGAAATCCCTTTAAATGCGGATGACTTTAATATACATTAATAATGGATATTTACCTCAATCAACCTTTTCTGAGATTACTATAGTTTTTAACTTCTGCTCATGTAGTTTCTTACCTCATGTATATCTTCCCCATGCCTTTTATTTCATTTTGGACTCTGCTGACCCGTTCTCACCATGTAAACTAATCACTCTGGTAGGTTTACATTCTGTACGTAGCACTTCCTGTTCCTGTATCCAACCAAACCCATGATGCACTTCTCCTTTCTCTGCCACAGCTCCAGCACCGCCCAGCTAGTTTATAGCTCCTCCCACCCAGTTACACAGACACTCCCCTATCACTGACCCTGTTGCTGCTTTGACACGCCCACACATAGTCACAGGATGTAAGAAAGAGCGACATGGTCATGTGACCACAGCCCAGAATGGAAGATAGGAGCAAAAAAGAACAAAGAAGTACATTGCAAAATTACAGATACCTTCATAAATAATTTTTTTAAAGGGTGTTAATGCAAAGCCCAAAAACTTTAAATGTCCTCATACACATTCCCAGCGGTGGGACCTATTCTTGGTGGAACATGCCAAGAACTTTAGGTTTGACTAATAATCTAATGTGTAAGGGAGCTCCCGGCTCTCCCCAACAGAGGAGTTGAAGGCTACGGCAAAATTAATTTTTTCACCCGTTTCTTTTGTCCTTCCACGAGAAGCGTCCGGCAGTGGCTCTCTTCCAACTGACAACACATACATGCTCAGTCGAACCAAACTCATGTGTATGAGGGAGTCGCTCATCTGCCACCTACTGAATTTGTATGACCAGCTTTAAGGGGTTGTCTCATCATGGACAATGGGGGCATATCGCTAGGATATGTCCCCATTGTCTTATAGGTGCATGTCCCACCGCTGGAACCCGCACCGATATCGAGAACGGAGCCCTGCAAGTGAAGGAGGGTGCACTGTGCATGCACAGCCACCCTCCATTCATTTTCCATGGGGCCGGTGAAAACAGCCGAGCGCTGGCTCGGCTATTTCCATTGGTCCCATGGAAATTATTGGGAGCGGGGGCTCCCATTCACTTCTATGGGGAGCCGGCTTGGTGGTGGCCGGACCGGAGTCCTCCAGCCACCACCTTGCGTGGCTCCGTTCTCGATATAGGTGCGGGTCCCACTTATAAGACAATGGGGGCATATCCTAGCAATATTTCCCCATTGTCCATGATGAGACAACCCCTTTAAAGGGCATTTGTCAGCAGATTTGTACTCACGAAACCGGCTGACCTAGTGATGGCATATTACTAGGATATGCCTTCAATGTCAGATAGGTCTGAGACCCACACCTAACTCCAGAACAGGGCCCACTGAAGTGAACAGAAAGCAGCCTCACATTTGTGGCCCCCCTCTGTTCACCACTACGGGAGATTGGAAAATAGCCAAGCTACATTTATCGCATTACCATATCATTATAAGAGCACAGAGAGAACCTTGTGTCTCCGAGGAGCCCATTTAAAGGCCTAGGTGTTCTAACCATACTCCTGACTGCGAGAGGGATTGTGAGGAACACACAACCTTGAGGAGATCTGCTCTGCTAGGCCCGAACCCAGGTCACAAGACCAAATATACCAAATATTCAGAAACGGTCAAAAGGAAGCATAATATGAAACTAATAATAGGTTTTTTTCTACAAACATAGCAGTTTTCTGAGTGAAGAATGGTGTGAATATGGAGGAGATGAGCGCTTGGTTTGACTGGGCGATGCCTGCAGTCTGGCAGAAGACGCACATTTTAAAGTTATTGCTGAGCTGTACAGAACATGGCATGCCAACTTCAGTCATGGAAATGTGATGATGTAGTAAAGGAGGCTTACTGGCTCCCTGACACACCACTAAATTCATGGCTTTGATGGATTATAAATCTGTACTTAGTACAAGAATCAGCCCTGCAGTCTGGAAAGGATTATATCCTGCCTGCAGAACATAAAGGAGAACACCTCCCGCACACTGTGTATGACGAGGAGCAGACAAAGAGTCTTAGGCCGGCCAACGCGTCGTCACTGCAGACCTCAAGAAACCCCTGCTTTTAATGTATGACCCACCTAAGTCAGTGTAAGAGAGCCTTCACACGCGGCAGAAGATTCTGGGACTAAAAATCTGTTCCATTCACCTGAATGGGGCACTGCCGGATGTAACCAGACATCCAGCTGCAATCTGGCAAAAATTAGGAGAACTGGCGGACAGAAACCGCTGTACAGTGCAGCTTGTGTCTGGCCAACTCCCAGCATTTTATGCCAGAACTGGCAGCCGGATCGCAATGGCGGACATGGAAAAGCAGCCTAATATTTCTGCTAGAAGTTTATGAACAGATTGGTAATAGTCTACAATAAAGGTCCAACTGGGTATTACCAGGTGGGGGTGTCCCTGCACGGGCTGATATCACTGATTGGATAGTGTCAGATGATGCAGGGACACACCCACAACTGGTAACGCCCAGACTGCTGACAACCTTTTTCATAAACTTTCAGTAGGAATAATAGAGGAAGGGCACAAGAGCTCCAGAACGGTCATTAAATGGGGAATGCAAGTTGTTCTTAAAACAGTCAGAAGTGGTCACAGGTCCTGACCCTTATTCAGCTAGTTGCTCTTTCACTAGATTATTAAAAGCGACATACTACTTAGGAAATTGTATTAAGATAATATCAATTCAAGTTCCTGTACTCCCTCTTATATGTGTTTCCTGGTCAGGAGGTGACTGCTCTAAGAGACTAGGACATCCTGCGAATATACTCTACCCTGCTCAGTAGCCTTAAAGGGAATGCGCCATCAGAAAATAGGTCATCAAAATAACCCCTTTAACATATTTAAGACCAAGTGGTCAGTGTGAAAACTACAGGATTATAAACATTTGTTTTTAACATAGTGCCACG
This sequence comes from Bufotes viridis, assembly GCA_033119425.1. NCBI lineage: Eukaryota > Metazoa > Chordata > Amphibia > Anura > Bufonidae > Bufotes > Bufotes viridis. The sequence continues at coordinate 181,321,079 of CM065594.1, read as the reverse complement.
CTTAAGTAAAAAAACAAAAAAAACGGAATATGTTTAACATAACAACCCGTTCCCTTTAATAACTAGATTTTTGGCTGTACACTGTTGGGTTCTATTCCTTGCAGGGTGCTGATCCGTCAGAAGAACAAAAAAAAATTAAATATACCGGATTCGCCTTTTTTAAGCATCTGTTTGCGTCAGTTCTGTCAGACATCCATTATTTTTGTGCTCATTTTGCATCCGTTTTAGCCATTTACGTAAAATCGGTTATTTTTGACGGCAGGAAAAGTCTTCCTATCAAAAATATGGGACCTCAGACTGAAATGGCTAAGGCTACTTTCACACTGGCGTTTTGGCTTTCCGGTTGTGAGATCCGTCATGGGCTCTCACAAGCGGTCCAAAACGGATCAGTTTTGCCCTAATGCATTCTGAATGGAAAAGGATCCGCTCAGAATGCATCAGTTTGGCTCAGTTCCGCTTTGGAGGCGGACACCAAAACTGAGCCAAACGGATCCGTTTTCTCTGACACAATCTGGCAAAACAGAAAACGGATCCGTCCCCCATTGACTTTCAGTGGTGTTCAAGACAGATCCGTCTTGGCTATGTTACAGATAATATCAACGGAGGCAGGCGGTTGTATTATCTGAACGGATCCGTCTGTGCAGATCCATGATGGATCCGCACCAAACGCAAGTGTGAAAGTAGCCTAAAACGGATGCAAAATGAGCATAACGGATGCTTAAAAAAAAGGATCCGTGTTTTTTTTTCTGGGATCGGAAGAACGACAAGGACAACATCCACATGGAGTTTGTATGTTCTCCCCGTTTGTGTGGGTTTATTCCTCCCACTCTCCAAAGACATACTGAACAGGAACTTAGATTGCGAGCCCCATTGGGGACAGCTTGATGCTAGTGTCTGTAAAGCGACGCGGAGTATAGTAGCGCTATAGAAGTGCATAAAAAAAAAATAACAGAAACGCAAAACGAAACGGTGATGTGAACCTAGCCTTAGGTCTTCTCAAGTATGACTGCCTGGAACCTTGGGGTAATTTAAAATCTGGACAGGAGCTCCCAGCAGAGCTGTCACATTGTTAGTGGCGATGCCTGCGCCTTCGATACTGGGCACGTGGGCCAGCAAAGCAGTCACCAATATTACTCCCAAAACGAGCTGGAGATCGGAATGGGAATAGGGGGGGGGGGGGGGTCGGAAATATTTTTCAGGTGTTCGCCCATGGAAAAGGTTGGTGTAGACTATAGCGTACATGCAACACAGCAAAACATATCTTCAGTACCTGACCTGTATGAATATAAAGCCTCATTCACATGTCTGTGCTCAAATCCATGAGCAGGTGGTCAGTGATACATCCGTGACGGATCCGTGTTGTGCCCGTTTTTTGCTGTCTGTGTTGCACCGACACTGAACAGCTGAAAATTCATTTTCAAAGCATCTCTCCTTAATGATCCGTGAAACATGGATGCAACACTGATGGCATCCGTCGTTTTCACGGACCCATAGACTATAATGGGCGTGATGGATCCGTGAACACGAACAAACTTAGAGCGGGCATCCGTGCTAAAAACACAGACCCACGGACCGTGCTAAAACACTGATGTGTGAATACACACATTCAAATGAATGGGGACGTGCGCTGTCCGCGGAGAACACGTGCAGCACACGTCCGTGAAACACTGACGTGTGAATGAGGCTTAATGGATAGAAAAGTAGGTTTTATCGGAATGGCAGACTTATTTTCATCCCCACAATGAGGTTACGCACAAGTTACTAGAAAGCAGGAACGTCAGCACGCCGCCGCTAAGATGAGTTATGCATAACCCTGCATTAATTTTCCCTAATGTAACGTTATTGAATCATCAATTTAACCTGCGACGGATGCTACGAACGAGGCACAGCCATTATTCCTTGATGCCGTATGCTGTAAATAATTCCCTTTACGTCAGGCACGAGAATAATAAAATCACTGGAAAATTTTAAAAGCGCCCATGCTCTCGTATAGAGCTGGAGACGAATGCGTAATCTCATACGTGTCGTGAGAATGTGCTTACAGTGTGAATATAGGGCTAAACCTGAGCAGTGGCGGACACAGGCGACGGCTCTGATGGGAAATGGGATTCGGATCTTTTCAATATGGCATTTAAAGGGATTGCCACAGATTAGATAAATAAGGGTCTATTCACATGTGGCAGATTCAAAGCAGAATCATCCCAGATTGTTCCATTCATCTGAATTGGGTTTGCAGAATTTCATCTGCTTTATTTGGACGAAAGGAACAGATTTTTTTTCGGCAACATATGAACATACTCAAAGAAGGGTCAAAAATTGTCAGAATCTTACTCCAGTTAAAGGGATTTTCCGGGATTTTTTCCAGGATAGGTCATCAGTATCATCAGTATCTGATCGGTGGAGGCCCGACACCTGGAAACCCTGACAATCAGCCGTTTGAGAAGACGTCGGCGCTCCTGTGAGCGCCACAGCCCTCCAAGCACAGCTCCATACATTGTATAGTGGCCGTCCTTAGTATTGCACTCGGCTCCATTCACTCCAATAGGGCTGAGCGCAATACCAAGAGCAGCCACTATACAACATACGGCGCTGTGCTTGGTAAGCTGCGAGAGGGCCGTGGCGCCCACAGGAGGACTATAAGAAGAACGGCACAATGTAGAGTTTGTAAGGGTCACGCGAGGGAAATACTTATAATATGTAGGGTGCCGTTTCAATACGGTTTGGTGTTCCATGGTGCTATTTTAGGTCTAATTTTCACATGGTTGGTTTAGAACTGCCAGTCTTCACATTGTACATACATTAGTTTCTGCTATAAATTCCATTTAGGCTGAGAAGACAATTATTTTTAGCAGTTGGCCTGTATCTGCTATAAAGTGTCACTTTGACTCATCAAAAAGCGTATCAGCATATATTAGCACTTCATTATCGGCCTCGGCGTCTTGGCCTAAAGTAAAATGCCAGGGTTTATGGCAGCTCACCGCGTCTGCCTGCTTACAGGTATTGGTTTTCAAAGTGTTCCCCCTCAAGAAGGACGTCATTGTCATTTACATCGATTATTAGGCATCTATATTGGCACCCGGATGCTACGTTAATGACAGTAGAAGAAAGGTACATAGCAATCATGCTAATCTATTCTGCTTTATAATCTCCTATTACACCGCAGCGATCCGCTAGGGCATGCCACCGATCTGATAATGGATAGGTCGCCAATATCTGTATTTAATGATATACTGATCAATCAACGTGAGGACTGAATTAATGGATCAATAGAAACAGTTTCAGGAGGAAACCAGACAACCCTCGTGATCTGCCTGCACTAAAGAATTGGTATGTAATTACAGTATCCGACAGATCCCGCCCTACCGCTCCGGTTCTTACCCATCTGCCTCCGTGATGTCATGTTGACAACAGGTGATCTCTGCAGCCAATCACTGGCTTCAGCAGTTCCCCTGACAAGGTCAGTGATTGGCTGCAGCGGTCACGTGTTGTAAACAGGACAACCAGAGCGGCAGATCTGTCAAGTAAGTACGGTACTTACCAATTGTTTATGGCAGGCAGATCCTGCTGAAATCAGACAATCCGCTCCGTTAAAGGGCTTCTGTCACCAGATTTAACCCTATTAAACTGGCTGACATTAGCGATGGGCTAATGTCAGCAGACCCTAACTCTCCTAATCTTATGCTTCTGGATGGATGCCACCGTTGCTGCACAATTTTAACTTTTATAATATGCTAATTAGCCTCTAGAAGCGGGGGGAGGGGCGATGCTGCTGCTCCTAGAAGCTCTGTTCGCCCACCTCAAGTCACGCCCTGCCGTCCTTGATTGACAGGGCCAGGCAGCGCTCATCTCCTCCTGCCGGCCCTGTGTGCTGGGACTGCGCAAGCGCGAGATTTATCCAGCATACAGGGCCAGCCAGAAAAGACGGCAGGGCGTGACTTGAGGTGGGCGAACGGAGCCTCTAGGAGCAGAAGCAACTCTCCCCCTGCTCCTAGAGGCTAATTAGCATATTATAAAAGTTAAAATTGTGCAGTAATGGGGGCATCCAGAAGCATAAGATTAAGAGAGTTAGGGTCTGTTGACATTAGCACATCGCTAATGTCAGCCAGTTTAATAGGGTTAAATCTGGTGACAGAAACCCTTTAACGTAGCGGATTGTCTGATTTCAGCAGGATCTGCCTGTCTAATGGTACAAGGGGAGCTCCCTTCATGCCAGGTAAAAACAGCCACAGAGCTGACTTTAACCCTTCTTTCTTTTTAATGGGGGTATTTGGTTTTAAAAAAAAAAAAACTAAAAAATTCTGTATTTAAAAATACATTTTCTCCCAGGCAAAAATCAAACGTGCTCTTAGAAAAAGAAATCTAGCTTCCAAAGCCAGAAAGCTTCGCCCCACACCAGTTCCACAGGCCGGCCTATGCTGCTGCTATATAATTTTTATGGGGCTCCAACCTTATTATTTCCCCATGAATGTATCTTTGTTCTCAGTCTGAGTAATCTTCATCTCTTGCAGCCAGATTTCTCCATTAAACTTGATTTGATGCTTCGTGTAACCAAAGCATCTCACAGGGGTGCAGCCTGATGAGGGAGATTTAGGCGCGCTGCTATAGAGGACAAGGATTGCCTGTTTTCTACAGAAGAAGGAAAACAGTTGGGGTCATTGAAGACATCTCTAGTGTGATATAGGGCAGCGACTGAAGGAGAATGATAATGAGCGGTTGGAGCCCAAAACTGGACCTTTCTAAATGATCTAATCTGAAACGAAAAATATGGGCACCCCTAAGAAAACTAAACCAAACGGGAACTTTATAGTTCCTCAGCAAATGGCTTTGTGGCAATGGCTTTCTGTTTGAGATTGGACCATTAGAAGAACAAAAACAGCGCCACCCTGGTCCATGGGCTTTGTGTGGTACTGCAGGTTAGCCCCATCCAAGTGGTTTGACCCCGCCAAGTTCCAGTTACATAGTTAATATGGTTGAAGAAAGACAGAAGTCCATCAAGTTCAACCAAGACCAAGAGTTTGTAGGATATTCGAGCAGTAGGCCATAACTTAGAAATGGAAAATACCTTACAGAACGGCTAAACCGCCCCCCGTGTGAAACATAAAGCAGGAAAAAATGTGCTAAATTTCTAAATTTTCCACTGAATTGATTGTCACTATGAGGGAACTCAACAGACCCCATTATTAGTCAGACACCGCCAATGTCCATCATGTGGTGGATCTAGCATTGTGTCCTTGGATTCGGTTTAGGATGGAAGCCACAAGTCAGATGTGAAGCGAACCCTATATAAATGTAGGAAGGACTGTCCAGATCTCCTGATCTTTAACACAAAACCAAGATCCTGTGAAACTTGTGTAAGGAGACTGCACGGTTCCTTAGTATGAAGCCAAAATGTCCCCAGAGGCTGCTATAGGGGTTCTGGCATATTGCAAAGCTCTGGACATACGGCACCCCATTTTTTGTCTGATTCATATAAAATCTGACAGAAAATCTTTTGCGTGTCTTATATGATTTTGGAAGCATACGGAGATACCACCAAAGCCACAAGCACTTGGATCAGCACTCTATTACAAATCCATACACCTTAATACAGCCATGAGCACATGGCCTCAGAAGGACAGCCAAAGCTACCAGAGATACCAGAGCCTACGGTAGACCTCAAGTCTATAAATACAATCTTCAAAGGGGATACGGTTTAATATAATGGTGCAACCAAAATAAAACACAACTGCAACTCAAAATTGCATACTAACCCCCACTACTGATAGCCAAGACAGTGCCAGCCACTGCATGGCATGACAAGAATACTGCCAACATGTGGCAAACACAATTTCTGCTGATGCCAGCCATTGCCCACCGCTTCATGACCAGAACCACCCAAATGACCCAATATGTGACCAAGTTCTCAGAGCTGTCATTGTATGATGTTGTATAGTCCGGTTACAGGCACCTCCTTAGACAACCACATCCACTGAAAGGGAATCTGTCACCAGCGACTTCCCTATCAAACCATTTGCATAGACACATAGCTGTGGTTCTCCTGATTAAAATGTTGTTTTTCTTTTGTTAATCAGAGGCATCAGTATTATACTTTTTCTTAACATGCAAATTAGGCCTTTGGTGCAACGAGGGCGTCACCATTGCTCTTGTTGCACCCAAGCTCAGCTCCTTCCTTGTTGCTTTCTGACTCCCTGTTAATCAAAGCAGAAAGGAATGGAGCTTGGGTGCAACAAGAGCAACGACGACACGCTCATTGCACTGAATTCGCATAATAACAAAGAAAAAGTATCAGCAAAAGAAAAACAACATTTTAACTGAACTACAGCCAATTTGCCTATGGAAACAGTTTGATAAGAAGGTCCCTTTAATTGGAGAAACCCAAGTTAATCCAGCACAGCGTCCACAAGGAACCAGAAGGATTGTGTGTCGCCATCATTACTCAGATGAGGCCACGGAAACAAACTTATTATCTGGCTTGTCATGTCCCGGTGTGACGGCCATTTCTGCCCGAACAGGTTAGCCACTAAAGTAAACAGTCCCTGCATTTAGGAGATTACCATCAGAGCAGCGTCCATTTGTCACTGCTAATCACTGGGACACAAACCATGTCCCTCCTCAAATCTGATCAGACCGCTGATCTAGGCTCCGTTTGTCACCGGGTAGTTACGGCAACTGATCTGCAATTACGGCCATTTATATGTTAATAGCATGCAATTCTAATAAGTGGCTCCTGACGCCTACATTCGTCACGCATTCAGTCCTGCGAGGTACACCACACCTGACAAGACGGAAAAAGCCAATCATTGCTGGACTCGTCCTCCTCATCATTATTTTTATAGATTTTTTTCCAGTAAAATATGAAAAAAACAACAACAAAAAAACTACCATGATTAAGATCGTATAGATCGAAATGCGTTGGTGGTGTTACCGTTATCTATGTGAATAAACTGTATTCTTTTAAATTTATGAAATAAAGACTGACGATTTTTATTCACCTCAGTGCTGGACATCTCTTACTACCGTTCTGGATCTGTACGGACTGGACCGGGCCCTTGCACGAGACACTATATGCGGAGGTGCTGGCTTACGCTTCTAATTATTACCAACCACACCTGACAAGAATGAAAAAGCCAATCATTGCTGGATTCTTCCCCCTTATTATTTTTATAGATTTTTTTCCAGTAAAATATGAACAAAGAAAAAAAACTACAGAAAGCTAAAGTCACTGCAAGGCTAAGTTTTTAGCCTTTTCTTCCTTATACCGGTTTCTGGAAAAGCTGGGTGACGACCGGCGGCCATTACCACTCCCTCAGTAGATGCCACCACCCGTCCTAGACGTCTGACTGACCATAAGATTGCTTTGGGCCCTGTACTTTACCTTCAGGATGCTTGGAAAGATGAGCGACAAACTCTGTGGAAGTAGAAAAGTGCTCATCAGGACCATCCTTGTGCAGGAGAACATTACATGAATGAGGTGGCCCTGGTGGCCCTGAGCACCCAAAGCGACCACCTGGGGCCATGCTTGGTGTTAGAACCTAAGCGGGCGCACAAGATGAGGCTTCGTTCTTTAGTTTTAGGAATTTGGCAGCATTATTCAGTGCAGTGTGGGCATGGCACAACAGTAGGGGAAGCGTGGAGAGAAGGTACTTCATGGGGCACAAGCCAACCCTGGAGGTCACACTGCGCCCATCACCCAGCTTTCCCAAGATACAAACCAGGAACTCTAGAATTGTGTTGGGATGCAGTAAACCTACTAAACTACTTCCTAGCATCCCACAAATTGCGACTTCTTTTAGACATATTTTTGGTCACACGCAGACCCATTCAGTTCTATGGGGCCGTAAAAAATACGGACAGTACAGGAACGACAGCATAGGTCCCATTCTTGTCCGTTTTGCAGACAAGAACAGGAATTTTTTTTTAACGGGGGTGGAAGTTTAACACGCGGGATGCCCAAGGACTGCAAAACGGATACGGTCATGTGAATGTAGCCCAATAGCAATGAAAGCTGTAGAAGAAAAAGGTCCACTGAGATGTAAAGAGCACGCAGCAGGGTTTAATACGAGCACATGGCCTCCGCACCATCACTGGCGGCAGCAGCTCTCCGTGACCTTTCCAACCTCCATCTGATCATTAGTCTATTAGAAATCTCAACACCATTTGCTGTTGAAAGGGCGAAGTAAGAAAACACGGAGGCGCTCACTCCTAAGACCCATTACGTGCGATTATGGCGGGGATCTCGCAGGGCCACAACCCCCCAGACCGCAGGAACACTTAGCCCAGCAGGTTTTTACAGATTTGCATTGTTGGAACTTGCAGACATCTCCATCTACTTATGAAAATGCCGCTGGATTACCGGAGCCCCAGCCCGTCGCCCAGTAACCCTACGCACACAGTAACTTCGAGCCTTTTCTTCTTTGCATCTTATGCAAACGCCTAGTTTTGCATGCAGTCAGCAGATTGAGGGTATAACCGGGGGCCTGAGGACCTGTCACCTCTCCCGACATGTCTTGGATTACACATGCATTGACAATTCTGGAATATCTCCTCATATAACGCTAGGTTGTGTCGTTCCTCTATTATTTTTACTAGAAGTTTAGAACAAAATTGCCAACGGCAACCAGCGGGTGCACATCGTATCATGGCGCTGCCAGTGTCAGATCATGCAGGGACAACCCCCTCCCCAACTGGCTACACTCAGTTGGCAATTTATTCATAAACTTTTTTTCTAGTGGGAATAATAGAGTAATGACAACATGGAGTCGTATGAAAAGATGCTCCAGAATTGGGCGTTTTAGGGGAAATGCGCGTCAGGATTGCCAAGCAGAATTTTTATTTTTTTGAACAATTTATCCCAAAATCACAGACAAATTGGAAAAGCACAATGAATGATTAAGTAATAAATGTCTACAGCCCAATAGACTGATAGGAACCATTACCAGCCTTTACTGGGAGCTGTAAAACGATGAAAATTATCACCAATAGTACCACCAGCCTAAAGTATTTTTTTACGGACACAGGAAAAAAGTCGCTCATTTTACGCGCTGTACGGTGGGCACCCCCGATGCTCATAGTTAATAAAACCAACATGTCGGGAGAGGCGAGAGGTCCTCCTCAAACAAGTACCTAGAGAAGGTAGGTGACCGCCACATATTGAGGAGAGCTCCTCTTTACTCCACAGCGTGGGCAGCTTCAGCTTAGGCGTGCGCCAATGTCGCGTAAAGACACGCTCTCCTGAATGTTTACGGTTGTGCTGTCACCGAGGGGTGAGGTGGACCATGCCCACTAGGTGATCAGCACCAGGGGGACAGCTATCAGGGTGCAGCCCTGCGGAGTTACTGCTTCAGCTCTGCTGCATCTGCGCACACTAGATCATCTAACAGGGGACAGTCTGATTGAAAGCTGTAAACAGACAAACCCCACAGCAGAGCGGGCACTGCTATGTCACAACAATACCCCACGGGCAGAGGGGACACATGTGGAGCATCAGCGCTTCTTTCCACATGACCAGGCAGTACACAGCACTGCAGGAACCAGCAACGTGAAGGGCAAACGGCATAATTAGTTCAATTACTGTTTTCCCACCACATACCAACTTTATTCATCCAGACATACAAACCAGGTCTAATTAGAATCTCCGCGGAGAAGACTGCGTAAATCCGGGAAAACTGGATCGCACCTCAGGCGTACGGACCGGAAACCAGCACCCTAAAAAAACGATCTATGGAGTACTGCCTATAGGTTCCTACAGCGGGACAACCTACCTGCCCAATGATAGGTACCAGGCCATACAGAGCTGCTGCTCACAGTGGGGCTAGAGAAATCATGGCAACATTTAACCGTTTGAGCACTGCACGCCCATGCACTTCTGAGGACCCTAACGAGGCTGATCAGGCGCCGGCTCTGGCCATCAGGCTCCAAAACTTTCTTCTCCTTGTTACCGAGCGCCATGAGGGGAAAACAGGATGTAGGACGGCAGTAGATCTCCCGAGACATTCGTCTTCTACCTGGATCTGAATAATAAGATCTGGGTATGCTCTACTGAGAAAGATGCAACCATACCCAGACGTGGCGGCATGCACAGATGTAGCAGAGTTGAAATGTTTGGGGTGTATTTTTCCCGTATCATCATAAAGCAAAGAGTTAAGATAAAAATTTGCCTGAAGCCCCATGTAAAGAACCATACTACAGATCTGACAGTATGCACAGATGTAGCAGAGGTGAAATGTTTGGGGCTGCAGTTTTTATGCATCATCATAAAGCAAAGAGTTATGATAAAGATTTGCCTGCAGTCCTATGTAAAAACCATAGAACAGATGTAGCAGCACGTACAGATCTGACAGTATGCACAGATGTAGCAGAGTTGAAATGTGTGGAGCTGCAGTTTACCTGCATCATCACAAAGTAAGGAGTTACCATAAAGATTTGCCTGCAGTCCTATGTAAAAACCATAGTGCAGATGTAGCAGCATGTACAGATCTGACAGTATGCACAGATGTAGCAGAGTTGAAATGTTTGGGGCTGCAGTTTTCATGCATCATCATAAAGTAAAGAGTTAAAGGTAAAGATTTGCCTGCAGTCCTATGTAAAACGATAGAACAGGTGTAGCTGTATGCACAGATGTAGCAGAGGTGAAATGTTTGGGGCTGCAGTTTTCAGGCATCATAAAGTAAAGAGTGACCATAAAGAGTTGCCTGCAGTCCTATGTAAAACCATAGTATAGATATAGTAGCATGTACAGATCTGACAGTATGCACAGATGTAGCAGAGTTTAAATGTTTGGGGTGTATTTTTCCTGCATCATCATAAAGCAAACAGTTAAGATAAAGAGTTGCCTGCAGTCCTATGTAAAACCATAGAACAGATGTTGCAGCACGCACAGAGCTGACAGTATGCACAGATGTAGCAGAGTTGAAACGTTTGGGGCTGCAGTTTTATGCATCATAAAGCAAAGAGTTAAGATTTGCCTGCAGTCCTAAAGGCCAAAAGTTATCTGTCTGAAACACCCGACAAACTCCGCTCTGCTACATGCAGCTCCTCTAGTCGCGTCTTTAAGTGCTTGGGGCCGAGTTGCCCACAGATGCGGCGATTCTTTAGGGCGATCGCCAAATACCATTAACCCCTTGAATCCCGAGACCAGGCAGCTGTCGACCATCGGGTATTTCCAGAAGTGATGAATCGGACATCGGATCGTACCCCGAGGATCGGATGGTCCCTGCCCGCAGGACCTCTACCGCCCCCCTCCCGTCCCCTCACTCTGCCCGATCATTACCTGCCAATGTGCCGAAGTTGCAGCTGAGAAGCAGGGCCAGCAGCAGTAGCGGCGGGCGAGCGCTGGAGATCCGGGCTGAAGTCATTGCTCCTCGGCCACACTCCGCGGTTTCTCCCGGCTGGATCTTCGAGCATACAGAAGCAGTACTCCGTGCCCGGCTGCGGGGGGCTTCACGCGGCGATGCCAATGGGCACAACGCACAGTCCGCTACTTTCTGTACAAATCCACTTCCAAGTAGTTTCCAAGCGGCCGGGAAGGTGCAGCCAGAGAGCGGGCATGTGCCAGGAGTAGAGTCCCCCCGGTGCCAGTCAGCGTCCTGAGGAGGTGCAGCTAGCCGGGCATGTGTGCGTCGTCCCCCTGCCTACTGCCACAATGCCAAGGTGTCCCGCGAGCGGCAGCACTAGCAACAGGGACCCGGCAAGGGGGAGTGTGACGGCCGCAGCGTCTCCTGAGGGGAAGCGAGAGGTGGGGCCAACACAGGGGGGAGGGAGGGCGGCTCCTCACACACCTCTCCCGGCCGCAGCAGTCTGTGCGCTGGTACCTGTTCACACTGCCTCTTCATAACCCGTGTCACTGCCCAATGCACACCCACTCACAACCCACTAAATGAAATCTGTCTCGGTTATGTGGTGGTCACACTGAGCTTCTCCACGACAGATGAGTGGTTTTCTAACCGTGCGGCATCGGCAAATGGAAAATAGGTGGCGCAGTGTGTGTATGGAGCCTCACAGGAGATTTCTGGAGAGTGCATTGGATGAAGCTGCTACCAGTGTGACCTGGGCAGGTTCTCATCTATTGGAAGTAAACAACGGAGGTGCCTATTCAGTGACGGCAAGCAGAGCTACCGGAAGCAATGAGTGATTGATAAACTATAGCAGCGATCAGAAACCTCTGGCAGGCCAGGTGTCCTGAAACTACAACGCCCAGAGTGCTCCATTCACTTGAAGAACAGCATGTTTGCATGCTGGGAGTTGTAGTCTCACAGAAGCTGGCACTATAGAGTATAGTGTATCAGAGAAAAATCTAGAGCCAATACCGTCACCCATTCGCCATTAGGCTGGTCATAGGCAACAGCGCTGCGGTATATGTAAACGCTATGTCACATAATGCGCATTTGTCTCCTAGTCTATGCCAAGTGCTAGTCTACGACAACATCATGAATTTTATTTCATGTCTCGCCGTGGTTTACGGAAATACCTCTCTAAACACGGGCACAACCCAAAATGCGGTTAGTGTTCGGTTGTAGTGTTGAGCGAACTTGTTTTTTAAGTTCTGCGTCCAAAGTCCGGGTTATCGAAGAATTCCGTTATGGATTCAGCTACCACGGACCATAACGGAATTTGGAATCCATAACGGGATTCTTCGATAACCCGAACCCGAACTTTGGACGCAGAACTTAGAAAGCAAGTTCGCTCAACACTTTCCGGCTGCAGTCACACAACGGGGAAGAATCAGGCCGTTTGCAATTTATTTTTACGCCATTTTTTGGAAAGTAATGTGAATGTACCCTAATGGTCACCATGCCACGACCAGGCAGCTCCAACCTAAGGGCTCGTGCACATTCCGGCTACCGGCACCACTTTTTAAAAAAACTTCTGTAAAAATGCCCTATGCTTGTCTGCAAAACGGACGTGTTCTATATTCTTGCGGGGCCGCGGAACGTGTGCTGTCCGCATCTTTTGCTGCCCCATTGAGATGAGCGGGTCGGCATCTGATCCACATTTTTTGCCAAAGTGTGCAAACATCAATGGGGTGTGTGGTTCTGGCCTTACAGAGGACGTATGCACTGGTAACATATCCATCACTGCGGCCTTACCTGCTCGGACCCCCTCTGATGCTTAGCGCTATGGGACCCCAGCCTTTCCTGCAGAAGGTGCTGCTCCTCAATCCTGATTTTTACCGGACTGCCCTGACAACCGGATCATAAGTGTTCACTCTCATTGACATGAAAAGGGCATTTTAGGGGGCGTTCCCATGAGAAGGAGAATATATTCATATTTCCGGGGAGGAAAATGGAATTGATTCCAGTTCCTTAAAAATTCAGTCTTGCGTCTCTTTTGACAACGTTTTACACCCACAGAAAGCTTTCCGCTTCTACCCTAACTGTGGACCCATTCACACTACTAATAGAAGAAATGACTGCCATGAAATGCAGCATGTGAATCTGTCCGTGATGTTTTCCTGCAGATACAGCACATGGCGGATAACTGCTGCGCTCAGTGAAGTTCTCAGAGGACACAGTAATCTACGGGGAGAGTTCTCTGCAACGCAAGCGCCAGTCACCGCCACTGTGTATTCTCCGTCCTCACCTGTTACACATCCACAGCTTCCCTACTTATGCAAGTGCACCTTAGGGCTCATGCACACGATTGTGTGCCGACAATTTCGTGCCTTAGGGGCCGCAAATTGAGATCCCCAAGGCACAAGCGCCGTCTGTGTGGCTGGTGCAGATGGATGGGTCCGTGATCCGTCCGCACCGCAAAAAAAAAAAAAAATCAGAACAAGTTCTATTTTTTTCGGACAGAAAACCACGGAAGCAGTCAGTAGTGCCTCTGTACCGCACCTTCCGGATTGTGGACCCATTCAAGTGAATGGGTCCACATCTGTGATGTGGTGCACAAACAGCCAGTGCCTGTATATTGCGGATCCGCTCAACAACGGTCGCGTGTACGAGCCCGTATTCACATGACGGCCGCCTACTGTCTTGTAGAAACACCAGGGAGGCGAGCATTGCTTAGATGCACATGGTGGACAGCATCATCTGGAGACAACCCCAAGAACACGTCCATCCTACGTATTCAGTAGTGTTGAGCGCGAATACTCGAACCGCGAATTTTAATTGCGAATATCGCCACTTCAAGAATTCGCAAATATTTTGAATATAATGCTATATATTCGTATTCGCGAATAGTGTTGATCATGAATATTCTAATTGCGAATTTATCGTGAATTTATCGCGAATATCGGCACTTAGCAACATCCCTAGCAACCAATAGGAAAGTTGCCTACGCCTTAGTGTTGATCGCGAATATTCTAATCGCAAATTTTTATCGCGAATATATTACATTGCCGATTTTCGCAATCAAGTAAATAATGACTGGCGATCACAAATTCTCGAATTTGCTAATTTATGGTAAATATTCGGCCAAAAATTCGCAAAATATGGCGAATTCGAATATTGCCTATGCCGCTTATCACTAGTATTCATCCTAGTCAGACCGTATCCCCGAAGTCTAGAATGCTTAAAAACCAGATACGCTGCAGAAAGTTGGAACAGGCTCTGACATTCCTGTAACAAATCTGCTGCGTGTGACTTTTTCTTTGGACCGAGTTCACATGTTGCAACTGCATCAAAACAGGCATCCTAAAAATTGCTTGAGGTTTTTACGGAGCACGGGCAGTTTATTCAGCGGCCGCACCGTTCAGCTCTGAACAAGTTCACACAATTGAGTAAATCACTTGAGGTTTTTAAAAAGCACATTAGGCTTTTACAATGATGTTTTTACAATATAAAGGTGTCTTAAGCGCACCCTTAACCCCTCCCCCTCCCTTCCTTGTATTAAGGTCCCATGCACACATGGACCCGCCAAACACGGATACCGGCCATTTTTATTTTTTTTGGCTATTGCAGAAGTGTCCTATCTTTGTCCACAATAGGGACAAGAATATTTTTTTGCGGAGCGGACATACAGGATTCTTGAGATGACTGGTTCCGCATCTGATCCGCAAAAAAAACGCAGATTGGACGTGGACCAAAACTACAGCTACGTGCAGGAGGCTGAGAAAATTGACGTCATTGGAGGTTCACTAACCTTTTATTAGGGACATTTATCACCCCCGTGGAGTCTTATTATGGTGGACAGGAGATGGCGGTTTCTTCTCAACATGAGGACTATGCATATATGGTGTATATAGCTCAGTAAGGGCAACCGATCCAACGTCTAGCTGATTGTCATATTATATCACCATGGATTACTATAGTAAAAGAGCCTCCAGGCAGCCCCCAACCATGGATGCTGAAATAAAGGCTGGGCATGTTGGGCTTCTCCTGCACAGAGCCGAGCATGCACGTTTATGGTGCCACCACATCTCTTCTGTGTTTTGGGGCTTCACGGAGGGAGACGTTGGGGGGTGACAATGATCAGATTTCAATGGCCTGCTGCTTTTGTCCTTGGGAAGATAAGACGTCTGACGTCGGCAGAGCTTTCATGTGCATGGAGGGGACGGTGAGTGGCAGACCAATATCTAATGTGGCTGAAGATGTCCTCAAGTGATCCACATGCATAAGGATAAATAATCCAATCAATGCAATTCAACATGTCTGAACATTTCCAATTCCTTGCACACAATCACCTTGGTACCATATGTCCAACGGTGGTTGATAATTAGTCGCATTGTATGAAAATGGTTCTTCTTTAGCAGTGTCAGACGGGGTGCCTAGGGCCCACCAGTAATATTTATTTTGGGGGCGCACGGATACATTCAGATATTACTTACTCACACTGCAGCAAAATCCTACCAGAGGATTAAATATGGGGGACCTTGCAGAAACTTTGAGAAGGTAGGTCCTGGGGAGAAGAAGACACTGGCTAGCGTTCCTCCATACCTAGAAGTCATCTCAGCTCTGATCGTGTCTATAATAACAGACTGGGGAGTTTCTTTAATAATCTATCAAGTTTTTATATGAACATGGGCTGGGTGAGGGGCTGTACATTGACTATCTGTATGTAGTGTAGTAGTAAGTCATGTGCCACTTGTGCAAGGGGTGGGAGACTAGGGGCCCACCCTGCTCAGTGGCCCACCGGATTCACCTGTGGGCCAGTCGGAGCCTGTTCTTTAGTCATATTTTACACCTGAAATAGCTTTCGCCCAAATGTCGTTCATCCAACAACTTTTCTCCTAGATCCCCCCCCCCCCAATATACATGCATGCTCAGCTACAATGGAGGCTGAGAAATAAAGCACTGCTACCCCTACGACAGACACTGCTAACTCCCCCTACACATGCTGTAATAGGTATAAACCCCCTCAAATCCTGTAGCCTCATAGTCGCTGAGCAGATGATTTCTTTAGATCCGTGTCCGCCTTACCACGACCTTTCGCCCACTCCTTCAGAATCCCTCTTACGTCATGGAGTCATCCCATGGTCATCTAAATTCCTTCATGTATATTTTGTATCGGAATCCCTTTTATTCTCTGAATACTAGAGCACGTGCTGTTTTAGGTCGGTCTGTGTCCAAACTTACACTGTTCTAATGCCAGTCCCCAAAAGCCTCGGAGTTACTGTCCCTCTAATGACGCGTGGCATTGTCACCGAGAATAAGAACCACACGCAACACATTGCTAAGTGCATGACTGGTATTGATTTGTAGATTATTCTCATAACTGCCACCGCCATCCAGCCTTCATGCCAGGAATCAATACTTGCTTTATGTTGGCGGTCAACTTGATGCCGCTCCTGCCTGATGTTTTTTTATGTCACCATGTCCCTAACAGCTTCTAATTGACTGAGCTGTATCTATATACATTACTGCTGCCGGGACACAGCTATAAGTGACTGATCCATCCAGAACAATACCGGTGGCGTTTAGAAGGATCAGCTTTTCCTTCAGGCAGTGGAGTGCTTTCTTCTATGCAATCACCTCTTTACAAGCTGTGTATTTTAAGGAAAGTGAATGGATGTCTGGAGAAGTAGCAGGGGGCTGAGTGCCTGTGCCTGGGAAAGTGACTGCTGGCTCTGTTTGCCTGGATATGCGTGTCTGCCTCAAATTTACTTGAGATCTACAGATCGCCGTCTTGATAACACAATGTCTGAAGTAGATTTAACCTAGTTCCATCCGGATTCTTCTTCTGCTCTACCTAGAAATACAACTTTATCATTCAAGCAGTAGAAGTAACCATGGGTGGTGCACCATTGATTGGGATGTATATATGCACACTGATCAGCCATAACATCAGGTGAAGTTATTGACGTCTTGTGAAAATGGCACCTATCATGGGGGGGGGGGGATATATTAGGCAGCAAGTGAACAGTTTTTAAAATTGTTAGAAGAAAGAATAATGGGCAAAGATAAGGATCTGAGTGACTTTGAGAAGATCCAAATTATGATGACTACAAATTATGATTGCTAGATGACTAGGTCAGTCTCCAAAATGGAAGGTTTTCTGGGATGTCCCTGGAATGGAATGGTTTCTAATTACCAAAAGTGGCCCAAGAGAAAAAAAAGTGACGGACCCGCAACAGGTTAATGAATGCCAAGACTCGTTGTTGAGCATGAGGAGGGGAGACTAGCCCACCTGGTCCGACCCCACAGAAGAGCTACTGTAGCAGAATATGCTGAAAAAGTTATTGTGATAGAAAGATATCAGAACACACAGTGCATCATAACTTGATGCATATAGGTCTGCGTAGTGACCACAGTGGCCATGTTGACCCCTATCCACTGTTGAAAGGCACCTTCACTGGGCTCATGAGCATCAGAACCTTGGAAGACGTTGGTCTGGTGTGGTCAGATAAATCAGATTTTTACGTGATTATGTGAACTCTGGATGCATATGTATCATCTGAGGAAGAGATGACACCAGAGGGTACTATGCAAAGAAGTCAAGACTGCGGAGGTGGTGTGATGGTCTGGGCAATGTTCTACTAGGAACTTTTGGATCCAGGCATGACATGTACCACCTACCTAAACATTGTTGCAGACAAAGTATACCCTTCACTGGGATGATGCACCATACCACACTGCAAAAATGTTCAGAAATGATTTGAGGAACCTGACAAAGAGTTCAAGGTGTAGAGATTACACAATGGAGATCCAGGCCTTGTCAAAACTTTTTTCTTTATCAAGCTTGTGTTAAAATCATTGTCACCTTTGCATGCTGATTCATAAAAACGTGTTCTCCTGATTCTGCGTTTCAAACTCCAAGAGTTCTTGCTCACAGAATAATTTTGATCACCAAAAACATGAAATTTAAAGTACTGAAGACCAACTACAACACAAAGAAGAGACCTGTGACATGACCAGAATGCCCAACTTGGAATCAAGGATGATGTCAAGTCAAGGATGATGTCCAATCCTGATCCTGCATACCATGCAAATCGACTAACTACATTGTTTTATATGTCCATAAATCAGAATGGACACATTGTTTCATGTACGGTCTGAAACAGATCTCATATATACATACATGATGACATCCATGATGAAGTCACGTCAAGTGAGCGCGGTGGCTAATCGCGGCAGACTGCTGCAAGGTTTTGACTGGAATAAAGCTATGGGTGTGACGTCATTACATCTGAACCACAACAGCAATGTGGTGGGGTAAAGTAACAAGGTAAAGTAAGAGAATTTTAAGGTATGTATAGTATGAGACTGAAAGCGTTTATATCTGGGGGGATTGAGCCGGTTTCCTCAAGATGTTCAGGCAAAATCACGCAGAAAATAAGTTGTCCATGGTAGATATTTAAAGGTGTTTGTCGAGACTTTTCTGCTGAAGGCCTGTCCTCAGGATAGGGAAGGTCATCAGTATCTGATCGGTGAGGGTCCGACACCTGGTTTGTATAGCGGTTGTGCTTGGTATAGGGCTGCGCTGCGCCTAGGCCATGTGACCGATGAATGTCGGGGCTAAGCTGTGAGAAGGCCATGACGCTGCTGAACGGGTGTTGAACTCCCACGGATCGGATACTCATGACCTATTCTCTGGATAGAAAAGTCTCCGAAAACCCCTTTAAGAGGTGAAGAAAAATGCCTAATACGCACCGTGTACATATATCCTTATAGGTCCTTTCATGGCTGACACTTTTATTGCTACTATTAGAAGAAAGTTTAGGAAATAGTAGAACAGAATTGTGGGGGAAAAGAACAAAAGACGTTATATCTTCTGCCATTTTTTAGGTTAAGCAGGAAAATGTCTTTGAATGGACATTTATTGGCAGCCGAGAAGAGAACGCTTTTGTAGGTTCTGCCCATGTCCAGCAATCCAGCCTCTTGTGAGCAGAAGCCAGCCGTCAGAGTCAGACTATTCTCAGGAAAACTCTCCTTTTCTCTGTTTGTCTGCCAGTGAAAACATGAAAGGTAAAGCGAGAAGGATGGGAAGAAAGGGACAGACACCAGGGGCTTCATTGTCCTCTCCAGCACTTCTCCCTGGCTGCTAGGTGGTGGCTATGGTTGTAAACACTAGGTGCAGCTTATCAGACATCTCAGGCCTGTCCCTTTTATTGTTTTACTACAAGACTCAGTGATAGGACTGGCGCCTGGGAGGGGTGACTGGTCCAACTAACCACCCTGACTGAACTCCAGCTGGATCCACAGGGGGCAAGGCTCAATCGACACACTGCTGGGAAGACGGGACCTTCCTGTGATCTGATCTACAGTGGTGCAACATTACAGCCTGGAAACACATCCAAATACAAAGCATGTTATCAGCTTCACCATTTGCGGCGAGCAGATCAGCTTTCTGACAGCACAGTACAGCCTTGTGTCCGGGCTGAGGCGCGTTCCGCGACTGCACACTAGAGGGCGCTCTTTAGCAGCTTTCTGTCATTCAGCTCGCAGAGCGAAGTGCAGCGTGCGGCCTGAGCTCAGGCATCAGGGGGGCTGACCGGGTGGGGGGCACTGGCCTGTAAGCTGTATCTGGTAATCAAGTACATAGTGCACACTTCATGATATTCTTGCCACATGCAGATTTGCCAGTTTTTTTGAGTAATTTCATTAGAAAAAATGCTGTTTATTTGGTCAGCGAGACGGGTCACAGGCGCAGCGAGACCCCATTCAATTCTGCTCGTTGCAATTACTTGCAATCTACAGAGTGCTATACCACAACCTGCAATGAGTGTAGTGATGAGCTTTCGATAATTTTACAAAAAAATTCACTTCGTAATGAATTACTTCGTCACGAAGCGCATTTCTTTGTAAGTAGCGGTGGCGATGACCGGGAGCGGCGATTGCGTCGCTCCAGGTCATTGTACCCCTCAGAGTAAAATAAAAAAAAAAATTAAATTAAATCACACTTACCTCATCCATTTGATCGCGGCGAGCCAGCCGCTGCTATCCTGATTGAAGATCTAGAGCAAAAGAGTGGAGACGTCATACATCACCCCTCATGGGATTTTGTGCGAGATCTTCAATCAAGGTGGCGGTGGCTGGCTCGTCGCTATCAAATGGATCAGGTAAGTATGATTTATTTTGTTTTTTACCGCCATTCAGGTAAAATTTATTTGATACCACGAAGCACTAGGAAATTCAGTTTCGTGGTAAATCAAATTTTCCCTGAAATTCGGATCAAAGACTTCGGTTCGCTCAACACTAATGGAGTGTAATGGCCAAAGTTTCTGTCTCTGCAGCTACACGGCGACATTAGTCACGGCAAGCATCACAAGACCGATGATCATTGTGTAGTATTGCAGTAATAGAAGTGATTCGCGACGCAGCACCCGGATGAGACCATAAAGGGTGTGTGAGAACGTGCAAATCACGGCGCGACTCTATTCACTCCATTATGGTGTCAGGCGGCAGTGCCACACAGTGATCTTTAGTTGCGTGTCATGGCCAAAAGCCTTCTACACCCGACTTCTGCGAAACACGGGTAATGCCCTTGTGCATCCCGCATTTTCCCTTCAGCAGTTCCCAAATGCCTATTCTTGTCTCAAAAATGTGCAAGAATAGGACATATTCGATTTTTTTTGCGGGACCGCAGAACGGACATATGGATGTGGACAACACACTGTGTGTTGTCCGCATCTTTTGTGGGCCCGTTGAAATTAATGGGTCGACATCTGATCTGCAAAAAATACGGATCAGATGCGAACCGGAACTACTGTTGTGTGCATGAGGCCTAAAGGTGCCTTCACACATGGCAGATTTTGTTGCAGAAATTTCTGCAAGTGAAAATGAATTCTATTCATCTGAATAGGACATGCAGAAATCCATTTGTATGCCACCAAATCAACCCCATTCAAATGAATGGAACTGACTTTCAGTGGCAGAAATGTCTGTAGCAGAATCTGCCATGTGTGAAGGCACCCTGAGAGGAGCATAGCTTTTCACTTTCAGACAGCATTTGAATGATAGAAGCGTACAAGGTCCTACTTGTTGTTTGCACATTGTTGAGAATGCGGCAGACACAACATCACTCAAGCAGTCTGGTCTCACTATTGGGCGATTTTCCATTTCTGCATTTTCATTTTTTATTCCCAACCGTCCATGACCATAACTTTTTTATTTTTCTATTCACAAAGCCGTATGAGGGCTTTCTTTTTGAAGGACAAGTAGTACTTTCTAATAGCTCCATTTAATATTGCATATGATGTAGTGGGAAGCTGCAAAAAAAAATTCCAAATAGGGTGGAATTGAATTATTTTTTTAAGTTTTATGGGTTTAGTTTTTATGGCATTCTCTATGCAATAAAAGTGACCTGTCCCCTTCATTCTCTGGGTCAGTGCAATTACATTGACATCACATTTATATAGTTTTTCTTGTGTTTTAATACTTAATGCATCTCCATACCCCGACCCTAATAACTTTTTATTTTTTGTAGTTACATCTGCGGAGTTGTAAGAGGTATAATTTTTTTGTGGCACAATCTGTAGCTTTTATTAATACCATTTTGAAGTGTGTATGACTTTATGATCACTTTTTATAAAAATTTTTGTGGGGAGGTGAAGGGAAAAAAATGGTTTAACATTTCCCATAAATACATTTATATTTTGATAGTTAGGCTGTTTTGGGGCATGGCAGTGCAACTGATATTTATTTTTTATTGCTTTTTTATTTTTATTATGGGGAAAGGGGAGTTGATTTGAATTTTTATATTTTTAATTTTTTAAAACTTTTTTTTTTTACATTTTTAAACGTCCCCTTAGGGCACTTGAATATATGAGCTTCAGACTGCTTTTCCTATACACTGCAATGATTTATCGTTACAGTTTGTTAGATATTCACAATGTTCTTATGGAGCTCTGCCACCTGCAGGCCTCCAAAGGAACTACAGCTATAATAGTCTCAGATTCTTCAGAGACTGAGGCTATTACAGAGAAGTAATGTCTTCCTCGATCTCCATGCGGTAAAGTCGTTTGAGGGACTAACCCCTTAAAGAGCTCCACCATATATGTTAGGTGGAAGTCCGTTCCCTATTTTAAATAGCAGAGATCCGCGCCACATGTATGCGATCAGCCATAAGGCTGATAGCATACATTTTCCCGTTCAGATGTCGTGGTCAAATGTGACCATGGCATCTGATCAGCCTGGAAGTCGCGTGCTTCCGCTCCGGTAACAGCGTTCCCCGACTGAGATCAGAGAACCTATTACATTGCTGAAATAGCCCGAAGCCTGCTTGAGGCTTCAGTGCCTATTTCAGGAATATACCAATGCAGGCCACTAGGTGGCAGCATTGTATTGTTATATTCCAAATTAAGTGTTCAATAATGGCTATTTAGCCATCAATGAATACAATAGGCAATCTAATGATTGCCAGTTATTGTCCCCCAAGGTGACTTAAAAAAGTAAAAAAAAGTAAAAAAAGTTTTTACAAATATAAAAAAATTTAATAAAAGTTCAAATCACCCCCTTTCCTTAAAATAAAAATACTTAACCAAAAAAAATTAACATCATGGGCATCATCATGTGCGAAAATGCCCATACAATTAAAATATAACAATATTAATGTAATATGGCAAATGGCGTAACGGGAAAAAAAAAAAAAAAAACAGCCAACTTGCCATTTTTTGTCACTTCAACTACCCAATAATTTTTTTATAAAAAGTGATTAAAAAGTCGCACACACTTCAAATTAGTATCACTGAAAAGAAGAGATCGTCCCGCAAAAAATGAGCCCAGTACACATAACTACAAAAGTTATAGGGATCAGAATATGGTTCTAAAAAAAATATTTATTTTCCTCAAAGAGTGAATTACTGACCTCGAGGATGAAGGTAACAGGTTAATTTTACAGCATAGTGTACAGTGTAAAAAAATAAAATAAAAAACCTTTATCAGAATTGCATTTTTTCCCAATTCTACCTCATTTGGGAAACAAATTCCGCTTCCTACTACATGGTATGCAACCGTAAATGGTACACCTTGTCCTGCAAAAAATAAGCCCTTATAAGGCTATGTAAATGGAAAAATAAAAAAGTTAGGACTATCGAAAGGTGGGGAGTGAAAAACCAAAAATGAAAATCCCAGGGACCTGAAGGGGTTAAATGTCTGCAATATGCATTATCGCCAATAGCAGAAATTGCATCCAGGTGTCTGCTGTTTAAAACTGCATAATCCCAGTGGCTATGACGCCCGCTCCACTTCAGAGCAGGCACCATCTTCAAAGACCGTACTTCCAACTTACAGTCGTATGGTGGGATGGAAGTGGTTAAATAAAGGCTTGCGCTTATTTGTGTTTTGTTTTTTTTGTAGGTAAAGAAACTCCAGAGCCAAATTCACATGTGAATACACCATAAAAAGGGCCTTGATTTGTGGGCTAGAGCTTTGGACAAAGTTCGGGAGGGATGGGAGTAGGAGTAGAAATACTGCTACCGTGGAATCATCCCTTTTTGCAACATGACTTCCTTCATGATCTATGCCTTGCCGACATCGAAGGTAGAAATTGGTCATAAGAGTGTGATATATATATATATAAAGAATTGTTGGAGTCAAAATAAACTTTCTATGTGTGAATGTAATGATGATACATGTAAATGATTACAATATTAGAGAGAGAAGATACGTTTTCTTTTTAGAAAAACTACAATTTAAAGTACCCTGTAGGGCCAACCTTATGCTGGATACAAGATGAAATACGGTTGGAGGCATACAGGGACTGTGAGGTATCTTGTAACACATGTGTCCACACATGTTGCAGCTAGGCCTGTAGATCCTGCCAAAGCTGGTGTCCCAGCTGGTCCCATAAATGATTGACTGGTGGCAACCATACGGCCCAAATTTCCCAAAAACCTGTCAGGGACAGATCTGCTTGTGGTCAGCTCGGGAACTAGTGATGCGGTTGATACTGTGGGTGCAGACTCAAAGCATAGCAGACCTAGACCAAGCTTAGCTGCCAGCAGCTCTGTGCGAGCAACTCCCATATGGCCATGACACATGGGAGTTGCTTGCGAGCAAGCTGCACTCCCACCTGGCCAAGTTGCTGGCAGCACGGTTGCTGCGGTGGTACTTAGTTGTGATAAATCTGGCGCAGTTCTGCGCCTTCATCAAAATGTAATCCTTTTCTGAAACTCAATTCTTCTTCATGTCATCAGCCGCGGTTTTTGCCATATTCCATCAGTTGTACTTTTGGCCAGGCATTCGTAGTGGTGCAGTTCTGTGCTTTTACCAAAATTTAATTCTACTCTCATATTCGTACTTCTGCCCAGCTGTCCATATAAAAAAAATAATGTTTAAAATTGTCTCATTTTCTATATCACTGTGGCTTTTCTCTGACACATACCCTTTTCCTTGACCCCATGGACTTCTGGGGAGACAGATTGGAACAGTGGCCAGAACATGGAACTGTGAGGGTTTTCACACACCTCTGGCTGAAGCCGATAAATCAATCTGCAATTGCTGACAGTGCCCTGTCATGCCACTGCCGCTGTCAGCCTGCCTACAATTTTTGTTCCATACTGTATAGCTGCTACCCCCACCACTGCAGCTGATACTCCCTGCAGCTAATCCCCCTTAATGCCACTACCATTGCCCATTCCACATCCACACTGTACTGCTGCTGCTCTAAATTAAAAGGGAGAACTTTTCTAGGCTTGTTCAGAACAAGCCCATGTTTCTTCTGACAATTAACCTTTGTATGTGTATAAATACGGGCAGTCATTCTACCCCCATTAATGCCTTATGCCCACGTCAGTGTCAGTTTTGGATCAGTGGTAACACGGACAGTGTTCAATCCGTGGTTCCTGCCGTGACAGATCCGTGTTGGGTCCGTGGGTCCGGGTTTTGCTGACTGTGTGCCATCGGTTTTTCACTGACACTGAGCAGCTGGAAAATAATTTTCAAACAATTTCTTTTTAATGATCCGTGAAATACGGATGCAACACGGATGGCATCCGTGTTGCATCTGTTGTTTTCATGGACTCATTGACTATAATGGGCGTGAGGGATCCGGGAATATGAACAAGATAGGTAGGACATGCATCTGTGCTGAAAACACGGACCCACAGACCGTGCTAAAACACTGATGTGTGAATACACACATTCAAATGAATGGGGATGTGTGCTGTCCTAGGAGAACACGTGCAGCACACGTCTGGGCAACACTGATGTGTGCATGAGGCATAAGGCATAATGTTTCTTCTGACATTAACCCTTGTGTGTATAAACAGGGGCAGGGATCTGCCCCCAGTGAGAACTAATTTTTAAATTCTTACGCCATGTGTTGTTAAACACCTTCGTTTACCCATAACTACATATGTCAGTATGTCAGTGTCACTGACATCATGGGTTATTGCTGACATTGCATTCACGAGCTTAAAAGGGGGGGGGGGGGTGAGAGAAAGCACAAAAATGTATACAAAATGAAAAAAAAAGCGGAGTCCTAGAAGACCTCAGAGCAGGGGCGTACATAGAAATCATTGGGCCCCATAGCAAAAATCTGAATTAGGCCCCCTAACCCCGCCCACTACCCTGCCCCATCCCACCACCTGCCATAGCTCCTCCCCTGCCACACCCCGAACCCCGCATCACAGACCCATTCTCTTGAATGGGTCCGCAATCACAAAGATGCGGTGCAGAACGGAGATACAGGCCGGAACACCACAAAAGCACTACGGAG
The DNA here is from genome assembly GCA_033119425.1 of Bufotes viridis. Taxonomy (NCBI): domain Eukaryota; kingdom Metazoa; phylum Chordata; class Amphibia; order Anura; family Bufonidae; genus Bufotes; species Bufotes viridis. Next base: position 181,295,042 of record CM065594.1, on the reverse strand, counting down.
TGCTTCTGTGGTGTTTCTGTCCGTGTTTCCGCACCGCAGAAAAGTGGTGCATGCACCACCTTTTTGTGGTGCGGACAGACCACGGACCCATTCAAGTTGAATGGGTCCTCGATCCGTCCCGGCCGACCTATGGTTGTGCCCTTGCATTGGGGACCACAAATTGTTGCGGTCCCCAATGCACGGAACTGTCGGCGCACGTTTGTGTGCATGAAGCCCTTAACAGCAAGCAGAGTTCATGGGGAAGAAGGGGGGGGTTCTTCAGTCCTCTATGAGCCTACAGTGCCCCCCCACCCCCACAGGAACTCTGCTTGCTGCTGCCCCCCCATCAAGAATATAGGTGCACGTTTTATTATCTACTTACTGTAGGTGGGCTGGTAGCTGCTGTGTTTATTCTGGGCCCAAGTCCTGGGCTGGATCCTGGGTTCAGTGAGGCTGCCGTTCTTAACTTCTGGGGTCACGGCTGGGCAGCTGAGGTGGTGAGGCAGGCAGCACAACTGCCAGGCTGGGTGCACGCTGCTGCCTGCCAGAATACACTGGCTAATCAGCAGCAGGATCTTTGCACTGCTAAAGGCTGATTGGCCCAGTGTGTGTGTGCAGTGCAGGCAGCAGACGCACACAGCCTGGGTCCTCCTGGACTCGGGAGCGCTCAGCCGGGCCCGGGACAAGTATAGACAGGTCAGACAGGGGGGGGACTGGGGGACATCTGCGGCGCTGGGAGGAGACACACAAGTGGGCGGACCGCCTTTCAGCCTCTGTTGCTGTGCGCCTCTGCACTAATAGCACTAGCTGTGAGTGCAGTCAGTGGGGGGCATGGGCTTCTGTGCGCTCCGGGCCCCCCTGGGCCGCGGGCACCATAGGAGTCGCGTACGCCGCCTATATCGAAACAAAGTACAGGAAATTTGCTCATCTGTGTGCTATATTTACTTCAGGCTGGCAGCTCAGGGGCATGTCCTTTCTCAGGGGTGTGTCCTTTCTGCTGCAGCTCTCTCCCTGTAACTACCACAGCTTCTAAGAGAACATATAGCTAATGGCTGTTGAAGATTTAAATTGAGCGCATGCAACCACCTCACTACGGTGAAAGGAGAAATAAGGAAAAGAACAAACAGCAGGTGGTGCTATACAGATACATTTTATTGAATAGGTTGTGGCTTCATTACACCCCTTCATTGCACACCTTTATTGGAGTGCTGCCTCTCCTGTAAGTCCAGTATTGTTCAGTACTGCTGACCTCTTTGAAATAAGGGTGCCAATATGTGTTCAGTAGTGATGAGCGGGCATGCTCGGCCGAGTATCAGTTCGGCTCGAGTCTTACTATGCTCGGCCCATGCTGGTACTCGGTCTCCTTCCCGCACGTTTGGCACCTCCTAAGCAGCCAATCAACGTGCGGGTAAGTAACTGGCATCACACTGGCTGGCCGAAACGCGTCATCGGGTGCTATATAGCGATGACACGTGTTCGGCTCAGTCAGCGTCAGGGAGAGCAGAGCGTAGCCAGGGAAAGATAGTGTGTGAAGCGAAATTTAACAGATTTTATTAGAAAAGAGATTTGCAAAGACCCAAAAGTCCTTTTAAGGACTACAGTGTGTGTGTTTGAGAGCAGTGATATATTTTTAGTACCTGCTCTCAATTGATCAGTATCAGGAACAACTGTGCTGAGGAAGAGACACCGTGCAGGGAGAAAAATCACTGTTTTAACAACTACATAAAGCTTTTTAAGCAACCAATAATTCTTTTAAGGGCTCGTGTGTGTGTTTGACTGCAGAAATATATGTTTCTTTAATACCTATTAGTGACATATATTGTACATCATCCACAGACTGTGTATTTTTGCGTAAATTCAACTAATCAGCGCCACATTTATTGTCAATAGTGTGTGCGTTTAATCCACATCTGTGACATATACAGTCCTCCATCTGCAAAAAATTTTTGTGGGGGGAAATTTTAATAATTTGTGCCACATCTGTGTGTGCGTTTAATCCACATCCGTAACATGTACTGTACTCCATCCGCAAACTATGTTTTTGGGGGAAATTTAACTAATTTGTGCCATATCTGTGTGTGTGTTTAATCCACATCCGTGACATATACTGTACTCCATCCGCAAACTCTGGATTTTGGGGAAAATGTAACTAATTTGTACCACATTTAGTCTCCATAGTGTGTGGCTTTCTGTGTCAAATACTGTACCACATCTGAAATCAGTGTCTGATGCGCAAATCTAAATAATCTGGGCCTAATCTAGTCTCCATAGTGTGTGGCTCTCTGTGTCAAATACTGTACCACATGTGAAAACAGTGCATTTTGGGGAAATTACATTATTTGTGCAACATCTACTGTGTGTGCATTTCATACATATCACTGACATATACTGTACTTTATCCGCAGACCGTGTATGCTAGTCTGTGACATTATCAGGGCTACATCTCCTGTGTAAAGTGTGCGCATTCCAAATACCTGTTTTAATTTATTGGCGCATACACTTACAAATCCTGCGCTACTGTACGTGTGACATACTTTTAAGCGTATATAACATTTAATATTAAGAAGGCGGCCAGTAACGTGCAAGTGGCCGTGATGCTGATGGTGCACGCAGAGGCCGTGGCCCGGGGCGCAGTGAAACTGAGTAAAAGAATGTAGCTGAGGGGCCTCCAGGTGCGCTTACCCTCTAAAACAGTGATGGCAATGGCGAACCTTTTAGAGACTGAGTGCCGAAACTGCAACCCAAATGCCACTTATTTATCGCAAAGTGCCCACACGGTGATTTACCCTGAATACTACAGTCCAATATAGTATATCTTCCATGTTCCTTATCATTTAGCTATAGCTGTAGAGCGCAAGTTCGTGCCACGTGTCCAACTTGGACACCCAATAGTTGTAAGGCACAGATTGAGGATGCTGACACGGTCTGCAATGTACTCCTTCACCATCTTCCACATTTTTTTCCATCCTTGTGACACTAGGCTGCGCATCAAGGTAAGGGTGCTGGCGGGGTGTCATGAAACTGTCCCAGGCCTTGGAGAGTGTTATCCTGCCTCTGTTGGAACTGCTGTATGTTCCCCTCATCTCCCCTCCTGGGTTGCCCAAGTAACTACGTACTCTGCCGCCAGCGTTGTCAGAAGAAAATTTATGGAACAATTTTTCAAGAAGGACCTTCCGGTATTGCACCATTTTGCTTGTCCTCTCCACCACAGGAATGAGAGATGAGATGAATCCATGCCTGTTTTAACTTCAAAAACCTGAACAAACCTGATGAAACCCTGATCATGTATGGGCAGCTTTATGCACAAGGTCTTCCTCATGGTATACCAATTATGAGGGGTCCAGTCATTTACTGGTATTTTTATGGTCACAAAATAACTGCTTTTGAGTGACAGAAATCTCTACTTCATAGATGCATCTATAATTGTAATATATGAAAATTACTCATGTTTTTCTGTATGAACTGAATAATTTCTTTCTGTAAATTTAGCTGTGAAAAAAATGGATACATTTATTTATAGGCAGTAACACTGCTTCTTGTTTCCAATAGGTATCTTAGCAAGCACATTTAGGGCTCATGCACATGGCCGTAAGTGTTCTGTGGTCGCAAAATGTACAAAAATAGGGGGCTGCAAAAAATGCTCTGCGGCCCTGCAAAAAAATTATGAATGGGTCCGCATCCGCTCTCCAAAAGCCGTGGATCAGATGCAAACCAAAGCTACTCCAGTGTACATGAGAATTTCCATGTGTGTCCAACAGAAATATCAACAGCCAGGCCTCATACACGGCCATGTTACAGCTCTATACAGTCTTTGCATAGTACAGTATCTTAGATGTTTAAAAAAAATGCTGTGTTATATCAGATGCTATATTATTGGGGTATTCTCAATTAGAAGGGTCACCATATGTTGGTAGACGGAACCATGGGCACTCTATGTGCCACTGCACTAATGGTTCTTTATGGTGACTCCAAGAAAATCTCTATATTCGTGTCTGCCTAATAGCATTTGTCCCACAGAACACATGCCTGTACTTACGATGTAGTCAGGGCCGACGCGTCCTATAGGCTGACTAGGCAGCCGCGTAGAGCGCCCCTTGGGAAGGGGTGCTGCTAGGAGCGCCGGCCCCCTTCATGCTGCAACCGCCCGAGCGCTCTATAGAGAGCCTCAGGCGGCTGCAGCACTGCCTGGGCTGGCACGTCCATGAGGGCGCACCGCCCGGGCGCAGCATGAAGAGAGGGGCTGACAGGAGGGAAATGCTCAGCGCTCCCTCCTGTCAGTTCCTCATTGTAGCGTGGCCGAGCCCTGTATGATCCGCCGGTACAGGGAGCATCTGTTTCCTGTACCCGGCCGTACTGACATGAAGTGCGCACACAGTGTGCGCTTCCTATCAGTCCGCCCGGGTACAGGAAACTAAAGCTCCTGTACCCGTGAAGCATACAGCGCTCGGCCATACTACACTGGGGGGATTGTGGGGTGGGATTGAGAAAGACGATGACAAGAGGGGGAGATTGAGAAAGAGGATGACAAGAGGGGGATTGAGAAAGAGGATGACAAGGGGGGATTGAGAAAGAGGATGACAAGAGGGGGGAGATTGAGAAAGAGGATGACAAGAGGGGGAATTGAGAAAGAGGATGACAAAGGGAGGGGGTTAAGAAAGAGGATGACAAGGGGGGATGAAAAGGGGGGAAAGAGAATGACAAGAAAAGCAGCGAGAATGAAGGGGGAAGAGAATTACATGGGGGGGGGGGAATGACAAGAAAAGGAGAGAGAATTACATGGGGAGGGGGAGAGAATGACATGGGGGAAAAAGAGAATGACATGGGGGGGGGGAATGACAAGAAAAGGAGAGAGAATTACATTGGGGGGGGGGAGAGAATGACATGGGGGGGGGGAGAGAAAACTGGCGTTAGTTAAAGGGGTTCTGCAGTTTATTTAAACTGATCGGCAGGGTTCCGACACTGGCAGTAGCGCCTCGGCCTTCTCGCTGTTTACCGCAGGCGTAGTGACGTCACGACTAGTATCACTGGCCTTGGTGGGGTTAAGCTCTGTTCACTTGAATGAAGCTTAGCCCCACCCAGGCCAATGATACTAATTGTGACGTCACTGCGAGAAGGCGAAGGCGCTACTGCCAGCGCCGCTGCCTTCTCAAACAACTAATTTGCGGGGGCAAGGTATCGGACCCCTGTCGATCAGTTTAAATAAACTGCAGAACCCCTTTAATTTGGCAGCTCATATGGGTGGGGCATTGTGATGTCACATGGGGGGGGGGCGGCAAACTTTTCTTTTGCCTAGGGCAGCAAAAATCCTTGCACCGGCCCTGGATGTAGTAGAGCTGAGTTTACCTTTTTTGTAAGCTCAAATTGAAATCCTAATGTGCTATTTGTGGGTTTAACTGATACCATAAGTTATTACAATGTACAATCAATGCAGCCAAAAGGTTAACCCCTTCAGCTACTCAGCTACTTTTCACCTTAAGGACTAGGCCGATTTTTGCAAAACTAACACGTGTCACTTTATGTGGTAATAACTTTGGAATGCTTTTACTTATCCAGGCCATTCAGAGACTGTTTTCTTGTGACACATTGTACTTCATGTTAGTGGTAAATCTGAGTCATTATGTTTACCATTACTTATAAAAAAAATCCCAAATTTTTAGAAAATTTGGAAAAATTAGCACACGACCATATGTGTTTTGTGGTCCACATGCACACGACCGTATGTGTTTTGCGGTCTGCAAACTGTGGATGCTGCTCTGCGTTCCGTTCTGTAATTTGGGGAACGGAACGCAGCCCATTGTAGAAATGCCTATTCTTGTCCGCAAAACGGACAAGAATAGGACATGCTCTATTTTTTTTGCAGGGGCACGGAACGGAGCAACGGATGCGGACAGCACACGGAGTGCTGCCCGCATCTTTTGCGGCCCCATTGAAGTGAATGGGTCGGACCAAAACAATGGTCGTGTGCATGAGAATAGCACTGTTAGATTCAGCTGACATTTGCACATAGATAATGCCAGCCTGTTTAATAGGGATAATTGTGGTGACAGAAACCCTTTAAGATGGATTATGACACCTCATAAAACAGTTATTGCTAGTGTTACGCGATATAAAGCTTTAGAGGTGGAATTCGGTCCGAAGTTTAGAAAAACTTCGATTTGCAGCAAATCCGAATCTCCTCACGCTTAGTCGTAATGAATCAGTTTTTCCTAATATGGCAGCTGCATGTGTTACTAAGTGAAATTAAGAAACCTGAGAATGCAAGATCACCCATAATGCAGTGCAGCCAGCCAATCCGCAGATAGCCATCCCCTGTGATATCAGAGCCCTATAAAACCCTCATCTAGTGCAGTCTGCGCTATTGTCCTGGGAGCTGACCATAGGGAGAGATGTGACGACGAGTGCTCATGTGCAGTGTAGCTGAAAATGATTAATAGAAGAATATTGGAGAGGGGAGAGTGCAAGGAGACTCATTCTGCATCAGTTTTATTTATTTATTCCTACATTTACTTATTCCTACATCAGTTATAAATTTAATTCATACCAATAAGATGGAAGTCTTTATTATTCCAGTGCCAACGTGCCAACCAATACCATGCAGTGTGCACCGCTTAGGGGGGCCAGGTCTTAATGATCACCATCCTCATCTTTTGCTGGCTGTACTTCTTCCAAATCATCCTTTAAAGTCTCCTTGTCCTAGAAAAGAAAGCGAGATGCAGAGAAAAGAGGAGCTGGATATTCTGAGCAATATTAAATGATGTGGAAAAGGAGGACAATCAGGTGGCAGAAAAAGGGCTCTCATCTGTAGGGCAGGAGGGCACTGGGGTTGGAGAAGTGGGTATGCCAGGGCTGATTAATATTCTGTGTTTACTGTCAAATAACCTGCAGGAGATTGCAGACCAGAACCGCAATAATATACATATTGTCCCCCCAAATAACCAGCCCAACCCTTCACCAGCAACAGCCCCTGTTTAATGGTGCATTAAAGGTGCCGCACAGCCAATAATAATGAAGAAAGACTATACAGTGCTGTCTTCATTATTACATGAAAGGCTGCTGTGAGTTCATTGGTGACGTGGTTCTTCTCTGCATGATGGCCGCAACCCGCACACAGTACGGCCACTCTGTGTGGCCGTACCCTAAGTGGCCTGAGAATAACTGATTTATAGCGATTCATGACTAATTAATATGTAAAAAATGTAATTTCTCAGCTAACTTCAGCAAATTCAGCGAATCTAATTTTTCAAGACTTCACTTATCTCTAGTTATTACTTAACATTCCCTGTATCTACACTTTTTATTGGCATCATTTTGTAAATGTAATATTATTTTCTTAAGATGTTAGAAAGCTTAGAAGTTTTAAAGCAATGTTTATTTTCAAGAAAATTTCTGAAACCCACTTTTTAAAGAACCAGTTCAGTTATGAAGGGACATTGAGCACCTTACATAATTGAAACCACCCATAAATGACCATTTGAGAAATTACAAAATTATACTTTTTTTGCAGGTCTCCCATTTTAATCGTCTTCCTGTAACACAGCAAGGCATAACAAAATAAATCTCAATATTCATTACCTTCATTCTGCTATGTGGCATTTGAAGACACCCTGAGGTACCCCTATAGTGGAAGCCCCCAAAATGTGACCACATTTTGGAACTTACACCCCTCCACTGAATTTTTCAAGGGGTGCAGTGAGCACTTTGGCCCAACGGGCGTTTCATAGAATTTAGAAACACTTGGCCACAAAAATGAGAATGGGCCATAAAAATGAGACTGGTTGTAGTGAGCATTTTGACCTCACAATTGTTTTCCAGAAATCAATTCACAGCAGATGGTGCAAAGTGAAAATTGCAATAGTTACACAGATATGCCATTCAGTGCCCAATATGTTGTGCCCATTATGTGCCAATGTGAAAAGTGAGTGCTCTTATTTTTATGCTGGGCTTGCTGTTTTTAGAAGCACCCTACATTTGCTCAGGGCTCAGGATTACACCATGCACCGTATGCATTTGAGGTGCATTGAACCCCCAAGAAGTGACCTCATTTTGGAAACTACATCCGTCAAGTTATTTATTGAGCAGTGGAGTACAGCCATTTTCTGACTACTATACATTTATGTTTCTCTCGACGGAGCTGTGTGAGGTCTTACATTTGCGGGATGAGTTACCATCATGATTGGTTCTATTTTGGGGTACACACAACTTTTTGGTCACTTTTTATGTTGCTTTTTTGGGAAGCAGGATAAACTGCCTTTTGGGTTTTGTCTTGTGGTGTGCACCATGTGGCAAAAATGACAACTGATCATTATTTTGCCGTTCAGTACGATTACAGAGATCCAGAGTATTAGGCTACTTTTACACTAGCGTTTTCGTTTTCCGGTATTAAGATCCATAATAGGGGCTCAATACCAGGAAAAAACGCTTCGGTTTTGTCCCTATTCATTGCCAATGGGGACAAAACTGAACAGAACGGAATGCTCCAAAATGCATTATCTTCCGTTTAGTTGCGTTCCCATACCCGAGAGCAAACCGCAACATGTTCTAGTTTGCTTTCCATCCTGGGATGCGGAGCATGACCGATCCGGCATGACCCCCAATGCAAGTCAATGGGGACGGATCTGTTTTCTCTGCCACAATCTGCCACAATAGAAAACCGATACGTCCTCCATTGACTTTTAATGGAGTTCAAAACGGATCCTTCTTGGCAATGTTAAAGATAATACAACCTGATCCGTGAATAACGGATGCAGATGGTTGTATTATCAGTAACCTTAGGGCAGATTCCTGCAAAAACAGATCTGTTACAATAATACAACCGCATGCATTTGTCATGAATGGATCCGTTTGTATTATCTGTAACATAGCCAAGAGGGATCTGTCATGAACTCCATTGAAAGTCAATGGGAGACAGATCCGTTTTCTATTGTGCCAGATTGTATCAGAGAAAACGGATCCGTCCCTATTGACTTACATTGTGTGCCAGGACGGATCTGTTTGGCTCAGTTTCGTCAAGCAGACAGCAAAACTCTGCAGACAGCGTTTTGGTTTCCGCCTTCAGAGCGGAATGGAGACTGAACGGAGGCAAACTGATGCATTCTGAGCGGATCCTTTTCTATTCAGAATGCATTAGGGCAAAACTGATCTGTTTTGGACCGGTTGTGAGAGCCCATGACGGATCTCACAAACGGAAAGCCAAAATGCGAGTGTGAAAGTAGCTACATAGTATTGTACTGTATAAATGCACTAATAGCTGTATATAAGCACTGACAGCTGCCCTTTGTAAGGCCTTTGTAAGGCATCAGGCTGCAGTGACAGGGGACTGGTGTGGGCAGAGAGGGAGCCTCCTCCCTCTGCAAACCCTGTACATGCTGCAGTCGCATTGACCACGGCATACAAAGGGTTAATACACGGGTGCTTTCACTGATAAAGCAGGGATCTGGCTGTCAGTAACAGCTCGGCCTCTTCTGCTGATCTTGTGAGAGCAGCTTCTGCACCCATCTGATCAGCGAACCATACTTGTACAGGACTGGGGCTCAAGTTACTGTCTGCAGCGCCATACATGTACGGCATCCTACAGGTTAAGGGCTTATAGATGACCGATCCTGAGGTTTAATTTCAGATTGACGGGAGTCCAACACCCCCACCCCCACCGATCAGCTGTTTGAAGAGGATGAGACGCCTATGCTTCAGTATTACCTGTGCGTTGTCTCCCTTGCAGTGGCGGCACGGTGTAATTACAAGGGAATGGGCCGAGCAGCTATAATTACTCTGCATTGTCTCTTGAAGAGGAAGCAGCACTTGCACGAGCGCCGCCTCCTCTTCAAACAGCTGATCACCTATATATATGTATATAGTAACAACTCGAGGTCACTTAGCTCTCTGAGATTGCCGTCTTCTCAGCTTAGACAGCTTGGTACACTTCAAGAAACCACTCCAACACTATAGATTTGGGTGCAAACTGTCGGCAACCAGCTTTATTATCTCTTTCACAGCAGTCAGTGCACGTTCAAACTCAGTAAAAAACTAAGTGGGGATTTATTAAAATAGGTGTGAAGGAAAACTGGCTTAGTTGCCCATAGCAAACACAGATGAGCGAATCGAAGTTGACAAAGTGGAATTCAATACGAATTTCCGGAAAAATTCAATTCACACTGAAGCCGAATTTCCTCATGCTTTATTGTAACGAATCACATTTTTTCCTAAAATGGCTGCTGCACATGTTAAAACATGGAGCATGGGATCACGCACAATGCCATGCATGCAGCCAATCAGCAGCCAGCCAGAACCTGTGATGTCACAGCCCTATAACTAGCCTCAGCCATTTTGGATTCTGCCATTTTCCAGTGTACTTTAGTGCAGGGAGAGAAGTCAGAAGGCGCTAGGGACAGTGCTAGGAAAGACTTCATTGTGCTGAAAAAACGATTTATAAGTTCAGGGAAAGATTATTTATAGTATAGGAAAAGGATAGGGAGGCATCATCATCTACACTATAAAAGGAGAACAGGGTGCAATAGGGGAGTGTAAAGCCTGGGTAATAGGAGCGATTCTATTACACCTTGCTGCACTAATTGGGGATCCACGGTGCAAGTTCTGTGTGATACAGCCATTTACGGGGTGTATTAATAGGAAATATACATAAGTCCTATTAGCCGTTCTGCATTGATTTTACGCTGTTTTCCTTTTTTTTGGGGGGGGGGGTGAATATTAGGAAAAAAAAGGAAAAAAATATATGTCTTAATTGCCGTTCAACGGTGAAGTTACATTGTACTACAGCCATTTACGGGGTGAATTAATTGGAAAGATACCTACGTCCTATTAGCAATTCTGCTGTGATTTTTTATTGTTATATTTCTTTTTTTGGGGGGTTTATTAATATTAAAAAGAATATGTCTTAATTGCCGTTGTGCGGTGAAGTTACATTGTACTACAGTAATTTATGTGATTCTTGTTTTATATGTATTGAATGTGCCATTGCATATGGCTGGTAAACATTCTGTTGCACCTGGAAGCCGGTGTCACATGGTCTGTTGTAGGTGTAGCTTGCGGCCTCATGTGTTCCCCATTGCATTGTTGGTCCTGCAGTGCAGGTGAGTGGGATGGGGCTGTAGGCTACTTAATACCTGTTCAGACCTTGTTCACACACCATAGGTAGTCTAGTGGTAGGACCCCATGTCATGCTGAGATACCGTGTAGTGGTGCCTAAAGGGGCTCCGATATGTTCCTGATTGGAAATATTGGCGAATCTCTCAGCTTTTAACACCAGAGTGAGGGATTAGCCAGTGTTGTCAGTTGCTTATCCATGTGGTGCATCTTTTTCTGTGAGTAATGTGTTTATATATTTTCATCCGCACATGTTTTATTTTGTGTAGGATGTTTGTGTGGTGCTTGTGGTTCGCGCCGGCATCCTCCATTGTATGCAATTTTTGCTGGGGATAGCCGTTCGCTGCGAACCACATGCGGAGGAACTGCCCCCAGTTAGAAACACGCCACAGTGTTTGGGGTCTGGAGCAGTCCCACCCATTTTGGCCACGTTTATTTTTGTGATTCTTGTTTTATATGTATTGAATGTGCCATTGCATATGGCTGGTAAACATTCTGTTGCACCTGGAAGCCGGTGTCACATGGTCTGTTGTAGGTGTAGCTTGCGGCCTCATGTGTTCCCCCATTGCATTGTTGGTCCTGCAGTGCAGGTGAGTGGGATGGGGCTGTAGGCTACTTAATACCTGTTCAGACCTTGTTCACACACCATAGGTAGTCTAGTGGTAGGACCCCATGTCATGCTGAGATACCGTGTAGTGGTGCCTAAAGGGGCTCCGATATGTTCCTGATTGGAAATATTGGCGAATCTCTCAGCTTTTAACACCAGAGTGAGGGATTAGCCAGTGTTGTCAGTTGCTTATCCATGTGGTGCATCTTTTTTCTGTGAGTAATGTGTTTATATATTTTCATCCGCACATGTTTTATTTTGTGTAGGATGTTTGTGTGGTGCTTGTGGTTCGCGCCGGCATCCTCCATTGTATGCAATTTTTGCTGGGGATAGCCGTTCGCTGCGAACCACATGCGTAGGAACTGCCCCCCCAGTTAGAAACACGCCACAGTGTTTGGGGTCTGGAGCAGTCCCAGAAAATGTCAGCACAGAAAATGTCAGGTTTCTGTGCTGTAAAAAAAATGAGACAAAGATAAATAATTTCAGAACTTTTTTCACCTTTATTATGTCCTATAAACTGTACCACTCAATTGAAAAACAAACTGAAATATTTTAGGTGGAGGAAAGAAAACAAAACAAAAAAAAAATTGTGGTTGCATAAGTTTGCACACTTATAACTGGGGATGTAGCTGTGTTTAGAATTGAGCAATCAAATTCAAAATCATGTTAAGTAGAAGTCAGCACACACCTGCCATCATTTAAAGTGCTTCTGATTAACCCCAAATAAAGTTCAACTGCTCTAGTTGGTCTTTCCTGAAATGTTCTTAGTTGCATCCCACAGCAAAACCATGGTCCACAGAGAGCTTCCAAAGCATCAGAGGGATCTCATTGTTAGGCCTAATTCACACGTCCGCAAAATGGATCCGCATCCCTTCCGCAATTTTGCGGAAGGGTTGCAGACCCATTCATTTCATAGGGGCAGGAATGGATGTGGACAGCACACTATGTGATGTCCGCATCCGTGTTTCCGCATCCGTGTTTCCGTTTCCGCAAAAAAATATAACATGTCCCATTCTTGTCCGCAATTGCCGACAAGAAAAGGCATTCTTTCTATAGTGCCAGCAATGTGCGGTCCGCAAAATGTTGAATGCTCATTGCAGCCGTCCGTGTTTTGCGGATCCGTGTTTCCGTGTTTTGCGGATCCGTGTTTCCGCAAAACACACTACGGACATGTGAATAAGGCCTTAAAAGGTATCAGTCAGGAGAAGGGTACAAAAGAATTTCAAAGGCATTAGATATACCATGGAACACAGTGAAGACAGCCATCATCAAGTAGAGAAAATATGGCACAACAGTGACATTACCAAGAACTGGACGTCCCGCCAAAATTGATGAAAAGACGAGAAGAAAACTGGTCTGGGAGGCTACCAAGAGGCCTACAGCAACATTAAAAGAGCTGCAGGAATATCTGGCAAGTACTGGATGTGTGGTACATGTGACAACAATCTCCCGCATTCTTAATATGTCTGGGCTATGGGGTAGAGTGGCAAGACGAAAGCCTTTTCTTACGAAAAAAAAAACATCCAAGCCAGGCTACATTTTGTAAAAACACATCTAATGGTCTAATAAACTTTTTGTCCATAATTCCAAAAGATATATTTGGCACAAAAATAACACTGCACATCACCAAAAGAACACTATAACTATAGTAAAGCATGGTGGTGGCAGCATCATGCTTTGGGGCTGTTTTAATTCAGCTGGAACTGGGGCCTTAGTTAAAAAAGAGGGAATTATGAACAGTTACAAATACCAGTCAATATTGGCACAAAACCTTCAGGCTTCTGCCATGAAGAGGAACATGAAGAGGAACTTCATCTTTCAGCATGACAACGACCTAAAGCATACATCAAAATCAACAAAGGAATGGCTTCACCAGAAGAAGATTAAAATTTTGGAATGGCCCAGCCAGAGCCCAGACCTGAATCCGATTAAAAATCTGTGGGGTGATCTGAAGAGGGCTGTGCATAGGAGATGCCCTCACAATCTGACAGATTTGAAGTGTTTTTGCAAAGAAGAGTGGGCAAAGTGCTAAAATCAAAAGGTGCTTCAACAAAGTATTAGTTTAAGGGTGTGCACACTTATGCAACCATATTATTTTATTTTTATATTTTTTTGACTTCTACTTAACATGATTTTGAATTTGATTGCTCAATTCTAAACACAGCTACATCCCCAGTTATAAGTGTGCACACTTATGCAACCACAAATTTTTTTTTTGTTTTGTTTTCTTTCCTCTACCTAAAAGATTTCAGTTTGTTTTTCAATTGAGTTGTACAGTTTATAGGTCACATTAAAGGGGTAAAAAGTTCTCAAATGACTTGTCTTTGTCTCATTTTTTTGCAGCACAGAAACCTGACATTTTAACAGGGGTGTGTTGACTTTTTATATCCACTGTATTTTGCATCAGAATTGGCTTATGATTTGGTAGCCAAAAGCAGGAGTGGGAAAAATCACAGAAGACATGCTAATATTCAATTCATGTGTCATCTCTGTTTTGGATCCACTTCTGTGTTTTTTTGGCTTTAGCAATACTGATGCATTACTAACCAAATGCTGACTGAGTGAAGTCGGATGCTCAACAGACAGGATCCGTTTTTTGGGGTTTATTGTTCTGACGGATCAGAAGAAGGGCATAATAATTAGTGACGTCAACAAAAACTTACTGCTGACACCCTCTACACTCTGTCAGGGGGGCTCTATTTGTATAGCATTTAATAGAACAGGTTCTGTAGAAATCTGCGTGGAATCAGCTGATGACGGTGTAAAAGGAGTGCGCTCTTTCGCGCTATAGTAGGATCTTGGGCGTCTGCACGGTTCTTTATACCTGGCGCTAACATTGACCTGTAAGGCTGAGTTCACACGAGTTATTTGGTCAGTTTTGGTCCAGTAACTGCCCAAATAAGTGACGTGTGCAGTGATTCCAAGAGCGACGCCTGTCATCTGCGCGTCATACTGACTCACAGTATTGTTTCACTACCACAGCAGATTCCCTGTGCGTGTTTCTGCAAAGCACAGTGTTCTACACCACTATACAGGCTCTCTGCAGTCAGGAAATAGCTGTTTTTTAACATGATTCACCACAAATAAATTCAGATTGAATCAAATCTTTTTGGAAAATTCGGCGAACCGACCAAATCAAATTTTTGAGAAATTCGCTTATCTCTAATAGCAAACAATAGGATTGCACTTTTCATGTGTACTGTGAATTTGCTTATATCTTTGTTTGTTACTAACCTTTGCTGCTTTTAAAGTAAATATGTCTCTTGATTAATATGTATCACAGATAAAGCACCTATAAAGGATAACCTACCTTTGCATAGACAGACCATGAGTTTGGTAAGAACTTTCTAGCATTTCACATGAATACTTGTTTAGTTACATAATACAATGCAATATTCTCTCCAGACCAATTAGATCTGGTATTGACTAGAGATGAGTGAAGTTTTGAAAAATTTAATTTGTTTGCTTCACTGAATTTTTCCCAAAAATTTGCATTGTGATGAATTAATTAACCACAAAGTGCATTAAATCAGATCTATCCCGGCCTGCAGTTAAACTTTAGGGTGAAGGTATCTGGGTGTACATCATTGTGCAGTGCAGCAACATGCATAGCTAGCCCTTTCTGGTAGCGAAACAGTTACTGTGTGTCTGAATGACAGGCAGGTCACAAATATGGGTGTATGCATCATCATACAGGCCACCAAGATTCCTAGCTAACCCCTAGATAAACAAAAAAAAGCATACAGCATCCTTCAGTTAAGGCAAAAAAAAAAAAAAAGGTTTTTTAAATCCATGTTAAGGCAGTGCAAACACATACGCCCCTGTTAGCTGTAGAATGACTGTGTGTCACTATTAGGCTTAGTTAACACTTCACTTATTTGGTCAGCTTTTCTGATTAGTTATTGTCAGCCCAAAACCGGTGTGGGTCAAAACCACAGAGGAGGTGCAGATCTATTCATGATTCCTAATCCGAGAGTATGCTTGGCTCCTGAATTTGCCTCACAATAAGTGATGGAAATATCTAACCAAATAACAGAAGTGTGAACTTACAGGTCAATGTTAATGTCAGGTCTAATTCATCGGCATAGACTTAACAATGCAGTGGCACAAGATTCAAGTAGTGGTCCCATGACAGTGGGGAGGGTGTCATCAGTAAGGCTGTGTTCACATAACTGTTTATTTTTCATTTCTTCTAAACTGTCAGAAGAACAGGTAAAGAAAAGCTGATCCTGTAGTTTGAGCATTTGCCTTCAAACCGTAAGCATTTGGTCAGAATTTGATCAGTATTATTAATGTAAAAACAGGAGTGGGTCCAAAACAGAGATAACATATGATGGAAATATTTGCATGTGTTCTGTGTTTTGGACCCACTCCTGCTTTTGGCTTCCAAATCATGATCAAATCCTGATGCAAAATACTGACCATGCGATAGAGGCCTCATGCTCAATTTGCATGAGTTTTGTCCATTTCCGTCTGAAATCAGTTTCATCTATTTGGAAAAGAAGTCCTGCATGCAGGACTTTTATGGCCTCTATGACACGGTCAGTATTTGGTCAGTTTTTTTAAACAGTATGTAATCAGTATTTGTAAGGCAAAAACAAAAGTTGGTGCAAAACAAAGAACATGTGATGGAAATATTTGCATGTCTTTTGGCTTCCAAATCATGATCAAATCCTGATGCAAAATACTGACCATGTGATAGAAGCCTCATGGACACTCAAACGACAGGATCCATTTCTTATTATTTTATCATTCTTCTGACCGATCAGAAGAATTGTAAAATAAACGGTGATGTGAACACGGCCAAACAGGGGACACTAGTGGCCCTGTAACAGACTGGTAAAGGTGGCAACAGCATAAAGAATTACAATAGTAGCCAAGTTACAGAGTGAGAAAGGTGGCAACAGCATTAAGAGTCACAATAATGTCCCCGCATTAAAGTAATGAGGGTGGCAACAGCATGAAGAGAGAGTCACAATAGTGTGTGAGTGTGTGTGTGTGTAGGGGGGGGGGGGTCAACAGCAGTGGCAGAACAGCACAAGATGGTGGCAGATCAAAGTAGAAGAAGATGGCAGTCGAGGCAGCAGGCTTTTGGCATCAGGCAGGTAACAGCATCAGAATGGTGGCAATAGGACGTGGGCAGAAGTAACAGGCCATTTGTCACAATGTTCCGGTGTGACAGCACACTAAAGTCAGATCATTACTGCCAGAATGATCTAATCTATTGTATCAGGCACCGGTGTCTGGAAATCCTGGTTGATCTATGCCTAGTTCATCTTTATAAGGGTTAGTCTCTCAACATTTTATGTTGAAAGTTGAGGTCTGTTTGGGGTAAATATGCCACCCATCGCATAAAACACTAGCTCTGGTGCCACAATACTGGCAGGGCAAGAAAACTTGCTCAGGGCAAACTTAGCCAGTTGCGGCCTCAATTCAAGTTTGGCTGCCCAGTAGTCCAGGGGATCTTGGATCTAGGGTAATGCTGTCCAAGTTTGCCACCAGCTACGGGTTCAGGTTCTGCTCCATGTAATGCTGCAGGTGGGTGGTTTCTTCAGTAGGTGGGTGAAGAAAAGCTCTCATTAGAGGCTCAAGTCTTACGTTGCTGTTATGAAGCAAGTGCTGCTCCAGGCCCTTCACCCCCCTCCAACAGTCATCCAATAAAAGAACATACATCTTACCATCCGCCTCAAGGTCGTTTTTGTGCGCCATTCAGTATCAAGACAGTGTACCTAACTAGTACACTCAAGTACGCATTTCCTCCAGCAGTTGTGGCAGTGGAGCGTGAGCTTAGAGTGCACCCCCGGTCAGACTTTTGTGAGGATGGGCGATGGCGAATGTAGGCAGCGACCAACCAACTGCAAAGTATGTCTCCTTAGTAGTTGAGTTTTTCATCCCTCTCAAAAGGTATAAAAAAGGCTCCAATTTTGGACCAGTAGTAAGGGTCTAACATTGTGCAGAGCCAGTAGTCATTCCTCTGCCAAATACGGCTGTCACTACGCAAGAAACTCAGCATGCATCTGGCCATTTGTGCAAGGGACTCAGAGGGACTTCCTGCCTCCATCTCCACTGCATACTGTCACAGTCTGTCTGGGTCACCTGCTTCATCTTCGTCTTCACCCTCATGTTCCTCCTGCATCTCTCCTGTCACTTGGGCAGATAAACCACCTAGTTTTGTATAGAATTCCTGGGCATTTATGTCCTCATCCTCCTCCTCCTGTACCAGTTCAGCCTCCACAGGGCTCAGGTGGCTGTGAGATGTAGGCTGTCCCCTTGCCAGTCAGATTTATCAGCATCCCCTCCAGGACATGAAGGAGTGGAATAACATCATTCGGCAGGTGTCACGCATGAGCTGCCACTGTCTAACATCAAAGTTACACTGGGGAGTAGTCCTGTCCGTCTACATCATCAAGAATTCGGTCACAGGTTTCCTCTGCTCATACAGTCGGTCCAACATGTTAAAATTGGAGTTCCAATGTGGGGAAATGTCACATATGAGAGGATGTAGGGGAACAACATTCTGTCTTTGCAGTTCAAAGAGGTTGTGTTTTCCATGATAAGAGTGGCTGAAGTTCATGCACAGTTTCCTTGACATATATTGTTCTTGACCATAGTTACAGCTCCAGATGTCAGCGCTGGAATCAATTGTACCCAATGCCGACATGCTCAAGAAGTGACCCACCTTCTGCTCAACATACTTGTGCAGGGTTGGTAAAGCTTTTTTAGAGAAGTAACGATAGCTTGGGACTTTTTGTTTTTTTACCACCAACATACCGTGCTGACTGTCTGCCACTGCCTTTATGAACCCATGCACCGCTAGTTGTTCCTTGACAGGTAGGCTCCTGAGTAGCAGACGGTATACCTCAGGGGTGTTTGACCAGATCTCCCACTGCCTTCACCCTGCTGGCTCATCAGCATACTGCCATCCTGCTTCCTTCTCACAGGCCTGCTGCCACCCTCATCCCAAGATGATGATGATGCTCACTCTTTACCAGACTCCCACGTGCAATTGGCTACATCATCATCTACTATCTGTTCATCACTTATGTCACCCTCACCAGTCTCATGGTCATGTCCCTGACCGCTCGCAACACGTGTTCCCACCTGACTGTCATCAGGCAGGGTAAAGCGGACCTTTCCTCCAAGTCTGTGCTGGCCTGTAGCTGCTGACTGTCCTCACTGAAAAGCCGAGCCGACAGCATGCATTACTTCCTGAGCAGAAGGTGCAGCAAAAGAGACAGTTGCAGGACAGTTGAGGGCACAGAAGTTGTTCCTGGGTCATGGCAACTAATTGTTGTCAGAGGAATCGACCGATTCCTGGCTGTGTGTATCTGTGAGCGCCTGAAATTATGTTGAAGAGTGAGTCAACCATTACAATACAGCTGGATTGTTGGTCAAAACATGACCAGATGATGACAGTGGCAGCTCTGGCCTGTTGCTGCAGCTGCTGCTACCACCACCCTTTCTTTTGCTACTTGTACTGGCAGCAGCAACATTTTTGCCACTGCCCGTTCCTTTTACCCAAGCAACTGTCTGTTGGTGATAGTGTACAGGAACTGATTCAGTAATGTAACAGATTAAGTATGAATGGCGCAGCAGATGAACTAGGTACACATACCTATATTTTAGACCGCCTGTTGAAAATAAGTCTGATGCACTGAAAGTCTAAGTATAACAGAACAGATTGAGAATGATGCACAGGACAGTTACACCTAGCCTGCACTGTCCCTGCACTCTCCCTATGCTCTCTCTACAGTGTGTAATAACTCTCCTTACGATCTCCCTACACTATTCCTATCCAATATTCTAATAAAGGCTTTCTGAAACACTGTCCCTAGTGCTTAGCACGTCTGTCACTATGCTCAGCTAACAGTAAAATGGCAGAGACTGGCTGAGGTGAGGCTTTTATAGGGCTGTGACATCACACAGGATGGCTATTTGCTGATTGACTGGCTGCAGGGCATTATGGGTCATATTGTATTCCTGGGCTTCTTAATTTCACTTTGTAGCACATGTAGCTGCCATCTTTGGAAAAAAAACGATACGTTACCACAAAGTGCAAGGAAATTCTGATTCATGGTGAGTCAAATTTTTCCTCAAATTCAGATCAAATTAAATTTGTTTCACTTCGATTCGTTTAACACTAGTAATAACCTCTGGGTGTTAATGGAAATGCTGCATTAGCCTGGCAGTATGGGCATATACTGGGCATGAAGTCAACAGAGAAGGACAGAGGGAATCAACCCAAGTTTTAGACAAGCCGAAAGTGAAATATTCTCTTTTTAAGTATTTTATCTCATTGCAGCACTTGGTAAGCCTGCTTTCAATAGCTTTCTGCTATTGTTAAAGAAATGGCTATAATTGTATCATGTCTGGTGATAGAAACAATTGACAGTAAAAACATGAATTTTCTACACTGACGAGAAAAATTGAAATACTCCTAAGGCCTCTTGCACACAAATGTTTTTGTTTTCCGTACCGTTTTTTGCGTTCCGTATACGGATCATATACAGAACCATTCATTTCAATGGATCCGCAAAAAAAAACGGAAGGTACTCTGAATGCCTTCCGTTTCCGTATTTCTGTTCCATTCAAAGATAGAACATGTCCTATTATTGTCCGCATAACGGACAAGGATAATACTGTTCTATCAGGGGCCAGCTGTTACTTTCCACAAAAAATGGAATGCAAACGGACATCATCCATATTTTTTGCGCACCGCAAAATACTGAAAAAGCCATACGGTCGTGTGCAAGAGGCCTTACACAAAGCCCAGTCGACTAAAATATTTCCCAATTTTTACTATAATTTCATATTTTTGGTAACTTGAGAAGTCACAAAGATGTCCGGAAGTATTTTATTTCTGATCCAATATCGACAACTAGTGAAATCCTTCAGAGAGCAATATCTAGTGCAGGGATCAGCAACCTTCGGCACCCCAGCTGCTGTGAAACTACAACTCCTAGCATTCACACATACTAGGCCTCTCTTGTTACTCCCACATAAGTGAATGAAGGATTCTGGGAGTTGTAGTTTGAGAACAGCTAGAGTGCTGGAGGTTGCTGATCCCTGGTCTAGTGGATATACATGTGCTTATAGTTCGCTTGGGATATTTATAGCCAGATTTTAGTACATATTTTTCCAACAAGTCTACAATGTGTGAATTCACTCTATGTTCTCATCATGTAAATCAATGCTACTTTTGAAGCATCCTAATATCTAATTTGCCTTGGCAACACATACCTGAAGTCACTCAGGGACATTGATCAAGCCATTATGCCACAATTGTGGCATAAAAAGTTGCACACTATGGCACACGGCATGTGTGCGCCATAATTCATGACTTTTTGAGCTTCTTGGCACTTTTCAGAAGTTATAGCTGAAGTCTATGCCAGCCTGTAACTGCCATAGATTTCACTTTCTGGCGCACAGCAGGGCAGAGATGCGCCTAATAACGAATCAGGCACATCTCATGCCAGTGCAGGGAGATCAAGACTGGCGGATGGCGATCTGCCAGTTTTGCTATATCTCCGCCACTGGGTTGCAAAAAATGTAGAAACCACACAGATCGCATACGTATTTTGCACATCTGCGGTTTGCTGACTGAAAAGTACATATGGACGTGTGAATACATCCTGATTCAAATTCTTGTGCAATATAATACTTTGAACTGTGTGCACTTCACACTGTTAGAATCATCTGTAAAAATATTTTATTCAGCAAGCCCTTTAAAAAGGTTGTTAACCACTTCCCGACTGCCCATAGACTATAAACGTTCTGGGAGTTAGGGTTTATCTCTGAATGGATGTTTTGGAACGTCCATTCAGAGATCGCAGCTGCATGCTAATCGCGCAGCTGCAGAGTGGGGGGTCCACTGTCAGTGATAGCAGGGCACCCCAGGGAAAAGGCAGGTTCCTGTGTGTCCCTGCCTTCTAGATCGCTGTATACCGGGCGCTGAACAAGCACTGTGTATACAGCTGAGGAAGCGCAATCACTTCCTGTTCTGGCCACAGTGATGATGTGACCAGGTCTGTCTGAGGGAGTTCCTCCAGGGAAGTCTATCATGGTGAACAGGTTAGAAAAATGATATATATCCAGTACATGTCACATGATATAAATACTTCATAATTTTGGCTATTGTCTGGGGCACTTTGGATTTTTTGATACTTAGGGTGGCCAACTTCTTTAAAATACTAAATCTTGCAAAGAACGGGGGCCCACAAATCACTACTATGCTCAGACTTTACCAATGATCTGCAGTTAGCAGATTAGAAACCTACAGTATTTGGTGGGCGCAGATGTACAATTGTATTATTTAAAGGGTTTTTCCCAACAAACATAGGAGCCAAAATGAGATCAGAAATTGCAAATCTTCTAATTATACCTTATCTCTTTAGAGGCTCCACACTCTCACAATCACTGATGGAAATCACTAATCAAACACTGTGTGAATAATGCCTATAGCTGATTGGTAAAGGAATGACTCCCAGGACCTCTACAGTCATCAACAATGGAATTCTGCTCTGGCCCTTGACTCCTGTTTTAGGAGACATGAAGTCAGTACATTGTAGTCTTTAGGCTGTTTGGAGCTGAATGCCAAAATGTTAGTACCTTCATGGGGCCGGCAGAATGCCATCATCATAGTGCCACCTTTAATTGTGCCAACAAAGTGTCCTGATTAATAGTGCCACCATATAGCCCCAGTAACAGTGCCATCTATTCTCCCTCATAAGTAGTACCAGAAAAGCGCCCACATTAATAGTGGTATACAGGGGCATAGCTAACGGCTCATGGGCCCTTGTGCAAGAGTTCAGCTTGGGCCCCCTTCCCTCAGTGCTTTGTGTGTCTTCTTATGGGGCACAAGTGTCTTTGGGCCCCTTCAGGCTCATGGGCCCAGTAGCGACTGCTACCTCTGCACTCTCTATAGCTACGCCCCTGGTGGCATATGATGTCATAGTAGCGGAAGAGGGGCCTCCCATTAATACCTCCCAGAGTCAAATGTGCAATTTGCACAAAGGAAATAAAGGAAATCTGAAAGCAAATACACTGTTTATGAACTTGTACCCTCCAAAACCCATATGGGATATAAGTACAGTAGCATGACATAACAGAAATTGGAGGAACATTTTCATCACTTTTTGCACAATACAGAATATAATAACAACAATATTCATTTATAAAGGGAAAAATGCCTTCAATTTAATGTTTTTTCAAATGATTTTGTGTCTTGCTAATCATTTAGAAGGGACAAAATCAATGTCTTTTTAATTGTTTCACAATTTCTATGAGAGCTCATTGATCTATCATGAGAAAATGTGCATAATTTAACTCCTTCTGAGCCAATAAAGCTTCATAAGAAAGGCTAAGTATGGAGGATTGTTTACATAGATCCTCATCACTTGCCTGGGCAAATTGTCACGCGGCTATTTGTATCTACGGACTCCAATGTGGCTCTCTTTTTACAGAGAGCGCCTTAATTGGCGTGAGGAGACTTGTAGGCCATTCATGCTCCTTTGGAATTCTGGGAAGAATGTATGTAAATGAGCTCTTAACAAGCTCTGCCTCTGATAGCACCAAATGTAAGGCAGCTATCCTATAAGTCAATGTTCAACCTTTTAAATCGGCCTTGAGACATGACTTGGATAATAAGTAAGCCAGCACCTCATCTGCAGACAGCTGTTACAGGATGATTTTCCCTAATTAGTGCAGAGAGAGTATTGGCTTAACTGGGTGAGAGGCCTAGGTCAGGATTTGGGGGGTACTATCTCTCCTTGCAGAGAGCACCTTCATCGGTGTCAGGAGACTTGTAGGCCATACATGCTCCTCTGAAATTCTGGGAAGAAGGTATGCAAATGAGTTCTTAGCAAACTCTGCCTCTGATGCCTCCAGATGTAAGATAGCTATACTATAAGCCATTGTTTCACCTTTTAAATACTGCTGTTTCGGGGCCTCTCATCAGTGCAGAGTAGAGAGTACTGGATTAACTGCGTGATACCTAGGTCAGGATTTGGGGGTACTATCTCTCCTTACAGGTAGTAGGTATCCTATAAGTGAATGTTAGTACTGGCTTAACTCTTTCCTCTGCAGATGAGGCACTGGCTTACTTATTATCCAAGTCATGTCTCAAGGCCTATTTAAAAGGTTGAACATTGACTTATAGGATAGCTATGTACCTTACAAGGCAGAGCTTCATAAGAGCTCACATGCATACCTTCTTCATTGTGTATATAATAGTTTTTTTTCTTTTTTTGTTATGGATGGAATTGTTATACCATGTATTTTCTTTTTTCTTTTTGTGAAACACGTGAATGTGATTACCACTCATATTAGGGAGGAGCAATATGTATAGTGCTATGTAACCTATTTTTCATGCCAGACTTGATAAAGGGACCGAGCCATTCCAGAAATGCTTTTTCCTAATAAAGGTCTTTTTACCTACATTCACGTTGAAGTCTCATCCTTCAGCCTCCAAGGCAGTGCGGTTCCATCATACCTGTGCTTGTTTTGAATGCAGTGATTATTCAGCAGTTAAAGACTGCAGCCGAGGTACTTCTACGCCCTTCTATTAGAGCTGTGCCTAAACTGTCCAACAAGCTCAGGCAAGCATTTACTCAGCCAGCTTTTGGCACAGATATGTATACTTTTGGATGTCCTACACCATAGTGCACCATATATCTTCTCGTCTATATTTCACAGACAAGCACAGGACCGGCCAAATAAACTAGACACTGAAACAATTCTTCATAGCTCAGACTAGTATATTTTAAGTAAGTGTGATAAAGGGTAAGCAGTATATTGGGGTTATCATGCTTTGTTAGGCTTTGAGGAGGTAATCACCTATTACTACATGAAGGTTGACAATTGTTATGAATAAACCCAAAGGAAAAATATGTTAGGTTTGAATGCTGTCAGTGGAATATTTAAAGAGGTTGTGCCAAGTTTACCATAGGATAGGGGATAACTTCTCTATGGTACCACCAGGGATGACAGAGTACAGCTCCTGCCTATGTCCTCAGGGCCCATAGAGAATGAATGGAGAGACAGAGTGCATGCCCAGTCTGCCGCTCCTTCAAAGCAGGGAAGCGGGACCTCCATTTTTAGGATCTGTGGGGGTCCTAACAGTTGGATCTCCAGCATCACTTAGTTAACCCCTATCTTGTGGATAGTGAATAACTTGCAAGCCTGGCACAACCACTTTAATTTTTTTTCAATATTTGACATTTTGTATGTTTATGGCTTCTCTTGATTGTAAAGGTGTACAACAGTATAATGGGCTATCATACTATGGTGCGCTAAACTCCGTTTTTTTAACACAGAGTTAAAAATGCCATGCATAGACATAGACCCTGATTTATCATGTCTTCACTCCAGAATTCTGCTTTCAAAAAGTCTACAAAATAGAGCTTTTGTGACTTTTTGGTCTCATATTTGCAAAATTTGCAAAATATTTTGTTTGAGGATAAGACAAATTTATCAAATATGCAACATTTGATAAATGTGGCATAAAGTAAAGTAGGCCAATAGAGACTCTAGCAAAACTGACTTCAGATATTCCCCTCATGATAACCCCCCCCCCCCCCAGATTTAACGGCAGTCAGCAGTTTTGACTATTCACAGTGTCAATTAGGGGCAGAGGAGAACAGGGCAAACATACCTTTGTGGAGCTTTTCTAATAAGGAGTAGTGTGAATATGAGATTTTATTCTGATAGACACTGCTCCTGCGACTGACCAGAAGGTGGAGCTTCATTCAGAAGTGCTCTCAGCATTCAATTGAATCACAGCCCTTCCCCTGTGCACTGAGTGAAAACTGTCATGGTCATGGTCTCTGTCTGTTTACTGTTGAGATGCTGCAGTTATTATTGACTGCGGCATCTGAGTAGCTACATGACTGGGATCCGAGAAAACTCCAGGTAGGTGTCTGTGGCTGTACTAAACAGACAAGTCTGCTCCATACACTCCTTCTGGCAGTATCAATCTTAACTCTATATCATAAAAATGTACTATACTTGTAATACCCCTTTAACCCTTCAGCCCCAGAGGTTTTTTCATTTTTCACTCCCTGACTTTCCAGGACCATAACTTTTTTATTTTTCTGTTTACATAGCGGTATGAGAGCTTATTTTTAGCTGGACATGTTGCACTTTCTAATTCCACCATTTAGTATTATATACGATGTAGTGGGAAGCTAGAAATTTTTTCCAAATGGGATAAAATTGGAAAAGAAAACATGATTTTGCAACAGTTTTATGGGTTTTGTTTTTTTCTTATACAGTAAGACTGACCAGTTATTTTCTTTCTCCTGGTCTTTCCTTTTCTGTCGCCATTTTCTGATTTTCTTTTCCTTTTTACTATTAGCCACATGGTATAAATATTTTTACATTTTAATAGTATAGGCATTTTTGCATGCGGTGATGCCCTTGAGGTGTATTTTTTTATTGTTTAAATATTTTTATTTACATTGTGGGGAAAGGGGGGTGATTTGAACTTTTATATTTTTTCATTTTTAAAAACATTAACTTTTTTTTTTTAACTTTTTTTAATAGTTCCTATAGGGAACTATACCAAACAATGATCAAATTGCTTCTCTCATACACTCTAATGCATTAGCATTAGAGTGTATGAGAAATACACTGTATTCCTATGGAGCCCTGCTACCGGCTCATTCAGGAGGACAGAGGCTGCCGATCCTCACCGGGGGAGCTGGAGCACACCTGGAAGCACGCACTACAGATGCCGTGGTCACCTTTGACTACGGAATCTGGAAGGTTAAAAGTCAGTGATCTGCATTACCGTAAGTGAGCCCTATCTTTAAAGTCCCTAATAGCACTGAACATGTACAGCACTGGTCAGGAGGAGGTTGAAAGGAATGCTAGAAATGAGTTATGAAAGTAAAGAAGAGATATAATTGCCTCCACAGTTTGTCAGTCTACTGCATTTTCTGCAGGATCCCAACACAAAGAGTTTTGTAGATGTCCTTCCGAGAATACAGGGTTTACTGTCCTGCCGATCACTTCCATTTTTCACTGGTAGCCAGCTCAGGGGAAAGGTTTAGTAAAGGGCAGGACATAATTACATTTTTGTCCTCCTGCAAACAGGTCAGAGGGGGGAAGCCTCCTGCTCCAGACAACTTTCTTACAACCAGACCTGGGACAGTTGGGGTGAAGGGGTGGACATGGCTTAGGTCCTGGAATTATTTTATATACACATATTTCTTGGTTTTAATTATAATATGACACCTAATAGGACCAAAGGAAAGGAATCGCTAGGATAGATTTTTATGTTTTGTACAGTTTCTGTTTTGCATGCATTTGTAAATATTCATTATTTTTTTTTTATCAATTACAAGCATTCTTGCCCAAACCAGCTAATTCTCACTAAGCCCATTTTTTGAATTGTTATTCAAAAAGCGCAGCTTATGCAGTACATAGTAATTCAGTCTGCAATAGGGGAAAATCAGCCTCTATGTATAGGAATGGAACATGAAATTGGACAAATCTCCAGTGCCCCGGTTGATATGTCCTCTCAATAATTTATGATCCACAGAGTACAATAAGAATTAATAATTTATGGATAATAATACGTTGTATATACACTTTCAAGCTGACAGTTTGTTTTAATGCAGGAAATATTTTCATAGGCGATATCTGATTTTGAGGAATGAAACCTAAACTGTATTTATGTTATACAAACATACGTTACGATATAGGTCTTTACATTGAACACACAACCAATCCTATATTACTGCTCCGGTAAATACAAATCAAGCCAATGTCTTGTGAAATTATTATTGGTTCTGAGTTGACCTCCTGCCCATCCATTAAACTAAATAGGAACCGAGATGGAACCCAAGACGCAAGCAAATATACACCCAGTGTAATAGTTTTCTGTTAGAACAATACACTGTTTATATCTCAGCCTGTTTCATCTATGACTGTTGCCGGGAGATGATGATAGAGAAGAACATAGGCAGTTTCATTCATTTTGTTTCATAATGATGGGAATGGCAAGGTGGAGCCACTTCAAAGGCTTTAAATGCTCACTACAGAATGAGACTTGACAAATGCTGTTGCAGCTTGTGCGAGCTTCTTTGAACCTCAAGTTTTATTACAGGGATATTGTATAAGATTTCCGATACAAAGATGTATGTAGGAGTTACTAGGCAGAATTATGGGAAACTTGCTTTTAGGCTTGAACAGAAAGTAAGCCCAGGACATGATTCAGTATGGAACCGTGTCAAGCAGTATGTATTATTAGCTGTAGTATATAGGCCTCAATTGTTCTCAGATAATGAATAACTGAGGGCTGTGTAGTCACTATTTCCATTACTTATATCCATAATCTGTGGCCTGGACAAAAACACTTTGGGTATGTGTCATAGGGTCCACAATAAAACCGTCATAGTGACTGCTGTTATACTATTCTCATGTTCACACACTGCGTCGACTGCAATCTGCATGACATTCCATGACCTGAAAGTTTCACAAATGCTGGAAAATAATCTGATGCAGACTGATCTACATATATGTATAAGCCTAAGGGCTCATGCACACAAACGTATTTTCTTTCAGTTTTTTTTTCCACACCGTATGTGGAACCATTGATTTCAATAGGTCCCAAAAAAAAAAACGGAAGTTACTTCGTGTGCATTCCGTTTTTGTATGTCCGTATTTCGGTTTCGCAAAAAAATAGAACATATCCTATTATTGTCCTCATTATGGACAAGAATAATACTCTATTAAAGGTCAGCTGTTCCGTTCCGCAAAATATGGAATGCACAACGCAAAATACATACGGTCATGTGTATAAGCCCTTAGAGGGGTTATCCGACTCTTTGTAACTGACAGCCTACCCTCAGAATAGGTCATTAGCATCTGGTCGGTGGGGGTCTGATACTCCTGTGAGAGCCACAGCCTTCTTGCTTTTTACCCTAGGCGATTTGAAAGGGGATGAGATGAACCTAGACTACGTGACCGATGGTTGTGATGTCACTGGCCCACTGTACGCAGAAAGAAGGCCGAGCTGCTCACAAGGTTTCTGGGTCTTTCTCAAACAGCTGATCGCTGGAGGTTCCAGGCATCAGATGCTGATGACCAATGCAGAGGATAAGTCACATTACATTGGTATAAAGATTTGCCTTATTCGAAATACTAAAGAAGCGATAATTGCCCAATTTCCATCTCGTGTGATA
This sequence comes from Bufotes viridis, assembly GCA_033119425.1. Classification (NCBI taxonomy): domain Eukaryota; kingdom Metazoa; phylum Chordata; class Amphibia; order Anura; family Bufonidae; genus Bufotes; species Bufotes viridis. The sequence goes on along the minus strand of CM065594.1, from coordinate 181,266,173 downwards.
GGGCCTTTAGTCTCTGCTTAGTAAGATGGATCTCAGAGACAAATAATTCTGGTCAGGCATGATTTTATGTAGATTTCTAGGCTCTTATCTGTAGGTGACCAGGTGACAGAGACCTCAATGTACCATTGCTAACAAGAACTAGCTTTTTGTTCTTTTAAAAAACCAGAAGACCGGTGGTGTCCACAAGCTCACTTAGTTTTGCATGCCTGTCCACAGTTGTACACAAGTTAAAGTAGCAGGTGCACAGTCCTCAAAGCATAGGCATCCAAAAAATCTTCCAGGTTGAGAAGAAATAGGCAGCACTCACCATCAGTTATTGCTTATTGCTTTTATTTTATCCAATAGACATTACAAGACATCTGAGTAGCAGTTAGCCAATTCACAAACAGCGGCCACAGTTGTGTGTGGTATTGAAGTTCAATTTCATTCAGTTCAAAGGAGCTGAGCTGTAATACCAAATGCTACCCATAGACAGGTGTGGTGTAGTTTCTGGAAGAAATCTGCTAGATTTCCGTAATCCTGCCCAACCCTTTAAGGACCTTGAAAAAAGGCACATGTGGCACTGTATGCAGAAGTATCATAAAATCAAAACTTCACCCTTTGGAGCTACTTGAAAGGGGTTGTCTGCTTTCGACAATATTTTTTAAAGCTTGTCACAGGCTGTCCCGCTACTGGGACTTCAAGTCATGATCAGTAAATTGTGCGGGAACTAAAAAGTGTACAATATTTTTTAATATTACAATATTCCAACTGAAATCCGTGGCTGTTCATGGGATGCACATACATTATGGGTCCTCCAGAGAAGATCCTCTTTTTATGTGTTCTGCTCTTTGGCTTATACTGTAGATAAGGGTCCTGATTGGGAGTCCCCAAACTAACTAAAGCTGCATTTACACAAGCCAGTATCCGTCCAGATAATCTGACCATGTAAATGTGTGTCAGGCTCTGACAGGTGAGCTTGAGGGAGAACAGCGAGGAGGGAACCCACTGGCAGGTAGCAGCCAGGAAACAAGGTACCAAAGGACAATCCAAAAGAGTAGTTGGGCAAAATCCTAGGTCGAGACAGGAAGCACAGGGTCAGAAATGGTGGTTGGTCCAAATTTGGTGTACGGGAAGTCAGCAGGAAACAGTGAACCTAGGAGGCTAAACATGTCTCACCATAAGGCGGAATAACTCAGCACTGAGCCAGGGCTCTGATCAGGTTTTTAAAGCCAGAGGGTGTGTGTGTGTGTGGGCTGCGAACCCCCCCCCCCCCCAGCAAGGTCCACAGTTTACTAAATGAGCGTATAAGCAGCTGGGACGCCTGTGGATCTGCCAGGCTGATGGGAGGTTCGTACCCTACGCCGTAACCTCCGACCCCGGGGAAAGATGGCATCCCTGTTTTCCTGACAATGTGCCGCTGATCACCCGTTGAATGAGCGAAGAGCGAAGAGCCGACTTTCGTGAAGAAATGCTTCCTTCCTGACAATCGGCTTTAGAATCGTCCTGTCTAAATCCACCTTTGTAGGATACAGATGTGTCTTTCCTTACCTGTCTCTTGGCTCGAAGGACAGGTTCTTGGCTTTTGTTTGATGCAAGATGAATAGCTTTTTAAGACCACACGATTTCTTGATATTCTGTCATGAAATGATACTGCTTTATCTTTCTGTATATCGTCACCCACCGGTTGTGTTTTTTTTTTATAGAATGTTATGTTGATTTTTTTCATGAGTAATAGGATTCTTTAACAAAATTTGAGATTAGGTAAGGGTAGACACATCAGTATTTATAAGCCCCTTAAAAAAGCAATGCACTCTTGACAAACAAGGAGGCTGGATACAACTTCATGAATACCACAAAACAGGAAGGTCCCCAGCTAAACATCCAGTAGGCCTTTGCATAATACATCACCTCTAAAGGTGGTATATACATTAGACTAAGGCTGACTGAACTTTCTGCCATGTTAGATTTTAATTTATTCTCAAAGTTGATAAGTTGCTTCCAGAGGTGTCTGTCATCTGCTTATTCTCATTTCTCCATTGGGAGCCTGTGCATGGTTGGCTGAACTAAGCATGCAAGTGTATGGAGAAGTTGAATAGCTGTCCACTCAATGTTAGTGGTGTATGGTCACCTTTATATTCTTGAGCACTGGCTGACAAAGGAGGCGTGGAATTGAGGTCGCTCAAGCCAAATTGCATGGTTCATGTGTGATTGATATACTGTTGGAAGGAAATTGTGGGTGACAGGAAGGTTAAAGGTAGAAATGGTGCTCATTTGTCTTTTCTTGTTGTTCAGGAAGCATCAACCAATCATCCGACCTGCCCAGATGGGGCTGATCAGGACTTTAGGAAATGTTTTGTGGCAAACTGTGCACGTGTATATGCTTTTATTATTATATATTAGGCCGAGTTCACAATTCAGTTATTTGGTCAATTATTTCCATAATTTATTGTGAGCCAAAACCAGGTGTGGGTCAAAAACACAGAACAGGAGAACATTTTTACATTATAACTCCCTACTGGATTTGAACTCGGCCTAATATGCTTTTTTTCATAAGTGGCTTTTTGCATTTTGGTTTAGAAAGTGTTTAATGTGTTTAGCTTTTGTTTAGTAATGCCGATTCCAACCTTTGTTTTAAGTAGCAATAAAAGCCCTTGAAAATATGAAATAATTCAATTTTATCTCTTTTTCATCTATATTTATTATGAATGCTGACTACATGCACATGATCGTATGTGTTTTGCGGTCTGCAAATTGCGGATCCGCAAAAAAAAAAATTGGATGACATCCGTATGCCATCCGTTATTTTTGAGGATTCATTGTAACAATGCCTAAAATGGACAAGAATAGGACATGTTATATTTTTTTTGCGGGGCTACGGAATGGACATACGGATGCGGACTGCACACGGTGTGCTGTCCACATTTTTTGCGGACCCATTGAAATTAATGGGTCTGCATCCTATCCGCACAAAAAACGGAACGGACACGGAAACAAAATACGTTCGTGTGCATGAGGCCTTATGCTCACAATTAGGATGTTTTGATGTAATTACCTTTCAAACTGACATGTTGAATGTTGACAGGAAGTGCGGAGATGTAGAGACCAGAGCACCTTCGGAATGACAGTGGTGAGGGATCGGTGAATAATGCATCTAATTAGTTATTGTTTAACTTCTGGCCCTTTAAAAAAAATAAAACTCTCCCCCAAAACTTTCTGTTCTGTAGAGCTCACATTTCAGTAGTATTCTCTTTATGATGTTTTATAAAGCTGAAGGAAGCCAACACAGAAGCAGACCATTGAAAATTCTCCCCTTCCTGCACACTGAGCTCCGGAAATGCCACAAACATTCTCCCATAGAAGTCAATATGTCTTGTCCATATAGCAGGAATTTTCCCATGGAAAATGGGCATGCTGCATATTTACAACTCCACGGCATGCTCGTTTTGTGGTGAGAATGTTCAGTGAACGGCTATCTGATATTCTGGTTCTTAGGACCACCATTCCAGTGTCACAGCTCCCATCTCAGCTGGTTTGGGTCCTCTATAGGTGATGAGGTCTTATGACTGCTGCTGCCAATCACTGGCTTCAGCGGGCACATGTATGTGAACACCACATCACATGGCTGCTTTCTCCAAAAATAACACCATGCCCATCCACAGGTTGTATGTGTTATCGCAGCTCAGCCATGTTCATTTTGTCCCATGAAAAATATTATAGTTTTCAAATCAGCACGGGGATCTGAATACTTTTGTAATTGCATGTACTTAAAAATGTAGCATAGCCACTGAATTATTCACTAAAATGTATCTGTATAGCTCCACCTGCTTTGTGTTCTTTTTCTTATTTCTTTGTCTGGCTCACTTAGAAGTCTGCACATGCTCAGTTTCATCCTTCACCTACCTCAAGAGCTGTGATACAGATAGACATGCAGCAGAAGGAACACACCCCTCAGCTGCAGCAGAAAGGACACTCCTATTCAGATGTCAGCTTGATATAAATCTAGCAGAGCAATGAATGTAGATATTTCTGGATCCATGTGAAGTACAGAAAGAGATGTACTAAATGATGTCTGATTTTCATTTTTTACATTAATAAAGCGATAACCGTAACGGAGCTGAGCTGCAAAGTGCAAACCATAAACAGGTACGGTGCTGTTTCTGAAAAAAAAAAAAGTAATGATATTCTGATCTTGGATAACCTCCTCAGTAACAGACACGGGGACACTTTCACAGCAGCAGTGTATGCCACTGTGCACGATTCTAGTATTTTTTTTATACTGGTAATACATGCTGATGATGCTGTAAATCTTGACGGGTATGGCAAGGGTCTAGCCATCAGCCGCAGAGTGTAATGTATGTTTTGTAAGTCTGTGTGTTTCTCCTTGGAGAGCAAGGACCACTTGTTATTGCAGATTGCACTAAACTTATTTTTAGAGGGAAATGGGAGCTCTCAGCTGTGTGATAATGCGAGGGGTCATGTATTGGACACAGTGGCAGTTGGCTAATATTTCTTAAGGTTTTTTATCCCTCCAAAAAAATGCAACTCAGCACTGGTTCGAGAATAAATAAGAGTAGAGAAATTTTCATGTGACCTCTCCTGAAATATTCATAATGCACATAAATCTTTCATCTATATCCGATCACATATCACCCGCAGAATGGCTGCATTTTTTTTTGGCCATGATTATGAAAAATAGATATGTTCTTGTAATGTCTTACCAGGGTTGTAATGTAATACAAATCACTGCTTTCCACTGTATGAGCCATTGACAAATCTGTAGAGGCGGTGTCATAATGAGAACCATTTTTGCACATATTTTGATTAGAATAGCTCAAGCAACCACAAAAAAGTTATACTGTAAGGACATGACACCAGTGGATATATATTCAATGGGGTAACGAAAGGGGTGCAAAGGTAGCACTAGCACCCAAGTCCTGTTTTCTGAGTCAGGGAAGGGGGCCACTTAAAAAGATACAGATATTATAAATGGGATTTGGTAGCTGATACAGCAGCACAAAAATGTTTTTTTCGGAAGGGCTGAGAATGCTTTATAATAAACAAATAAATGCGTTTCTCTGTTTAAATGTCATTGCTACTCTTGTCCCTGTAGATCTCTGTTCAATCTGGGCAGTGATCACATGTTGCCTAACCATTTGACCACTGCGGCTAATCATTCTCAGTCTCACCGGCACCAGTGATTGCTGCAGCGGTCATGTGTTCGATGCCATGTGACCACTGTCTGGAAGTGAACGAATACCAGCAGGAACCAAAGGGGTGATGATGCTGGACCAAAAGCAGCTAAAACAGGTAAGTCTTTGTTATTTCTTTATTTTAAAGCAGTCCCGGCATTTTTCAATAGAACAATGGGGGCTTGGTATATATTTCCATATACATAAATACATCTCAGGTTCATTTAAGAGGACAATTTAGCCAGGGTTAATTATACTTTGGGTGAACATATCATGATATCAATGCCAACTTTAGAGACATTAATCCAGATTTAAATGACAACTGCCAATATTGATTTTGGTTCCATTCACATTTGGGAGCCTGTGAAATAATTATTGAGATGAGCTTAAAAATTTGTTTTGCAAAGATACTGGAATTAGTAAAAAAGCATTCATACTGGGAAAGCAGCTTATTGAGAAATATCTGTCAACCGTCCAAAATTGTGGGGGACTGTCCAACTTTTCAGGGTCAGACATTAGTTTGAAATCTGCATTTTTTGGAAAGACACAGTGTACATTGTACATTGCTGTGTCACAATTACTGCGGAAGAGAGGTGTCCTTCATGCAAGTTACAGCAATCTGAATTTTGCTTCTCTACATCCAGTCACATTTCTTTTTATTGTTAGGTTAGTTTGGGTCTATAACGTCTTGGCTCTGTCAGGAGGAGTTATACTTTCTTTAGGTCTCTTTCTGGGTGTCTGGGTGTCAGCCATGGGGACCATCATCAGTCACTGCAGGACACTGCCTTGTTGGTGGCCCATTAAGAGCTGTGACGTTATTTGACAACAGGCTGCCATGTTTCACTGCTTTGTGAGATGCTCCACTCCGGTCACAGGATTGAACCCTGCTAGATTTTTACCAGTCCTTATCTGACCTTGTGTTTACTGATATTGAATGTGGACTTGACATTACCTGCTTGTTACTGACTCACATATGTTCTGACTACATCTCCAGCTACTCCGCTAGCTATTAGAAATCATTCTGGGGGATGGCAACCTGAATATCTGATCTTTAAAGCATGTACTGGTGAAGTCTCTCTGGCACAATCATGACATTTCAGGGTCAGGCATCGGAACAGTAAGGATACCTGACCCTGTCAATCAGGTCTTGGGGCGTGGCCATGGAAGAGAGAGGAAGGTGAAGCGGAGCTCCAAGGGGCTAGTCTGGCGACTCATTCCTCTGATCACCCCATTTACATTAAAGTGGTTCTGCAGTTATTTTAAACTGATGATCTATCCTCTGGATAGATCATCAGCATCTGATCGGCAGGGGTCCGACACCCTGGACCACCGGCGATAAGCTGTTTAATAAGGCAGCGGCACTGGCTTTCACGCTATTTACCACAGGCCCAGTGACATCATGTCTAGCATCACTGGCCTGGGTGCGGCTAAGCTTCAGAGGATAGATCATCAGTTTAAAATAACTGCAGAAACCCTTTAAAGTAATTCTTGTGCTGCAGTGGTACATATATTTACAGCAATAGAGGGCTCATTTTATTCACCATGATCAACCCTACCAGGCAGTATGCCTGGTTTAATAGGGAAAATAAAGGTGACAGATGTACAACAGGGTCTTAACAGTTTCTTTAATTATTTGTGACTAGAGATGAGCAAATTTCTTAAAATGTATTTAGGGTTCAATTTAATAATTTGAATTAATTCTACCTGAATCAAAAGTGCTCCATTTGTCCTGAAAATTGGTGTATTCCATTCTGAGGTCTCCTAGGACTTATATTTGTACTCTTGTCCTTATCTCCTTTTGCATTTTTTATTCAAACTTTCCCTCTTTCCCTCCCCTCCAATATAAGCCCATTATTGGGGGCCGATGCACACTGCTCATTGTTCTAAACAAGTAGTCCAAAAATGATGCCTTAATGGAGCAGATGGCTGTTCATGTATATACACACAGTAATGTTGGAAAAAGCAGGAGCTTGTTCTGGACAAGCGCCCAGGAATTCTCCTCTTTTCTTGGCAGCAGCAGTACAATGTTGATCAGTGGATGTGGAACCTCACGGAGAAGGCCAGAGATAAGTAGGGATAATAGTAGCAGCAATAGTAGCTCCAGAAGTAGCAGCACAGCATGGAACCTAACAGAGAAGGCAGTAGATATATGGCTGCATTGTAGTAGTGGTAGTAATTGCAGGGCAGTAGATGTGCGACTGTGTACGGCGAGTAATGTTAGTAGTAAGAGGCGTAACAGCAAAATACAGTATGGAACATAATGACAGGCAGTCACCGGCAGTGGATGATTGAAGCGTTGATAAATATCCACAGTCAGCAATTGTAGCTCTAATTATTGGCCTCAGCTGGAGGTGCATAAAAATCCTTACGTATCCATGCCTCATTCAATTTGACAAATATGATGTTTTGTACACTTAGAAGAATAGTTTGTCTGTTTGGGTATGACAACACAACCTGCCATGCTGGATACCTTGTCTGAGATGACTCAGTAATAGCCAGTTCCAGCCAGGCGCAATTGGACACCAAACTATACACTAGCAGTGATGGGCAATGGTTGTGGAACCACTATGCCAACTAACTGTCTTGACTATGGGCTAGATCTAAGAGTGTTGTCCTCAGGGGTGGATTGGCTATAGACCTTACAAAGAAATTTCCTGGTGGGCCAATGCCCAGGGGGCTGCCTGGGCCCTCCTCACGGCCAGCCAGTGGAAGTTTTTGGGGCTGTATTTTGTCTCTGCTGGCAGTGGTATAATGTGCCACAATATGGTATTGCTGGCCCTGCCGTCCATCAATTTGAACCTGACTAAAAAACGGGGCCACTTTTAGTATTTTTTACAGGGCCACTTTAAGTCCCCAGTCTGCCCCTGGTTGTCTTGGCAGGTTTTCACCCTTTAACCCCTATACAGGGATCTGGTCTTTGCTGCAGAGGAGCAACCAGGCAGCTATGTACCTATTGGAATAGTCTATATGTAGTTGGCCAGGGCTGGAAGACACCACACACAATATATTGCAGGGCTGATAGCACATTAGTCAAGCAAGTGCAAAAAATACAGTCCCAATTAAACATCCCCTGACTGCATCCAAACTATACACTGCTATTGATATAGTAATATAAGATTTGCACATTTATACATGGTAGAAAAATTGCAAAGAAAATGTGCAATTGTGCAGCGTATGCAGCAAATTATAATCTGCTGGTGATGCTGAGAAATATGCCTATTGCGCACTAACAAGTGTTGCAACAGCTTTTTGGACAACAAAGACTAGCTCATGCACAATAAATCAGTACTGTCTATTTAAAAGCTCATTTGTCTTGTCTTGTGCAGTGCAACAAATGAAATTATGAACAACAGCTGCCTGTACACTAATGGCCCCTATTCTGTCCCTAAAGATAAAACCTGATTTTCTACCTAGTCATTAAATCTACCCAACTAAACATATCTTTTTCACCATCCCTACACTGTACCTGCAAGACCTTAAAACGGCTCTATTGCAAATAGGACAGGAATGTCCTATCACATCATTGGTTGAGCTCACAATGGCAACTGTGCTTCAGAGCTAACATAAAGCCTGATAGATCCAGGGGTCAAGTCCTGGGAAAAAAAGTGTGTGAACTCACCCAAGATCCAGTGCCTCCGCGTGACGTCATAGCGCGCGGCGTACGCAAAGGGCAGGGGAAGTCGGGAGGAGGAGCAAGCAAGTACCGTATTTTTCGCCCTATAAGATGCACCGGCCCATAAGACGCACCTAGGTTTTAGAGGGGGACAATAAGAAAAAAATGTTTTTCATTACACCTCAGGTCAAACCACCAATCAGACCCCCAATGTTAATCAGACCTCAGCTAACAGCCCCAATAAGATCCCTAATGTTAATAAGACCCCAAGACCTCAGCTCAGACCCCAATATGAATGACCCCCAATCAGACCTCAGATAAGAGCCCCATGCCTTATAGCAGCCCCCAGTAGCCACATTTCAGCCCCCAGTGCCTCTCCTTCAGCCCCCAGTGCCTCTTCTTCAGCCCCCTGTGCCTCTCCTTCAGCCCCCAGTGCCTCTCCTTCAGCCCCCAGTGCCTCTTCTTCAGCCCTCAGTGCCTCTCCTTCAGCCCCCAGTGCCTCTCCTTCAGCCCCCAGTGCCTCTCCTTCAGCCCTCAGTGCCTCTCTATTCATTATATGAATTATATAATACCTCCTCCTTTCTTGCTCTGCTCCTCACTGTTGATTAGCTTAGCTGCCTGTGGTGTGTGTGTCACTATACTGGTCTGGGCAGTGGAGCAAAAAAAAAAAACGGCTGCAGTGGAGTGGAACACTTGTGTCTGTGCTCTCCTTCCTGTTCTGGCTCCGCACTGCTTTTCCCGTCTGGAAGGTGGGCGGAGCCTATCGATGAGATCGGTGCACGCCCTGCTGCCCTTGTAATCAGCTCTCCTTACTCTGGTCTGCGGTGCTGTGCGGCAGAGTGCACCTCATAGTGAGTATAAAAACATGGTGGGTCGGTGAATGGGTGATATATTTTAAAAACTATTTTTGCCACTGGCCAGTGCTTCCCTGCAGACTGGCTGCCCGGCGCAACGGCCCCTGTCACAGCCCTTAAAGGGAACGGCGTTCCTGCTGTGAAAAAAGTGCAGCAACGTCGTTCCCATGCATTCCCACTGGACTCGAGCCCTGGATAGATCTGCCAGTATCCTTGGCTGTCAGGCTGACTGGAAAGTATTGTGGGAAAGCCCACCAGTCAGAGCCCTGTCTGGTGTCATGCGAAGCTCCGTCTTCATCCTCTCTGGCCTTTTTCCCTCTGTAGTGTATTGACTTTTAAATGTAAAGTGTAGCGGTAATTGTCAAAACTTCAGATTAATTTGGAAGGACTTTTATGAAATTCATCACAAATACAATGCATTTATTATTGTAGGGGCCAGGTTTGGGGTGGCCCTAACGCTACGCTGGGTCCCTCGGACACCATCAAGGTGTCACCACGTGTTGCTGCCCTCCATGGTAAGACGTGTTGCACCCCGATGGGAAATAAGTCCAGAGAGTCAGTGTCTGTAGAAAACCAGGGTACTTCTTTACTGGAGGGATTCAGGTACAAAACAATACAGGCATTGGGCTGGCTTCTCCAGTCTCCTCCCTGGCAGGAGAAGGGTTTGATGCTGAGAAAAGGCCTGAGCTAGCTGTCCCTCTTTCTCTTCAGAAGGCTGATACCCTGGTCCAAGGCTGGGAATCCAGGGTCTGTGGCAGCGTAACCCCGTCTCAGCGTCTTCTTCTGGTCCGTCAGTAGTCTGGCAGAGTCTCCTCTTCCAAGCACTGTTACCTAACTGCAGCACACTAGGAGCTCTGACTGCTCTCCCTATTTGCAGTTTTTGCTAGACTAGAACCTTCTAGTGGGAAGGGTGGAGTGGAGAAACTCAGAACAAACACATACATTGTTTCAGCTCCTGTCTGGTATAGATTTACATTAGAGCTTCAAGGATACTCAATGGCAATGACACAGCAGGTTTCCCAGACAAAAACAAGTTACCAAACATAACAACATAGCTAAAACCAGACAGTTACAAGGTCAGGCTGTCTGCTTTTGGTGGTAAACAAGCCTGGGTTTTCCCCTTCAAAACATTGTGGTAAACTAGTCTGGGTTTTTCCCTCGGAAACATAGTCTTCTTTAAACCCTATGGGAACTGTGGAAAATTACCAGCTTCTCTTTCAAAGCCCTAACAGTCTCTCAGTATTCATTAACCCTTTCCACGGAGCCATGTAAATACAGTGATAATTAACAGGATATTTGTCACTCTATATAAACTAAACAGTGCAAGATAACCCTTTTAGGTGAAGTAAAGTAAGAAGTTGTAACTTTGCATAGGGGAAATAGGCAAGTGTCCAAAAATGTCCAAATGTCAAAGTACTCCCTGCTCCAGGGCACTACACTACAACTGTAGGTAGGGACAGACAAGGACAGTGAGCCCCAAGGCTAGAACCCAGCCCGATTTCACTACCAACTTGCAGTATAAGCCCTAGATAGCTAGACCGCAACTGGTTGACTATCCCTATGCCATTAAAGTGCAGAGACAGACAAACAAACAACAAAGACAGACAAACACAGTACCAGAGTAGTACATAAATGAGCCAGAACCAGACAAGCTATGCATTACCAAATGAGAGACAGAGGGTGGTCAGAAGACAAGCCAAGATTAGAACCAGACAGACAACGCAGCAACAAATGAGAGACATAGAGTGGTCAGAAGACAACCCGGGTTCAGAGAAATGACCAATCCAATAAGCACAGGAACCAGGAACACAGCTAGTGAGTCAGAGACTTATTGTAAGAAACTTACCTGTCTGGGCTCCAACCACATAATCCTCAACCTTGGCGTGGCCACGCTGGGAGAGATGTGCTGCTGAGCCATGCCCCCTGGTGATGCAACAGCATCCTTAGCAACAGGATTCTGACGCAGCCGCTTCAAGGCTGAGGATCGCGCCGCTGGAGCCTTGACAGGTAAGTTTCTTACAGCATTTAGAATTGTTTTCCTCATCTTCTTTTGTTACTGCACCTTTACCAAGAAGTGTAGCTTCAGAATAGTGTATAGTATCTTATGTTCAGATTTTTGCTATAGGTGAAGTAGGGTTTATACACATGGCACAGGGATGTGGAACTTGCGGCACGTCCGTACGGCTGCAGCTGGCGCTAATTAAATTAATGAGACTGCACTGTTCAGTCGGTCTGTATTGTTAATGGCTGCATGGCACCTTCAATGCCATGCAGTCATAACAATACAGGGCCACTGAACAGTGCGCTCTCATCAGATTATTAGAGCCCACTATGGCCCATATGGCCCAATGGCACTCTAGTGCAGTGCAGCCATGTCCCAAGCACCATACCACCCTGCCATATGGTGTACCCCCTTGGGTGCCCCATGTGTACCCCATAGTAGATGATATTTGCCAAGTGAAAGATAGCCAGATAAGAGAGGAGCAGTGTCATGTGAGAGTAGTTCTATACAACCTGCTGACAATATCCGGCACTAAATTTTCCATGACTTTATAGTCTGAATGTGCTTTGTTCTGGGAACAGAAGTGAATAAAAAGTTTTATTTGCATTTAATCACAACTTTCATGCTGGGCATCTGGTGTGGCATAAATATCACCTACATTCTGTTTGCAATGCCTATTGACAGTGGGAGAGAATGTGATATTGTTCTTATTAGGGTATGGCATCTCAGTCAGGTTTTCTGATGCAGTTTTGGAAGCTAAAAAAATAGAAGTGATATATTCTTGCAGACACCAGTGGTATGGTACAGTCTATGGAAGATGTTAATAAGTTACAAGCTGCCTTGGACAAACTTACTGTTTGGGCCTCCACTTGGCAGATTAGATAAAATATAGATAAATGTAAAGTTATGCACTTGGGGGCTAATCTGCTTGCAGCATATATCCTAGGTGGAGTAAAACTGGGAGAGTCACTTGTTGAGAAGGATCTGGGTGTATTAGTAGATCATATACTAAATAACAACACGCAATGCTGGTTAGCTGCCTCTAAGGCCAACAGAATTTTGTCTTGTATTAAAATAGGTATGGACTTGTAGGACAGGAATGTAATATTTGCACTATACAAAGCATTGGTATGGCCTCATCTGGAATACGCGGTTCAGTTCTGGGCACCAGTCCATAAAAAGAATGCCCTTGATTTTTTATTTCCAAATAACATTGAGGCTTATGACAATTTATAGGAATCACCGTTTCCCTTTGGCCCAACCTCTTTTTAAAAGGAGGATGGACATTGATCCAGGGATTTGTTCCGTGGATCAATATAGCAGGATTACAGGTTGGACTTCATGGATTTCATAAAGATCAAGTCTTCAGTTCGACATCATCAACTGGGACTCTGATATCATAAATGAGGGCCTATCAAACTACAGGAAATTAACAAACTGCTCACTTTCTGAAAATTCTGAGGGAAATTCCTTATTTTTAAGAAAAACTTGCCAACATGATGCGATATAGATATCTATTCTGCCATGTCTGTGGCTAGCAAGGAGCTTCTTAGGTATCATTATGATAGCTCAAACAATAACTATTACCCACGTTTTCCAGACTTCTAAACTCACAAACTCCTTAATCGTGGTATGTCATCTATGTAACCTGGACTAAATGTCCGTGACAGTCATCTTGTAAATAATGGTGCTGAGAGATGCTAGTGCACACTACACGGTATAATTTCTATGGCAATGGTACGAAGCCTGGAGCACATCAAGCATGGGTCCTATTCTAATTAACAGGACCTGTGCACAATACTCTCAAAGGTATCATATTTTGCCTTGTTCAATAACATCTTACCACAAATAATGTCACATCACCATCAGATGGTGATTTTAGGGACAGATTAGAGTCTGGCCAGGCAATTCCCTCCCATTACAACCACTGACCTAATGAGTTTGCTGCAAACTCATGCAGTCATTGGTTGCTGCTGGTGGGAGTGGCATGGCCGCATGCATGCAGCCACTCCATGGGGTCTCACTCTTAAAGGAGATGTCCAGTTTTCCCATATTGATTATCTATCCTAAGGATAGGTCATTAATTTTAGATTGGCAGGGGCCCGACTCCTGGCAAACCTGCTCATCAGCTCTTTGAAGAGGATGCAGCCCTTGTGTGAGTGCTGTGTTCTCTTCACTGTTTGCCTGTTCACCATCGACATTGTAGCATGGGATATATCAGCTGTAATTATACTGCTCCACCACTACAATGTCAATGGCATACAAGCGCTGCTCTCTTTTCAAATAGTTGATCAAAGAAGGGGCCAGGAGTCGGACCCCCGCCGATCTGATATTGATGACCAATCATCAATATGGGAAAAGCAGAAAACCCCTTTAAAGGAAAGTACTAATTATTATTACTTTGGACAGATAAAAAGTAGGCACTGATTGAAGACAGAGCTCCCTGCTGGAGTTTGGAAATCTCCTTATCAGGTTTTAGATAGTAGCAAAGACGATAATATTTTCATGAAAAGACAAGGGTCATTTAAAATATATGTAATTACTTAATGTGCGACATAGATTATTTTATATTTCTCATGAATACTCTGAGCATTCTTGTAAACTTCCACTCTCCTTCAGCTTAGGGTATACATTGACTTATAGGGTCACAGCTCATCTTATGTGACTCCAAGCATGAAATTTAAATATGATTTACAAGGTTACCAATTTCCAAAGTTCCTTTTACTTACCTATATTTTACAGGCTACAGACACAAGTATAATTTATTATCTATTAGTACAATGTAACACTGAAAATGATAGACAAAATTAATTCAAGATGAAACCTATTTAGTATGTTTAAAATGTATGCGCCAGTCATGGATAAGCAATAATAACATTAGCTATAAATGAGTCAATCTTCCTGTGATGATCCAAAATCGTATGATTATTGCAGAAAGCAAGTACTGTTGAGAAAAGACTTGTCTATCAAGTTCATCCAAAGTTATTTATACAAGCTGTGTTTGAGACGTTTGAGCTGTTTTTTAAGGGTAGGAGAGACAAGTGTATTCCGAAGACCCCTCACTTGGAAGCTAGGAGAGCTTATCTGAATGGGTTAATGGGTATGAATGGTTCTGTGTGTGAATTCTATCTGCTATTTGGAGCCACAATAAGCTGTAAAGGCATTCAAGTGGTGACATGCTAGTAAACCACTCCCAATGCCTTCTTCTGACACTTTTGTATGGCTATCATCAATCTTAGAACATAAAGTACTGTATTTTTCGCCCTATAAGACGCACATGCCCATAAGACGCAACTAGGTTTTAGAGGGTGAAAATAGGAAAAATATATTTTAAACAAAAGATGGGATTAATGAGTCAATGCTGCAGATGGGCAGGGGCGCTGCCAGCCAGGCTGTACCCTTATCCATGCCACATAGAAGCGCCGGACTCTTTCTCAGCAGGTACCGTACATGCCAGGATCGATGTTCGGTACATCGCAGGCTGCTGTCCTTATGCAGCACATCCTGCGATGTACCAGCTACATGCAAAGCGCCAGCCATTTTCTTTTACTTCCCCCTGTATTTGTCCTATAAGACGCGCTATCATTTTTTTTGGGGGGGGGGTCTTATAGGGTGAAAAATATGGTAACTAGCAGTAATTAATAGTTCAGAAACAAAGACCCATTTAACATTAAAAAGTCAGGTAATCTGTTATTGTAGGTAATCACAATTGGAAATACTGTATGTTATCAGCAAAGCAAACATTACATTGTAGCATAAAATAAAGTAATCATGCTATAGGCGGAGATAAAGTTCACAATTAAAGCAACCTTCCTCTTTTCTATAAAAGTTAACATTACATGGGCTTCTGTCAGCAGATTTGTACCCATGACACTGGCTGATCTGTCACATATTCAGTCGGCAGCTGAAGGCATCTGTGTTGGTCCCATGTTCATATGTGCCCGCATTATATAAGAAAAGTTAAGTTTTAATATATGCGAATGAGCAATGGGGATGTTGCTGTTACACCTGGAGGCTCTGCTCTCTCTACAACTGCGGCATCCTCTCCACTTTGATTGACCTGACAAGGTGTGGTGATGTTTTCACTGCCTGCTCTGTCATTTAAAGCAGTGGTCCTCAACTCCAGTCCTCAGGGCCCACCTGCCGGTCATGTTTTCAGGATTTCCTTAGTATTGGGCAGCTGATATAATTAGTGTCCATCCATTAGGATTTACCACAAGTATTTTTTCTGTGGGATACTCCTAAATCCTGACCGGTAAGTGGGCCCTGAGGACTGGAGTTGGGGAACCCTGATTTAAAGTACAGAGGGTGCAGCAGTTGCAGAGAGAGCAGAGCCCCTAGGTGTAAAAACATCGCCCCTGTTGCTCCTAGAGGCTCATTTCCATATATTAAAACTTCTCAGCAGAGCGGGCACATATGAACATGGGACCAACACAGATGCCTTCAGCTGCCAAGCGCACAGGTAACAGGTCAGCCAGTTTCATAGGTACAGATCTGCTCACATATGCACTTTAACATACCTACTATCCTCCTGTCTAGTCCATCTGCTATAGATCCACCATTCCCCTCTCCATTCATCTACAATGGCCGTCAGCTTCTCAAACTGCCCTATATACACTTTGCTTTGGTAGTTTTAGACACTCCTCCCTGGTAGGGATTTCCTCCATGGTCTTGGATAGACCAAAGCTGCTGAGGTGTCCATGTGATCTTATATTTTATAGAGAGCTGAGGGTCGCTTTAGGATATGTTTGATAGAGTAAGCAGAGTAATATTCCAGTTCTGTTTGGACATGGCAGATCTCTAGGTAAATTGTAAGTTATAGTGAGTACCAAAAATACTCTAGCTGAAACCAGCGTGACTTTACTTTACTATTGATTATACCTTTGTTTTTCATCCATTATATATACACAATACACATATCCAGGACAAGTCATTTTAAAATATCTACAACTAATCCAGTGAAAAATAAATATTATTCACTTTAATAGTGCAAGGGCCATTCACACTACCGTATGGATGGCGTGCCAGTTTTGAGGAACTCAACTATGTCTGGCACCGACCGTGTGAAATCCACAAAGCAGATGCCGACCTACTGACTTAATACAGCAAAAAATGGGACACGTCCTATCATTTACGGCGAGGAGGGACTGACCTGAAAGCCGATGGAAGGGCTTTCGAGTGGTTCTAGTGTTTGCAGTCTGCAACATGGGCATGGTGGCCATACTGTCATGTGAATGTGCCCTAATAAATATGAATTTAATTTTTCAGTGATCATCATTAGGTGGACTAGCTGTTCATTTTGCCAGGATAAATTTCGGTGGAGTTCAAGTCCACCTTAGGCACAGTTAAGCTTCCAGCCCTGCACAGTTCTGCAAATATCTATGTCTGTGAGTAATATCGTACACTGTGGTTTTGCTGCAATGTTGAATGGTCTAGGATGCTAATCTAATTGCAGACCAGTGATTCAGGCAAAAGACTGCTGGAGCCTGAGGAGGCAAGTACTTAACTTATCTTCTTCCTGCTATCTTCTCTGTCCTTTTCCTTTCACCTACTTCTTGTCACCTCTTTATCCCAGCACATATGGCAAGGGAGAGAGAAGGCGCTCATAGGGTAATACGTTACTTCCAAAGGATTGGACTAGAAAAGTGTGAAAATTAGGCTCACCTTGCGAGGTTGTGCTATCTTAAGGCACAACTCTTGTACAGGCGATGTGAGGAGGTTGGTGCCGCCAGATGGTACCGCAACAGTCCGATTGGGTGGTTTGCCAGAACCCCCAAGGTACTGAAATAAGGAACACAGGCGAATAGGATGTGCAGAGTACCTGCACTCCCAGTGTGGTACCGGATGGGGCGCACTCGATGTACTCTGCACATCCTATTTGCCTGTGTTCCTCTTTATCCCAGGGAACCTCTTTGCCTTTGCATCCATCCTCTGGCCAACTTTTGTTTTCCAAGCCAAATTGTGTCCCTCCACTTCGTCACTCCCGTCAATGCTTCACTCCCCTTTACAAACCGTCACTTACACAAAAGGGGATGGTTTCAACTGGTTTGAATCCCCCCAGTCACCCTAAAGATATGCCTATTATTTTAACTAGGCAGTAATCTATTGTACTGTATTTGATTTTCATCAAGCAAAATACTCACAGCTTCTCACTCCTATCTACTTCTGCCATGCTTCATTCCTGCAGTCCTGACATGGGCCTAAAACATGGGACCACATTTATATTTTTTCCAAGGGCTACTTTAAGTTCCTAATCCACCCCTGGTGACCATAAACAAGTGAAATTTTTGATGGATCTATTAAATGGGTTATCAAAGCTGCTGCATTTTTGGGGATTTTTTGAACAAACCCTCAACTGTTTTGACGTTTTGAGTTTTTTAACGTATATTATACACATGAAATTCATCTACGTTTCTATGAATTTAGTAATGACATGCATTTAACACTACATGGGAAACAGTATGCAAACAGTAAAAATCCTATTCAGATGGGCTTGCTGAACAGTTCTGTAAAACCATTGGCATTTAAATGGAATGTATCATCAGAAAATTACATTGTTTAAATCAACTTTTTATGTTACACATTTTTTAAAGAAATTTATTATTTTTATTTTCCATGTCCCTGTATATAAAAAAATAAACCTAAATTCCTAATTTTCGCACCGGCCACTAGACTAAACACATGTCAAGACTGGTTCTTTATGAGCTGACCCCATAGATTTTTCTAGGCCTCTGGTAAGGTTACTTTCACACTTGCGTTTAATGTTTCCGGTATTGAGATCCAGCAGAGAAGCATTTTTCTGATCCCTGCCGGACCAGGCAAAAAAACTAGTGTGAAAGTAGCCTTACCTGTGCAGAGGTCAGGAGGGAGTTAATAAGCTGTGATATCACCTGTTGTGAATGGTGAATTTTGTGTTATTTATAGAAAGGTGATTCTGTCTCTGATGATAATGCCATGGCTACTGAAAGATACAAAAGTATACATAGTGGGATTTGCTTTAAACATATTAAGCTACACTCAACTTTCATAACAATCTCCATATTTGCTGGAATTTGAGATTTTGAGTTACAGAGCCATAGAAGTTGACTACCGATGTTAAATGGTAAGGCTTTAGCTTTCGCAAAACATATGATTAAGAATATGAATGAACACCATTTTATATGAACTTTGCTTCTCACATAGGGCCATTTTCAAAGGGTTGTCCAGGGTTAAAAAAAAAAAGGTTTTATATTCTAAAAACAGCCCCACACCTGTCCCTGGCCACAAAACCTATGGACTAGGTGTGGAGCTGCATTTGGAAAAGAGCTGCCATTTCTTTCTAGTCCTGGACAACTCCTTTAATGCAAGAACATAATAAATTCCTTCCCTGTTGACCAAAAGTATGAAAAACTTTATTCTATAGAATGGAATTTATACTGTAGCACTGTCCATAGCGATCTCACCTTTAGCTCCTGATTAACCAGTGTTGAGCTAACATTACTTCCAGGAGAAGTTGGAACTTGGTACTTAGTGTTCTAACTAAAGACCAGGGCGTTACTACCATAGCAGCAGCCCATGCGACTGCTATGGGGCCCAGGGAAAAAGGGCTCCCAGTTGGGATCATCTCCTCTTCTACTGGGGGTAAAAATTTCGTCGGGACTCTACCCTCTAAAGAAACAATTTTTGCAAACGAGGCAGTGGAAAAAATGGCACAAGGGTCATTGAAAGGGCTTTAGGTGGAAAGTCTTCTGTCATATGTAGGGGGCCTGGTTTGATCCTTGTTATGGGGCCCTTACTTCTCTATGCACACCACTGCTAAGGACCAAGTTCTATAGTATTGTGGTTGGTGGATTCCTTCATGGTGGCAAAAACAGAATTTATGACCTTAGCTCTTACCATTCTATATGCATATGAGGTAAAACATGTCCTGATCAGTAGAAGGTTATTGCAACTGTAGCTTCTGGAAATCTTGACATCATTTTCTGTTCTCGTTGGGTCTCGATGTTAAATTGGCTTTTGTTCTGAGCAAAGTAGACTTCTCCTCTCAGGCTATTTCATTTCCAAGAGTTAGAGGAAATAGATTTGGTGGTTAATTCTTTCATTGTCTTTTCCACTTGAGACCAGGTTCAAGCTGTATTCTAGTTCAGGTCAAATGTCAAATTGACTTTGTTCTATAAATCTACTTATATATAAACCAAAGTTATTGCAGGGAAAATGCAGATCAATGTTTTCCCCATAGAGGTCAGTTTTCAGCCTGGGATTTCAAAGTCTCCAAACTCCATTTACATCTAAGGAGGCACTTCCAACAAGAATGTTTTAGAACATATTGACTACCTATATGTGTTCTATGCAATTTTTATTTTAAAAAATCATACTACTTCCTGTTCTGGCTCTTAAACTTCCTCCTTTGTTTGTACTTTTATCACGGCAAACAGCCTCGCTTTATAACTCAGGCAGTCACTGAAACCATGGAGGGAAGGAGGCAAATGACTCATTTAGAGCATTACACAAACACGTGCAATGCTCTTCTGTGGGCACCCTTTTTTAAGCCTATTATAAGAACACTATAGCTGGTACATTGTCAGATAATATCTTACTCTCACAGCAACAGTAAAATGAAAATGGGCTAAACTGCTGTAGAAGGACAATAATTTGTATTTAAGTTTCAAATGGTATTGTACTGCAAAATGAAAAAGAAAGACTGTCTAAAATGTAAAAATTTTTTTTATATGAATATTGAGTTGATAAAATACCATTTAGATGGAAGTATAGGCATCTGTGCATATGGGTGTGCCATCGACAAACTATGGCAGCTAACTAAACACAAATAGATTTACTCACCTATGCATGAACTCAAATCACACAACATCCAATGGATCAGACTGCCCACACCAGCTTCATGTGGCTTTCTCTCTGACCCAGCTTACACTTGGCCCCTGAGCACATGAATCTGATCTAGATTTTTTCCACCACTAAAAAATACACCAATAGAAAGAGCTTGCTGTCTTTTCCATGCTAAATGCAGTTCTTATGGCTTTTTAGTGGCTTTTTTTACCTGCGTAAATTTTTTTCTGTTGGCTTTTTTCCCCTTAGAAATAATGTCATAATGGCAGAAAAAATGGCAAAAGCCTCAGCATGCTGTTATAAAAAAAAAGAAAGCAAAACATGACCTATTTAACAAAAACGCCACTAGGCAAAAAAAAATTTAATATTTTCCCATAGACTACCATCTAAGATCTGGAGCTGCCATTTTTCCTGCAAAGGGTTCAAGAAATGTCACTCACAAAAGTACACAAAAATGACCATTAAAAACCTAAGGGTAGGCCTAAACACATAGCATTTTTAGTGGGAGTTTTTGGTGCATATTTTGCAGTAAAATATTTTGATATTCTTCTTTATGGGGAATAAAACGTCAGAAAAACACACTATTCACAGAGTTGTTTAGAGAGAAAAGAGACTAAACACATGCAGTATTAAAAAATGTGAGCAGCTAGTGTACAAAAATGCAAGAGCAAATTCTTGTGTGTAGAGGCCCTTACTGCAAGCTGTTTAAGCTGGCTCTATGCATTAGGGTTCAGCCAAATATCTAGGGTGTCATTTATTAAACAGAAATATGCCTAAATTAGGCGTATCTCTGGCACAGAGTGCAGCACAAAGGTTCTTTGGCTTGCAATCTGTGACTTCTCCCCACTCACGCCAGGCCTAAAAAAGGGGGCGTGATGTGGGCAGGGTAGGGGACGGACCGGCAGGCCCATCATATTCATAATTTTCTACGCCTGTTTTAGGTGCAGAAAATGGTCTAAATGTCAGACAGCAGGGAAGCTGTCTTACATTTAGAAGTGGCGATGGATCTGCCGAAGTTATGAAGAGGCCAGTGCCTCTACATAACTGCAGCGGATCCACTGCCAGTTTTACTAAAACACCCGTCTTAATAAATGTGCCCCCTAATGTTTATGGTGGCCTCCAAACTCTCCCCAAATGGCTGATGTCAGAGGAGATAATGATATGGCAAGTTGGATTCAATGGCGATCCTTAGCAATACTTTCTCCCCTCCCATCATTCACTATGGGTGGATCTGGAGAGATTGTTGCTAACTGAATTAGTATTCGGCTGACGGCAATCTGTGTATGGCCCTCTTTAGTTCTCGGATTCAATTTTTTACCAATGAAGACGTCTTAAAATGCATTTCATTTTGCAGTCAGAAGGAGAAAAACTTCATTTCTGTGTCATTTCTTCCTAAAGTCAAGCTACTGACAATTTATTGTATATGAATAAATCTCGGATTTTTTATTTGATGGAACCAATGTTTCTTAGTAAGAAATCATTATCTCTTATATTATTATATTCATGATTAAAGAGGAACCTCCACAAGTGTTCTTGAGATTTTGGCATACATAATCTGAAGAAAGAATTCAATACATAATTATTTGATGTGTTATACAAGCTTGTCGCCTGCAGCCTCTTTATACTTTCTGTGCACTTGTAGTTTCTGGTAGTGTCATAGAGACAATATATCAATCAAAATCATTACTAGAGATGAGCGAATCGAAGTTGACGAAGTGGAATTCGATCGAAATTTCAGGAAAAATTTGATTCGCTGAAGTCGAATTTCCTCACGCTTCATGGTAACGAATCACATTTTTTTCCTAAAATGGCTGCTGCACATGTTAAGACATGGAGCAAAGAACTCTGGGAACGAGGGGTCACCCACAATGCTATGCATGCAGCCAATCAGCAGCCAGCCAGCCCTGTGATGTCACAGCCCTATAAATAGCCTCAGCCATCTTGGATGCTGCCATTTCCCAGTATACTTAGTGCAGGGAGAGATGTGAAAGGCACTATGGACAGCACACTTTATTGTGCAGAAAAAAAGATTTACACGTTCAGGGAAAGCTCATTCAAGGTGTAGGGAAAATATACAGCCTGGGTAATAGGAGTGATTCCATTACACCTTGCTGCACTAATTGGGGATCTAAATTGCTGTTATACTACTGCTTTTAGGTTTGCACTATATGATAGCTCAGTAATTCCAGCAAACCTTGCTTGTTATTGGGGTGCAAGTGCTATGTGATACAGCCATTTATGGGTATTATTAGAAACTATATGTACCTCTTATTAGCCATTTTGCGGTGAACATGCATTTCTTTATAGACATTTTTATGGTGTATTAAGAAAAAGAAAGTGCTTGTTATTAGCCGTTCAGTAGTGAACGGTCATTGTTTTACAGACATTTGTATGGTGTGTTAATAAGAAAAAAAGGGCGTGTTATTAGCCGTTTTGCGCTGAGCGTACATTGTTTTATAGACATTTATGTGGTGTATTAATAAGAAAAAAAGGGCGTGTTATTAGCCATTTTGTGGTGAACGTACATTGTTTTACAGAAATTTTGTGGCGTCTTAAGAAAAAAAAGTGCGTCAAATTAGCCATTTGGCGGTGAACGTACATTGTTTTATAGACATTTTTCTGGTGTATTAAGAAAAAAAGTACATATAATTAGCCGTTCAGCGGTGAACACACATCGTTTCATAGACATTTTTGTGGTGTATTAATAAGAAAAAAAATGTGCTTGTTATTAGCCGTTTTGCTCTGAACGTATATTGTTTCATAGACATTTTTGTTGTGTATTAATAAGAAAAAAAGGGCTTGTTAGCTGTTTTGCAGTGAACGTTCATTGTTTCATAGACATCTTTGTGGTGTATTAATAAGAAAAAAAGTGGGTGTTATTATCCGTTCTGTGGTGAACATACATTGTTTCATAGACATTATTATGGTGTATTAATAAAAAGAAAAGGGCATTTTATTAACCATTCTGCAGTGAAGGTACATTGTTTTATAGACATTTTTGTGGTGAATTAATTTAGTTTTAATTTAATTCTTTTTATTTTAAAGTATGTAAGACAGACAAGTTACAGGCCCTTCAAAGGAAACGGGCAGTGGGCAAAATGTTTTTCGCACAGGCAGAAGTAGCAGCAGAAGAAGGGGGGTTGCAGCATGAATCGCAGCTAGAGGCCTGAGCTCCCAGTGTCATCTAGAGGTCGTGTCTTGACCAGTAACTCGGTCTTTGACTTCTTCACAAGTGACATCAGACAGCCCCAGCAAAGGGTCGGTGGGTTCTTCTGACACAATGCTTAGTTGGCATGGCCTGGGAGCAGGCCCTGTGCCCCCAACTGTCTACAACCTGCCTCTGTCATTATTTGTTTCCTCAGCGTTCCCATAGGCTCGGCTCCACTTTTCAGCAAGGACGAGCTACTAGAGGACAGTCAGCAGCTACTGCCTAGTCAAGATCTGGAGGAGACATCTGCTGCTTCCTCCGGTAGGCGGGCAAGTAGTGATGATGAGAGTCGCGTGGGAGCGGTCAGACTCCTGACCCAGAGAACGTTGAGGAGGACATCAGTGACGTGCAGACACTACTTGATGATGAGGAAGCTGATTGCACTTGGGAGTTGGGTGCAGAAGGGGGAAGGGTGGCAGCTTGCGTGTGAGGCAGCGGCTGAGCCAGCAAGGTGGTAGCATGGCTGGGAGTCAGCAGGGTGTCAGCAGTGGAAGGTCAGGAGCCAAACGTGCCCAGGGTAGACCACCCGCTTCGCAGGAGCTTACCTGCCCGGAAAGTAGCGGTGCAGGAGTTCATGGTGGCAGCGGTAGCAGGCGGTTAGCGTGGAGTGTTGGCAGGAAAATTCAATACTAGGTGGTCTGGCAGTTTTTTGTCAAGCTGCCAGAGGAAGTAAACATGGCCATTTGCCTAATCTGTGGGCAGAAGGTGAAGCATGGCCAGGCAGCGAGTGTTGACACCACGGCCGTGCGTCAACACATAGAGCGTCACCATAAAGTGGCCTGGGAGAACTGTGGTGCTAATGTAGTGGTCCAGCTTGCCACAGCAACCACTACATCACCCAGTGGCCCGCACCCCTTTTCCGAAAGTTAAGGCTCCAACACCTTATCTGAGCTGTCTGTCTTTCCCATCATGTACTGGTCCTGATGCTCCTGCTCCTCATCCTCCTACTCCATGTCACTAATTTCTTCCGCAATCGATCACCAGTGGAGCTGTAACTGCAGTCAAGGACAATATATGTCCCACTGGGCAAGTATTGTTTCTGCCCAGCCACACCAGCAACTTGGACAGGTGATGCCGCTGCCGCCTCCACGTTCTTACGCCATTGGTCTGCCTCTGCCTCCTCATCCTCCACCGTGTCCTCAGCCTCCACTGCAGGGACAATTCACAGTGCTTCTCCAGCATACCACATGTGCAGGGCATGGCGGTGTCATGCTGTTATGCACCTCGTTTGCCTGGGCAAACAAAGTCATACAGGGGAGGAACTGCTCTGCATCCTTAATCAATCCTGGCTTTCGCTTCGACAACTGAAAATCGGAACCATGGTCACCGACAATGGGAAGAACATGGTGTTGGCGCTGTGTCAAGGAAGTCTGAGCCATGCACCTTAAATGGCGCATGTGTTCGATCTGATTTTAAAGAGGTTCCTGAGGCCTTTCACTCATCTGCAAGACATCCTGAAAATGGCCAGGAAACTGTGCATGCACTTCAGCCACTCTTACACTACAAAGCAATGGCGTTCCCTACATCGGCTGATATGTGACGTTTCCACCCGTTGGATCTCCACCCTCCATATGTTGGACTGATTAAATGAAGGTGACAGGATAGGAGGAGCAGAAGCAGCCGGAGGAGCTACAGGGTGATGAGTAAGACGAGGCAGATGATCCAGACACACCTTGGCAGTATGCAGTGGAGTTGAAGGCAGGGAGTCCCTCTGAGTCACTTGCGCAAATGGCCCGATGCATGCTCAGTTGCTTGTGTAGTTACAGCCAAATTGTCACCATTTGGCAGAGGACTACTGGACCCTCTCTCCTGGTCCAAATTGGGGGTCTTTTTTCCACCTTCTGAAAGGGAGGACAAACTGAACTAGACATCCTAAGTAGTCAGTTGGCCGCTGCCTATGTGGGCCATCGACCATCCTCATGCAGTTCTGACCAGGAGGAAGGCCCTCTGCGCTTACATTCTACTGCCATGGCTGGTGAAAGGGGGGGGCAGGAGGAGTACCATCTCCATCAGCAGCAACCTAAGTCTAGAGTCGCTGATGAGCAGTTTTCTTCACCCGCCTAGTGAAGTAACTACTCACCAGCAGCTGGACATGGAGCAGAACCTGAACCAGCAGGCTGTGGAATACTTGGACAGCACACAACCATCCCACATCAAAGATCCCCTGGACTACTGGGCAGCCAAACTCGATTTGTGGCCGCAACTGGCCGAGTTTGCCCTGGACAAGCTTTCCTGCCCGGCCAGTAGTGTGGAATCAGAGCGGGTGTTTAGTGCAGTGGGGGCCATAGTTACCACAAGGAGAACTCATCTGTCCACCCAAAATGTGGAGAAACTGACATTTATGAAGATGAATCAGGCATGGATCAGCCAGGAATTCCACACACCAGTGCCTGATGCATCAGACTAGATCATCCATGGTGCCACACCCAAACTTTGTCAAAAGAGATCTGTTTCTTCTGGCTACCTACTTCAGCTACTATTCTGATGATGCCACCTGCCTGATGCCACACACCTGCTGCTAGGTGCTCTTACTGCCACCCACCATCTTCAGCTGCTACTGGTACTGCCCCAACCTTCCCACTTTGTCACTGTGTCACTCTGTGTTCTCCTCATGCTTCTGCCACCTCACCACTCTGTCACTGGGCCACTCTGTGGTCTCCTCATGCTGCTGCCACCTCACCACTCTGTGGTCTCCTCATGCTGCTGCCACCTCAGCACTCTGTGGTCTCCTCATGCTGCTGCTACCTCACCACTCTGTCACTGGCCCACTCTGGTCTCCTCATGCTGCTGCCAACTCACCACTCTGTGATCTCCTCATGTTTCTGCCACCTCACCACTCTGTGGTTTCCTCATACTGCTGCCACCTCACCACTCTGTCACTGGGCCACTCTGTGGTCTCCTCATACTCCTGCCACCTCACCACTCTGTCACTCTTTCACTCTGGGCCACTGTATTAAAGACACATGCGATTCCCCATGTGATTTCCATCCTCACCATTCTGTCACTGGGCCACTGTGTTGACGACACATGCGATTCCCACCCTCACCACTCTGTGACAGGGCCACTGTGTTGAAGACTCATGTGATTCCTCATGCGGATCCCACCCTCACCACTCTGAGACTGGGCTTCTTTGTTCAAGACTCATGCGATTTCCCACCCTCGCCACTTTGTCACTTTGTTGACAACTCATGCAATTTCTTATGCGATTCCCAACCTCACCACTCTTTGACTGAGCCACTGTGTTGACTCCTCATGCCGTTGCCACCTCACCACTCGGTCATGGTGGCACTACTTATTTCAGCGTATAATAGAACAGGTTCTGTGAAAATCTATGTGGAATCAGGATGAGTTCCCACTTGAGTTATTTGGTCAGTTTTGTCCCCGTAACTGACCAAATAAGTGAAGTGTGAAGTGATTCTAACAGTAACGCCTACATCTGCGTGTCATACCGACTTACAGTACTGTTTCACTAGCACAGCGGGCTCCCTATGCGTGTTTCTGCAAGACACAGTGTTCTACACTATGCAGGCTCTTAGCAGCCAGGAAATAGCTGTTTTTTTAACGCGATTGATCGGGATAAATTCGGATCGAATCAAATCTTTTTGGAAAGTTCGACAAACTGACCAAATCAAATTTTTGAGAAATTTGCTAATCTCTAATCATTATCTATGGCATAATGAAACTGAATTGTGGAATAATCTGATTATATGGGGGCCCATTTATGTGTGTTGCCCTTTCCATACGTGATACTAGTAACACATTACTATGTACACATAGTTTAGCAGCTGACAGGACCACAAAGATCCAACAACGCTGAGCTCCTTTTTTCCTGGTAGGCACAGACTAGTGATTGTGAAAGTGGCCGTGGACATTGGTATGTGACATTCCCCATAAAAACCACACTACACAAATTCCTAGTCTAGTGTGCAGCCCCTTGAAGTTGACTTTTAGTCCCCATATAATTACAATTCTGGATTATCTATTCATATAACTTCATATAACTAGTCATTTCTTGCATTTCTTATGTAATAACAGTTCTGGAGCATCTATTCTTGCAACTCTATGTTGTGCCATTCCTTTATTATACATTCAAAACCTTTATGAATTAATTGCCAGCAATCTGCAATAAAGGTCCAACTGGGTGTTACCAGTTGGGATGTGTCCCTGACCAGTCTGCTACCGGCAGCACTGATAATGTCAAACTGTGCAGAGACACATCCCCAACTGGTAACACCCATCTGGACCTTCATTGCAAACTGCAAGTAATTAATTCATAAACATCTAGAAGGAATAATAAAGGAATGGCACAGGAATAAAGGGAATTACCCATTTAATGCTCTACTAGATTTATAATCAAGCTGAAAGCTCAAGAGAAGTATTTTTTCGGCTGCAGCTAATGGGGCATATCTCATCTCTCCCTATCACAGCTTAGAAGGCAGTTAAAGGATGAAACTGAGCATGCACGCCCATCTTAGTGAGCAGGTCAAAGAAATAAGAAAAAAACAAACAGCAGGTGGCGCTATACACAAACATTTTATTGAATAACTCGGTGGCTATGCTAAATTTTTAATTAAATACAATTACTAAAGTATTCAGACCCAGGTGCTGGTTTGAAAACTGTAGAATATTTTTCGCTGGACAACCCCTAAGGACTGTTATCTGCAGATAAGGAGTACAAAATGTTACTTTCATTTTCATAATGTCCACTCCGTTCCCCTGATATGTGCTGGCAGGACGCCACTAAAAAAACAGTGGATTATCCTGATGGGACGATTTCTTGAATACCCTTTAGTAATAGATGTTTTCATAGATTACCTATAAGAGTATGCGTATACAAATACAAGCGATTCAATATACACTTCCTATTGTTTTATGAATTATTTCCATCTCAAGTTATACACCTAGAACTGAAACATTCATATTTCTATGCAAACATCATTTGTCAATCTCAGGTCAGAACTCCAAGTGTAATTAAGTACATGCATCTTACTTTATTGTCAAGTTTACTAGCCAAAGAAGAGTTAATAGTAGTCTATTACTACATTTTGTCACTTTGTCAGCGATCTAATGACCATCAATAATAGTTGAATAGGAACTGATGGTGAGAGAGATTTAATTAACCCTTGTGTCAGCAGCTCGGCATTGCTGCCGGTTTGTGTGTTAATGGAGCGACTCTGCAAAACGTCTCCTGAGCATAAGCTGTCTCAGCCAGCGGCAAGACAAAGAAAAAAAACCCTTTTTTTCAACAGAAAGCCCTCCTGGTGCCATTGAAATACGCAACAAAATCTCTGTTCCAAAGCTATCACACACCAAACCAAGCAGCAACAAGATTTATATGTATTATTTAGATTATAACGTAGTATGCGTTATGAAGTCAGCACAATGGCTCATTTAAATGTTGTAGGATTTTTGGAAACAAAAAATCAAAACTTTAGAAAATTGCTCCGTAATGTATGTTCTCTGCGGCAGCAAAAGATATTGAAGAATCAAAGGAATTAATTAATCAAACTGTATGACAACAAGCCATCTAGATATAACATGAGACATTTCACAGCTAATGTGCCCTGCTAGGCATATTGCTTACAACTAGGTCATAAAAGTGTGCTTTCACATTTCCCTGGAAGCCTATAAACTACTTGAGACTTGACTCTGGAGCATTTCAATGGTCCTTAAACTTCACCAACAGTGACACTGTGGATATGCTCCTTGACTCCAGGCATAAAATTGCTCAGAAGACAGTCTACTATAATAACCTTGATGAGAATTTAGAAGGAAGTTTAAAATCAGTACTATATATTCTTTTTAGCTGGTTTTGTTAAAGGGGTATTCTGGTTTTATGATATTGATAACTTATTCTCAGGATAGTTCACCAATAATCAGATCTGTGATGGTCTGACTCATGATACCCCTGATGAGCACCACGGCCCCTTTAAACAGCTGACCGAATAGGGTCCGAGAGTTGGACCCTCACCAATCTGAAATGGGCCAATATAAAAGGACTTTAACATGCCCAAACGGCCATCTGTTTAAGGCTCCTTTCAGACGAGTGAGTGTCTTGCTGTGGACTCGCAGCGAGGTAACCGACATGAACTTTCAACACTGCCGGGGTCACATAACGTTATATTGATTTATGATGCTATGCAACCCTTAGGCCCCTTTCACACGGGTGAGAATTCCGTGCGGGTGCAATGCGTGACGTGAACACATTGAACCCACACTGAATCCGGACCCATTCACTTTAATGGGGCTGGGCAGATGAGCGGTGATTTTCACGCATCACTTGTGCTTTGCGTGAAAATCACAGCATGTTCTATATTCTGCGTTTTTCACACAATGCAGTCCCCATAGAAATCAATGGGGCTGCGTGAAAATTGCAAGCATCCGCAAGCAAGTGCGGATGTGGTGCGATTTTCACACATGGTTAGGGATGAGCAACCCCATTAAAGTCTATTTACAGTATTATTTTCCCTTATAACATGGTTATAACGGAAAATAATAGCATTCTTAATACAGAATGCTTACTAAACTGTGACTTGAGGGGATAAAAAAATAAATAAATGAACTCACCTCATCTACTTGATCGCGCAGCCGGCATCATCTTCTTTCTTCTTCTTTCAGGACCTGCAAAAGGACCTTCACCATGGTGATGGACCATGTGATAGACCTTGTGAGGAGCGCAGTGACGTCACCACAGGTCCTTTGCCTCCCAGGTCCTAAACCAAAGGAAGAAGACCAGCCGAGCTGCGCGATCAAGTAGAAGTGGTGAGTTTAATTATTATTTTATTTTAACCCCCTCAACCCACATTTTACTAAGCATACTGTATTAAAAATGCTATTATTTTCAATTATAACCATGTTATAAGGGAAAATAATAGAGTGAATAGACGTTTATCTCCTAGCAACCCTGCGTGAAAATCGCACTGCATCCGCACTTGCTTTTCACGCAGACCCATTCATTTCTATGGGGCCTGCGTTGCGTGTAAAACGCAGAATATAGAGCATGCTGCGATTTTCACGCAGGGCAAAAGTGATGCGTGAAAATCACCGCTTATCTCCACAGCCCCATTGAAATGAATAGGTCCGGATTCAGTGCTAGTGCAATGTGTTCACCTCACGCATTGCACCCGCGTGGAAAACTCGCCTGTGTGAACCCAGCCTAAGGGTTACATGTAATCATAAATCAGTATAATGCTATGCGACCCCGATAGTACTGGAAGTTCAGACTAGGTGCGAAGCTGCGATTCCTCAGCGAGACACTTGCTCCTCTGAAAGGGGCCTAAGAAAACCACTTCCTTATCCAGACAGAATTTCAGTTTCACCATATATTATGCATGGTACTTATGGGATGCATGTTGACCTTCATATTTCTCTCTCTTTTTCTTTCTCAATCTCTCTCTCTCTCTCTCTCTCTATATATATATATATATATATATATATATATTCACCTTTCACAATCACTTTCGAATTTGTGATGGTCATATCAAAGAAGCTTCATTATATAACATACCACATATGAAAAAACCCCTGACAATTCCAAATACTTGGTAAACTACCCTATAAGATTCTTCACATAGCTACAAATATTATTATAAGTGACTACTGCATAGTGCTAACAAAATATATATATATATATATATATATATATATATATATATATTAACCCATTTCGCTTTACGACTGAGCTTATTCCATCAGCTGACGTGTATATAATAGAATTTGAAAATTAATGTGGGTCTTAAGAAGCAGATGACTTTTCATTTCCTTCCCCTTTCGTGCATGATCAATTTTCCTCACCTCGCTTGGCATTTGTAAAGGTTTAGAAGTGTCAATGGAACTAAGATGAGCTTGTGATGTAGTCTGATTAAACATGGGCTTTTTTCATTGTTCAAGGACACGGAATAGGACAATATTGGTGTATTAGCTAAACATGAATATAGTCCTATTCACATTTTCATTTTGTTGCAGTTGCTTTTATTTATACTTTTATTTGCCGTTTTGTTCACTCCTGAAAAAAACAAACAAACAGGATGTAAGATGTGAGGGCAATGAAAAAAATGGTGAATCGCCATTTTGATGTTTTTATCTGTTTCACCATTCGGGATAAACATTTTTATATTTTATAAGTACAGGTTTTTTCACATGCGTCAATGTCCATTATGATGATTTTTTTATTGTTTATTTTTATTTTTGGCAAAGGGGTGGTTTTTTAGTACTTTTGAATGGTTCTTCTAAGGAAGTTGAACAAGCAATCATTAGACTGCTTCTCTTATAGACCCCTATGTGTTAGAGTCTATGAGACTTATGCTATGTACCTGCCACAGGCAGGGTCCCCATAGGAACCTATGTGTGGCAGCCTCAAATCATTCAGGAGGACCAAGGCTACTGAACACACTATCTGTCTTTCCTGATCCTCGTTATCCAGGGGCATGCGCTTCCGGCTATTTGGGCTCCCAAATGCCGTAGTCACATTTGACCACGGCATCTAAGGGGTTTAATATATAAGAGCAATATGATTGTTGATTGCATACATTATCCCTTGGTGTCTGCTGGGTGTCGCGAATGGACGCCATTTTTAAAGACCTGCCCTACGTCCTACATGTACGGCGCTGGGCAGGGAGGGGTTATTGCTATGACATTTCTGATAGGAGGCCTCTGGGGCTTATATCTATTGAAATCATAGAGGTTTGCTGCCCCTAGTTTGTTATTTTTCTTCATTTTATATTATTGTGTAGCCATCAGAGCCAATTATGTGTTTCATGTTTCAAGGTGTTTCATAGAGTTTTTAGCTCAAGTTGCAAAAGTTTTAAGTTACAATGGAACACTGGAATACTGGAACAAATGAATATTGTAAATTGAGGGACCTTTTTATTGCATGCATTCAAGTGAATGGCTGAGAGAGTTCATAGAGAAGGACTCCCCCTCGTCTACATCCATAGGCCATAGACTGAGTTCACACTTCAGTTATTTGATCAGTTGTTTCCATCAGTTATTGGTAACCAAAACTAGGTGTGGGTCAAACAGGACACAGAACAGGTGCAGAGCTATTCATTATACCTTATCTATGTGTAGGCTTCACTACTAGTTTTGGCTCAGAATAACTGATGGAAATAACTAAAGTGTAAGCTCAGCCTTAGTAGGGCATATATCGACAAAGGTTGTCTTTGTGAGGAAATACCTTTAATTTCTTAACCCCTTAAGGACACGGCCCTATTTCACCTTAAGGACAAGGCCATTTTTTCAAAATCTGACCATTGTCACTGTATGTGGTGATAACTTTAAAACGCTTTTTCTTATCCAGGCCATTCTGAGATTGTTTTTTCGTCACATATTGTACTTCATGACAGTGGTAAAATAAAGTCGAAAAATTTCATTTTTATTTATAAAAAAATACCAAATTTACCAAAAATTTTGAAAAATTTGCAATTTTCCAAGTTTCAATTACTCTACTTCTATAATACATAGTAATACTGCCAAAAAAAGTTATTGATTTACATTCCCCATATGTCTACTTCATGTATCGATCATTTTGGGAATGCCATTTTATTTTTGGGGACGTTACAAGGCTTAGAAGTTTAGAAGCAAATCTTGAAATTTTTCAGAAATTTTCAAAACCCACTTTTTAGGGACCAGTTCAGGTCTGAAGTCACTTTGTGAGGCTTACATAATAGAAACCACCCAAAAATTACCCCATTCTAGAAACTACACCCCTCAAGGTATTCAAAACTGATTTTACAAATGTCATTAACCCTTTAGGTTTTCCACAAGAGTTAATGGCAAATGGAGATAAAATTTCAGAATTTCGATTTTTTTAAAAATTTCCCTTTGAATCCATTTTTTCCAGTAACAAAGCAAGGGTTAACAGCCAAACAAAACTCAATTTTTATTGCCCCGATTCTGTAGTTTTCAGAAACACCCTATATGTGGTCGTAAACTGCTGTATGGCCAAACTGCAGGGCGCAGAAGGAAAGGAGCGCCATATGGTTTTTGGATTTTGCTGGACTGGATTTTTGACACCATGTCCCATTTGAAGCGCCCCGATGCACCCCTAGAGTAGAATCTCCATAAAAGTGACTCCATCTAAGAAACTACACCCCTCAAGGTATTCAAAACCAGTTTTACAAACTTTGTTAACCCTTTAGGTGTTCCACAAGAGTTATTGGCAAATGGAGATGAAATTTCGAATTTCTATTTTTTGTTACCTTGTCTCAAAAAAAGTGTAATATAGAGCAACCAAAAATCATGTTCACCCTAGAATAGTACCAACAAAACTGACACCTTATCCCGTAGTTTCCAAAATGGGGTCACTTTTTTGGAGTTTCTACTGTAGGGGTGCATCAGGGGGGCTTCAAATGGGACATAGTGTCAAAAAACCAGTCCAGCAAAATCTGCCTTCCAAAAACCATATGGCGTTCCCTTCCTTCTATGCCCTGCCGTTTGGCCATACAGTAGTTTACGACCACATATGGGATGTTTGTGCAAACAAGAGAATCAGGGCAATAAATATTGAGTTTTGTTTGGCTGTTAACCCTTGCTTTGTTACTGGAAAAATGGATTAAAATGGAAAATTTGCAAAAAAATAGCTGTTTTGGGACTGTTTTTATTTTTTGTTATTTACATAGTTGAACTGACAGGTTAGATTGTGTGCTATTTCTATAGAGCAGGTTGTTACGGACGCGACAATACCAAATATGACTACTTTTTGGGTTTTTTTGTTTCAGTTTTACATAATAAAGCATTTTTGAAAATAATTTTTTTTTAGTGTCTCCACATTCTGAAAGCCATAGTTTTATTTTATTTTTTTGGGCGACTGTCTTATGTAGGGGCTCATTTTTTGAGGGATGAGATGGCAGTTTGATTGGCACTATCTTGGGGTGCATATGACATTTTGGTCGCTTGCTATTACACTTTTTGTGATGTAAGGTGACAAAAATGGCTTTTGACACCGTATTTTTTATTTTTATTTTTGCTGTGTTCAGCTGAGGGGTTAGGTCATGTGTTATTTTTATAGATCAGGTTGTGACGGACGCGGCGATACATAATATGTATACTTTTTATTTATTTATATAAGTTTTACACAATAATATCATTTTTTAAAACAAAAAAAAATCATGTTTTAGTGTCTCCATAGTTTGAGAGCCATATATATATATTTTTTTGGGCGATTGTCCTATGTAGGGGCTCATTTTTTGCAGGATGAGATGGCGGTTCGAATGGTACTATCTTGGGGTGCATATGACTTTTTGATCGCTTACTATTACACTTTTTGTGATGTAAGGTGACAAAAAAAATGGCTTGTTTGACAAAGTTTTTATTTTTTATGTTTAGGGCGTTCATCTGAGGGGTTAGGTCATGTTATATTTTTATAGAGCAGGTCCTTACGGATGCGGCGATACATAATATGTATACTTTTTTTTATTTATTTTGGTTTTACACAATAATATCCTTTTTGAATGAAAAAAAAACATGTTTTAGTATCTCCATAGTCTGAGAGCCATATATTTTTCAGTTTTTAGGCAATTGTCTCAGGTTGGGTATCATTTTTGCGGGATGAGGTGACGGTTAGATTGGCACTATTTGGGGGGTCATATGACTTTTTGATCGCTTGCTATTACACTTTTTGTGATGTAAGGTGGCAAAAAAATGGCTTTTTGACAAAGTTTTTATTAATTTTTTTTACAGTGTTTACTTGAGGGGTTAGGTCATGTGATATTTTTATAGAGCAGATTCTTACGGACGTTGAGATATCCAATATGTCTACTTTTTAAAAAAATTTACATTTAACACTAAAAAGCATTTTTGAAACAAAAAAAATCATGTTTTAGTCTGAGAGGCATAGTTTTTTTATTTTTTGGCCAATTGTTTTAGGTAGGGGCTCGTTTTTTGCGGGATGAGATGGCGGTTTGATTGGTACTATTTTGGGAGGCAAACGCCTTTTTGATCGCTTTGTATTACACTTTTAGTGATGTAAGGTGCCAAAAAATGGCTTATTTACACAATTTTTTTTTTTTTTTTATGGCGTTCCCCTGAGGAGTTCAGTCATGTGATATTTTTATAGAGCAGATTTTTACGGACGCGGCGATACCAAATATGTGTAGTGTATTTTATTTTTTTTAATTTTTATTCAGTGATATGTTTTTTTTTCATTTTTACTTTTTTTTTCACTTTTTTACATTTTTTTTTGACCCAGACCCACTTGGTTCTGAAAGATCCAGTGAATCTGGTGTCTTTATAATACAGTACAGTACACTA
Organism: Bufotes viridis; assembly: GCA_033119425.1. NCBI lineage: Eukaryota > Metazoa > Chordata > Amphibia > Anura > Bufonidae > Bufotes > Bufotes viridis. The sequence goes on along the minus strand of CM065594.1, from coordinate 181,230,253 downwards.
TATAGTGCACTGTACTGTATTTTGTACTTTAGAAAGTCTGAATAGACCTTTACCAGGTCTATTCAGACTTTCAGCACCATGGAGAGCAGGACGCTTCTGAAAGCGTCCTGTCTCCATGGCAACCATCACCCGCTGCCATAACTGAGCAGGGGGTGATGGGGAGGGAGTGGAGCTCCCTCCCTCTGTGATCCCATACTGTTGGGGGCTGCAAAGGCACAGCAGCCCCCGATGGGAGAGGGAGGAGCTCCTCCCTGTTAACCCTTCCATACCGCGGTCCGTACGGACCGCGGTGCGAAGAGGTTAAACGGCTGGCATCTGATCAAGCACAGATGCCAGCCGTTTCTATCAGAGTGTCAGCAATGTGCTGACACTCTGATAGACCCACTGGACACCAGGGATAGATTACAGAGGAGGTGGGCGGGGGATCGCAATCGCGTTCCCGCCCGCCGCACCGCCCACCTCCCGCCCGCCTCCCGCCGCCCGCAACCAACCTCATATGATTGCGGCGGGGGTGCAGGGGGGTTAAAAATGAATGCTCAGGGGCAATTAACTCTCTGATCGGATCAGAGATCGCACAAAGCGCTGCAAACCGCAGATCTGAATTGACCTCCGGTTTGCAGCGATCGCCCATATGGGGGGGTCACAGGACCCCCCTGGGCATTGTAACAAGGTACCTGCTGAATGATTTCAGCAGGTACCTTGTTCCGATCACTGCCAGCTGAGCAGCAGTGATCGGAACAACTCATGACGTACCGGTACGTCATGTGTCCTTAAGGACTCGGGAAACATGCCGTATCGGTACGTCATGTGTCCTAAAGGGGTTAAAATCTTCTCCACAACTGTTTCATTGGTGGGAATCTGTAATAACTTATTTCTTGATCAGCATTAATGTGACCCTCTGGTCCCAGATAAAATTTTCACATTAGCCGGGGAATGAATAGCACACTTATCTGGTGCCCTCTATTTCACCTATTGAGCCATGAATCCTTCGATTCCTGTGTCCCTATGATGGTTGTGCAGTGTCCCACTACGTGTAAAAAGGGGACACTTCAAACTTGTATTTATTTTATCAATTTCCATCCTCTGTTGTAGTGTAATGTATTAAGCTGCTGATTCTTTACAACAGGCTGGTAACTGCACTTGAAACATTCTCCACTAGGTGGTGCTGTCCCATCATATATATAGGACAGCTCAGTGATAGGAAGGGAGTCGAGAGTTAGTTGGGAGCAAGGAGGAAAGTATGTAACTTAAGCTGTTAGCCCCTGGGTATTACCCAGGAGTAAGGCAAGAAAGAAAATGGAGTAAGGCAAGAAAAGGGAACTTAGCTCAAGGATTACTGGATCACCTTTGTGTAGTGCCACTGCCTGGAGTAAGAGGCTAAGTGGATTAAATGTATGGAAGCAAACTGTGCAAATAATGGAGCAGAAGACTGATGTCTGCCGCTAGGGAGACCACCCTGTTGGTTGCCAAGTTCCAAGTTCAAGATTCCAAGTTTCAAGATCCAAGTACCCGAAAGGCCGAATTCTTGAAGCAAGTGAGATAAGTTGAAGGAAAGTATGATCTCTCAGATTGAGTTGGAACCTGCCAGCTATCATTGTCACACCGTGCCTGTTGTATGAAGTCACAACTTGCATACCTTTTCTGTACCAAGGCATTATCTGTATGGGTGTCACTTATATCAAGGCAAACCTCATCAAGTAAAAGTTCTGTTGTCTACAACAATTGGCTCCTCATCCTTCTCACACCATCTCTCAACGTACCTTATGATGCTGGCATTACAAACACCAGGGACCCGGCCTCCAAGGCACCCTAAGCACCCACACTACCAAGGGCACCTCAACTACCATCTGGCTGGACAAATAGAGAGTGCCCTGAGGGATTTTGTGCCATCCTTCCCATCACTGCATGCCGGCCCAGGGAGTGCTGCTAACCATGAGTAAAATCAACTACTACCCCTATCGTCCCACTGTAACCTCACGTGTCGCTGCAGTTGCAGTTCTTCTCAGATTATCTGATGCATACTCTCCATTGGTAGTCTGAAACACTTCTTGCTGCTCTTGCATTGGTCAACGATGCACACATGAGCAGTGCTGCCCAATCTAAGAGAAGCATTGGAAAATCAGGAAGTGTTTTAGACTACCTATGCACAACGTGATCGTGTACTCTGAGAAGTGTCGTGATTATGTTAAGTGGCAGAAGAAGAGCCTAAAATCAGTGGATCAGTAGTTAAATAGATGACAGCCAATCTGAAATTTTTTGTATCAGGACCCGGAGAGTTGCTTTAAGTGATGTGAACGTGCTCAAAAATATGAAATTACTAAATGTATCAATATTTAGTTATAGACAGGATAACATTTTGGTATGTTACATGCCACATGGTAAATGTGTATTGTTACTGCCAGAAGAATTATTTACTTTTGCTTGAGACACAAGCAAATGCGAAGATACAAACATAATACCAATAGTTAAAGCATAACTGTTATTATAACAGCCCTTCTGCCCTCTACCTTCCCCATACTACCTGAACTAATTAGCTGGTGGTAGTAGGAGTGGAGAAATTAGCGCTGACAGTGTGTTAGAGGCAGAGGGACACTTGCAGCAGCATTAATGTTGTTCTAAAAAGACAGACTTGTATACAACTGACATAGGGAGCACCAGGCAGGGAGAGAAGAGGTGGGCTGAGAAGTCTGCTTTTCAGTTATCTATATTGAGAGTACAGTACGCACTGAAGATGGATTCTCCTTAGCAATACTCAGTTAAAGGGTTTGTCCCACACAATTTTTCACCACTTGGATTGAATACTTTAGTAATTGCATGTAATTAAAAATGTTGCATAACTACTGAGTTATTCAATAAAATGTATTTGTATAGCGCCACCTGCTGTTTTTTTTTATTTCTTTGACCTGCTCACTGAGAAGGCCGCACATGCTCAGTTTCATCATTCAGTTGCCTCCTGAGTTGTGATAGGGAGAGAGCTGCCGAATGGACCCCGCCCCCGAGCTGCAGCAGAAAAGACACTCCCCTTCAACTCTCAGCTTGATATAAAACTAGCAGAGCAATGAATTGGGAGATCTTTGGATCCATGTGAGGTACAGGGCTGGTTCTATCTTTGTTAGAAAGATATTGTCATGTACTATATGATGTTTTTTTTTTCCATTAGTCATGGGATAACCCCTTTAAAAGGCTTTTTTAAATAAAGCACTTACAAAAATACTTTAAAATCTACGCTCCTTCAAGTTAGAAACAAAAACACTAATTACACTTTGTTTCAATGTAATTGGTAACCGTCTGTATAGTCATACTTAAATATCTTTCTTGTAGCTGACCCAGCTGTACAGCAAGCTACAAAATATAAATCAGAGCAGCGGTAATGCATATATTTTCATTCTATATAATAATCTCCAAGCCCATTCAGCACAATAGCTTCTATTTCATAAAGCTGTGTTAGTTTGGTTCACGCTGAGTGTCTGAAATGCGTGCTGCCCTCTGAGAAATGAATGACAGGTAAGTGTTAGAACATGAAAACCAATCACATCCGAAAATGAAAGAAAGCCGAAGTGTGAAGAGGAAGAGGACGGTGTCAGACCAGGCAAATTATTTCAGATCATAACAAGTCGCTAAGGAGATATCTACTCCCTCTCTATCATCAGTGTGTGTTCCCACTGTCAATTAAGCAGGACGGTCTAAGCAATCTTTCCCTATAGTCCAGCCACAATGGAAAGGATGATACCATGATGTTTCTGAGTTTGCTATATCATGCTGCTTTATGATCTATTTTATTTAAATTGACATTTTATGGCTCTGAGTGTTTTTATGAAGAAAAGCTCACCTGCAGCTGTGCTCTGGTGGCTCCATCCACGTTCATGTGACCATTAAATAACGTTTACATTTTTCCATAACTTTAGCATTTCCATTATCAGAAATATTGCAGAAAATGTATTGTACTGTGCTTCATTATGCTGGCATTCCAATACTGTACTTAAAATACAGATTATACCTCACCCATAAGCAGATCTATATTCTGTGATTCCACAAGCACTCTATGGGGGAGATTTATCAAACTGGTGTAAAGTAGAACTGGCTTAGTTGCCCATAGCAACCAAAAAAAAATGAAAGGTGGACTTTGGTTGCTATGGGCAACTAGGCTAGTTTTACTTTACAACACTTTTCTAAATCTCCCCCTATGTTCCAAAAATATTCTGGTCTACAGAATCCAGAGGGAAAAAAAATCAGCAGTCTGGTATCAAGTTGTCCGAGAGCAGCAACTATATAAGCACATAAAAAACACAAGTTTGGGAGCGTTTGATTTCCAGTGTGTGTTTGTATTAAGTGTGTTGACTTAACATTAACCCCTTCAGGACCGGGCCATTTTTCACCTTAAAGAGGACCTTTCATCAGTGTAAAAAAATGTGAACTAAGTATGCTGTCACGTAGAGCGGCACCCAGGGATCTCCTGGCACTTACTATTATCCCTGGGCGCCGCTCCATTCGCCCGGTATAGGCTCTGGTATCTTCTGTGACTTGGTTCTACTAGGCGGAGCCTAGTATCACTTGGTTATACTAGGCGTATCCCAGGCTGTAGCACTAGTCAATCGCAGCGCACAGCTCATATCCTGGGAGAAAAAAAAACTTTCTTGTAGATCCCTCGGCGCCGCTCTACATGTCAGCATACTTAGTTCACATTTTTTACCCTGATGAAAGGTCCTCTTTAAGGACCAGGCCATTTTTTGCAAATCTGACATGAGTCACTTTATGTGGTGACAACTTTAAAACGCTTTTACATTTGAAGACCCCCTGATGCACCCCTAGAGCAGAAACTAAAAAAAAAAAGACCCCATTTTGGAAGGTACGGGATAAGGTGGCAGTTTTGTTGGTACTATTTTAGGGTACATATGATTTTTGGTTGCTCTATATTACACTTTTTTGAGGCAAGGTAACCAAAAATAGCTGTTTTGGTACCGTTTTTATTTTTTGTTATTTACAGTTATTTACTGACAAGTTGGATCATGTGGTAATTTTATAGAGTGGGTTGTTACGGATGCGACAATAACAAATATGACTACTTTCTTTAGTTGTTTATTTCAGTTTTACATAAAGATTTTACATAAAGATAGATTTTTTTATTTCTCCTTATTCTGAAAGCCATTTATTTTTATTTTTTTGGGCAACTGTCTTATGTAGGGGCTCATTTTTTGCGAGATGAGATGGCGGTTTGATTAGCACTATTTTGGGGGGCATATGCCTTTTTGATCGCTTGATATTACACTTTGTGTCATGTAAGGTGTTCATCTGACTGGTTAGGTCATTTTTTTTATTTATTTCACTTTATCACAATAATGCTAGTTTTGAAGCAAAGAAAAAATCATATTTTAGTGTCTTCATTGTCTGAGAGTGATAGTTTTTTTATTTTTTGACCTATTGTCTTAGGTAGGGTATCATTTTTTGCGGGATGAGACAGCGGTTTGATTGGTACTATAATGGGGGGCATACGCCTTTTTGATCGCTTGATATTACACTTTTTGTGATGTAAGGTGACAAAAAATGACTTTTTTTACACCGTTTTTATTTTTTACGGTGTTCACCTGAGGGGTTAGCTCATGTGATATTTTTATAGAGCAGGTTCTTACGGATGCGGCAATACCTAATATGTATACATTTTTTTTTTCACTTTAACACAATGAAAGCATTTTAGAAAAAATAAAACGTTTTAGTGTCTCCATAGTCTGAGAGCCATATTTTTTTAATTTTTTTGGCGATTGTCTCATGTAGGGGCTCATTTTTTGCGGGATGGGGTGACGGTTTGATTGGTAACATTTTAGCGTACATACAACTTTTTTGATCACTTTTATTACCTTTTTTGGGAATTGAGGTGGGCAAAATTTCAATTTCATCATAGTTTTTTAATTTTTTTTATGGCGTTCACCGTGCGGGGAAAGTAACATGACCGCTTTATAGATCAGGTCTTTACAGACGCGGTGATATCAAACATGTGTAGTGTATTTTATTTTTATATCAGTGATAAATGTGTGGCTATAAGAAGAAATTCATTTTTACTTTTTTTTTTACTTTTTTTTTACTTTTTTTGACTCAGACCCACTTGGGTCTGATACCTGTATAATACACTACAGTACACAGGGGATCGTGCTCCCGCCCGCCGACCTATGTATATGAAGGTGGCACATGGAGCACTGAAGGGGACACATTGAGGGCTGCGGGGGGAGGGGGGGCATATAATTTGTACATTTTAGAAGGTTCTGATCCCCACAGTCACAGACTGCTGGGATCAGAATCTTTCAGCCGGCATTAGAATGCTCTGATTGGCTAGTCTGTACAGACTAGCCAATCAGAGTGATCGCTCACCCGTGACCGCCCCCATTGGTCCCGGGCTGGTTAGCTGAGATCCCTGGCTGTGTGAAACAGCCGGGGTCTCAGCACTGTCACCATGTCTGCAGACATGGTGACAGTTTAATGCCATGACGTGTATACTCGTCATGGAGCACTAAATAGCAGTGCTCCATGACTGGTATGCACGTCAAGGGTCGGGAAGGGGTTAAGGGACTTTACAGTAAGTCAGTTGTTTTTAATTGCATTATTTTTTTCTCTTGTGTAATCCCCATTAACAAATATGTGTTCCATTATTAACAACACAATCCAGTACACATCTTGGGCACATATCTTTGTTCACAATGTGAGCCAATTGCTTGTTTAGAATCGCACATCGTGTATCTAAACTATCGAATTTCAACACTGAGATGTGTTTACAATTTGGAAAAGAGTTTACTGCTCACTGAGTAGGCTTTCTGTGGGGTAAATGCAGGGGAAGGTGGTAGTATGGAGGATCACGAAAGTAAGGTAGGTAGCTGGGTAACAGAAAGAGGGGTAGAGGGAAGAATGCCAGGGAGACTAGCCCCAAGTTTGCAAAGTTGGCAGATGAGGGCGATATCAGTTCGGGGAGAGCACTGCTACAGCAAGACACTTCCTCTGCCAGTCACGGGAATGTTAGATCCAGTAAGCAGGAGAGCAGGGCAGGCCATACAGGTGCTTATAGTGAGAGACTCCACCTTTCGGGGTACAGATACCAAAGACTGGGATCATCGAACGATGTCTTGTCTTCCTAGTGATTGATTTCGACATATAGCAAATCAGGTTGATAAATTACTGGAAGGGGTTGTTGTAAACCCAGTGTTCATGGTCCACATTGCAATGTATGACAAAGTTAGAGGTAGGTGGAGGGTCTTTAAAAATGATTTTAGGGATTTAAGTTACAAGCTCAGGGCATTTACCTCAGTATTTTTTGAAATACTACCTATATCATGAGCCACACCAGAGGCAGAAGATAAGGGAGATTAACAAGAACTGGTGTAGAAAAGAGAGGTTTGGGTTCCTGGAGAACTGGGCTGACTTCTCTGTCGGCTACAGGCTATATAATAGAGATGGGGTGCACCTCAATGGGGATGTATACTAATGCTAGAAGCCTGACTAATGAAACTGGTGAACTAGAATTAGTAATATCAGCAACATGGCTGGATGATAACTATGATTGATCGGTTAACATAAAGAGTTACAGTCTGTTTAGAAAAGGTCGTAAAAACTAGATCAGAGGAGGAGTTTGTCTTTATGTAAAGTCCTGTCTAAAGCTGGCACTCTCGAAAGATATAAGTGAGGAAAATTAACATGTGGAGTCACTGTGGGTAGAAATAAATGGAGGCAAAAACAATAATTAAATACTAATAGGAGTTTCGTATAAGCCACCAAATATAACAGAGTCCACAGAAAATCTACGACTAAGGAAATAGATGAGGAGTCAAATCAAAATGAGGTCATTAGTATGAGGACTTAAACTTCCAAGATATAGACTGGGAATGAGAAACTGAAACCTGTAGATCTTGTAAGGAAAACGGGTTCTTGGCAATAACCAAAGACAATTACCTTAACTATGTGGTTCAGGACCTGACTAGTGGAACAGACATAGACCTGACAGAACAAAAAGCATGCAGGTTGGAGAACACCTTCCAATTGTCATTCAAAAGAGTGTTTCATCAGGGAGGCACAAAAATACCAACCTTCAAAAAAGTTAAATTTGACTAGCCAAGAGAGTCAATTGGCCTCACTAACTGGGACAACGTCCTAAAAAATGAAAATGCAGCCACAAAATGGGATATTTTTAAAAGCATCTTAAAAATCTAATTGTGAGAGGTACATACCTAATGGGAATATAAATATAAGGAACAAGAAAAAAAAGTGGATAAATAGAAATGTAAAGGAAGCAATAAATGACAAAAAGAAAGCATTTCAATCATTACAACAGGAGGGTAGCAAGGAATCATTAAAAAACTATAAGGAAATAATAGAATTTGTAGGAGAAAATAAAAGAGGCCAAGCAGAAGACTGAGATTCATTGCAAAAGAGAATAAAACTAAGCCTAAAATGTTCTTTAATTTTATAAATGGTAAAAAAGTGTAAACCTAAAAGTGTTGGACCTTTACAAAGTGATGAGCGAGAAGTTGTAAAGAGCGATGAGGAGAAAGCAAAGCTATTAAATATTTTTTTCTGCACTGTATACATTGAGGAAAATACACTGTCAGAGGAAATGCAGATTGTCAAAGTAAACTCCCCATTACCAGTGTCCTGTGTGACCCAGGAAGAACTGCAGCGACGTCTTACAAAGATGAAAATAGACAAACCAGATTTCGTACACCCCAGTATCCTAACATAATTAAGTAATGTAATAGACAGACCCTTATTTCTAACATTTAAATGCTGCATAGACCCTTCAGAGGCTAGTTTGTTTTTGGGCTAAAAATCATATTTTCAATTGGCCTTTAAAATATTGAGCCATTCTGTCACAAAGGGCTAACTGTTTTTTCAAAGTGTGTGACTGCTACTTTCACTTTGTGCCAGTCATTTAATAAACTTTATCTGTAAGCTACTAAGAGCAGAGCAGAGATAAGGCACCCTTTAGCTCCTCAAATTATGGAAAAAACAGAAAATCCACCGCCTGCTACCACAGCATCTCAACTATATACACATAAAAGGATTCCATATTTTTAATAAAGACCAATTAAAAAAAGATTTTGAGCTCAAAATAAGTACAATGCAATACTAAAAAAAATTGCCCCCAAAAGTGTACATAGCCTTTAACCCCTAAAAATGAAATTTCATCAATGATCATTTTCTATCACATTCAACATAAACCACTCAGATCATGCCAAAAGCCAGGTATGTGCAGGCTGACTACTTATCCATAAGACAGGGCGTCAGCATACCTTACAATGACAATCATGAATTTTAAAACATACAAACATAAGTTCTCAATCCAAAAGGAGAGAAATTGCTTAGCATTGGTTGGCTATCTAGAGGGGCCTGGACCCTAGACCATTATCATTAGGGCGATAAAAATTGTAATTTTTTTTTTATATGCCAGCCTAACTCCTCTCTCACTGCCAAAGAGAGCTGTGTAAACATTTTCCAACATTTAAAACTCATTTGCATACACATGGCCAAGGAATGCTAATGAGCAATATAGCAGTATCTGCCATGTTTGTAAACTGAAACACGATTTGCATGGCTTTCCCATAGTCCCATGTTATGCAAATGAGTTTATATGACAAAACAGAATAGAAAGATTATAAAATTAGCCTTTGGACAATTGCAAAACAAAAAAAAAACTATGCAGCCTTCCTAATCATTGAGATGAGAGCTAGGTGGCATATTAACCCCTTTAGGACACATGACGTACCGGTACGGCATGTTTCCCGAGTCCTTAAGGACACATGATGTACCGGTACGTCATGTTTCTTAACGGCGATTGCGGCGGTGAAGGAGTTAATACAAACGGGATGCCCGCTGAAATCATTCAGCGGGCATCCCGTCACAACGCCATGGGGGGTCATGTGACCCCCCCGTATCGGCGATCGCAGAAAACCGCAGGTCAATTCAGACCTGCGGTTTTCTGCGTTTCCGGTCCATTCGGGTCTCCGGTGACCCGATGAACCGGAAAAGAATGGTGATCGGTGGTGTAATATCACACCACCAATCACCATTCTTGAATTGTGTGCGTTGGTGGCGGTAGTGGCTGCTGATTGGTCCGGGGAGAGAGGCGGGTGATTCAAACACCCAGCGCTCCTCTCTCCCCTCCTCTTTCTCCCGCTGCTGCCGACGTTCCCGCACCTGCCCGCACCGCTCCAGCTCTGCTCCTGCTCCATCCCTGCTCCCCCCCTGCTCCATCCAGAACCCTCCTGCACCCTCCAGGTAGGTTAGGGTCAGTGAGGGAAAGGTCTATTTAGGCAGGGCTAGTAAGGGATAGTGTAAGTTTTAGGGAAAGAAAAAAAAACTTTTTTTTTTCAGTGCCTCTGGTGGTTGGGGTCCACAGATTCTTAGTACGCGAACACCCGCCCTAACACACACGCACATTGAATAAAGTTTGACACACACGCACATACACGCACACACACCCATGGCCCACCGGATGTTCTCAGTGGAGGAGGCATACGCCCAGATGCTCTCCGACACCGAGAGCGCCAGTGAGGATGACGATGACCCCACCTTCCTCCTGTCATCTGCATCCTCCTCATCATCATCTGATGACGATGAGCCCCCAAGGCGGCGGAGACGCCGCCAGGTGGAGCCAGGGGCCCCACATGCTAGGGACCCTGAGGCCCACACCAGTACGAGCAGCCCTGGGGCTCGTACTGGTTTCCCGGCCCACCAAATAAGCGCACCGGAGCCCCCTACCGGTGAACTTAGCTGGTGTCCCCCAGTGGACTATGAACCTGTGATTCCGGATTTCGTTGGCAATCCTGGAATCCAGATTCCCACAGTGGGGTTCACTGAAATAGACTATTTCAGTTTTTTTTTCAGTGACCCGCTGGTGAATCTGATGGTGGAGCAGACGAATCTGTACGCCCAACAGTTCGTCGCTCAGCACCCAGGTTCCTTTTTGGCTAGGCCCGGTGGCTGGACGCCAGTCAGTGCAGCCGAGATGAGGACGTTTTGGGGCCTTGTGCTGCACATGGGCCTAGTGCAAAAACCAAGCGTCAGGCAATACTGGAGTGGGGACGTCCTCTACCAGACCTCACTGTACAGTATGGCCATGACGCGCTCAAGGTTTGAGGCCATCCGGAAATGCCTGCATTATGCAGATAATGCAGCATGTCCCCCAAGGTGATCCCGCCTATGACCGGCTGTACAAGATACGGCCCATCATCGATCACTTTGGGGCCGCATTCGCGCAGGCCTACGTACCTGGAAGGGAGGTCGCGGTTGATGAGTCTCTAGTTGCTTTCAAGGGGAGACTCAGTTTCCGCCAATACATTCCCACTAAGCGGGCGAGGTATGGCGTCAAAATGTACAAAATTTGTGAGAGTGCCTTAGGGTACACTTACAAATTTCGTGTGTACGAGGGACGAGATTCCCGTATTGAACCCCAGAATGTCCCCCACTCTGGGTGTTAGCGGGAAACTCGTGTGGGACCTTATGTACCCACTACTGGATAAGGGTTACCACCTGTACGTGGATAACTTTTATACCAGTATACCCTTGTACCAGGCCCTCTACGCCAGATCCACGTTTGCTTGTGGGACCGTGCGGAAAAATCAGCGCGGCCTCCCTGCCCACCCCCTCCAGGTACCTATCCCCAGGGGTGAGACCCGTGCCCTTACTTGTGGAAACCTGCTGTTGGTCAGGTATAAGGACAAGAGGGATGTCCTTATGCTGACCACAATCCATGGTAATGGCACCACCCCAGTCTCTGTGCGAGGATCCTCGGCAACAGTCCTCAAACCCGATTGTATCGTCGACTACAATCGGTATATGGGTGGAGTTGATCTGTCTGATCAAGTTCTCCAACCATATAATGCTATGCGGAAAACCCGGGCATGGTACAAAAAGGTTGCGGTCAACATGGTGCAGGTTGCCATGTACAACGCTTTTGTACTATGCCGAAGCGCTGGCAGCACAGGGACTTTCCTCCAGTTCTATGAGGCAGTCCTCAAGGACCTGATCTTTTCAGACCGGGAAAGAGCAGGTCGGAGTACCTCGGGAATTGGAGACGCCCGGGTCGTCCCTGGCCAACATTTTCCAGGTGTGGTCCCCCATACTGGAAAAAGGGACGAACCAAAAAGATGCAGAGTGTGTCACAAGAGGGGATTCGGAAGGACACCACCACTCAATGTGACACTTGCCCCGATCATCCGGGCCTCTGCGTCATCAATTGCTTCAGGGAGTATCACACTTCCATGGAGTACTAAATTTTTATAAGTCCCGACAGTCCCCTAGAAAACATAAAAGTATGGCTCTAAGACTTTGGAGGCACATAAACATTTTTTTCCCCAAAATATTAGTTTTAGTGCAGGCATCCTCAAAATGCGGCCTTCCAGATGTTGTAAAACTACAACTCCCAGCATGCCCAGCTACAGGTATCAGCAGGGCATAGTGGGAATTGTAGTTTTACAACATCTGGAGGGCCGCTTTGAGGATGCCTGTTTTAGTGTCACCTAAGTCTGAGAGCCATACATATTGGGCATCGCCGCGTCCGTAAAAATCTGCTCTATAAAAATAAAATTTGACCTAACCTCTTTGAAAACTTCTTAAAAATAAAAATAAAAACTATGTCCAAAAAGACATTTGTGTTATTACCTAACACTACAAAAATTGTAATAGCGAGCGATCAAAAAGTTGTATGCACCCCCAAATAGTGCCAATAAACCCGCCATCTCATCCGGCAAAAAATGAGCCCCTACATTATATATTCCCCCAAAAAAAAAATGCAGCTACCAGGCTATTTAGATAGTAAAATTATCTTTTTTTTTTTCCTAAAATGATAATCTAGTGTCAAATCTGAATAAATCAAAAAATGTAGACATATTAGGTATCGGCGCGTCCGTAATAATCTGCCCTATAAAAATAACATTAGAACCAACCCCTCGGATGAACGGCGTTAAAAATAAAAAATAAAAACCGTGTTAAAAAAATCCATTTATGTCTCCTAACACTACAAAAAGTGTAATAGCGAGCGATCAAAAAGTTGTATGCACCCCCAAATAGTGCCAATAAAACCGCCATCTCATCCTGCAAAAAATGAGCCCCTTCATTATATATTCCCCCAAAAAAAAATGCAGCTACCAGGCTATTTAGATAGTAAAATTATCTTTTTTTTTTCCTAAAATGATAATCTAGTGTCAAATCTGAATAAATCAAAAAATGTAGACATATTAGGTATCGGCGCGTCCATAATAATCTTCCCTATAAAAATAACATTAGAACCAACCCCTCGGATGAACGGCGTTAAAAATAAAAAATAAAAACAGTGTTAAAAAAAGCCATTTATGTCTCCTAACACTACAAAAAGTGTAATAGCGAGCGATCAAAAAATCGTATGCAGCCCCAAATAGTGCCAATAAAACCGCCAACTCATCCTGCAAAAAATGAGCCCCTACATTATATAGTAACCACCCCCCAAAAAAAAATGCAGCAGCCAGGCTATGGAGATAGTAAAATTATCTATTTTTTGTTCCTAAAATGATAATCTAGTGTCAAATCTGAATAATTCAAAGAAAGTAGACATATTAGGTATTGGCGCGTCCGTAATAATCTCCCCTATAAAAATAACATTAGACCCAACCCCTTACAGGAGCGGTGTTAAAAAAAAAAAAAACTGTGCAAAAAACAATTTTTGGGCAAAATTTCCGTTTTAATCCATATTTTCCAGTAATAAAGCAAGGGTTAACATTAAAAAAATATATATTATTTATTGCCCCAATTCTGTACTTTGCAGAAACACCCCATATGTGGTCGTAAATGGCTATATAGCCACAAGGCAGGGCACAGAATGAAGGGAACGCCATATGGTTTCTGGAAGGCAGATTTTGATGGACTGGTTTATTTACACCATGGCCCATTAGAAGTCCCCCTGATGTAGCCTAGACTAGAAACTCCAAAAAAGTGACCCCATCTAAAAACTACACCCCTCAAGGTATTCAAAAATTACTTTACAAACTTTGTTAACCCTTTTGGCGTTCCACAAAAATTAATGGCAAATGTATTAACAATTTTAGAATTTCAATTTTTTGTTATATTGCCTCAAAAAAGTATAATATAGAGCAACCAAAATACAAATTTACCCTAAAATAGTCCCAAAACAACAACCACCATATCCTGTAGTTTCCTAGATGGGGTCACTTTTATGGAGTTTTGTCCTTTAAAAAACAGACAAAGACAAAATTATTATTATTGTTGTTTGCTTTATTACATAAAACATCCAATTAACAACACAGAACAGCTCTCACTTATGGCCACAGAGCACCAGGTATATGCAGGGCCAACAATCCATTCATCCAACAGATCATCAGCATACCTTGGCAAGGCAGCCTGGGATTTATCTAGTTTTTCCAAAAGGAAAGAAATTGCTCAGTGTTAAGTATCTAAGGGGACCTGTGCACATAGATGAATATCATTAGGGTGACAAAAAAAATGAAATTTTTTTTTTAATATACTACCTAGCTCTCGTCTCAGTGATTAGGAAGGCTGCATAATTTTTTTTTTTGTTTTGTAATTGTACCAAGATTAATTTAATAATCTTTCTATATTGTTTTGTCATATAAACTCATTTGCATAATATGGGACTATGGGAAAGCCATGCAAATCGTGTTTCATCTTACAAACAAGGCAGATACTTCTATATTGCTCATTAGCATTTCTTGGCCATGTGTATGCAAATGAGTTTATATGACAATCCAAGACTTATTAAACTTATTAAGTTAACCTTAGGACAGTTAAATGTTGGAAAAATTTTATGCAGCTCTCTTAGGCAGTGAGAGAGGAGTTAGGCTGGCATAAAAAAAACGCTTTTGGTGTTCCACAAGAGTTAATGGAAAATGGAGAAATTTTTGTCGCCCTAATGATAATGGTCTAGGGACCAGGTCCCTCTAGATAGCCAACCAATGCTAGCCAATTTCTCTCCTTTTGGATAGAGAACTTATGTTTGTTTGTCTAAATTGCTCAAACCTGTCATTGTAAGGTATGCTGAAAACCCTGTCTTATGGATAGATAGTCAGCCTGCACATACCTGGCTTTTGATATGGTGTAGAGTGATTTTTTTTTCATTTTACAAATAATAAGAGAATGTTAAATAATTAAACTAGCATTTAAAAGTAGGTTATACAATAAAATGTTAGAGTAGATTTAGATGTTATAAAATAGGTTATTTTAAACCATTTAAAAATATTAGGTCATTTATGCCCTTTAAGGATTAAAATTTGCCTTTGCATCATTTAAATATTTTTTTCATGGGACTTTTGCTATGGATCCCATTCTGGCATACTACAGTCCAGGTGTTAGTCAACTTAAAACAACTTTTCTATCACTATTGTAGCTAGAAAGAGTCACTGTGGGTTTTAATATTCGCCTGCCAATTGAAGTCTATTGCGGTTCGCCCTGTTCGCCTGTTCGCGAACATTTGAGTAAGTTCTGGTTCGCTGTTCGCGAACAGAAAAATTTATGTTCGCGACATCTCTACTTAAGGACCAGGCCATTTTTTGCAAATCTGACCAGTGTCACTGTATGTGGTGATAACTATAAAACGCTTTTACTTATCCTGGCCATTCTGAGATTGTTTTTTCATCAGATATTGTACTTCATGACACTGGTGAAATGGAGTCAAACATTTTATTTTATTTTTTTTTAATTTGCAATTTTTCAAGTTTCAATTTCTCTATTTCTATAATACATAGCAATACTGCCAAAAAAGTTATTCATTTACATTCCCCATATGTCTACTTCATGTATGGATCATTTTGGGAATGCCATTTTATTTTTTGGGGACGTTACAAGGCTTAGAAGTTTAGAAGCAAATCTTGAAAATTTTCTGAAATTTTCAAAAACCCACTTTTTACGGACCAGTTCAGGTTTGAAGTCACTTTGTGAGGCTTACATAATAGAAACCACCCATTCTAGAAACTACACTCCTCAAGGTATTCAAAACTGATTTTACAAACGTCGTTAACGCTTTTGGTGTTCCACAAGAGTTAATGGAAAATGGAGATAAAATTTCAGAATTTCAATTATTTGGAAAATTTTCCATTTTAATCCATTTTTTCAAGTCACCAGGCAAGGGTTAACAGCCAAACAAAACTCTCAGACTATGGAGACATTAAAAAATGATTTTTTTTTTGTTTCAAAAATGATATTATTGTGTAAAACTTAAATAAATAAATAAAAAGCATACATATTAGGTATCGCCGCGTCAGGTGAACACAGCAAAAATAATAATATAAGTACGGTGTCAAAAGCCATTTTTGTCACCTTACATCACAAAAAGTATAATAGCAAGCAACCAAAATGTCATATGCACCCCAATATAGTGCCAATCAAACCGCCATCTCATCCTGCAAAAAATGTGGAGACACAAAAAAATTATTTTTTTGAAAAATGCTTTATTATGTAAAACTGAAACAAAAATTCACAAAAAGTAGTCATATTTGGTATTGTCGCGTCCGTAACAACCTGCTCTATAGAAATGGCACATGATCTAACCTGTCAGATCATCTATGTAAATAAAAATAAATCAAATCGATCCCAAAACAACTATTGTTTTTCAAATTTTCAATTTTTCCAGTAACAGAGCAAGGGTTAACAGCCAAACAAAACTCTATATTTATTGCCCTGATTCTGTAGTTTGCAGAAACACCCCATATGTGGTCGTAAACTGGGAATGCCACACTCAGATTGGGTCACTGTCACTAGTGGGGTACCTCAGGGGTCAGTACTGGGCCCTATCCTCTTCAATATATTTATTAATGATCTTGTAGAAGGCTTGTACAGTAAAATAATTTTTTTTGCAGATGACAGTAAACTGTGTAAACTAATTAACACAGAAGAGGACAGTATACTGCTACAGATGGATAGATTGGAGGCTTGGGCAGAGAAGTGGCAGATGAGGTTTAACACTGACAAATGTAAGTTTATGCACATGGGAATGAATAATACATTCCACCAGTACATACTAAATGGTGAAACACTGGGACACACTGAGGTGAAAAGGACTTAAGAATTTTATTGAACAGCAAACTAGACTGTAAAACCAGTGTCACGCAGCTGCTGCCAAGGCCAATAAGATAATGGGTCACATAGATGCACGTAATAAGAACATAGGGGCTCATTTACTAAGCTAAAATAAGCCAAAGCTAACCATTGCTTCGCTATCTGCGTCTTTGCCCAGGTAACATCAGGTCTAAAATTGTGGGCATTGTGTGGACAGGTAAGGGCACGGGCCGGCTGTTTTACCCCTGTTTTAGTCATAAAAAATGGTCTAAATGTAAGACAGCTAGAAATCTGCCTTACATTTAGAACTGGTGCTGGATATGCCAAAGTTATGGAGAGGCCGGAACCTCTTCATAACTTCGGCAGTTCCACCACCAGCAATGGAGTTTTACTAAGACATGTCATAGTCATAGTGTCATAGTGACATATCAAAGGTTTTGTAAGGTGGGGGCATAGAGAGCCTTGTCTTTCCTTGCAGCTAAAGATGGACTGGGCTTATACGGGCTTATACACGGGGACGGGCTTATACACTTCCTATTGAGTCAGTCTTCAGTAATGAGAAGAGACTATGTTCTGTGTTAGCACTTCTGCCTCCTTGTTGATTGACAGGGGTCTCAGCACTCAGACCTCCAGCTATCAAAACCTTTGATATGTTGCTATGAGATACCAAAAGTATTTTGAAAGTACAGGTACGTTTTAGTTTATTTTATGTACAGTAGAGCATTGAATTGCATGGTAAAATGCTTTGACAGGCGTAACGGGGATGGAACACTTACTCAATGAAAAATTATACATAGAATATTTAGGGCACTAAATATTCCACTGTAAAAAAAAAATTAAAAGATAATTAGGCTACATCCACATCTGCGTTTTATGTCATTTTATTATAACGAATAGGGATCCAGTGGGCTCTGGAGATGTCTGGCTGTGCAGGATACAATAATTCCAATAGTCTGCTCCTCTGGAACAGACCACTGGAATACCATATTACAGATGTGAATCTAGCCTAAGTACATAGATGGAAAAAGCTTTGTTAGCTCAATTATATAACATTGCTAGATTAAATATAACCTTCTATGTAGGGTTGAAGAAATAAACAATAGGATCCTTGGGCAGACCATGACAGAAGGGAAATCTGAGGGTAATTGTGTTTTTTTCTGCTTTTTTCTGATTTTTTTTAAACAGATATTTATTAGAATAAAACATATACAAACCGTTTTCTTTTTTTCTTCTTCATACAACATTCCAGTTCAGAATAAATATGATTTTAACTTCCCTTAACCACCCATTGCCCACACCTCCTTACCCTTGTGATGGGTCTCAAATCCCTCTGTCATTCTAAGGGTGGGTTCACATCTGCGTTCTGCATTCCGTTATGGAATCCATAAGACGGAAGTCAAAACGTAAGCCTTTAAGAGGCATTCCATTTTGATCCTTCATAATACAAGTCTATGTGAAACAGAACAGATCGGTCCTGGTTTCCATTATGCAGGTGTCCAGTCCTGCATAATGGTAACGGGACAAATCCGTTATGCTGCATAGACTTATATTATGACGGAATGCCCAATGGAAGCCTTTATAAGGCATTCTGTTTTGCTTTCGGTCATAATAGAAATCTATGGGGATCATAACGGATCCGTCCTATTTCCGTTATGCATAACAGAAAAAAAAGTCCTGTCGACAGGACTTTGTTTTCCATCTTGCATAACGGGAACCAGACGGATCCGTTATGATTCCCATAGACTTGTATTATGACGGATCAAAACGGAATGCCTCTTAAAGGCTTCCGTTTTGACTTCCGTCTTAAGGATTCAGTTATTTTCCGTTACAACCATGTTATAACGGAAAGCCATAACGTAATCCAGAATGCAGATGGTAACCCACCATAATAAAGGCGAGAGAGGAGGAAATGGAAGAAGATGAAAAAAAAAAAAAAAGCACAGAGAGTTAAAAGATAGAAATGGAGGTGAAGAAGTTTAAAACCTCCAATCCTCCCATATCTCAAACCATTTTTCCTGATTGTTTCGTTGCTTATATAGAATATTTTCATATTTTTTAACTCTATTGACCAAACTTATCCATGCGTTCAGATTTAGAACATTCCATGAGAACCAGACTCGAGTAATCAAGAGTCTCACAACGAGCAGTATTCTAATAATCTTTTTATATTAATTACCTTAGAAAGATCACTCAATATCCAGCATTCAACCATAAATGGAATCGAAAGTTTCAATTTACGGGTAACAAAGTTATGAATTGCAGAGCAATATTGTTTAAGTTCTGGGCAGGACCAAAGAATATGTAGGTGACCAGCCCCAGGTAAATCACACCGTGAACACTTAGAACTATCTCTTAAGCCTTATTTGTTAAGCCATAAAGGCATAACATACAATGTTTGCAAAATATTAAATTGTACCAATACGTGATTATTAGAGATGAGCGAATCAAAGCTGACGAAATGGAATTCATTACGAATTTCTGGAAAAATTCGATTAGAACTAATGCAAATTTCCTTGCGCTTCGTGGTAAGAAATCACAATTTTTCCTAAAATGGCGGCTACACATGTGAGGACATGGGGCAAGGAACTTTGGGAAGGCGGGGTGACCCATAATGCCAATGCCATGCATGCAGCCAATCAGCAGCCAGCCATGTGATGTCACAGCCCTATTAATATGGAGGCTATCTTGGATTCAGACATTTTCCAGCGTTCTGAGTGCAGGGACAGATGTGAGAAGGTGCTAGGGACAGCAATAGGAAAACCCCACTAAAAAAACGATATATAAGTGCAGGGAAAGGATAGGGAGGTATCATTTTACAGCATCTTAGTGCAGGTAGAGACGTCAGTAGGCGCTAGGAGCAGTTATAGGAAAAACCTCATAGTGAAAAAAAAGCGATTTACAAGGGCAGGCAAGATTATTTTGTGATCCAAATAGCCATTATACAGCTCTGTCATTCCAGCAATTTGTTCTTGGGCTGAAAGTGCTATGTTGAAAAGTCTTTAGTGGCTTATATCTGTGGAAAAAGAAAAATATATATGCAGTTAACTTCTGCAGTTATATGTGGTGAGCGTTTAGTGGCATATTTCAGTTTACTGTTGCAGTTATTTGTGGTAAAAGCGTTTAATGGCCTATTTCAGTACAAGAAGAAAAATATATTCTCAGTTCACTTCTGCAGTTATATGTGGCTAAAGCGTTTAGTAGCCTATTTCAGTACAAAAAGAAAAATATATACGCACTTCACTGTTGCAGTTATTTGTGGTGAAAGCGTTTATTGGCCTATTTCAGTAAAAAAAGAAAACTATGTACGCAATTCACTGTTGCAGTTATTTGTGGCGAAAGCGTTTAGTGGCCTATTTCAGTACAAAAAGAAAAATATATACACCTTTGACTGTTCCAGTTATTTGTGGTGAAAGCGTTTAGTGGCATATTTCAGTACAGAAAGAAAAATATATACAAAGCGCGAGGTGCGGGACATGGCTGTTGCCTGACCCTTTGTGCAGTGCCTGTGTCTGACCTTTTTTACTTACAATAAAGCTGCGAAGTATATATAACGGTGAGTGCCTCTATTTGTTCTTTCTATTTTGAAGCAAAATATATACGCATTTCACTTCTGCAGTTATATGTGGCAAAAGCGTTTAGTGGCCTATTTCAGTACAGAAAGAAAACTATGTACGCACTTCACTGTTGCAGTTATTTGTGGCAAAAGAGTTTATTGGTACAAAAGTACAAAAATAAAACAATGTACGCACTTCACTGTTGCAGTTATATGTGGTGAAAGCGTTTAGTGGCGTATTTCAATATAAAAAGAAAAATATGTTTGGCGCTTTTAGGGGTGTTTAAATTTCTATTTATTTAGATCAGCTAACGGTATGTCAGACAGAGAAGTGCCAGGCCATGTACAGAAGAGTGGCAGAGGCCTAAATGTTTCTGTCGCAGGCACAGGTCGCAGCAGAGTAAGGGGGCGTGGCAGCAGGAGTGGCAGCGAGAGGCCTAAGCTCCCGGTGTCATCTAGTGGTCGTGCCTTGACCAGCAACCCAGCGGTTATTAATTGGTTAACTCGGTCATCTACTTCATCCCAAGTGACATCAGACACCCCCAGCCAACAGTCGGTGGGTTCGTCAGACACAACCCTTAGTTGGCATGGGCCGGGAGCAGGCCCTGTGCCCTCACCTGTCCTCAACCTGCCTCTGTCCTTTGCTGTTCCCTCAGCCACAGAAGTATTGTATGCTGTGGGCTCAGCTCCACTATACAGCGAGGGCGAGCTACTAGAGGACAGTCAGCAGCTACTTCCCAGCTAAGATGTGGAGGAGACATCCGCTGCTTCCTCCGCTAGGAGGGCAAGTAGTGATGAGGAGAGTGGCGTAGGAGGTGGTGTTGCGAGCGGTCAGGCTCCTGATCCAGAAACTGTTGAGGAGGACATCAGTGATGTGCAGACACTACTCGATGATCAAATTGTAGCTTGGACCGCGCTGCAAATAGATGTAGCAAACACCACCGAAAAGATCATTCCGATACTCCAACGGCGCAGGTAAGCACCTTGGTGGCAGCGGGCTGCAAGACAATCCTCTCGCTTCCCTCTGTCCGAAACCAACGAATAGCCGCAATAGTGAAGAACCTTCTTGTCAATCAGTACAAATGCAATTTATTATACTCACAATGGTAAAACAGGGTCTGACATAGTAACATAACATAGTATATAAGACTGAAAAAAGACATTTGTCCATCCAGTTCAGCCTGTTTCCTACCAGTTGATCCAGAGGAAGGCAAAAAAAAACTGTGAGGCAGAAGCCAATTTTCCCCACTTAAGGGGAAAAAAAATTCCTTCCCGACTCCAATCAGGCAATCAGAATAACTCCCTGGATCAACCACCACTCTCTAGTAGCTATAACCTGTAATATTATTACACTCCAGAAATACATCCAGTCCCCTCTTGAATTCCTTTATTGTACTCACCATCACCACCTCCTCAGGCAGAGAGTTCCATAGTCTCACTGCTCTTACCGTGAAGAATCATTTTCTATGTTTGTGTACAAACCTTCTTTCCTCCAGACGCAGAGGATGTCCCCTCGTCACAGTCACAGTCCTGGGGATAAATAGATGATGGGAGAGATCTCTGTACTGACCCCTGATATATTTATACATAGATATTAGATCTCCCCTCAGTCGTCTTTTTTCTAAGGTGAATAACCCTAATTTTGATAACCTTTCGGGGTACTGTAGTTGCCCCATTCCAGCTTTACTTTAGTTGCCCTCCTCTGAACCCTCTCCAGCTCTGCTATGTCTGCCTTGTTCACAGGAGCCCAGAACTGTACACAGTACTCCATGAGTGGTCTGACTAGTGATTTGTAAAGTGGTAGGACTATGTTATCATCACGGGCATCTATGCCACTTTTGATGCAACCCATTATCTTATTGGCCTTGGCAGTAGCTGTCTCACACTGGTTTTTACAGCTTAGTTTGCTGTTTACTAAAATTCCTAGATCCTTTTCCATGTCAGTGTTACCGAGTGTTTTACCATTTAGTATGTACGGGTGACTTGCATTATTCCTTCCCATGTGCATAACTTTACATTTGTCAGTGTTAAACCTCATCTGCCATTTCTCTGCCCAAGCCTCCAATCTATCCAGATCCCTTTGTAGCAGAAAACTGTCCTCTTCAGTGTTAATTACTTTACACAGTTTAGTGTCATCTGCAAAAGTTTATATTTTACTGTGCAAGCCTTCCACAAGATCATTAATAAATATATTGAAGAGAATAGGGCCCAATACTGACCCCTGAGGTAACACACTAGTGACAGTGACCCAATCGTAGTGTGTACCGTTAATAACCACCCTCTGTTTTCTATCACTGAGCCAGTTACTTACCCACTTACAGACATTTTCTCCCAGTCCGAGCATTCTCATTTTATATACTAACCTTTTATGAGGTACAGTGTCAAATGCTTTGGAGAAGTCCAGATATACGACATCCATTGATTCGCCGCTGTCAAGTCTAGAACTTACCACCTCATAGAAACTGATTAAATTCGTTTGGCATGACCGATCCCTCATGAAGCCATGCTGATATAAAGATAATAAAGGTCTGGCTATGACATCACTTAATTCCTTTAGGATGCGGGGGTGTATGCCATCCTCTCCTGGCGATTTGTCTATTTTAAACGTTTTAAGTCTCTGTTGTACTTCTTCCTGGGTCAGACAGGGCACTTTTAATGAGAAATTTACTTTTATATTCTGCATTTCATCTGACAGTTTATTTTCCTCAGTGAATATAGTGGAGAAAAAAATATTTAATAGTTTTGCTTTATCCTCGTCGCTATCTGCAACACCCCCCTCATTGCTATGTAGAGTGCCAACTCCTTCAGATTTATATTTTTTACCATTTATATAATTGAACAACATTTTAGGGTTAGTTTTACTCTCTTTGGCAATTAATCTCTCGGTCTCTAGTTTGGCAATTTTTATTAGTTTTTTACATCTTCTATTTTTCCCTTATAGTCTATCAGTGCTTCCTGGCTCCCCTCCTGTTTCAGTAATTTATATGCTTTCTTTTTGTCATTTATTGCTTTCTTTACAGTTCTATTTATCCACATTGGCTTCCTATTGTTTCTTAGCCTTTTATTCCTTTAAGGTATGTGCCACTTAGATGTTACAATACTTTTAGTTAGGTCTAGGGCCTTGCTTAGTTGGCTAAATTTAGCTTTTTTGAAGTTTGGTATTTTTGTTCCTCCCTTTAGAAAATCTCGTTTGAAGGATAATTGGAAGGTTATTACTTTATGGTCACTATTTCCTAGGTGTCCCCCAACCTGTACATCTGTTGTTCTGTCAGGTCTATTGGTTAATACTAAGTCCAGTATGGCCGTCCCTCTAGTGGGGTCCTGAACCAGTTGGGAAAGGAAATTGTCTTTGGCTATTGCCAAGAACCTATTTCCTTTATGAGATGTACAGCTTTCAGTTTCCCAGTCTATATCTGGGTAGATAAAGTCCCCCATAATAACGATTTTATTATGATTTGCCACCTCATCTAGACATTGTATAAAAAGTTCTCAAGGATAAAACACCCGCCGCATAAGCTTCATCAGGGGCATCTGACACACCCACTCTGGGGCGACCTTTTAACCCAAAAGTGGGCGTGTATTCAATTATACAACCCAAACTTTAAAATATTTCAAAATATCAAATATATACTGCATACACATTTAAAACATAAAATCATATCACACATAGAAAAACAACCAGCAATTCTCAAATAACTCTATCTCCTTATTTCTTACCACCTATTATATTGCTCATTCATAAGGAATCCTTACTCCCTCCCCCAGATCATTCTTTACACCAATCCACGAATATAACCAGTGAGGAGTGGCATGCACTTGATTGGTTAAATAAACTTAGTAATGTGGTCATAAAGCCGTCTGACAAGGGCGGAAACGTGGTCCTGATGAGCAGGGAATATTATCTGGACTTGAATGCAACAGTTAAATGATAGTGAAGTATATCTCAAACTTAAAGACAACCCAGTTTCAGGTGTATTATCTAAATTACGGGCTCTGGTGAACAAGTTTGTCGAAGCCGCGTTTTTCCCTAAGGGGTTGTATAATAGACTTGTTCCAGATTTCCCTGTGAGCCCCACCTGGTACTTTGTCCTGAAGATCCACAAGTTGCTGACCCGCCCCCCAGGCTTCCCATTGTGATGGGGGTTGGGTCAGCGACTGAACTGATCTCGCGGTACGTGGACTGGCTCCTTAGACCATTACTTTTAGGTACTGCCACGTATTTAAAAGACACAGGCGACTGCCTCCGCGCACTCGACATTTTCGAGTGGCGTGAGGATCATCGCCTTGTGTCCTTAGACATGGAAAGTTTGTACACTCGTATTCCACATGCTCTGGGTGTACACGGCGTCCGGTATCTATTGAGCAAATCAGGCAAAGGCAATATGTTCCAAAGCTTCGTTACGGAGGCTCTGGACTTGATTCTGACCAATAACGTTTTCCAATTTGATGGTCAATGGTACCGCCAGTTACTAGGTACGGCCATGGGTACACCAGTCTCATGTACCTTCGCCAACCTGTTTCTGGCGGTATTTGAAGAGTTGTACGTGTTCTCGGTGGATAACTCCTTCTTAAAGTCCATTTACTTGTACCTGAGGTATGTCGATGATGTGTTCCTGGTCTGGCCGGGCAACGAGTTTGAGTGCAAGCAATTTGTAGAGTATCTTAATAGCAGTAATAATCTACGTTTAGGTGACGGTAGAAGAAGGGATGGTATGCACTACTGGGTTTTGCAAGCCCACCACTATAAACTCTTTGCTCCACCAGACTAGCTTCCATCCTGAGACGGTGAAAAAAGCTGTCCCTTTTGGACAATTCATCCGTCTCCGTAAGATTAACAGTAGTATTGCGGGGTATTATAAACAGGTGTATGAGTTTAAGGATTGCCTGGTGAGACGGGGGTTTCCACCGAGAGACGTGACATGAGCTTTGCACCGTGTGGCGGGTTATTCCTGTACTGACTTATTGGTTGAAAAAAGCAGAAGACAGGACATGGATCAGTTTGCCTTTGCCTTCAAATTTAGTCCCATGGCAGGAATGATTAAGCAAGTAGTCCAAATAATTGGGACTTGCTTAAAGGGAACCCAAGCTTGAAGGAAATAACTAGAAATCGACCATTGGTGACCTTCAGGAAATGCGGCACATTGAGGGACGTGCTTGTCCTGAGTGTGTTTAAACAACTAAAGAAACCTAATTGGATTTCAGATAGGAAGGTATGTGGGAATTACAAATGTGGACATTGTTCCTTCTGCTTCTTTAATGCCCAAAGTAAGTCGCTACATTTAGGAGGAGAGATGTGGCATGTCAAGGACTTTATAAATTGTCGTACGACATATGTAGTGTATGCCATGCTGTGTGTATGCCGGACTTTTAATATTGGAAAGACTATTAGGCCTTTACTTGAGCGGGTACGGGAGCACATAGGTTCTATTAGAACGGGCAAGGGCTCACCCAGACTGATACAACATGTGCGGGAGATGCATGGTGGGGACCCGCGTTGCCTCACGATTGCGTGGGTAGAAGTATTGCGACCCCCATGCGGGGGCGATTGGCACTGCATGCTCCTGCAGCGTGAGGCGAAGTGGATAATCCGGACCGATGTTCTAGGCCCCCATGGCTTAAATGACAGAAATGATGTCAGTATTTTTTTAAAGGGTAAATGTTTGCCCCTTTTGATGATCCTGCAGTCACCCCTATGGATGGCTCTTAGGGTAAGTTCCCATTCATGTATTCAGCGGGTTATATCCCTATAGTCGCATATATGTATCACAGCGACTATTTGTACTACATTCGTGCTAATTTAATGTGGAAGCTGCGTCGTTCCCCCTTGCAGTGTTTTGGTTTTAAGAGTCCCATTAATTCGAGGTGTCATGTTGTTGCCGAGGCAACGCCAATAGGACAGTGCCCCTGGTTTTAAATATGCGTGTGTACGCTGGGACATCAACAGCGACATGATGATGCGCAGAATATAGCGCAAAATGGCCGTCCTGCTGTGACCCCATGCATACTAGGCGTCCGCTCGCGTGCCCTCTACTTTGTAACCTGTGTCCAGGTATTTGAAATAAAGTGGTACATTGAAGACGACCTGGGTGAGTGCTGTACTCTTTTTTACTTCTTCTGTAAGGATCACATCCAAACTATGTCACCTTCATACTCTGTGGTATCCTGATGCTGCTACTGCCATATCCACACTATGTCACCTTGCCTCTCTGTGGTATTCTTCTGCTGCTGCCATCTCCACACTATGTCACCTTGCCACTCTGTATTACTGTCCTGATGAAGGGGGCACTCCACCCTTGAAACTCGTCGACTGAAAATAAAAATTATTATCTACTTGTACCATTATTTACCTGGTATCTGACTCCTGCTGACAGCGCCGATGCAGAGGTTCCCTTTTCTTCTTCTCCTCCTATACGGATCATCTCATCCTGACGTCCGCATCCCTGGCACGGGTAGAAACCAAGGCAGCAGCACAGGCACACTGCACGCTGATCTGGTAATATCAGCCAAGTCGAATATAGCTTTTGTGACTCCTCACAACAAAAGTTGGTAAGCTCAACTTTTCTTATGATTTTATTCAAATGAAACAGCACTTCACATGAGGCTCTGCCTCCTGTCCCTTTCTTCTCTTTACATCCTGCTGCTGCCATCTCCACACTATGTCACCTTGCTACTCTGTGTTTTCCTGATGCTGCTGCTGCCATATCCACACTATGTCACCTTGCCACTCTGGGGTATCCTGCTGCTGCTGCTATCTCCACACTATGTCACCTTGCCACTTTATGGTATCCTGCTGCTGCTGCTGCCATATCCACACTATGTCACCTTGCCACTCTGTGGTATCCTGATGCTGCTATCCTGATGCTGCTGCTGCCATCTCCACACTATGTCACCTTGCCACTCTGTGGTATCCTCCTGATGCTTCTGCTGTCACCACCTCCAGGCTCATTCTTTGAGCCACTCTGTGGCCTCCTACTGATGCTGCTGCTGCCGTCACCTTCACACTCTGTCTTTGGGCCACTCTGTGGTCTCCTCATGCTGCCGCCACCTCCAGTCTCTGTCATTGAGCCACTCGGTGGCCTTCTCCTGATGCTGCCATGCTGCCAACTCCAGACTGTGTCATTGTGCCACTCGGTGGCCTCCTCATACTGCTGCCAACTCCAGACTGTGTCATTGTGCCTTCTCTTGATGCTGCCAATGCCAGACTCTGCAATTGTGCCACTCGGTGGCCTTCTCCTGATGCTTCTACTGCCGCTGCCGCCACCTCCAGATTCTGTCATTGTGCCACTCAGTGGCCTCCTCATACTGCTGCCAACTCCAGACCATGTAATTGTGCCACTCGGTGGCCTTCTCCTGATGCTGCCAACTCCAGACTCTGTCATTGTGCCACTCGGTGGCCTTCTCCTGATGCTGCTGCTGCCACCGCCACCTGCAAACTCTGTAATTGTGCCACTCGGTGGCCCTTTCCTGATGCTGCTTCTGCTGTTGCCGCCACCTCCAGATTCTGTCATTGTGCCACTCGGTGGCCTTCTCCTGATGCTGCCATGCTGCCAACTACAAACTCTGTCATTGTGCCACTCGGTGGAACAACACAAAAGAGAACTCCCTATTGCTTCAAAAATACACAAGGGTCTAATGTAACATCTACCTCATCAATATTTTTAACACTAATAACTAAGGACACAAATTCATGGGAGGTTGGGGAACAACAATCCCAACCACCTCATGTATTGCATAGACAGGGAGACATACCAGACAGCTAGCTTCCTCACACCATGTGAAAAGTAACACAAATGGTAGTAACATGCATCTTGCACCCTGTATAGATCAAACCTAACACTGCTGTACTGGCTGCAAGATCAACAGATATAATACAGTAGCCCCCGAAAGGAGACAAACGCCAAACTTGGGCCAGTGGTAATTAAAACAATTGCAGACAGCACAGCAAATCAAAGATTGTGCATGTAAAGGGTGAACTAAGTATAAAACCACAATATTAAGCTCACATAGCAACAAAAAATCCATTTAGTAATTACCCATGGTGTGGAAGAGCAGATAGTCTGGGATGAACGCACCTCGACGCGCGTTTCTCCAAGGACCGGCTTCGTCAGGAGGTGACTCAGTGGCCTTCTCCTGATGCTGCCAACTCCAGACTCTGTGATTGTGCCACTCGGTGGCCTTCTCCTGATGCTGCTACTGCTGCTGCCGCCACCTCCAGACTCAGTCATTGTGCCACTCGGTGGCCTCCTCATACTGCTGCCAACTCCAGACTCTGTCATTTTGCCACTCGGTGGCCTCCTCATACTGCTGCCAACTCCATACTCTGTCATTATACCACTCGGTGGCCTCTTCATACTGCTTCCACCTCCAGACCTTGTCATTGGGCCACTCTGTGGTGTCCTTATGCTGCTTCCACCTCACCACTATGTCATAGGTCCACTCTGTGGACTTCTCATGCTGTTCCCACCCTCCCCACTTCATGGCTGGTCCACTTCTTGGTGCTAACATTCACCTGTAAGGCTGAATTCATACTTGAGTTATTTGGTCAGTTTTGGTCCCGTGACTGGCCAAATAAGTGAAGCGTGCAGTGATTCTAAGATCGACGTCTGTCATCTGCGTGTCATACGGATTCACATTATTATTTTACTATCAAAGCAGACTCCCTATGCGTGTTACTGGAAGGCACAGTGTTCTACACCACTATGAAGGCTCTTTGCAGCCAGGAAATAGCTGTTTTTTAACTTAATTTTGCCATGTTCACCGAACCAGCGAATCGAATTTTTAAAAAATTCGCTCATCTCTAGTGGTTAGAGATGAGCGAATCGAATCCCACGAAGTGGAATTCGATCCGAATTTCAGGAATTATTCGATTCGCCTAGAAGCGGAATTTCCACTAGCTTTGTGTCATCAAATTGATTAATCCTGAAATTCAACCTTACCGCCTCCATTTGCATGTGAAGGGCCGCCAGCCTCCATCTTGCTTGAAGAACTTGGCCGAAATCCCGTGCGGCACGAGATTACCTTATCACGATAGCCGCGTGATGACATCATATGTCACAATGCTGTCCGGCGTTATGACGTAATCTTGCGCCGCAGGTGATTTCGGACGAGATCTTCAAGCAAGATGGCGGTCACCGGCCCGTCGCGAGCAAATGGACTCCTTGAGTTTGATGTAATGTTTTTTTTAATGTTAATTTTACACTGTTGAACACTCAGATGCCACAATCATGTATGAATGCAGCATCTGAGGGGTGAGGAGGTACAATGACGGGGGTGGCGCTATCACAGCTCCCTTTCATTGCACACGCTACTTACAAAAAATTGCGCTTTATGGCCTTTTGTCCAGGTGATTGTGTTTTAATAAATAGTTCCTTAAGTAGTAATTTATTCAATTGTGAAATCTTAACCCTTTGATCTAAATTCCCTAATAACTCATTTAAAACAGTAGAAATATCTATCTCCAAAAGTGATTTATCCTTTACACTACATCGTGCCGAACATAGCTGAAAATATATGAACCAGGACAATTTACCCATAGTCTCCCTTTGTGCTAGCACTAAGAACGGAAGTATCTCTCGATTCTTCACTACCTGTGTAACATATAAAATATAATTTTTTTGCCAAAACTGGTCCCTGGCTAGTTTATCTAAGGCTTGTAATTGGAATTTATGCCAGAGAGGAGTACACTGGAGACACCTTTTATTCCTAGTCATCTTCTAATAGTGTCCCATGACTTTGATAGTAACATTTTAGCCTCTCTGTACTCCTGTTGGACATTAATCAATTGCACAGATTCCAATAGTGTGATATGTTGTTATACAAAGATCTCCTCACCAAAGTAGTACACAATACACTTTTCTCCCATTCACGATATAACCATAGGTGCCCGACTATGAAATAGCCCTTGAAGTAGGGAACGTTCAAACCTCCCTGCTCCAAATTCTTGTATAAATATTATAATTTATGCCT
Source organism: Bufotes viridis (assembly GCA_033119425.1). NCBI lineage: Eukaryota > Metazoa > Chordata > Amphibia > Anura > Bufonidae > Bufotes > Bufotes viridis. Next base: position 181,199,697 of record CM065594.1, on the reverse strand, counting down.
TACTCGCTTTCTTCCCCACAACAGATCATTAATGATTCTCTCGATGAGTTTAAAAAATGTATCCTCTATCCATATGGGTTAATTCCTAAGGATATAAAGGAGTTAGGGTAAAATCACCATCATCACCAGGGATACATTGTCAGCTCTGGATAAGGGAAATCAAAGCCATATCCCAATTTTTTATCTCAGTTTAGTTAACAATGGAATCAGATTAAGCTGAAGAAAATCTTCAATCTTAGGGGATATAATCATACCTAAGTATTGAAAGGAATCAGAAACATTCAAATTGCTCGAAGTTCTCTGACCAGAGAGGACAAAAGCATCCACTGGCATGATTTTTGACCAATTTATAGCTAGGCCTGAGACTTTGCCAATAGAGTTTACTATTCGGATGAGTCTTGGAAGCGTTGTGCTAATATAATCCATAAAGAAAAAAACATTGTCCGCGTATAAGAAAATACGATCGTCCACCCCCAATGTTCCAAACCCTTCAATCTTAGAATCCTGCCTAACAGACAAGGCTAGGGTTTCAATACAAATATCAAATAAAAATGGGGAGAGTGGACAACCTTAACGAGTATCCCTATTCAAAGTAAATATCGTTGTCAAACTACCATTAATATTTAATCTGGCCAGCGGAGAATTATGCAACAGCTTAACCTCTTTAGGACCGCCGCACGCAGATACGCGTGATCTCGGGGGTCCTTCTGTTCCTCGTTGACGCACGGGGGCGTCATCTCGCGAGAGGCGAGATGACGCGATCTGTGCGCCTGAACGGGCGCACAGACTGTCGGGATCGGCACAGGGGAAGTTCGTCACCAGCCTGCCAGCCAATGATCTGCGCTGGCAGGCTGGTGATTTTTAAAAAAACAAATCAAGAGCCATGAAATGCATTATATTTATAAATATAATGCATTAAATGGCTTCTGTGCCCTCTCCTGGGTCCTTTTCGTCGGTTGGACCCAGGAGAGAGCATATCTCTACAGTGAGTACACAAAGCACCACACTTCAGGCCCTGATCACCCCCCATCACCCCAATTAACCCCTTGATCACCCCTCTCAGTCACCTGTCAATCATCTAGTGCAGGGGTAGACAACCTTTGGCTCCCAGCTGTTGTGAAACTACAACTCCCAGCATGCATAGTTGCTCTGTTCTTCTAAGAACTTACATAGAAATGAATGGAGCATGCTGGGAATTGTAGTTTCACAACAGCTGGGAGCCGAAGGTTGCTGATGCCTGATCTAGTGAAAGGGAAAAAAGTGATCAGTGTAAACTGTCACTTTTTTTTTTCACCAGGATTGACTTTTAGGTTTAGATTAGTTTAGGCCCCCTTTGGTAGGTAGTTAGCATTAGCGCCCAGCCCACCGCACCGCAGTCACTGATTCGCTGATTAGCGTAGCGCTAATCAGCATTTGTACTTTTATAGTATCTGCAAGTGATCAGAACTGATCACAGTCAGATCTATAATAGTATTAGTGTCACCTTAGTTCGCCCCCCCACCCAAAACGCAGTGTTTGCCCGATCAGGCCTGATCGGTCGCCCACACGTGCGTTCACCCACGCCCGCCCCGCCGCAGTGACAAAAAAAAATTTTTTTTGTAATCACTGCACAATCACTTCCCAAGCGCTGCGGCGATAAAAAAAAATCAATTTTGATCTTTTTTATCAATCGCAGCGGCTTCTGTACTTCGCTACCCTCCCATTTGTAAGACAGGCTTGCTCTTTTTCTTGGGTGGTCTCAGGGAATACCCCCTAAATTTAGTCGTCCAAATGTCAAATAAGGGGTATTCTCCTGAAGAGGCCTACAGGATTCTGACCCAGTCGGATGAGTATTGGGAACCCTCATCTGACGAATCTAGCGGGTCAGAATATGAACCTGTAGAAAGCAGAGGCAGTCTGACCCAAAGTTCGGACGAGGAGGTTGAGGTCCCTGATACCACCAGGCGTACCCGGCCCCGTGTTGCTAGACCACAGGTAGCGCAGGATCCGTTTCAAGGGCAGCAGGGTGGGGCTGGCGCTGCCAGATTACTTGGTGAGGCATACACCAGCAGCGCAGCCCTTCCTGGACCTACTACCAGCACTGCCGTAGAACATAGTAAAGTGGCGAGCACCAGAAGGACAGTTGAAGCTGGTATGGTGGCACATGCAGTAATTCCCTGCAGCCACCGCGCAGACAGGCCCGTAGAGCCCCTAAAAATCCCTTAGGTGCTGGCAAACCCTGATTGTCAGCCCCCATCTTCAGCCACACCATTAGTTCCCCCTTTCACTGCCCAGTCAGGAGTTCGGGTGGAGACAGCTCAGATCGTATCAGCACTGGGGTTTTTTGAGCTGTTCTTCACTGCGGAGCTCTATGACTTAGTCGTGGCAGAAACAAATCGGTATGCCACTCAATTTATTACCGCCAACCCGGAAAGCTTTTATGCCCAGCCTTTCCGGTGGAAACCACTCCAAGTTTCCGAATGTAAAACTTTTCCGGGCCTTCTCCTCAACATGGGCCTGTCAAAAAAACATAAATTGCGGTCATATTGGTCCACGAACCCAATTCATCACATGCCCATGTACTTTGCCGCCATGTCCAGGACACGATTTGAGACCATCCTGCGTTTCCTGCACTTTAGCGACAACACCACCTCCAGTCCCAGAGGCCACCCAGCTTTTGACCGGCTCCACAAAATTCGACCCCTCATAGACCACTTCAACCTGAAATTTGCAGATTTGTATACCCCCGCACAAAACATCTGCGTAGACGAGTCCCTCATACATTGTTCCGGGCGCCTTGGCTTTAAACAGTACATCCCAAGCAAGCGCGCCCGGTATGGGGTCAAATTGTATAAGCTCTGTGAAAGGGCCACAGGCTATACACACAAATTTCGGATCTATGAGGGAAAAGATCAGACCTTGGAGCCGGTCGGTTGCCCTGACTACCTGGGAAGCAGTGGGAAGATAGTCTGGGACTTGGTGTCACCCTTATTCGGCAAGGGGTACCATCTTTATGTGGACAATTTCTACACAAGTGTGGCCCTCTTCAGGCATTTGTTCTTAGAACAGATTGGCTGCTGTGGCACTGTGCGACCTAGTCGCCGGGGCTTCCCCAACGGCTCGTAACCACCCGTCTCCCAAGGGGGGAGAGGGCTGCCTTGTGTAACCAAGAACTGCTTGCGGTGAAATGGAGAGACAAGCGTGACATTTTCATGCTCTCCTCCATTCACGCAGACACGACAATACAAATTGAACGGGCAACCAGTGTCGTTGAAAAGCCCCTCTCAGTCCACGACTATAACCTCCACATGGGAGGGGTGGACTTCAATGACCAGATGTTGGCCCCGTATTTGATTTCCCGACGCACCAGGCCCTGGTGTAAGAAGGTGTCTGTATATTTATTTCAATTAGCTATGTATAATAGTTTTGTTCTCTACAGTAAGGCTGCGAATACAGGATCCTTCCTCAAATTTCAGGAAGAGATCATCGAGAACCTCCTGTATCCAGGAGGTTCCGTGGCCCCAACCACCAGTGTAGTGAGCCGTCTACACGAGCGACATTTCCCCAATGTCGTTGCTGGTACCTCAACCCAACTGCCACCCCGAAAAAGATGTCGTGTCTGTAGCAGGAGTGGAATAAGGCGTGCAACCCGTTATTTCTGTTTTGACTGTCCTGACTGCCCTGCCCTATGGCTAGGGGAGTGTTTCCGGAAGTACCACACTCAGGTACACTAACCCTAGGTTCACACCTGAGCATTTTACAGCGCGTTCAAACGCGCTGTAAAACGCTCAAGACATGAAAACCAATGCATCCCTATGGGAGTGGTTCACACTTGAGCGTTTTACAGCGCGTAAAAACGCGCTGTAAAACGCCCGACGCATAAGCTCGTTCAGGAGCGTTTTTTGGGCGTTTGTCGCACTTTTCCTCCCATAGACTTCAATGGGAACGCGCGTAAAACGCGCGTAAAACGCGCGTTAAGGTGTAGATATACCTTTTTCTATTAGTCTCCAGAATCACGAACGCGCGTTTGGCGCGGCTCCTATTTGCAAAAACGCGCTAAAATACGCGCGACAAAAACGCGCGTAAAACGCGCGTTTCAAAAACGCTCAGGTCTGAACCCCGTGTTAGGGACGTAGGGATTGCAGGACACAGGTAGTTTTTACAATCAGGCTCTAGGGTCTCTCAGGATACTAGGTTTTGAGAGACCCTAACACATAGGGGTGCTCGTGTGCTACAGCAGAAATGTGAAACGGTAGAAACGTCTCCTTTCACTTGAGATAAAGTGCATAATGTACTTCGCACCATCTCTGTGTGATTTACACTTTACACATTGTCCTATGGGAGAGGAGAGGTTTCTGCAAGGAAAATAAAGAGTGAAAAGAAAAAAATGAATAAATTAAACAGGTAGCAAGAAAAAAAAAATTGAGTTAGTTCAGGTTTTAAAAGTTTTGATGTTCAGGTTTGATAAAAAAAAGTTTTATGTTCAGGTTTTATAAAGTTTGTAACGTTCAAGTTTATGAGCCTACTGCCTCTTTTTTTTTTTTTTTTCCCCTAACCACCCTTTATTTTCCAGGTAGACCAACCGACGAAAACGCTGCAGCACTGATGTGCATTCTGAGAGAAGCATTGCGCTGTTGTCAGAAGACACGTGAAGTCGATGTATGCAGCGCTGCAAAGACGAGATTTCTCCTCTGCAGTACAGGTACGTTTGCCCAGGCATATGAGCTGAGGATAGGTGTTGGAGTTCATATGCCTCGGCAAACACTTTGTATAAAAAATCTGGCAAAGATGTCTTCCTCCACAATGATTAATTGATCGATGTGAATGGAGAAATCACGTTTGCCAGGACATAGGAGCTGAAGTGGGTATGGATGTTTGGGCGGAGCCCCTATGTCCTGGCAATCGCCAGGCCCCTCTTTTTTTTTCTTCTTGCATATTTTTTGGCAGAGATTTTTTCATCCACATCAATCGATGCGAGTGAGGAAATCTGTGCCGGTAATTTTTTCTTTCAGCCCAGAGGCTGAACGGAAAAAAAATCTCATTACCTGTATGCTCCATATAAGGAGAATAGCAGAAACTCCTAATGCTGGCATACATGTAATGATTGCGGAGACCCTCAAATGCCATGGCAGTACAAAAACCTCACATGTGACCCCATTTTGTAAAGAATACACCCCAAGGTATTCGCTGAGGGGCATATTGAGTCCATGAAAGATTGAACTTTTTGTCACATGTTAGCGGAAAGGGAGACTTTGTGAGAAAAAACTAAAAAAATCAAATTCCGCCAACTTGTGCCAAAAAAAAAATATTATATGAACTTGCCATGCCCCTCACAGAATACCCTGGGGTGTCTTCTTTCTAAAATGGGGTCACATTTGGGGTATTTTTACTGCCCTGGCATTTTAGGGGCCTCCTAAAAGGTACTCATTGGAATTAGGGCCCCTTTGCGCATCTTGTCTGCAGAAAAAGTGGCACACATGTGGTATCGCCGTACTCAGGAGAAGTAGAGCAATGTGTTTTGGGGTGTATTTTTACATATACCCATGCTGGGTGTGAAAAATATCTCTGTAAATTGACAACTTTGTATAAAAAAATGGAAAAAGTTGTCATTTACAGAGATATTTTTCACACACAGTATGGGTATATGTAAAAATACACCCCAAAACACATTGCCCTACTTCTCCTGAGTACGGCGATACCACATGAGTGACACTTTTTTGCAGCCAAGATGCGCAAAGGGGCCCAAATTCCAATGAGTACCTTTAGGATTTCACAGGGCATTTTTACGTATTTAGATTCCAGACTTCTTCTCATGCTTTAGAGACCCCTAAAATGCTAGGGCAGTATAAATACTCCACAAGTTTACTATAAGGCCACTGGTGGCACTAAGTGGGCATTTATTACTGGCACATTATGGGAGGAACTATAGGAGAGACCAGCACTATGGGGCATCTGGTGGCACTATAGGGGCATTATTTGGGGTCACTATGGCATTTTTTTTACTGGCACAATATGGGGGGCACTATGGCATCTGGCACTAAGGTGTATTTCTTACTGGCACATGGGAGGCACTATAGGGCAGAACATCACTATGGGGCATCTGGTGGCACTAAAGGGGCATTTTTAACTGCACTTTATGGGGGCACTATGGGGGAAAGGAGCATTATGGGGCATCTGGTGGCACTAAGAAGAGGCATTTTTAACTGCCACATTATGGGGACACTATGGGAGGGAGAACTGAGAGCCAGAGAATGGGAGAAGGGGGCGGCAGGCCAAGGGCGGGTGGCTGATGGTGGAGGGAACCACAGGCCTTGAGCAGGATCTGGGGGGAGAGGAGAGTGGAGGAGCTTACTGGCTGTAGCCTGCTGTTGTCTATTGTATAATGTGAAGCAGACAGTGTAGCCAAGACAGGCCCTCCCCTCTGTATGATGTGTAGAGCCGGGCTCCTCCACACAGACCTACACACCTTTAATATTGTGCAGCTCCTCCTCCACTCCTCTTTTGGTGCCTTTAGGACTAGGAGGGAGGAAGTGAAACTGCAACAGCTCCTACCACGGAGCTACATGGGGGGCAGTGTGAGTACAGGAGCTTTATGTTGGGGCCTTGTATGGTGGAGTATTGGGTACAGTGTGTCTATGTAGGATTAGGTTGAGACTTTTACCTTCATCCTCAACAATATTATTTCAGCTATACAGTGTTTGTTTGGAGTAGACTATTATATGTAGGATATGCTTGGAAAAATGGGCGGGGCCATTTATTTTGCACCACACACTTTTTTTCTTTTCGGACCCCCCAACATAATTTCTAGGTGCTCCCCTGGACCCCTGGCCCCTGCAGTAGTGCTCAGAGGCGGCTCTTTGATTAGGCCACTTATGCCGCCATCTAAGGCCTCGCGCTGGTGGGGGCCTCGCTGATCCTGTACTTGCCGGCTGCTTGTGTATGAGTTCAGTCACTTCAGTGCCCAATCCGGCGAGACCCATGACCTCCCGCAGTGGGTCTCGCGGGATCATGCGCTGCAGGATGTGATTGCACGCCGAAGACACTGAACTTAACTGAACTCATGCTCGTGCAGCTGGCAAGTACAGACTGTACAGGATCAGCGACACAAGTACGGGTCCTCTATTGAGTAAGGAACCTGTTCTTAGAAATTTGAATCCCACACCTGGGAGCCCTCCTCCCCAATCCTATGAGACGCATCACAACCCCCCCAAGTCTCTTGATCCGCCACATCTGCAACAGATCTCTTAGCTAGGAGCATCCCTCTCACTCCCTCACAGCCCCGCCACTACTCCCAGACAAAAAAAAATGGAGAATAGAAAAGAAGCAGAACTAATTAAATATTATTCTGATCAAGCCAATTCCCTGCAAGATCAGAGGAGTCAAAAAAATGAGTTCCATCATTAAAGATAATCCGAATTTTTCCTGTACACGTTTTTTAACCACAGTAAAACTGCATCTCTTTTCTGGGATCTCCTTAGAAAAGTCCAGGAAGAAGAACAGTCTGTTCCCATTGTATAACATGGGAGAAAACTCCCTAACCCTTCTCAATATCATATCTCTATCTTGTGAGGCCAATATCTTCACAAAAAGTACCCATGGCTGCCTTCCAAAAACTGGTTTACCCCCTGGAACCTGATGTTCCCTTTCCACCAAAAAAAAGGAGAAATATGTTCTTTTCCAAACTTCTCTAAAATAACATTTGTATCATTTGACCCAGATTATTTTCCTCTGTGCCATCTGTTAGCCCCAGAATTCTCACATTACATCTCCTTGATCTGTCCCCTAGATCTACCACTTTTTTTTAGCATGTTACAGTCCATCTTTAAGGTGGACATTTCAGTTTTAGCTGTTTTAAGTTCATTCTGTAGAGCATCTACAGACTTTTCTATAGTAGTTACTCTGTCCCGAATCTTCGAAACATTATCCCTTATAAGGGCCAACTCAGACTGGATTGTCCCGAGCTGCATTGAAATATCATATATTAATTCCCCATTTTTTTACTGCCAATAATTTTTCTTTTAAAGGGGAAGAATCACCATTAAGTAGATCTCCTTCCTCCACCCTCTCCATCACCTCTCCTTGGGAATGTTCATCCAATATTTCCTCTAACATAGTTGGGGAGTTGTTATTAATTTTTTTAGGATTAATATCATGCATCCCTTTTTGTCCTGCTCTCGTGCTGATCTTTGGAGATTTCAAAAAGTGTTCAGTTTTAATAGATTCCGGAGGTTTCTGGCCTGTTTTTAATGCAGAAAAATCAACAGTGACTATTTTGCTTAAGGCCCATTTTTTTCTCTTTTTTTTTTCTTCCTTTCCCTTTCCTTCTTCTCCTTTTTCCCCCTTCCTCCTTCCTTTTTACTTTTCCCTTCTTTTTTTTTTTTTTGCTCACCTTCTTTTTCTTCCTGTTTTTTTCCCTTTCTTCTTCCCCTTCCTTTATTTCTTTTTTTCCCCTTTTTTTAGATTTTCCTTCTTTTTTTCTCCTTCTCCTTTTTTTCCATTTTTGTTTCTTCCTCCTTTCCCCTTTTTTTTTCCTTTTCTTTTTTTTCCCTTCCTTTCCTCTTGACACTCCTAGTAAGACCTCACCAATCTTATTGTGATGGATCAGGCAGAATATGGCAGATCCACAAGGCGCAGCCACACAGCGCAGGAAGGGAACCAGCAAGGAAATTCACGAAACTCGGAGGCAGAATGAAGGATCAGGATCGATGGAATCTCGGACACAGGCAGAGAGCATAGGGTCAGACAATCCCCTAGAAAGGTGAGATAAGGAGGAATCCTTCAGAGAACTCCAGGCTCAATTTGAATCAGAAGGGACCTTCATGAGAGGGAACAGTGGGACATAGAGGAGCCTCGTATATCCTTGCGGCAGAGTATCCAACTGCAAGCTGGCTCACCAACCTTTGAAGTAGACAGCATTGAGAACCGCTACTATCAGGAAGCACGGCAACCACCGATAGACGACCTGAGGTTTGAGAACAAGTCCTACCATCAAGCAGCGGAAGACGTGGCAGGACATGGAGGAGAAGAGGAGGAAGGCGTGACGCAGCTTGCCTATGTCATCACGTCCCTGGCCCCGTGCTTTTTTCTGATTTTTGAAATGATCTCAAGGTCTTTGTCAACTTTTTATACTTCAAAAAGAAGATTTAAAAAAGAATTATAACCCTTAGCGTCATTTGCTATTCGATAAACATCTAGCACTTTTTAGAATTCTTACATAGTATTTGCCATTTCTAAAATTTGGAGTAGGGCATTCCATCTTTTGACTTCTCTAACTGTAAAGAATCCTTTCCTATATTAAAGTCAGAATTTTTTTCCTCCACCTGCAAAAAAGTCTACTGGTCCTTTGTAAAGTCCTTATGAATAAATCCTATGACAGTTTTGTATTCACCACTCATATTTATACATGCAAATGAGATCACCTTTAAGGTGTCTTTTTGGCAAGTTGAACAAGCTGGATTTTTCTATCTTCTTATTATAAGTAATACCATCTCTCCCATTTTATAATCTTGTCGATACAAAATTGATACCTCAAATGTAGACTTGAAAGAGAAACGTCACTCATTAAAAATTCTTGGACTTTTTAATCAGTGCTTTATAGTTACTTGGTCCTTTTATAGTTACTTCTATGAGTTTGCATAATGATATGGAACCATGGGGATATGGAACCAGCTAGATATGAATTAGTTATTGCCATCTCAGCCTTCCTAAGTTACAGTATGGAGATATGAAACATCATATTGCAGCTAGCGTTGAGCGAGCATGCTGGGCCGAACACTATGCTCGGCACATCGCGGAGTTCGGCCGAACATCGGGTGTGCTCGAGCATGATGCTCGAAAATCGCTGTACAGTGAGTGAATTCCTCAGTGTGAGCCCACGGCTTAGGAGTCCCTGCTCTGACTCCATATATAGCTATGTCCATATATGGAGTCAATGCTTGGGGACACCCAGTAGGAGAATCCATCAATGTGAGTCCGTGGCTTAGGAGTCCTAAAAAAGTCCCAAAAAATATATATATGAGACTTCTACTGTATAGCAATACTTACTAGTGTGCTAATGATATGGGTGGACGAATGATCTGTACAATAACACAGAGACATTAATTCCCTCCTTGGATGACTGGAGTTGATCTATAAATTTGGGAGAGATCCTGTTCGACTAAAAGGCACGAGGACACTTTTTTTCTTTTTGCACAATTGCACAATTTAATTGCTTTTCCATATCGACACTATTTTATTCAACTTGTCACAGTATTACATTGCATATACTTATAGAATTTGATGTGACTTCATCATTAGCACATGGCACTTTAATTGCATAATTGGTTTATATAGATTATATATACATGTCCGATTTTATACACATGTCCTATTAATAAATTTATCTATCTAGTGACCCATTATCTGGTGTGAGGTTAAATTAGATTTATATATTTTATATTTTTGTTAGTAATTGTAAACAATGTGTGGCACAACATAAATGTGTAATTACAAAAAAAATGTTATAGATAGATAGATAGATAGATAGATAGATAGAATCATACTTCATAGTATGTGGGCAAACTACTACTGATGTTTTTAGCCATAATATATTATAATATATTATAATATATTATATATTCTAAATATTTAGTAATATGTGTAAATATATTATGGCTAAAAACTTTTATATATATTATTTAGATATTATTAAGAACACCATACTAATACGGTGTTGGACCCCCTTTCGCCTTCAGAACTGCCATAATTCTACGTGGCATTGATTCAACAAGGTGCTGATAGCATTCTTTAGAAATGTTGGCCCATATTGATAGGATAGCATCTTGCAGTTGATGGAAATTTGAGGGATGCACATCCAGGGCACGAAGCTCCCGTTCCACCACATCCCAAAGATGCTCTATTGGGTTGAGATCTGGTGACTGTGGGGGCCATTTAAGTACAGTGAACTCATTGTCATGTTCAAGAAACCAATTTGAAATGATCAAACTTTGTGACATGGTGCATTATCCTGCTGGAAGTAGCCATCAGAGGATGGGTACATGGTGGTCATGAAGGGATGGACATGGTCAGAAACAATGCTCAGGTAGCAGTGGCATTTAAATGATGCCCAATTGGCACTAAGGGGCCTAAAGTGTGCCCAGAAAACATCCCCCACACCATTACACCACCACCACCAGCCTGCACAGTGGTAACAAGGCATGATGGATACATGTTCTCATTCTGTTTACGCCAAATTCGGACTCTACCATTTGAATCAAGACTCATCAGACCAGGCAACATTTTTCCAGTCTTCAACAGTGCAATTTTGGTGAGCTCGTGCAAATTGTAGCTTCTTTTTACTATTTGTAGTGGAGATGAGTGGTACCCGGTGGGGTCTTCTGCTGTTGTAGCCCATCCGCCTCAAGGTTGTGTGTGTTGTGGCTTTACAAATGCTTTGCTGCATACCTCGGTTGTAACAAGTGGTTATTTCAGTCAACGTTGCTCTTCTATCAGCTTGAATCAGTCGGCCCATTCTCCTCTGACCTCTAGCATCAACAAGTCATTTTCGCCCACAGGACTGCCGCATACTGGATGTTTTTCCCTATTCGCACCATTCTTTGTAAACCCTAGAAATGGTTGTGCGTGAAAATCCCAGTAACTGAGCAGATTGTGAAATACTCAGACTAGCCCGCCTGGCACCAAAAACCATGCCACGCTCAAAATTGCTTAAATCATCTTTCTTTCCCATTCTGGCATTCAGTTTGGAGTTCAGGAGATTGTCTTGACCAGGACCACACCTCTAAATGCATTGAAGCAACTGCCATGTGATTGGTTGACTAGATAATTGCATTAATGAGAAATAGAACAGGTGTTCCTAATAATTCTTTAGGTGAGTGTATATATATATATTTTTTTTTAAATTAAGTTTAGCTTCTATTTCTGTAAAAGTTTGTGATGGGATTTGAACTCACAGCTTCTTCATCACGGCCCAGAACTTTAACCACTACACTATATAGCTACATATCCAGTCACTTAAAAAAATAATAATAATTGGACTAGTAGTAAGTATTCCTCTACAGTAGAAGTCTTATATATATATATATATATATATATATATATATATATATATATTTTTTTTTTTTTAAGTAACTGGCTATGCAGCTATTAGAGCTGATTGGTTAAGTGCCTTGCCTCTAATGCAGAAGGTTGTGGGTTTGAATCCCAGCAGAAATGTTTCTGAAATACAGGCTAAATTAGATTTAAATACACTGGGTGTCCCCAAGCACTGACTCCATATATGGACATAGCTATATATGGAGTCAGAGCAGGGACTCCTAAGCCGAACTAGAGTTCCAACACCCTCCCCTCTTCAGAGCAGGGGGTGCCTGGTTTAATGCTCGGGCTCTCCCATTAACTTCCTCGCAAAGTGTTCTACACGAGCACTTTGTGCTCGATCAACACTAATTGCAGCCTACTGGGCATTTTTTAAAACTCAATAGGGGCGATACACTAAGACTGGCGTTACAACGCTAGTCTTAGTATAGAGTCCACCAGAGCAGAAAAACTATATACATTTGATATTATCTTAATGATACTGATCTGCTTGAATAAGGAAGGCTGCCCTTTGATTTTTAGCGGAGAGTGAAGGCTGTAAAAACAAAACCTAAATAAAATGGCAGAATGGCATTTTTTCAGAACTATCTGATTCCATTAAAAATATTCTGATTCCATTAAAAAATAGAACTTGTCCTGCAAAAAATAAGTCCTCATATGGCTATGAGAATGGAAAATCTAAAACGTTGTGTTCTTGGAAGAGAGTAGTAAAAATTAAAACGTAAAAATAAAATTTGGCCTGGTCATTAAAGGGGTTAAAGAAAAAAAATGGAACCTTCATTTAGTCATATTAGTTAAATACTTGAATGTTTTTTAGCTATTTAGATGTAATATTGCTTTCCAATTTATGTCAGTCTGGACCGTTCACATATTGTCAAGGACTCAAGCTGTTTCTATTACGTTTTGCATGCACTGCAGCTGGTCACACCAATTCACCTGACAAGGAAAGCATTTGGGTTTTCCTCTTCCAGTGTAAACATATCACGCTCTGGATAGCCAGTTGTCTCATAAATCAGATCATCCATACTATAGAGTGGCATCCTATTGTTCAGTGGCCTCTGATGTTTACTGTGCAGAGTTCAGTATTGTCTGTGCCAGTGCACTCGGCTAATTTTTTCGTATAAACCATTGAAATGTGACTTATAGATGGCGCCTGCATCATTTCATACCCAGCATGTGCTCTGTGGGTTTTCAGTTCTATAATAATTACATGGCTTTATGACATTTTAACAAGGACTCGCAAACTGAATGAGTTGCTAAAACATGTCTGGCTCATTTATAATTCCAAAGATGGTAAAGCAAACACTGGCCTAAAATGAATACTTAACACAGACATAAAACTCTTAGAAGATGGCTGAAGTGTTTGTTTTAAGAAAATGGAGAAAAAATTAAATCTATGTTGACAAGTATGTTCATGCAGTAGCACTTATGTGTATACAAGGAGTGGTCAGTCAAGGCATGCAAGTTCTGTAGTGCAGATTTATCATAGACCGTTGGCATATGCAGGTCTATGATAACTAAGTGCACTGCCAGAGGCGTACACCTTGTCATAAAACAGGAGCAGGGTCCGTCAGTCTGTGCACCCATAATGATAGATTTCAGTGTTTACTAGAGTAAAAGATGATTCATGTGGCAGGGCAGCTGGCCCAAACCTCCTCTCACCATGTCCCCTTTTTAGGAAAGTGGTGAAGGTGGTGGAGAAACACCACTCGTGCAAACATTTATGAACAAGTGGTGTTGAGAAAGTTGCAAACATGCAGTTTGTAACTTTTTCCCACCAGAAAGCGGGCATAAGTGATGATGTCAAGGCTAGTGTTGATCGAGCACCCAAGTGCTTGGGCCGATCATATCGGGATGCTCGGGTGTTCTACAGAGCAGCTGAGTATAATGGAAGTCAATGGGAGAACCCAAGCATTAAACTAGGCACCCCCTGCTCTGAAGAGGGAAGGGTGCCTGGTTCATAGGAAAAGGTCAGAAATTGTTGGAAACACCACCAAAATGGTTCGGGAATAGCATGGGGAGGATGTCTAGATGCATCTTGGACTTCCAGGTCACTGCTAGGAACGATGTTGTCCGAGTAGTGCAACACTTTTACAGACTGACAATAATACACACAAAACCGAAGATAAAATCGATCTTAGAGGAAAAATTGTTAGGAAACATTCTTACCTGTATATTTACTGGTATATAAAGTGCAAGTGCTGCCAAAAAATACAAGCAAGAGGCACTCCGATACAACCTGTATATTACATAAAGGAGAGCCTCATTCACATTGTGGTACAATTGTTCCTGTACTGGGACTCCTACACTCATAAAGCCCATAAAGTGAAAGGGCTGCCAAAAATTACATGGAACCGGCAGTCCAATACACCCATTGTTTCACATAAAGGAGGGCATCATACACACCCTTGAAAAATTATGATTGATGGCCTGCTGGTGACCCTCAAAAATATTTGGAGCAAGGGCCTGCTGATCTGACCATCTAAAACATTAGGAGCGAGGGCCTGCTGCTGATCTGACCATCTAAAACATTATGGTTGAAGGCCTGCTGCTGAGCTGACCATCGAAAAAATTATGGATGAGAGCCTGCTGCTAGGCTCACCCTATAAAACATTATGGTTGAGGGCCTGCTATTGAGCTGACCCTCTAAAAGGTTGTAGGTGAGGGCCTGCAGGTGAGCTGATCTTCTAAAACATTATATGCGAGGGCCTGCAGGTAAATTGACCCGCTAAAAGATTGTAGGTGAGGGCCTGCAGGTGAGCTGATCTTCTAAATCATTATATACGAGGGCCTGCAGGTGAGCTGACCCTGTAAAACATTATATGCAAGGGCGTGCAAGTAAGATGACCCTTTAATTGATTAAAGGTGAGGGTCTGCTTACCCTGTAAAGCATTATATGCGAGGGCTTGCAGGTGAGCTGACCATCAAAAACATTATGGGCGAAGGCCTGCTGCCGCTTTGTTGACTCTAGATAACTTCAGGCTGTTTGCACGTCCCGTGACGTCGACGATCCATTTGGATGTCTGCCCTATCAACTTTCGACGGTATTTTCAGCGGCTACCATGGTGACCACGGGTAACGAGGAATCAGGGTTTGATTTCGGAGAGGGAGCCTGAGGAACGGCTACCACATCCTACTCAGGGAGGTAGTGATGATAAATAACAATACAGGACTCTTAAGAGGCCCTCTTATTGGAATGAGTACCCTATTAAATCCTTTAACTGTGTTGGTCAGGGCACGTGTGATGTTACAGGACAGATGTTGGTGTAAGGCGGGCACGAAACACCATGAAAAATAGTGGTGGCAGGGACTGCGTAATGCGGGACGGCCGCCAACATCACGCTGTAGAAGGCCTCAGTGTCCACAAGCCTAAATAGCAACATTTCCAGGGTTAGTAATTTGAAAAGCTGCACATTTAGTGCTATGGCCTGTGGGTGGGTAGCTGGTTATTTGCGCTTGCGTTCAAATGCCTGGGGTAAGGACATTTGGATGCTGTGCTGGGACAGGGAGGTGAATGTGGTCACTGATGGTGCTTGCGAAGGTCCAGGTGTAGGGCGGGAGGCATCCGGGCCTGCGCCTTCGACAGGGGATTGGCCAGCAGCACGTAACACCATCTATTTAAAAAGTACACTGTATGTCACAGATAAATTTGTTAAATCACACATTACACTGGAGATATCCCGCAGATAATGTCAATGCTGTCACCAGCGGCTAATATAAAATTTCAGGTAATGTCACAGGTATTTGGGATGAGGAAACGATATATTGTAGAGGTACCATAGGTAATGTCACTGTTCGCAGTGTCTAAGGAAAAAGTTCACTGGATGTCACTGATATTTTTGGGATGCTCACACTTTACACAGGAGATGTGGCTCAGATAATTTAACTGTCCGCAGCGGACACCGTCTACGTTAAAAGTACACTGAATGTCACTGATATTTTTTGGATGCGCACACTTTACACAGGAGATGTGGCGTGGAAAAAGTACACTGTATGTCACTGATAAAATTTTTAAACGCATACATTACACTGGAGATATTCCCCTGGTAATCTCACTGTCAGAAGAAGACACCGTTTATTGAAAAAGTACACTGGATGTCACTAATAAATTTGTTAAATGCACATGTTACACTGGAGATATGCCCCCGGTAAATTCACGGTCAGAAGCGGACACCATCTATCGAAAAAGTACACTGTATGTCACTGATAAATTTGTTAAACGCACACGTTACACTGGAGATATACCCCTGGTAATATAACTGTCAGAAGCAGACACCGTCTATCGAAAAAGTACACTGTATGTCACTGATAAATTTGTTAAACGCACACGTTACACTGGAGATATACCCCTGATAATATCACTGTCAGAAGCAGACACCGTCTATTGAAAAAGTACACTGGATGTCACTAATAAATTTGTTAAATGCACACGTTACACTGGAGATATGCCCCTGGTAATCTCACTGTCAGAAGCAGACACCGTCTATTGAAAAAGTACACTGTATGTCACAGATAAATTTTTTCAGCGCACACGTTACACTGCAGATGTGGCGCAACTAATGTCACTATCCGCAGCGGACACCGTCTACGGAAACAAATCATGTCACAGATATTTTTGGGATGCGCACACTTAACACAGGAGATGAATAATTTAACTGTCCGCAGTGAACACCGTCTATGGAAGAAGTACACTGGATATCACAGATATTTTTTGGATGCGCACACTTACCACAGGAGATGTGGCGTGAATAATTTAAGCATCCACAGCAGACACCGTCTACGGAAAAAGTACACTGAATGTCACTGTTATTTTTTGGATATGCACACTTTACACAGGAGATGTGGCACGGATAATTTAACTGTCCGCAGCGGCCTATTAGAAGCTATTTAGCGCAGGATGCATTAAAAAAAAATAATGCTGCTGTCACACACAACAGTCCTTAAAAGGACTTTTGGGTCTCTGAAAAGGTTTTCTAATAAAAATCTTCCAATAACACTCCCTACACTGTCTGTCTCTTCCTATGCTCAGCTCTCCCTGACTAATACTGAGCAGAACACGTGTCATCAGGTGCTATATAGCACCCGATGATGCCCTCCGGCCAGCCTATCACTGTAATGTCAGTAGCCAACATGGCTATGGCATTATAGTGCGTGCCAGTACCTCCCTGCACGTTTATTGGCTGCATAGCAGCCAAGAAACGTGCGGGGAGGAGACTCGAACATCGTGCTCGAGCACATGCAGTACTTGGCCAAATACCGCGTTGTGTCGAGCATAGCGATGCTCGAGCCGAACTGGTGTTCAGCCGAGCATGCTTGCTCAACACTAGTTAAGGTTTAATATGTGGAAATCACAATGCTGAGAATTTGCTCATAGACTATTCCTGGAAAAAAAGTATTACCTTTATGATGATCTCTATACAATGCTTTAAAGTGTACCTGTTGTTTCAGCTTTTAGAACAAGCTGCCATATGTGTTTACGTGATTGATAGCACTATATTACCATTAAATGACTGAGCTGGTGGATGGATACTAGCTTTTCCCCATAGCAACATATAACGGTAGCAGATTCTGCTCCCTAACTCTCCTTAACTCAGAATCACTCAGAGGCAGGTTACACAATATTACATAGACATGCTGAGGAGTAGAGATGTGAATAAAGCACTTGGTGTGAGATATAATACTTACTATTAACTGCTGAATCTGCTGAATCATGCCTGTGTTGTGTCAGTCTCCATTTCTCTCTGCACTTATTTCCTCCTCTTCCCACTCCTACCTCCTTAGATTTCTCTTCTAGGATGGCAATGCCTAATCTGTTGATAATGGGGTTTGACAAACTCTTCCCTGATGTCTTTTGACTGGGAAAAAAGAACACTGACCAGGCAGATTCCATAATAACAGTAGGTTTCCCACCAGTTGCCACTCACAGGGGCAGAAAATGATGGGCCTTTGTGCGATAGCAGAGGCTAAACAGAAGATATGTCCATACCTGGCCATTCATCATGAAGAACTAAAATACTTTTGGATGTTTTGATAATTCATATATGTGTCACGAATGCGGTGTGGGTTTGGAAACTCCATACAAAGCACAGGAGGAAATGGGAAAGGAATTAGGCCTGGAAACTAGGGTAAAGGAGAAGGTCACCTCCTAGAACAACACTAATCCAAGTACTGACTAACTATCAGTATGAACTGACCTGGCTGGTAGAAAAGTTTGTACACAGTAACCTAGAGCCCTAAAACACCCGGTGGGGCCCAGGTATAGTGACAGGACTTGAGACAACCTATTCCTCCACCAGAAGGATGGACAGGCCTCAATACAAAAGACAGGGAAATACAACAAACAGAATACAAATAGGAAAGACAACACTTAACTTCACCTGGAGCAAAGGCAGCACCAGGAGCTCAACCAAGATCCAACAACCAGCTAGCCAAGAGTCCAGAAACTGTAGCTAAAAAACGGACCCCAGAAGACGTAAGCAGCAATAAATAGGGGAAGTTAAATGACCAAACCAACAATGCCTGCAAGAGGTGTGGTCATTAGCAAAACTACACGAACACAAATGATCCACAAGGAACCAGTCAGATTAACTCACGTGCCACTGACTATACTAGCTAGTCAAACAAGCAGATATTAAAAGCTGAGACTTTTGCCAATATATTCCTATCAGGAACACATCGGAGCCCCTCATGCACCACGTCACGGTTGCTCAGCATGGCATAGGGTCCTACCACTACGCTAACTTCATACGTTTCAAAGGCTTTTATCAACAATTACATGACATTTATGCAAAGAGTCAGTATTTGCAGTGTTGGCCCTTCTTTTACAGGACCTCTGCAATTCGACTGGGCATGCTCTCAATCAACTTCTGGGCCAATTCCTGACTGATAGCAACCCATTCTTTCATAATCACTTCTTGGAGTTTGTCAGAATTAGTGGGTTTTTGTTTGTCCACCCGCCTCTTGAGGATTGACCACAAGTTCTCAATGAGATTAAGATCTGGGGAGTTTCCAAGCCATGGACCCAAAATGTCAATGTTTTGGTCCCCGAGCCACTTAGTTATCACTTTTGCCTTATGGCACGGTGCTCCATCGTGCTGGAAAATGCATTGTTCTTCACCAAACTGTTGTTGGATTGTTAGAAGAAGTTGCTGTTGGAGGGTGTTTTGGTACCATTCTTTATTCATGGCTGTGTTTTGGGGAAAAATTGTGAGTGAGCCTACTCCCTTGGATGAGAAGCAACCCCACACATGAATGGTCTCAGGATGCTTTACTGTTGGCATGACACAGGACTGATGGTAGCGCTCACCTTTTTTTCTCCGGACAAGCCTTTTTCCAGATGCCCCAAACAATCGGAAAGAGGCTTCATCGGAGAATATGACTTTGCCCCAGTCCTCAGCAGTCCATTCACCATACTTTCTGCAGAATATCAATCTGTCCCTGATGTTTTTTTGGAGAGAAGTGGCTTCTTTGCTGCCCATCTTGACAACAGGCCATCTTCCAAAATTCTTCGCCTCACTGTGCGTGCAGATGCGCTCACACCTGCCTGCAGCCATTCCTGAGCAAGCTCTGCACTAGTGACACTCCGATCCCGCAGCTGAATCCTCTTTAGGAGATGATCCTGGTGCTTGCTGGACTTTCTTGGACGCCCTGAAGCCTGTTTAACAAGAATTGAAACTCTTTCCTTTAAGTTCTTGATGATCCTATGAATTGTTGATTGAGGTGCAATCTTAGTAGCCACAATATCCTTGCCTGTGAAGCCATTTTTATGCAACGCAATGATAGCTTCACGCGTTTCTTTGCAGGTCACCATGGTTTACAAAGGAAGAACAATGATTTCAATCATCACCCTCCTTTTAACATGTCAAGTCTGCCATTTTAGCCCAATCAGCCTGACATCATGATCTCCATCCTTGTGCTCATCAACATTCTCACCTGAGTTAACAAGACGATTACTGAAATGATCTCAGCAGGTCCTTTAATAACAGCAATGAAATGCAGTGGAAAGGTTTTTTTGGGATTAAGTTAATTTTCATGGCAAAGAAGGACTATGCAATTCATCTGATCACTCTTCATAACATTCTGGAGTATATGCAAATTGCTATTATAAAAACTTAAGCAGCAACTTTTCCAATTTCCAATATTTATGTAATTCCCAAAACTTTTGGCTACGACTGTACATCAGCGTGCTCTGCATGCTGGATGACCTTAAGGGCAGGACCAGCAGGATCCAGCAAAAACGCTTCTGTTACTGATAATACAACCATCTGCATCCATTATGAACGTATCCGGTTGTATTATCTTTAACATAGCCAAGATGGATCTATCATGAACTTTTTTTTCGATTGTGTCAGATTGTGTCCAAGAAAACGGATCGTGGGTCACGAAGGATCCGTCTCACTCCGCATCCCATGACGGAAAGCGCTCTCCGGGATGAGAACTCCAAAAAAATGGAACGGAATGCATTTTGGTGCATTCTGTTCTGTTCAGTTCCGTTTTGTCCCCATTGACAATGCATGGGGACAAAACTGAAGCAATTTTTCCCAATATTGAGACCCTATGACAGATCTTGATAACGTAAAATTTTAACCCTAGTGTGAAGGTAGCCTCAGTCCTTTTTAGTTATGAAAGTCGATTCACACTGAGCAGAAATGATGGCTGCCAATGATGTTGGAGACGTCAAGAAGAGTGTTATGCATCATCCACTGTTGTCCCCAGATGAGCCTTTGGTGGTAGTGGTGTTACGATCTGGGCAGGTGTGTCTAGTCAATACAGAACTGCCCTACACTTTGTGAATGGTACTGTGACAAGCCCATACTACTTAAATAACATCATTAATCCAGTCATTGTGCCTCTGATTGAACAACACAGGCCTAATTTCATCTTCACAGACGACAATGCGCCAGCTCATCGAGGTTGCATCATTAGGGAATGGCTGCTGGAGACTGGGGTACCTCAAATGGAGTGGCATGCACTTTCTTCAGACCTGAATACCATTAAAAACCTATGGTATCAGCTGAGTCGCCGTGAAGAGGATTGGAACTCTGTACCCTAGAAACTCAAAGACTTGAGTGCCGCCCTTCAAGAAGACTGGAATGCCATGCCTCAGGAGACAGTAAGTCAGTAAGATGACTTGTTAACAGCATGAGACGTCATTGACGCTTTTGTTTCAATAAATTGTTTGAAATGACAAAATCACCATTGCATACTTCGATTAACCCCTTCCAGACACATGACGTAATAGTACGTCATGGCAGCAGGTGACTTGCCGCAATTTGACATACTATTACATCATGGTGATCGGGTGGGCACTGGAGCAGTTCACGCCCGATCACTGCAGGGGCTTGGCAGTTACTGATAGCCGAGCCCCTGCTGTATCCGCAGACATCGCTGTAAAAGCCGATGCTAACGGATTAACCCCTTCTGTGCCATGTTCAGCGCTGTCCGTGGCATAGAAGGTGTTTGCGGTCAGTGAGGGATCCCATCGGGTTCCCACTCTGTGGTGACGGGGACCTGATGAGTGAGAAAGCAGCCATATGCCTTAGAGAGGCATCGGGACCTGCCTTCTACTGAAGCCTAGGAGATTCAGCTCCAGTATGGGTCTCCTAGGCAACCGGCTCTATAAATATATCACATAATATGTCCCGTCACATAAACACTATAAAAAATAAATTAAAATCGTGCCAAAAAAGACATTAGGTATGGCTGCTCTACCAAAAATATCACATGTCCTAATCCTTCAGGTGAACACCGTAAAAATAAAATAAAAACTGTTGCAAAAAAGCCATTTTGTGTCACCTTACATCCATTAATCAAACTATCACCTCATCCTGAAAAAAAATGAGACCTGACCTAAGACAATCGGCCAAAAAATGTAAAAACTATGACTCCCAGACCATGGAGACACTAAAATAAGATTTTATTTGTTTCAAAAATTCTATTATTGTGTTAAAGTAAAATAAATCTAAAAAAGTAGACATATTAGGTATCACTGTGTCCATAACAACCTGCTCTATAAAACATGACCCAACCCCTCAGATGAACACCGTAAAAAAAATAGAAACAGTGCCGAAAAAGCCATTTTATGTCACCTTACGTCACAAAAAGTGCCACACCAAGCAATAAAAATGGTGTGCACCCCCCAAAATAGTACCAATCAAATCGTCACCTCATCCCGCAAAAAATGAGACCACACCTAAGACAATCGGACAACAAAATTAAAAAACTATGACTGTCAGACTATGGAAAAACTAAAATAGGATTTTTTTTTGTTAAAAAATGCTATTATTGTGTTAAAGTGAAATAAATAAAAAAAATACATATTAGGTATCACCACGTCCATAATGACCTGCTCTATAAAAATATTACATGACCTACTCTCACAAGGAAATGCTGTAAAAATAAAAAAACACCAATTTTTTGGTCACCTTGCCCCATAAGGTGTAATAGTGAATGAGCAAAAAATCATATTTACCCAAAAATGTTACCAATAAAAATGTCAACTCTGTCTGGAAAAAAACTAGTCCCTACAAAAGATGGTCATCATAAAAAAAAAAAAAAAAATATGGCGTTCAGAAAATGGAGACGCAAAAACGCTTTATCTTGTAAAATTAAAACAAAGAAAGTAGACATATTTGATATTGTGACCAAGCAATAAAAATGGTGTGCACCCCCCAAAATAGTACCAATCAAATCGTCACCTCATCCCGCAAAAAATGAGACCACACCTAAGACAATCGGACAACAAAATTAAAAAACTATGACTGTCAGACTATGGAAAAACTAAAATAGGATTTTTTTTGTTAAAAAATGCTATTATTGTGTTAAAGTGAAATAAATAAAAAAAATACATATTAGGTATCACCACGTCCATAATGACCTGCTCTATAAAAATATTACATGACCTACTCTCACAAGGAAATGCTGTAAAAATAAAAAAACACCAATTTTTTGGTCACCTTGCCCCATAAGGTGTAATAGTGAATGAGCAAAAAATCATATTTACCCAAAAATGTTACCAATAAAAATGTCAACTCTGTCTGGAAAAAAACTAGCCCCTACAAAAGATGGTCATCATAAAAAAAAAAAAAAAAATATGGCGTTCAGAAAATGGAGACGCAAAAACGCTTTATCTTGTAAAATTAAAACAAAGAAAGTAGACATATTTGATATTGTGACATCTGTAACAACCTGCTCTATAAAAATAGCACATGATCTAACCTGTCAGATGAACATTATAAAAAACAATAAAATGAAAACTGTGCCAGAACAGCCATTTTTTGGTAACCTTGCCTCACAAAAAATGTAATATAGAGCGATCAAAAATCATATGTACTCCAAAATGATAACAATAAAACTGTAATCTTATCACATATTTTCCGAAATGAGGGTCACTTTTTGGGAGTTTCTACTGTAGAGGTGCATCAGGGGGGCTTCAAATGGGACATGGTGTCTAAAAACCAGTCCAGCAAAATCTGCCTTCCAAAAACCATGCGGCGCTCCTTTCCTTCTGCGCCCTGCTGTTTGCCCTTACATCAGTTTACCACCATATGTGGGGTGTTTCTGTAAACTGCAGAATCAGGGTAATAGATATTGAGTTTTGTTTAGCTCTTAACCCTTGATGTGTTACAGGAAAAAAAAAATATTAAAATGAAAAATCTGCCAAAAAAGTGAAATTTTGAAATTTCATCTCAGTTTTCCTTTAATTCTTGTGGAACACCTAAAGGGTTAGCCAAATTTGTAAAATTAGTTCTGAATAACTTGAACAGTGTAGTTTCT
Organism: Bufotes viridis; assembly: GCA_033119425.1. Taxonomy (NCBI): domain Eukaryota; kingdom Metazoa; phylum Chordata; class Amphibia; order Anura; family Bufonidae; genus Bufotes; species Bufotes viridis. The sequence goes on along the minus strand of CM065594.1, from coordinate 181,175,853 downwards.
AAAGCGGGTCATTTATGGGTGGTTTCCACTACCGTATATAAGCCCCACAAAGTTACTTCAGAACTGAACTGGCCCTTAAAAAGTGGGTTTTGGAAATTTTCTTAAAAATTTTAAGAATTGCTTCTAAAATTCGAAGCCTTTTACCATGCTAAATTAATAAAATGACATTTACAAAATTATGCCAACAAAAAGTAGACATATGTGGAATGAAAGGACGAGAACAGACAATGGCTGCAATAGGAGTGGGTTAAATGTTTTGCTTGTTTCTGCAACATGTAAACCCAATATTACACTGGCCTACTGGCATTATGGTTTATTCATAGGAGATAAATCATTAGGATTATTGTCATTGTATAGTGGTTTGTATTCAGTAAAAGTATGGCAATATTATTTTGTCACTAGTCACTTGGTTATTTTGGTCTTTGTATAGTGTGTACAGTTTGGAGGTAATATTTATTCACTGTATGGAGGTTACATAGCCTAAGTTGGTATTGTTTGGTCCTAGTATAGGGGTATTATTAAATAACTATGTTGGGCAGTAGCATACCTCCAGTAGAGGCAACTGCTATAGGGACCATATGGGAAAGGGCCTGGCCGTGGATGAAAAGCTTAGCCTCCTAATTACAGTAAATACAATGACTGATCTGCTCCCTCTCTATGTTCTGGCTCACTGCTTACTGCTTCAGAAAAACTGTTCCATCCACAATGACAGGAATCTCTACACAGCGCATGGCCACAGACAGTAAGGGTACATTCACACTTGCGTTGCTGGATTCTGTTGCCGGAACTACCTGCCGGATCCAGTAATCTGTATGCAAACGGATACCATTTGTAGACGGATCTGGATACGGATCAGTCTCACAAATGCATTGCAATACCGGATTCGTCTCTCCGGTTGTCATCCGAAAAAACGGATCCGGTATTTATAGTTTTTCACATGCGCAGACCAGAAGACCGGATCCATCAATGCGGTAATTTTAATTCCGGATCCGGCACTAATACATTTTAATGGCAAGTGTTCCGGAATTTTGGACGGAGAAAATACCGCAGCATGCTGCGGTATTTTCTCCGGCCAAAAAACATAAAAGTGACTGAGCTGATGCATCCTGAACGGAATGCTCTCCATTCAGAATGCATTAGGATTAAACTGATCAGTTTTATTCTGGTATTGAGCCCCTAGGACGGAACTCAATACCGGAAAAGAATAATGCTAGTGTGAAAGTACCCTAAGTCAGCAGCAGCTTCCAGTATGCACTGAAGTTTCAAAAAAAGTCTATGGGTTTGGGGCCTGCCTGGGGCACACTATTCACTATATAATAAACATCAGCAGCAAGAAGAGTTTATGGGTGGTGGTGGGAGCTATGGCAGTGACATATTATATAATAAACAGCACAGCAGACACAAAAACTGTTGCAGGCACAGTTCATGGGACAGTGGCAGGATGGCACACTATATAAAAATAGCAGCAGGCACAGTTCATGGGGGAAGCAATGGCACACAATATAAAAAGCAGCAGCAGACACAGCTCTTCAAGGAAGGCTAGGTAACAGAATTCTGGTATTCTGGTATCCAAAATAGAAACAGGATACTGGAATTACTGGACCTGGCATTTGCCAAACACCGACAGCACCCGCCTGAACCCATTTATTTTTAATGGGAACATTGGATTCTTGTGTGAGTGCTGGCATTTTTCCTGATAAACTACCACTGCATGCAATGGGGCAGAGGGGGAGCCAGGACAGGTAGTGGGAACGGCCATGGAGGGATTAGGAATGGGGCATGGGGGCCCAACTCAGATTCTTGCAATGGGGCCCAGTGATTTCTATGTATGCCTATGGCCTTGGGTACTGTGTACAGTTCTGGGCTCCTGTAAACAAGGCAGACATAGCAGAGCTAGAGAGGGTTCAGAGGAGGGCAACTAAAGTAATAACTGGAATGGGGCAACTACAGTACCCTGAAAGGGTATCAAAATTAGGGTTATTCACTTTAGAAAAAAGACGACTGAGGGGAGATCTAATAACTATGTATAAATATATCAGGGGTCAGTACAGAGATCTCTCCCATCATCTATTTATCCCCAGGACTGTGACTGGGACGAGGGGACATCCTCTGCGTCTGGAGGAAAGAAGGTTTGTACACAAACATAGAAGAGGGTTCTTCACGGTAAGAGCAGTTAGACTATGGAACTCGCTGCCTGAGGAGGTGGCGATGGTGAGTACAATAAAGGAATTCAAGAGGGGCCTGGATGTATTTCTGGAGTGTAATAATATTTCAGGCTATAGCTACTAGAGATAGGTCGTTGATCCAGGGAGTTGTTCTGACTGCCTGATTGGAGTCGGGAAGTAAAATTGGCTCTACCTCACAGGGTTTTTTTGCCTTCCTCTGGATCAACTTGCAGGAAACAGGTCGAACTGGATAAGCAAATGTCTTTTTTCGGCCTTATATACTATGTTACTATGTTACCCCTTTTATAAGACCCTAGCAACAGCCCTTGAAGCATTAGAGATCAATGCTGCAGTTCTCTGCTATCTTCAGAATTGACTGAATGTTATCGTGTTGTAGGTATATTTTAGCATTTTTATTATTTCCCTTTTGTCTAAAACCGGCTCTGAAAATAACTTCAGTATATAAAATACAACTATTTATGCTCATGCTGTCAATGGCAAATGATCCCCAATATTTTATAACTATAGAATGCATAAATATGAACACAATGATTGATGTAGGCATTCAACTTCTTATTATTAGAGAAGCTTTCGAGCTAGACTTGCAGCACACTCAGGGGCTCAGTGAATTATGCAGAGATGAACCAATTGGTCCAAAAGAGCTCTCAAGTTAGCAGGAGCTAGTAAGTTTTATATAATATGCGCATATTAGGAGAGAAGCTGGTCATTGTTGCCAAAAGGTTTAATGAAGACACAGTGAAAGCTGAATAAAACTTTCAAATATAACATAAGAAATTGAAAAGCACCAGACTAACTCTTTCCTTGAGGAATTTCAGCTTTCTTCTGGATTATTATAGCGGAAATATGTAAACCTAACATTTCTCTGCCTTTATTAGGGACGTGGCAACATTTGCATTTAGCTTTTCTGGCATTTTTGCTACCTTTGTATATGGCTAGGATAATGAACAACAATGAATGATTGGCTAGAACCTTGTTTCAGATTCAAGACATCATCTTTACTCAGATATTGCAGCTGATTATTTTCTTAGGTAATGCTCTTTTTTACGCTTATTGCCCATAATAACACACCACAGTCCAGACTGTAATAACAGGCATCAGTCATTTTCATGGCACCCAAAATGATGTACGATGCAAATAAATGTAAGCTTCACAAGCTTAATAAGATGTATATTTGAGTCTGAGCACCATATTCATTGAATAACATATGCAAACAACTGTATTAGTCTTTAAATCAAGACTAGAAGTAAGGTGGGTCTTTATTGTCAAAACGGTGTCTGTTTTTAAAGGGAATTTGTCAACATTTTTTTTTCTGCCAGTTAAAACCAGATAGCAAAACATGTCCTTTTTTCCTAATCCGTTTTTTTTCTGATTGTAGATTTTTTTATTCTATTTCTTAAATATGATTATGGGGGCAGCCATCTTGCCTCGGCGGTTCTTAACAGCATTGGTCGGGAAAAGAACGCTCGTTAACGATAATATTCTGGTGTAAAGGTGCTGCTGATTACCCGATGAATGAGTGAAATGCTCATTCATCAAGCAATTGGGTCGTTGGTGCTGCTGTCACCCAAATCATTGTTTGCCAAAAGCAGATTGTGCCATCTAAGCAGCATTCTGCCATCAAACAATGATTCTGTATGGGGATGAGCAATGGCATTAGCGATCGCTCCGCCCCATACTGTGGAAGAGATCATTGCATGTAAACGCAGCGTTCTCCTCCACCGACGAGCAAGGTGATTTCCAGAAAGGAACGCTTCCTTCCCAGCAATCATCTGCTCAATTGAGCAGTGTAAAGGACATGCAAAGAACTCATTTAAAGAATTGCTTTACAGCAGCTACATGATGTCACGAAGTAAACATGAACCCTACCTACTTGCACGATCCATTTTAAACAATGGTCCTGAACTGGACGGCAATTCGCACTTAAGTAGGTGCAGGGATCTTACGGGACCAGAGCAAGGATAAAATAACAAACTAAGGGCTCATGCACACGACCGTTGCTGTTTTGTGGTCCGTTGTTCAGTATCTGAGGTTTTTTTTCCCTCTAATTTAAGTCCTCTTCCTTCCGTTATTGCACAAAACATATCTGTATTGTTTCCGTATTTGATCCGTTTTTCGCGGATCGTATACTGAAACAGTAACTTATTAATCACCAAACACATGAGCAATATGTACTGGGCATAGCATTTCTACAGTATGGATCCCAAAAATACGGATGAAATACGGATGACATATGGATGTGTTCCGTGTGTTTTCCGTGGACCCATTGACTTGAATAGGGCCTCGGACCGTGATTTGCGGACAATAATAGGACATGCACTACTTTTTTGCGGAATGGCCATGCGGACAAATGGAAACGGAATGCACAAGGAGTAACTTATGTAAATTCTACAGCCCCATTGAAGTGAATGGTTCCTCATACGGTCCGCAAAAAACCCGAAACGGAAGCGGAAAGAAAATACGGTCGTGTGCATGAGCTTTAAGTGACAGAGAACCAGGGAGTGACAGGCACCAGGGAAAATATACAGGTATGACAGATCAAACAGACCAGGTCAAACCAGGCGAGACAATCAGAGCCAAAATCAGAAACCAAGAGCAATATGATATCAAAGCCAGGTCAATAATAAGAAATCATGTCAGGGTTCAAATTGTCAGGCAGTTGCAGAGTCAGAATGCAATGCAAGAAATCCGAAGCAATTCACAGCAAGAACACTGTATTCACAGGCAACTGTGGCCAGTAACTTGCCTGTTTAAATAAGAAAGTCAGGTGGTCATGTGAGATGTCCGGCATCACATTACCTGTATTACATGATCACGCGGGGGTTGTTTATCTCTGAATGGACGTTCTGGAACGTCCATTCAGAGATGGCAGCTGCACGCTAATCGTGCAGCTGCCGAGTGGGGGGCCCACTGTCAGCAGGGCAACCCAGAGAGAAGGCAGGGATGGTTCCTCGGTGTCCCTGCCTTCTAGATCGCTGTATACACAGCTCTCAACGAGCACTGTGTATACAGATCAGGAAGCGCTATCTGTGACCGCTGGGGCTGGGAGAGTACAGGAGCTGTCGGGTCTTCCACAGACCTCGATCAGCCCTGTACTGAGGCTGTACAGCGCTGCATACTGCTGTACAGCCTCTCTGGGGGGTGAAGCTAGATTTCCCCCAGAGGTCTTGTATGACCTTATGGGGGATGCAAAGTATAAAATAAAAAGTAAATAGAAAAAATATATAAAGTGTTTTATAAAAAAAATAAAAAAAAGATTTCACATCTAAAAAAAATAGTAATTCCCCAATTAAGTAGTTTAAAAAATTTTAAAAATAGAAAAAAATAAATAAAATAAACATATTTGGTATTGCCGCATCTGTGACAGTCGGCTCTATAAATATATCACATGATCCACCCCATCCAATAAACACCATAAAAAAAAAAAAAACTGTGTCCAAAAAAGCTACTTTTGTCACCTTACATCACAAAAAGTGCAATACCAGGTGATCAAAAAGGTGTATGTCCCGCAAAATGATACTAATAAAACTGTCACCTCATCCCGCAAAAAATGAGCCCCCATGTAAGAAAATCGCTCAAAGAATAAAAAACTATAGCTCTCAGAACATGGAGACATTAAAACATCATTTTTTTATTTAAAAAATTTTATTACTGTGTTGAAGTGAAATAAATAAAATAAGTATACATATTAGGTATCACCTCATCCTAACAACCAGCTCTAGAAAAAAAAATCACATGACCTAACCCCTCAGGTGAACACGGTAAATAATTAAAATAAAAAAAGTGCCAAAAGAATCTTTTTTTGTCACCTTACATCACAAAAATTGTAATACCAAGCGATCAAAAGGGCTTATTCCCCCTGGAATAGTACCAATAAAACTGTCACCTCATCCCGCCAGACATGATATCCTACTTAAGACAATCGGTCAAAAAATAAAAAAAAACTATGGCTCTCAGACAATGGAGACACTAAAATATGATTTTTTTTCTTCAAAACTGCTATTATTAAATAAATAAATAAAAAGTAGACATATTAGGTATTGCCGCATCTTTAAAAACCTGCTCTATAAAAATTTCACATGACCTAACCCCTCAGGTGAACACCGTAACAAAAATAAAATAAAAACAGTGCCAGAAAAGCCAATTTTTGTCACCTAACATCACATAAAGTTCAACACCAAACAACCAAAAAGGCTATTATTGTGTAAAACGTAAAGAGATAAGTAAAAGTATACATATTAGGTATTGCCATGTCCGTTACGATCTGCTCTATAAAAATGTCACATGAATGCTATAAAGGTGAATGCTATAAAGGTGAACGCTATAAAAATAAATAAATGAAAACTGTGCTAAAACAACCAATTTTTCGGTCACCTTGCCCCATAAAGTGTAATAATGAATGATCAAAAAATCATATGTACCCAAAATGGTACCAATAAAAATGTCAACTCTTCTTGCAAAAAATGAGCCCCTGCACAAGACGATCGGCAGAAAAATATAAAAAATATGGCGTTCAGAAAATGGAAACACAAAAACATAATTTTTTTTCCAAAAATGCTTTATTATGACAAAACTGAAACAAACAAACAATCATATCTTTGCGCCCATAACAGCCTGCTCTATAAAAATAGCACATGATCTACCCTGTCAGATGAATGTTGTAAAAAATAAAATAAAAACTGTGCCAAAACAGCCATTTTTTGGTTACCTTGCCTCACAAAAAACTCAATATAGAGCAATTAAAAATCATATGTACCCCAAAATAGTACCAATAAAACTGGCACCTTATCCCCCATATCCAAAATGGGGTCACTTTTTGGGAGTTTCTACTATAAAGGTGCATCATGGAGGGCTTCAAATGGGACATGGCATCTAAAAACCAGTCCTGCGAAATCTGCCCTCCAAAAACCATATGGCGCTCCATTTATTCTGCGCTCTGCCGTGTTCCCCTACATCAGTTTACGAATTACGACCACATGTTTACTAATGTAAACCACAGAATCAGGGTAATAAATAGTACGTTTTGTTTGGCTTTTGACCCTCGATAAGTTAAAGAAAAAAATTGATTGAAAAGGAAAATCTGCCAAAAATTTTAATTTAGAAATTTCATCTCCATTTTCCTTTAATTCTTGTGGAAAACCTAAAGGGTTAACAAAGTTTGTAAAATCAGTTTTGAGTAACTTAAGGGGTGCAGTTTCTACAATGGGGCCATTTATGGCAGGTTTCCCCTATGTAAGCCCCACAAAGTGAATTTGGAATTGAACTGGTCCTTAAAAAAGTTGACTGGAAATTTTCTTAAAAATTTCAAAAATTGCTTCAAAAATTCTAAACATACTAATGTCCTAAAAAAAAAAATTACATTACCAAAATGATGCGAACATAAGGTAGATATATGGGGAATGTTAATTAATGAATATTTTATGAGGCATCACTATCTGTCTTAAAAGCAGAGAGATTCAAATATAGAAAACAGTGAATTTTTTCAAATTTTTGTTAACTTTTTGATTTTTTTTATAAATAAAGGTAAAACATATTGACTTAAAGTACAATGTATCACGAGAAAACAATCTCTGAATGGCTTGGATAAGTAAAAGTGTTCCAAAGTTATTACCACATAAAGTGACATGTCACATTTTCAAAATTAGGCGTGGTCAGGAAGGGGGTAAATGACCCAGTCTGGAAGTGGTTAAACAATAGGTTATTTTCCGTGTTATAGGTTATTTTAACCATGTTATAAGGGAAAATAACAAATTCTCCAGACCACTCTACCCGAAACCGGACTTCAGTGATGAAGTCCGGCTTCGGGTCTGGGTACCAAACATGGCGATTTTTCACACGCACGTGCAAAACGCATTACAAACGTTTGCACCCGCGCGGAAAAATCGCGCATATTCCCGCAACGCACCCGCCTCTTATCCGGGCGTCAATCATAACTTTCATTTAAATGGGTTGTTGGAGCTTTTAACCACAACAGCCCCCCTAGCTTAAACACCCTTAATGACCAGGCCACTTTTTACAATTCTGCACTACGCTACTTTCACCGTTTATTGCTCGGCCATACAACTTACCACCCAAATGAATTTTACCTCCTTTTCTTCTCACTAATAGAGCTTTCATTTGGTGGTATTTTATTGCTGCTGACATTTTAACTTTTTTTGCTATTCATCAAAAATGACCGAAATCTTTGCAAAAAAATGACATTTTTTCACTTTCTGTTGTATTTTTTTTTTTTTAAAACTACATTTCTATATAAATTTTTCTATAAATTTATTGTTCTACATGTCTTTGATAAAAAAAAATGCAAGACGTGTATATTTATTGGTTTGGGTAAAAGTTATAGCGTTTACAAACTATGGTACAAAAAAGTACATTTCCGCATTTTGACTTTCTGAGCACATGTCATGTTTCCTGAGGCTCTACAATGCCCAGACAGTACAAACACCCCAAAAATGACCCCATTTCGGAAAGTAGACACCCTAAGGCAGGCATGTCCAAACTCTGGCCCTCCAGGTGTTGCAGAACTACAACTCCCATCATGCTCTTCTGTAGGTTGATAGCTGTAGGTTGTCCAGGAATGATGGGAGTTGTAGTTTTGCAACATCTGGAGGGCCGGAGTTTGGACATGCCTGCCCTAAGGTATTCGCTGATGGGCATAGTGAGTTCATGAAAATTTTTTGTCACAAGTTAGCGGAAATGTTTTTTTTTTCCAAAAATGTCATATTCCACTAACTTGTGATAAACAATAAAAACTTCCATGAACTCACTATGCCCATCAGCGAATACCTTAGGGTGTCTACTTTCCTAAATGGGGTCAATTGTGGGGTATTTATACTGCCCTGGCATTTTAGGGGCCCCTAAAGCGTGAGAAGTAGTTTTGAATCCAAATGCGTAAAAATGCCCTGTGAAATCCTGAAGGTACTCATTGGAATTAGGGCCCCTTTGCGCATCTTCGCTGCAAAAAAGGAGAACACATGTAATATCGCCGTACTCAGGAGAAGTAGGGCAATGTGTTTTGGGGTGTATTTTTACATATACCCATACTGTATGTGAAAAATATCTCTGTAAATGACAACTTTTTCAATTTTTTTATGCAAAGTTGTCAATTTACAGAGATATTTCTCTCATACAGCATGGGTATATGTAAAAGTACACCCCAAACACATTGCCCTACTTCTCCTGAGTACGGCAATACCACATTATTGCAGTGAAGATGCGCAAAGGGGCCCTAATTCCAAGGAGTACCTTTAGAATTTCACAGGGCATTTTTACGCATTTGGATTCCAGACTTCTTCTCACGCTTTAGGGGCCCCTAAAATGCCAGGAGAGTATAAATATCCCACAAGTGACCCCATTTTAGAAAGAAGACACCCATGCCCCTCACGGAATACCTTGGGGTGTCTTCTTTCTAAAATGGGGTCACATGTGGGGTATGTATACTGTCCTGGCATTTTAGGGGCACCTAAATCGTGAGAAGAAGTCTGGAATCCAAATGCTTAAAAATGCCTTGTGAAATACGAAAGGTACTCATTGGAATTAGGGCCCCTTTGCGCATCTTGCCATACTCAGGAGAAGTAGGGCAATGTGTTTTGGGGTGTATTTTTACATATACCCATAATGTGTGTAAAAAATATCCCTGTAAATGACAACTTTTTCCATTTTTTTATGCAAAGTTGTCAATTCACAGAGATATTTCTCTCACCCAGCATGGGTATATGTAAAAATGCACCCCAAAACACATTGCCCTACTTCTCTTGAGTACGGCGATACCACATGTGTGACACTTTTTTCCAGCCAAGATGAGCAAAGGGGCTCTAATTCCAATGAGTACCTTTTAGGAGGGCATTTTTACGCATTTTTCTTCTCACGCTTTAGGGCCCCTAAAATGCCAGGGCAGTATAAATACCCCACATGTGACCCCATTTTAGAAATAAGACACCCCAAGGTATTCCGTGAGGGGCATGGCGAGTTCATAGAAGATTTTTATTTATTTTTGCACAAGTTAGCGGAATTTGATTTTTTTTGTTTTTTCTCACAAAGTCTCCCTTTCCGCTAACTTGTGACAAAAAGTTCAATCTTTCATGGACTCAATATGCCCCCCAGCGAATACCTTGGGGTGTCTTCTTTCCAAAATGGGGTCACATGTGAGGTTTTGTAGTGCTCTGGCATTTGAGGGTCTCCGCAATTATTACATGTATGGCCAGCATTAGGAGTTTCTGCTATTCTCCTTATACGGAGCATAAGGGTAATGAGATTTTTTTTTCCGTTCAGCCTCTGGGCTGAAAGAAAAAATGAACGGCACAGATTTCCTCATTCGCATCGATCGATGTGGATGAAAAAATCTCTGCCAAAAAATATGGAAAAAAAAAAAAAGAGGGGCCTGGCGATTGCCAGGACATAGGGGCTCCGCCCAAACATCCATACCCACTTCAGCTCCTATGTCCTGGCAAACGTGATTTCTCCGGTCACATCGATCAATCGATCGTTGTGGAGGAAGACATCTTTGCCAGATTTTTGATACAAAGTGTTTGCCAAAGTATATGAACTCCAACAACTCTCCTCAGCTCATATGCCTGGGCAAACGTACCTGTACTGTGGAGAAGAAATCTCGTCCTGCAGCGCCGCATACACCAACTTCACGTGTCTTCTGACAGCAGCGCAATGCTTCTCTCAGAATGCACATCAGTGCTGCAGCATTACGAACTTTATAAACTTAAACATCATAAAACTTTTAAAACCTAAACTAACTACCGTAACTTAAGATTTCTTTTTCTTGTTACCTGTTTAATTTTTTCTTTTTTTTTCTTTTCACTCTTTATTTTCCTTGTATAAACCTCCCCTCTGCCATAGGACAATGTGTAAAGTGTAAATCGCACAGAGATGGTGCAAAGTACATTATGCACTTTATCCCAAGTGAAAGGAGAGGTTTCTACCGTTTCACATAGCTACAGTAGCACACTAGCACCCCTGTGTGTTAGGGTCTCTCAAAACCTATTATCCTAGTATCCAAAACCTAGACCCAAGATCCTGAGTGTAAAAACTACCTGTGTCCTGCGGTCCCTAAGTCCCTAAGTGTACCTGAGTGTGTTACTTCCGGAAACACTCCCCTAGGCATAGGGCAGGGTGGTCAGAACAGTCAGAACAGAAATAGCGGGTGTCACGCCTTATTCCACTCCTGCTACAGACACAACATCTTTTTCGGAGTGGCGGTTGGGTTGAGGTACCAGCAACGACACTGGGGAAGCATCGCTCGTGTAGACGGCTCACTACACTGGGGTTTGGGGCCACGGGACCTCCTGGATACAGGAGGTTCTCGATGATCTCTTCCTGAAATTTGAGGAAGGATCCTGTTCTCCCAGCCCTACTGTAGAGAACAAAACTATTGTACATAGCCAATTGAATTAGATATACAGACATCTTCTTATACCAGCGTATGGTCGGGAAAGCAAATATGGGACCAATATCTGGTCATTGAAGTCAACCCCTCCCATGAGCAAATTATAGTCGTGGACTGAGAGGGGCTTTTCAATGACACTGGTTGCCCGTTCAATTTGGACTGTCGTGTCTTCGTGAATGGAGGAGAGCATGTAAACATCACGCTTGTCTCTCCATTTTACCGCGAGCAGTTCTTCGTTACACAAGGCAGCCCTCTCCCCCCTTGTAAGACGGGTGGTAACGAGCCGTTGGGAGAAGCCCCGGCGACTAGGTCGCGCGGTGCCACAGCAGCCAATCTGTTCTAGGAACAAATGCCTGAAGAGGGGCACACTTGTGTAGAAATTGTCCACATAAAGATGGTACCCCTTGCTGAATAAGGGTGACACCAACTCTCAGACTGTCTTCCCAATGCTACCCAGGTAGTCAGGGCAACCGACCGGCTCCAGGGTCTGATCTTTACCTCATAGACACGAAATTTGTGGGTATAGCCTGTGGCCCTTTAACAGAGCTTATACAATTTGACCCCATACCGGGCATGCTTGCTTGGGATGTATTCTTTGAAGCCAAGGCGCCCGGTAAAATGTATCAGGGACTCGTCTATGCAGATGTTTTGTGCAGGGGTATACAAATCTGCAAATTTGGTGTTAAAGTGGTCTATGAGGGGCCGAATTTTGTGGAGCCGGTCAAAAGCTGGGTGGCCTCTGGGACGAGAGGTGGTGTTGTCACTAAAGTGCAGGAAACGCAGGATGGTCTCAAATCATGTCCTGGACATGGCAGCAGAGTACATGGGCATGTGATGAATTGAGTTCGTGGACCAATATGACCGCAATTCATGCTTTTTTGTTAGGCCCATGTTGAGGAGAAGGCCCAGAAAAGTTTTAAATTCGGGTTGGCGGTGATAAATTGAGTGGCATAAAGGTTTGTTTCTGCCACGACTAGGTCAAAGAGCTCCGCAGTAAAGAATAGCTCAAAAAACCCCAGTGCCGATCCGATCTGAGCTGTCTCCACTCGAACTCCTGACTCTGCGGTGAAAGGGGGAACTACTGGTGCGGCTGAAGATGGGGGCTGCCAATCAGGGTTTGCCAGCACCTCAGGGATTCTAGGGGCTCTACGGGCCTGTCTGCGCGGTGGCTGCGACGGGGGAATTACTGCACGTGCCACCGTACCAGCTTCAACTGCCCTTCTGGTGCTCGCCACTTCACCATGTTCTACGGCAGTGCTGGTAGTAGGTCCAGGATGGGCTGCGCTGCTGGTGTATGCCTCACCATGTTATCCGACAGCGCCAGCCCCACTCTGCTGCCCTTGAAACAGATCCTGCGAAACCTGTGGTCTAGCGACACGGGCCAGGTACACCTGGTGGTATCAGGCACCTCAACCTCCTCGTCCGAACTTTGGGTCAGACTGCCACTGCTTTCTACAGGTTCATATTCTGACCCGCTAGATTCGTCAGATGAGGGTTCCCATTCCTCATCCGACTGGGTCAGAATCCTGTAGGCCTCTTCAGACAAATACCCCTTATTTGACATTTGGAAAACAAAATTTAGGGGGTATTCTGTGAGACTACCCAAGAAAAAAAGCAAGCCTGTTGTCACGAGGGTGTCGGAAGCCACGTCTGACTCCGTTATACCCGGGGTCAGGAAGTCGCAGCGGGTGGCTGCGCGCTTTATGTCTAAAGATCATGCTGTTACTTAATGGTAGCTTTCTGTGTTTGCCTTGCAATCCTTTTTGTCTCACTCAGGGATCCGTAGCTTCTTCTCCTCAGCTGTTTCTTGTCCGCCACTCCCAACCTCCTTATATTTCCCCTTCCCACTTCTCTGATTGCCAGATATAGAGCTTCCTGCCTGGACTTCTATACTGACCCACTGGAGCTGTGTAGCTGTTGTTCCTGGTTGTCGTACCAGAGCGTTACCCTCCGGATCCCTGTTGGGCTTTTGTTGTCCGCTGTTGTTGCCCACCTGGGCTTATATGTTTTGTCTGTATTGTCTGTCCTCTCCCTGGTGTTTTCCTTTAGTGTTAGTGGTGAGGACTAGTGCTCCCACCGCCCTATTCACTACTTAGGGCTCAGCTTAAGGAAAGCCAGGGTTTAGGCATGTGATCGGCGTACGGGTGAAGAACCCGTCTAGGGACGTCAGGGCAGTCAGGTGCCAGCTTCAAGGTGAGTTAGGGGTCACCACCTTTCCCTCTCCCTTGGACAGGGCTTTCCCTTTTCCCTCCCTTCGCGTCACACGTCTGTGATCGGTACGCCGGTCGTGATACCTGTCTTACAAATGGGAGGCTAGCGAAGTACAGGAAGCCGCTGCGATTGATAAAAAAGATCAAAACAGATTTTTTTATCGCCTCAGCGCTTGTGAAGTGATTGTGCAGTGATAAAAAAAACATTTTTGTCACTGGGGCGGGCGTGGGTGAATGCACGTGTGGGCGACCGATCAGGCCTGATCGGGCAAACACTGCGTTTTGGGTGGGGGGCGAACTAAGGTGACACTAATATTATTATAGATCTGACTGTGATCAGTTCTGATCACTTACAGATACTATAAAAGTAAAAATGCTGATTAGCGCTACGCTAATCAGCGAATCAGTGACTGTGGTGCGGTGGGCTGGGCGCTAACGGAAGCTAACTACCTACCAAAGGGGCCTAAACTAACCTAAACCTAGCAGTCAATACTGGTGAAAAAAAGTGACAGTTTACACTGATCACTTTTTTTTCCCTTTCACTAGTGATTGACTGGTGATTGATATGGGGTGATCAAGGGGTTAATTGGGGTGATGAGGGTGATCTGGGGCTAAATATGTGGTGCTTGGTGTACTCACTGTGACATGTGCTCTGTGCTGGGTCCAACCGATGAAAAGGACCCAGCACAGAGCACAGAAGCCATTTAATGCATTATATTTATAAATATAATGCATTATATGGCTTGTGATTCGTTTTTTTAAAAGACACCAGCCTGCCAGCGCAGATCATTGGCTGGCAGGCTGGTGACGAACTTCTCCTGAGTTTCCCTGATATTCTGTGTGCCTGTTCAGGCGCACAGATCGCGTCATCTCGTCTCTCGTGAGATGGCGTGCCCGCGCATCAACAAGGAATAACGGGGCCGCCGAGATCACGCGATCCTGCGTGCGGCGGTCCAGAGCAGGTTAATATTGATGACCAATCCTCAAGATAGGTCATCAATATCAGATAGTATGATCAGCTGTATGAGGAGATGGCAGAAAAAGTGGTGCAGATGCATCTTAAAGCGTTTGAAGAGCCATTATTAAGAGATGGTAGGCCATCACTGGCTGACCGCTGATCAGCTGTTTGGGTGTGGTCAGGGCCGGTGTAATGATTTTTGCCAACACAAGCGACGCTACATTTTGGCGCCCCTCCTCCACCCCCCCATGATCACATTATGACCCCCTATTGTGTCACCCTTCCCCCCCCCCATTGCTCATCACCCCCCCCATGTCACATTTCTCCCCCTCCATGGCACAAACTACAGACATTTGACATTTGATTTGTCCCCCCTCCCATCATGTCACCCCTTAATGTGTATTAATTATAAACAATATGCGCTCTGCGCTCATCACCTACCACCTACCCTACGGCAGTCGACAGTCCGTCTGGGCTGGCTGTAAGTCACAGTCACCAACAACTGCTCTAGTCCCTGCTGCTGCCCGCCACGGAGCCAGTCGCCAGTCACACACCCCCTGAGTGCCCCCGTGACCGTGTTGCCGTGCTGCCACTCTCTGAGGGAGAACCGGGGCCGCAGGCACATGCAGGCTGGGGTGGGAGGCTGGCGGCGCTGCGGCGCAACTCGCCGCAAGTGATTTAAAAAAAGAAGTTCATTTTTCCGCCCCCCCCTCTCTTCTCTGCGCCCTAAGGCAGCCGCTTGGTCTGCCTTATTATAGAACCGGCCCTGGGTGTGGTTCTGTTGCTGAAACTACACAGCACTGTTAACCTTGTAGTGGAAGCAGCCCTGCTCCCATTGACCCCCACCAATCAGCTTATAATGGCCTATCCTGTGGATCCTGTGGATAGGCCATCAATTACTACAGGCTGGACAACCCTTTAACTTTGACATTCAGTCTGAAAGCTGAATTGATACATTTTCCCCAATTAATGGATATTTTTTTTAAACTTTTATAGAAATTATACTATATATCTCTCCTAAGCTGTACAGAATGACGGGCAAAGCTGAAAAGGCTGCAAAGCTTTTTTGTGCTGCTTTCATATGTGATATTTTGATGCTGTTTTTGAACTGAAAACTTGCAGTGGATTCTAAAAAGATTAAATTGGAATCTTTTCTCTATAATTTCCATTCTTTTACAATAAATACACTCCTCAGATTGGCCTCAAAAACTGCATCAAACAGCTGCACCCAAATGGCACTTTGAAGGCACCTTTATAGGGGTTATTCTACTAAAAGTATTTATCAGCTATGCACAGGATAGGAGATAAATATCAAATTGTGGGGGGTATGACTGATGGGTCACCAAGCGATCCCAAGAACCGAGGGTCCCCAAGTGCTCTAGAGCATGTTGGTCCCCTGCTGCCTTCACCTGAATGGAGCTAATATAGACACTCAGTCAGTCCCATAGGAATTATGGAGTGGTTGTCTGTGGTCGTCTGATGTGCAATTCCACTCTATTCACACAGTGTTCTTGCAATCAATGGGGGACTGCCATCTGATTGGATAACCCACTAATCGTGTAATTGATATGCAATAGGAAAACACATTTAATGGAACCATCTATATTGTTTTCTTTTTTTTTTTACTAATTAAAGGTAATCTGTCACCAGGAAACTGTTCTCCACATGTTCCACATGTTCTGTGCAAGGGCCAGGGAGGGGGAGGAGGTGATCTGTGATCATCGCCTATTTTGAACTGTGGATCCTGTGTTATCTATATACAGAGGTGTTATCTTTTATTGTGATCTGCCTGTGATGATAGAGAGATGATTGCTGAAAAGTGATTACTGTAGAACAGGCATTGTCATCCTATGCTCAGGAGTTAAAGATTTCAGGATTAGATAATGATATAAAAACATTGCCAAAAAGTCTTAGAGGGGTTTTGCAGGATTTTAATATTGATGACCTATCATCAGGAAAGGTCATCAATATCAGATCGGTGGGGGTCCGACACCCAACATCCCGCTGATCAGCCGGTTGAAGAGAATGCCACATTCAGTTTGAGCGCAGCCTTCCCTTCATTGTTTACCTGATCATTGTCGACATCACAGAGGTGAGCAGGTGTATTTACAAGTCGTCCCATTTACTTCTATTCCTATACACTTGAATAGGATGGAGCCGCACCATTGAAGTGAATAGGATGGTTTGTAATAGGTCAATAGTAAAATCCCCCAAAAAACCTTTAAATATGCTTAAATAAAAGCTTTATTTAACCTATAGCTAATTTTCTTTAAGAGCAATTTCATATCCTGCTACATTTCAGTGGAATACAACATGTCCCTTCCACTCCTGTCCTCCAAAGTGGTATGCACAGCAAATGCCTTTTTATGGGTTCCGTTTTTTCTGGCATAGGGATTAAAGGGGTTAGTCTACAGTTTTTAAACCAGCACTTGGATCTGAATACTTTTGTAATTGCATGTAATTAGAATTTTAACATAGCCAATGAGATATTCAATAAAATGTATCTCTATAGCACCACCTGCTGTTTGTTTTTTTCTCATTTATTTTGTCCTGGTCACTGAGAAGGCCGCACATGCTCAGTTTTATCTTTCAACCGCCTCCTGAGCTGTAATAGGTAGAGCATGAACACGCCCCCTTAGCTGCAGCAGAAAATACACTCTCCTTAAGCTGTCATCTTGATATAAATCTAGCAGAGCAATGATTGGGGAGATCTCTGGATCCATGTGAGGTACCAGGCTGGTTTTAGCTTTGTTAGAAGGTATTATCATGTACTATATGATGTCTTATTTTCATACTTTACATTAGTCATGGGATAACCCCTTTAAAGGGAACCTGTCATCAACTTTATGATAACCTCACTGAGGGCAGCATAAAATAATGACAGAAATGCTGATCTCAGCAGTGTGTCACTCATCAGCTAAAAGTAAGTGGTTGCCGAGAACCAGCATCATAATCATTGCAGCTCAGGCCTTGAAAATAGTCAAATCTACTTGAGAAGAGTCATGTTTATTCATAGTCTCCTGCTCTCTCCCATCTGGTGATGACTGGCAGTTCTCTCCTACAGAGAAAGGGAGAAAACTAGGTAGAAGCCTGTCAATCATCAGCAGGGGGGCAGGGAGAGCAGGAATTCATGAATAGCCGGGACTCTTCTCAGGTGGCCGGGACTCTTTTCCAGGCCCAGTCTGCAATGATTGTGATGTTGGTTCTCGGCAACCACTTACTTTCAGCTTATAAATGACATAGCGCTGAAATTAACTCACCTGTCTCTACTTTATGCTGCCGTTAGTATGGGCAGCATACAGTTGATGACAGGTTCCCTTAACTATTAATATAGCAGTCAAAATGCTGAGTGTGCTCTCGGATGCAGGAACATGCATCAATGTGGGTTCTCCTTTAAATGACAATACCATTTATCTTGATAGCTATACAATACTTATAGCGCTATCAACTAGGTGGTGGGGAGCAGTCTTTGACTTCACTATGGGGTCCTTTAAGTGTCCCTGTAAGAAAGTTAATAAATATTGGGAGACTTTATTACTTCTCCGGCAGCATGGACAGTAATGTTCAGGATTCATTCCAAACAGATGAATCTCTGAAAGAAAAGAAAAAACCCGAAAACACAAAACAAATTGTTCTGTGACAAATCTATTTTGACAATGCTGTTGAAGCAGCTGATAGAATAGGAGTGAGTGGGAGGAATAAATGATTGGGCAGGGGCCATCTGCTTGTTTTCTTTCAATAAGACTGGTCCCTCTTAACAATATGTGTCACTGTCTGATTTATTTTTCTAATGTCACATATCACACACCAAGGTAATGTCAGCGTCCTATGCTATTACACCTGACACTTGTATCCTGCCTGGGATGGGAAAGGACAGGCAAGGCATTACGGCCTGCTACCTACACTAATCAAGTGAAAAGTCAAGAATTACACGTTGGATCACTGGATATCTTGTCATATGAAATGTGGACACACATCATACCCAACACATCTCCTGTTAACGGATTACTAGCTAGTCTGTATTTTTACATTGTTGGCTGTAACAAAAAGCTTTTCCACACATATCATCTTGTATATAGTTCTGAAGAGTCTAGCCGTAACATGGAATAATATCTTAAGTTCCCACATAAGCTGATTAGAGTAAGTGTAAGGGGGTGGCGTGTTCTCTTTAAAGTGGTTGTGCAGGGGTTTTACATTGATGATCTCTAGTCAGGATAGGTCATCAATATCTGATCGTGGGGGTCCGACACGCAGCACTCTCGCCGATCAATTGTTTGAAGATAAGGCCATGCTCCATGCGAGCACTACATCCTCTTCATTACACTGCCCATCGTCTTTCACTTGAATGGAGCAAATACTTGTAATTATACTGCGCCACTGCTGCAATGGAAACTATGCATAGTTTAATGAAGGAAGCAGTTATCGCATGGACTGCTGTCTCCTCTTCAAACAACTGATTGGTGGGGGTACCGGGTGTCAGACACCCCTGACCAATTATTGATGACCTATCCTGAGGATAGGTCACCAATGTAAAATGCCTGCTCCTTATCTGTTGATGCAGGGATATAGACATTTCTTATGTAAATGAATCTCCAGACAGATTTACTATGTGACCATTTAAAAAGTCGCAAAAAAGTCACAAAAAAATGCGCAATTTCACTCCAGGGGGAACCATGCTTATCTTATGCGACTTTTTAATAGAACATGCAACTTTTTTGTAAAGACGTGCGACTTTTGTAAAGCTGCTTACTGAAGGATAAACTGCTACCGTCAATCCACATTTATCACAGTATTAAAGGACCATTAATAAATCTGACTAGCCAAAAGTGACTTTGGGCAGATGTAAAAGTGGAGGAAGATGTAAGTGTAATGATAAATCTGGCCCATAGTACCCGGAGAAAACCCACTCAAATCTGGGGAGAATGTACAAAATCCGTACAGATGTTGCCCTTGGTCAGATTTGAACCCAAGTTTCCCAGCGCTGCAAGGCACCAGTGCTCACCACTAGGCCATAACACAGTATAACTATCAAGATAGTAATACACTATTTAAACCATTGCATTTAGCAGTCGAAGACTCATGGGAACAGAAAATAAATATTTCATCACCATAGCTGTCTCCCAAACATTGTATTTAGTGGAATGTGACCCTATGGGTATGAGAGCAGACATGTTTGCGGTCATAAAGATGGTTTGTTGATAGTCACACTCCTGGCCATTTTGCATTGGGATAGGATGTGAGGAATATAATTCTGTCAGGATACATGGTTTAAATCCTTGTGGATTAATAGGAGGAAGAAGTATGAGACACCTGTGTCCAGAAGGAAGGAAGCTGAAACGATGAAAGAGGAAGCTTAGGTAGAAAGGTTAATGTTTTGTATCTCAACAGAACAGGATGACATCAAATAACTGCTAGGTGTGAGAAATGACCCCGCACCTCTGTTACGTGACATAGTTTATGTTCCTTTCTCTTACAACTAATAGTTTTGAACTATTGTACTAGTGTATCAACCAAAACAGTCAGACCTCAGGAGATGTAGCTTTTCTAATACAGTAGAAGGTATACATTCATGACTTATTTTATTTAGCATGTTACTATTAGTTTCTCTTGTCCATATTACCACCACAATTTACTTATTTAAACTTTTGACCAAATGTACATCACCATAGAACTTAATAATTTTCTTTCAGTACACTTGTAGGGGGCTCAAATATTGTGGGAGATTTATCAAAACTGGAAAAGCGGCTTAGTTGCCCACAGCAACCAATCAGGTTCCATCTTTAATTTTCCAGAGCTGTTGTGAAAAATAAAAGATGGACTCTGGTTGCTATGGGCAAGTAAGCCAAAGTAAGCCGGTTTTCCATTGTACTAGTTTTGATTACCCCCCATTATGTCTATAAATGGGGATGGAGTGACCCAGCAGAGGACCAGATTATTCTCTGACAGTCTGGGCTCCAAGGGCCAGTTGACCCGACTGATTTAGAAAAACACCCTTAAACAAATCAGAGCAGAATCCACGTGTTTTTTTTTTTTGCTACGCGAAAAAAGTTTACCGACACATACTTGTAAACTTTAAACTTTGATATGTCCAGCTGCTAGGGGACTTATCTCTATACAGCTCTGGACAGCTTTTATTGAACTGTACAAGAGTTAAATACAGATTAACTAACAATGAGGAGAACACCGTTGATATTCATATTAGTCATAAAAAACATATTCAGCTGGCTTTTGTTCATTGTATATTTTTATTTTATTTTTTTCTTAATATATAAGGGGGTTAGTATGAAAAATATAACTAACGTACATATTAAATGAACTATATGATAGAATATCAATCCCCTAATAACTACTGATATGACTTTTTATAGCAGTTCTCAAAGGGGTTGTGAAAGAGTGGGAAGGGTTTTGGCAACCCTCCTCCCCCCACTTGCCCAGACATGTAAAGGAAAGATTACTTACCGGCTTCCTGGCAATGGCTCCCTGCTCCTCCTCCAGGCCTGTGAGGCTCCTCTAGGCTCCCGTGATGTCAATATCCAATTTGACATCGCCACAGCCAATCACTTGCAGCAGTGGTCACCAGCTCCCCTTACGTCATGACAAATGGCCACATGACACATGAGGATCCAGTCTCTGCCACAGCCAGTGGGTGGCTGTGACAATGTCAAACTGGTTGTTGACATCGACAAAGCCCAGAGGAGCATTACAGGCTTGGAGGAGGAGGAGCAGGGAGCCAACATCGAGATGCAGGTAAGTAATCTTTCCATTACAGGTATGGCCAAGTGTGTGTGTGTGGGGGGGGTTTGGGTGTTGGTGGGGAGGTGGGATGTTGAAACGTTCCCCACTTTCCCATTCTTGCACAACTCCAGTGGGCGTATACTTTTGGCTGCAAAAATACAGTGACTAAAATAAAAAAATATATAAAAAAATTCAAGGATTTGTACAGGACTTAAATATTGATGACCAATCCTCAGGATATCAGATTGGCAGGGGTCTGACTCTAAGAACCTCTACCTATCAACTGTTTTATGTGGCTGTGGTACTTAGGTGAGTTCCGTGGCCTCTTCGTTATATACCAAGCACAGATGGTACATTGTCTACCAGCTGTTCTTGGTATTGCAGCTCAATGCCATTTACATGAATAGAACTGAGCTGCAGAAAGGTCATGTGACCGATGAATGTGATGTCACAGGTCAAGAGAAAGGCTGCAGCGCTCGACCAAGTGCCACAGCTTCTTCCAACAGCTGATTAGCAGGAGGAATGGGAATTGGACCTCTGTTGATCAGATGTTGATGCCGTATCCTGAGGATAGGTCATCAATATTTAATTCCTGCGCAACCTTTTTTTTAAAGAGAAAGGGTGGCATCATTAAAGGGGTTGTCTCACTTCAGCGAATGGCATTTATCATATAGATAAAGTTAATACAAGGCAATTACTAATGTATTGTGCATATTGCTTCCTTTGCTGGCTTGATTCATTTTTCAATCACATTATACACTGCTTGTTTCCAGAGGTTACGACCACCCTGAAATCCAGCAGCAGTAGCCGTGCTTGCACACTATAGGAAAAAATGCCAGCCTCTCTGGTGGCCAGGACCGTGGGAGTGCGCATGGGCAGGCATGCACAGCAGTTTCTGTCCAGGCCGCCTTGCGTCTGCTCTGCAGCATTGGCCATAACCATAACCCCTGGAAACGAGCAGTTTATAATGCTATGGGAAAAATTAATCAAGCCAGGAAAGGAGTCAATATGGACAATTATAATACATTAGTAAGTGTCTTGTATTAACTTTGTCCTCACTATAAATGCCATTTGCCGAAGTGAGACAACCCCTTTAAGGGTGCGACCACACGGTCAGATTACTGCATGCAGTTTTAGAAGCTAAAGCTAGTACTGAATTAAAGAAAAGGAGAAGTTGTATATGTCCTTTATGCTTTCTCTCTTTTTATGATCCACTCCTGATTTTGGCTTCCAAAAGTGAATACTGAAACTGGACCCTGTGTCTGTACCCTAAGGATGTAAAGTTATGTGTGATAGCACAGGTGTAATGTTGAAATTATTTTGCTAGGGGGAGTACTACATAAATCTACATAGTAAATATTACATTGTACTAGCTTCCTGTCTCTCCTGGTGTAATAAGTGTGACTTCAGCCTCTCTTGTTCATCCATACACTGAAATCAGAAACCTTATGCTAATATTGTAGTTATGCAAAATTCTTATTTGTGTTAATAATTCTTAGATTGTCACTTACCTGACATGATAGTACTATATTTAAAACTGTATATATTGTTTAGGCCATTGAGGAATCCTGGAGCCTCCTGTATAATGGCCAAAAGACCTTAGGTTTGGCACCATTATTCATGTTTTAAGAGCATTCAGAATGGTAGCTTTCAGTTTGAGCGTTTTTTCCTGGCATCTTAATGAATTCAACTCATGGATAAATACACTAGTCAGTAATCAAAAGGAAAAAAATATCCAGCTTACCACAAGCGTTCGGTGCATGGAGAGGACCGGACTTGTCCCTTATATAATCACAAAAGTAAAAGAGTATTCTCCAGCATCCGTCTGTGTTGGTCCTCTTTATTGTAGATCTGTGTAAAACCTGGTTATGACTAAGAACTTTCGAGTTTTAAACATGTTAACCTGTGGTGGAGGCTGGTGAAGATTGAAGTATGTACTTTTACACCGATCTACAATAAAGACGACCAACACTGACGGATGCTGGAGAATACTCTTTTACTTTTGTGATAAATACACTACTCTCCTATATAACTGCATACTACAGATTTGCATTGTCACTGATAAAACTTATCTTAGGAAGACACCTGTCAATCTTTATATCATAGAAGAAAAATAATTGACCACTTTATATGTTTCCTTCAAGCGAACAGCTCCAGGAAAGCGTAAATCAAAGTTAGTTGTATGTAAAGCAAAACTTGATGGACATTATTGAAATGGAGACTTCCAAAGTTCTCAGAAGCGTGAGGAGCACCTGCTGATTTTAGGCAGGCTACAGTTGAGACACAATTTAAATGGCCCTGGAGGATATCTAGAAGATGCACAGTCAATTATACGAAAGGTCCCTCTTGAGCTGCCTCACTGCAGGATAGAGACCCTGTTAACATGCAAAATAATGTAGAGATGCAGGTGGGGTTATGGTTGACTTAGCAAAGTGATGCTTCAGTGAGAATTATCTAATTAAAGCTCTTCCTCTTCAGACTATTTTCCTGTTCCACTACATATTCACAAAGCCAAATCTATATCGGACAGAATCAGAGGATTAGAAAATTGCTAAAGTAAAAACAGACCCCCTGTCCTATCTTCTGTTAGCTCAGATGGAGTCAAGTATCTCTTGGGTATTACAGGATCTGGGATTAGAGAAGGAAAAGCAGGGAGCAGAGGAACAGAAGAAAAAAAAGCAATTTTTTTTGTAGGATTAACAGTGGTGTGTCCCAAATAATCACATCCTTGTATTGCAAGGTTATTTGGTTAATTTTTCTTCCCCAGTAATCTCTCAGTTAATAAAGGTTTCCTGCAAATGATGCCGGCTCACAGCGAATATTAAATTTATCTGATAAAAAAGCAAGAAGGGTCTCACTTTCTATGCATGGAGATTTATATGCAGAACCAAGAAGAAAAGCATGTTTTTTGAACAAGAAAACCTTTCTAATATTGGATTTTTTTTTATTCAAGTCAATCCTCTTATCACTATGTACTTGCATTTCAAGTGTAATGGCATTGTGCTTAGGAGTTAGGTTTCAATATTGTGCTGCATAAACAAATGATGTTATTTAGTGAATTTCTACCTATTTCTAGGGTAGAGTCTTAGGCCTCTTTCACACGAGCGTGTCAGGATTAGGTCCAGATGCGTTGCGGATGCGTTCAGTGAAAACTGTGCGATTTTTCAGGCAAAGCCATTGAGTTTTGTCTGAAATTGCGTTCAGGTGTTCAGTTTTTTCCGTGCGGGTGCTATGCGTTTTGATGCGTTTTTCACGCGCGTGATAAAAAACTGAAGGTTTACAAACAACATCTCCTAGCAACCATCAGTGAAAAACGCATCGCACCCGCACTTGCTTGCGGATGCAATGCGTTTTTCACGCAGCCCCATTCACTTCTATGGGGCCAGGGCTGTGCGAAAAATGCAGAATATAGAGCATGCTGCGTTTTTCACGCAATGCAGAACTGATGCGTGAAAAAAAAATGCTCAGGTACACAGACCCATTGAAATGAATGAGTTAGGATTCAGAGCGGGTGCTATGCGTTCACGTCACGCATTGTACCCGCGTGGAAAAGTCGTTCGTGTGAAAGGGGCCTTAGACTTTGGCATACATGGTAAGCCTTACATCACATAAAAGCCAAGTGGTCACATTCTTCTAGCAGTGGTACACATAAAAAAACTATTTACCTTTGCTTGTATAAACATACTAAAGCAATAGCTTTAAAGGAAAAGACTTGTAAAGTAATTTCTTTGGCATTTTATTTTCAGTAGGCAATCACTAAAACTTTGTTTGAAACTGTGTATTCCTTATATTCTTGGCAGCTATATTAATAGGTTTGTGCCCATGCCCAAGAGCACTACTAGAAAACAGCACAAACAATTAGAACTAGTAATCGTTCAGCTCGCTATGTCCAGCAAAACAAAAAAACAGCAACCACACTATGGGGAAATATTCTGAGCTAAAGGTGCCAGAATACCATATTAATTTGTGCCAAAAACTGGCATACGTGCTTTGCACCACATTTATTATGTGTTTTACTTTTTTTTTTACCCCAGTGGACAAAGGACATGATTTAGCAGGGAAATTAGCATGACTTGGTGTAAAAGGGGCATGACTTAAAACACACCAACGTGTACCACAATTGCACTGAATTTTGGTGCAAAGTTAGCCAAGCAATAGTTGGTGTAAAGTTAGAGAAAAGTGTCTACGGATGTGTCAAATTTATCATTCAACATGAGTCACTTTGCAAATTTGGTGCATCTTTAGACTGTCAAGTCTGTGATTGCAGTGTTCAAATATTATACAGGATTCGGAATTCTGTCCCTGTGTCTTTTTTGTTTATTCTACATGCCTGGGTACAGATTCATCAAGGAGAATGGTAGTTTTGTAGGAGAAGTGTGCAATTTTGCAATAAAACTTGCGTACATGATTTGCACCGCATTTATTATATGTTTTAGACATTTTTTTGTGCCTTGCTCAACAAAGAGCATGGTTTATCAGGGAAAGCAGCATGGCTTATTAGTAGTGTCGAGCGAATCAAAACATCCAAAGTGAAATTTAGTCTGAAGTTTAGGAAACATTTAATTCGACACAAATCCGAATTTCCTCACACGTTAATGAATTAGTTTTTCCTAAAATGGTAGCTGCATGTGTTACAAAGTGAAAGTAAGAAGCCCAGAATATATGACCCATAATGCCGTGCAGCCAGCCAACCCTCCAGTAGCCATCCCCTATATATAAAACCCTGATCCAGTGCGATCTCCACCATTGTCCTGTAAGCTGAGCATAGGGAGAGACATTTCAAGCCCTCAGGCGCTAAGGACTGTGTTGCTGCAATAATCCAGCGCTATTTTTGATCCTTCCTTCTTGTTTGGCCATCTAGTCTTAACTCAATAATTTTAAAATCAAAATACCACTAGGTAGGGAGGGATGCCAGACCATATAGAGGGATGGGATTATGGCAATCCCTGTTGTGGATCCCTCAATTTTATTGCTTTGAGGAAGGTTTTTACCTCAATGCTGCGTACCATCTCTGGTACCATCACACAGGAGAACAGGGCTGCTGCATACACAATCCAGCTCCCCCGATCTCTGCCAGGGGGAGCCGGAGAACATCCGGATGACCACAGCATCTCAAGGGTTAAAAGTCACAACCGGCGGACATTAGTGGCGGTTTAAAACAGCAGACACCCTGTGGCCCTGATGCCTGCTGCAAGCGCCAGCAGGCACCAATTTTAAATGCCTGGCTGCCAGCGTAAATTTACTGTTGGTGGTCGGGAAAGGGTTAACTGCCATACCTTCACACTGAGATGGGGCCACTAACTGGGAAGAATATGATTAGGCAGAGTTGCCTGGGTACATCTGATTTATAATGATTCATGGAAAATTCATTTGTAACAAATCAAATTTCTTGGCGAACTTCTGCAAATTGGCCAAATCTCATTTTTAAAAACTTCGCTCATCTCTACTTGCCAGAAAAGGAGCATAACTTAAGAAGTACCAATGTGCACCCAAACCGTAAGTCAACCAATAGTACTATAGGAGAATAGTACATGCATAGGCTGTTCAAATGATACCAGAAAGTACTTGATCTGCTTTTTGGCTTGCCTTCTTGGATCTGCACCCAGTTCCTTGATCCTTATTAGTGGATGTACTAGTTTTGTCAGTGGTAACATGTATACCTTCTTCCTCTCTTCTGAACAAAACATGGTGCTCTTACCCCATTTAATTACTTCCTAGTACAATGATCACTTATTTTAGATAAAAAAAATTATTCATAGAATGTTTGGTATATGCATCTCCATGATGACTGTTCCTCAGATATTTGCAGTAATATTAGGCAATTCCTTAAAGAGGACCTTTCACTGGTCCACAGTATATTAGGCAAATGTATATACATGCAGAGCGGCACCCAGGGATGACCCTGCACTTACTTGTATCCCTGGTTGCCGCTCCGTTCGTCCGCTGTAGCCCCCGGTACCGGCGCCATCGTGCTTCTAATAATTTTTCCTGGGGTGGAGACATCTTCTTTTGCCCTGGGCGTCTCCTTCTCCCAAGGCTGGAGTGCTGGCCAATCGCAGCGCTCAGCTCATATTCGTACACCGCAAAGCACACCCTTCTTGAGCTGCATCGCTAGAACGGCATCCCCTAACATAGGCTGATATGCGACGTTTCTACCCGTTGGAATTACACCCTCCATATATTAGATCAACTATACCAGTGATGCCCAACGTACGGCCTGCAGGACACATCCGCCCCGCAAATCTGCATCATGCAGTGCAGTAACCGAAGGAGCAGCTTGCGCACAGTTGCAGAAGAGACGTGCCTGCGCCGCCATTCCTAAATATACTGTGAGGCAGTAGTATTATTATTTTTGCGATGACTGAAGACCCCATCTCCACACTCCCACCCATCAGGACCCCCTCTAGTCTCTCAGCCAGGCATCAGACCATGTCAAAGGAGAAGGTAAGGACGAGTCAGATGGGAGCGGAAGGTCAATGAAGGATGTGACTAGCAAGGTGTGGTAGTGATGGAAGTGATCGGACCTGAGCCTATTTCTTAATATGTGATTACTATGTCTGGTGCCTGTGTGAGAGGACTCATAATATTGCACCACAAGGCATTTCTAGAGAGAGTTTCCTGCATTCCACTCCGTAGTCTTGCTATGCCCAGAGTGTCACCTTCACAGTAGTAATGCCCAGAGATGTGCCACCTTCACAGTAATGCTCACATGCTCCCTTCACAGTGGTAATGCCCAGATGTGCCCCCTTCACAGTAGTAATGCCCAGATGTGCCCCTTTCACAGAAGTAATAACCAGATGTGCCCTTTTAACAGTGGTAATGCCCAGATGTGCCCCCTTCACAGTGGTATTGCCCAGATGTGTCCCCTTCACAGTGGTAATGCCCAGATATGCCCCCTTCAAAATGGTAATGTCCATATGTGCCCCCTTCACAGTGATAATGCCCAGATGTGCCCCATTCACAGTGGTATTGCCCACATGTGCCCCCTTCACAGTGGTAATGCCCACATGTGCCCCCTTCCCAATGGTAATACCCATATGTGCCCCCTTCACACTGGTATTGCCCAGATGTGTCCCCTTCACAGTAGTAATGCTCACATGTGCCCCCTTCACAGTGGTAATGCTCACATGGGCCCCCTTCATGGTAAAAATGCCCAGATGCGCCGCCCTTACAGTAAAAATGCCCAGATATTTGCCCCGTCACAGTGTTTGCATTTTTTTCTGGCAAAGCTACCTGGTTCTGGCCCGCAAAATTTATACCATGTCTAGAAATGGTTGGGCACCACTGCACTATACGAACAGAGAAAGGCCATAAACTATATTTTAATGATCCAAACGGAGAGGAGTACTCCCCTGTGTAACTTCGATGTCAGCCAGTGGCAGCTCATGCGTTACACCTGCCATTTGCTCAGGCCCTTTGAGGAGGCTACGTTATTTGTCAGTCGCCATGTGAATAGTTGGTAAAGCTCACCTATCACATGCTCTCAGGAGCTAAGTCTGAGAGCTGGTAGAACCCTTTCACTCATATATACTTACTCAGGCTAATTAAAAACACCTGCACTGTGTGGGAGAAGTGCTGATCCTGGACAGACCTTTTTATACATATGACAAAAACGGAGAAAGCGAAATAGGTAGAATCACACATCCACAAGCTCAGCTTCTGATTTTTAACTGCTTCTCAGCAAAATTAATATTGCCCTGGGTTGGCGGGACCCGGTGCCATGGTGGCATTGCCGGACAGCAGGGGTGCTGTTTGGCGGCTGGACCGCTGCGGCGGTCGCCGGGCGGTGCTGCGCCAAATTTAGAGTAGGACCCACTCTGAGAGGCAACCTTGGCACGGTGAGTGGGCTTATGCCTTTTGATCAAAATGTACACTAATGCCTCTTTCATAGTATAGGGGGCAGTACAGTAAATATTGCGCCGAGAGGCGATATTAATTTTGCTGAGAAGCAGTTACAAATCAGAAGCTGAGCTTGTGGATGTGCAATTCTAACTATTTCGCTTTCTCCGTTTTTTTCTTTTGAAGGTTTATGTCAGGACGATTTCCCAACATATACTTCCATTGTATACACTTGATGAATGACACTGTATAGCAGGGTTTCTTAACGCCAGTCCTCGGGACCCACCTGCAAGTCAGGATTTGAGAAAATCCCACAGAATGAATACCTGTAGTAAGTCCTGATGCATGGACGCTAATTATATCACCTGCTCAATACTAAGGAAATCCTAAAAAGGTAGGAGGACCGGAGTGGAGAAACCCTGCTGTATAGACATACAGTGACATCTGTCAACAATAAGCTTCCATTGTCAAAAAGTGCATTGCACAATATACCTTTTTTTTACTGGATGACTCTGTGTGGAATAACAGTCTTCTGCACTAAGGCCTCTTGCACACGAACATATATTTTTACGTTCCGTTTTTTGCGTTCCGTATACAGACCATATACGGCCCATATACATAACCATTCCTTTCAATGAATCTGCAAAAAAAAAACGGAAGGTACTCCGTTTGCCTTCCGTTTCTGTATTTCTGTTTTTCCGTTCCGTTCAAATATAGAACATGTCCTATTATTGTCCTCATAATGGACAAGGATAGTACTGTTCTATCAGGGACCAGCTGTTCCGGAATGCACACGGACGTCATCCGTATTTTTTGCGGATCCGTTTTTTGCGGACCGCAAAATACTGAAAAAAACATATGGTTGTGTGCAAGAGGCCTAAACCATACAGGAAAAAAAGGTATACTACCCATATGGGCTTGATGGAGGCCAAAATGACACTCATTCGTCTGAGATGGGTTCATGGGGTACTCGGCAAAAACAGTCTGAAAATAGTATCTGGTCCACTGGGCTGTTTGCAATTCAGCTAGAATTTTTTGACTAAAAGCATGGATTGGAGATGAAGTTGAATGCAGGAAAAAGTCAACCAGAAGAATAGACAGCAGGTCGTGCTACCAGAGAGGCAAATTTAATAAACATAAACATCCTGAATAATATTTTTACTGTATGTATATTGCAATAATAATTTACAATCATGTATTTAGTGCATTGTAATACAGTACTTTTGCTGGGATAACCCTTTTATTGGTATAGTTAAAATAATTCTTCATAGCAAAGAAGCACATAAAGTATAACAACACGGTGGTTCAGTGGTTAGCACTGTTGCTTTGCGGCGCTGGGGTCCTAGGTTTGAATCCAACCATGGACAACATCTGTATTTAGTTTGTATGTTCTTCCCGTCTTTGTGTGGGTTTCCTCTGGGTATTCCCACACTCCAAAGTGCATAAAATAAATAAATAATTATCACATAACATTAAGGGTCTATAGTATATGATGCATTTGGGGGTTTACAATATAGGATTAAGTTACAGTATCACAATAAATTCCTGTAGTCAGGTGACTGATGGCCAGGGACTGCTCCCCTCATGAATAAAGGAGACTCACAACTACTAGTTTAATGTGTTCTGTAATAATACTGTATTCTGCCATAGTACTTCCCTTGAAATGTCCTATTCATTTCACTGTAACTCTTTTTGTGGGATAAGTTCTTTAAAGTAAACCTCACCCTATAAATCTGTCAAGATATGTTTCCCAGTGTGTAAAAGCAATCTCTATGTAATATCTATGTAAAATGAAAATCATGTCCTAACCTGTTTATACACTTCATCTGTTTGCAGGCTGTGAGCTTTGTTCAATATAATATGGAGCACGTGGTGCATAGTAGGCAGCATAGTAGGCACCTGAAATCGCCATTTCCCTGCCATCAGCTAGAAACTACAGTTTCCGTTACTCTTAGCTACAGCGGCATTCAGTGGAGAGGACCTGTGAGCATAGCCAATGACTACAAGCAATGGCATAGACAGCAAATAAATAGGAGAAAGTCACAAAATTGATGGGTTTGTGTCACCAGTGTCCGAGAGACCAAGCCCAAGTGTACCCAATATGGATTAAAATGCTACCTTACTTCTTACAGTCATAGAAGTCAGGACACATTTGGGGCACAAAGGATTGAACATTTAAATGTAATGTTGCATACAGTTACTACCCATAAAGCAGGCCTTATGTGCTGCAGGGTTTTCTAATTCCTACTGTACATGCAGTAGACAAATTACTCCTGTATGTTGTTTTTAAAAGAATTGCAGCATGTGAATCCACTTTAACAGGGTTATCTCACATTTCCTTTATTTGGAAATTATACCCCACCCTGCCAGACCTGTGAGGGGAAATATACTTACCTACTCCCCACTACCCTTTTCCAGCTCTGTTGATCTTGGCCTGTCTTCAAAGTGCTTCTGATCCTGGCAGACATGTGAGGGGAAGTATACTTACCTACTCCCTGCTGCTCTGTTCCAGCCGTGTTGGTCATGATGACCTGTCTTCAAAGTGCTTCTGGTCCCTACATGTAAGCCTTATGCGCTGATGGGGTTACATGTGTCGCTGTAGACAATGACTCAATGATGGCATGTCCTCAAGTGGCATATGACCCAGCATTGATGTGGCACCTGGGAAAACGTCACCTTTGAGGCTAGTCATTGACTTCACTGGCATAGTTGGACCTCCTCCATACCAGAAGTTTACATGCGAAGGCTGGAAGTGCTTTGAAGACAGGTTCGGACCCATGGGGGCAGAACCGACTGGCGTGGAGCAGGTAGGTATACTTCCCTTCACAGGTCCAACATGATAGGGGTGGACTTTAAAAAATTAACTAAATATTGGACAGCTCCCACAATAATTCTGAAACACAGGATTTTGTTTTGACTGAAGATATACAATAAATTCAAACGTGATTGGTAGAATTCCTAAATTGTATATTTCCCTTAACATAGTAAGACATTTACTCTTTCCACCAGTTTGTACTGTTTGTGTATATTTTGTCTTTTAAAAAACTGCAATGCCTGGAAGTGTTGGGAGCAACCAACTTTGAGTAAAGTTAGCATTAGCCCTCACAATTCTATTTTTTGAAGCAGGTGTCAAGAGAATATTTTAACTGTAATTATCCTTAAATTATAATCTAGAATGTGCTCGATAAAACTTTTGTGCGATTATAGGCATCAAGGTTCCAGGTTTTCTTTCCAAATTTTGTTTGTTTGCTTCTCCAGTCTCACAAATGCATTAGGCTCTGGACATGGTCAGCAGAAAATTCAAGAACACTTTGCTGATTTGGGACCCAATGTGGTGGACAAAAAGCCATTGCAAAATGGAAATTAGCATTCTAATTAGAAATGACTACTGGTGCAATGAAAATTGTTTTTGTGCACTTCATGGATATTGTCTCTAGTAATGGCAAAGGGGAAATTGAGAATACACGATGAGTCACGTCATTAACTAATGTTTGATAGAACAGTGCTGTCTGAATTTGAAAAAATAAGGAGTTACCATTGCTTTGATATTTGTACATAAAACAGAACAATAGGCAGAATATTTCTGAGACTTCAAAAAGGGAAGGAACCTATTTCAAAATATTCATTTAAAAGCTTTAGCTAATCCTGTTTATCCACAGGTTGCTGGGTAACTGTGTCTGTCTGAATCTTAGTAACTTAGTAGGTTTTCATACAGTTTTAC
Organism: Bufotes viridis; assembly: GCA_033119425.1. Lineage (NCBI taxonomy): Eukaryota > Metazoa > Chordata > Amphibia > Anura > Bufonidae > Bufotes > Bufotes viridis. The sequence goes on along the minus strand of CM065594.1, from coordinate 181,142,813 downwards.
CATGTCTCTGTCCACTTCATAAAGCCCATTTATTCATCGGACATATTTGTATAGAAGAATTTTCACGCTTGACACTAGAAAAAAGGAGCAATGGCCTAGTGCTATGCCATTAATGTATTAACCCCCTGGCACAACATGATACGGATGTACAGTACATCATGTTGATGACATAGACAAAGAAGCAGTGCATGTGCAATCACTATGGAAGAATGAGTTGAATTACAGCTGGGGTCCCAGTGTAAAGATTGGGATCAGAAAAAAACTCTGATCCTGCCTGTTTAAGGCATCTTTCACACTTGCGTTGTTAGGATCCGGCGTGCACTTCCGCCGCCGGAAGTGCCCGCCGGATCCGTAACAACGCAAGTGAACTGAAAGCATTTGAAGACTGATCAGTCTTCAAAATGCTTTCAGTGTTACTATGGCAGCCAGGACGCTATTAAAGTCCTGGTTGCCATAGTAGTAGTGGGGAGCGGGGGAGCACTATACTTACAGTCCGTGCGGCTCCCGGGGTGCTCCAGAATAAGGTCAGAGCGCCCCATGTGCATGGATCACGTGATCCATGTGATCACGTGATCTATGCGCATGGGGCACCCTGACGTCACTCTGGAGCGCCACGGGAACCACACGGACTGTAAGTATACTGCTCCCCCGCTCCCCACTACACTTTACCATGGCAGCCGGGACTTTAGCGTCCTGGCTGCCATGGTAACCATTGGCCGGATAACTTAAGGCCGGATCTGGATTAATGCCTTTCAATGGGCATTAATTCCGGATCCGGCCTTGCGGCAAGTGTTCAGGATTTTTGGCCGGAGCAAAAAGCGCAGCATGCTGCGGTATTTTCTCCGGCCAAAAAACGTTCCGGACCTGAACTGAAGACATCCTGATGCATCCTGAACGGATTTCTCTCTATTTAGAATGCATGGGGATAAAACTGATCAGGATTTTTCCGGCATAGAGCCCCAACGACGAAACTCTATGCCGGAAAACAAAAACGCAAGTGTGAAAGAGTCCTAACTCCTTTGATGCTGCAGTCAATAGAGTCAGTGTCAGTGGTCAGTTTTTGTAATAGTTATTAGTTTGCTTGCAGTATTTGCCTGTCAATATCATTGTGCAACATTCGAAAGCATTATGTAAGTGATCAAGGGATTGCTGCATCAAATCCCATAGGGGGACAAAAAAAAGTATTGTGTTGAAAGAGTCTCCATAAATAAAATATCACATTACCCCTGCATGGTAAATAGTGAAAAAAAAACTCTGAAAATACAATGGCAGTTTTTTCCCTATAAAGGATGTTTTTATTATGCAAAGGTAATGAAATGTAAAAAAAAACTAAAAACTATGCTATATGTATTAACACTATATGACTGGCAGTGTGAGGAGGGTTTTGTAGTTGACACTGTAAGGCCTCATGCACATGACCATATTTTTTGTCTGGGTCGCATTTTTTGCAAATACCACACAGACCCACAAATAAAATAAAAAAAAGAAAAAGACAGCACAACAATCTTAAGGGGGTAGGGCAAGATGGGTGTATTTTCCAGGGGCTCCAACAAAACATGTAGGAGTTCAAAAAGTTTTAAAAAAGGACCTGTCACCTCTCTTGACATGTCTGTTTTAGTAAGTACTTGCATCCCCTTTAATATAACAGTTCTGAAGAATCTATTCTTATAACTCTAGGTTGTGTCGTTCCTCTATTATTCCAACATTATATTGACGTGACATCACTGGCCTAGATACAGTCCATGGCCTGTTCAAACAGCTAATCAGAGGGTTCCCCCCCCCCCCCCCAAGCATAAGCCATCAATATCAAAATCTCAAAAAACCATGACATTATAGTTTATAAGCGCTATATGGTCCAAAACTAATAAAAAATAAATAAATAAATAAAAAAATTTATGTGAAAGGGGATTCATAAATTGTGGTATACAAAAACACACCTAGGTATTTATCAAATCAGATATGTCAGTGTCGTGGCTTAAAAAAGTCACAAGTCATGGCAACTACGCCGTTTCAAGCGACATTTGGTGTTCCTTGACACTTTTTAAAGTGATCTATGTTTAAAATCTAAAAGTAAGATTAGACCTGGATTATGGCTCATTTATTATGTGCGACTTTTGCAAAAGTTGCAAAAGTCGCCAGGCAACCCCCTGGTATACTTTTGCACATGTAGGTGTAAACCACATTACACTCCCACCACATCTAATATATAAATGTGTGTATGTCTGCATGTCCGCTAAAGGAATCTGCAACGTCGCATTTAAAATCACACAGGTACATCAGGTGTCCGTGAAGGTTTTAAGCCGGGTCTCTGCTCTCTAGCACGTACCGTTCCTGAGATATTCCCAAAAAATACATTAGCCAATAGAAGCCTGGTCCCATGACCCTCATCAGCTTATAGAAGCTCGCAGGCCCTTAGTCTCCACATGCACACAGTTTTACACCAAATTTCTATAACAACCCAGCCATTTTTCTTCACTGCTTTAGGTCAGAGCCAGGGTGCTGTCGATGACACTGTTAAGGGAGCGGAGTGCTGTGGAGGTCACAGTTCAGGTGCAGGTAGGGTGGCCATTCAGGCCACCCTCAAAAGACGGACTTAAAAACCCCGCCCCCAGGTACCACTAAGCCATGCCCTCTCCCACCCAGCAGCCTACAGGGATTGAAAAAATGAAGGCAAAAATCAACTTCAGTCAGCGGCAGGGGTGGGAGGGAGGATTTCTGCTGTCTGAAAGTGAGCTGTTCAAAAGGACATCCCTGTGTCCGTCCAGGCCCTGCACCAGACAGAGGACATGAAGTCTAAAAGCCGGACTGTCCGATCTAAAACCGGACCTCTGGCCACCCTAGGGGCAGGCTGCTGTGGAGTTCAAAGTTAAGGGTGACGGTCCACTATGGAGGTCAATGTTAAGGGGCAGATTGCTGTATGAGGCCACTGTTAAGGGTACAGGGTGTTGTGGAAATCACTGTTAAAGAGATGGGTACTGTGGAGGTCACTAATAAAGGGGCGGCTGCTGTGGAGGTCACTGTTAAGGGGGCGGAATGCTGTGGAGGTCACTGATAAAGGGGTGTGCTGCTGTGGAGGTCACTGTTAAGGGGGTGGTATGCTGTGGAGGTCACTGTTAAAGGGGCGGGTGCTGTGGAGGTCTCTGTTAAGGGGGCAGGGAATGGTGGAGGTCACAATTCAAGGGACGGTCAGCTACGTGGAACTGTGGAGGTCACTAATAAAGAGACGGCCGCTGTGGAGATCACTGTTAAAGGGGAGGGCGCTGTGGATGTTACTGGTAAAGGGGCAGACCGGTGTGGAAGTCACTGGAAAAGGGGCAGGTTACTGTAGATGTTATTGTTATAGTGGATACTATCAATGTCTTTTAACGATGCAAACATTAAATAAAATAGATGAAATATACCCGTGCGAAGCTGGGTCCTTCTGCTAGTATATTATAGAGGTGCACCATTTCATAAATTTGGCAACAGTCACACAAAGCAAAGACAGACTTAAAACTGACATAAAAACAATTGAAAATGATAAATGTTCCCCATAGAATACAAAACCCCCAAAACATTTCTGCGCTGTGTTTGTGGCTTCATGGATTTTTAGTTACAACATTCTGGAAGTAGTCTTAGTTTACTTTATTTTGGCGCCTCCAAGTTTGGTGACAAAAAAAAACAAACATGAAGGACAAGAAATCCCTGTAAGAATTATTGTTGTCTGGAACTGTGGTTTTTGTAGAAAAATAATTTAATACTGTATTCCATATTTCTATCAGCCTTTTCTTCTTCTTTTTTCATAATTTGTTGATTCTTGTCATTCATTCCTTAAACTAAAGATGTCTTTGTATCCCATAAAGCCCGGACCATGAAAGGATAAACCACCTCCTCCATGCGGTTTCACACTTAACAGTAAAATAGCTGGAGTCTCTCTGGGTTGTTGCCATGAGGTCTAGTGAGATGTTTGCAAAAATAACACGATTTTGTTTCCCATGGTGTCTCCCAGTGTTAAATTATGTTTCAGCGTACATAAAAGCAAGTGCAGAAGAAATGTGTCATTATTAAACGTTAGGTATATCCTAATTACATTTAAGAAGCGTGCATATTACCAGATATTGATTAAAACTCTCGTTGGCCATACAACAAAACAAAAAACGTTTTATAGAGTGTTTATGACCATGTGCGCTATCTACCTAGCACATAATGACTTGCAGCCAACATGATTTCCTTATTTTATGGGAGGTACATAACAAAATACGTGATGTGGTTATTAAGTGAGCTGGATTAAATTACATTCTTAAACTGCTCTACGGGGCTCAGACAAAATAAAAACTATCCCTGACTCCATTCAGGATATCTATAATTATGTTAGGTGAAACTAATGACATTTATGTATTTAGTATATACTCTACCTTTCTTTCATTTAAACTTGCATCTATTGCCATATACTATAGAATCTCTATTTTCTGTGAGGCCCAGGCTCACCCACTAAAATAAGGGGAAACTAAAAGAAAATGGGGGAGATTTATCAAACTGGTGTAAACCAAAACTGGCCTAGTTGCCCATAACAACTAATCACATTCCACTTTTCTTTTTTCAGAGCGCCTCTGGAAATTGAAAAATGGATTCTGATCTGTTGCAACTAAGCCAGTTCTACTTTACACCAGTTTGATAAATCTCCCCCAATGAATATGCACTGCATGTGAGTAGCCTTTCATGTAAGCTCACTCAGTATAAAGGACAATCCACACAAATGTTTTCACATATTACTCATGTATATCACAGCCCGACAACAGGTTTAACTGACCTGAACTCATAGCATCATAGGCAGGGGTGGCCTTGACCACCATGCAAACCAATGATCAGGGCCTCCCTTCTGGCCACAAGTGGTTGAAGAAAAAAACAAAAAACTGACAGCTAGGGACGGAGATGATACCTGTACAGTTGGTTCAGCTGCACAGGAGCCCAGTGGGGGAGGTTCTCTTCCTAGTTGTAGAGCAGTAACAGAAGTACTCTGGCTGGACTATTAAACTGAGATTGGGGCTTAACAGTGCAAGAGGGATGGAGGTTAGCATTGTGACGGGGCCCACATAACTTTGCTTGGTTCCCCAGGAATACCAAATCCACCTATGCACATGTCATACCTGTGAACAAGGAGCTTGTATGGTGGCACATAGATTTCTTTTGGCTCTGTATTATGCAAAAATAATCACTCTTTGGTGCTGATGTTAGTGATGAGCAAAGCGAGCTCTGAATCATAGATCTGAAGTAGCTTCATTCAAAACTTTGGATTAATGCTGTACGGAGATCCGTCTCCGTACAGTATTATAATGTATGGTCTCCGATAAGGCTAAGTTAGTTATTTGCGAAGTCGCGCGAGACTTTGTTGAATAACTTCAGTATTAGATTTTTACCGCTTTAAAACTTGGATCCGAACTTTTGTCCGGTTCCGACTGGTACCTCGGATAAATGTCAGCTGGCTTACATTTAGACTGGCACTGGATGCACTGAAGTTATGTATAGGCCTGCGCCTCTTCATAACTTAGGCAGATCCATAGCCAGATATAGGGGTTATAAAGACCGGCGTCTAAAACCCCCGACTTAATAAAGGACCCCCTTCATGTCTTATGTCTTTCTGTGGTTGCAAATTCTAGTTTTAGTAGCACAGGTGATTGTTAAAAAACTATCAAGAGGAAAATTGAGGGGCATCTAAGTTTTACTATTTGGACAGAAATGTGCTTAAATATTTTGATACAGAAATTCCTGTTTCCAATTCAATATGAAGATGGTTGTATTTTACTTTTACAATATCAATTCCACACATATTTCATCTATATGCAAATCCTGATTTTAAATATGTATGTTATAAAAGACACAAAATGAAACATATTTCTTAATATCTGAAGACAATAAAACACCAATAGAAAATACACAAATTAAAGCTGTTACTTTTGCCCAACTTCACAGAAGCAAATAATGTAATGAATACAAGGTTGGTAGTTACTTCACACTGCTATTAAAATTTACTGTATGTTGTGGGTAACAAATACGTTTTGAGGAGCTTGTACCTTAGATATTTCTTTCATACTACCATTTTTTAAATTGTCTGCTAAGCAAAAAATTAATTTACTGTAGGTGATAACATTAGGGTATGTAAGAACATGCCATGGTGAGACTTCTGGTGGTAGGCTGGAAATATTTTCAAATTGGAAAGATTTAGGATGTGCTCTCACACCATATTTTTTTTTAATTTTCACAACTTGCTAAAAGTGTCATGGTTACACAAGGCCACAGCATGAATGTTGTGACCTTATGCAGTTTTTTTTTTCTTTTGGTCATGCAAAAGTTGGGTACAACGCTATAACAAAAGTGCAACAAAAATAGAAAGCTAGCCCTGGAGGTTCGGCAAAATGCAAATTCTGCAAGTCCGCAGATAAATATTTCATACTTTAAATGGGTTGCCTAGGACTTTAACATTGAGAACCTATTCTTAGGATGCGTCATCCATACCAGAATTGTGGCAGCCCTTCTCCTGACATCCTATGATCCTCTTAATTGTTTATCAGGCTGTACATTTGTAGTGGCTGTATGTGGTACTGCCGCTTACTACAGTTTAATCTTATTCAAGTTGGCACTGGCACTGTGTCTGGTAGTGGAGACCAAAGCAAAAAAGCTGATAGGTAGGAGATAGGCCATCAATATTCAATTTAATTAAGCGCATGTTCTTTTAATACTTAGACCTTTTGGTCTTTTACCATCTGTGGTCCCACCCAAACAACCCTTTAGATAACATACATACATATTTTTTTCATATTTTAAGTGATCATATTAAAATTGGTTTCATATTGATGGGTTCCTAATTCTTATATATGTGGATCCAGGTTTTTAAACTATTTCTTTTGTTGTATAAAAATATAGGTTCAAATGTTTGAAATATCCTGAAGATATAATTCTTGTGAGTTAACCACCATTGGCCAAACAATTTACTGAGTAAATAAGAAAATAAATCATTATTTCCTTGCTGAAGGGAATTTTGGAGCTCTTTATTGTAGGTACAGCACACTGTAATATATTGATGTGTTGATTGTGGCCACTACTCAACTTTCATGACAGCTTTGTCCTGATTAGTGACCATTGACACCAGTTCAACAATCTTCAGCAATGTCCTGGGTTGATGTAGGAAGGAAACTGCAGACAGCATTTTACAGTAACACATTGTTCCTCTTTTAGTAACTGATGAAGTATTTGGCTCCCTGTCCTTTCTAAAGATAATTCTAGATGAAGCTTTACCTTCTATGTTGAAAAAATATCTGTCTGTGATACATTTTTTAACCACCTCCTCCACATTCTGTGTGTGCTTGATAGTTGTGGGGTCCTCATACACAAGTCACAATTACACCCACATATACTGTCCCCATTACAGCATCACAGCCATTGTGAAGTTAGGGGAAGGAGAGGTATTAGTCCAGGAAAGGTGTCCGATGGCAGCCGGCTTGCCTGTAAAACATTGCCCGACCCCTGATTTGGTGCTGTACTTGCTTGCATAGATGTTTCAAAGTTCTTAATGTCTTAACAATATTGATTAAAATATTTTTGTCAATAGAATTTTATTAAGTGTTTTATAGGGATCAAAACAACAGAAAAATTACAGTAAGGTACACCTAAAGCATGCTTAACCAGTAGCAACACAGCAAACACATGTGGGTAAAGAAGGTATTAAAGCATGCAAAGACAAAGGGGGCACTTATCACATTGTGCACTCCAGAATACTGTCTTAAAAAGGTCGCAAAACAGGGCTTTACAAACTTTTTGATCTCACTTGCACAAAAAACTTTGCAACTTTTGACATTTTTACACTTGTCACTGTAAGTTTTGAAAAGTGGGAAAGTTCAAATTGTTAGCTATGTTGATGAATTTCAATTCACATTTATCACTGAGACTTTTTAAAGAAGTCACAAAAAAATAAATAAAACATTCCCTAACTCACTCTAGTAAGGAGTGGTGTAAAAATAGGAGTAGCATTTCTAGATAAAAATGTCAGGCATAAAGATGAGTAAAATGCAGCATTCAATGTTTGATAAATTTGGCACGAAGTACAAAGATGCAAACTCACAAAAATCTCAACTTTTAAAAATGATGGCTGACCTTGTGATATATGAATGGGCTGGGTCCTCCAGAGTAGAAACTGCAGTTTGTGAGAAGCTCTACATTATGACTGTTGGGTGAACAAAGATTTGTTCTTCTCGGCTCCCCCATACACATGCATATGTTATAGCATATTTTGGACACTTTCAGACATGAAGGATCAGCGTGTCCAAATCCTGATCCTTCTTTCCTCTGAAATCTTCCATGGGTGGAGAGTCAGAACACCCTCACACACAAGGCAGCTGGCTGACCCTGCTGAAATAAGTGGACTTCTCCAACTTTCTTCTAATGTGTATGGCCACCTTAACAAAATACTCACTGGGGTTTGATGTGAAACATAAATTATGTACCTTGAGATTGAAAATAACTGTAATAAAAGTAATAAACTGATATTAGTGAATGGAAATAGTAGTTATCCATCCTATAGATGATTGGCATATATTAGACAGACGTTTTAACCAGGTTGATTAGTTTAAGTTTGTAGACTCTAATAAAATAGGACTTTCTGAACTCTTGGAATTCATCAACAGATCACTCCTTGTACTAATTATTGTTTTGTGATTCAGACCCACAGTGATTCAATCCCAATGGGGGATGTAATCAGCAAATAATTTATCCTACGGGACTGTACAGGCAAAAAATATATCCTCTTATACACCTGTAAAAACTTGTAGTGATTGAACTGTTCATTAGTTATGAATCAGACGTGGTTTTCACACTAATCAGTCTATAAAATTTCATTTCTTACTTTTTCTACAAAGTCATTTTGGTATTTACGGGTTAAAAGGCTCAAAGTACAAAGCATTTCCATTCACTTTGATGAATGTAACAATCATGATGTCATAATCAGTGACAGTCTGAATTACCAGCTGTCATCTTTAAATGCTGCAACTTTCTCTAAAAGTGGTCAGTACTTTCATGTAAGGAAGGCTCTTTTGTATTAAAATCAGTGGATGAAAAACAGGGGCCTTCTTCTAGCTTTGATGGGTCAAAATCAATATTAAGTGGATGTTAGAAAGATACAGTCATTAGAGCCTGCTGTGTTTAGAGTGTATTTGTGTAACTACTACATAAGTTCCCAAATGTTTTTTTGTGAAGGTTGCTCCTAGAAAGCAAAGCAGTTATTATTTTCAGTGTCTGAAGTATTTCTGGGGATGTTTTTTGTTCTATCTTAGCATCAATATCTACAATACAGACTGGATGCTCAGTTCAAAGAAGAGAATGTACCATATTTCTTGTCATGCAGAATGCATATTTTAGATGTAAGTAAAGGACATGCGATTGTAGTCTGCACAGTGCTCAAAATGCGTGATCCCTTTTTTTTTGTTTAATTTTTCTGTTCTTCTAATGGATAAGAAGAAGGGAAAAGTAAATGGTGATGTCAAAACAGAAAAACAGGGGCAATATGGACCACATAACAGCGTGGACATGCAGGCCAACAGCAGTGGCAGTGACAGGGACAATAGTGGCCTCATAACAGAGTGGGGATGTGGGCCAACATCAGTGGTATTAACATTGAAAATAGAGGCCCCATAAAAGAGTGGGGATGGGGCCAACAGCTGTGGCAGTGACAAGGACAATAGAGGCCCCATAACAGAGTGGGGATGCAGGCCAGCAGCAGTGGCAGTAACAGGGATAATAATTGCACTCTGGCAGAGTGGGGAGGGGGCATCAGCAGTGGCAGTAACAGGGACAGTAGTGGCCGCATAACAGAATGGGGATGTGGGCTAACAGCAGTGACCGTAAAATGGAAAATAGTGACCACATAATAGAGTGGGGATGTGGGTCAACAGCAGAAGCAATAACAATAGTGACCCCATAACACACTGAGGTTGAGGGTCAACAGTAGTGGCAATAAAAGGAACAATAGTGGCCCCATAACACAGTGGGAATGCAGGCCAACAGCAATGGCAGTAAATGGGACAGTAGTGCTCCCATAAAAGAGTAGGGCTGTGGGCCAACAGCAGTGGCAGTAACAGGGACAATAGTGGCCCCATTACAGATTGGGGATGGGGGCCAACAGCAGTGGCAGTAACAGGGACAATAGTGTCCCCATAACAGAGTGGGAATGCCGGCCATCAGCAGTGGCAGTAACAGGGACAATAGTGGCCCCATAAGAGAGTGGTGATTGGGGGCCAACAGCAGTGGCAGTAACGGGAACAATAGTAATCCCATGACAGTGGGGATTGGGGCAGCAGCAATAGCATACAGCATAAGATAGTGGCAGATCACGGTAGTATCAGAACCCAAAAACAGCAGTGTGATAGCAAGGCCCAGAGGCATGCATATCCCTAAAACTGAATATCTATAAAACTGCTTATCAGAGAATACAGAATGAAGCTGCTGCACGTGCAGCTGGTGCTGCTCCTCCCCTCCCCAACCAGTCACAGCAGTGGAGCATAAGCACAGAAGGTCCCCCCAGTCAGACCTCCTGAGGACATGTGGTGGCGCTAGTAGGCAGCAACGAACTTACCACACAGCATGCCTCTTGGGTCTAAAAAATACCCCCATTTTTTACCTGTATCAGGGTCTAATGATGTAGATAGCCAGTAGTCATCCCTCTGCTGAATCCTGACAATGGGGCTGTCACTAAAAAATCATGACAGCATGCATGTGGCCATTTTCACAAGGGACTTGGAGGGTCTCCCTGCTTCCATTTCCACTGTATACTGCCATGGTCTGTCGGGGTTATCTGTGTCATCGTCACCCTCCATCTCCTCCTGCTCCTTTCCTGTCGCTTGGCAGATAAACCACAATGTAAAAAAATTCCTGGGCCTTATGTCCTCATCATCCTCCTCTGCCAGTTCATCCTCCTCAGGGTCAGGTGGCAGTGAAATGTAGGTGCCATGTCTTTTGTCTACTTGCCAATCAGATTTCTCAACATCCACTCCTGGACTTCAAGGAGTGGAATGACATCATTCATCCCATAGTTCTGCCGACTGACAGATGACACAGCCTCCTCATAGGTCCTGAGCAAATGGCATGACTGCCAGTGGCTAACTGGGAAGTTACACTGGGGAGTAAACTTGTCCATCTGCAGCATTAAGAAATCGTTGATCGCCTTCCTCATAGAGGCAGTCTGACATATGGAGTGTGGAGTTCCAATTGGTGGAAACAATACATATATTGTATGTTGACGAAGAGCATTTGCCTTTTCAGCTCAAGGAGGGCATGTTTTGCATAGTAAGAGGGGATGAAGTGTGTGCACAGTTTCCTGGACATTTTTAACAGCTCTTGCATTTCAGTGGAATACTTGAGGACCGGGTGACAGCGAGATTGAAGATGTGTGCCATGCAGGGCACATGAGTCAGTCCTCCCTGATGCCGTGCAGATAAAATGTTCTTCCTGTTATCTGTAAACATGGTTTCTATCTCCAGATGGCGAAGAGACAGCCAGTGTTAGTTTTCTTTATTGATGACCCTGGTGTGGCTCTGCCCACCATGGTTGACCAGGTGCAGAACTGCGTGACAATGCCTAGCTTTGCATAGGTGGTATGCTGGAGGACCACTATAAACTGTGCTTAGAGGGGAGGGTGAGGACAAGGTGGAGGATGAGGAGGCAGAGGAGGACATTTGCGCAGAAATCCCAGCATTGCAATGTGGATGCAGCATTGCCATCTCCTGGCCAATTTGCTGGTGTGTCTGGTGCGGAACCACATTTACCCAGTGGGCTATGAATTATATATATTGTCCTTGACCATAGTTATAATTCCATATGTTAGTGCGAGTATGGGATTTTCCATCCACCACTGCATGATGTCAGCCTGTTGCTGCTTTCCTAAACCCGTTCACTACTAGTGTGTTCCTCAAAGGTAGTCTCCCAAGTAGCAGTTGGTGTACCCATTCCGTGTTTGGCTGCAGATCTCCCACTGATCCACCCTGCTGTCTCAAGGGTATGCTTTCATCTTCCAGTCTGATGGGCACACTTCCACCCTGCTCTCTCACGGGCACGCTGCCACGTCGCCCCCTGATAATAATGATGCCCCCTCTTCATTCGGCTCCTACATGCGATCAGCTACATCATCTACATCTGTTAGGTCATCACTTATGTCACCTTAACCAGTCTCTTGTGCAAGTCTCTGACCTCTCACAACATGTGCTCCAACCCAACTGTCATCATTGGTAGTTGCACACCTAGAGGAGTCTGCAGCGGACCTCTCCTCCAAGTCTATGCTGGCCTGTAACTGCTGACTGTCCTCACAAAGCTCATCCTCGCTAAAAAGCGGAGCAGTGTTGGTGGCATAAATTACTTGGCTAGCAGAAGGAGCAGCAAAAGCAAGAGGCAGGTTCAGAACAGGTGAGGGCACAGAGGCAGTTCCTTGACCAAGACAACGAAGTGTGGTGTAAGAGCAACCTATCGATCTCTGGCTGTGTGTATCTGTTGTAACTTAAGATCATGCTGAAGAGCGAGTCAACCATTCTAGTACGCCCTGATGACAGTGGCAGCTCTGGCCTGTTGCTGTGGCTGATACTACCACCACCCCTTTTACTACTGCTACTTGTGCTGGCTACAGCAACATTTTTGCCACTGCACATTCCTTTGGAGGGACCAGGCAACTGTCTGTTGCCAACTGTGTGCAGTAACTGTATCAGTAATGTAACAGATTAACTAAGAATGTGGCAGCAGTTGAACAAGATGCATGCAGCGATATATTAGATCACCCTTTAATGCTGAGGCACAGTAATTCTATGTATAAACTAACAGATTAACAGGGATTGTGGCAGCAGTTGAACAAGATGCACGCGGTGATATAGTAGACCGCCCTTTAATACTGAGTCAGAGTAAGTCCATGTATATAATAACAGATTAACTATGAATGTGACAGCAGTTAAACAAGATGCACACGGTGATTACACTGAACTGGCACTGTGCCTGCTGTCTCCCTGTGCTCTCCCAACAGTTTTGAAAAACTCTCCCTACTTGCTCTCTGCATTGTCCCTGCACTCTCCCTGTATAATAATCTTCTATTAATAGTTTTCTGCAACACTGTCTCTACTGAGTAAGCACTTGCCACGTCTCTCCCTATGTGCAGCTCACAGTGAAATTAAGGAGACCGCGCAGGAGGAGGCTTTTATAGGGCTATGACATAACAGGGGATGGCTCTCTGCGGATTGGCAGGCTGCATGGCATTATGGGTGATCTTGCATTCCATGGCTTCTTACTTTCACTTTGCAACACATGCAGCCGCCATTTTAGAAAAAAAAAAAAGATTTGTTACCACGAAGTGAGAGGAAATTCAGATTTATGGTGAATCGAAATTTTCCTAAACTTCGAATCGAATCTCACTTCAGATGCTTTGATTCCCTCAACACTAGCCCCAGACATACATCAGAATAATGAAGTCCTCCCATTCCGGCTAAATCCTGCTCCCTGCCGGCAATTGTTCTCACTACCTGTAGGCCAGTGCACACCTCACTCTTCTTAGGCACTTTAGGCACCTTCCCCGGTGGTAAAGTGCTTGAGCAATATGTTCCAGTATGCTAGTTTCCTTCAAATGTGTTTGGTTGGTTAGTTTTCTTGTTACGTGTACTGACTTCTGCCTGATTTATGAATTTGACCCTTCGCTGCCTAACCTGACCTCTGCCTGATCTGCGTTCTGACCCTGATCTGACCTCAGACTGTTTATCGCATTGCATGTAGCCTGTCTGCTCTGACCTCGACCTGTTCCCGACTATAGTTTTGTCTGATCGCTTGCTGCTCTGCACCAGTGTCTCTTTACCCCAGTGTGTCTATTTCATTTGAACAGAAACTAATCCAAGAAGTAGTGGCTTGGTTGTTCCCCTGTAGCAGAGTCTAGATTCCTGCACAGAGATTAAAAGTTAAATACCAGGGGAGCCACTTAGATGACATCCTTAGGGAGTAACCCCAAGTCAAATATGTTCAAGTGACGCAGTGGATTTACATCCACTTGATTATATAGTACAATGCTTCTAGGGAAAAATACTTTTATTCTATGACATGCAAAGGAACATTTTACAGTTTTGATTTCATAGATTCCATATGCATCCCGGAGAGGCACACAGAGATATAGTACAGGTAACTTTTGATGCTGACTTTTGACCTCACAGAATAAGGATTTCATTGTACCACTGATATTAGTTAAAGGAAGTCTGTCACCTCCATATGGCCATATACAGTGCTTACATTGTCCTAGAGCTCACCTATACATGAATACAATAATATCTTTGTCTTTTTCTTTGCACTTGCAGAAACTGGAAAAACAAAGTTTAATTCATATGCAAATGAGCACTCACATTGCCTTCTTTGATTGTTTCCCCACCCCAGCCTCTGCCTATACTCCTATCATTCAGTCCGGCTGATATCCAATGCCTGCACACTTCCTCTCTGGGCCGGGGCATGCGCACTGCGATGCCCATTGTGTGCACGACATTGCTTTAACTACTGCGCATGCGCCGGCGAATGGAGCGCAACCAGCGGCAATGGAGAGTTCGCTAGTGCATGCGCAGTAGTTAAAGTGATGCCGTGCCCACAATGCCCGGCGAGGCAGTGTGCAGCCATGGGATCTCGGCCTGACTGAAAGGATGACACAAGGAAATAGGAGGGCGAGCATAGGCAGAGGCTGGGACATTTGTGAGTGCTAATTTGCATATGAATTAAACTTCGTTTTTTCCAGTTTCTGCAAGTCTACATTACATTCATGTATAGGTGTGCTATAGGACAATGTAAGCACTGTATATGGCCATATGGAGGTGACAGACTCCCTTTAAGGGCTTCATGGTAGCATTTGGTCTTGTAACTTGGACCTGATTTCAGTGATTCCTTATAAATGGTATGTGACCTTTACAAAGCATTGAAGTGAGCTGCAGCATTCTTTGGGTACCAAAGAGTAACTGATGTCCTTATTTTAACCCCTTCACGACTGCCATACTGCTATATAAGTGCTATCTGCACATACCCCGTGCAGCTAGCACGTATATAAATGTAATAGCAGCTCTTTAATCCAAGCGCTGAAGTGAGCTGCAGCATTCTTTGGGTACCAAAGAGTAACTGATGTCCTTATTTTAACCCCTTCACGACTGCCATACTGCTATATAAGTGCTATCTGCACATACCCCATGCAGCTAGCACGTATATAAATGTAATAGCAGCTCTTTAATCCAAGCGCTGCAAAGCACTTGGATTAAAGCTTCTGCCCCTGCACTGCCACTGTCAGGGACAGTGTACAGTCTAGTGATGCCGGCAAGGAACCAATTAGAGAGGTCCCTTTCCGACGATCGCCCCTTGCAGATCCGAGCCTGAAATTAGGCATTAGCTGATCTGTGCCCCCTGATGTCTCCTCTTCCCTGATCTGTGCCCCCATCTGTGCCTTATCTGTGTGTCCTAGTATCTCCTGCCTCCTCCGTCTGTGCCCTGTGCGCAAGCTACCTTTTACCGACTGTACTCTACATACGCTGGCCCCTGTCTCCCACTGTGCCTCCTGTCCCTAACTGTGCCGGTCTGTGTCCACTGCCTTCATATGAGCTCCCTGCATCCCCTGTTGCGGTCCTCCTGAATGTGATAGGGGTGGCTCAGTGGCATCCATGGGGTTAATAGAGGGAGGAGGCTCCCTCTCTCAACCATCGGGCTGCCGCGCCTTGCAAAGGCACCCAGTGTTGCCATTTACCAGGAAACCTGGTCAAGATCCAAGTGGGACTTAATAAAAAAATGTAAAAAAAAAAAAAAATGTAAAAAAATAAATACAAATGTAAATTAAAAAGAAAATAAATAGACTTTTCACATATCCGCTCATTTATAAGAGATTAAAAAATAAACTACTCATAATTGGAATCAACGTGTCCGCAATGACCTGATCTATAAAATGACCATGGTACTAATCCTGCATGGTAAATGCTGTAAAAATAAAAAATAGCTTTTTTTTGCCTCACCTCCCAAAAAAATTAATAAAAAGTGATCAAAAAGTTATATGCATACCAAAAATGATATCAATAAAAACTACAGGCCATCCCACAAAAAAAAAGCCCTCATATAACTATCTTGACTGGAAAAAAAAAAAGATGGGTCTTAGATTTTTTTAATGCAAAAATAAAATAAATGTTTGATAACAAGTGATTTTATGAAATAAAAGTGGTAAAAAATAAAAATAAAAACACTGACGTAAATGCAATTTTTGCCTGCTTTACCTTCTAAAAAATGGAATAAAAAAGCACTCAAAAAGTCATATAGACTTCAAAAATGTACCAGTAAAAATTACAGCCCGTCCTGCAAAAAAAAAAAAAAAACAAGCTCTGCAAAAGTTATGAGTCTTTGATTTGGTGATGCAAAAAAATTTCATATAAAATTATATTTCATATGTATCCAAAAATGGTACCATTAAAAACTACAGCCCATCCTGCAAAAAATGAGCCCCCACACAGCACAATCAACAAAATAGTAAAAAAGCTATGGCCCTTAAAATCTATTTCAGCAAATTCCACGTTAGAAAATGCAGATGCCGCTCCATTCCTTTTGCCGTCTGCTCATACAGCAGTTTACGACCACGTATGGGGTCTTGCCATATTCAGGAGAAAATGGGTAACAAATTTTGGGGTGTATTTTCTCCTGTTACCCCTTATTAAAGTGAAAAATTTGGGCTTCAGTGACTTTTTCTTGTAAAAAATATAATTTTTCATTTTTACAACCATGTGTTTCTAAATATTATGAAATGCCCGTGACGTCACATTGGTCAGTAAACCTCTAAATAAATTTTTTGCAGGGTGTAGTTTCCAAAATGGTGTCACTTTTGGGGTTTTTCTTCTTTAGGGGTGCCTTAGTGTGCCTTTAAATATGACACGACACCCAAAAGCCATTCCAGCAAAATCTGCTCTCCAAAAACCATATGCTCCTTTCCTTCTGCTTCCTGCCGTGTGCCCATACAGCAGTTTACGAACATAAATGGGGTGTTTATGTAAACTGCAGAATTAGAGTAATAGATATTGAGGTTTGTTTTGCTGTTAACCCTTGCTGTGTTATATGAAAAATTGGATTAAAATTAAAAATCTGCACAAAAACTAGAAATTGAAAATTTTACCTCCATTTTCCTTTAATTCTTGTGAAAGGGTTAACATAGTTTGTGAAACCAGTTTTGAGTAATTTGAGGGGTGTAGTTTCTAAAATGGGTCATTTATGGGTGGTGTCACGAGTTGGAGATCCCGCGAAAGACCTCTGCGTCGTCAAGCAATAAACATACATAAATTAGGTACAGGCACACAAGAGTTTATTGCACAAAAAGCCAAGGAAGGAAGCACAGGCAAAACATGTGCTCTATGTACCGTCAGCACAGTGGGAGAAAACCCCCCCTGCGCCACTGTCTAGAAATACTCCGGAGGGGCGTGACTAAGCAACTCCTGGTATTCACTAGGGCCCCAGATGGTAGGGTTAGGCTTTGCAGCAGGAAGTTGCCAGGGTCCACTTCAGAGCATGAACTAGACAGTGACAACAGGAACGAACAGACAACAGGTAAGCTGACACTGGACTGAGAGAACATCAGCCTTATATAAAGGTTCCATCAGTGCAGCAGAGAGGCCACACCCATGGAGCAGACAGAGAGAATTAACTCCTAACAGGCACACAGGGGAGTTAACCCATACAGAACCACATACAACACACAGGAACGGAACTGCAACGAGGAGCTGCAGTACGAGCATAGACAGAAGGTCACAGCCAGATGTAGTGACTGTGACAGGTGGTTTCTGTTATGTAAGGACCTCAAAGTGACTTCAGAACTGAACTGGTCCTTGAAAATTTTTGAAAATTTTATAGAAAATTAGAAAAATTGCTTCTTAAATTCTAAGCCCTCTAACGTTCTAAACAAATAAAATGTATTTTTTAAAATGATGGCAACATAAAGTAGACTTATAGGGAATCTTATGTAAAAACTATCTAATGAGGTATCACTATCTGCCTTTAATGTGTAGAAATTTACATTTAGAAAATTACATTTTTTCCAAATTTTCTGTAAATATAAAGATAAAGATAAAAATTATCAACCCAAATTTGCCCCTAACATCAAGTACAAGATGACAATCCTTTTAACCAATGCTTTTTTTCTGCATGCAGCTCTACAGAGTACATGGCATTACAGAGGGGCAAGTATTTCCCGTGAAAAGAAAATGCTAAACATGCAAAAAATGCCATCAAAAACTATATAGGCAAAACAAAAATACTGATAATGTCAGATGTTTTAAGGAACCAACCATTTGTGATGAAAACTCTTATTCTTCTTACCAGTCATCACAGGTCCTTTAGCCAGCAGCTAATGATTGAAGAAGAGATCGCAACTACGCGATCAAGTGGATAAGGTGAGTACATTTTTTCATTTTTAACCGCTCAATCCACATTTTACTAAGCATTCTGTAGTGAGAATGCTATTATTTTCCCTTATAACCATGTTATAAGGGAAAATAATAAAATCTACAGAATACTCAACCCAAACCCGAACTTCAGTGAAGAAGTCCAGGTTCGGGTCTGGGTACCAAACATGCAGATTTTTCCCACGCATGTGCAAAACGCATTAAAACGCTTTGCACACGTGCTGAAAAATCGCGCATTTTCCCGCAACGCACTCGCATCTTATCCGGGAGTCACACATTTTTTTGGAGTAAAAACAGGAACAGCACAATGTCTAATAAGAAAAGATGCTTTAGAATCGGTATTTTATGAGGAACACACTACTTTCTAAGGCCTCATTCATATGAATGTATTTACTTTCTGTGTCAGTTCCGGACCGTATACGGAGCCATTCATTTCAATGGGTTCACAAAAAAAAAATGGAAGTGCATTCTGTTTCCGTCTGTCCGTATTTCCATTCTGCAAAAAAATCTAACATTTCCTATTATTGAGAACACTGTATATATCAGCGGCTCTACCTACTATCTGTAATATGGAAAGGTGCTCACCTTATAGGCCCACCCCAAGACCTGTGAAAAGTGCAAGAAAATATCTAATAACTAAGGGGCACACTCATTTTAGAACACCCAAAAAATACTGTTTATTCAGTATCCCTTAAAAAATTAAAGTAAAATATCAAATTTATTAAAAATTTAAATACATATACAGAACCACCATGGATATCAAATATTGGCCAATGTGTAAAACTCTTCGCGTTTGATGGCAAAAAATGATATATATAAAATAGCTCAATTCATGAACAACATTCAAAATGTCAGTGACTCAATTCATAGGAGCGCCCAGTCCACCAGCGTAGATTCATTGATGATATCCTGTTCATTTGGCAAGGAACGAGGGAAACTTTAAACACCTTTTAAAGTGAGATTAATATGAACGATAGGAACCTAGTATTTACTCCTATTATAAGTAAGAAGAAAGGGGAATTTCTGGATTTAGAAATACATGTTCAAGGAGAGAAATTATGCTGTAACACTTACTTCAAACCAGTGGCTAGAAATAGCTTTATACGTTTTACGAGTTGCCATTTACCTCGCTGGCTCATAAATATCCCTACAAGTCAATTTAAAAGATTGAAGCGCAATTGTATGCAGGAAGAGAAATTTGAGGAGGAGTCTAAAATATTGAAACAACAGTTTGTAGAAAGGGAATACCCAATCCACATTATAGAGAGTTCTTTTACTAGGTACAGAAAATGGAGAGGAAGGATTTTTTTAGACCAGCAGATCCAAAACAACAAGATGATGCTCCAAGAATAATTTTACCTTTTAGTTCACAACATCGTGTGACAGAAAACATATTTAGGAAACACTGGGGTGATTTGCTTAATGATAAAAATATAGGTCCTACTTTAAGTACTAATCCCAAATTTACATACATGAAGGCAGCCAATATAGCAAGTAAAGTAGCTCCAACTGTTAAACGAAACATACAAGTGGGGAGGAAGGAAAATTGGCTGTCATTAAAGGTTTTTTTCAAATGTGGACATTGTAGCAACTGTAGAATTTCTACCTGAAGGGTTAAATAGAATAAGCCATATGGTATGTATGGATGACAGGATGGTGGGTGAGATCATGCTAGAGGGGGGATATATTTAAAGTAGCCTTATTTCCATATATAGGAAGGTCTCTGCCTGTTACAATGGAATGTGAAACACAGCTATCTCTTGTTATGTATGTATGTACTATATAAGGTGGACACTGTATAAGAATAAACCAGAGTTGTGTTTGAAGGTCACTAGCTTGGTGCTTCTTTCTGACACAGCTCTCCAGACGTCTGCCTCACGGGATGAAGGAAGAACCAGGCTGCAGAAATACACTAACTCTTTCAGCTGGGGGCTCGTCCGGGATAGAATACAGACACGCTTCGGTGAGTCCGGGAGAATCCTGCCTATCTTTTTTTCTTTTTAAGGATTGTGGGCTTTCGATGCTTTCCGAAGACTCTCTGTTATTTCTATTTTAACCCAATTTAGACACACTGAAAGGAATAGTATCTATCTAGTAAATGACTTCAAGATGGATATTCAAGAGTGCCTGACGTGTGATACAATAGATGTGATTTATGTGTTGGAGTGTGGGTGCAATAAGCAATACATAGGAAGAACAAAAAGAACTCTAAAGCAAAGAGTCGCTGAACATATAGCTAATATAAGAAAAGGTGTGGAAACACACTCACTCTCCAAACATTATAAAATGCACCATAATTGTGATCCTTCTGATCTAAAATTTTGTGCCTTGGAAAAATTTTGTGCCTTGGTGACAAGAGACACGTAGAATTTTTGATTTCGAGACCATGATCCCCAAAGGCCTCAATTCTGAAATGGAATTATTTGGGTTCCTGTAGTGGGGGGCGGTATGGCGGTGACGGTAAATCGGAGTCTGGCCATTTATCGACACTCCCATCTCCACTCCCTACCAGATTCCCCCCCCCCCACTTTATCTTCAAACAAAAATGACTGTGTTTTTGAAGACTTTTGATATAATGGGTCCAGCAAACAATATAAGATATTAGTAAGTCCAATTGATTGAGGATTTACAATGGATAGGCACAATTGCAGTCTGTGCTAAATAGGAAAAACCGCATCAAAATCGCATGTATGGTGATGCTTTTTTATATTTTTTTATTTATTCTAAAATATTTTTTCTAATTGGTACCATATGGAAACAAATCTAATTATGTGTTTTATTGTTTTTAGTATTTTTGTAAGCTATAAATAACATACAGGTATGCTGAATAATATATATGATCCACACCAGATCTTGCAAGTTACCTAAAAGATAGAGGATTAAGGGTCACATAAATCCATATATAAAGGATGCAAATGCTCACTCTAATCACCACTGAGGAGGGGGTACAGCACCCCGAAACGCGTCTGGCGGAAATAGAGTGAGAGATTTATTGATGCAACAAAATTGCGACATCAAAGAGAACTTACCACTGTTCCAGTTAAGTGCTGAACTGACCTGGGAGTTTAGGACCCAGCAAAAGGAAGTTATACCGACGGCACCTCTGCTTTCTCTGATTACCCAGCTCCCGGGTCACTTGGGATGCCACTCCGGAGCATAGGATAACACGTCGGACGCCGCGTAAGCGAGGCAGCCGGACAGTTGAGCCGCGGTGAGAGCGGTAAAGAGGGGTAAGCGCCTACCAGGTGGCAACTTCATTGTATAAGAACAGATATGAACATTATGGTCAATTGGGCACATTACCATTAGGCGCATGCACATCTGTGAGCTCGTTGGCATATAAACTGGTATATCTAAAACTGGGATCCACTTGGCCCAGTACACAGGAACATTCAGCTGATTTATAGCGCCTTTGAAAAGCTGGTGGACTATGAATTGAGTCACTGACATTTGAATGTTGTTGAGTAATTGAGCTATTTTATATATATAATTGTTTGCCATCAAACGCAAAGAGTTTTACACATTGGCCAATATTTGATATCCATGGTGGCTCTATATATGTATTTTAATTTTTATGAAATTTGATATTTTACTTTAATTTTTTAAGGGATACTGAATAAACAGTTTTTTTTGGGTGTTCTAAAATGATTGTGCCCCTTAGTTATTAGATATTTCCTATTATTGTCCGCATTATGGACAAGGATAGTACTGTTCTATTAAGGGCCAGCTGTTCCGTTCCGCAAAATATGGAATGCACACTGATGTCATCCGTATTTTTGCGGATCCATTTCTGCAGACCGCAAAATACATACGGTCGTGTGCATGTGGCCTAAAGCAGACATGTCAGAGGAGAGGTGATATGTCCTTTTAAAGAAAGAAATAGCTGCAAGCGACAACGTTATCAGGCTCTAGTGTCAAAATTTTGCTCCTTCCAACAGAAAGAATTTAACTTGATTACCAATGGGGCTATTTTGATTGCAAGTATTCAGCATCAGTTTTGTGCTGCTGGGATCTCCTAGAAGTCAATTAGGATTTTGAAATTATTCATTTTTGCCATTCATGGCTCTAAGGCCTCATGCACATGGGTATATTACTGTAGTCCAGCGGCGGCATGAAGCGCACGGCGTCATAGCAGCCACGGCATTGTGCATGAGGCCTAAATAGTAGAATACAATTATAATATTGACTGATGTAATTTCTAGTTATACAGCTCTGTTTTTATATTAGCCCCTTAAGGACCCACGCCGTACATGTATGGCGCTGGTGGACGTGGCTTAAGGACCAGCGACGTACATTTGCGGCAGGCTGATCGGGGGGTGCAGGATAGTCACTGATCACTGGACCCCTGCTGTATGCACCAGTATCAGTAAACAAAAACTTATGCAGGTGCATTAACCCTTGCACTGCTGTGGTCAGCACTGACCCCGGCACGAGCGGGATCGTGCCGGGTGCGCTGCTGTGTCACGGGGACCCAATGGCAGGGAAGGCAGCCCGATGCCTTCCTTAGGCATCGTGGCTGCCTTCCGTGACAGCCTATGAGATATATCCCCCTGGATCTCACAGGAAGCAGGCTGTAAGTGTATTACTCCCAAAATAAAGTAAACATTTTTTTGTAAAAAATAGGGAAAAAAAGAAAAGTAGACATATTAGGTATTGTCGCGTCTGTATCTACTGGCTCTATAAAAATATCACATGACCTAACCCCTCAAGTGAACACCGTCAGAAAGTAAAATAAAAACTGTGCTAAAAAAATAAATAATTTTGTCACCTTACATCACAAAAAGTGTAATAGCAAGCGATCAAAAAATTTTATGCACCCCAAAATTGTGCCAATAAAACCGTCATCTCATCCCACATAAATGCTACCCTACCTAAGACAATCGCCCAAATAATAAAAAAAACTATGGCTCTTAGACTATGGAGACACTAAAACATGATTTCTTTTGTTTAAATAAATGTTATTATTGTGTAAAACTTAAATAAATAAAAAAAAGTATACATATTATGTATTGTCACAACCGTAACAACCTGCTCTATAAAAATATCACATGAACTAACCCCTCAGGTTAAAAAAATAAAAATAAAAACTGTGCCAAAAAAGCAATTTTTGTCACCTTACATCACAAAAAGTGTAATAGCAAGTGATCAAAAAGTCATATGCACCTCAAAATATGGCCAATAAAAACGTCATCTTATCCCGCAAAAATAATACCCTACCTAAGACAATCGCCCAAAAAATAAAAAAAAACTATGTCTCTCAGACTATGGAGAAACTAAAACATGATTTTTTTTGGTTTCAAAAATTATATTATTGTGTAAAAAATAAATGAAAAAAGTATACATATTAGGTATTTACACGTCCATAAGGACCTGCTGTATAAAAATATCACATGACCTAACCCCTCAGGTGAACACCATCAATAAAATAAAATATAAAGTGTGTCAAAAAAGCCATTTTTGTCATCTTACATCACAAAATGTGTAATACCAAGCGATCAAAAAGTCATTATCACCCTAAAATAGTACAAATCATACCGAAAAAAATGAGCCCCTACATAAGACAGTTGCCCCAAAAATCATATGTACCCTAAAATAGTACCAACAAAACTGCCACCTTACTTCCAAAATGGGGTCTTTTATTAAAGTTTCTACTCTAGGGGGGCATCAGGGGGTCTTAAAATGTGACATAGCAACTTAAAATTATCCCAGTGAAATCTGCCTTCCAAAAACCATATGGCGTTCCTTTCCTTCTGCACCCTGCCGTGTGTCCGTACAGCAGTTTGTGACCACATATGGGGTGTTTCTGTAAACTACAGAATCAGGGCAATAAATATTAAGTTTTTTTTGCCTGTTAACCCTTGCTTTGTTACTGGAAAAAATTGATTAAAACGGAAAATCTGCCCAAAAAGTGAAATTCTAAAATGTAATCTACATTTTCCTTTAATTCTTGTGGAACACCTAAGGGTTAAGAAAGTTTGTAGAATCAGTTTTGAATACCTTGAGAGGGGTAGCTTCTAAAATTCATTAATCGGTGGTTACTATTATGTAAGCCTCACAAAATGACTTAAGAAAAACTTTCTGAAAAATTTCAAGATTTGTTTCTAAACTTCTAAGCCTTCTAACGTCCCAAAAAAGGAAAATGTCATTTACAAAATGATCCAAACATAAAGTAGACATATGGGAAATGTAAAGTAGTAATTATTTTTGGTGGTATCACTATCTGTTTTAAAAGCAGGGAAATTGACATTCTGAAATTTGCGAATTTTTCCAAATTTTTTGTAAATTTAGTATTTTTTATAAATAAAAATGAAATATTTTGACTCAATCTTATCACTGTCATGAAGTCATGAAGTACAAAATGTGACAAGAAAACTTTCTCAGCATGGCTTGGATAAGTAAAAGCGTTTTAAAGTTATCACCACATAAATTGACACATGTCAGATTTGCAAAAAATGACCCGGTCCTTAAGGTGAAAAATGGCAGGGTCCTGAAGGGGTTAATACAATCAGTTTTGCATTTAGCTATAGGGGCAGAAGAGATCAATATAATTTCATGTTGTAAAATACTTCAGTTTTCCAAATCTATTGATGATTACTCCAATATCTAAAAATGTAAATATTTTGGCCTAAATGAATTAAATCTAGGCCATGACATTGAGAAATTTGGAATGTGACCAAAGCAGAACATTTAGCTGGTTGTTCACACTTTCATTATGCAATACAGCCACATCTGTGTTCTTATTTTCCCCATAAAATATAGTTTATTACTGTAGGATTCTGTAATTATTTTGCAGCTGCAACACTTCTGAACCTCTAACAAAGAAGGTATGAACAAGCTGAAATTGGGAATGTTTAAACAAAAAAAAAAAAAAAAAACAATTGCTAACGCTAAAATGGATCTGGAAAAAAGAAAAATAGATGATAGATCGAAGAATGGATATCAGAATGATAAATACACTGAACAAAAATATAAACGCAACACTTTCAGTTTTGCTCCCATTTTGCATGAGCTGAACTCAAAGATCTGAAACATTTTCTACATACACAAAAGACCCATTACTCTCAAATATTAACAAATTTGTCTAAATCTGTGTTAGTGAGCACTTCTCCTTTGCCGAGATAATCCATCCCACGTCTGGCACGTTGGAAAGAGGTCTGTTCACGGATAAGTCCCGGTTTTCACTGTTCAGGACAGATGGCAGACAGTGTGTGTGGCGTTGTGTGGGTGAGCAGTTTGCTTACGTCAACGTTATGGATCGAGTGGCCCATGGTGGCGGTGGGGTTATGGTATGGGCAGGCGTATGTTATGGACAACGAACACATTTGCATTTCATTGATGGCATTTTGAATGCACAGAAATACCGTGATGAGATCCGGAGGCCATTGTTGTGCCATTCATCCAGGAACATCACCTCATGTTGCATCATGATAATGCACAGCCCCATATTGCAAGGATCTGTACACAATTCCTGGAAACTGAAAACATCCCAGTTGTTAGCCAGCATACTCACCGGACATGTCACCCATTGAGCATGTTTGGGATGCTCTGGATCGGCGTATACGACAGCTTGTTCCAGTTCCTGCCAATATTCAGCAACTTCGCACAGCTGTTGAAAAGGAGTGGATCAACATTCCACAGGCCACAATCAACAACCTGATCAACCCTATGCGACTGTAAGGCAAAACTGTGCACATTTCAGAGTGGCCTTTTATTGCGGGCAGTCTAAGCACACCTGTGCAATATCCATGCAGTCTAATCAGCACCTTGATATGCCACACCTTGAGGTGGGATGGACTATCTCGGCAAAGGAGAAGTGCTCACTAACACAGATTTAGACAGATTTGTGAACAATATTTGAGAGTAATGTTTTTTTTGTGTATGTAGAAAATGTTTCAGATCTTTGAGTTCAGCTCATGCAAAATAGGAGCAAAACCGAAAGTGTTGTGTTTATATTTTTGTTTAGTGTACATAGTTGCGTGGCTGCAGGCATGGGATTCAGCCAGTTCCCTCCAGTTCTCCAGATCCGATTGTTGAAATTACAACTGGATTGGAGAACCGTGTTGCCAGCTGAGTCCCGATTTGGTGCTCTGGCGGGGGCAGGGCAGCTGGAGATTTTTGCTTCCATTGCTTAATGCGTCGCTGATAGTTTAGCTCCTTAGTTGGGTGGTATGTGTGTGTAGTGTATGTATAATGTATTTATGTATGTGTACCATGTATATGGCGTATTTATGTGTATGTGTGTTGCATATATATGGCGTAAGTATATCTAAGCATGTGTCGTGGCGCTGCATGTCCGCCGTTGAGTAAGGAACCTGTTGTTAAAAATTTGAATCCCACCCCTGGGTCGATAGAAGATAGATAGATAGATAGATAGATAGATAGATAGATAGATAGATAAAAAAACTAATTCCATGGCACTCCCAGGAAAATTCAGTAGTTGTGTTCTTTAATCACCAATGCAATAGGCATTGGTGATTATAGAGCACTACTACTGAACTTTCCTGGGAGTACCATGAAATTTATTTTTTTGTTTATTCGGAGTCTACACCGTTTATTCGGTGTCTACAGCCACTTTCACACCAGAATTCAGCTGTGCTGCACTTACCCCACTTTTTGGTAAATAGGTAGACATAAAAAGGGAAAGAAGAAAGAAAGAAAGAAAGAAAGAAAGAAAGAAAGATACAGACACATGCATGGTTAGTTGGATATAGATAGATAGATAGATAGACACCTGCATGCATGGATAGTTGGATAGAGATAGATAGATAGATAGATAGATAGATAGATAGATAGACACCTGCATGCATGGATAGTTGGATAGAGATAGATAGATAGATAGATAGATGGATAGATAGATAGATAGATAGATAGACACCTGCATGCATGGATAGTTGGATAGAGATAGATAGATAGATAGATAGATAGATAGATAGATAGATAGATAGATAGACACCTGCATGCATGGATAGTTGGATAGAGATAGATAGATAGATAGATAGATAGACACCTGCATGCATGGGTAGATAGATAGATAGATAGATAGATAGATAGATAGATAGACACCTGCATTCATGAATAGTTGGATAGAGATAGATAGATAGATAGATAGATAGATAGATAGATAGACCACTAAACAGAGACAAACACAGAGATAGATAGATAGATAGATAGATAGATAGATAGATAGATAGATAGCAACGAAAATCAGGGCAGCACAATCAATAGCGAAAAAAGCGGAATGCCAGCAGTTCAGATGTATCCAAACATCAACAATAAAAGAAAAAGAAAAAAGACAGCGGCACTTCCATAAGGTGAAAGAATGTGTAGTCCT
Source organism: Bufotes viridis (assembly GCA_033119425.1). NCBI lineage: Eukaryota > Metazoa > Chordata > Amphibia > Anura > Bufonidae > Bufotes > Bufotes viridis. Next base: position 181,115,045 of record CM065594.1, on the reverse strand, counting down.
TTTATTCACCCATGCAATGTTTCATTCCGCTTACTGGGACCATTTTCAGGTAAGTGGACTGAAACGTCGCATGGGTGAATAAAAGGACTACACATTCTTTCACCTTGTGGAAGTGCCGCTGTCTTTTTTCTTTTTAGATAGATAGATAGCGTACTTGGCACAGCTACTAAAATATTGCCACCTGGGGTTTCACATAGAATTGAAGACAAACTTACTGCTAGTCATAGTTATTTAGATTCACAATTGACGCCATCTTACAGAGTGAAATGATAAATTTAGCTCTGCTACATCAGTCCAAATCACAGTGTTGAAGAAGAATAAGTCCAACTATCATTAGCAATAATTGAAACTTGCAATTTAAGTAAAGCTTTCTTTTTCATCAATACTACATAACAGGGATGATTCTAGCGACTTTCTGTAATGGAATGAACGTTCCCAGAACTTTCTTTGTTGTTTTACAGGTGATTACAATGGCTTGTTTAGTAAGACTGGCACTTCACACACTATAAAGGGGTCTTCTATGTGTGTCTCTCGGCTAGTAATTAAAGCAGATGGATAACTATAACTCAATCGTCGTCAATAGTCTCTTCATCTCTGCACTTAATGCTTGGCAGTTTAATCTATCTTATAAAAATGTGGGGAGAGGTTTGAGACAGCAGATTACTCTCCAATTCCAAATGATTCATAGATTTATGTCTTGTACATTTCACTCTGAAGTTTTTTTTTTAAAGTGGATCAAAAAAAGGGAGGACAAAAAAAAAAACCTTTCAAGTCAACTAAGTTACGGTTTTTACAAGTCTACCTTTCCCACATAGTCATTTGGGATCTGGCATGCACAAAAATCACCGAGCATGGTGCTGCAAACGTGCCCCGAAATTCCACTTTGCAAACTGTTATGACGAAGTGCGCTTTTACTTGAAATGTAGTCGTCATAGCAACTGTGAATGACATCCTCAAAAAAACATACATTATTTTAAGATAAACATTAAGAAGAACAATATATTAACATCATACAAAGTAGGATGCAATCTCCAAATCCATTAGGAGCATGTCTGTCCACATCATTGTGCTCAGACAGTGCTTTACCATCTTTTTCTTTCTCACCTCTTGTTCTTTTCCTCTCAATTGGAATGTAACCTTTAAATCACTCCACGTCTGAGTGCTTAAAATAAAACTGCATAGCGATTCTTCTTAGGTTCCTTATCTTATCCCTGCTAGGAGACTTCACTTTATATAAGCTGCTTCTATCCTAATTTTTAGTTCTTTTTAAGTCTACTTTAGAATTTTTAGAACTTTCTCTACTTGTTATAAAAGTTTTATTATTTCTTTTTAAGCCTCTCTTAAGCTGGAGGTGCTCGTACATATTGTCAGTCGGCCTTCTTTACTGTCCTCAAAATCATAGGTTAATGGCAACGTACTTTTTTTTTTAATGAAAAAGTGCTCAAAATGAGCACTGATAAATATTAATTTACAGGATATTATGCTGTTAATCCCTGCACAGAACTGCAGATGTTGTAAAGTACAGAGAGAAATGCACTTTGACTTTGCCAGGTATTTACATCTAAAGTCCATGCGTAAAGTCTCAGATTGATGGAAATGAAATCCATCATGTAAAAACTGGTAAGAATTTCTAATAATGTTATCTTAAAATGAAGTCACACAGAAGCTAGAGTATTTTCCATGTAAATACTAATGGGGTCATTTATCAATCTGGTGTAAAGTAGAACTGGCTTAGTTGCCCATAGCAACCAATCAGATTCCAACTTTCATTGACAGGAGTTGTCAAAAATGAAAGGTGGAATTTGATTGGTTGCTATGGGAAACTAAGACAGTTCTACTTTACACCAGTTTGATAAATGACCCCATAAGTAGCTATTTGTAATGCTGAGTATTTCATTGGCTCTCCAACCCATACATAATGCTTAATAAAGACTAGTGATGAGCGGCAGGAGCAATATTCGAATTTGCAATATTTCCCGAACATATGCTAGAAAATTCGCCATATATTCAAGATATTCGCTTGATTGCGAAAAATCTGCAATGTAAAAATCGGGTAATGCAAATTGGCAACGCGAAAAACAGGCATGGGTCAAAAACGAATATATAGCACTATAGAATATAGTGCTATATATTCGTTTTTAGAATATATATTTTTTCATCTGAACACATGATTTCTCCCTGCTTCTTGCTTGTGGGCCAATGAGTCATTGGCCCACAAGCAACTTAAGCAGGGAGGAAACATGAAATTAGATGAAAAAAAAAAGACAAATATTCTAAAAAACGAATATATTCGATATAGTGCTATATATTCTTTTTTTTTTTCAATCTGTACAGTTATTCAACTTCGGCATACTACTTCCCGAGCTTCCCCATCACCATGGGAATGCCTGGTGTTTAGAATATACCATCGGATATCAGTTTTAGAACAACTGTACAGATTGAAAAAAAAAAGACGAATATTCTAAAAGTGATATATATTCATTATTTTAGACTATTCGTCATTTTTTTCCATCTAGTCATGACTCCTCCCAGCTTAAGTTGCTTGTGACTCATTGGCCCACAAACAAGAAGCAGGGAGGAATCATGTGTTCAGATGGGAAAAAATGACGAATATTCGATATAACGAATATATAGCACTATATTCGTAATATTCGCGAATTCTCGAAGTTGCGACATTCGCTATTAATATTCCCTATTCGAATATTCACGCCTAACACTAATAAAGACCAGCTTCACAAGTTGCTTTGGAACAGATATGGAACGCTAAGATATTCTATAAGATATATAAGTCGTCTACAAAGCAGGACATCAACTGTGGTGTGCTGCCATTGTCTATAAGGCTTTTCAACCCAAGAACTCAGAGAAATGGCAATAAATTTACGAGCCTTGGGACATGTATTAGGGTTGACTATTCCTACACCAATGGTATAAGTGCATGCTCTCCTCTTTTTATTTTTCTCTTATATTTTACACACAAGTTATAAAATATACATAGATTGCAAATAATCTTGTATTATCGCAGACCATTATGACCAATTCTTAGAGGTTTGGACTTCGATGTATTTATGCCAGGCAATAATATTGATTAAAGTGCATAGACTGGTGAGTGTATAATAAATACACCCAGTCCACCCAGTACATAAAGTGCTCTCATTCCTTTTTATTGTAATCTCCATATACAAAAATGGATCATAGGCCTGTAATCCAAATGAGAACACTGAGCTATCCCATCCAACCCGGTGTTTCAGTGGTCACACCCCCTTACTTATGCATACTGATGGGAAGCAACTATGTTCTTAAATACATAATTCTTGGTCTCTATGCAAATGGTTTACGATTGTTACAATAAAATGAATTACAGTAAGTCTTCATATAGTTACAAAGATTAAAAACATATGGGGTCATTTATCAAACTGGTGTAAAGTAGAACTGGCTTAGTTGCCCATAGCAACCAATCAGATCCCTCCTTTCCTTTTCCAAAGGAACTGTCCAAAATTAAAGGTGGAATCTGATTGGTTGCTAGTTCTACTTTACACCAGTTTGATAAATGACCCCCATAGTAAAGGCTGACTACAGAAACAAGGACAAGAACAATTTCCTTTTATTATCTGCCTGTCAATCTAGGGGGGCTACATATTCCAGAACAACCAAACAAAATGTTATCTGCCAGATAAAATCAGATAATAGCACATATCCCTTTTTTCTAATCTGTTTTTATTTTCTGATTACAGATTTTTTTATTCTATTTCCTGAACATGATCATGGGGGTGGCCATTTTGCCTGAGTTGTTCTTAACAGCATTCAGAAAGCATTAAGAAAATTGCTTTATGGCAGCCCATGGGCCATAGACACAGTGGGCAGGAAGAGACCCTATTGACTTCTATGGTTGAGTTCAGAGGTTATTGTACAAGGAACAAATAGATAAACTTTGACAATGACCTATTGTGAATGGTGGATCCAGTCTTATCTATACACAGATGTGATATGATTACAGGCAGTGATCTGTAACAGACCAAGAAGTGGCGCCAATTATTAGACACAGTGGCCAGTGTAAAAACTTCAGGATTTTTGGTTTTAGTTTAAATATAAAAAGTTACATGGAAAATGAAAAATAACATCATCAAAAATTATTTAAAAATATGTTAAACATAAAAAAGTGATTTAAACAGCAGGTAATTTTCTGATGAAACATTCCCTTTAATTTATTCCACTGATGTTTTGTATCGAAAAATTGGTGCAACATTACCTCATTATGTTTACTCTCACTTTTTTCTGTTCTGTCCCCTTTGCTCTTAGTTAGAGTTGAGCGAACACCTGGAAGTTCGGGTTCGACTGGTTCTGCCACACTTCACAAAAAAGTTTGGGTTCTGGATCCAAACTTAACTCGGACTTGACCCCGAACCCCATTGAAGTCAATGGGGAGCCGAATTTTTGGGCACTAAAATGGCTGTAAAAGAACCCTGGAAGGGGCTAGAGGGCTGCAAAAGGCAGCAAAATGTAGAAAACTGCCCTGCAAACCAATGTGTATAGGGAAATGACTTAAAATAACATAAAATACAGAAAAATTATAAATAAACGTTCTAAACCTGAGCCCAAGTGAGTGACAGTGGCACCTGCCACCCAGCAAACAGAGGATGTTGCGGCAACGCCACCACATCTGGCACCGTCACCAAGCATCTCCACCGAATCCCATAGAAGTGTTCAGCTATCAGCTGCCCATCTCCCAAACACTGGAGAGAACGAAAAAAAGAAATAGGAAGTACCCCCCTACCCACCCACAATCCCTGGCTCTGAATGCCTTGATTTCAAAATTCCTGGTCCTTTGTAATGCTGTCATTCTGTCTGGTGGATAGTTTTAAAAACCTTACGGCGGTGGCTGTCCCACAGTGCGTGGATCCCAGCCGCCACTACTTTTGCAGGCGAGCCATCCCTTTCTTGCACAACCAAGTGGTGGACAAAATCAGGTGTGCACTGCACAATTCTATCTGTGGCAAGATCCACATAACAACCGATACATGGACCAGTAAGCACGGGCAGGGACGTTATATCTCTCTTAACAGCACACTGGGTAAATGCAGTGCTGGCTGGGCCTGAGGTGCATAGCATTTTTGCCCCAGAGGATTGCAGGGCATTTCTCTTTGCCTCCTGTTACCTCCTCCTCCTCCTACTTGGCTTCCTCCTCCTCCTCTACCACCCCCTCATCCGCTCAGCGTAACACCTTCACCACCCACAGCAGCACAGCCAGGGGGAAACGACAGCAGGCTGTTTTAAAACCTGTGTGTTTGTGGGACAAACCCCGCACCGCGCAGGAGCTGTGGACAGGCATGGAACAACAGACCGACCATTGGTTGGTGCCACTGAGCCTCCAGCCCGACCTGGTGTTGTGCGCTAATGGGTGAAATATACTAGCAGGTCTGGGCCTAGCCGGTTTCATGCACATCCCCTGCCTGCCACATGTGCTGAATTTGGGGTGCAGAAATTCCTGAACACCAGACAGTGAAAATCAATTCAGTTAATCGAACACACTCAACACCCCCACCCCCCCTTTCACTCAAACTATTAACAAACTATTTAAAAATTTACTTAAAAACAAATTAAAATAATTATAATGCATCTAAACTAACTATATAAACAAGAAAAACTATATACACACCTTATCCTTAACTTAAGGCCAGGCAAATACAAGTGGCTCGGAGGGTGGGTTACTTCACCAACAGAGGCCCTGGCCTGAAACACAATTGTCCAGCCAGGGCACAGTTCTGGATGATGAGAAGGATGAGGAGGAACGCTTGGGGATACAGAGGACACAGACGATATACCTCCCTCAAAGAGGACAGCTTGTCCTTGCCTCTGGGCAGCCTGGCACACATAAGCGATTACATGCTGCAGTGCATGCCCAACGACCGCCGAGTTACTGCCACATTCTAACTTGTGCTGATTACTGGGTGGCCACCCTGCTACATCCCCATTACTAGGACAACATGCCGTCCTTAATTCCCTCACTGGAGTGTGATAGGAAGATTCGCCCGCCAGTAGACACGCTACTGATGGCATTCACACCAGACATCGGGGACTCAGTGGAAGCACAAGGTGAAGGCAGAGGAGGAGGAGCAAGAAGTCGCCAACGCAGCTGGGTCACCACCAACAACTCAGAAGGCAGGGTTATTATGGGCGAAATGTAGAAAAGCTTTATCATCACGCCACAACAACCTGCACCACCAGCAGATCTGGAAGTCTTAGCAGGAGGCAGCATTTAAGCAACATGGTGGAACAATACACGTACTGACTGATGGGTCTGCCCAGGGGCATAGCTACAGCCCAAAAAGGATTTATGTCATGCAAGAATGTAACCGCCAATTGTAAGTCCCCTTCCTGGTGCAGGGGTTTGTACCTGGCAAAAATGGTAATACTTCACCCAGCAACTTAAAAGAGGATTATTCACATTTTCGGTCACTGTCACCTATGCAGTGCAGGGCTTTGTATCCGGCAAAAATGGTAATATTGCACCCCACAATTAAAAAGAGGATTATTCACATTTTTGGTCACTGTTACCTATGCAGTGCAGGGCTTTGTACCTGGCAAAAATGGTAATATTGCACCCAACAATTTTAAAGAGGATTATTTACATTTTCGGTTACTGTCACCTATGCAGTGCAGGGCTTTGTACCCGGCAAAAAATGTAATATTGCACCCAACAATTTAAAAGAGGATTATTCACATTTTCGGTCACAGTCACCTATGCAGAGCAGGGGTTTGTACCCGGCAAAAATGGTAATATTGCACCCAACAATTTAAAAGATGATTATTCACATTTTCGGTCACTGTCACCTATGTAGGACCTCATTTTTCTCAACATCATCTTCCACCCAGTCTACACCCCTGCCGCAGTGGTTTGCACCTCTGTTTCGTCATCATCAGAGACGTGCTGCCATGGTCTTCCCCTGTACCCATCCTCAAACCTAGGCGTTTGGGCATCTGTGCATATAATCTCTTCCACTTCTGGGGCAGGACTATGGTTATGGCCCTGGGAAACCCTGTCAGCAGAGTTATGAAGAAGCATAAGAGACTGCTGCATTTAACTGCCACTAGTCAACAATTAAATTCACTATACAGTAAGGCAGTGGCCGTGTCATAAACAGAATACATTTCTTTAGGTCACACAACAGTGTAACGGAGCAATTCAATACAATTACCTCACTATCACCAAAAATTAGATTTTTCTAACCAACAATGTAAAAACAGAAGTTAACGGTTTTATTTGACTGTCAGAAATGCAGCGTACACTGCAAATGTGCTATCTACCACAAAACCAGTGTGTTTGCAACCAACTATGTAAATGCGGAGTTCAAAAGGTTAATTTTAAAATACGTTTTTGTGCAATGTATGCCAACTGCTCAGTGTAACAACAATACGGGTTTATTTCCCACAAAATACACTAATGCAGTATTTCACTGCTGAATTTTAAACGTAGGTATTAGTGTGGTTTATTGAAAACTGCTCTGTGGACCAAGAATACGGCTTTTTTCCCAAAAAAACACTAATTTAAAATAGGTATTTGTAGGCTATATGCACAACTGCTCTGTGAAGCAAGAATATGGCTTTTTTCAACAAAACAGAAAAATGCACTATTTCAGTGCTGAAATTTAAAATACCGTATTTTTCGCCCTATAAGACGCACCGGCCTATAAGACGCACCTGGGTTTTTGAGGAGAAAAATAAGAAAAAAAATATTTTTAACCAAAAGGTGTGCTTTTGAAGTAATGGTGGTCTGTGCATGACAGTATTATGGGGGGGATCTGTGGATGGCACTGTTATGTGGGGGATCTGTGGATGACACTGTGATGGGGGGATCTGTGGATAGCACTGTGATGGGGGGATCTGTGGATAGCACTGTGATGGGGGCATTTATGAATGACACTGTAAAGGATTGGATCTGTGGATGACACATATATAGCATCTTATGCTATATGTGTCATCCACAGATCACCCCAATTACAGTGTCATCCAAAGATGCCCCCTTTCTAAAACATCTGGCCCATAGTGAATGCTTAGGGGGCGGAGCCTGGCAACACGTGGCGGGCGGCCCGCCGCTAACAGCGTGACTGCTTCATAACATTTATAATCTTTAATCATGTCCCCTTATTCCCTATAAGACCAGAACAGTAGCGCTCTGCTAACCTGCTATACCGATCCTCTAGCAGGCAGAGCGGTGCGGCGGCAGGCTGCTGTGTAACGTCCTCACTGATGTCATCTGCCTGCTCCTCCTGCTTCATTCATAAAGTGAAAGGAGCAGGCAGATGACGTCAGTGAGGACGTTACACAGCACCGCTCTGCCTGCTAGAGGATCGGTATAGCAGGTTAGCAGAGCGCTACTGTACTGGGCTTATAGGGAATAAGGGGACATGATTAAAGATTATAAATGTTATGAAAGCAGTGATGCCGCGTGTTGCCAGGCTCCGCCCCCTCCTCCTTCCATGCTGATACATCACAGGCTGTGCGATGTATCGGCTTTAACTATAGGAAAATGGTAGCATTCGCCATATAAGACGCACTGCCATTTCCCCCCCACTTTTTTGGGAAAAGTGCGTCTTATATGGCGAAAAATACGGTATGTATTTGGGCAGTGTATTTAAAACTGCTTTGTGGACCAGAAATACACTGATGCACTATTTCACTGCAGAAATGTAAAATAGTTTTTTTTACGCTATATGCACAACTGCTTTGTGGACCAAGAACACAGCTCTTTTTCCCCAAAATTCACAAATGCACTATTTAACGGCTGGAAATTAAATGTAGGTATTTGTACGCTGTATGCACAACTGCTTTGTAAACCAACAACAATACCTTTTTTCCTCTAAAACACACTAATGCACTACTATTTCAATACTGAGATTTAAAATAGGTATTTGTACGCTGTATGCACAACTGCTTTGTGAACCAAGAACATGGCTATTTTCCAAAAAATCCCAAATGCATTATTTAACGGCTGGAAATTAAATGTAGGTATTTGTAAGCTGTATGCACAACTGATTTGTAAACCAACAACAATACTTTTTTTCCTCTAAAACACACTAATGCACTATTTAAGTGCTGAGATTTAAAATAGGTATTTGTACACTGTATGCACAACTGCTTTGTAAACCAACTACACAGCTTTTTTCCCCTAAAACACACTAATGCACTATTTCAGTGCTGAGATTTAAAATCAATATCTGTATGCTGTATGCACAACTGCTTTGTGGACCAGGAATACCGCTTTTTTTCCGAAAAATACACTGATGCACTATTTCACTGCTGAAATTGAAAATACGTTTTGCTGCGTTGTATGCAGTGCTTTATAGCACCACGATACAGAATTTTGCCCCAGACTACAGAAATGGACTATGTCACCCCTAAATTATACAAAAAGGTAATGTAGGGGACTTGATCTGCCAAAAAAAAAATGATTTTTTCCTTCACCGAGCTACCAAAAAGGATTAGACTGATGTCCCTGGCAGGCTGGCACACATGCAGGTCACATGCAGTTCCAAGGATACTGCAGTGGCTAAAATGGCCACCGACCTCCACCTCAGTAACAGATGGATAAAAAAAAAACACTTTGCAGTATCACTGGGCTCAGGGCTGGGTACAAAATGTAGGATTGCAGTAGCACCCTAGCTCAATAATTGCTGTAGCTTGAAGATTTTACACCACCAGATTCAACAGATTTATTTCCTAACCTCTCCCTGGGAGCACTGGCAGCAACCTTTCCCTATACTAACAGCAGCAGAGTGACATGCGGCACTACATGACTCCAGCTTATAAAAAGGCTCGGTCACATGTGCACTCAGCCAATCACAGGCATGTCATTAGAAGGCATGGCTGTGATGGCTTCTTAGGGCAAAGATATAAAATGCTTGCTGATTGGCTGCTCTGCAGCCTTTCAAAGAGCTGGAAGACTTGCCGAACAACGGGTCCCGAACCCGAACTTTATGAAAATGTTCGGGTTCGGGTTCGTGTCCCGAACATCCTAAAATTTGGTACAAACCCAAACTATACAGTTCGGGTTCGCTCAACTCTACTCTCAGTTCAGTACTAATAAAATGAGCGTCACTATTTCTCCTTCAACATCTAAAAAATGTGTGACATCATGGTCATAGTGTAATTAAAACTTAATAGTCTCATGATGGGAATTTAAAATATCTGTAAAATGTCACAATGACTGCTCACCAGGGGCGTAAAGATCGTGGTTGCAGAGGCACCGCTGCCTGCCACTTCAATAAGCATGTAGTAGCGAGATCATCACGCTCCCCCGGTTCACCCCCCGCCCTCTCCCAGGTGTCTTCCCTCCTCCTCCCCCAGGTTTCTCCCCTCCTCTTCCCCCGGCTCAGCCCACGCCTCCCCCTTCGGATATGTGGGGCCGGCTTTTTGTGTGTAGAGCGGAGATTCCTTCCCTCCCAGAGGCTCCGGCCCCTCTACGTGCTGCCCCCATCTTAGGGTGATTAGCCAGGTAAGTGGGGGACAGCGGAGTAGCAGCTGCTGGGACACGTGGCCATCACAAACTTTCTGTAAGTCCAGAGAACTTCCTGCACAACCGGTACCAATACTGTGGGCCAGTTCTGGTTCTGTTCTGCTTGTTACAGTGTTTATGTAATCCTTCCTACTGTTTTTTTTTATGGAGTGTCCTCATAGCTGTTGCAGAACCTCTTTGAAAAGAGGGAGGGCTTCCTGTTATTTACTCTAGCTGTTGATTAACAGCTGAGGGGGGAGGGGGCACATACTTAGAGTTATTGCTCTGATTGGGTAGAATCTGTCCTAAATAATGACCCCCTTACCCCTCCTTATACACTTGGGCTGAGATTGGTGGGCAAGTTACATGCTAATAACCCCCACCCCAGGAGATGAATGCTTCCAGCCCCAGCTGCTGCAGAACCTCCTGACAGCCATCACAGCTGATGATTGACAGCTTAATACTGTAAAAAAAAAAGAAAAAAGTTGCTCACACTCCAAATCCATCCCAAGAGCTGAATGCTCTCAGCCCCAGCTGCTGCAGAACCTCTTTGGGAAGAGGATAGACTTCCTGTTATTTACTCTTGCTGTTGATAGACAGATATTTTCTTCAGGGGGAAGGGGGTATATTCTTGGGTGGAGCCTGTATGTCCCCCCCTCCCTCTTATGCTCTTGCTCTGCTGCAGAACCTATTTTTTGGGAGCAGAGGCCCTCCTGACAGTCATAACAGCTGGCAACTGACAGTTTAGCGCCGTAAATAAAGTTGATTTCTGAGATTGGTGGGCAAGTTACATGCTAATAACCCCCACCCCAGGAGATGAATTCTCTCAGCCCCAGCTGCTGCAGAACCTCTTTTTCAGGAGGGAGATCTTCCTGTTAGTTTCTGGGAGGTTCTGTATGTACAATACTGCTGCCAGTTTGCATGGCTGAGTTGGCAAAATGATATATATATACAGAGTTTGGTGGCAAAATGAAATATATACAGTGTTGAAGCAGGCAAAATTCAAACCTATAATGTGGGGGGCTGGGCCCGTTTCAAAGTTTGCCCTGGGGACCATAGAATTCTAGTTACGCCACTTATGCTCACTCCCTTTCCACAGCAATAATATGTTGTCCACGTAAGAAAGCCATGTGGCTGACATATCTAATCCCCCTGCTGTGTACACGTTTGGTCTCAAATGCGGCCATGAAAATGTTTGCAAAACTTTGAGCTACTGAGGACCCTATCGAAGCCCCCCGCAGCTGCAATTAAAAATCATTAGCAAATGAAAATAATTTTTAACCAAAATAAACCCCAGCAAATTTATCAAAAATATAATCGTGATTATCTAGTGCTGGATCCTACATACATTAAGCTGTTCTTTTAAACACTGAAGACTCACCTATTGAATTTGAACACTTTGCACGTCAAGTGTACATAAATAGGTCACCTGTTCACATTGTAAATTCTCCAGAAGTTTTAAGTGGAGAAAGGAAAATAAATAAAAATGAGAATGACTGCACCATGTATATAGGTTCATATGACAGACATGCTCTCCTCGTGAAAAAGATGGTTTTGAAATATTGGGACCTATCACAAACAACATGAGCATAAAAATGGTAAGCTATTTAAAGAAAAAATGAGATCTTCATTTCGTAAGGGAAGAACATTAGGTAACGCATCAATTAGGGCAGGTTCACATCAGCGTTTTGAATTCCGTTACTGCTTTCCATTATAACATAAAATAATGGAAAATAATGGTATTCATAAGACGGAATTGAAAACTGAAACCTTTAGAGGCATTACATGCTTATTGAAGTGGCAGGCAGGTGTTTTGATCCATCATAATAGAAGTCTATGGACAAGCACAACAGATCCGTCTGGTTTCTGATAAGCAGGATGGAAAAGAAAGTCCTGTCGACTCAAGTGAATGAACATTGAACAAATATTAAAAGATACTGTGTACTGCGAGCAAAGGGGACAGAACAGAAAAAAGTGACCAAATATAATGAGGTGATGTTGTTGTAACAATGTTTCAATATGAAACATCAGTGGAATGAATTAAAATGGGTTGTTCTGGAATATGTGCCTCCCCCCACCCTAGAATCACAGAAAGATAATAAAAGGAAATTGTTGCAACATGAGACAAGATGGATTACAAAAATAGATGATCCCTAAGGGGTTAAGTGAATTTTAGAGTATTTCTATAGTCTCTATGATACTATGTTTTCATCTTTGTAACTATATAAAGTATTCATTTTTATTGTAACACGTGTAAACCTTTTGTATAGAGAGAGACCCAAGAATGAGTGATGTATTTAAGAACTAATTGGGTTATTTATCAAACTGATGTAAAGTAGAACTGGCTTAGTTGCCCATAGCAACCAATCAGATTCCACCTTTCATTTGTGACAGCTCGTTTGGAAAATGGAAGGAGGAATCTGATTGGTTGCAATGGACAACTAAGCCAGTTCTACTTTACACCAGGTTAATAAATGACTCCCATAGTTACTTCTAATCATTACACGAGTAAGAGGGTGTTAACCTCGAAACGCGCGCGGGATGGGATAGAAAAGTTCAGTGTTCTTATTTGGATTATAGACCTGCGAGCCATTTTGGTATATGAAGATTACAATAAAAAGGAATAAGAGCACTTTATGTACTGGGTGGACTGGGTGTATTTATTATACACTCACCAGTCTATGCACTTTAATCAATATTATTGCCTCGCATAAATACATCGAAGTCTGAGTGGATTGAAGTGAGGTTCCACCATGGACAATGGTTAAAACTCCATGTGTGAATTGCAACTGAGCATTACACTTAGGGGTCTGGACTCCTTGGTCAGACTACTCCTTCACAGCTCATCCTAAGGCCTCTTGCACACGACCGTATAGGTTTTTCAGTGTTTTGCAGTCTGTTTTTTTTTTATCCAGTTTTTCCGTTTTTTTCTTCCGTTGTGTTTCCGTTTTGGTTCCGTTTTTCCATTCCGTTTTTCCGTATGGTATATACAGTATACAGTAATAACAGAAGAAATTGGGATGGTCCTAAAATTTTCAATAGATGGTTCCGCAAAAGACGGAACGGATACGGAAGACATACGGAGACAATTCAGTAATTTTTGCGGTCCCATTGAAGTAAATGGTTCAGTATACTGTCAGTATACTGAACTGAAAAAACTGCCAGCATACGGTCCACAAAATACTGTTGTGTGCAAGAGGCCTAACAGACCCTTACTCTCTATATAAGACCCCATCTCTAACAGCCAATACTTGACCAGATTGGCCTTAACTGGATGCTACTCTATGAGCTAAACTGTATGGGGAGAAATTATCATGAGGGGAATATCTGAAGTCAGTTTTGCTTGAGTTTGTGTTGGCAAACCTTATGCTACATTTACCAAATGTCACATGTTGTTTGATAAATTTGTCTTTTCTTTAAACTTCTAGAAAAGCTACTCCAGTTTGCCTACTCCACCCTCCTAGTGGAGTGAGATTGCAACTTTTTATAGTTATATAATATAGTTTCAATCACAAATCTGGAGTGAAATTCATTAACATAGCTAACCACACCTATTTTTCCACCCACATTTCAAAACTGGAGCGAGTGGTGTAAAAATGCAAAAAGGTGCAACATTTTGTACAAGTAAGTTCAAAAATTCGCAAAACCCCTAGTTTCATGACTTTATGTAGCCAGAGTTCTGGCGTAAAGGCATGATAAATGTTTGTTCATGGTCTCACTACAAGCTCCTATGCTTTTCTTGGTTGAAAGCACAGATACAGAATACAGTATACAGAAATGAAAACCCACCATATACTACTTGCTACATCTGCCGCCCTACATCTGCCGAGAGAAATTCCCCCTGGAGCAAAGTTTGTCTTTGCTCCATCTCCCCTGTCTGTTACCTCTGTTGGTTGTCCATATTCTTCTATTTCACACTCCTTCTGTTGGTCGTAAGGGCTCTCAGAGGACTGTGTAGTGGATAATGACATTATATACTGTTGATGCCTTTGTGCCATAGCTTTTACTGGATAAGCTTAGACTGTCGGGTTTCTTTATGTTTCCTCCATTGATTTTCTTTACCTTCTACTACGTTGGTTTATGTCTGATAAAAAATATTAAAAACCCTTCAATAAAAATGTACAGTTACAATAAAAGTGCATGGTTATTGACATACATTAGCCTATCAATATAAAAAGTACATCTCCCAGACTACCACACTCATCCCAGATTGTGTTAAACAGCGCCACATAAAATCAAACAATTCCCACAACAGTGTTTCCTACAAGGAGCTGGTGAAACGTACATCGGGGTGCAGTCATCTCCCAAGTGTTCTGGTCTGTATTTACTTTGATTGTATGTCTTTGGACAGCATGCTGTTTTGTATTTTACCTATTATTGCCTATTAACTGCTACCAGGGGTAGGTTATTTCATTTTATATTGGTGCTGTAGTATTTGGCATCATAGTTTGTATTGTGACCTGACCTTGGGGGGTGATGTCTAGCTGATCTGTTATTGCATATGCTGCACAAATGTTTTTACTTGTCCAACTAGTTCAACCATGTTGAAATAAAGATGCAATCAGATTTGGTGTGTGATTTTCTGTTTTGAGTGTTTCCAACATGCTTTGGGTTAAGACTGGCATATATCAGGCTTAGAATTTCTATGCAAATGAATCCTATAAGGCCTCATGCACATGACAGTTGTTTTTAGCGGTCCGCAAAATGGGGTTCCATTGTTCTGTGATCTGTGTCCGTTTTTGGTTTTGTTGTGTTTCCGTGGTCCGCCAGAAAAAAAGGGAAGGAAAAAAAAAGTGTAATTTTAATATCTCCACCCAGGATAATGGAATATATATGCAGGTCATGGACGCGGACGCGGATGACAGCCGGATGTGCCTCCGCATTTTTTCACGGTCCCATTGACTTGAATGGGTCCGTGAACCGTTTTTAGCGGACAAATATAGGACAGGTTATATTTTTTTGACGGACAATAATCACGTACCACAGATGCGGAGGACAAACAGTGCATTTGATGAGTTTTCAATGGGTCCGCAGAGGAGCACGAAAAACGGCTGACACGGAATCAAACATCGGTCGTGTGCATGAGGCCTAAACCTGTTCTGTATGTGGGAATATTATAAGGAGAGCAGTGAAGTCACAACATGGCATTAACATATTTTAGTATGTAAGTATTCATTACATATTCTGGTCCAATATTTAACTGCTATAAAACAGCCAAATATTAACCAAAATGTTGACCAAACAAGAAAATCTAGGATTCAGTTAAGTAAATGGCCTTTGCAGCATGAACATATAAAAAGCAGGGGCACAATACCCCTCTGTTGTGCCCCCAGTTGGTATAATGCCCCCCACATAGTACACCTATACCATCCTCCCCTCAAAAGTGAACTAGAAATAAACAAAATAAAAAAATACTCACCTGACTCCCCATCTGCAATGCAGGGAACAGGCCTCTTCCAATCTGTGGCTACCTAGCTCAGGAGGTTGAGTTAAAATGGACACTCCTTCTGTGTCTTGACATAGGTGCAGGCTATGATATAATTGAGCTGTCTAAGACTTGGCTCAGACATTTGTCATGATGTCATCATTTTGTGACTGCCTGCACCATTCTACTGTCTCATAGGTGTAGAGGCTGGTGGCCTATGAGAGTGGCCATTGGCTCTCATGTCCCACCACAGTAGTTCAAATGTATTGCTGTCCTGTGGATGGTGACATACCCGTAGTTTTACAGATGGCAGAAACTACATTTGGGGGTCTGGACAAAACATTAGGGGCCCAAGCCTTGGATGTTTTGTTATATCAATGCCCCTGAGCAAAAGCTTTATTTTTATATATAAACCAAACGTATAGATTCATCAAAATAGTGTCTTAGGGTGAATAAATGTATGAAACAGAGAAAATGGAATAAATACATTGGACAAAATCTAAGAATATTCAGTGCACATAAATTAAAGAATATAAGCTAGATTTCGTTTAACTTATTTCCTTCAATCTTTTATCACATGTGAACTAAAGAATTTAACTTGGGTAATGTTTTACATGAATAGCTGAACTTCTTACTTTGTAGCCCTCAAGAAATTTTATCCATAGAAGGCAAGAAAAGTCATTATTAGCATGCATTAACACAGTGACTAACCTGGAGGCACTGAGTGAGTCACTTGCTTCCTAGGAAAGGTATTTTAATGATTTTGATTTTAGCAGAGGCACATTGCTGCTGTGAAGGCCTGACTGAACTCTACACAAAATATACCTGTCAGTCATAGTCAAGGAGAACAATGCTGGTTAGTTATTCAGTTAAAAAGGTTTTAAATCTGACTTAATATACCAAGTCAACACATTTAAGAGGGGGTTTCCAGAATTAGGAAAGCGGTTCTACAAACACTGCAACGCCTGTCCATTGGCAGACTTTAGAGGTGACTTGTCCCCAAGTGGCACAGGACTGCTGACTAGAGATGAGCAAATTGATTCTAAACAAATTTAATTCATGTAGAATTTTTTCAAAATTTGAAAGCGAGAATTTAGGAGATTCAATTTAGGCGAATTGTGCAAAATGGTGTCTGCTATTTTACAAATCACAGTAGTGAGTACAGCATAGCAGTAAATATATGAAGAGGGGCGATCACATGACCCTGGGCAGGGCACTGGCCAGCGGGCTTGTCAATAACACATTGCAAGTCCGCCTCACATCCAATCAAGAAGAATGATACAGGCATGTGTCATAGGCACTACGTTAGGTTCCAAGCAGAGACACCATCTATATTCTTAGCTTGTTCATTGAGACAACAATTTACACCCACAATATAGAGAGTTTGGGGTGTTACAGAGACAGTTTTCAATTGGGAAGATATACCTAGGCAGATTTAATTAAACTAGTGTTGAGCGCGAATATTTCAATTGCAAATTTTAATTGCAAATATCGCCACTTTGAGAAGTATTTGAGAAGCGAATATTTTGAATATAGTGCTATATATTCGTATTCTCAAATAGTGTTGATCGCGAATATTCTAATCGCGAATTTATTGCGAATATCAGCACTTAGCAACATCCCTAGCAACCAATAGGAAAGTTGCCTACACCATAGTGTTAATAGCGAATATTCTAATAGCAAATTTTTATCGCTAATATATTACAATTTTCGCAATCAAGTAAATAATGAATGGAGATCACGAATACTCGAATTTACAAATTTATGGAGAATGATCGGCCAAAAATTCACGAAATATTGTGAATTTGAATATTGCCTATGTTGCTCATCACTAAATTAAACGATAAAAAGACAGATTTTAGCACTAGGGACAGAACAGGGTCAGTTAGTGTACTGTATGTGACTGTGTAACAGGGATTGAGCTGTTTGCATGCATGCAGACTCTGCTGCAGTGTACACCAGTGTTTAAATCTATAATAATACCAATTTTTTATGTGAAGGATATAGCCAGCAACCCATGTAATACAAAAACCCTCAATCTATTGGGTGGTGATGTTTAAGCAGCATAGTTGCAGTGGACGTTGTGCAACTGCAAATTTTTTCTTTAAAACCTGCTACAAAGTTTCTTCTATTAATATTAAAAACAATACGCATATATTCCAGCATCACCAACAACATCTATTTTTGCCTCAGACTGTGTCCAATTGTGTATTTCTTTCCCAAAATTTGTTGCAAACTGTCTTCAATTAACATTATTAAGTGCACAACAAGCATATTTTTCAGCATGCATTATGTTCCATACTGTACTGCTGCTGCCATAGCTACTACTGATGCTATTACTACCCCTACAGAACCACACACACATCTCTTGCTTTGTCAGGTTTCATACTGTACTACTGCTGCTCCTGTTTTTGGACTGCTTGTTCAGAACAAGCCATTGCTTCTTCCGATGTGTATAAATACTGACAGGCATCTGGCACCAATAAAGGATACCTTTTGAACTACATGTTCAGAACAAACCATTGGTTCTTCTGATTCTACCATGGGTATATAAACACCAGCAGATTCCTACCCCAGTAAAGGATAATTATTGGACCATTTTCTAAATGTTATAAGGCATAACAAGTCCGAAAGTGCAGTGGGTTTTAAACAAACCTTTTGCTACCACTGGCAGCCATGCTTTTACCCATAGTCATATATGTAACTGTCAATTTAAGATTACTAATATAATCTTGGCATTAAAGAGCTTAAAAGTAGTTGAATACATTCTTGTGAGACAACAAAATGTAATTTACTTTTCAGGTCCAATATTTAGGTCCAATTTATTCTAATGCAGAGGCCAGTGAATAATTGCAGTGGTGCACATGAGATGGTGAGACACCATACTTCTGCTCCACAAAGAAACAGAAGAAACAGGGATGGGACCCCCAATTTGGAGTGGAGTGCTAGTGAATAGGTAAGTAGATTTCTCTTTATACTAAACACTTTCAAGTAAATAAATGAATTAACTTTGCGGATTGGACAACCCTTTGAAGTATTGGCCCTATATTAATTTAGGTGAAAGCTTTAGACAGTCATATATCCTAATTAGTGTTGGGGTGAATATTTGAATTGCGAATTTTAACCGTGAATATCGCAACTTCGAGAATTCGCAAATATTTAGAATATAAAGATATATATTAGCATTTTCAAATATTCTACATTTTTTTCATCAGTAACCTCCCTTTTTGCTTGTGGCTCAATGAGAAGGCTGCAATGTCTTTGTCTGAGCTTAGCAACCCTAGCAACCAATAGGAAAGTTGCCTACCCCTTACTATATAAGAACCACCCCACAGCCATTTTCTACAGTTTATTATAGTTCTGAGAGAGACAGCAGTGTTATTGCTGTGCTCTCTCGTTTCCATTTGTCACATTACATTAGATAGTTAGTTAGTTAGTTAGTTATATATATACAGTTAGTGGGAGATGGTCAGTGTAGGTTAGATAGTGATATAGTGTAGCTAGATTGGGCTGTCCATACATACATGCTACATACATAGTGCTGTATGTATGCATGCATGCTACATACATACATACATGCATAGTGCTGTGATGTTACAACAATATTTAGTGCACCGATCACTAATATGTAGTCAGACCTGTTAAAATGTGAAGTTGCACATATTGTGCCAAAATATTCACATCATTATTGCCAATTGGCACAATCGTGAATATATTGGAGCACTCTATCTGCTTATAAAGCTATTGTAATGTTCTGCCATGTCAGCCATATAAATATAGCAAATTGGAATATTGCCCCTGCCGCTCATCACTAATCCTAATATAGGGGGTAATTTATCAACCTGAAATACGTCTATATTAGGTGTATTTTAGGCACAAATTGCGGTGCAACGGTTACGTACACTGGAATCTGCAACTTTTCCCTGGTCACGCCAGGTCTAAAAAAGTGGGTGTGGCATGAATTCAGCGTTTTCTATTCCTGTTTGTTTTAGGCGTAGAAAATTATCTAAATTTCAGACAGCTAGGAAGCTGTCTTACATTTAAAAGAGGAGCTGGATGGGCCAAAGTTACGAAGAGGCCGGCACCTATTCATAACTTCGGCGATCAGCAATGGGGCTTTATTAAGACTGGCGTCTAAAACACCGGTCTTAATAAATGACCCCCATAATGTTTACTTTCAAGCTTAGAGCCCATTCATTCTTCAGTAGTACATTCTCAGTGATTCACTGACATGTGCTTTATGTGTTCCGCACAGATCGATTTATTTGAATGTGTGTGTTCAGACATCAATGTTTCATCATGGTCGGTGGTTCAGTATTTTTTAGCTCGGGTGCATGTCCTATCTTGATCCGTGTTCCCGGATCCCTCATGCCCATTATAGTCAATGAGTCTGATGTCATCCGTGTCGGATCCGTTTTTCACGGATGGTTGCTAGAGATACTCTAGGGATTTCCTCATTGCCTCAGCAGTAGCAGGTGGAACTAGTTCCTGCTGATTTTTTTCTGCAAATCCAGCCTGCTCGGTGCAATTTAGGAGCTCCAATTCGGAAGCAATTTTATTATTTTTCATACTGAAAATAATATTTTCATTGGCCATGCATCCTTTAAATGTGGAGCAATTAATAACTTTAGTGAAGGCCCGGACAGAATTGTGGGACTACTGCACTGAGGGCCTTAATAGATGCTTTGTGGGAGGCTGTGACAGCCGAGCTTCTGGCGTCTTACTGGGCATCAAGTTCATCTGCGGAGTGGATCACCCTAGGTAAATTTGTTTATGCACCTTTACTTATAGCATGTGTGTATTTATTGGACATTTATAATACACTAAGGCCCCTTTTAGACAAGTGAGTATCATGCTCCAGCCTCAGAGCGCAGCTCCCATACTGAACTTCCAGCACTGCCGGGATCGCCTAGCATTATATTGATTTGTAATGCTATATAAACCTTACAGTTCAGGAATGTATTGGATAACACCGACATAATGCTGTGGCTGGTATTCAATACATTCATGAACTGTAAGGGTTACATAGCATCAGAAATCAATATAATGCTAGGCGACCCAGGCCGTGTTGAAAGTTCAGGATGGGTGCTGCATTGCGAGTCCAGAGCGTGACACTCGCTCGTCTGAAAGCGGCCTAAGAGCATATACTTAGTTTTTTAGGGGCATAGTTTGGACATGATGCGTCTGTCTTTTTTGCTGCTTGCTAAATTCTCCACTAGCTTGTATGGCCAGGCCAGGAACAATGTGTCTATAGGAATGTTCTAAGGTTTGAATATTTTTTAACCAAGATACAGATGTTTGTTCACTGCAGTAGTGTATTTAAAGAAACAGTGTCAATCATTTAAACTACATTTGCACCTTTAGCTTTCATAAAGTGCATGTTTTAAATTGACTTTTTCATGTAAAGAAATGTATACTCTCTTCCATTGACTTCTGAAGTGGTAGTCAAGTAGACATTGCTGAACACACACACACATCTCCTCTGCTACGTTCCTTTTATTTTGTCAACACATTTACGAATGTAGTATTTCATAAATTAAACCAATGTTTCACACCTAAATGCTTATCTGACTGAGCAAGAGGTTATGTTCGTTCTCTGCTCTTTACCTACCAACCCCTTTCTTATATGATAAGTTTTTAATGTAGCAAGAGCAGTTATCACATAAGTACTGATCAGAGATTCCAAGGCACACAAGTTTATAGAAATATTAGATAGTGGTACTACTGTGCCTGTATTTGTGGTGTTACTTTTCAAAGGGTAATCATTAGTGATGAGCGAGCATGCTCAGCTGAGTATTGGTTCGGCTCGAGCATCGCTATGTAATTCCCCTCAGTGTAAGGCCATAGCAATGTTAGCTGTAAGCCTTGCACTGATTGGAAGAGCGGAACACGTGATACCATTTCATATAGAAGCTGAGGTCCGGCGCTCGGCTCATTCAGTGTCAGGGAGAGCAGACAGTAGGCAGGGACAGATAGCATTTTACTCTAAACTTACTGATTTCACTCCAAAAACCTTATTGAAAGACCTAACAGTCCTTTTAAGGACTATAGTGTGTGTTTGACAGCAGTGCAGCACCTTTTCTTTTTCTTTTTTTTTAAGAAGGGGTTTGCTTCAGCAGTATCAGGGACAGGCGTCACCAGGAAGGGACATTTGCTTTTTTAACTTCTAAAAGATTTCCGATTAGTGACATCTACAATACGCCATCATTCAGCAGTGTGTTGGGCAGATATTATAAAAAGGGGCTTATTCACTACAGTGTTCCTTGGTACTGAGATATACACTGCACCATCATAAAGCAGTGTGTTGGGCAGACATTATAAAAAGGGGCTTTTTCACTACAGTGTTCCTTGGTACTGTAAGAGGGTGCAAGGTGTTGTTTTTGATAGCAGGTACGTGTCACCGAGGTTGCTGGCCTCGGTGAGGTAAGAGCCGGGGTTTTTGGTCTGCAGCAGCTAGTGCTGCTCTGTTAAATAGCATGGCTGCAAAGCCGATCCGGGCCGGCTCTTACTGGGAGCAGCTAAAGAGTAGGGTGGGTGGCTGCTCCCCACGGTCCAGTCCATGTTTTGGGGCTGGGTATAAAACGCAGCCAGCAGCTGTGTCTGGGTGTGTGTGATTATCCTGGAGCCTGCAAACAGGGCTGAGGAATTCTCTGTCCTGGAGGAAGGAGCTCAGCATGGTGGTGTTGCCCTGCGACCTGAAGGTGGAATCGCCTGCGGCTGAGCCGACTGCTAGGTGTGAACCCGCACCTAAACCACCCAAGGTGACTGGACCGTGTGTTGGCCTGTTTTTGGTTTTTCCACATGATTTCTGTTGTGTATGAACTGTCACCAAGAGACTGTTTTCATTTCTGGTGTGCAAGTGTGAATAAAACACTGTTTGATGCACAATCTGGACTCCTTGTTTTGCCTCTAAACTGCACCCGCACCGCTGTCTACCAGAGCGACTCCCACATTTGGTGTCGGATGCGGGCATGCGCAGTGAGGCTGGCGTGAGCGCCGAACTTTGTTTTTGCTGGGCAAAAGTGAATGTCCTATATTAAGCCGGCAAAGTTGCAGCCTGTGATCCCCGACAAAATGGAGGCGGCTGTGAAAGCCCTCATAGAGGCTAACGTGCAGCAGCGGGAGACCAACCAGCTACTGCTACAGCACGTGATGGCGTTGCAAGCGGCAGGAGCGTCCCACCGCGTCCACGATGCCCGGAAAGCTGTCCGTACCGCGATCCCTAAGATGACCCCCTCGGATGATGTTGAGACCTATCTGGCGGTGTTCGAGAAGGTGGCCGTGAGGAGAAATTACCCCGAGAACAGTGGGCAGAGGTCATCGCTCCGTTCCTGGCGTCTGGACCCCAGCAAGTATTTTTGACCTCCCAGGTGACCAAGCAGCTGACTACCCGACTGTGAAAGGTGAGATCCTGGCAAGACTGGGGGTGAATGTTTTGGTCCGGGCCCAGCGGGTGCATCAGTGGGAGTTTAACCCGGCTGAACCCGCCCGGCCACAATACTATGACTTGCTACAACGGTTGCAAAAATGGCTGCAGCCAGACATACTGACTCCCACTGCTATGCTCGACCGTCTGTTAGCCGATGTCTTCTGGAGGGCTTTGCCTTACCCTCTCCAGCACTGGATCGGCCAGGTATCGCCCACCAATGCCCTGGAGATGGTCGACCTGGTGGAGCGGTGCGAGGCCACCAGAAACCTGCAGGGAGTCTTGCTGGGAAGGGGTCAGTTAAACCCGGAGGCCTCTGCCCCAGTTCCAACGTCCGGCGACAGAGCGGCCTGCACGGAATATACCCCCTGCGAGCCCGCCTCCCGTGGTATGCTGGAGGTGTCAGGAGCCAGGCCACATCAGGGCCGACTGTCCGCGTCGGGATGAGCTGATGGAGGTGAACTACGGGGGTCGCCACTCCTTGTATGCACGGAAGCTGTGCGCAACTGGCACCCGTGAGGTACAAGACCATAACCACCTGTGTCAGGTAGAGGTGGGAGATTCGCTGGCGGTGGCTCTGCTGGACTCCGGGAGTTTAGTCTCCCTGGTAAGGGCTGCCCTGGTACGGCCTGCGGAGTATACTGGCCGTAAAGTCGGGGTCCTGTGCATCCACGGAGACCTGAAAGACTATCCCACTGCACTAGTGACTTTGTCCACAGCGGCTGGTAGGTGGACCCACGAGGTGGCTGTCGCTACTACACTCCCACACGAACTAATACTTGGGAGGGACTTCCCGGTTTTCCGGCGCTGTGGCCGGCAATAAAGGTATCTGAGGGACCCGAGACAGGGGTGACCCTAGCAGAGTGGCCTGATACCGCTGGAAGGCCAGAACCCTGGGAGCCCGAGTCTGAAGGGCCGGCGGTAGGGGTGACCACTGCTCCGGCGGTAGAGGAAACAACCCCACTGAGTGTAATGGTGGGAGACACGGAGGACTTGCCACCGGGACCTGAGTTGGCAGACCTCAATGTCTCCGGGGAAAATTTTGGGACCGCACAACACCGGGACCAAACCCTAACCAGGGCCTGGGAGAATGTGCTGGAAATTGATGGTAAACCCCAGAAACCAGGGGCTGAATTAATGTTCCCACGATTTATTGTTCTACAGGATATGTTGTATCGGGTGAACCAAGTCCGAGGTGAACCTGTTGAACAGTTGGTGGTGCCCACAGCGTATCGCAAGCTTGTCATGGAGCTTGCCCACCAACATGTTCTTGGGGACACCTGGGGTGGCAGAAAACCCAGGACCGCATACTGCAGCGGTTTTATTGGCCCGGTGTGTTCAAGGAGGTAGAAGATTATTGTAAGTCCTGTCCAACCTGTCAGATAACTAGCCCCCAGCCTCATTTCCGTAGTCCTCTGGTACCTCTGCCAATTATTGAAGTACCGTTTGAGCGAATCGCTATGGATTTAATTGGGCCTGTACCAAAGTCTGCCAGGGGCCACCAACACATTCTGGTAGTTCTCGACTATGCCACTCGGTATCCGGAGGCGGTGCCTCTGCGACATACCTCAGCTAGGCTCATTGCCAAAGAGTTAATGGAGATGTTTTCCCGTGTGGGCCTGCCAAAAGAGGTTCTGACAGACCAAGGGACCCCTTTTATGTCCAAAGTAATGAAGGAACTGTGTAAATTGTTGCGTATAAAGCAGATTCACGGACGTCCGTTTACCATCCGCAAACAGACGGTCTTGTTGAGAGAGTTTAACCAAACTCTAAAAAATATGTTAAAAGGGTGGTGTCTAGAGATGGGAAGGACTGGGACCTGCTTCTGCCCTATCTCATGTTCGCAGTGCGAGAGGTACCCCAGGCCTCTACTGGGTTCTCGCCCTTCGAACTGCTTTATAGCAGACACCCTCGGGGCCTGTTGGATATCGCCAAGGAAGCATGGGAACAACAGCCTGTCCCCCACAAAAGTGTCATTGAGTATGTCACCCAGATGCAGGAACGGATAGAAAGGGTGTTGCCGCTGGTCCGGGAGCATATGGAGGCAGCGCAACAAGCCCAGAGTAGGGTGTATAATCGTCAGGCTCGGGTGCAGGGCTTCCATCCGGGAGATCGGGTTTTGGTTCTGGTACCCACCCTTGACAGCAAGTTCCTAGCTAGGTGGCAGGGCCCCTATGAGGTGATCGAGAAGGTAGGGAAGTAAATTACAAAGTACACCAGCCAGGGCGGCGCAAGCCGGAGCAGGTGTACCACGTGAATTTACTTAAGCCGTGGAAAGATAGGGACACAGCCGGCGACCACAGCCCCCGGCCAGGGCTTACAGGTGAAAGGGTCCAGCCCCACAGTTCGAGGCCTGTGAAGCAGTAACCACGGTAAAAATTGCAGACAGCCTGTCTTCCAAACAAGTTCAGGAAGTCAGGGAGTTCATCAGTCGGAACACGGATGTGTTCTCGGACCTCCCTGGCCGCACGTCTCTCATCCAACATGACATCGTCACTGAGCCTCAGGCCAAGATCCGGTTAAAACCATACCGGGTACCCGAGGCTCGGCGACGGGCCATCGCGGAGGAAGTACAGTTAATGTTGAAGCTCGATGTCATTGAGGAGTCGAAAAGTGAGTGGGCCAGTCCCATAGTCCTAATACCCAAGCCGGATGGGGCGTTGCGGTTCTGCAGCGACTTTCATAAGTTAAATGAAGTATCCAAGTTTGGCGCGTATCCCATGCCCCGAGTAGACGAGCTGGTTGAAAGTTTAGGACAAGCCCGTTATTTTTCTGTGCTGGACCTCACTAAAGGGTACTGGCAGGTACCCTTAGCGAGTCGGCTAAGGAAAAAACCGCATTTGTTACCCCGCAGGGCCTGTATCACTACAAGGTGTTACCCTTTGGCCTGCATGGCGCCCCGCCACTTTCCAAGGTTAATGGACATAGTGCTGCGACCACATCGTCGATGCGCCTCGGCCTACTTAGATGATGTAGTCATCCACAGCACCGACTGGGAAAGCCATTTACCCAAGGTGCAGGCGGTAGTGGATGCCCTGAGGAAAGCCGGACTGACCGCTAACCCAAAGAAGTGCTCCATAGGGTTAGAGGAGACAAAATATCTGGGATATGTAATTGGGCGGGGAGTCATCAAACCTCAGGTAACCAAGGTAGAGGCCATTCGTAACTGGCCCCGACCGGTCACCACCAGGCAGGTAAAGTCGTTCCTGGGGATTGTAGGTTACTACATGAGGTTTGTGCCCCACTTTGCCACAATAGCAGCGCCGTTGACAGACCTCTTGAAGGGCGAAAGTCTGGGAGGGTTAGCTGGAGTGAGAAGGCGGAGGAGGCTTTCGCCGCGTTGAAGTCGGCCCTGTGTGGGTCCCGGTTTTGGTGACACCCGACTTCAACAAGGAGTTTGTCGTACAGACCGACGCCTCGGAGGTAGGCCTCGGTGCGGTACTGTCTCAGGAGGTCAACGGGGAAGAACATCCCGTTGTCTTCCTGAGCCGTAAGCTCAATCCCGCCGAGTCAGATATAGTATAGTGGAGAGGGAGTGCCTGGCTATCAAGTGGGCACTCGAATCTCTCCGCTACTACTTGTTAGGGAGGAGGTTCCGTCTGGTGACCGACCATTCCCCCTCAAATGGATGAGTCAGGCCAAGGAGAGGAATGCTCGGGTCACCAGGTGGTTCCTATCTCTTCAGAATTTCAAATTCTTCGTGGAACACAGGGCAGGCCGCTTGCAGGGCAACGCAGATGCCCTGTCCGCGTCCACTGCCTCACGTGTGTTCACCCCTCAGGGTTGAACAAAGGGGGTGTGTAAGAGGGTGCAAGGTGTTGTTTTTGATAGCAGGTACGTGTCACCGAGGTTGCTGGCCTCGGTGAGGTAGAACCGGGGTTTTGGTCTGCAGCAGCTAGTGCTGCTCTGTTAAATAGCATGGCTGCAAAGCCGATCCGGGCCGGCTCTTACTGGGAGCAGCTAAAGAGTAGGGTGGGTGGCTGCTCCCCACGGTCCAGTCCATGTTTTGGGGCTGGGTATAAAACGCAGCCAGCAGCTGTGTCTGGGCGTGTGTGATTATCCTGGAGCCTGCAAACAGGGCTGAGGAATTCTCTGTCCTGGAGGAAGGAGCTCAGCATGGTGGTGTTGCCCTGCGACCTGAAGGTGGAATCGCCTGCGGCTGAGCCGACTGCTAGGTGTGAACCCGCACCTAAACCACCCAAGGTGACTGGACCGTGTGTTGGCCTGTTTTTGGTTTTTCCACATGATTTCTGTTGTGTATGAACTGTCACCAAGAGACTGTTTTCATTTCTGGTGTGCAAGTGTGAATAAAACACTGTTTGATGCACAATCTGGACTCCTTGTTTTGCCTCTAAACTGCACCCGCACCGCTGTCTACCAGAGCGACTCCCCACAGTACTGAGATATACACTGCACCATCATAGAACTTATTTGTTCTGGGTAAATTAACCGAACTTGTGCCACATCTGTGTGTGCGTTCAATCCGCAAACGTCATATTAATTACTCCAGCAGAGAGTGATTTATATTTTGGCCATAGTTAACTCGTTTTGGGCACATCTGTGTGTGCGTTTAGGCCGCAACCGTATATACAGTATTCACGCAGAGAATACATTTTATTTTGGACAAATTTGTATCCAATATAGAACAACATCCGAATACAGTGTGTATTCTCAAAATTGCATTAT
Organism: Bufotes viridis; assembly: GCA_033119425.1. Lineage (NCBI taxonomy): Eukaryota > Metazoa > Chordata > Amphibia > Anura > Bufonidae > Bufotes > Bufotes viridis. Next base: position 181,087,019 of record CM065594.1, on the reverse strand, counting down.
ATCTGGGCTAGTATAGTGTCAAAAATCTGTATTTTTCTGTATCCAGTATCTTACTGGAAGCCAATAGAGTGTGTATTGTAAATACTACATTATCTCTGGGCTAGTGTAGTGTCGAAAATCTGTATTGTTCTGTATCCAGTACCTTACTGGAAGCCAATACAGCGTGTATTGTAAAAATGTAATTATCTGTGGTCTAGTGTAGTGCCGAGAATTTGTATTTCTCTGTCTCCAGTACATTACAGAAAGCCAATGCAGTGTGTATTGTAAAAATTACATTATCCCTGGGCTAGTGTAGTGCCGAAAATCTGTATTTTTCTGTATCCAGTACTGTCCTGCATCAGGAAACTGTGTCTTTAGCGGACAGTAAAACAATCTGCACCATATCTACAGACAAAACCATTCATATGAAAAAGACGAACACAAAGGGAAGGGGGAAGTTGGCGTGATGCTGAAGGTGCAAGCAGAAGCCGTTGCCCTGGGCGCAATGAAACTGTGCCTGCTGCCAGTGAACCAGAAAAAACAAAAAAAATTCAATCTTATCCACATTCATGTCCAACTTAGCTGGGTGGCGCCAGACAACCCGGTCCAATTTGGACCAGTGCGAACAGATGGTCTGTTGGATTGCAGAAGATAATGCTTCCAGTCGGTTAAGCACCACCCTCTCTTCCACGAAGTCCAGTCTCTGTAGCCAAGAATCTGGTCAACCAAATCCTCACACTGATCCTCCTTTCTCCCACACTCGGATATTCACATGACCTCTTTTCATAGCCAGTACTTGGTTTGGCTCTCTCGCCAAGCATGCTTAAAGAGGTACCTGAGATATTGTGCCCTGATTCCCAACCTCTTGAGCCTTCACAGTCTCAAGAAGATGACGGTGGTGAACAGCAGTCATTCGTCTATGAGGTGCATGATGATGAGACACAGTTGCCAATCACTGAGGTGGTGGTTAGGTCAAGTCAGGAGGATGAGCAGAGTGAGGAAGTGGAAGAGGAGGTGGTGGACGATGAGGTCACTGACCCAACATGGGAAGGTGAAAAGCTGAGCGAGCACAGCAGTACAGAGGGAGAGGGATACGTAGCACGGCAACTGTCTAGAAGAGGCAGTGGGGTTGCAAAAGGGAGACGTCGGCCCACACCAAACAGGCCCGCAACCGTTACACCGAGCACCCCCATGCAAAAATCTGCCTTGCCAAGGGGTAGGTGTTCCGCAGTATAGCGCTTTTTTGAGGAAATCGCAGACAACAAGAAAGTGGTAGTCTGCAACCTGTGCCGTACCAAAATGAACCAGGGCGTGAACACTAGCAACCTCACCACCACCAGCATGATCCACCACATGGCATCCAAGTACCCTAATAAGTGGGCCAAATGCCTGGGTCCACACTCTGCGTCTGCGCGTCCCACCACTGCCTCCACTTTCCCTGTGTTACGCACTACTGGCCAATCCTCTGTCGAAGGGGCAGGCCCGGATGCCCCTCGCCCTGCACCTGGACCTTCGCATGAACCGTCAGCAACAACATCCACTTCCCTGTCCCAGCGCAGCATCCAAATGTCGATAACACAGGCATTTGAACGCAAGTGCAAATACCCGAAAAACCAGCCACCCACCCGCCCACAGGTCATAGCACTAAATGCGCAACTTTCGAAATTACTGGCCCTTAAAATTTTGCCATTTAGGCTTGTGGATACTGAGGCCTTCCGCAGCGTGATGTTGGCGGCTATCCCTCGTTATGCAGTCCCGAGCCGCCACTATTTTTCCCGCTATGCCATGCCTGCCTTACACGAGCATGTGTCCGAGAACATCACCCGTGCCCTGACCAACTCATTTGCTGGGAAGGTCCACCTCACCACGGACACATGGACAAGTGCTTGTGGACAGGGACACTACATTTCCCTGACTGCACACTGGGTGAATGTTGTGGAGGCCAGGAGCGAGTCGTACCCTGGGATGGCACAGGTGCTACCCACGCCCAGGATTGCGGGCCCTACATCGATCAGGGTTTCCGCCAGCAGCTATGTTACTGGCTCCAACCCCCACTTCTCCTCCTCCGCCGCCTACTCCTCCACTTCCACCTCCAACAGCAGTCAGCCATCAGTCGCTAGCTGGAAGCAGTGTAGCACTGCTGTGGGTAAGCGTCAACAGGCCGTGCTGAAGCTGATCTGTTTAGAGGACAAACTGCACACAGCCGCAGAGCTGTGGCAGGGTATAACCTAGAAACAGGCATGGTTGTGTCTGAAAATGGCGGTAAATTGGTGGCAGCTTTGGAGCTCGGCAACCTGACACACATTCGTCTTAAACTTAGTAGTTCAGCGGTTTATCAAAACCCATCCCAATTTGCAGGAGCTACTAGCGAAGGCGCGCCGCTTGTGTGCCCATTTCTGAAAGTCATCCACAGCTTCAGACAGTCTGTCAACGCTGCAGCAGCACTTACGGCTTCCAGCTCACTGACTGTTGTGCGACGTGAGCACTCGGTGGAACTCTACGTTCTACATGTTGGCCAAGCTTTGTGAGTAGCAGAGGGCAGTTGTGGAATAACAGCTGCAACATGGTCGTCGCCTTTCCAGTCAACTGCCACTATTCACAAGCGAGGAGTGGGCATTGATGTCAGACCTATGTGAGGTTTTAAAAAAACTTTGATGAATCCACACAGATGGATAGTGGCGATAACGCTATTATCAGCCTAACCCTCCCACTGCTGTGTCTACTCAAACGATCGCTGCTCACAATTAAGGAGGATGCTTTGAATGTGGCAGACAAGGTAATGGGGAAACGTTTTGGAAGATGGTAAAGGAATACTTGCGCTCTACGCCTTGGAGGTGCTGGCCTGCCCTGCCGCCAGCGTACTGTCTGAGTGTGTATTTAGTGCTGCTTGTTGTATTATACCAGATAAGCGTATCCACTTGTCCACTGACAATGCTGACAGGTTGACTCAGATAAAAATGAACATGGCCTGGATTGCCCCTGACTTCTCCACTCCACTAGAAGAAAGCTGAGCTATGAGGAACAAAAACACAATTTAAATGTATGCTTTATAATTTACTCAATCCACAAGAATCAGATGCACCCTTTTCACTGCAAAAAAAGGGTATATGTTTAAATTTTGTTTTCTCATCCGCCTCTTCCTCTGCCTCCTCTTGCATACAGAATATATATGCCCTCACTACTATGTTTTGTAGGGTTCGCTTGGCTTCAGGCCCTCACCTTTAATGCTTTATACCGTCCGCTCACCTGTAGCCCATCACTGCAATGATTTATGGGGTTCGCTAGGCTTCAGGCCCTCACCTACAATGCTTTATACCGTCTGATCACCTGTAGGTCATCACTGCAATGTTTTATGGGGTTCACTAGGCTTCAGTCCCTCACCTTCAATGCTTTATACCGTCTGCTCACCTGTAGGCCATCACTGCAATGGTTTATGGGCTTCGCTAGGCTTCAGGCCCTCACTTCCAATGCTTTATAAGGTCCGCTCACCTGTAGCCCATCACTGCAATGATTTATGGGGTTCGCTAGGCTTCAGGCCCTCACCTACAATGCTTTATACCGTCTGCTAACCTGTAGGCCATCATTGCAATGTTTTATGGGGTTCGCTAGGCTTCAGGTCCTCACCTCCAATGCTTTATACCGTCTGCTCACCTGTAGGCCATCACTGCAATGGTTTATGGGGTTCGCTAGGCTCCAGGCCCTCATCTCCAATGCTTTATAAGGTCTTCTCACCTGTAGGCCTTCACTGCAATGTTTTATGGGGTTCGCTAGGCTTTAGGCCCTCACCTCCAATGCTTTATAAGGTCTGCGCACCTGTAGGCCATCACGGCAATGTTTTATGGGGTTCGCTCACCTTCAGTCCCTCACCTTCAATGCTTTATACGGTCCGCTCACCTGTAGGCCATTACTGCAATGTTTTATGGGATTCGCTAGGCTTCAGTCCCTCACCTCCAATGCTTTATACGGTCTGCTCACCTGTAGGCCATCACTGCAATGCTTTATGGGATTCGCTAGGCTTCAGTCCCTCACCTCTAATGCTTTATACGGTCTGCTCACCTGTAGGCCATTACTGCAATGTTTTATGGGTTTAATAGGCTTCAGGCCCTCACCTCCAATGCTTTATACGGTCTGCTTACCTGTAGGCCATCACTGCAATGTTTTATGGGGTTAGCTCACCTTCAGTCCCTCACCTCCAATGTTTTATATGGTCTGCTCACCTATAGGCCATCCCTTCAATGTTTTATGGGTTCGCTCAGCTTCAGGCCCTCACCTCTAATGTTTTATAGGGTCTTCTCACCTGTAGGCCATCACTCCAATGTTTTATGGGGTTCGCTCACCTTCAGGCCCTCAGTACAATTTTTTATTGGGTCCAACTATAATGTTTTAGACGGTAACCAGCTGGCCCTTGCTCCAAATGTTTTTGAGGGTCACCAGTAGGCCATGAATGATAATTTTTCAAGGGTGTGTATGGTGCTCTCCTTTATGTGTAATAAAGGGTATATTGGAGTTCCAGTTCCTTGTAATTTTTGGCAGCCCTTTCATTTAGTGCATAGGCTTTATGACTGCAGCAGTGTACCTGAACAATTGTAGCACCATGTGAACAAGGCCCTCTTTTATGTGATATACAGACTGTGTCGGAGTGCTTGTTCCTTGTACTTTTTGGCAGCATTTGCACTGTATATACAGAGGTAACAATTTTTCCTCTAAAAATGTCTTTTTTTTTTTGAGGGGGCGGGATTTTGTCGCTATGTAAAGGTGGCGGACAACCGGGACAATATGGTTCCCAGCAGCGACATTGGAGTCCAAGATGCACCCAGACATGGTCACAATGCTGTTCCAGATCCATTTCACTGGTATTTTTGTCACTTTCTGACCTTTTACAATAGTCCAGGCACCCTCCCCTCATCCGAGCAGGGGTGCCTGGTTGTCTCCCATTGACTTCCATTATACTCGGGTGCTCGACCGAGTGCACGAATATCGCTATGTGTTCGGACTGAGTACCCGAACACCCGAACACTTTGGTACTTGCTCATCACTAGTAATCATGTGTATTTGTCACATAGTGGATGCTGTAAAAACACACTGGCGGACATGTAGGTACACCTTCCTGCATAAGACACAGGCCTCAAGGAGTGGTTCTGGTGGGCATAAGAAGAAACCTTACATTTATTTGCAGTAATTATTTCTTGTGGAAATATTTCCTGTTCAATATGTCAAACTCTGGCCCTCCAGATGTTCTCAATCTACAAGTACCAGCATGGTGTGGTGGCAAAATTATGTATAGTCATATTGTTTTTTTTAGTTTGACAACAATTTTACCTTGCGTCCAATTTCTGGAGGCATTGTAAGTGGGCAAATATGTGCTAAGAATTATGGTCAAACCTTAGATTTAATTGGGTCCTTAATGTGATATATATGTATAATCAGAGTTTTATTTCAGCACTAAAGACAGTTTTCCAGGTGATGAGGTGGTTGAGGACATGCTCCCTGGCACATATGACCCTCCTGTGGTTACAGAGTCAGAATATCCTGAGGTGGAAGAGCAGCTATCAACATCTGGCCTGGAAAATCCACCATAAAGATTAGTTGGTCGTTCTACACGAAGTCATTGTCGCACCCATGTTGCAAACAATGAAGCAGTAATTGATGAGCGCGTCCTTCAATACATCAATGAGGCCCGCTCAGAGGATAAGTATGACCGTTTTGCTTGTACTCTGGCCCCTCTTTTACCTGGAGTCCATGACAAAATGCAGACAAGAGTGTATTGTGGCATTATGACCCTTCTCGAAGCTGCCACTCCACCAAATAACCCCAATAGTATTCTGCGGGCTATTTAACAGGGGCGTATAAATGTGAATGAGCCACCTAATGCCCCACCACTGGGCCCAGTATTTCTTCCCCCTTCACTTCGGCCCATCCATTACCATTGTCAGGCACTTGGTAATGTGTCATGGCACTTTTCTTAAGCACATTGTATGTGTGTTTAATGAATATTTTATTTTTGATAAAAGATTTATACCGATGAAAAGTATTTTGTCTTTCATTACCTGAACCTACTCTGAACAATGATAGTAATGTCATGACAAAACATTTTTACAATAAATTTTAAATTGCCCTAGCCAGTCCAAAATTTGAGATGCAATATCCTCTTAAACTGTTTTCAAGATTCCAACACACAGGTAATGACTCCAAAACATAAATCATAAAGTTTATTGAACGTAAAACAATGTAATGTGTACTGTGGTCAGCATGAACAGTATTTATTATTTTTGGGTTTTCAGATTTTAAATAACTGTGTACCGTTCAAATATTATGGGTCTGCCCAAAATAAATTGCTGCTCCATAGGCCACTCAATTATAGTATATGTTCCTTACAAATGTGAATTAACTAAAATAATGTCTTGGGGGTATTTTCCAGGACCAATTTTGGATAGGTAATCAATATCACATTGATGGAGGTCAAACACCAGGGACCACCACTGATATGATATTGAGGAACTATCCCGAGGCTAGGTCAAGTACAGGCTGTTAGGGACATCAAATGACGCATCGCCGACACCATGTTCTTCCCTTTGTCGGTCACCATGGTTACGATTTTGAGTTGTCATGGAGAAAGTCAGGATTCGATTTCTTGATGAAGCACACGGAGCAGTTCCTCCCCTGTATGACTCAGTTCGCCTAGGCAAACAAGGTGCAGAACCAGGACATCAAATGACGCATCGCCGACACCATGTTCTTCCCGTGGTCGGTCACCATGGTTACCATTTTGAGTTGTCGTGGAGAAAGTCAGGATTTGATTTCTTGATGAAGGACACAGAGCAGTTCCTCCCCGTATGACTCCGTTCGCCCAGGCAAACCAGGTGCAGAACAGCGTGAGAGTGATGAGAGTCTGCAATCACCCATCAACTTTCCCAAACAAAGCCTGTTTCACATAAAAAATTTTTTACCACTACGGATTTCGGCCCATACAGCAAAATGAGGTCTAGGGCCACCCATCAATTTTCCCAAAGAAAAACATGTTTGAAATTAAAAAAATCAGTGCAAAGGATAATAGAATTCGGTTCATACAGAAGAAAGTGTACAATCACCCGTCAATTTTCCTAAAAATAAGTCTGTTTCACATAACAAATTTCACCACTACGTAATTCGGCCCATACAGCAAAAGGAGGTCTACAGCCACCCATCAATTTTCCAGAAAAAACATATTTGAAATAAAAATTTCACCACTACGTAATTCGGCCCATACAGCAAAAGGAGGTCTAGAGCCAGCCATCAATTTTCTAAAAAAAAGCCTGTGTCACTTAAAAATTTCACCACTATGTAATTCGGCCCAAACAGCAAAAGGAGGTCTACAGCCACCCATCAATTTTCCCCAAAAAAAAAATGTAAAAAAAAAATTCACCAGTACGTAATTCGGCCCATACAGCAAAAGGAAGTCTAGAGCCACCCATCAATTTTCCTCCAAAAAGCCTGTGTCACATAAAAAATTTCACCACTACGTAATTCAGCCCATACAGCAAAAGGAGGTCTACAGCCACCCATCAATTTCCCCCCAAAAATGTTTAAAATAAATAATTTCACCAATGCAAAGGATAATGGAATTCGGTTCATACAGAATAAAGTGTGCAATCACCCTTCAATTTTCCCCAAAAAAGCCTGTTTCACCTAAAAAATTTCACCACTACGTATTCGGTCTATACAGCAAAAAGGGCTTTACCACATATAACTGCAATGCTCTTTTGCCACTAATACACGGCAAAAAGGGCTTTACTACATATCAATCACCACAAAGATAAGCACCTGACAACACTGGCTAATCCCTCAAGCTGATGTTAAAAGCTGAGACAGTCAGGAACTTAGCCACATATAACTGCACCGCTGAATGGCAAATAAGCCCTTATTTTTTTCCACTTTTCCACTAAACAAGGCTTTTCAACATATAAGTGCAACACTGAACGGCAATTATATTTTTCTTTTGCCACTAATACACGGCAAACAGGGCTTTAGAATATATAACTGCACTGCTGAACGACAATTAGGCCCTAATTTTTTTCCGCTTTTACACTACACAAGGCTTTTCAACATATAAGTGCAACGCTGAATGGTGAATATATTTTTCTTTTGCCACTAATACAGGGCAAAAAGGGCTTTAGAACATATAATCACAGTGAAGAATGATGGTGGCAGCATCATGTTCCTAGGGAGTTTTTCAGAGGCTAGGACAGGGAGACTCGTTATGGTTGAGGGAAAGCTGAATGGATAAAAGTACAGAGATACTATAAAAACCTAATCCTAAAACCTAATATGGACCAAGACTGGGCCAAAGGTTTACCTTGAGTGGCCTAGCCAGGGCCCTCATTTTACCCCAATTGAATATCTCTGGAGAAACCTGACAATTCCCATCCAAACTGACAGAGCCTGAAGGTTCTGTAGAGAAGAATGGCAGACAATCTCAAAATCCAGGTGTTCAAACCTTGTGGCAGTATACATGAAAATACTGGAAAAATTATGAGGGTATTGGGTGCAGAATTATTTTTTTTATTTTAGCACAAGGTCACATCATAAAAAAATGTGAATAGAGTGAAAGTATCTGAAGACTTTCCAAATGCATTGTACATTTAGCATTTTCTTTAATTCTTTTATTTTAACTTTCCAATAACAAATCATTGTTAGAAAATGGTACCTGCTCAATAAATCATATATCATGACAGATGAAAAGTTATCTATGGCTCCATTGTATTTCCCTAAAGGACAATATTTTTGGATTTTGTATTCACTCACACTATTGACCACTAGTGTTGGGTGCCAATATTCGAAACGAATATTTTAATTGCTAATATCGCCACTTCGAGAATTCGTAAAGGTTTAGAATATACTGCTATATATTCGTATTCGCGAATATTCTAGATTTTTTTTCCCTCTAAACCCATGATCCCTCCCTGCTTCTTGCTTATGGGCCAATGAGCTGGCTGCAATATCTTTGTCTGAGCTTAGCAACATCCCTAGCAACCAATAGAAAAGTTGCCTACCCCTTAATATATAAGAACCTCCCCAGCAGCCATTTTATGCAGTTTTTTACAGTTCTGATAGAGACAGCAGTGTCATTGCTGTGCTCTGTGCTTTGCTGTGTCACATTACATTAGATAATTAGTTAGCTTGTATATATTAGAGTTGATCACAAATTTTCAAATTGCGAATTTTAATCGCGAATATCGGCACTTCGAGAATTTGCGAATATTTAGAATATCGCGAAATATATTTGCAATCGCGAATATTCATTTTTTTAAATACTGGTTATGCGACTTTTTTAATGCGAATTTTTACGCAAATTTTTATATGCAAATTTTTGCAATTAAGAAAATTGATAAAATTTGCAAAAAATATTCGCATAAACTGGTATTTAAAAGATAGGTCATGACGTATCTTTTAAATACCAGTTTATGCAAATTTTTATGCACATTTTTATATGCAAATCTTCGCAATCAAGAAATCAATGACTAGAGATTACCAAAATCGCGAATTTTCGAATATCTGGCGAATATTCGCCCAAATATTCGCGAAATATCGCAAATTCGAATATTGCCACTGCCGCTCATCACTAGTATATATAATACATATAGTTAGTGGGAGATAGTCAATGTAAGTTTGATCGTGATATAGTTTAGCTGATCATTAATAATTGCTGATTTGCGCAATCGCAAATATATCGGAGCACTCTATCTGCAGTTTCCAGTCTCAGGAAACTTCTAACAGCTTGAAAAATGTAGCAATAGTGACCCACGCCTGTATTGCGCGTGCAACATGTGCATATTACATTGACGATAATCACAAATTCTCAAATACGTTAATTTATGACAAATATTCACCCAAATATTCACAAAATATCGCAAATTCGAATATTGCCCCTGCCGCTCATGACTATCGACCACATGATCAGTCATTCATACTGTGTACACCTTTTATCTGTATTAATAAATTAACACATAAAACAGCACAATAGAGGCAAATGACAGCTGTAATTTCTAAATGTATAAATTGAGTTTTATCTCCCAACAGAAGAGTGATTTAAAGATATTGGGGTCTGTCTGTCAAGTCTCAAATCATGCAATGTGAAAATTAAGTGTTAGAATCCATTTGGCCCATGGGAGAAGAGGTGTGGACGTAGACAGAGCCAGAAGCACCTCATTCACACGCTGACAAAGGGCGGCATGTAGCCAGACCTCTCAAATAATTATGATGACCCTCTGCAATGGCAAATCAGATTTGATGACAGCCTCATTAAAAATGGACCTTTGGGCAAAATGGAAAAGGAACATGTGTAAATCTGAAAAGTGAATTTATATAATATGACAAAGAAGTGTGTTTATTAGAATTATAATACTTTTTACATTGCATTTCAAAGAAAGATAGTCATTTTTACTAGAAATACATTGTTCTTGATTAAAAATACATATATAAAAAAGTTTTTATACATATATACCTTAAAGGTGCAGCAAGGATATTAACAATGAAGGACTATAAATAATGAAGGGCAGCTGTTGCTAACTGGCCGCACAGTTCTTCACAGCGGCATGGCCACAACCCGCCTACAGCATGGCCACTCCGTGTGGCTGGGTTTACCTGATTTCTAACAAATCAAATTTCTTTGGGAACTTCGGCGAAGCTGGCAAATCGAATTTTTCAAAACTTAGCCTATCTACCTGTAATGTGCACTATTGAAGCCCTGTTATGTTTTGGAAACATTGGAGTGCCACTTCTTCTCTTCTTGGTGATTGTTTATGTATAGGAAATACTTTCTTTGGTACCCAGCAAAGGTAATATTGCTATTGCAGGCTTCTTTCGGGCTTATGCCACTTAGGAGTAATGCCTGTGACATAGTTGCAGCCCAGTAAAGGGGTGCCATGGAGCTAAAACAGCAGTATTAAAGTAAGTAAAACTTTTTATGTTTGTGTGGGATTTTGCTCTAAACATAAGGTGAATTTTCACTTTAAGGAAAGTCATCAAACTTGTACCAGGATATGAATATAGCATTTATGTGAACTTTATGTGGAAGTAAGGCAGCCTTTAATTGCTCTTTGTAGACATGACAATAAATATATCTTGCTAATACTTCCACATATGCAGATGACTTGTACGAATAGAACTGAAGGAAATTAGCAAAAGAGATCAATTCATTTTAAATGTGGAAAATGCAATAATGTCAAAACTTTTACTTGATCTTAAAAAAATCAAGCCTTCACTCATTCACTTCTCATATTACAACAAAGTGTGCCTTAAAAAAGTGAATGATTACATTTAGAATCATTAGTAGTTGTCAAGGGCATAAAAGACTGCACAGCCCAAGTCTTTTCCTGGAAAGGCATTTAAAACATTTACTAATGCCAAAGACTCCATCGGCATCTAAGACAGTTTACAGATTACTGGTAACATCTTCTAGTAGAGCACTTTCAAAAACTCATAAAACCATTCCACTTTCTGATAAGCTATTAGACCCATTTGTGCATGCCAGAGAAGTGGAGTAACATGATCAAAGTGTTCTGACAGCAGAAACCTAGTGTTGCTAGATTTCATAAATTTAGTATGTCAAGAGAAATAAAAACATTTCTTTTATCAGAGTCCAGAGTCTTAAAGAAAGCAACTTGCATCTGGAATGTCAGCTATACGTATACTGTATATCTTATTTACCATGGCGCAGTCTTGTAAAGAGAAAGCAATTGTGTTGTATTGTAATGTTGTTCACAAGACTGCAGTACTAGACTTCATCAATGGAGGTCATCTTTCCCAAGTACTAACCGTGTCTCCTGATACTCAGACACCCCCAGGACTTACAGCAGACCTGATGTGCATAAAAAACAGATAGAGATTCGCAAAATGAACCTTGCGAATTGATTCGTTGATAAAACAGAGTGCAGAGGCTCTGCTGCGGCTACTGGAGCAGTGACTGTGCATGCATCACTACCTGGAAGTTTAGCAGCACATGCATAGTTGCTGCTCCGGCAGCAGAGCCTCTGTGCTTGCACCACTACTCCAAGCAGTGGTGCTCGTGTGAGATTGACAGGGCCAGGAGAAATGGCCGGCCCTATCAATAAAGAAGGCAGTTGAGCCTCTTAAGCATCAGGGACAGATCCAACCTGCTCAATCACTGTGTTTGATGAACAAATAAATTTGTACTAATCGACTCTTCATCTCTACAACCAAATAGTTGCAAGAACATATATGAAGCATGTAAGATAGCAGTGTACTGAAATAAATTCTCTATAAGGTGAAAGGAAACAAATGATGATAAATGAAGGATATGGAAGTCTGGCAAGGGAGTAGATGGAAGATAGAAATGTTATACAGATTGAAAATGGATAAACGGCTGACAAAAGATATACAGAACTGACCCTGCTCTATATACAAATCAGCAAGACATCCTAGACAAAACAAAAAAACAAAATCAGCAAACAGACAAACTTCAAGGCTGACAACAATGGAAGACCGGGGACCACCAGTCTCAGGGTACACTGATAGAACACAATATACAAGGAACTAGGTACTGAATCTGGAAATAAATGAACAGAGCATACACTCTCCTCAACAACCAGAGAAGCAAAGTTGTGGCAGTTCTATGCCACTCTTACCTCTTTCCAAGAGGGAGGAATGGTGAGGATGGAAAAGGGGCAGGACCAATGGGCCCACCACATTTATATTCATTTATGCTAGTCAGAAATCTATGGCAGCTTTGAGCTGCCATAGTTTTCTGTTTAGGCACACGGACTACTGGAGAATGCCCCTAACTCATGATGAGGCCTGCGCTCTGTCATAAATTAAGCGCATTGTCCAGCAACTCAGAGGATATCAAAGATTCATCAGATTGCTTGATGCTAACGATATGCCTGTCAGTACATAAGCAAGCATACAGCTTTCTATGCTCAGCAGCATGTCTGAGGACTTTCTGGCTCCATCCCCCACTGAGATGATTGGTCATGATGGCCAATGTCTTCATCAAGTTCCAGCAATAAACCTATAGACAAGGTTGTAGGGGAAAGTATATACATACTAACTTCTAGCAGTGAATTATTCCCTTAAAATATAACTTTTAATCCTAATTATAAAAATGGGGTCAAACAACACCCCAATTGGTACCTCAAGGAGAGAAACTCTCAAAAGGAGAACAACATGTAATCACAGTCGATACTTACAGAATGACGCATCATAGGTCAAGTGGTAACCAGTGATAAACAGTTGGGATAATGTAGATGAAGTTTCAAGGTACTGTCCCTAGAATGACCCTAAATTAGCCCTTTGCCTGGGGACAGCTCCTGATGGTGGAGGTTCCCCGTCCTCAAACCTGGACTAACAGGCCCTGGTTAATCCCTGACCTACCGGTCCGTCAGACACACAAAGACTCACCCACAGAGGTGGGAGATAATGGGTAATATATAGATTACCTAATGTATCACAATGGTTAGTTATACGATAATTTAAACAGACACCTCATCCGAGGAGATAACATAGATACAATTGGTGGCCCTGTGCTGAGCCGTATTCAGATCACAGGCCTCACAGAGAGCCTCCGTATTAACACAATTCATAGGCCTCTAAATGTGAGCCAGATGTAGTTCACAAACTTAAAACTAAAACCTTAACGTGTTTCCCCCTACTCATATAGCGGGTTCATCAGGAGGTTACTACACAGGTAACAAGTAGAAGCAAGGATGGCCGTTCGGTCAACAGATTTTACGGATTACATTAACCTCCGCACGTCACCATATAACAACCAGTGAGAGAGTTAACAAATAGATAGTTCACAGGAGGAGCCATATTCACAAGCCAAACATAGTGTATCCCGATAGCACCTGGAAAGGAGAAATAAAGGCAAATCAGAAATAATCGTCCAAGCCTACTCAAACACAAGGTGCATCAAAGAGATAAACCTTACTATAATGGCCAGGTTGACATCGAACCAGTAGTGGTCCCTGCGAATGGTTAGGCAGGATATAGCGCTGCTACGTAGGAACAATAATGGAAGGTCAGCCGGAGCTGCGATGCATATAGATCAAAAGCAATAGGATGTCACAGCCTACTCACGCTAGCCCTCGGTCCCTGTTAGTCACGCTCCTCCTGTATTGATATTAAAAAGTACCCAGTTTAAATACCCCGCGTTCGTGTGTCAAGCGTCCCACGTGATGAACAGATTCATCATCACTTCCTGCCTTTGGAACGTTGATCATCGTCACTTCCTGTCTTTGGAACGTTGCTGTCATTTCCTGTATTAGGTACACATGAAAAAGGCCTAGACCCAGCGCAGTGATAGGTTTGCGCATGATCAAAGGTCACATGGCCCTACATCCTATCGCGATACTCCATCAGTGGAGTGCATACATGTATAAACTGACATATGGATGGAGCGCAGCCTACTGTATCAGGATTATTGATCAAGTGGGTACTTGCAGGTGGAATTATAAAAACTAGGAAAATTAACTGTCTCACATGGTATTCTGGTCTTGTGACGGCATAAAGATCTGTCATCTGTCATGTTTCTTCAGGTGCTAGAATGCCAGGATAGCATAAATACCCCCAAATGACACCATTTTAGAAAGAAGACACCCCAAAATATTTGCGGAGGGCATGATGAGTTCATGTATCATTTCATTTTTTTTCACAAGTTAGCAGAAAATGACACTTTCTGAGGAAAAAAAAATAATAAAGTTTCCATTTCTGCTAACATCTGGCAAAAAAAAAATCTCCCACGGACTCACTATGCCCCTCAGTGAATATCTTGGGGTGTCTTCTTTCCGAAATGGGGTCATTTGTGGGGTGTGTTTACTGTTCTGGCATTTTGGGCGGGGCTAAATTGTGAGCAACCTTGTAAAACCTAAAGGTACTCGTTGGAATTTGGGCTCCACCCAGGCTGCAAAAAAGTGTCACACATGTGGTATCGCCGTACTCAGGAGAAGTAGAGCAATGTGTTTTGGGGTGTATTTTTACATATACCCATACTGTGTGTGAGAAATATCTCTGTAAATTGACAACTTTTTAAAAAATGTTATACAAAGTTGTCAATTTACAGAGATATTTCTCTCACCCAGCATGGGTATATGTAAAAATACACCCCAAACCACATTGCCCTATTTCTCCTGAGTACGGCGATACCACATGTGTGACACTTTTTTGCAGCCAAGATGCGCAAAGGGGCCCAAATTCCAATGAGTACCTTTTACCAGGGAATTTTTACGCATTTTTCTTTTCACGCTTTAGGGCCCCTAAAATGCCAGGGCAGTATAACTACAACACATGTGACCCCCATATTGGAAAGAAGACACCCCAAGGTATTCCGTGAGGGGCATGGCGAGTTCATAGAAGTTTTTTTTTGGCACAAGTTAGCGGAAATTGATTTTTTTTTCTTACAAAGTCTCATATTCCACTAACTTGTGACAAAAAATAAAATTTTACATGAACTCACCATACCCCTCACGGAATACCTTGGGGTATCTACTTCTAAAATGGCGTCACTTGTGGGGTATTTATACTGCCCTGGCATTTTAGGGACCCCTAAAGTGTGAGAAGAAGTCTGGAATCCAAATGCGTAAAAATGCCCTGTGAAATCCTAAAGGTACTCATTGGAATTAGGGCCCCTTTGCGCATCTTGGCTGCAAAAAAGTGGCACTCATGTGTTATCGCCGAACTCAGGAGAAGTAGGGCAATGTGTTTTGGGGTGTATTTTTACATATACCCATACTGTGTGTGAAAAATATCCCTGTAAATGACAACTTTTTCCATTTTTTTATGCAAACTTGTCTATTTACAGAGATATTTCTCTCACCCAGCATGGGTATATGTAAAAATACACCTCAAAACACATTGCCCTACTTCTTCTGAGTATGGAGATACCACATGTGTGACACTTTTTTGCAGCAAAGATGCACAAAGGGGCCCAATTCCAATGAGTACCTTTTTAGGAGGGCATTTTTAGGCATTTGGATTCCAGACTTTAGGGCCTGTAAAATGCGAGGGCAGTATAAATACCCCACAAGTGACCCCATTTTGCAAAGAAGACACCCCAAGCTATTCCGTGAGGGGCATGGCGAGTTCATAGAAGTTACTTTTTTTGGCACAAGTTAGCGGAAATTGACTTTTTTTTTTTCTCACAAAGTCTCTCTTTCCGCTAACTTGTGACAAAAAGTTCTATCTTTCATGGACTCAATATGCCCCTCAGCGAATACCTTGGGGTGTCTTCTTTCCAAAATAGGGTCACATGTGAGGTGTTTGTACTGCTCTGGCATTTGAGGGTCTCCGCAATCATGACATGTATGGCCAGCATTAGGAGTTTCTGCTTTTCTCCTTATATTGAGCATATGGGTAATGAGATTTTTTTTTCCGTTCAGCCTC
Organism: Bufotes viridis; assembly: GCA_033119425.1. Classification (NCBI taxonomy): domain Eukaryota; kingdom Metazoa; phylum Chordata; class Amphibia; order Anura; family Bufonidae; genus Bufotes; species Bufotes viridis. Next base: position 181,070,666 of record CM065594.1, on the reverse strand, counting down.
TTGGCTGAATTAAAAAATGAACGGCACAAATTTCTTCATTCGCATTGATCAATATGAATGAAAAAATCTCTGCCAAAAAATATGCAAGAAAAAAAAAAGAGGGGCCTGGCGATTGCCAGGACATAGGGGCTCCGCCCAAACATCCATACCCACTTCAGCTCCTATGTCCTGGCAAACGTGATTTCTCCATTCACATCGATCAATCAATCGTTGTGGAGGAAGACATCTTTGCCAGATTTTTGATACAAAGTGTTTGCCAAAGCATATGAACTCCAACACCTCTCCTCAGCTCATATGCCTGGGCAAACATACCTGTACTGCGGAGAAGAAATCTCGTCTTGCAGCGCCGCATACACCGACTTCACATGTCTTCTGACAGCAGCGCAATGCTTCTCTCAGAATGCACATCAGTGCTGCAGAGTTTTGGTCGGTTGGTCCAGCTTTGAAAATAAAGGGTGGTTGGTAAAAAAAGAAAAAAAAGAAGAAAAAACAAGCAGCAAGCTCATAAATTTGAACGTTTCAAACTTTATAAAGCCTGAACATCATAAAACTTTTAAAACCTAAACTAACTCAAGATTTCTTTTTCTTGCTACTTGTTTAATTTTTTTTTCTTTTCACTCTTTATTTTCCTTGCAGAAACCTCTCTTCTCCCATAGGACAATGTGTAAAGTGTAAATCGCACAGAGATGGTGCGAAGTACATTATGCACTTTATCCCAAGTGAAAGGAGATGTTTTTACCGTTTCACATAGCTGCAGTAGCACACTAGAACCCCTGAGTGTTAGGGTCTCTCAAAACCTAGTATCCTGAGAGACCCTTGTGTAAAAACTACCTGTGTCCTGCGGTCCCTACATCCCTGAGTGTGCCTGAGTGTGGTACTTCCGGAAACACTCCCCTAGGCATACGGCAGGGTGGTCGGGACAGTCAGAACAGAAATAGCGGAGATTTTTTTTTTGGTACAAGTTAGCAGAATTTGAGGTTCGGGTTCGGGAAGTTCTGCTTGAAGTCAATGGGGACCCGAACTTTTAGGCACTAAAAAGGCTGTAAAATAGTTCAGGAAAGGGAAAGAGGGCTGCAAAAGACAGCAAAATATAGGTCAATCCCCTGCAAACAAATGTGGATAGAGAAATGAATTAAAATAAAATAAAATAAATAAAAATTAACCAATATCACTTGGAGAGAGGTCCCACAGCAAGGAATTATGCGTCATATCACCCACCTCTGGAGAAGGCCACTTTCAGTTATTTAGGCCAGGCACCCAGACCGAGTAGAGAGGTCCCACAGCAAGGAATCATGCGTCATATCACCCACCACTGGAGAAGGCCACTTTCAGTTATTTTGGAACCAGCACCCAGACAGAGGAGAGAGGTCCCACAGCAAGGAATCATGCGTCATATCACCCACCACTGGAAAAGGCCACTTTCAGTTATTTAGGCCCAGCACCCAGACAGAGGAGAGAGGTCCCACAGCAAGGAATACGTCGTCATATCACCCACCACTAGAGAAGGCCACTTTCAGTTATTTAGGCCCTGGCGCCCAGATTGAGGAGAGGTTCATTCAACTTTGGGTTGCACCGCAAGATCATTGTAAAGTTAAAAAAATGAGGATTCAATAAAGAAGTGCCCCGGAGTACAAGAATACATGGTTGAGGGGGAGGCAGTTATAAATGTCTATTCTGCACAAGGGAGGCACAGGTCCTGTGGGATCCATGCCTGGTTCATTTTCATGAACGTCAGCTTGTCCACGTTGGCTGTGGACAGGCGGCTTCGTTTGTCAGTAATGACGCCCCCTGCCGTGCTGAATACACGTTCAGACAAAACGCTTGACGCCGGGCAGGCCAGCACCTCCAAGGCATAAAATGCTAACTCTGGCCACGTGGACAATTTGGAGACCCAGAAGTTGAATGGGGCCGAACCATCAGTCAGTACGTGGAGGGTTGTGCAGACGTACTGTTCAACCATGTTAGTGAAATGCTGCCTCCTGCTAACACGTTCCGTATCAGGTGGTGGTGCAGTTAGCTGTGGCGTGGAGACAAAACTTTTCCACATTTCTGCCATGCTAACCCTGCCCTCAGAGGAGCTGGCCGTGACACAGCTGCGTTGGCGACCTCTTGCTCCTCCTCTGCCTTCGCTTTCGGCTTCCACCTGTTCCCCTGTGACATTTGGGAGTGCGTCTAACAGCGTGCGCTTGTACTCGCGGATCTTCCTATCACGCTCCAGTGCAGGAAGTAAGGTGGGCACATTGTCTTTGTACCGGGGATCCAGCAGGGTGGCAACCCAGTAGTCCGCACACGTTAAAATGTGCGCAACTCTGCTGTCGTTGCGCAGGCACTGCAGCATGTAGTCGCTCATGTGTGCCAGGCTCACCAGAGGTAAGGACAAGCTGTACTCTGTGGGAGGCGTATCGTCATCGTCCTCTGTATCCCCCCAGCCACGCACCAGTGATGGGCCTGAGCTGTGTCGGGTGCCACCCCGCTGTGAACCTGCTTCATCCTCATCCTCCTCCACCTCCTCCTCATCCTCCCCGTCCTCCAGTAGTGGGCCATGGCAGGCCACATTTGTACCTGGCCTCTGCTGTTGCAAAAAACCTCCCTCTGAGCCACTTCTAAGAGACTGGCCTGAAAGTGCTAAAAATGACCCCTCATTCTCCTCCTCCCGGGCCACCTTCTCTTTCATCATCGCCCTAAGCGTTTTCTCAAGGAGACATAGAAGTGGTATTGTAACGCTGATAACGGTGTCATCGCCACTGGCCATGTTGGTGGAGTACTCGAAACAGCGCAACAGGGCACACAGGTCTCACATGGAGGCCCAATCAATGGTGGTGAAGTGGTGCTGTTCCGCAGTGCGACTGACGCGTGCGTGCTACAGCTGAAACTCCACTATGGCCTGCTGCTGCTCGCACAGTCTCTCCAGCATGTGCAAGGTGGAGTTCCACCTGGTGAGCACGTCGCATATGAGGTGGTGAGCGGGAAGGCCGAAGTTCCGCTGTAGCGCAGACAGGCGAGCAGCGGCAGGATGTGAACGCCGGAAGCGCACACAGACGGCCCGCACTTTATGCAGCAGCTCTGACATGTCGGGGTAGTTGTGAATGAACTTCTGCACCACCAAATTCAGCACATGCGCCAGGCAAGGGATGTGCGTCAAACTGGCTAGTCCCAGAGCTGCGACGAGATTTCGCCCATTATCGCACACCACCAGGCTGGGCTTGAGTCCCACTGGCAGAATCCACTCGTCGGTCTGTTGTTCAATACCCCGCCACAACTCCTGCGCGGTGTGGGGCCTGTCCCCCAAACATATGAGTTTCAGAACGGCCTGCTGACGTTTACCCCGGGCTGTGCTGAAGTTGGTGGTGAAGGTGTGTGGCTGACTGGATGAGCTGGTGGAAGCAGAGGAGGAGGAGGAGGAAGCCGAGTAGGAGGAGGAGGATACAGGAGGCAAAGAATGATGCCCTGCGATCCTTGGCAGCGTAAGGACGTGCGCCAAGGAACTCTCCGCTTGGGGCCCATCCGCCACTACATTTACCCAGTGTGCAGTTAGGGAGATATAGCGTCCCTGGCCGTGCTTACTGGTCCACGTATCTGTGGTTAGGTAGTGGCGGCTGGGAACAACATAATGTGGGACAGCCATGGACATCAGCTGTTTGAAGCGGTCTGTGTCCACCAGCCTGAATTACAGAATTTCAAAGGCCAGTAGTTTAGAAATGCTGGCATTCAGGCCAAGGCTCGAGGGTGGCTAGGTGGGAATTTACGCTTTCTCTCCAAGATTTGTGAGATGCAGAGCTGAACGCTGCCGTGTGACATGGTGGAGATGCTTGGTGACGCAGGTGGTGGTGTCGGTGGCACATCCTCTGTTTGGTGGGCGGCAGGTGCCACTTCGTTCCTCCAGGCAGAGGAACAGGCGAGGCAGCAGCAGAAAGAGGAGCAGGGAGCCCTGACCGATTCCAAATTCAGGCCTTTTTTTTACAGGCGCCTAACACTATCTGCCTATTTATTTATGTAGCGTATTACACTAATCCAGGCACAGCAGTAACCACTGATTTAGGGGAATATCTTTTTTAGGGCTAGTATTTAGGCCCTGGATGAAAGGTATCCTTTTATGGACAGATTTACACTTGGCCTGCAACAGCTGGAACACCAAATTCAGGGTATTGCTATTTTGGCAATTGAATTTAACCCCAGAACAAAATATACCCTTTGCAGGACACTATGAAGGTTGGCCAGCCACAGCTGAAACCACTGATTTATGGTATTGCTTTTTTGGCAATTGAATTTCACCCCAGAACAAAATATACCCTTTGCAGGACACTATAAAACTTGGCCAGCCACAGCTGAAACCACTGATTTATGGTATTGCTATTTTGGCAATTGAATTTCACCAGAGAACAAAATATATGTTTTTGCGGACACTATGAAACTTGGCCAGCCACAGCTGAAACCACTGATTTATGGTATTGCTATTTTGGCAATTGAATTTCACCCCAGAACAAAATATACCCTTTGCAGAACACTATGAAGGTTGGCCAGCCACAGCTGAAACCACTGCTTTATGGTATTGCTTTTTTGGCAATTGAATTTCACCCCAGAACAAAATATACCCTTTGCAGGACACTATGAAACTTGGCCAGCCACAGCTGAAACCACTGATTTATGGTATTGCTATTTTGACAATTGAATTTCACCCCAGAACAAAATATATGTTTTTGCGGACACTATGAAACTTGGCCAGCCACAGCTGAAACCACTGATTTATGGTATTGCTATTTTGGCAATTGAATTTCACTCCAGAACAAAATATACCCTGTTACGGACAGATTTAAACTAGGCCTGCAACAGCTGGAACACCAGATTTATGGTATTGCTATTTTGGCAATTGAATTTCACCCCAGAACAAAATATACCCTTTGCAGGACACTATGAAACTTGGCCAGCCACAGCTGAAACCACTGATTTATGGTATTGCTATTTTGGCAATTGAATTTCACCCCAGAACAAAAGATATGTTTTGGCAGACACTATTATACTTTGCCATCCACAGCTGTGACACCAGATTTATGGTATTGCTATTTTGGCAATTGAATTTCACCCCAGAAAAAAATATACCCTTTGCAGGACACTATGAAACTTGGCCAGCCACAGCTGAAACCACTGATTTATGGTATTGCTATTTTGGCAATTGAATTTCACCCCAGAACAAAATATATGTTTTTGCGGACACTATGAAACTTGGCCAGCCACAGCTGAAACCACTGATTTATGGTATTGCTATTTTGGCAATTGAATTTCACCCCAGAACAAAATATACCCTGTTACGGACATATTTAAACTAGGCCTGCAACAGCTGGAACACCAGATTCAGGGTATTGCTATTTTGGCAATTGAATTTCACCCCAGAACAAAACATACCCTGGTACGGACAGATTTAAACTAGGCCTGCAACAGCTGGAACACCAGATTCAGGGTATTGCTATTTTGGCAATTGAATTTCAATCCAGAACAAATCTTTCCTGTGACGGACACTATTAAACTTGGCCAGCCACAGCTAAAACCACTGATTTATGGTGTTGCTATTTTGGCAATTGAATTTCACCCCCGAACAAAATATATGTTTTTGCGGACACTATGAAACTTGGCCAGCCACAGCTGAAACCACTGATTTATGGTATTGCTATTTTGGCAATTGAATTTCACCCCAGAACAAAATATATGTTTTGGCAGACACTATTATACTTTGCCATCCACAGCTGTGACACCAGATTTATGGTATTGCTATTTTGGCAATTGAATTTCACCCCAGAACAAAATATATGTTTTGGCAGACACTATTATACTTTGCCATCCACAGCTGTGACACCAGATTTATGGTATTGCTATTTTGGCAATTGAATTTCACCCCAGAACAAAATATATGTTTTTGAGAACACTATGAACATTGGCCAGCCACAGCTGAAACCACTGATTTATGGTATTGCTATTTTGGCAATTGAATTTCACCCCAGAACAAAATATATGTTTTTGCGGACACTATTATAGTTTGCCAGCCACAGCTGTGACACCAGATTTATGGTATTGCTATTTTGGCAATTGAATTTCACCCCAGAACAAAATATATGTTTTTGCGGACACTATTATAGTTTGCCAGCCAGTGCTGGGCCACCAGATTTAGAGGATTGCTATTTTGACAATTGAATTTCCCCACAGAAAATAATCTATCCTTTGCCAGACAGCAGACAGTATTATACTTGGCTAGCCAAAGCTGGAACACCAGATTTAGAGGATTGGTATTTGGGCAATTGTATTTAACCCTTAATAAAATATAGAAATTGCTATCCTGAGTTTCTAGGGGTGACAATTAGCACAGCCAAGCTCCTGATGTAGGATATAGCAAAAAAAAAAAAAACTAGTATTGATGGATTGATGGACTTGGTGGCAGCTTGTTCTGGTGCACCACAAGTCACAAAATGGCCGCCGATCACCCCAGAAAATAAGTGACAGAAAACGCTCTGTGCAGCCTAAAAACCAGTGAGCAAGTAACTAGCAGAAGTTCAATCATTCACAGCTGTAGATCAATCACTTCATTAGGTGCTTTTGCTGACTTTTTCCTGCCTAATCTCGCCCTCACAGCAGCTGCGTCCTCTCCCTACACTAATCAGAGCAGTGTGACGTGCGGCGCTACGTGACTCCAGCTTAAATAGAGGCTGGGTCACATGCTGCACTTGGCCAATCACAGCCATGCCATTAGTAGGCATGGCTGTGATGAGCTCTTAGGACAGAAGTAAAACGCTAGCTGATTGGCTGCTGTGCAGACCTTCAGAAAGCGGGAAGTAATCGCCGAACAACGAACCCGAACCCGAACTTTTTGAAAATGTTTGGGTTCGGGTCCATGTCCCGAACACCCCAAAATTCAGTACGAACCCAAACTATTCTCGAGCTGTTCGCTCAACACTACTCACAAGGTCTCCCTTTCCGCTAACTTGTGACAAAAAGTTCAATTTTTCATGGACTCACTATGCCCCTCAGTGAATACCTTGGGGTGTCTTCTTTCCAAAATGGGGTCATTTGTGGGGTGTTTGTACTTTTCTGGCATTTTGGGTGGGGCTAAATTGTGAGCAGCCCTGTAAAACCTAAAGGTACTCGTTGGAATTTGGGCCCCTATGCGCACCCAGGCTGCAAAAAAAGTGTCACTCATGTGGTATTGCTGTACTCAGGAGAAGTAGGGCAATGTGTTTTGGGGTGTATTTTTACATATACCCATGTTGGGTGAGAGAAATATCTCTGTAAATTGACAACTTTGTGTAAAAATATTTAAAAAGTTGTCGTTTACAGCAATATTTCTCACACAAAGTATGGGTATATATAAAAAATACACCCCAAAACTCATTGCCCTACTTCTCTTGAGTACGGTGATACCACATGAGTGACACTTTTTTGCAGCCAAGATGCGCAAAGGGGCCCAAATTCCAATGAGTACCTTTAGGATTTCACAGGGCATTTTTACGCATTTGGATTCTCACGCTTTAGGACCACTAAAATGCCAGGGCAGTATAAATACCCCACAAGTGACCCCATTTTGGAAAGAAGACACCCCAAGGTATTCCGTGAGCGGCATGGCGAGTTCACATAATTTTTTTTATTTATTTTAGATCTACTGCATGCCAGCGATTGATCATCGCTGGCAGGCTGTAGTATAACTTCCGAGACGCAATGTGCTGTGAACGCGCGTGCGTTCACAGCAAATCTCGCCTCTTGCGAGATGACGCACCGCCGCGTCAAGGAGGAACAAGCCTGCCGCCACCTGGACGCAGCCCTGCGTTAGGCGGTCGTCAGGCGGTTAAACTGATAAGAATAGTACTACTTAACACAACACTCATATAGGGTGTCACAGTAAATTGCACGGCGCTCGCACAGTGCCCCAATTTGGAAGTAAGAGGACCGACCAATCATCTTTTTCCATCTCCCGGTTCCTAAAATCTATTCACGTCCCCTGATAGGAGACGTAACAGGGATTATACTGATAGGAATAGTACTACTTAACACACCACTCATATAGGGTGGCACAGTACAGTGCAAGACACACGCACAGTTCCCCAAATTGGAAGTAAGAGAACGACCAGGCTTCTTTTTCCATCTCCCGGTTTCTAAAATCTATTCGATACACGTCCCCTGATAGAGGACATAACAGGGATTAAACTGATAATAATAGTACTAAGTAACACACCACTCATATGGGGTTGCACAGTACATTGCACGAGCACGCGCAGTGCCCTAAATTGGAAGTAAGAGGAACGACCAAGCTTCTTTTTCAATCTCCCGGTTCCTAAAATCTATTCGATACACGTCCCCTGATAGGGGACGTAACGAGGATTAAACTGATAAGAATAGTACTAGTAACACACCACTCATATAGGGTTGCACAGTACATTGCACGGCGCATGCGCGTAGTGCCCCAAATTCGTATGAGAGGATAGTTACTGTAAGTATCTGTAACACCACTCATAGGGTTGCCATACATTTTAGTGCATCATCGTGCCCTGGTAGTGAGGACCGATAAAATCTCATCTCGGTCTAAAATATAGCTGTACACGCCTGATAGGGGACGTAACAGGGATTAAACTGATAAGAATAGTACTCTTTAACACACCACTCATATAGGGTTGCACAGTACATTGCACGGTGCACGCGCAGTTCCCCAAATTGGAAGTAAGAGGAACGACCAAGCTTCTTTTTCAATCTCCCGGTTCCTAAAATCTATTCGATACACGTCCCCTGATAGGGGACGTAACAGGGATTAAACTGATAAGAATAGTACTAAGTAACACACCACTCATATAGGGTTGCACAGTACATTGCACGGCGCATGCGCAGTGCCCCAAATTGGAAGTAAGAGGACCGACCAAGCATCTTTTTCCATCTTCCGGTTCCTAAAATCTATTTTATACACGTCCCCTGATAGGGGACGTAACAGGGATTAAACTGATAAGAATAGTACTAGTTAACACACCACTCATATAGGGTTGCACAGTACATTGCACGGTGCACGCGCAGTTCCCCAAATTGGAAGTAAGAAGAACGACCAAGCTTCTTTTTCCATCTCCCGGTTCCTAAAATCTATTTGATACACGTCCCCTGATAGGGGACGTAACAAGGATTAAACTGATAAGAATAGTACTAGTTAACACACCACTCATATTGTAAGGATACGGTGGTTTGCGCTCCAGCCTGGATCATGCCCTGTGTAACCATGACAACGATCGCTGTTTGCCTCCCAGGCTGGAAGCAGTGGCCGCTGGGCTGTCTAAGGTGGCTCCGCCCACCCACACTTGGTCAATAAATAGGAGCCAGGTGCTGCACAGGGGGTTCCACTAATGGAGTGCGCACCCTGCCTGCTCCATTTACCACGAGGACTCAAGATCCTAACTACCTGCAACTCTGAACCTCCAGGAGAAACCCTCACCGACCTTACCCGGCTCCACCACTGCAGGATCCCTGCATGACTTCCAACAGCAAGTATCAAGCCTGTCATTTTGTTTCACTGACATTGCTCACTGAAAGGAAGGGACTCGCGCTGGTGGTTATTAGTACTGCAGGCCTGGGATTCCTGAACGTTGCCAAGAGCTGTTATTCACATGGACCTTAATCTGAACTCTCATTCCTAAAACGAACTTTCCTCACTATTAGTTTTACACTCTATCTTTAGTACGCGGTACATGATTTTGTTAACCCCATACTCTCCGCTTAAGACTGAGAGAGCCGCCTGGGGTACACACTGAGCAGCCGCAAAGACACCACCAACACTCAATCAGTGTGCCAAAAGTGGATGTCAAAGGACACCGCAGTTGAGATCCTAACTGATCAATTTGGTGCGTTACACATATAGGGTTGCACAGTACATTGCACGGTGCACGCGCAGTTCCCCAAATTGGAAGTAAGAAGAACGACCAAGCTTCTTTTTCCATCTCCCGGTTCCTAAAATCTATTTGATACACGTCCCCTGATAGGGGACGTCACAGGGATTAAACTGATAAAAATAGTACTACTGATTACTAAACACCCCTCTTATATACAGTGGCACAGTACATTGTGCGAGGACGAGAACTTCAATGACGTCAGTGAGGACAAGGAACGGGACATGGCTAGCTTGGTATCCAACCTTGTGCAAATGGGGAGTTTGAGGTTTTGCAAATGAACTGTTTGCGGTGCGTTAAACGGCGAGTTTGATCTGTCACAGGTCTGTCACCTATAAGTGGGCGTAACCCTTATACTACCTGATCGATACAACATTATACCTGATCGTTTACACGTATACACTGGATGTTTTAAAGCACGTTATTCCAAACAATTTAGGAATGTTAGGTGATTTATGCCCTTTATGGATTAAAACCCGACACTGCGTCCACTACGTAATTTTCCATGGGAGTTTTGCCATGGATCCCCCTCCAGCATGCCACAGTCCAGGTGTTAGTCCCCTTGAAACACCTTTTCCATCACTACTGTGGCCAGAAAGAGTCCCTTTGGGTTTTAAAATTCGCCTGCCTATTGAATTCTATTTCGGTTCGCCCATTCACATTTGCAGAAGTTCGCATTCACGAACCGTTCACGAACGGAAAATTTTATGTCCGCGACATATCAAATCTTCTGCATTGACCGCATTGGGACCCAGCACACTCCCCTCTTCAGAGCAGAGGATGCCTGGTTTAATGCTCGGGTTCTCCCATTGACTTTCATTATGCTCTGTGCTCTGTAGAGCACCTGAGCATCCTAAAGTGTTCAACACTAATTAATAGCAAAAATAAGTATTTGTTATTAGCCGTTCTGCTGTGAATTTACATCGTCATTCAGTGGTGAAATTTGTTTGTGATACAGCCTTTTTTTGGGAAAATTGGTCCGTGAATGTAGACTTTCTTCTGTAGGGACTGAGTAATTGCGTCGATTAGCCATTCAGTGGTGAAATTTGTTTGTGATGCAGCCTTTTTTGGGAGAATTGGTCGGTAGTCATACCTATGGTCAAGTAGAATACATGTCTTTTACGGCCCACTGGGTAAATGGGGTTCCTACACAGCCACACTAACAACTTGGCCAGGTGACGCATCCATGTTCTCACGCCATTCGTCCTGCGATAATGCCCGCTTCTGCCTCTTCATCCTTCACCGTGTCCTCAGCCTCCACTGCAGGGACAATTCACAGTGCTCTTCCAGCATAGCACATGTGCAGGGCACGGCGGTATCACGCTGTTCTACACCTCGTTTGCCTTGGCGAACGGAGTCACACAGAGGAGGAACTGCTCCGTGTCCTTCAACAAGAAATCAAATCCTGGCTTTCTCTGCGACAACTCAAAATCGGAACCGTGGTAACCGACAATGGGAAGAACATGGTGTCGGCACTGCGTCAAGGAGGGCTGAGCCATGCGCCTTGCATGGCGCACATGTTCAATCTGGTTGAAAAGTGGTTCCTGAAGTCTTCCACCCCTCTGCAAGACATCCTAAAAATGTCCGGGAAACTTTGCATGCACTTCAGCCACTCGTACACCACCAAGCACACCCTTCTTGAGCTGTAGCAGCAGAACAACATCCCCCAACATAGGCTGATATGCGACGTTTCCACCAGTTGGAATTCCACCCTCCATATGTTGGACCGACTAGACGAACAGAGAAAGGCCATCAACGATTTCTTGATGATACAAGTGGACAGAGATACTCCCCTGTGCAACTTCGATGTTAGCCAGTGGCAGCTGCCATTTGCTCAGGCCCTTTAAGGGGGCCACTTTATTTTTCAGTCACCAGGACTACGGGATGAAAAACGTCATTCGACAAATTCATATCCTGGAAAAGTTGCTGGTAAATCTGGCTGATCAGGGGATTGGAGACGTGGCGCCTAGATCTCACGGCCACATGTGCCCTGTGGGGGCTGAACTGGAGGAGGAGGTGGACATTGGAGCACAAGCAATGTGTAGCTAAATGGGTGGTTTTTCTACACATGTGACAGGACAGGAGGAGCAGGAGCAGCCGGAGGAGCAAGAGGGAGATGAGGAACATGAGACAGATGACCCAGGCACACCGTGGCAGTATGTAGTGGAGATGGAGGCAGGGAGTTCCTCCGAGTCACTGGCGCAAATGGCCCGATGCATGCTCACTTGCTTGCGTAGTGACAACCGAATTGTCACATTCGCCAGAGGGATCTCATGTTATACCCTCGCTACCGGTCCAAAATGGGATCCTTTTTTTACACCCGCTGAGAGGGAGGACAAACTGAACTACTATAGAAACATCCTATGTAGTCAGTTGGCCGCTGCCTATCTGCGCCATCATCCATCCTCTTGCAGGTCTGACTGGGGGGGGGGGGTGGGGGGCGCTCTGCGCTCACGCTCCACTGCCATGGCTGCTGGAGAAGGGTGGGGTGGCAGGAGCAGTACCAGCTCCATCAGCAGCAGCCTAAGCCTACACGCGCTGATGAGTAGCTTTCTTCCCCCGCATAGTGAAGAAACTACTCACCAGCAGCAGCAGGTGGACCTGGAGCAGGACCTGAACCAGCAGGCGGTGGCATACTTGGATAGCACCCTGCCACCCCACATTGAAGATCCACTGGACTACTGGGCAGCCAAACTGGATTTGTGGCCGCAACTGGCAGATTGTGCCCTGGAAAAGCTGTCCTTCCTGGCGGGTGTTTAGTGCGGTGGGGGCCATAGTTACCCCAAAGAGAACTTGCCTGTTCACCCAAAATGTGGAGAGACTGACCTTTTTCAAAATGAATCAGGCATGGATCAGCCAGGATTTACACCCACCAATGCCCGATGCATCAGATTAGATCATCCATGCTGTATCACCCAAACCTTGACAAAAGAGACCGGTTTCTTCTGGCTATCTGCCTCAGCTAATATTTTGATGCTGCCACCCGCAGTGCAGGTACAGATCAGAACATGACATCAACACCATAACAGAACAGCGGAGAACAGACAGTTGATGCAAAACCAGGCAACATCATGCAGAAGGGTAGATGGAAAACCCAGAGGAACAGAAGCAAGGTGCTACACCTAGCAACCACAGACTGGACAGACTAACAAAGACTCACCCCAGAACTTCAGCTCACAGGTACATATAGCTGGGTAAGAGGCACCTGGAAAGCCATAACCCAAGACACAGCAGACAGGGGAAGTTAACCCCATCAGCACTGGAGATCAGAACAATAAGCTACCCAGGTACAGAACCGAGCATAGCTTCTGGCAACCGGCATACACAGAGAAACTGGCAGCCAGTATGCCAGAGCACAACCAACCCGGCACCACAGACTTTCAGAAGCATCACAGGAAAACAACCTCCCATGACACCGCAGAGGCAGGGAGAGCAAACATACACAGGCGGTTCACAACAGACCCCGCAGCCAGCACACAGCCCCTAGCAACCAGCCTGCACAGGATTTCGGCCTGCATCCAGTACGAAAGGACGTATGCAGCCAGTCTACATGAAAAACATCACCGTGAACCACACTGTGACACTCATGTACTGTAGAAACTAGTTTTTTTAAAGGCTGGCTGGCTTAAAACCCTAAATCTACCTAGTTATGTCCCTATACTTTCCCTACCACACCTAGATTAGTGCCTTGTGTCTTTAATAACTTTTTTGTCAGACAAACCAACACCAATACTCTCAGATCATAAGCTGCACACAGAATAGCATCTCCCCAGCCTAGAGGCTTAGAACCTTCCAAAATCTTGCCCCGGATTGGCTCGCAGACTGTCTGTCATCCTCTGAGTCAATCAGGGCAAACCTCTCCACCAACTCCTTCCCAGGGTCATGTGATAAACCATCTTTATCCTCATTCTTGTTATTCTCTGCCAATTTCCACAGTAAAATGGCCCTTGGGATGTTTTTTGCACAAGTCGCCAAGAGTGAATAGCAAAACTTTGGATTCGTTTGGCAACAGAATTTTTGTAGAATTCATAACAAATTTGATAAGTTCAAAATGGATTTACTCACCTCTTTGTCATTTAATAGACCATGCCACAAACCCTTCCATGCCTTATTAAAGTAATGACTTAATGTATCTTCATGGTTGCACTACTATAGCTCCATACAAAACAGAGCTGTAATACGGCTGAAGCCTTACTGGGGTTGGTTCATTGATGGGACAGAGACCTTCTCACAAATGGTTGTAAAAAAATCTTTAACACAATTGGTTTTTAACATTGTCCGACAATGCCATAGCTAATTTTGGACAATGCACTTTTATACTGTATTTAAATTGAGAACAGCAGGGAAGAAGTTTAAAACCTTCCTTAGAGCACCATTCAACTAGGCCAGGTGATAAAATGCCATGCTAGTCATACTGATATACGTAAGATGATCTTTGCAGCAATTCAGACCTCAGACAATTTTCCAGTATTTGTTTGATCAGCATTTTACAAAGTGAATCCCTTCAAAAGTATGGCTCTTGCAGAAGTTAGTATTTCCAATGCCACAGTTCTGCTTAGCATGCACCTTGTGTGACTGCAGTGAAACACCTGCCAGAAGCAAAGTGTTCACTGGAATTTTTTTTATACAAATCTTAGCAGCTATTTAATCTAGTTTTGGGCAATTTTCATCCAAGTTGAACTCCAGCACTTATTAGCTAGAAAAGATATGCAACTGTGTACTTTCTGTTCTGTAAATTAACCTTCTCCTTGCTATGAGTTACAAAGCTTAGAGAAAATAACTAATGTATTGTATATTTGTATTTGTTTAGACCTTAAAGGGGTTGTCAGGTCATTTATTTATATTTTGAAAGTCCTCCTATGGTTTCCTTCATTCTCCCTCCCAGGGCCGGGCCGACACAGAGGCTGGGGAGGCTCCAGCCTCAGGGCGCTCCAGCCTCAGGGCGCAGGCAGGGGCCGGCGAGAGGGAGAGGGACTGACAGGGGGGAACCGCTCAGCGCTCCCTCCTGTCATTCCCTGAGCCGGGCCCCGTCAGAGCGCTCCTCTCACCTCCATTATGCTGCTTCAGGCCCGCTGCCTCAGGCTCTAACTAGAAACAGAGTAAGCAGGTGGGCGGAGCCTAATGGACCTCCGTTAGGCTCCGCCCACCTGCTTAATGTGAGGCAGCGCTGGGGCCTGATCCCAGAAGCCTGGAGCAGTGACCATAATGGAGGTGAGAGGAGCGCTCTGACGAGCCCGGCATTAAGTACAGTGAAAATGCCGGGCCCCCTTTCATTAAGTCTGTGACAACATGGGGGGCAGAAAGAGCATGACAACATGGGGGGGTAAAGAGCATGAAAAGATGGGGGAGAATGACAGGGGGCAGAAAAAGCATGACAAGAAGAGGGGATTATGACAAGAGGAGGCATGACAAATTACTATGTGGGGGCACTGCTGTGTGGTTGAGGGGGTGTGGGGGACATTACTGTGTGGGGGCAGTGTGGCGGACATTACTGTGTGGGGGCAGTGTGGCGGACATTACTGTGTGGGGGCAGTGTGGCGGACATTACTGTGTGGGGGCAGTGTGGCGGACATTACTGTGTGGGGGAGCAGTGTGGCGGACATTACTGTGTGGGGGCAGTGTGGCGGACATTACTGTGTGGGGGCAGTGTGGCGGACATTACTGTGTGGGGGGCAGTGTGGCGGACATTACTGTGTGGGGGAGCAGTGTGGCGGACATTACTGTGTGGGGGCAGTGTGGCGGACATTACTGTGTGGGGGGCAGTGTGGCGGACATTACTGTGTGGGGGGCAGTGTGGCGGACATTACTGTGTGGGGGGCAGTGTGGCGGACATTACTGTGTGGGGGGCAGTGTGGCGGACATTACTGTGTGGGGGCAGTGTGGCGGACATTACTGTGTGGGGCAGTGTGGCGGACATTACTGTGTGGGGGCAGTGTGGCGGACATTACTGTGTGGGGGCAGTGTGGCGGACATTACTGTGTGGGGGGCAGTGTGGCGGACATTACTGTGTGGGGGCAGTGTGGCGGACATTACTGTGTGGGGGGCAGTGTGGCGGACATTACTGTGTGGGGGCAGTGTGGCGGACATTACTGTGTGGGGGGCAGTGTGGCGGACATTACTGTGTGGGGGCAGTGTGGCGGACATTACTGTGCGGGGGGCAGTGTGGCGGACATTACTGTGTGGGGACACTACAGTGTGGGGTGGCATTATACAAAAGCTCTGCAGATGCAACTCCCATGTATTGGGTCACCACAATTTGGGTGGTCATTCACTAAATGAACCCTATTATGGGGAGAATCTGTGGATGACACATATTTGTCCCACAGACACCCCCACCCCCAAAACAGGGTTAATTTACTGAATGACCACCAATAAAAGAGGTGGGGTCACATATGCTATTTCATAATGACAGCAGGGCCCGTGCAGTGACTGTTTTCTACTACACCCCCATCCCCCTGCTCACTGGATATAATCTTATTAACTATATAACTGTAGTAAATCACTACAGTTATATAGTTAAGATATATACAGTGTCGAGAGGAGTGTAGTAGAATACAGTCACTGCACGGGCCCCGCTGGTGCTGTCATCAAAAAAGCAGATACAACCCCACACCCCACAGCCTCACCCCTTGTATTGGGGGTCATTCCTACATGGACCCTGTTATGGGGAGGGGGGATCTGTGGATGACACAAATGTGTCATCCACAGATTCCCCAATAACAGTGTCATCCATCACAGATCCCCCATAGCAGTGTCATCCACAAGTTGGAGGGGGGGGGGGCGCACTTAGGCAGCTCAGCCTCTGTTGGTGGTGGACCTTGTCCCAGCCCTGCTCCCTCCTGTGCTACTATATGAGTACAACACCCGTATATAGGTCATATCGGACGCAGGTGCCAAGGATCAGTGGAGTGCAGAGAGTGTTCCCCTGATATTTCAAAAATAGGGGTATCGGCCCTATATTTTATAAATATTATTAAAGGTTATGTTATAAGGGGATTGATTTTCGCTGGAATTGATATTTTTGATTATCCCCCATATTTTGTATAAGTACTGGTTGAAATTTGTTTTGCTTTTGTTGATATGGCCAGCTTTCTGTCGGGTAACATATTCACGGAGGCTTTGATTAATGAAGCAAAAGACATTTTCTCAGACAGGGATATTCCTGGACTAGGTATATCATCATCTTGTAAACAAGCATTTAAAGATCTATACATTAAGCATAAAGAAAATATTAAATCCTGGTGGGAGATTAAGTCATTCAAGAGCTATCTTGAGCACAAAATTGTTCCCAGGGGATTATGCCTGCAGGTTAGACCGGCTGAACGTATCTCCTCCCCATCCTTACAAACTAGATGGGAAGAAGAACTTACACGTAGTTCGCTCAACCTGATGAGTATCCTATTGGAAGAGGAAAGGAAATTATTTGAGAAGAAATCTGTTAGTCTACAGGAACAGATAGAGGTTACCCTCAAGTTCCGTGGTGATTCTGATTTCAACAGACGTGAAACCTTGTTACAAACTTCTGTGGAGAAACTGCAGAACTTTATAAAAGAAAGAAAACATAGACAATTTGTACGCGATCTGCCAGAGTTTAAAGCAAATTGTGCCTATAGTCAGCACCAGGTGAACACGACAGGAGCTGTCTCTGAGGTTTCTTCGTCAGAGTTTGAATCATCAGACACGGAACTGGGATCTTCGAACCCTCAGGGGTTTCAGAATAGAGGGAGCAGTAGATCATCTCGGCGGGGTAAAGGATGGTATCGTGGAAGAAGGGGAAGAAGGGGATATGAACAATATGGCCAGGGCTACCAGGCGGCCTCATACTCATCAGTACCCTCCTCCTCCTCCAACAATGCATCCTCCAGTCAACGGAATGCTATCCCCTCTTCCCCTCCCCCCTCTTTTTTAGAGAGTAGTCAGGCCCCGTACCATCTGAGGAACAGGGGTCGAGTAGAAAAGATGTGAAGGATGACCTCCAGATCATTAATTTGTCTTCGCGGGAACTCAGTCAGGTTGAGACAAACGTGTTGAAGAGAGGCCTATCATTTGTTCCTACCACAAGTTTCTGTCTGTTCACATGGATAAGAATTTGAATCTATTCAGCCGACGACTTAAGTGGCACAAGTTCTTTAAACATACAAACAGACAGACCTGTGAGAGATTTGGCCTAAGTGAGGCCGAATTTGCTGACTTGCAAAATTTGGTGGAATTGAGTGAGGAGGGTCAGCGAGGACCTGGCCAGGGTCCGTACACTAATCTGAGATCAAAAAGTACGAAAACGCCACCCCCACTCAATTATGACTGCATTGAGATCTTTTTGCAGATGGCCTCCTCTGATCTTGAACGACTAGAGGATTTTAAACCTAGTAAGTACAATTTGACTCAAATTGAAATGAAGGCTCTATGCTCCCTTGAACAGGATACTAACGTGATTATAAAACCTTCTAATAAAGGAGGAAACCTGGTCTTAATGGATCATGAGTTATATCAACGTATGTGTTTGGATCTGTTGAAAGACAAAGGTGGATATAGGGTACTGTTTCTAATCCAACTGCCCAGTTCACTGATGAACTTAAGACCATCTTAGAGAGGGGACTTTTGGACAGAGTGATCTCCCCTGTTGAATATGATTATTTGCTCCCTAAGCACCCCTGTGTGGCAACCTTCTATGGCCTTCCGAAGGTGCATAAAGGCACAACCCCACTGAAGGGCCACCCTATTGTTTAGGGGGTTGGGTCTCTAACACAGAACTGCGGTGTGTATATTGACCGGGTGCTGAGGGAGTTTGTCGTGGCCCTACCGGCCTATACAAGGGACACAATGGACTTCCTCAACAAAATAGACTCTATTACAGTAGACCCGGATTGCCATCTGGCCAGTGTGGACGTTGAGTCCCTGTATAGTTCTATTCCCCATGAGAAAGGCCTGCTGGCAATTGACCATTATTTGAAAACTAGGGGGACTCTGAATTCACTCTGACCCACAACTTTTTTCTCTTTAACACCCGGTTCTACCACCAGCTCAGGGGGACGGCTATGGGGAGCCCCTGTGCCCCCACCTATGCCAACCTCTTTCTGGGCTAGTGGAGGATCGGTGTGTCTTTCCAGACCACAACACATGGTGGTCCGAGAAAATCATCTTCTGGACACGTTACATTAATGACGTGTTTGTGGTCTGGAAAGGTGGGTCAGAGGAATTCCGTTCTTTCATCGGTGAACTTAATAGGAACAAGATAGGTCTTAAATTTACCTTTGAGATTGACCCCACCTCACTGGCTTTTTTGGACGTTAAGGTGTCCAAACAGGAGGATAGATTGGTTGCTGATATTTATAGAAAAACAACGGCAACCAATTCCCTTTTACATTGGGAAAGCCACCACCCGGGACCCCTTAAACGGGGTATCCCTAGGGGACAGTACCTTTGGGTACAACGAAATTGTACCACCAAGGAAGCCTTCCTTAGGGAGGCCAGGGATCTCCGTAACAGGTTTACTGATAGAGGCTACCCTCAAACTGTTCTTACAGAGGCCTTTAAGAATGCATTACAAATGGAATTATTTATTGACACCACGGGTACGGGGAACTGACACAGGTCAGTTGGCCCGCATTATATTAACTTTCGACTCGGCAAACACTGAGGTGCTGGGTATCTTGAGACGATATTGGCCCATCTTTTTGATGGACTCTGACCTAGGGGACATTCTGCCTCGAAACCCGGGTGTCACATATAGATGTGGTAAGAACATCAGGGACCGTCTGGTTCACAGCCATTACATCCCTCCCCAGGGTAAAAACACGTGTCTAGATCGGAAAGCCAGGGGGATGTATAAGTGTGGGGGGTGTAAGGCTTGTGACTTCATTCGGACCTCGAAAACTATAACATGCTCAGTAACAGGTTGTGTGTTTGAGATTAGGGATTTCCACAATTGCAGAAGCCAGGGGGCTATATATGTATGCCAATGCCCGTGCCCCCTGGATTATGTAGGTAAAACTACTAGGGAGGCACAGAGATGATTTTTAGAACATGTCAATGACATCACCAAGAAAAAAGACACCCCGGTCGCATCCCATGTGGTGGAAAAACATGGTGGGGATCCCCGGGCCCTGAAATTTTCTATTTTGGAAATTATACCGCCTCCCTCAAGAGGGGGGAACTGGGAT
The DNA here is from genome assembly GCA_033119425.1 of Bufotes viridis. Taxonomy (NCBI): domain Eukaryota; kingdom Metazoa; phylum Chordata; class Amphibia; order Anura; family Bufonidae; genus Bufotes; species Bufotes viridis. The sequence goes on along the minus strand of CM065594.1, from coordinate 181,050,607 downwards.
CAGAAGATACTCCAGAAGGAGTGCAAATGGATCCATCGTTTTAGATCCCAGACCCCCCTGGGTCTGAATGAGAGGATGACATACACTTGCTTTCTATAATCCTGGATGTAGGACCTCCCATATAAATACACTGTCCGGAATACCTGTCTGTCTGCTTGCCTCTATGGCATCACCTATGACTATGGCTGGCTGGATGTGGGAATATATATTCGCCATGTATCATGTGCGGATTATTTCTAGTATGTCACACATCTATAACTAGATGGCGACAACGTAACATGGAACTCTCTTTTGAGTGCTGGCCGTCTCACCATAATGTGGCCTTCTGCGAAGTATCTTTGACTGTTCCTGTACCCCATTTGTGATGAATAGACACCATAATAAGCTTAGTCAATCTTATGACTGACCATCACCTGCTGCTGCTTATAAGTGCATTATGTGGCAATATATAAGCCTTATAGGCTGCATGATGTCAATACATGCGCCGCTGCAAAGTAATGGAGCCTGTTTATATTGCTCTTCATAGATAGAGTTTTGTGCGGTCCAGTGACGGGAGGTGATGCGTGGTGTGCCTGTGTATGCGTTCCGTGGACTGGCTTCCTTGTGTTCCACCAGCGGTAAGTGACGGGGTCGGAGCACAGGTGTTCCTCTGGCTGAGGGCTGTGTCAGCAGAGTGTCTGTAGGAGGGACTGGGTAGGCTCTGTGCGGCATGATTGGCCTGCGCGGTAGTCAATTCACCGGCACCTCCCAATCAGGATGTGATGTAGGGGAGCGGGAACATTTAAATACCTGACACATTGGGCTGTGCTGACACAGGAGGAACGTAGGACTGATGCGAATGGGGTAAAGTGAGTATTGAGGAGCAGCTGAGATCTATGTTTTTTCACCAAGTTTGGTCATTCACGGTTTATGTCATGATATGTATTTCTGGTTGACAGCGCTACATCTGTATATCTTAAGCCATGCATCGTATGAGCTACTGGTGTAAAGCGCTACTGGATATTGACAAAGTGAGTGGTTCAAATTGGATTAGTTTTGAGCTTAATGGTGACATCTAAATTGTTTGTTTGACTAGGTTGCATCCTCTCTCTTGTATCCCTGTAGGTTTTATCATGAAGTCAACCTGCGGTGTATATCCCTTCATGCTCCTTCCTGTGCTGGCAATGTGAGATGCGCCCTATCGACAGCAAGCCACTGTATAGCACTCCCAACTAAGAGTGCCTGATCCGTTTGATACCATATAATAGAGTTTTGTCCTCCTGATGAACCCTTCCTTGATTACAAGAGAGAAACGCGTTGAGGCTTTTCAGTACTTTATCTGAGGTTTTGAGTACTTTATTCTGTAATCTATATAGGCTTATTGAGTCCTGGGCTGTCATCATATATGCCGAACGGCACCCTAGGTGGTATATCACCACAGGGGTGATTTTATGTAATAGTCCTGGTGTTTCAGTGTCACAGTAGGAATCGTATGAGGCTGATGTATCTCAGTCCAACCTAAACACTGTTGACATAATATGTGAATTAGCACCGGGTTCTGCTAACTTGGTACTTGTCAATTGCGTCCTGTATGTAGCCTAAGTGGTCCTGGTAGGGACTATTAGGGACATTTAGAAGAGGTACGAGGACAGGGAGTCCCCACCATCAGGGGAGATCCCTGGGCTGAGGTTTAGCTGAGGGTTAAACCAGGGACAGATATCTATGTCCCTCATACAGCATTATATCCACGTACAGTTGTGTTCAAAATTATTCAACCCCCACTGAAATTGAGTGTTTTGGCCAGTTTGACATTGATTTTGATCATTTCAGTCATCTTGTTTACAATTAAATCAAAGAGGCACTTGTAAGTCAGACAAATATAACATAACATTTATAATGAAATAACCACAAATGTCTTTTCTGTGCTCACATCATTATCAGTTTTATTCAACCCCCAAGTGACATTCAATCTTAGTACTTAGTACAACATCCTTTTCCAGTTATAACAGCTTTTAAACGTGAAGCATAGCTTGACACAAGTGTCTTGCAGCGATCTATGGGTATCTTCGCCCATTCTTCATGGGCAAAAGCCTCCAGTTCAGTCATATTCTTAGGCTTGTGCGCTGCAACTGCTTTCTTTAAGTCCCACCAGAGGTTCTCAATCGATTTAAGTCTGAGTGACTGCGATGGCCACTTCAAAATGTTCCAGCTTTTAATCTGCAACCATGCTCTAGTGGACTTGGAGGTATGCTTGAGATCATTGTCCTGTTGAAAGGTCCAACGTCTCCCAAGCCTCAGGTTTGTGACGGACTGCATCACATTTTCATCCAATATCTCCTGGTACTGAAGAGAATTCATGGTACCTTGCACACGCTGAAGCTTCCCTGTACCTGTAGAAGCAAAACAGCCCCGAAGCATGAGTGACCCCCGCCATGCTTCACAGTAGGCAAGGTGTTCTTTTCTTCATAGGCCTTGTTCTTCCTCCTCCAAACATAGCGTTGATCCATGGGCCCAAACAGTTCTAATTTTGTTTCATCAGTCCACAGAACACTATCCCAAAACTTTTGTGGTTTGTCCACATGACTTTTGGCATACTGCAGTCGACTCTCCTTATTCTTTGGAGTCAGCAAGGGGTGCGCCTGGGAGATCTGGCATGGAGGCCTTCATTACGCAGTGTGCGCCTTATTGTCTGAGCTGAAACTTCAGTACCCGCATCTGACAAATCTTTTTTCAGTTCCTCAGCAGTCACACGGGGACTTTTCTCCACTTTGCACTTCAGGTAGCGCACAGCAGTCGAAGTCAGCATCTTCTTTCTGTCACGACCAGGTAGCGTTTCAACAGTGCCCTTTGCCTTGCATTTGCGAATGATGCTTCCTATGGTGTCTCTTGGTATGTTTAACATCTTTGCTATCTTCTTATAGCCATTGCCCTTCCTGTGAAGAGAAATCACCTCTTCTCTTGTCTTCCCGGACCATTCTCTTGACTTCACCATGTCTGTAAACACACCAGTAAATGTCTAGAAGGAGCTGAGTATTACAGTCATTTTACATCTGCCTAATTGGTGCTTATTATGCTTGATTGCTGCTCCTTGACATCCACAGGTGTTTTCAATACCTGATCGAAAACACTTGAATGAACCTCTGTTCTTAAGAGTGGTCGTCTTTAAGGGGTTGAATAATTGTGTCAATGAAGAAATCACAAAAAAAAAACATTTAATACTGTATTACAAAAACAATTGATGTCATTTTAGTTGCATTTGGTTCTTTAAAAAGTCCTTGTATGATTTAATTCTGAACACAATTACAAATGTACACTAAATTCCCTAAAACCCTTTACAGCATTGGGGGTTGAATAATTTTAAACACAACTGTATCATCTACTATATGAGTACAACACCCGTATATAGGTCATATCGGACACAGGTGCCAAGGATCAGTGGAGTGCAGAAAGTGTTCCCCTGATATTGCAAAAATTGGGGTATCGGCCCTATATTTTATAAATATTATTAAAGGTTATGTTTTAAGGGGAAAAAAAGACAAACTACTAATATTGAATAATGCTGATATTATTAGGATTTCTCTACACCAAAAACGTTTCACTAATATCACGGAAAATCCTTTATGCTAAAACTTAGCTTTTAATGCATACAGAATAAAAAGTTGGCTAGTTATCACCAACGTCACAAGCAAAAACATGTATGGTTTCCACTGATAAATATGATAAAGCAATCAATACACAAGTGCCGGGTAAACTAAGCCGCCGTGTAGGGAACTAGATGCTACCATGCACATGGGGATGTTCCAGTTCTGCAGGCAGGTCGTTTCCTCTCCCTGCTCCTGCCCTGACTATCCTCAGCCCAGGGACGACCCCTAGTGGTGGGGCCTCCTGTCCTCGAACCTCCCCTCCTTAGCCCTAGGCTGACCCTGGCACAAAAAAATCAAATAAAGAAAAGATCATTGGACAATACATCCTACCCCAACGCGTTTCACCCGTCTTGGGTTCTTCAGGGGATGATACCAATATACCATATCGATGCCACATCACATGTAGATAAAAAGAGACCTACTTTCAAGATGGTTGTAAAGCAGAAAGCCGATGTCAGGACAAGAGGAGGGTCCCAGATGTTTGGCCCTTCACGCCATACCCTGATACCTAGAGGAAGATAGCGCATGAACATCAGTCAATAGCGCTACACCCAAAGACACTCATGGGTAAGACATCCTAAGTTTCCCCAACTTACTCTGATAGGCGTCAGTCCAGAGGCCCGCTGCTCGCTGTCTAGATGCTGGAGATGGCAGTGCGCAGCTGGTAAGAGGGGTCCATTTAAAGATGCCGCTCCGCTTCTCCCCACCTCCGGCACTTCCGGTAGGTGGAGCGCACGCCGAGTACTTCCGGCTGCGCTGACACGCACCGGACTTCCGGTCATGCGTGCAAGCGGATCCCCGTTCTCCCTAGCCTCCCGAGGCCTTCGTCCGGCACCTGGGTCCTATCACCGACCCTACCCGATCAAAGGTTTTAAAGTATATCTTCATGGAGGTCTCTATATTTCAGAGTTCTGTCGGAGAGACCGAGGTTTGCGGACATAGATTGGCTGCTGCTTCTACGAGTGGTCCCTACCCTCCAGTGATACCAACGTCTATGGGGCACATCATAAGATTAAAAGAATCAGATGATCTGGGCCTCTTGGACCACTAGGGGATTCTTTGTGTAAAGGGCTCATACACATATGCGACTACATAAAGGGGAGAAAGATACATAAAGTCATTTGAAAACTCCCACCTAGTATTAAACAGAGCCGATACGGCTCCTCCAACACTAGATATCCCAATGGGGTGCATTTTCCTGCACCCATGACCAGTCGGGGACTATAGATGTATTCATATTGTTCCTCTGGCAAGTAGAGACAAAAAGCAACGAAAAAAGAACAGACCAGAAAAATGGAACCCATTAAGGGTCCTTTAAATGAAACATGTAAATATTAGTCTCTTACTGAGACCGAGTGGTTTCTGAGACTTACATCTATGAATCCACTCGGCCTCTCTCTGCAGAATTTTTCTATCCCAGTCTCCTCCCCGTGGGGAGGGGGGGATTACCTCCAGGACGGAAAATTTCAAAACCTGCGGATCTCCCCTATGTACTCCATTCACGTGTTCCGCAATTGGAGAAGTGTTCTTCTTTTTTATGTCATAGACATGTTCCCCTATCCTCTTACGTAGCTCCCTGAAGGTCTTCCCGATGTAGTCTCGGGGACAGGGGCACTGACATATATAGATGACTCCCCTGCTCTGACAGTTGGCAAAATAATGGATATTATATGCCCTGCCAGTGGCCGAGCATGTCACCATCTTGGAGACCCCTATAAATGGGCAGATGGAACAGGACCCACATCTAAAGGTTCCCAAGGGGCGACGCTCCAGCCATGACCCAGGGGTAGCCATTGGTGTGTAGTGGCTATGTACCAGTCTGTCTTTCAGGCTTCTGCCCTTCCTATATGTCACACTTGGGTACTGTGTTACGTTTTGTGCCACATAGGAGTCCATCAAGAGGATCGGCCAGAATTTCTGCAGAATCCCCTTCACCTCTCTGTTTGCGTCGTCATAGGTGGATATCAGTCTGGTTAATTGGCCACTCTACTCTCTAGGCCCTTTAGGGGATAATAAAACCTCTCTATCTATCTCGCGGGCTTGTTTAAATGCTTCCGTCAGAATTTTTTGTGGGTATCCCCTCTTGTTTAGGCGATTGAGTAGTTTCCTGGATTCAAAGTGAAACGTGTCCACATTGTAGCAGTTCCTCCGTACCCTAAGGTACTGACTCCTCGGAATAATTTTCTTTTGGGCAAAGGGATGATGGCTCTCCCAAAAAAGAATGGAATTTGTGGCCGTTGGTTTTCTAAAGATTGTTGTAGATAATCTCTCACCCTGTTTGGACACCGACACATCAAGAAAATTAATTTGATTTGTGTGTATCTCAAAAGTAAATTTGAGCCCTAGGGTGTTGATGTTTAACTCGTCCACAAAAAGACCAAATTCCAACTGTGTACCCTCCCAGATTACAAATATATCGTCGATATATCTGGTCCAGAAGGTCACCTTCTCGCTCCACCACACATCATGCCCTGGGAAGACTATATTGTCCTCCCACCAGCCCAGGAAGAGGTTGGCATACTAAGGGGCACATGGGTACCCCATGGCCGTCCCCCTGAGCTGGTGGAAGTACCTCCCCTTAAAGAGGAAAAAGTTGTGAGTAAGGATGAATTCCAACAGGGCCATGACGAAGTTGTTATGTGGAGCGCAGAAGGTGCCCCTGGTGGATAAAAAGGATGCCACAGCCTTGAGACCGCATTGGTGCGGAATACTACTATAGAGTGACTCCACGTCAATACTCGCCAGGTATGACGAGGAGTCACAGACCAGTGTCTCGATTTTTTTGAGGAAATCCATCGTGTCCCTGGTATAGGAAGCCAGGGACACGACGAATCCCCTCAGAATCTGGTCAATGTACAGACCGCAGTTCTGTGTCAAGGAATCAATCCCCGATACGATGGGGCGACATTTAAGGGGATGGGTCCCCTTGTGGACTTTCGGGAGTCCATCTGTCGTGATCTGTGGCTTCGATGGAAGCATAAATTCAAATTCTGAGACACTGATTACCCTGTCGGTTAGCCCTTTTTCCAGGATCTTTTTCAGTTCCCCCAGAAAGACGTCTGTGGGGTTCCCATTTAACATCCGATAGCTCTGTTCATCCCTCAGGAGGGTCAGACACATATTACAGTACTGATCATGGTCCATAATCACCAAGTTTCCGCCTTTATCGGCTGGCTTGGTGACTATGGACCTATCATTCTCCAGACGTCTTAGGGCCTCCCATTCCGCACGAGAAAGATTAGAACTCTGGGTACGACGTTCTAGACTAAGGGCCTCAAGTTCCTCCACTACAAGTTGTTGAAAAATATCTATAAGATCATAGTTTCCTGGTGGGGGTGTTTTGGTACTTTTGCGGCATAAATGGGTGAAGGGTCCCTCACCAGGTTTTTTCCTCCCTTCCTCCCAAAGATCCATAAGAAGCCTCAGGTCCCCAACCTCATTCTCTTTTATGCCCAGCTTCTCATATGATTCCTTGTCCGCTATTCCAAAGTATTTCCTCCACCTTAGTTTGCGGCAAAAAAGGTCAAGGTCCTTGACCCAAGTAAATGATTTAAAACTTGTTGTGGGAACAAAGGATAGACCCCGCCTCAAAACTTCAGTCTCCAGCGGGTCAAGGGGGCGTGATGAAAGATTAATAATTTGCATCTCGTCCCCTTCAGCCTGTCCTCCTATTTGTTTTGTTCCCGAAGATAGTAAGGGGGCCGATTGGTCTCTAAAAAAAGTGGAGATGGAGTAGGAGACGGATCTTGCGAGGATGAGGCTTCCATATTCGCCAATGCCCTGGTAGGGGCATAGGAGGAGGAGGAAGACGAGTGACCTGAGGGGCCACCCCTTGATCCATGTTGTGCGCCCCTTTCCCATCTTTTCCCTCTCCCTTTCTGTCTCCTCTGTGAATTTGAGCCCCTTCCTCTATTCTCCCTGCCTCCCCTTGAGGTGTTCCCCTCGGAGTCAGACACCTTAAACTCAGAGGATGATGCCTCTGATGCCGAAGGAATGGTCCCTTTACTCACAAGGCTATAGGCCCTATTCTCACGGAACTCACTCAAGTCCTTCAGAAACTGCCTATGTTTCCGTTCCTTGAGTTGGCCTTGAAGCCTCTCTACTGATGTTTGGAGGGATGCTTCACGTTTTTTAAAATCAGGGTCGCCTTCAAATTTAAGGGCCGATTCCTTAAGGGTGTTTAGTCTTTCAGTAGTCTTCTCAAAGAAGACTTTTTCTTTCTCCAGGAGGATTTTCATCAATTTGAGGGAGCTAGTGGTCAACTCTTCTTCCCACCGTTGATTAATGGTGGGGGATGAAATAGTGATACGTTCTGCGGGGACTATATTAATCCTAAGACCCCTGGGGACAATTCTCTGTTGTAAGTAATTTTCCAGGGACCTGATTTCCCACCAAGATTTGATGTTTTCTCTATAGCCGTTATAGAGTTCTTTGAAAGCTAATTTACATGTAACCGATGATGATAAACCTGGAATGTCCTTTTCCGTCTTGGAGGTAATCCCCCCCTCCCCACGGGGAGGAGATTGGGATAGAAAAATTCTGCAGAGAGAGGCCGAGTGGATTCATAGATGTAAGTCTCAGAAGCCACTCGGTCTCAATGAGAGATTAATATTTACATGTTTCATCTAAAGGACCCTTAATGGGCTCATGTTTTCTGGTCTGTTCCTTTTTTCACTGTTTTTTGTCTTCACTTGCCAGAGGAATAATATGAATATATCCATAGTCCCTGACTGGTCATGGGTGCAGGAAAATGCACCCCACTGGGATATCTGCTTTGGAGGAGCCGTATCGGCTCTATTTAATACTAGGTGGGAGTTTCTAAATGACTCTATGCATCTTTCTCCCCCTCTATGTAGTCGCATTTATGTATGAGCCCCTTTACACAAAGAATCCCCTAGTGGTCCGAAAGGCTCAGATCATTTGATTCTTGCAATCTGTGCCCTATAGACGTTGGTATCACTGGAGGGTAGGGACCACTTGTAGAAGCAGCAGCCAATCTATGTCCGCAATCCTCGGCCTCACCGATAGAACTCTGAAATATAGAGACCCCCACGAAGATATACTTTAAAACCTTTGATCGGGCAGGTTCGGTGATAGGACCCAGGCGCCGGACGAAGGCCTCGGGAGTCTAGGGAGAACGGGGATCCGCTTCAGCGCATGACCAGAAGTCCGGTGCGTGTCAGCGCAGCCGGAAGTACTCCGGCGTGCGCTCCACCTACCGGAAGTGCCGGGGTGGGGAGAAGCGGAGCAGCATCTTTTAAATGGACCCCTCTTACCAGCTGCGCACTGCCATCTCCAACATCTAGACGGCGAGCAGCGGGCCTCTGGACTATCAGAGTAAGTTGGGGAAATTTTGGTTGTTTTACCCATGAGTGTCTTTGGGTGGAGCGAGATTGACTGATGTTCATGCGCTATCTTCCTCTAGGTATCAGGGTATGGCGTGAAGGGCCAAACATCTGGGACCCTCCTCTTTGTCCTGACATTGGCTTTCTGCTTTACAACCATCTTGAAAGTAGGTCTCTTTTTTTATCTACATGTGATGTGGCATCGATATGGTATTTTGGTATCATCCCCCTGAAGAACCCAAGACGGGTGAAACGCGTTGGGGTAGGACATCTTGTCCAATGATCTTTTTCTTTATTTGATTTTTTTTTTGGTGCCAGGGTCAGCCTAGGGATAAGGAGGGGAGGTTCGAGGACAGGGAGGCCCCACCACTAGGGGGTCGTCCCTGGGCTGAGGATAGTCAGGGCAGGAGCAGGGAGAGGAAACGACCTGCCTGCAGAACTGGAACATCCTCATGTGCATGGTAGCATCTAGGTCCCTACAAGTAAGTAATTCGTCACAAAGCAAATTTTTTGTAGGATTCGGTGAAGCAGCCGAAGTAATTCGTCACAAAGCAAATTTTTTGTAGGATTCGGTGAAGCAGCCAAATCAAATTTTCCAATAATTCGCTCATCTCTAGTGGTCTGTAAAGTGTCTAAACAGGAGCAGCTAGAAATAGTAAGGTTAAGAAACCATTTTTAAAAGAAATAATAAAATAACCCCTTTAATTTGTTGAACAAATTTATCTTTTCAATTGTATTGACCTTAAAGGGCTTATCCAAGATATATTTAGCAAAACTGGAGACTGATATGCAAAATAACTGTGGAGATTTGCTTGCTTTTCTTTCTTTGAGGGATATCTGGCTTTCACTGTGTTGAAGACCCATAACTGGGGCTTCATAGTTATTTTGCATATTACTGTTTCCCACGGATCTTTGCACTTTGGATTGCTGTGTTGAGAGTCTTAAATGAGGCTCCACAGTGTTTTTTTGTAGTTGGTCTCCCTAAGATCAGCTATTGTTTTGTTTTATTGGTCCCAGTTAACCAGAATCCTACCTCACACTGATGAGGGACAACACCCTGAAGCAGCTAACTGTGGATGAATAACTGGCTTAGGTCTTCACTTCTCGGCCTTTTAGCTAAGATCAAGTGTAGTATCGAGAGGTGTTGCACTTGGTCTTGGGTACCCGGACCCTCGGCCTCAGGTGAAGGTGGCGGTTGATAGCCTCCACTGGATCCTGTGCTGCTATTGGGGGGACGGCTTAGTCCCGGGGCAACGAGGAGCGATCACTCTGTCACCATATATAGCTGTGTTGGGCAGTCCTACTGTATTGTAGGAAGGATTTGATTTTTGGCTTGGCAAGATGGATTTTTCAAGAAGAAGAATTGTCTAAGGTTGATCCTGAGAGAAGAGGCACCTGATGGTGATTTTTGTGACGTTTCTGTCATAAGTTTTTGAGGAACAGCTTGGGATTAAGAAGACGGATATTTTCTGTATGCAGGAAAATCGTCTACTAAAGTATTTTGATGTGACATTGAAGACTAGTAAACTATGTCATTATGGTTTTGCGAGATGGTTGGAAATAGAAGAAAAGAAGAAAGAATCATACATGTTGAAATCATCTATAGTTGGTGAAAGAAGAAGTCTTGTGATATCAATGGAAGACCCGTTTTTTGCAATGGAGGAGATTTTGGCTTATTTGAAGTCTTGTTTTGAACTTTGGGAATTTCAAAAGTCCTTTTGTAATCATGCTGGAGTTTGGAACGGTAAGAGGAGATTTTTTGTCTGGGGGAAAAATAAAGAAGAAAAAGTGTTAAATGGAAGAATTGGGATTTGTGGAAAAATTGGTTTCTGCTATTGGGAAAATAAAAAGTTTTCAGTAGAAGAGCCTTTTTGCAAAGGAAATGTACAGTAAGTAAAGAAGAAAAAGAAATAGTACAAGAAGAAAGGAAAGATAAAGAGAAAAGAGGAAAAGAAGAAGAAGAAAAAAGAAGTTTTGAGATTGCAAGTGAAAATAAAGGAAAATAAATTTGTAGCTATGTTAAATGTATTCGGGAAAATGTTAAAGAACGGTTTGTAAAGAGAAAAGAAGATAAAAAAGAGGAAGAATATCAATTGTTTCCAGAAGGGGGTTTGATAGAGCCAATGGAGACTGTTCTGACAGATGTTGAGTGAGAAGGTTTTAAGATCATTGATAAGAAAAAATTAAAGAAAAAAGTCAAGATGAAGGAGTAGAGAATAGGAAGTGTAGTTTAAAGATTGCTTTTTCATGTTTGTTTAGTAATCTATGTTGTTTCGTAACTTTTAAAGAAAATATATAAGGAAAATAAAAATTAAAAAATATTGATACGGATAATGAAGCGCATAACATACTTTGATTTGATACAAATATGTGGCATCTTCTGACGCTATTAAAGAAAGAAATAATCTGTTCTGATCAGTTCCAGTCAAGCTTGCACCTGGACTGAACTCTGCCCATGGAGGAGCCATGGGATGTGAGGAGAGCAGAGAACCACACAGTGGCTCACGAAGGGTGTACAGCATCAGGGCAGAGATGTCCTGTTACGAGGTGACCCGGTAATGCTGGATCGAGGCCATGAGTTCGAGTTAGGTTGAAAGCCCAAAGTGCAAAGTGCCCCAGGAGTGGTGACCCTGGGGTGCCAGAACTCACCTGGGGGTGGGATCCCAGTTGAGTGATGGCACATTTGCACAGCACTTTCTTTCTCACATTTTTAGCGCGCTCACCTCTATTTGCTCGGCTTCGGCCTTGAAAATATGAGGAATTTTTATAATTCCGGTCGAATGTCTGGGCCGTAATGGCACACATTCCCCTATTTATTTTTTATGTTCATTGTGTGCACTTTTACACGTTTGTGTGTTTCACTAGGATTTTCAGGGTTGCAGTGCTCTTATGGGTACCCCTTCCTGAATTCTAGGGGGGGGGGGGGCGTGTGTGTGGCCATATTGGTTCCTCACATCCCTGCCAAGCCCCATGGGCTCTCCCTCTGGGGAGAGTCCAGACCCTTGGTAAAGCTCCTGGCTGACACCGTGGGTGGCAGCAGAGGCGATAGCCGGTAGAATAGATGGGCGTACTCTTGGCTTCGGCTGAGGGTTGTCCCAGTCCCTTGAAGGAGCCTTCTGGCCCGGAGGGATATGGAATGGTTTGTGGGGGGCCCTTCTCTTATGGAGAGGGCCTGCATTAGACCGCAACCTAGTGTACGTTTTTGTGTAGCACGCTGCACAATTTTGTTGCATGGGGTGAGAAAGCACGTACTTTGGGCTTTCAATAAATAAATAAAGAATAAAAAAAAAAAACTGGCTTAGGTCTTCCCTTGTCACATCCTTACTGCTTGTAAAAGAGCTGGATCTTGACATAGGAGCCACTTAATATGGTAGATCTGGTGATCTCTATAATGGGGACACCCCTTTGCTTGGTTTTCCTTCCTTTGAGGGATATAGGCTTTCACTGTGTTGAAGACCCATAACTGGGATTCCACGATTAGGGCTCGTCCCCTTCCCGTCCATGCCATGCCCACAATTTTAGACCTGGCATGAGCTGGGAGAAGTTACAGATAGTGGCACAACTAACCATTGTGTTGCCATCTGCACCTGAAATACACCTACTTGAGGCGTATTTCAGAATAGTAAATTACACCCTTAACCTACCAGGAAATAAAACCAATAAATTACAAGTTTTTGTTTATATTTTTACGTAAAACTGTATACCTATATATCAATCTGGACAACTTTTTCAACATGACAAGTTTTCTCTAAAATTTACTGGGCTCAGAAGTGTGCCATTCAATGGAAAAATTTACACATCACATGTGTCATTTGAAATGTGGGGAATAGGGACCATTATTTCACATTCTCTCTCAGGAAGCAGACATGCCACCTTTGTGAAGTAGGATCCACACATTTCAGCCAGTCCTGTAACAGAGATAACAAGGGTACAAAGTCCCCAAAAGATTTGACTCAGGGTAGCATTTTCACATGTTTTATACCACTAGGGTGTTTAGCTTTGATCATTCCCTTTAAGATTAGTTTCCAATCTTGGGCTGAGCTCTCTGGCAGGCTTTTCTGACTGTTCTCCGGTTCCGGCATTACTGGATAGTGCCGCCTGCACCCGACCCCATTAACTAAAATGGGACCTTACGGAGATTCGGCCATTACATGCAGCGATCTCCTCCACAGTATGGGGAGAAGAGATCACTAACGCCATTGCTCATCCCCATACAGAATAATTATTTGTCGGCAGCAGAGTGTGACTAGGTGGCACAATCTGCTACTGGCAAATGACAATTTTTTATCCTGCATAAAAAATATGATTGCCCAATGAACGAGCATTCCTTGGAACACCTGTTAGTGATGATCTGTCGGACCATCGGCCAGTGTAATACAGACCATACTCTGTTCTCTTAATTAGAGCACCACTTTTCAGTTGTGATTCCCTCTTCCTACGGTCTAAATATTAGGGCTCTATTTCTTTCTCTTAATTAAAAGAAATAGAAAGTGCAGTGATAATAGTAGAAAGCAACAATGTTACGTTGCTGCAAATATGCAATAACATGATCGTAGATCACATGCAAGAAAAAATAAAAACTGATTATGTGAATGTGATATAGAATTAAAGTAATAAAAAGATGGATTTATACATTGACCTTTATTAACCCGACTGCCCACTGGATATATACGTCCTATCAGCAGATACCACGTGCGGATAGCACGTATATAAATGGTAAGGCGGCGCTGATCAGTGCTGGGATTAAAGCTCCGTCTCGTGCCGTTTAACCGGAGTAGGTTGGGTCCTTGCTGTGAGACACAGCAGGGACCCTGAGGAGAAGACAGGAGTGGTTTATTACTGCTCTTGCTTTCTCCTGTGCTGCAGCAAGTCGCTGCACGAGCACAGGGAGGTAGAGCAGGAAGCAGCCGAGCAGCTTCCTTTTTAAGTCCTGGCGGTCACGTGACCGCCGGGTGTCTCTGGGCAGGGAAACAAAGAGCGACATGCAAAGGTATTGAAAAATTATCAAAGAACTTTATTAGTCATATGTTAAAGAGTTACAAATCATAGAAGGAGGTGACAGGAAAACACAGCCACCCTGGACCCTATATCAAGATATACAAAACATATCTAGCACTCCTAAGATGGTGTTGCAAAAAAGACCTATCGCATAAAAGGTCAATGTGGTGTATCTGGGCCTTACTGAGGCCTGTCAAATATCCACAAATAAAGACATATCAAGTACCAGTGTCTCTATGTATTCACCGAGCGGATATTGCAGGACAACAGTAACAACACTAGCAATGCTAACACAACACCCAAAATGGGACTCACCAGCAAGTAGATGAAAGTAAAGGGACCAGGATGGCGTCAGCTGATGCCATCCTGGTCGCTTACTACATCTACTGCTGGTGAGCTCCCATTTGAGTGATTGTGTTAGCATTGCTGAGTGTTGTTTCTGTTGTCTTGCAACTATCGGCAGTAATACATAGAGACACTGGTACTGATATGTCTTTATTTGTGGATGTGACAGGCTCAGTAGGCAGATACACCACATTGATCTGCTATGCGATAGACACTGTTTGCAACACCATCTTAGGAAGTGCTAGATATGTTTTGTATATCTTGATATAGGTCAGGAGTGGCGTCTGTGTTTTCCTGTCACCTCCTTCTATGATTTGTAACTTTTTACATATGACTAATAAAGTTCTTTGATAATTTTCAATACCTTGCATAATCAGCTCTATGTTTTCTTGCTTTTGATACGGTTGTTTCAGAGTATATGCAGATACACATGTTCTATGGTATCTCAGTAATAGAGGCCCTACCATTGAGTATATCATTTTATAGATGGGCATGAGATTCCTCCGGTGTCATTTTTTGTTTTTGTTTGTCTCTGGGCAGGGGCAGAGCTACTGAGTCTAAGGAGACCCTGATCAGCTATGCCTGTGTAATGCCCCCAGAGCAGGCTGTTTTCCCCTATAAGGCCCCTTTCACACGAGCGAGTATTCTGCCCGGGTGCAATGCGTGATGCAAACGCATTGCGCCTGCACAGAATAGACCCTTTCATTTCAATGGGTCTGTGCACATGAGCTGTGGTTTTCATGCATCACCTGTGCGTTGATGGAAAATCGCAGCATGTTCTATATATTCAAGCAAGTGCGGATGTGATGTGATTTTCACGGATGGTTGCTAAGAGATGTTGTTTGTAAACATTCCGTTTTTTATCATGCGCTTGCAAAGTGCAGTAAATCGCATTGCACCTGCACAATAAAAACTGAACAACTGAACGCGATCAGAAACAAAACTGGACTTTCTTGTGAAATCGCTCAGTTTTCACTGAATGCATCCGCAACGCATTCGGATCTAATCCGCTCACGCTGGTCTGCAAGGGGACTAAGTGGGCTCCTGTGGATGCAGTTACAGTGGAAACAGTGAAAAAAAAAAGTCAGTGTCCTCCAGAGGTCTGTTAACGACCTCCTGGGGGACATATTATGTGCCAAAAAACTTAAAACATAAGTAAGAAAAATGATAAAAAATACAAAAATTTTTTTTTTTTAATTCCATCGCTAACAGAAACTGTCCCCATAGTTCCCCTGTTCACTCAAACCTATACATGCTGTATATAAAAGCGATCATCACAAAATAGGGAACCCATTGCAATAATTCATTTTTGTGTCAGTTTTATTATTTAAGAAATAAAAAGCTATAATTAAAAAATAATTACCTTTTAATAAGATTTAGCAGTTTGCCTCCAAATTAAAAGGGAAAAAAAGGGAAAAAAGTTCTAAAAAAACCCATGCTAATAAAAAGTCCTATGTGTCAAGTAAGAAAACATCACCAAAATTATTTTGGTAGTCAAGCAAATAAAAAAGTTAGGGTCACTAAAAACAACATGTGCACAAAACCAAAAAAGTTGGCTGGACATTTAAGTCCTTTTTAGGCACGATCATGAAAAGGTTAAAAAGGGTATGAGCTGCCATTATTTTTTCTGCAGAGGATATATACCAATCTTGAGAGTATGAATATCAAGTAAACAACTGCCTAAGAAGTACAGCTGTTGATGTTAATATGTGGTATAGAATTATTTTACATGCGTGATACATAAAATCCAAATTTAAAGGGAATCTGTCACCACCATAGACCCCTTTTTACTGTTTGCATGGCGCTATGGCTCCGCTAAAGCCATGTGTAAATATGCCTTTATGTCAATATGCAAGGGGCTGTATGTATATGTGTATCTGTTGCTGATGGCTAAAATCTCGCGCAAATTCTTGTTCACCTTTCTGCGTGGCCTGCCCGGTCTGTAATGAAGCTGACAGCGGCTTCATTAACTGAACTGTGCATGCGCCAGCAATCTGCACACAATTTTAGCTACGGCAGCATGATGTAGCAGCTGGTAGAAGCAGGAAAAAAGAAGAGTGAGGAAGAGCGGGGCTTGCTGCTGATAGGTATGGCTGGGCTCTTTTCAACCTAATTAGCATATTGATTAAAACATGTCTTTTGGGTGTTAGAGAACACACATTTGGATATAATGGCATAGTTACACCCCTAGGACTATAGGGCCATACAGACAATAAAAAAGGGTTGCTGGTGACAAATGCCCTATAAGAGATTACTGATTATTTAGGTTTTTTGAGATGTGACCTGCTGATGACAAGCCCACACTACTATACAATGACATGAACTTAGAAAGACTGTCTAGACCTGAACCAGACTAATCACAGGAACTCTTGCTGGATGATAAGACTAGAGATGAACAAATTTTAAAAAATTCAATTCAGCTGGTCTGCCGAATTTTCTGAAAAAATTAGTTTGATCCGAATTTATTTGTGGCGAATCGCATTAAAAAACAGCTATTTCTTGGCTGCAGAGAGCCTTTATAGTGGTGTAGAACACTGTGCCTTGCAGTAACACGCATGCGGAGTCTGCTGCGGTAGTTAAACAATACTGTAAATCAGTATGACATGTGGATGACAGGCGTTGCTCTTAGAATCACTGCACACTTCACTTATTTGGGCAGTTACAAGGCCAAAACTGACCAAATAACTTAAGTGTGAACTCAGCCTTACAGGTCCATGTTAGCGTCAAGAAGAAGCGCACTCCTTTTACACCGTCGGCAGCTGATTCCACATAGATGTCTACAGAACCTGTTCTATTAAACGCTTATACAAGTAGAGCTCCCCCCAGTTTGTGTTGACCTCACTGATTATTTTGCCCTTCCTCTGATCCGTTAGAACAATAACCCCCAAAAAACGTATCCTGTCTGTGGGGCAACCACCTTCACTCGGTCAGCATTTGGTCAGTAATCCATCAGTATTGCTAAAGCCCAAAAAAACAGGAGTGGATCCAAAACAGAGATGACACGTGAATGGAATATTTAGATGTCTTCTGTGTTTTGTACCCACTTATGCTTTTACGTAAAAATATCATAAGCCAATTCTAATGCAAAATAGGGACCACGTCATGCAGGTCTTACAGCTGTTACATAGACAGGATCTGTTGTACATCTCATTTTTCCTTCTTTCTGACAGATCAGAATAAGGGGCAAACTCTGGCAGTTGCGGCCACAAATCCAGTTTGGTTGCCCAGTAGTCCAGTGGATCATCAATGTGGGGTGGCAGGGTGCTGTCCAAGTATGCCACCACCTGCTGGTTCAGGTCCTGCTCCAGGTCTAGCTGCTGCTCCTGGTGAGTAGTTTCTTCACTAGGCGGATTAAGAAAGCTGCTCATCAATGACTCTAGTCTCAAGTTGCTACCGATGGAGCTGGAACTACTCCTACCCCCCCACCCTGCCACAGCAGCCATGGCAGAGGAACGTAAGTCAGAGGGCCCCTCAGCTCAGGCTTGCGAGAGGATGGACGATGGTGCAGATAGACAATTCATAAATAAATATTTATTATACTCACGAAACATTAGTTTAAAATCAGCATCAAACAGCGGGGAGTTTTATTATTTGATATTGATTTTAAACTAATGTTTGTGAGTATAATAAATATTTATTTATGAATTGTTGTTGATGGTACTATGGGGAAGGACCTTTAATATCCCCTAGAGTGCTGGAAGAGTGAGGAAAAAGGAAGAGGAGAAGGAGGAAAGTTTATACCCACCTGCTTCAGTGCTTGTGAGTATTTATACTGGTTGCGGCTGAATTTGCATAGACTGGTGCTTCACTATCGGTGTCTGTTTCTGATATTTCACAGGACGACTGGAAGGATGGGACATCTGTGAAACCCAATGTTCGAGTAAAAATAGGAGAAAAGAGTTGATAATTCCTTGGAAGGTTGATTGGAGAAATAACGTGCAGTCTCTTCCTATATATTTGTACTTCACGTTATTGGTCACCATGGTTCCGATATTTGAGTTGTCGCAGAGAAAGCCAGGATTCTATTTCTTGAGGAAGGACATGGAGCAGTTCCTCCCCTGTGTGACTTCATTTGCCCATGCAAACGAGGTGCAGAACACCGTGACACCGCCGTGCCCTGCACATGTGGTGTTCTGGAGGGTACTGTGAATTGTCCCTGGAGTAGAGGCTGAGGACACGGTGGAGGATGAAGAGGCAGAGGCGGACATTGTCGCAGGACCAACGGCGTTAGAACGTGGAGGCAAGCGGTGTCACCTGGCCAAGTTGCTGGTGTGGCTGTGCAGGAACCACATTCAACCAGTGGGCCATAAAGGACATGTATTGTCCCTGAACATGGCCACAGCTCCACACATCGGCGCTGCCGTGCACTTTGGCAGATAGTAATGGCTGAACATTGTCTGGGGCGTTTCGTGAACGCAAATGTGCGTTCGCGATCAAGTCTTCACGAACCGCGCATTCGCGGCGGGCCCCATTCACTTTAATGGCAGGCGAACTTGAAAAACCTTCAGGTCATATTTGCAGCCACCAAATACTTACTAGAACTGCACAAATAGTCTCATAACATGGACAGTGACATACCAGAGGGGAACCAATGGCAAAAATTCCCACAGAAAATATGTATTTTAATCAGGAGCCATTTTTATGCGTCTTAAAGAGAAACTTTCAAAAATATGCCCTACTGGAGCCAAGAAATTTTTTATTTTAGGCCACGGGAATACAGCCCACAAAAATTAGGCATTCACCGGACAGAAAAGAACAAGTGATTATGTGGCTGGAGGTATATTAGGCGTTCAGTGGATAACAATTTTACTGTAGGCCAGTGGAGTACAGGCCCCAAACATTAGGCATTCACCTAACAGAAAAGGCCTTTTATACCGCTGTATATACCTAGGACAAGGACCATTCTTTGTTTTGGGTGGTGGCGGATATGTGTGGGCTGGCATGAGAAAATTCAATTAAACGTGGTCATCACAGGTGTTAAATTCCTCCGAGATCTATGCCTCATTCATTTTTAGAAATGTGAGGTAGTCCACACTGTCGTGAGCTAGGAGAGTGCGCTTGTCGGTCACGATCCCCCTGCTGTGCTGAACGTCCTTTCGGACAGGACACTGGCTATGGGCAAGCCAAGAGTTCCATGGCAAATTGTGCCAGCTCTGGCCACAGATCAAGACTGCACACCAAATAGTCTAGGGGTTCCTAGCTTCTCAGAGCATCCACATTGGCCGTTAACCTGCTGTAGTTGGACACCTGTCGAGTCTAGGTGTTCCCTGAGGCTGGATCCAGAGGGCGGCTGTTGATGGGTTGGCTGCAAGAATGATCTCATATTCGAAGTGACCAACACATCTTCAAACCGCCGTCTTCTTGCAGGCGTATTGGATTGGTACCCGCACCTGTTTCGCTGTGGGTGGAAATTCCTCTGCCAGCGCCTGCAACAGCAGAATGCAGCATCTCTCGCAGCAAGGCCTATAAATGCTGCATTCTGCCAGCCCTCTGTGATGCTGGTAACATGTCCGCCATTTTGTGTTTGTACTGGGGCTCTAAGTACGTTGCCTCCCAGTACTGGTCCTTGCCCTTTATGCTTTTTATACAGGGGTCCCTCTTCAAACACTGGAGCATGAAGGCCCCCATTTGCACTAAATTGGAAGCGGTGGAGCGCCCTGGCTCCTGCTCATCGTCCAGGGGCATGTCGACCTCAGTCTCCTCCCCCCAGCCACGGGAAACACCAGGGATCCTCGAAAAGTTTAAAGTCCCCCTCAAAGCCTGCCCTTCTTGCTCCTCCTCCTCGCCCCCAGCCACCATCCTTCTCTGACTCCTCTTCAGACTTCTGCTGACTTGTCTCAAAAGGAGTAACCCCCCCCCCCTGGAATTCATTCAGCATTGTGATTTCCTCATCTTCTAGCTATTGCTCCTTGACAGCTTGCTCAATGACACGACGCAATGCACGCACCAGAAAGAAGGCATAAGGTACGATGTCACTGATAGCGCCCTGGCTTCGACTGACTAGTTTGGTGATCTCATCAAATGGCCGCAGAAGTCTGCATGCGTCGCGCATGAGCAGCCACTGGCGTGGTTAAAAGAAACCAAGCTCCCCAGAACCTGTTGTGCTGCAGAGTTCTTACAGGTAGTCGTTAACGGCATGTTTCTGCTGGAGCAGCCTATCAAGCATATACAAGGTGGAGTTCCAGCAAGTCAGGATGTTACAAATCAGACTTCTGACGGGCAGGTGGTGTCGCCGCTGAACGTCAGCTAGGCGAGCCATGGCCGTCTAAGATCTTCTAAAATGGCAAGAGTTTTTCCTGGCCTGCCGCAAGATGTCCTGGACCCCGGGGTATTTGGCAACTAATCGCTGCACGACTAAGTTCAGGATGTATACCATGCATGGCACGTGTGTCATTTTGTCTGTTTCAGTGTGCTCAGCAGATTGGAACTGCTGTCGCACACCACTTTACCAACTGTCAAATTGAGCGGGGTTAGCCACTGATCGGCCTGTGACCGCAGAGCTAAAAGCAGTGCAGGACCGGTGTGGCTCTTGGCAACGTCTCACCTGTGAAGTCTAATCAGTTCTGGGGAGCTTGGGGGGCGCAGCGGAAGAGGTGGTAGCAGTAGAACAGGAGGAGTCAGCCGAGGAGGAGACAGAGGATGGAGTAGGAGGAGGAGAAGAAGAGGCAGGCCTGAATGCAATCTGTTGTGGTAACACCAAATCCACACGGGGGCCACGGGTTACATGCTTGACGGCCATCAGAAGGTTCGCCCAGTGGGCAGTAAAAGTTATGTACCTTCCCTGCTCGTGTTTGCTAGACCACGTGTCTGTCGTCAGATGTATCTTGGCACCGACACTGTGTGCCAGAGATATATTCACTTTCCGCTGAATGTGGCCCTATAGCTCTGGGATGCCCTTCTGGGAGAAATATTTCCTTCCAGGGACCTACCTTTGTGGTGTGCCAATGGCCACAAATTTTCTAAAAGCCTCTGAGTCCACCAGTTTATATGGCAGTAGTTGGCAGGCTAGCAGTTCCGACAAACCAGGAATCATTCGTTGGGCAAGAGGGTTATCCGGCATCGGCGTCATCAACTTTTTATGTTCGAACATTTGGGCCACGGAAGCCTGCCCTCTGCCAGAGGAACGTGACAAAGGCACGGTGGAAGGTGGAGTACAAATGGAAGGAGAGAGGAGAAGAAGAAGAGGCAGGACGTGGAGCACCGGGAGTGTTCCTTTGTGGGTTCTGACGACGTTGTCCCATTGGGCTCGGTGATGGGATGCCTGGTGCCTTCTTACGTAAGTGAGTGTTGGGCTTACCACGACTTATGCGTTGACAGCACAGGCTGCAGATGGCAACACAATAGTCAGCAGCAGACACGTTAAAAAAAGCCCACACTGCAGAGCCATGTGCCGGCGTCCTGGGAGCGCCAGATGTGACCATGTTGAGGAGCCAACCCGGAAGGAGGCCATTTTAGATTTGGTATTCACAAATGGCAATTTGGTATCTGATATTACTGTACGGGAAAGCTTAGGATCCAGTGATCACCAGTCAGTGAGGTTTACTATAAGTACAGTGACTGAGTCACTCCACACAAAAACTAAAGTTTTAGATTTTCGGAAAACAGACTTTTCTAAAATGAAATCAGTGGTATACGAGTCCCTATCAGACTGGAACAATTTCAATGGAGTCCAAGAGAAATGGGACTACTTAAAATTGGCACTACTGAAGGCAACAGAAAAGTGCATTAGGCTTGTCAGTAAAGGCAATAAAAGGAAGAGACCACTGTGGTACTCAGCAGAAGTGGCCAAAATCATTAAAAACAAAAAGATGGCATTTAGCAAGTATAAAAACACCCAAAACGAGGATGACTGGGAAATCTATAAGATGAGGCAGAGAGAGGCCAAGCAAGTTATAAGAGCTTCTAAAGCTCAGGCAGAAGAGAAATTAGCTCAGTCAGTGAAAAAAGGTGATAAGACATTCTTCAGATACATAAATGAAAAAAGGAAATTAAAAAAAGGAATTACCACATTAAAAACAAAAGAAGGAAGGTGTATGGAAGAGTATAAAGAACTAGCTGACTGCCTCAATGAATACTTCTGTTCAGTTTTTACAAAGGAAAATGAAGGAGAAGGACCTCAGTTAGGGAGGAAGACTAATGAATCCTTTGACGCATGTGTCTTTACAGAGGAAGAGGTTCTAAGTCAGCTGTCTAAAATTAATACAAATAAATCACAGGGGCCTGATGGGATACACCCAAAGCTATTAAAAGAGCTTAGAGGTGTACTAGCAAAACCATTAACAGATTTATTTAACCAATCACTGGTAACAGGTGTCGTCCCAGAAGATTGGAAATTAGCAAACGTTGTGCCAATTCACAAGAAAGATGGTAGAGAGGAATCGGGCAACTATAGGCCAGTAAGCCTGACATCAATAGTGGGAAATTAATGGAAACCATACTCAAGGAGAGGATTGTGGAACATCTAAAACCCATGGGTTGATTGATAATAAACAGCATGGGTTTACTTCAGGGAGATCATGTCAAACTAATCTTATTGACTTTTTTGATTGGGTGACTAAAATAATAGATGGAGGAGGTGCAGTAGACATCGCTTATCTGGACTTTAGTAAGGCTTTTGATACTGTCCCACATAGAAGGCTTATCAATAAACTGCAGTCTTTGAGCTTGAGCTCACATATTGTTGAATGGATTAGGCAGTGGCTGAAGGACAGAAAACAGAGGGTTGTAGTCAATGGAGTATATTCAGACCATGGTATTGTTACCAGTGGGGTACCTCAGGGATCTGTTCTGGGACCCATATTGTTTAATATCTTTATCAGCGAAATTGCAGAAGGCCTCAATGGTAAGGTGTGTCTTTTTGCTGATGACACAAAGATTTGTAACAGGGTTGATGTTCCTGGAGGGATACACCAAATGGAAAAGGATTTAGGAAAACTAGAGGAATGGTCAAAAATCTGGCAACTAAAATTTAATGTCGATAAGTGCAAGATAATGCACCTGGGGCGAAACCCAAGAGCAGAATATAAAATCAGTGATACAGTACTAACCTCAGTATCTGAGGAAAGGGATTTAGGGTCATTATATCAGACGACCTAAAGGTGGGCAGACAATGTCATAGAGCAGCAGGTAATGCCAGCAGAATGCTTGGGTGTATAGGGAGAGGCATTAACAGTAGAAAGAGGGAGGTGCTCGTGCCGCCTACAGAGCACTAGTGAGACCTCATTTGGAGTATTGTGTGCAGTACTGGAGACCATATCTGCAGAAGGATATTGAAACTTTGGAGAGAGTTCAGAGAAGAGCTACTAAACTAGTACATGGATTGCAGGACAAAACTTACCAGGAAAGGTTAAAGGACCTTAACATGTATAGCTTGGAAGTAAGAAGAGACAGAGGGGATATGATAGAAACTTTTAAATACATAAAGGGAATCATCACGGTAAAAGAGGAGAGAATATTTAAAAGAAGAAAAACTGCTACAAGAGGACATAGTTTTAAATTAGAGGGGCAAAGGTTTAAAAGTAATATCAGGAAGAATTACTTTACTGAGAGAGTAGTGGACGCATGGAATAGCCTTCCTGCAGAAGTGGTAGCTGCAAATACAGTGAAGGAGTTTAAGCATGCATGGGATAGGCATAAGGCCATCCTTCATATAAGATAGGGCCTGGGGCTATTCATAGTATTCAGTATATTGGGCAGACTAGATGGGCCAAATGGTTCTTATCTGCCGACACATTCTATGTTTCTATGTTTCTATGGTGGATGGCTCGCTCCAGATACATTTGCAGTCTGCTTGTTGCCTCCTGTGCACTGTGAGTTCTTCCTGCTTGTCCTACTTCTCCTCCCTCTCTGCTACTCCCCTCCTCTTCCTCTATTGTGGGCACCCACGTGACGTCCATCGACACTTCATCATGGTCACCTTCACCACCACTGACATTTGGACCACAGGACCATTAGACATCTCGGAGTAGGCAGCAACAGCGGAGACCTCCCTCCTTGGGCTGATCTGGGTACTGTCGCCAGACCGCCAGGTGGCGGTCAATGCTACCTCCTCTTCCTCATCCGATGCCAAAAATGGCTGTGCATCGGTAATGTCTGGGAATGGATGGGAAAATAATTCCTCTGACTTGAGTGGAGGGGCTATGGTAGTGTTGGTGGTGTCTTTGGGGGCGCACACAGCAGAGAGTGATGAGGGTGCAGATACAGAAGATGAGGAAGGTGCAGAAGTGGAAGGCTGAGTGAGCCACTCAACAAACTTGGGTGCGTCTTTTGAAGTAAATGCACACATCTTCTCCAACTTCCCTTTCAACCTAACTTTTATTGGGTTTTTCAGAATATTTTACAAACATAAAAGATTTGTACATAACTGTGTATATAGCAATAATAGGAATACAAGTTTCCATTAAATGCATCAAAATATTGTTGATACAGAGAAGGTTATATCAATTTGCATCGAAATGTTAAACATTTTAATGTTCATTAAAATAAATGCAACAAAATTAAAAAATAGCTATTGTAAAAAAAAAAGAAAAGAGGAAACATAATGTAATTCTCCGGCCTGGTGCAACTGCCCGACACCTACCACCCCTGCGGAATGGCCTGCCTGTTCCTCTGCCTGTCATTTTCAAAATTACACTGTGCCTAAGTCACTAGAGAAGAGCAGTATTTGTGAAAGCAGATATATCACAGCCCTCAATCAGTATTTTGTGGAAGCAGGTATATCAAACCCCTTAATCAGTATTTTGTGGAAGCAGGTATATTGCAGGCCTCAATCAATATTTGGTAGAAGCAGGTATATGAATCCAATTAATCAGTATTTTGTGGAAGCAGGTGTATCACAGGCCTCAATCACTATTTGGTGGAAGCAGGTCTATCAAACCCCTTAATCAGTATATTGTGGAAGCCGGTGTATCGCAGGCCTCAATCAATATTTGGTGGAAGCAGGTATATCAATCCCCTTAATCAGTATTTTGTGTAAGCAGGTGTATCGCAGGCCTCAATCAGTATTTGGTGGAAACAGGTATATCAAACCCCTTAATCAGTGTAACAGATCGACGGGCACCCCGACTGGGTACCTCCGTTGAAGGATGCTCCTAGCGCTTCTTGAGGATTCCAAGCACTCTAGCCGACACCACAACCACCAAATCGGAGAAGCATATGAATGCGGTAAACAGCCGAATAGGAAAAACCATACGAAGAGGTTTACACTCCTAGCAGTCAAACTGGAACAGCATACCATAAATCCACCCCCCCAATAACGAGACGACACTTCGTTTTGAGGGTCAAGGAGGAACTCTTTTGATGACCACACAAGCATTTCCTTTTATGCACATTTTCCAACAAGCTTACCACCCCCGTGGACCTTGTTGGGAACTACGGACATAAACATAGCAGCCAATCGTTTACAGTTTCACATTTTAAACAGAACCCATTCATCAATGTACATTTAACAACCACAATGAGCATTGTCTGTAATCCAATCAACAACACAATGGCATTGCCCGTGATACAATCAACAAAATAAAAGTTATGAATCCAGGCAATAACAGGGGTTCTGTTCCAGTTAACAGTCCAAGGGGCAGAAACAGTAACTTTAAAATCCAATATGCCCAAATAGTGTCCCAGGGACCATAGTCGCAGGGGAGGAGGTCGTCAATCACTCTTCTCCAATGCCCAGTGGTGAGGTTGGTTTCGCCACAATCAGTATTTGGTGGAAGCAGATATATCAAACCCCTTAAAAAGTATTTTGTGGAAGCAAGTATATTGCAGGCCTCAATCAGTATTTGGTGGAAGCAGGTATATCAAACCCCTTAATCATTATGTTGTGGAAGCAGGTATATCAATCCCCTTAAAAAGTATTTTGTGGAAGCAGGTGCATCGCAGGACTCAATCAGTATTTTGTGGAAGCAGCTATATCAAATCCGTTAATCAGTATTTTGTGGAAGCAGGTATATCGCAGGTCTCAATCAGTATTTGGTAGAAGCAGGTATATCAAACCTCTCAATTAGTATTTTGTGGAAGCAGGTATATTGCAGGCCTCAATCAGTATTTGGTGGATGCAGGTATATCAAACCTCTTAATCAGTATTTGGTGGAAGCAGCTATATCAAATCCGGTAATCAGTATTTTGTGGAAGCAGGTGTATCGCAGGCCTCAATCAGTATTTGGTGGAAGCAGGTATATCATTCCCCTTAATTAGTATTTGGTGGAAGCAGGTATATCAAACCCCTTAATCAGTATTTTGTGGAAGAAGATGTATTGCAGGCCTCAATCAATATTTGGTGGAAACAAGAATATTTATATCAATCCCCATAATCAATATTTTGTGGAAGCAGATGTATCGCAGGCCTCAATATTTGGTGAAAGCAGGTATATCAAACCCCTTTATCAGTATTTGATGGAAGAAGGTATATCAATCCCCTTAATCAGTTATTTGTGGAAGCTGGTTTATCGCAGGCCTCAATCAGTATTTGGTGGAAGCAGGTATATCAAACTCCTTAATCATTATTTTGTGGAAGCAGGTATATCGCATGCCTCAATCAATATTTGGTGGAAGCAGGTGTATCAATCCCCTAATCAGTATTTTGTGGAAGCAGGTGTATCAATCCCCTAATCAGTATTTTGTGGAAGCAGGTGTATCAATCCCCTAATCAGTATTTTGTGGAAGCAGGTGTATCAATCCCCTAATCAGTATTTTGTGGAAGCAGGTGTATCAATCCCCTTAATCAGTATTTTGTGGAAGCAGGTGTATCAATCCTTAATCAGTATTTTGTGGAAGCAGGTGTATCAATCCCCTTAATCAGTATTTTGTGGAAGCAGGTGTATCAATCCCCTAATCAGTATTTTGTGGAAGCAGGTGTATCAATCCCCTTAATCAGTATTTTGTGGAAGCAGATATATCAAACACCTTAATCAGTATTTTGTGGAAGCAGGAATATCAATCCCCTTAATCAGTATTTTGTGGAAGCAGGTGTATCACAGGCCTCAATCAGTATTTGGTGGAAGCAGGTATATCAAACCCCTTAATCAGTATTTTGTGGAAGCAGGTATATCAAACCCCTTAATCAGTATTTTGTGGAAGTAGGTATATCAAACCCCTTAATCAGTATTTTGTGGAAGAAGGTGTATCGCAGGTCTCAATCAATATTTGGTGGAAACAAGTATATCTGTATCAATCCCTTAATCAATATTTTGTGGAAGCAGGTGTATCGCAGGCCTCAATCATAATTTGGTGGAAGCAGGTATATCAAACCGCTTAATCAGTATTTTGTGGAAGCAGGTGTATCGTAGGCCTCAATCAGTATTTGGTGGAAGTAGGTCTATCAAACCCCTCAATCAATATTTTGTGGAAGCAGGTGTATCGCAGGCCTCAATCATAATTTGGTGGAAGCAGGTATATCAAACCGCTTAATCAGTATTTTGTGGAAGCAGGTGTATCGCAGGCCTCAATCAGTATTTGGTGGAAGTAGGTCTATCAAACCCCTCAATCAGTATTTTGTGGAAGCAGGTGTATCGCAGGCCTAAATATTTGGTGAAAGCAGGTATATCAAACCCCTTAATTCAGTTTTTGGTGGAAGAAGGAATGTAAATGCCTTAATCAGTATTTGGTGGAAGAAGGTATATCATATCCCTTAATTAGTATTTGGTGGAAGCAGGTATATCAAACCCCTTAATCAGTATTTTGTGGAAGCAGGTGTATCGCAGGCCTCAATCAGTATTTGGTGGAAGCAGGAATATTTATATCAAACCCCTTAATCAGTATTTTGTGGAAGCAGGTGTATCGCAGGCCTCAATCATATTTGGTGGAAGCAGGTATATCAAACCCCTTAATCAGTATTTGGTGGAAGAAGGTATATCAATCCCCTTAATCAGTATTTTGTGGAAGCTGGTTTATCGCAGGCCTCAATCAGTATTTGGTGGAAGCAGGTATATTGCATGCCTCATTCAATATTTGGTGGAAGCAGGTATAGCAAACCCCTTAATCAGTATTTGGTGGAAGCAGATATATCAAACACCTTAATCAGTATTTTGTGGAAGCAGGTATATCAATCCCCTTAATCAGTATTTTGTGGAATCAGGTGTATCACAGGCCTCAATCAGTATTTGGTGGAAGCAGGTATATCAAACCCCTTAATCAGTATTTGGTGAAAGCAGGTATATCAAACCCCTTAATCAGTATTTGGTGGAAGCAGGTGTATTGCAGCCTTCAATCAGTATTTGGTGGAAGCAGGGATATCAAACCCCTTAATCAGTATTTTGTGGAAGTAGGTATATCAAACCCCTTAATCAGTATTTTGTGGAAGAAGGTGTATCGCAGGCCTCAATCAATATTTGGTGGAAGCAAGTATATCAAATCCCCTTAATCAGTATTTTGTGGAAGCAGGTGTATCGCAGGCCTCAATCAATTTGGTGGAAGCAGGTATATCAAACCGCTTAATCAGTATTTTGTGGAAGCAGGTGTATCGCAGGCCTCAATCAGTATTTGGTGGAAGTAGGTCTATCAAACCACTCAATCAATATTTTGTGGAAGCAGGTGTATCGCAGGCCTCAATCATAATTTGGTGGAAGCAGGTATATCAAACCGCTTAATCAGTATTTTGTGGAAGCAGGTGTATCGCAGGCCTCAATCAGTATTTGGTGGAAGTAGGTCTATCAAACCCCTCAATCAGTATTTTGTGGAAGCAGGTGTATCGCAGGCCTAAATATTTGGTGAAAGCAGGTATATCAAACCCCTTAATTAGTTTTTGGTGGAAGCAGGTATGTAAACCCCATAATCAGTATTTGGTGGAAGAAGGTATATCAGTCCCCTTAATCAGTATTTTGTAGAAGCAGGTGTATCGCAGGCCTCAATCAGTGTTTAGTGGAAGCAGGTATATCAAATCCCTTAATCAGTATTTTGTGGAATCAGGTGTATCACAGGCCACAATCAATATTTGGTGGAAGCAGGTCTATCAAACCCCTTAATCAGTATTTTGTGGAATCAGGTGTATCACAGGCCACAATCAATATTTGGTGGAAGCAGGTATATCAGTCCCCTTAATCTGTATTTTGTGGAAGTAGGTATATCGCACCCCTAATCTTGTTTTTTGGGGGGCAACAGGTATATCACACCAGTTGCAAATAACTGTTCCAATAGCGCTAGTCCCTCTATATACCAGTGGTATCGCAGCAGAACTGCACACAACTGCTGCACAATACAAATGCACTATATGCTTTCTATGTTAGAAAGTATATTATAAGTATATCACACCCTTCGGTATATCACACCTATCAATGGCACACCTATACCAGTCCTTTAACCCCTTAAGGACGCATGACGTACCTGTATGTCATGGTTTCCGAGTCCTTAAGGACCCATGACGTACAGGTACGTCATGAGTAGTTCCGATGACTGCTTCTCAGCCGGCAGTGATCGGAACAAGTTACCTGCTGAAATCATTCAGCAGGTACTTTGTTACAATGCCCAGGGGGTCCTGTGACCCTCCCATATCGGCGATCACTGCAAATGGCAGGTCAATTCAGACCTGCGGTTTGCAGCGCTTTGTGCAATCTCTGATCAGAGAGTTAATGCCTCCAGGGGGTGGTTGTGGGCGGCGGGAGGCGGGCGGGATCGCGATTGCGATCCCCCGCCCGCCTCCTCTGTCTATTCCCTGATGTCTAGTGGATCTATCAGAGTGTCAGCACATTGCTGACACTCTGATAGAAACGCTGGCATCTGTGCGTGATCAGATGCCAGCAGTTTAACCCCTTCCATACCGCGGTCCGTACGGACCACGGTATGGAAGGGTTAACAGGAAGGGAGCTCCACTCCCTCCCCATCCATCACTCGCTGCTCTCTTATGGCAGCGGGTGATGGTTGCCATGGAAGCAGGACGCTTTCAGAAGCGTCTAGCTCTCCATGGTGCTGAAAGTCTGAATAGACCTGCTAAAGGTCTATTCAGACTTTGTAAAGTAAAAAGTACAGCCCAGTGCACTATTTCGTGTAATGTACTGTATTATACAGACACCAGATCCACTGGATCTACAAGAACCAAGTGGGTCTGGGTCAAAAAAAAATTTAAAAAGTGAAAAAAAAGTAAAAATGAAAAAAAAAAAATACATATCACTGAATAAAAAAAAAAAAAATACACTACACATATTATGTATCGCCGCGTTCGTAAAAATCTGCTATATAAAAATATCACATGACTGAACTCGTCAGGTGAACGCCATAAAAAAATAAAATAAAAAATGGTGTAAATAAGCCATTTTTTGGCACCTTACATCACTGAAAGTTTAATACAAAGCGATCAAAAAGGCGTATGCCTCCCAAAATAGCACCAATCAAACCGCCATCTCATCCCGCAAAAAATGAGCCCCTACCTAAAACAATTGGCCGAAAAATAAAAAAAACTATGCTTCTCAGACTAAAACATGATTTATTTTGTTTCAAAAATGCTTTGTAGTGTTAAATGTAAAAAAAATATTAAAAAGTAGACATATTGGGTATCTCCACGTCCGTAAGAATCTGCTCTATAAAAATATCACCTGAACTAACCCCTCAAGTAAAAATTGCAAAAAAAACTAAATAAAAACTTTGTCAAAAAGCCATTTTTTGTCACCTTACATCACAAAAAGTGTAATAGCAAGCGATCAAAAAGTCATATGACCCCCTAAATAGTGCCAATCTAACCGTCACCTCATCCCGCAAAAAAATGAGCCCCTATAAAGGACAATCGCCCCCCAAAAAAAAATATGGCTCTCAAACTATGGAGACACTAAAACATGATTTTTTTTTGTTTTAAAAAATGATATTATTGTGTAAAACTTATATAAATAAATAAATAAAAGTATACATATTAGGTATTGCTTCATCCGTCACAACCTGCTCTATAAAAATAACACATGACCTAACCCCTCAGCTGAACACAAAAAAATATATATATATACGGTGTCGAAAGCCATTTTTGTCACCTTACATCACAAAAAGTGTAATAGCAAGCGACCAAAATGTCATATGCACCCCAAGATAGTGCCAATCATACCGCCATCTCATATTGCAAAAAATGAGCCCCTACATAAGACAGTTGCCCAAAAAAAAAAAAAACTATGGCTTTCAGAATGTGGAGAAACTAAAAAATAATTTTTTTCAAAAATGCTTTATTATGTAAAACTGAAACAAAAACCCCCATAAAGTAGTCATATTTGGTATTGTCGCGTCCGTAACAACCCGCTCTATAGAAATAGCACACATTTTTCCAGTAACAAAGCATGGGTTAACAGCCAAACAAAACACTATATTTATTGCCCTGATTCTCTTATTTGCACAAACACCCCATATGTGGTCGTAAACTGCTGTATGGCCAAACGGCAGGGCACAGAAGGAAGGGAATGCCATATGGTTTTTGGAAGGCAGATTTTGCTGGACTGGTTTTTTGACACTATATCCCATTTGAAGCCCCCCTGATGCACCCCTACAGTAGAAACTCCAAAAAATTTACCCCATTTTGGAAACTACGGGATAAGGTGTCAGTTTTGTTGGTACTATTTTAGGGTAAATATGATTTTTGGTTGCTCTATATTACACTTTTTTCGAGACAAGGTAACAAAAAATTGAAATTCTGAAATTTCATCTCCATTTGCCAATAACTCTTGAGGAACACCTAAAGGGTTAACAAAGTTTGTAAAACTGGTTTTGAATACCTTGAGGGGTGTAGTTTCTTAGATGAAGTCACTTTTATGGAGTTTCTACTCTAGGGTGCATCGGGGGGCTTCAAATGGGACATGGTGTCAAAAAACCAGTTCATAACTCACAGAAAAAAGATGCACCACATGGATAAGCAACTGACAACACTGGCTAATCCCTCACTCTGGTGTTAAAAGCTGAGAGATTCGCCAATATTTCCAATCAGGAACATATCGGAGCCCCTTTAGGCACCACTACACGGTATCTCAGCATGACATGGGGTCCTACCACTAGACTACCTATGGTGTGTGAACAAGGTCTGAACAGGTATTAAGTAGCCTACAGCCCCATCCCACTCACCTGCACTGCAGGACCAACAATGCAATGGGGAACACATGAGGCCGCAAGCTACACCTACAACAGACCATGTGACACCGGCTTCCAGGTGCAACAGAATGTTTACAAGCCATATGCAATGGCACATTCAATACATATAAAACAAGAATCACAAAATAAACGTGGCCTAAATGGGTGGGACTGCTCCAGACCCCAAACACTGTGGCGTGTTTCTAACTGGGGGCAGTTCTCCGCATGTGGTTCGCAGCGAACGGCTATCCCCAGCAAAATTGCATACAATGGAGGATGCCGGCGCAACCACAAGCACCACACAAACATCCTACACAAAATAAAACATGTGCGGATGAAAATATATAAACACATAACTCACAGAAAAGATGCACCACATGGATAAGCAACTGACAACACTGGCTAATCCCTCACTCTGGTGTTAAAAGCTGAGAGATTCGCCAATATTTCCAATCAGGAACATATCGGAGCCCCTTTAGGCACCACTACACGGTATCTCAGCATGACATGGGGTCCTACCACTAGACTACCTATGGTGTGTGAACAAGGTCTGAACAGGTATTAGCAGCCTACAGCCCCATCCCACTCACCTGCACTGCAGGACCAACAATGCAATGGGGAACACATGAGGCCGCAAGCTACACCTACAACAGACCATGTGACACCGGCTTCCAGGTGCAACAGAATGTTTACAAGCCATATGCAATGGCACATTCAATACATATAAAACAAGAATCACAAAAATAAACGTGGCCTAAATGGGTGGGACTGCTCCAGACCCCAAACACTGTGGCGTGTTTCTAACTGGGGGAGTTCTCCGCATGTGGTTCGCAGCGTAACGGCTATCCCCAGCAAAATTGCATACAATGGAGGATGCCGTGCGAACCACAAGCACCACACAAACATCCCTACACAAAATAACATGCAGCGGATGAAAATATATATGTGTTTATATATTTTCATCCGCATGTTTTATTTTTGTGTAGGATGTTTGTGTGGTGCTTGTGGTTCGCGCCGGCATCCTCCATTGTATGCAATTTTTGCTGGGGATAGCCGTTCGCTGCGAACCACATGCGGAGGAACTGCCTCCCAGTTAGAAACACGCCACAGTGTTTGGGGTCTGGAGCAGTCCCACCCATTTAGGCCACGCTTATTTTTGTGATTCTTGTTTTATATGTATTGAATGTGCCATTGCATATGGCTTGTAAACATTCTGTTGCACCTGGAAGCCGGTGTCACATGGTCTGTTGTAGGTGTAGCTTGCGGCCTCATGTGTTCCCCATTGCATTGTTGGTCCTGCAGTGCAGGTGAGTGGGATGGGGCTGTAGGCTACTTAATACCTGTTCAGACCTTGTTCACACACCATAGGTAGTCTAGTGGTAGGACCCCATGTCATGCTGAGATACCGTGTAGTGGTGCCTAAAGGGGCTCCGATATGTTCCTGATTGGAAATATTGGCGAATCTCTCAGCTTTTAACACCAGAGTGAGGGATTAGCCAGTGTTGTCAGTTGCTTATCCATGTGGTGCATCTTTTTTCTGTGAGTTATGTGTTTATATATTTTCATCCGCACATGTTTTATTTTGTGTAGGATGTTTGTGTGGTGCTTGTGGTTCGCGCCGGCATCCTCCATTGTATGCAATTTTTGCTGGGGATAGCCGTTCGCTGCGAACCACATGCGGAGGAACTGCCCCCCCAGTTAGAAACACGCCACAGTGTTTGGGGTCTGGAGCAGTCCCACCCATTTAGGCCACGTTTATTTTTGTGATTCTTAAAAAACCAGTTCAGCAAAATCCACCTTCCAAAAACCATATGGCGTTCCTTTCCTTCTGCACCCTGCATTTTGGCCATACAGCAGTTTACGACCACATATTGGGTGTTCGTGCAAGCTACAGAATCGGGGGAATAAATATTAAGTTTTGTTTGGCTGTGAACCCTTGTTGTGTCTGTCGAACCCACTGACTCTTGGCTGGGGGTGTCTGATGTCACTTGGGATGAAGTGGGTGACCGCTTGGTTGCTGGTCAAGACATGACCGCTAGATAACACCGGGAGTTTAGGCCTCTCGCTGCGACTCCTGCTGCCAAGCCCCCTTACTCTGCTGCGACTTGTGCCTGCGCCAGAAACATTTAGGCCTCTGCCACTCCCCTTGTGCAAGGCCTGGCACTTCTCTGTCTGACCTACTGTTAGATCAAATAAATAAATAAAAAGGAAATTAAAACACCCCAAAAAGTCTGTCATTTTCTCACTTCACCACACAACAGCTAATAAGCCCTTTTTCCCACTAATACAAGCCAAAAAATACTTTAGAACATATAACTGCACCACTTTTTTGTGTGCCACTAATACACACCAAAAAGGGCTTTAGAACATGTAACTGCACCGCTGAACGGAAAATATATATTTTTTTGACACTAATACATGCCGAAAAGGGCTTTAGAACATAACTGCACCGCTGAACAGCAAAAAGGCCCTTATTTCTTTACACTTATACACGGCACAAAAGTCTTTAGAACATATAACTTCCCCGCTGAACGTCAAATAATATATATATTATATATTTGACACTAATACATGCCAAAACGGGCTGTAATTTTCTCACTTCACCACACAACAGCTAATAAGCCCTTTTTCCCAGTAATACAAGCCAAAAAATGCTTTAGAAAATATAACTGCACCACACAAGGGCAAATAAGAAGTAGAAATATTTCCTTGTAATAAACCCTGTTAATGGCTTAATCAAACAGCACTTGCACCCCAATAATAAGAACGGTCTGTTGGAATTACAGAGCTGTATAATGGCCATTTGGATACCCAGTCAGTGCAGCAAGGTGTAATAGGATTGTTGCTATTATCCAGGCTTTAAACTCCCCTACTGAACCCTGTTCTGCTTCTATACTGTAGAATGGTTCCTTCCTATCCTTTCCTTGAACTTCTATACAGCAAAATAAAAGTTTAAAAGTCTTTTCTAACACTGTCCATAGCGCCTGCTAACGTCTCTCCCTGCACTAAGTACACTGGAAAATGGCTGAATCCAAGATGGCTTAGTCTATTTATAGGGCTGTGACATGACAGGGCTGACTGGCTGATGATTGGCTGTATGCATGGCATTGTGGGTGATCCCTCGTTCCCAAAGTACCATGCTTCGTGTCCTAACACGTTCAGCAGCCATTTTAGGAAAACATGTGATCTGTTACCACGAAGCATGAGGAAATTCAGATTCGGTGCAAATCTAATTTTTCCTGAAATTCGGATCGAATTCCACATCATCAACTTCGATGCGCTCATCTCTAGTAGAAATAGAAAAAAAAAGAACATATATGTCATATTTGGCATTCAGCGGTGAAGTTACATTTTACTACAGCCATTTACGTGGTGTAGAAAAACAAAATATACGTACGTACCCTCACCCGTTCTGCCTACAGCCATTGTGCATGAGTGTTTAGTAAAAATACCTAGCTCCGCAGAGGCTGTCCTCTTTTTTTTAAATTAAAAAAATCTGTTCTTACCAGTTTTATCTCTGTTTTGTCCCCTATCAAGGGGCCGGTGTATTGAATAGATTTTAGGAACCGGGAGATGGAAAAAGATGGTTGGTCGGTCCTCTTCCTTCCAATTTGGGGCACTGCGCGTGCGCCGTGCAATGTACTGTGCCACCCTATATGAGTGGTGTGTAAAGTAGTACTATTCCTATCAGGTTAATCCTTGTTACATCCCCTATCAGGGGACGTGTATCGAATAGATTTTAGGAATCGGGAGATGAAAAAAGATGATTGGTTGGTCTTCTTACTTCAAATTTGGGGCACTGCGCGTGCGTCGTGCAATGTACTGTACTACCAATACAAATAGTGTGAACTACTATTCTTACCATTTTAATCTTTGTTAAGTCCCCTATCAGGAGAGGTGTATTGAATTGAATCCTTGCACGGGGAGATAGAGAAAAAAGCTTGCTCTGTCTACTGCCTTCTAATTTTGGGCACTTGCAATGGAATTTGCCACCAATGCAACTAGTGTTAACTAAGTACTATTCCTATCAGTTTAATCTCTGTTTTGTCTCTTATCAGGGCCAGGGTGTAGTGAATAGATTTTTGGAACCGGGAGATGGAAAAAGACCCACTGCGCGTGCGCTGTGCACTGAACTGTGACACCCTATATGGGGGGTGGGCAGTGGGCACAGTGCAGTCTGTGGGCCTGACACACACTGGCAGGCAACTGTAATTATATTAAAGGGTAAAAATCTAATGACTTTTTTATCTGCAAGGTACTGTGCCACCTTATATGAGTGGTGGTCAATGGGCACAGTACAGTGAGTGGGCCTGACACACACTGGCAGGCAACTGCAATTATATTAAAGGGTAAAAATTGTATGACTTATTTATCTGCAAGGTACTGTGCCACCCGATATGAGTGGTGGGCACTGGCACTGGGTACAGTACAGTCTGTGGGCCTGACACTCACTGGCAGGCAACTGCAATTATATTAAAGGGTAAAAATCTAATGACTTTTTTATCTGCAAGGTACTGTGCCACCTTTTATGAGTGGTGGTCAATGGGCACAGTACAGTCTATGGGCCTGACACACACTGGCAGGAAACTGCAATTATATTAAAGGGTAAAACTTAAATGACTTTTTTATCTGCAAGGTACTGTGCCACCTGATATGAGTGGTGGGCACTGGCAGTGGGCACAGTACAGTCTGTGGGCCTGACACACACTGGCAGGCAACTGCAATTATATTAAAGGGTAAAAATTAAATAACTTTTTTATCTGTAAGGTACTGTGCCACCCTATATGAGTAGTGTGCACACAGTACAGTCTGTGGGCCTGCGACCTCTCACACACGGGCAGGCAATTGCAATATATATATAGAAAAATAAAATAAAAGCAGACTGATGTACCAGCCCT
The DNA here is from genome assembly GCA_033119425.1 of Bufotes viridis. Taxonomy (NCBI): domain Eukaryota; kingdom Metazoa; phylum Chordata; class Amphibia; order Anura; family Bufonidae; genus Bufotes; species Bufotes viridis. Next base: position 181,013,371 of record CM065594.1, on the reverse strand, counting down.
AAAAAGGGCTTTTTGGGGTGCTGTCAGGACGCTGTCCTTACAGCAGATGAGTCTTTGAGGACTGGAGTGGACTCTCCCTGCTCTAGCTACCTCTGCAGCTTCAGAATGAATCTAAGATGGATTCTGTCCTTGCTTTTTGATAGGAGGTGGGAGGGTCTGGGAGGAAGGTTATGCTGATTGGCTGGAATGTGTCTGCTGACTGTGAGGTACAGGGTCAAAGTTTGTTCAATGATGACGTATAGGGGGTGAACCGAACATCGCATATGTTCGCCCGCCGCAGCGAACATGAGATGTTTGCCGGGAACTGTTCGCCAGTGAATAGTTCATCATATCTCTATTCTGCAATGAATTGTGATTGTTAATTTTTTTTTTTGTGGTGTAGAAATAAGGAAAAAAAGGAGAAAATATATGTCTTAATTGCAGTTAAGCGGTGAAGTAACATTGTACTACAGCCTTTTTTTTTTTGGGGGGGGGGGTATTATTTTAATTTTAACTTAATTCTTTTATCATACAGTATGTCAGACAAACAGATGACAGTCCCTTTTAGAGGGGAATAGTCAGTGGCCAAAATGTTTCTGCCGCAGGCAGCAGAAGAAGGAGAGTGTTAGCAGGAGTCACGGCTGTTGTGTCTTGACCAGTAATGCAGTTGTGCTTAAAGGGGGACTCGGTCTTTGAGTTTGTCGCAAGTGACATCAAACCTCCCCAGCCAAGAGTCGGTGGGTTCCTCTGACACGACTCTTAGTTGGCATCACCCTGAAGCAGGCCCTGTGCCCCCACCTGTCCTTAACCTTCCTCTGTAATTTACTGTTCCCTCAGTGCGAGAAGTATTATATGCTGTAGGCTCGACTCCACTTTTCAGCAGGAAACAGCAGCTACTGCCTAGCCAAGGTCTGGAGGAGACATCCACCGCTTCCTTCGGTAGGCGGGCAAGTAGTGATGAGGAGAGTCGAGTGGAAGCAGGTGTTGCGAGTGGTCAGGATCCTGACCCTGAGACCGTTGAGGGGGAAATCAGTGACGTGCAGACAGTAGTGGATGATGATGATGTAGCCGATCGCACTTGGGAACTGGGTGAAGAAGGCAGCGGGTGAGCCAGAGGGGTGGCAGAATGGCTGTGAGTCAGCAGGGTGGCAGCAGTGGGAGGTGGGGAGCCAAATGTGCCAGGGGTACACAGGAGCCTACCAGGCTGGAAAGTAGTGGTGCAGAGGTTCATAGAGGCAGTGGTAGCAGGCAGTCAGCACGGAATGTTGGTGGGAAAATGCCATACTAGGCGGTGTGGCAATTTTTTGTTAGGCCGCCGGAGGAGGTGAACATGGCCATTTTTGGCACCACGGCCCTGTGTCAACATATGCAACGTCACCATATCGTGGCCCGGGAGAACCGTGGCTCCTAGCCTGCTTCAGCAACGGCTGCATCACCCAGTGGCACGCATCCCATTTCATGCAATCAAGGCTCCACCACCTCAGCTGAGGGGAGCTGTCTGTCCTTCCCATCATCTGCTGGTTCTGATGCTCCTGCTCCTCCACCTCGTCAGTCATTCTGTCAGCAATCGATCACTGAAGCGATTTCCAAGAGACAACAGTATTTGTGTACTCATCCAACAGCGCAGAAGCTGAACGTGCTCCTGTCCAAGTTGCTGGTACTGCAGTCCCTCCTTTTCCAAGTGGGGGCTCGGCACCTTTCACAGAACTGATGGCTTGTGCTGAGCCGAAGTGGAGAGTCCCAAGCCGTCATTTCTTTGCCAAAAAGGCAGTGCCCGCCCTACATACATATGTAGAACAGAAGGTGGGCCAGTCCTTGAGCCTGTCGATGTCTGCCAAAGTGTACGTCAGCGCCGACATGTGGAGCTGTAACTACGGTCAAGGACAATATATGTCCTTTACGGCCCACTGGGTAAATGTGGTTCCTGCCCAGCCACACCAGCAACTTGGCTAGGTGACGCCGCTTCCACCTCCACGTTCTCACGCTGTTGGTCTTGCGACAATGTCCGCCTATGCCGCCATGCCTCCTCATCCTCCACCGTGTCCGCCTCCACTGCAGGGACAATTAACAGTGCCCCACCAGCATACCACATGTGCAGGGCACAGCGTTGTCATGCTGTTCTGAACCTAGTTTGCCTGGGTGAACGGAGTCACACAGGGGAGGAACTGCTCTGTGTCCTTCATCAAGAAATCGAATCCTGGCATTCTGCTCGACAACTCAAAATTGGAACCACGGTGACCGACAACAGGAACAACATGGTGTTGACGCTGCGTCAAGGAGGGCTGAGCCATGCGCCCTGCATGTGTTCAATATGGTTGTAAAGTGGTTCCTGAAGGCTTCTGCCCATCTGCAAGACATTCTGAAAATGGCCAGGAAACTTTGCATGCACTTCAGACACTCATACACTGCAAAACACACCCTCCTTGAGCTGCAGCGGTAGAATGGCATCCCCCAACATAGACTGATATGCGACGTTTTCACCCATTGGAATTCCACGCTCCATATGTTGGACCGACTATATGAAAACAGAAAGGCCATAAACGATTTCTTGATAATACAGGTGGACAGGGGTACTCCCCTGTGTAACTTCGATGTTAGCCAGTGGCAGCTCATGCGTGACACCTGCCGTTTGCTCAGGACCTTTGAGAAGGCCACTTTATTTGTCAGTCACCACCAGGACCACGGGATAAACAACATCATTCCACTGATTCATGTCCTGGAACAGATGCTACTTGATCTGGCTGGCCAGGGGACAGGAGAGGTGGCGACTACATCTCACGGCCACATGAGCCCTGTGGGGGCTGAACTAGAGGAGGGGGAGGACATTCTAGCACAAGCCATGCGTAGAGAAATGGGTGTTTTTTCTACACAGTTGAGAGAAGAGGAGAAGCAGGACCGGAGCTACAGGGTGATGAGGAAGACGAGGCAGATGTCCCAGATACACTGAGGCAGTATGGAGTGGAAATGGAGGCAGGGAGTCCTTCCGAGTCACTGGTTTAAATGGCTCGAGGCATGTTTGCTTGCGTAGTTACAGCCGAATTGTCACCATTCGCCAGAGGGATGACTACTGGCTCTCCACCATGTTAGATCCTCGCTACCGGACAAAAATGGGGGCCTATTTCACACCCACTGAGAGGGAGCACAAACTGAACTACTATAGAGACTTCCTATGTAGTCAGTTGTAGGTCTGACCGGGGGGGGCCATGTGTGCTCACGTTCCACTGCCATGACTGCTGGTTTTGGTGGGGGGGAGGTCCAGCTCCATCAGCAGTTACTTAAGTCTAGAGTCCCTGATGAGCAGTTTTATTCACCCGCCTACTGAACTACTCACCATCAGCAGCAGGTAGAAATGGAGCAGAGCCTGAACCAGCAGGTTGTGGCATACTTGGATTGAACCCCGCCACCCCACATTAAAGATCCTCTGGACTGCTGGACAGCCAAACTCAATTTGTGGCTGCAACTGGCAGAGTTTGCCCTGGACAAGCTTTCCTGCCCTGCCAGCAGTGTGGCATGAGAGTGGGTGTTTAGTGGGGTGGGGGCCATAGTTACCCCAAGGAGAACTCGCCTGTCCATCCAAAATGTAGAGAAACTGACCTTTGTGAAAATGAATCAGGCATGGATCAGCCAAGATGTTCAAACACCAATGCCTGATGTATCAGACTAGATCATCCATGGTGCCACACCAACGTTTTGACAAAAGAAACCTGTTTCTTCTGGCTACCTGCTTCAGCTAGTATTCTGATTCTGCCACCCGCCTGATGCCACACCTGCTGCCAGGTGCTCCTACTGTCAGCCACCATCTTCAGCTGGTACTGGTATTGCCCCCCACCAAACCCACACTGTCACTGAGCCACTCTGTGGTTTCCTTATGCTCCTGCCACCTCACCACTCTGTGGTCTCCTCATGCTGCTGCCGCCTCAACACTATGTCTCTGGACCACTCTGTCGTTTCCTCATGCTGCTGCCACATCACCAATAGTTCACTGAGCCACTCTATAGTCTCCTCATGCTGCTGCCACATCACAAATATGTCACTGAGCCACTCTGTAGTCTCCTCATGCTGCTGCCACATCACCATTTTGTCACTGGGCCACTCTATGGTCTCCTCATGCAGCTGCCACTTCACCACTCTGTGGTCTACTTATGCTGCTGCCACCTCCCCACTATGTCATTGGGCCACTCTGTGGTCTCCTCATGCTGCTTAAACTTCACAACTCTGTGGTCTCCTCATGCTGCTGCCACATCACAACTTTGTGGTATCCTCATGCTGCTGCCACATCACCATGTCACTGGGCCTTTCTGTGGCCTCCTCATGCTGCTGCCACCACTTCACCATTCTGTGGTCTCCTTATGCTGCTGCCACCTCACCACTATGTCATTGGGCCACTCTGTGGACTTCTCATGCTGTTCCCACCCTCCCCACTTCATGACTGGGCTAGTATTTTGCCTTTTTGACATCATCATTTATTTGACTCTTTTTCTAAACTGTGAGAAGGAAGGAAAAATGAGTCGCACAATGGATCCTGTCTCTTGTATCAGCTGTAAGGCCTGTATGGTCCCATCAGAATTGGCATATGATTTTGTAGCCAAAAGCAGGAGTGGGTACAAAACACAGAAGACATGCAAATATTCTATTCACGTGTCATCTCTGTTTTGGATCCACTCCTGTTTTTTTTGGCTTTAGCAATACTAATACATTACTGACAAAATGCTGACCGATTGTAGGCAGTTGCTCAACAGACAGGATCCGTTTTTTAGGGGTTATTGTTGTGACGGATCAGAGGATGGGCAAAATAATCAGTGATGTCAACACAAACTTACTGCTGTCCACTCAGGGGGCTCTACTTGTATAGGCGTTTAATAGAACAGGTTCTGTAGACATCTATGTGGAATCAGCTGACGACGGTTTAAAAGGAGTACGCTTCTTCTTGACGCTAACATCAACTTGTAAAGCTGAGTTGATACTTGAGTTATTTTGGTCAGTTTTGGCACCGTAACTGCCCAAATAAGTGAAGTGTGAAGTGATTCTAAGAGCGACACCTGTCATGTGCTTGTCATGCTGACTCACACTATTGTTTCACTACTACAGCAGACTCCCTATACGTGTTACTGCAAGGCACAATGGCTCTTTTTAAACTCGATTCACCACAAATAAATTCAGATCGAATTGAATCTTATTGGAAAAGTTGGCGAACTGACCGTATCAAATTTTTGAGAAATTTGCTCATCTCTAATTAAAACCTGAAATTGAAAAACCTCTCTATATGCCTTAGTAAGCCATATCTGCAAGGATTGTCCAGTTCAGCATCTTGGAGAACTGCCTGCAGTTACTAAGATGAAGACATGGTAGAAACAAATTCAAATACTACTCAGTAACTTCACTACTCAGTGTTGGTTCTACAAAAATTAAGTTTCTCCAGGGTACACAGCCACAACATGAGATCCCCATGTGCAAAATCATGGACATGGTTGGCTAAAAGATTGTTAAGTGCACTGTCTTTCAGCATTGGAAGTTAACCTGAAGATTAACTGATTATAGTAACATAGTAACATAGTATATAAGACCGAAAAAAGACATTTGTCCATCCAGTTCGGCCTGTTTCCTACAAGTTGATCCAGAGGAAGGCAAAAAACCCCTGTGAGGCAGAAGCCAATTTTCCTCACTTAAGGGGAAAAAAATTCCTTCCCGACTCCAATCAGGCAATCAGAATAACTCCCTGGATCAACGACCCCTCTCTAGTAGCTGTAGCCTGTAATATTATTACACTCCAGAAATACATCCAGTCCCCTCTTGAATTCCTTTATTGTACTTACCATCACCACCTCCTCAGGCAGAGAGTTCCATAGTCTCACTGCTCTTACAGTGAAGAATCCTTTTCTATGTTTGTGTACAAACCTTCTTTCCTCCAGACGCAGAGGATGTCCCCTTGTCACAGTCACAGTCCTGGGGATAAATAGATGATGGGACAGATCTCTGTACTGACCCCTGATATATTTATACATAGTTATTAGATCTCCCCTCAGTCGTCTTTTTTCTAAAGTAAATAACCCTAATTTTGATAACCTTTCAGGGTACTGTAGATCCCTCATTCCAGTTATTACTTTAGTTGCCCTCCTCTGAACCCTCTCCAGCTCTGCTATGTCTGTCTTGTTCACAGGAGCCCAGAACTGTACACTGTACTCCATGTGTGGTCTGACTAGTTATTTGTAAAGTGGTAGGACTATGTTCTCATCACGGGCGTCTATGCCCCTTTTGATGCAACCCATTATCTTATTGGCCTTGGCAGTAGCTGCCTGACACTGGTTTTTGCAGCTTAATTTGCTGTTTATTAAAATTCCTAGATCCTTTTCCATGTCAGTGTTACTGTGTGTTTTACCATTTAATATGTACGGATGACTTGCATTATTCCTTCCCATGTGCATAACTTTACATTTGTCAGTGTTAAACCTCATCTGCCATTTTTCTGCCCAAGCCTCCAATCTATCCAGATCCCTCTGTAGCAGAAAACTGTCCTCTTCAGTGTTAATTACTTTACACAGTTTAGTGTCATCTGCAAAAATAGATATTTTACTGTGCAGGCCTTTTACAAGATCATTAATAAATATATTGAAGAGAATAGGGCTCAATACTGACCCCTGAGGTACCCCACTAGTTACAGTGACCCAATCTGAGTATCTACCGTTAATAACCACCCTCTGTTTTCTGTCACTCAGCCAGTTACTTACCCACATACAGACATTTTCTCCCAGTCCAAGCATCCTCATTTTATATACTAACCTTTTATGAGGTACGGTGTCAAATGCTTTGGAGAAGTTCAGATATATGACATCCATTGATTCGCCGCTGTCAAGTCTAGAACTTACCTCCTCATAGAAGCTGATTAAATTTGTTTGGCATGACCGATCCCTCATGAAGCCATGCTGATATGGCGTTATTTGCTTATTTTCATTGAGATACTCCAAAATAGCATCTCTTAGAAACCCTTCAAACAGTTTACCAACAATAGATGTTAAACTTACCGGCCTATAATTTCCAGGCTCTGTTTTTGGACCCTTTTTGAATATTGGCACCACATTTGCTATGCACCAATCCTGTGGAACATTCCCTGTTATCATAGAGTCCGTAAATATCAGAAATAATGGTCTGGCTATGACATCACTTAATTCCCTTAGGATACGGGGGTGTATGCCATCCGGTCCTGGCAATTTGTCTATTTTAATCTTTTTAAGTCGCTGTTGTACTTCTTCCTGGGTCAGACAGGGCACTTTTAATGGGGGATTTACTTTTACATTCTGCATTTCATCTGACAGTTTATTTTCCTCAGTGAATATAGTGGAGAAAAAAATATTTAATAGTTTTGCTTTATCCTCGTCGCTCTCTGCAACACCCCCCTCATTGCTATGTAGAGGGCCGACTCCTTCAGATTTATAGTTTTTACTATTTATATAATTGAAGAACATTTTAGGGTTAGTTTTATTCTCTTTGGCAATTAATCTCTCGGTCTCTAGTTTGGCAAATTTTATTCGTTTTTTACATATTCTATTTTTTTCCTTATAGTTTATCATTGCTTCCTTACTCCCCTCCTGTTTTAGCGATTTATATGCTTTCTTTTTGTCATTTATTGCCTTCTTTACGGTTCCATTTATCCACATTGGTTTCTTATTGTTCCTTAGCCTTTTATTCCTATAAGGTATGTACCTCTCACAATTAGATGTTACAATGCTTTTAAAAATCTCCCATTTTATGGTTGTATTTTTATTTTTGAGGACTTTGTCCCAGTTAGTTAGGCCTATGGCCTCGCTTAGTTGGCTAAATTTTGCTTTTTTGAAGTTTGGTATTTTTGTTCCTTCCTTTAGAAACTCTCGTATGAAGGATAATTGGAAGGTTATAACTTTATGGTCACTATTTCCCAGGTGTCCCCCAACCTGCACATCTGTTGTTCTATCAGGTCTATTGGTTAATACTAAGTCCAGTATGGCCGTCCCTCTAGTGGGGTCCTGAACCAGTTGGGAATGGAAATTGTATTTGGCTATTGCCAAGAACCTGTTTCCTTTTTGGGATGTACAGCTTTCAGTTTCCCAGTCTATATCTGGGTAGTTGAAGTCCCCCATGATAACGACATCATTATGATTTGCCGCCTCGTCTATCTCGTTTAGTAATAGATTTTCTGTGGACTCTGGTATATTAGGTGGTTTATAATACACTCCTATTAGTATTTTATTATTGTTTTTTGCTCCATGTATTTCTACCCACAGTGACTCCACATGTTCATGTCCCTCAGAGATGTATTCTCGAATTACGGGATTTAGACACGACTTCACGTAGAGGCAGACCCCTTCACCTCTCCGGTTTTGACGATCCTTTCTAAACAGATTGTAACCTTTTATATTAACTGCCCAGTCATAGCTATCATCCAGCCATGTCTCAGTTATTCCCACTACGTCATAGTCCTCCTCACACATCACTAATTCCAGTTCACCAGTCTTGTTAGTCAGGCTTCTGGCATTAGTATACATACATTTGACAGGTTTATGTGTATTTTTTACCCTACATCTTTCATTCTGAGTTGTTCTAGTCCACCCTTCCATTCCTCCCCCAGACACACTACCTCGCCCCTGGTCTCTATCTGCACTATCTTCCCCTCCTATAACGTAATTACCCTCCCCCCAGTCCCTAGTTTAAACACTCCTCCAACCTTCTAACCATCTTTCCCCCCAACACAGCTGCCCCTTCCCCATTGAGGTGCAGCCCGTCCCTACGGTAGAGCCTGTAGCCAACAGAGAAGTCGGCCCAGTTCTCCAGGAACCCGAACCCCTCCTTCCTACACCAGTTCTTGAGCCACTTGTTAACCTCCCTAATCTCCCGCTGCCTTTCTTGTGTGGCTCGTGGTACAGGCAGTATTTCAGAAAATACTACTTTTGAGGTCCTTGCCCTAAGTTTTTGACCTATTTGGTCTGGTAGACAATTCTTGCGTATGACAGATGTTAGGAGAATCTCTCCTGTTTCAAGTACATAGGTTTGGTGAAGTAAGAATAGTATTCTAGCTTTCTTTTTTTTATTTTGTTTTAGAAGGAAAATATAAAAAAATTGTACTAAAGAAACACACAAGCAAAAGGAAAGGCGTTACCTGTTTCACCAAGACAATATACCCAAAAGAGACTGTTGAGTTTAGTGTTAATAACTTTACTGGTCCTTATATCAAACATCAAAGGCATGAATTAGAATATGGACTGTGAGCCTGATCTTGCTAACCAATATCAATTTCTCACCACACTAACCCATATCCACGAGCATGTTACAAAAGACATGGGAAAACTGTTCCAGAAGAACGAGTGGTTATATCAGCAAAACTACTTCATATTAAAGCCTAAAGTTTTGCAACATTGGGCAGATCTACTATTGTAAATGCACTAGCTTTTGGCAGAATTTGCTCCAGAAACTAGTGTACATGCATGGCACCACATTTATCAAGTGTCTTGGACACTTTTCAGACCCTGGTTATGCATCATCCAACAAGAAGGTGGGGCTCAGTGGAAAGAAGGTATGAATTTGCAGAAAAGCAGCGTGGCTTTCATGCGCCTCTGTACACACAAACAGTACACCAAAATTGTGAAACATTTTTTCAGTAGAACTAAACTAACTTACAGGTGGTGTAAACTAGGCAGTCTAAAGATCCTTAGACTTAGTCACTGTGATAGATCTGGAGCAGTATAAGACTATATAGTCTAAGTTTGCACTGACTTTCCCACTGTATCCTCAGTCAGTGACACAAATACCACTGTTCTGAAACTTGGACAGATGTTTGGTGCACTGACTGAACTTTGGCTCCTGGACAAAATTCTGGCTCACAAATTTTTGGCATACAGAGAAATGTTTGGAGCACAGGCAGAATTCTTGGATTTCTTGGATTTACAATATGCCAAATTTATATAGGTCTGTGCACCTGAATAGTAAATTTGTCGAATATTAAAGACTGGGATCTATCTATCCAAAAATGTGTTTCTTGTAATTTATTTTGCGCCATCAAATTGTTCGTAATTACTACATGCTTATACTTTTACTGTTATCATTTACAATGTAAAAGATAACAAATACAATGTACTGGTATGTATATATCTGTACATACCTACCAGTAAATTATGCATGAGAAGAAAACTATTGAGGTTTTTGTCACTGAAAATCCTTCCATTGACTATAGTTAAGCCTATGGCTTAAAAGAGTAAGAAAGATTTAATATCAGAGAAAAGATCAGGGGATCCTTAGCGCACAGCTTAGAGCAGCATCCAAAAAGGGAAAGGCCAAATGTGACTCCATACAGAAGAGCAAGGACTCCTTATAGCCTCGAAAAGGAGATGGAGCAGATTGGCCAGGCCAGATATAATTTTAGCCATGTAACAAAGCAAGGCTAAACCCCAAATCTGAATGTCTTCCCTTAAAAAATAAAAAATAAAATCAATTTTTACATAGCACACTATAAAATTAAACAAAAAAAAAAATCTATACTTAAATCAATGTGACCAATCCATACATTTCGAGTTTATTGTAATCACAGTTCTTGAGCACATCCAGTACAAGATGAAATGCATTATCAAATCTTTATACAAATAACAGATATGACTAAATATATCTTGCATAGAGATAGGATGAAGACTGGGACTTCCTCCTGGGTATTGTTAGTGGAATTCCATTTTATCTACAATCCCGTTTGTAATGTTATGAAAATCTGTTGCAGATGAATTATGAGATTCCACATTATTACTCTTCACAAGGTAACACAGATAATGTTTCTCTTGAATAATTTTCAGCTATAACTTGGTGACAGTCTATTTGTGCTACATATCCATCTGTTCGGCCTTAAGCTTCATTAGGAAGTGAGAGAAAACACATTTTAAATTATTTTACAATGATCTCTTGAAACTTGAAAGGAACCAGCTTACAAGAGGACATTAAAATGATATGAAGAATGTACATGTGTTTATTTGACCGAGAAAGAAACATTTGGTGACTAATTTCTTTTAAACAGAAGACAATCAGAAATCATGAGGAACATGTTTCCAGCAAGGAGAACTAAATGACGATTAGTAAACAATTAAATAGCTAAAGATTTGTTACCAAATTGCACCCAATTACTTAATGCAACCAAAAAAAGTCCATGCAGCAAGGTGGTGGACCTATATTCACACATATTGTAAGCAGAGATAACTTGTCATATTTCAATTAGTGGGTAAAATAAATGACACACAACTCCATAGATTACATTATTTATGGCTGCTACACTGTTAGCAGTGACAAGAGACACTCGTGTTCTTTACATTTGTAGTGCCCTGTGGTATTGCATTGATGAAAACTTCAGGGGTGGGTTGCAAAGCATAGACCTTCAATAGACATGGTTAATGGATTTCTGATGTTGTAGAGTAGCAGGTCTGCAAGCTCCTCTGGAAAATAAAAGGAGCAATCTAATTGGTTTCTATGGGCAACTAGGCTAGTTTTCCTTTACACCAGTTTGATAAATCTCCCCCTATGTTTCTACACACCAACTGGAATCAGGACAGTGCAGAATTGTATTATGAGCACAGTGATATAAAGAGAGATGACCAACAAATATTCCAGGTATACTTGTTGGGTGTTCGTCTTTAAATAAATGAGTGTTCTGGCACTCTGGATGTGTTTATCTCTCCATCCTACGACGTTCACTTCTCTATTCTTTTGTTCTCTACCATAACATTCTCAGGGTCTCCCTCTCTAAGGTTAAGCCTCTGATTTTGTCCTTGATCTCCCAGTCTCTTTATACATGGTTCGCCAAACATGCGAACATATGGTGACATCCGCCGGCGCAATATACTTTTGCATTGTGCTGAACTTTGACCCATGACACATCCTTCAGGTGGGACAGGACGGCCAATGGAGACGTTTCTGCACATGGACACACCCCCACCCTATAAAAGAACCCAATCTGGAAGCCATTTTACATTCTGTGTTTTGCCAGTGTAGGGAGAGGTTGCTTTGTGGAGCAGGGACAGGCTGTTAGGGACACCAAACTCTAGCTAATAGGGCCACAAAATTCCTTTTAAGGACTGGTATAGGTGTGCTATCGATAGATGTAATGTACTGAGGGGTGTGATATACTTATAATATACTTTCTAACATAGAAAGTATATTATAGTGCATTTGTATAGTGCAACAGTTGTGTGCGGTTCTGCTGCAATACCGCAGCTATATAGAGGGACAAGCGCTATTGGAACAACTATTTGCAACGGGTGTGATATACCTGTTGCCCCCTAAAAAAAAATAATTGAGGGGTATGATATACAGTTGTCTTCAAAATTATTCAACCCCCACTGAAATTGAGTGTTTTGGCCAGTTTGACATTGATTTTGATCATTTCAGTCATCTTGTTTACAATTAAATCAAAGAGGCACTTGTAAGTCAGACAAATATAACATAACATTTATAATGAAATAACCACAAATGTCTTTTCTGTGCTCACATCATTATCAGTTTTATTCAACCCCTACGTGACATTCAATCTTATTACTTAGTACAACATCCTTTTCCAGTTATAACAGCTTTTAAACGTGAAGCATAGCTTGACACAAGTGTCTTGCAGCGATCTACGGGTATCTTCGCCCATTCTTCATGGGCAAAAGCCTCCAGTTCAATCACATTCTTAGGCTTGCGCTCTGCAACTGCTTTCTTTAAGTCCCACCAGAGGTTCTCAAACGGATTTAAGTCTGGTGACTGCGATGGCAACTTCAAAATGTTCCAGCCTTTAATCTGCAACCATGCTCTAGTGGACTTGGAGGTATGCTTGAGATCATTGTCCTGTTGAAAGGTCCAACGTCTCCCAAGCCTCAGGTTTGTGACGGACTGCATCACATTTTCATCCAATATCTCCTGGTACTGAAGAGAATTCATGGTACCTTGCACACGCTGAAGCTTCCCTGTACCTGTAGAAGCAAAACAGCCCCGAAGCATGAGTGACCCCCCGCCATGCTTCACAGTTGGCAAGGTGTTCTTTTCTTCATAGGCCTTGTTCTTCCTCCTCCAAACATAGCGTTGATCCATGGGCCCAAACAGTTCTAATTTTGTTTCATCAGTCCACAGAACACTATCCCAAAACTTTTGTGGTTTGTCCACATGACTTTTGGCATACTGCAGTCGACTCTTCTTATTCTTTGGAGACAGCAAGGGGGTGCGCCTGGGAGATCTGGCATGGAGGCCGTCATTACGCAGTGTGCGCCTTATTGTCTGAGCTGAAACTTCAGTACCCGCATCTGACAAATCTTTTTTCAGTTCCTCAGCAGTCACACGGGGACTTTTCTCCACTTTGCTCTTCAGGTAGCACACAGCAGTCGAAGTCAGCATATTCTTTCTTCCACGACCAGGTAGCGTTTCAACAGTGCCCTTTGCCTTGAATTTGCGAATGATGCTTCCTATGGTGTCTCTTGGTATGTTTAACATCTTTGCAATCTTCTTATAGCCATTGCCCTTCCTGTGAAGAGAAATCACCTCTTCTCTTGTCCTCCTAGACCATTCTCTTGACTTCACCATGTTTGTAAACACACCAGTAAATGTCTAGAAGGAGCTGAGTATCACAGTCATTTTACATCTGCCTAATTGGTGCTTATTATGCTTGATTGCTGCTCCTTGACATCCAATAGGTGTTTTCAATACCTGATTGAAAACACTTGAATGAACCTCTGTTCTTAACCCCTTAAGGACGAAGGGCGTACATGTACACCCTTCGTCCGCACTTTAAAGATGGCGCCCGCTCCCGCACGGAGCGGGCGCATGAGCTGCGGGTAAACGCTTGCCGATGCAGCGATCGCGGACATTTAACCCCTCAGATGCCGTGGTCAATCCTGACCACGGCATCTGATCGCGCAAAAACCGAAAGTTTCACTTTGGTTTTGCTCGGCTCCCTGATGGCCACAAGGGGAGCCGGGCATGCATGTAGTAGCCTAGGTTTCTGTGAATGAAACCTAGGTTACTATAGTATTCCTATGGAGCCTATGACTGTAATAGGCTCCATAGGAAATATTCGATTTTCTCATATATTCCAATGCTATTGCATTGGAATATATGAGAATAGCAATCTGATGATTGCATCTTATAGTTCCCTATGGGAACTATAAGAAAGTGTATAAAAAAAAAAAAAAGTTTAAAAATAAAAATAAAATAAAAAAATATAAAAATTCAAATCACCCCCTTTCCCCAAAATGAAAATAAAATAAATAAAAAAATAAAAAAATTACACATAATGGGTGTCGCAATGTGCGAAAACACCCATACTATAATAATATTAAAAATATTCACCATACGGTAAATATAAAACGGAAAGAAAGCATCCAAATGGCTAATTCGCCATTTTTGGACGCTTCATTTCCTAAAAAATGAATAAAAAGTGATCAAAACATCATACGCACCCCATAATGGTATCAATTAAAAGTTCAGATTGCCCTGCAAAAAATGAGCCCCTACACTGCTCCGTACGCATAACTACAAAAAAGTTATAGGGGTCAAAACATGGCGACAAAAAAATAAAATAAAAAAATTCCCACTTTTAATTTTTTTTTCACTATCAAAACGCAAGAAAAACTATACATATTAGGTATTGCCGGATTCGTACTGACCTGAAGAATAAAATTAACCAGTAAGTTTTATCGCAAATCGAACGTTGTAATTTTAAAACCCGTAAAACTGTGGTGAAATTGCTTTTTTTTTGCAATTTCACCCCATTTGGAATTTTTTTCCCGTTTCCCACTACATCACATGCAAAAATAAATGGTAGCGTTAAAAAGTACAACTTGTCCCGCAAAAAAACAAGCCGTCATATGGCTATGTGAGCAGAAATATAAAAATGTTATGGCTTTTGGAAGGCAGGGAGCGCAAAACAAAAACGCAAAAATCCCAAAACCCCCGGTCCTTAAGGGGTTAAGAGTGGTAGACTTTAAGGGGTTGAATAATTGTTTCAATAAAGAAATAAAAAAAAAACGTTTAATACTGTATTACAAAAACAATTGATGTCATTTTAGTTGCATTTGGTTCTTTAAAAAGTACTTGTAAGATTTCATTCTAAACACAATTACAAATGTACACTAAATTCCCTAAAACCCTTTACAGCATTGGAGGTTGAATAATTTTGAACACAACTGTACCTTCTTTCACAGAATACTGAGCTGCAATATACATGTTGCCCCAAATAAACAGGGTGGTGTAATATAACTGTTGTGGCAAACAAAATAAATGAGGGGTGTCATATACCTGCTTCCACAAAATACCGTTTAGGGGTTCAATATACCTGTTTCCACCAAATATTGATTGAAGCCTGCGAAATACCTGCTTCCACAAAATACCGATTAAGGGGTTTGATATACCTGCTGCTGCTGACAATAGTGTTGTCATCTGCAGCCTGTGCTGTCAACGCACAAGCCGTATAACCCTCTTGCCCAACGGCTGACCACTGGCTTTTCGGAACTGCTAGCCCACCAACTACTGCCATATAAACTGGTGGACTCAGAGGCCTTTAGAAAATTTGTGGCCATTGGCACACCGCAATGGAAGGTCCCCAGAAGGAAATATTTCTCCCAGAAGGGCATCCCAGAGCTATATGGCCACGTTCAGCGGCAAGTTAATATATCTCTGGCACACAGTGTCGGTGTCAAGATACATCTGACCACAGACACGTGGTCTAGCAAACACGAGCAGCGAAGGTACATAACTTTTACTGCCCACTGGGTGAACCTTCTAATAGTGGTCAAGCATGCAACCCTTGGCTCCCATGTGGATTTGGTGCTACTGCCAAGGGTTGCATGCAGGCCTGCCTCTTCTTCTCCTAATCCTACTCCATCCTCCGTCTCCTTCTCGGCTGGCTCCTACTTTTCCACTGCTACCGCCTCTTCCGCTGCACCCCCAAGCTCCCCTGAACCTATTCAATGTCCCAGGTGAGATGTTGCCATGCTATACTGCGGCTGTTGTGCCACTGGAAGCCAAGAGCCACACTCATCCTGCACTGCTTTCAACTCTGTGGTCACAGGCTGATCAGTGGCTAACCCCGCTTAATTTGACAGTTGGTAAAGTGGTGTGCGACAACGGTGCCAATCTGCTGAGCGTGCTGAAACAAGGCAAAATGACACATGTGCCGTGCATGGCACATGTCCTGAACTTAGTCGTGCAGCGATTCGTTGCCAAATACCCCGGGGTCCAGGACGTCTTGCGGCAGGCCAGGAAAATCTCTGCCCATTTTAGAAGATCTTACACGGCCATGGCTTGCCATGCTGATGTTTAGCGACACCACTTGCCAGTCAGACGTCTGATTTGTGACAGCCCGACGTGCTGGAATTCCACCTTATATATGCTTGATAGGCTGCTCCAGCAGAAACATGCAGTTAACGACTACCTGTACGAACTCTGCAGCAGGACAGGTTCTGGGAAGCTTGGTTTCTTTTCACCGCACCGTGGCTGCTCATGCGCAACGCATGCAGACTTCTGCCGCCATTTGATGAGATCACCAAACTGCTTAGTCGCAACCAGGGCGCAATACAGTGACATTGTACCTACGCCTTCTTTCTGGAGCGTGCATTGCGTCATGTCATGCCATTGAGCAAGAGCTAGAAAATGAGGAAGTCACAATGCTGAATGAATTCCCAGGGGGGCTACTTCATCTTAGACAATTCAGCAGGAGTCTGAAGAGAAGTCAGAGTAGGATGGTGGCTGAGAAGAAGAGGAGGAGGAGCAAGAAGAGCAGGCTTTGAGGGGAACATTAAACTTTGCAGGGATCCCTGGTGTTGTCCATGGCTGGGGGGAGGAGACAGGACGACATTCTCCTGGGCGATGAGCAGTATTCAGGCACTCCACCTCTTCTAATATAGTGCAAATGGGGAATTTTATGCTCCAGTGTTTGAAGAGGGACCCCGTATAAAAAGCATAAAGGGCAAGGACCAGTACTGGGTGGCAACATGCTTAGACCCCCGGTACAAACACAAAAAGGCAGACATGTTACCAGCATCACAGAGGGCTGGCAGAATGCAGCATTTCCAGGCCTTGCTGTGAGAGATTCTGCATTCTGCTGTTGCGGGCGCTGGCATAGGAATTTTCACCCACAGCTAAACAGGTGTGGGTACCAATCCTTCCGCGTCTGCAAGAAGAGGGCGGTTTGAAGATGTGATGGTCACTTCGGATATGAGATCATTCTTGCAGCCAACCCATCAACAGCCACCCACCAGATCCAGCTTTAGAGAATGCCTAGACCGACAGGTATCCGACTACATTCGGTTAACGGCCGATGTGGACACAATGAGAAGCGAGGAACCCCTGGACTACTGGGTGTGCAGACTTGACCTGTGGCCAGAGCTGGCACAATTTGCCATGGAACTCTTGGCTTGTCCCTAGTCGAATGTCCTGTCCGAAAGGACGTTCAGCGCAGCAGCGGGGGGATTGTGACCGATAAGCGCACACGCCTAGCTCCCGATAGTGTGGACTACCTCACATTTCTAAAAATGAATGAGGAACGGATCTTGGAGGAATTTAACACCTGTGACGACTACGTGTAATTGAATTTCCTCATGCCAGCCCACACATATCCGCCACCACCCAGAACAAAGAATGGTCCTTGTCTTATGTGTATACAGCAGCATAAAAGGCCTTTTCTGTCAGGTGAATGCCTAATTTTTGGGGCCTGTACTCAGTGGCCTACAGTAAAATTTTTATCCATTGACTGCCTAATGTACCTTCAGCCACACAATCACAAGTTCTTTTCTGTCAGGTGAATGCCTAATTTTAAGGGCCTGTACTCCCTTGGCCTAAAATAAAATTGTTCTAGGCTCCTGCAGGGCACATTTTTTAGAGTTTTTGAGAGCATAAGTATAGTCCCTGATTAAAACACATAATTTTTGTGGGAATTTTTGCCAATGATCCCCCTCTGGTATGTCACTGTCCATGTTGTGGGACTATTTGTGCACTTCTAGTAAGTATTAGGTGGCTGCAAATATGACCTGAAGGTTTTTCAGGTTCGCCTGCCATTAAAGTCAATGGGGCCTGCCGCAAACGCACTGTTCGCGAACAGTTGATCCATCACTATTCTCTACTGCTTCCTGTGATCTCTCACACCACCTTAGTTTTTTTCTATGTCACCTGCGTCTCCTAGCTCAGACCATTGGAAATTGTCCCCACTCCTCCCCCTCTCTCTTGTCACCTGACCTTATTTGCTAAGGGCTTGTTCTCATCTCGTTTATGAATGCCTGGTGTATACGCTTAGAAATAAAGCAAAAAATATACACAAATGTGTGCAATTTTGTGGTTATCTATACGTTTTGACGGATGTGCATATGTTTCATTACGCACACCTGACTAGTGAATCCGCCCTGTAGGCTGGTTTTAAAGTCAGTATAAAACTGAGTCTGCTTTATAGAACTTACCAGAAGCCATTTGGTTCCAGGAGAAGTACTAGTGGGCTCAGCATGCATGTTGGTATTTGCATCCCTTGATCTGATGAACGCTATATGGCACCAGACGGGGTTACAAGCAGAGTGTATCTGGCATGCATGCTGCACCTGCACTCCCTGGGTTTTGTGTGACTGATATGGCCCATAAAAGGTAAGAATTAATGTTAGGGACCACTCGAGAGGCAACCGTGAAGTGGTGGGTGGCTTACATAATTTGGCCAAAATATAAACTAATGCCTCATCTAACATCCAGCATAGTGGCAGGACGGAGCTCTAGCTGCAGTGTGCCATTGCACCTTTGTTTTTACGTTTGTATATAATAATATTAAAAAATATTCACCATACGGTAAATATAAAAACGGAAAGAAAGCATCCAAATGGCTAATTCGCCATTTTTGGACGCTTCATTTCCTAAAAAAAAAATGAATAAAAAGTGATCAAAACATCATACGCACCCCATAATAGTATCAATTAAAAGATTGCCCCGCAAAAAATGAGCCCCTACACTGCTCCGTACGCATAATTACAAAAAAGTTATAGGGGTCAAAACATGGCGACAAAAAAATAAAATAAAAAAATTCCCACTTTTAATTTTTTTTTCACTATCAAAACGCAAGAAAAACTATACATATTAGGTATTGCCGGATTCGTACTGACCTGAAGAATAAAATTAACCAGTCAGTTTTATCGCAAATCGAACGTTGTAATTTTAAAACCCGTAAAACTGTGGTGAAATTGCTTTTTTTGCAATTTCACCCCATTTGGAATTTTTTCCCGTTTCCCACTACATCACATGCAAAAATAAATGGTAGCGTTAAAAGTACAACTTGTCCCGCAAAAAACAAGCCGCCATATGGCTATGTGAGCAGAAATATAAAAATGTTATGGCTTTTGGAAGGCAGGGAGCGCAAAACAAAACGCCAAAATCCCAAACCCCGGTCCTTAAGGGGTTAAGAGTGGTAGACTTTAAGGGGTTGAATAATTGTTTCAATAAAGAATTAAAAAAAAACGTTTAATACTGTATTACAAAAACAATTGATGTCATTTTAGTTGCATTTGGTTCTTTAAAAAGTACTTGTAAGATTTCATTCTAAACACAATTACAAATGTACACTAAATTCCCTAAAACCCTTTACAGCATTGGAGGTTGAATAATTTTGAACACAACTGTACCTTCTTTCACAGAATACTGAGCTGCAATATACATGTTGCCCCAAATAAACAGGGTGGTGTAATATAACTGTTGTGGCAAACAAAATAAATGAGGGGTGTCATATACCTGCTTCCACAAAATACCGGTTAGGGTTCAATATACCTGTTTCCACCAAATATTGATTGAAGCCTGCGAAATACCTGCTTCCACAAAATACCGATTAAGGGGTTTGATATACCTGCTGCTGCTGACAATAGTGTTGTCATCTGCAGCCTGTGCTGTCAACGCACAAGCCGTATAACCCTCTTGCCCAACGGCTGACCACTGGCTTTTCGGAACTGCTAGCCCACCAACTACTGCCATATAAACTGGTGGACTCAGAGGCCTTTAGAAAATTTGTGGCCATTGGCACACCGCAATGGAAGGTCCCCAGAAGGAAATATTTCTCCCAGAAGGGCATCCCAGAGCTATATGGCCACGTTCAGCGGCAAGTTAATATATCTCTGGCACACAATGTCGGTGTCAAGATACATCTGACCACAGACACGTGGTCTAGCAAACATGAGCAGCGAAGGTACATAACTTTTACTGCCCACTGGGTGAACCTTCTAATAGTGGTCAAGCATGCAACCCTTGGCTCCCATGTGGATTTGGTGTTACTGCCAAGGGTTGCATGCAGGCCTGCCTCTTCTTCTCCTAATCCTACTCCATCCTCCGTCTCCTTCTCGGCTGGCTCCTACTTTTCCACTGCTACCGCCTCTTCCGCTGCACCCCCAAGCTCCCCTGAACCTATTCAATGTCCCAGGTGAGATGTTGCCATGCTATACTGCGGCTGTTGTGCCACTGGAAGCCAAGAGCCACACTCATCCTGCACTGCTTTCAACTCTGTGGTCACAGGCTGATCAGTGGCTAACCCCGCTCAATTTGACAGTTGGTAAAGTGGTGTGCGACAACGGTGCCAATCTGCTGAGCGTGCTGAAACAAGGCAAAATGACACATGTGCCGTGCATGGCACATGTCCTGAACTTAGTCGTGCAGCGATTCGTTGCCAAATACCCCGGGGTCCAGGACGTCTTGCGGCAGGCCAGGAAAATCTCTGCCCATTTTAGAAGATCTTACACGCCCATGGCTTGCCATGCTGATGTTTAGCGACACCACTTGCCAGTCAGACGTCTGATTTGTGACAGCCCGACGTGCTGGAATTCCACCTTATATATGCTTGATAGGCTGCTCCAGCAGAAACATGCAGTTAACGACTACCTGTACGAACTCTGCAGCAGGACAGGTTCTGGGAAGCTTGGTTTCTTTTCACCGCACCGGTGGCTGCTCATGCGCAACGCATGCAGACTTCTGCCGCCATTTGATGAGATCACCAAACTGCTTAGTCGCAACCAGGGCGCAATAAGTGACATTGTACCTTACGCCTTCTTTCTGGAGCGTGCATTGCGTCATGTCATGCCATTGAGCAGGAGCTAGAAAATGAGGAAGTCACAATGCTGAATGAATTCCCAGGGGGGCTACTTCATCTTAGACAATTCAGCAGGAGTCTGAAGAGAAGTCAGAGTAGGATGGTGGCTGAGAAGAAGAGGAGGAGGAGCAAGAAGAGCAGGCTTTGAGGGGAACATTAAACTTTGCAGGGATCCCTGGTGTTGTCCATGGCTGGGGGGAGGAGACAGGACGACATTCTCCTGGGCGATGAGCAGTATTCAGGCACTCCACCTCTTCTAATATAGTGCAAATGGGGAACTTTATGCTCCAGTGTTTGAAGAGGGACCCCGTATAAAAAGCATAAAGGGCAAGGACCAGTACTGGGTGGCAACATACTTAGACCCCGGTACAAACACAAAATGGCAGACATGTTACCAGCATCACAGAGGGCTGGCAGAATGCAGCATTTCCAGGCCTTGCTGTGAGAGATTCTGCATTCTGCTGTTGCGGGCGCTGGCAGAGGAATTTTCACCCACAGCTAAACAGGTGTGGGTACCAATCCTTCCGCGTCTGCAAGAAGAGGGCGGTTTGAAGATGTGATGGTCACTTCGGATATGAGATCATTCTTGCAGCCAACCCATCAACAGCCACCCACCGGATCCAGCTTTAGAGAATGCCTAGACCGACAGGTATCCGACTACATTCGGTTAACTGCCGATGTGGACACAATGAGAAGCGAGGAACCCCTGGACTACTGGGTGTGCAGACTTGACCTGTGGCCAGAGCTGGCACAATTTGCCATGGAACTCTTGGCTTGTCCCTAGTCGAATGTCCTGTCCGAAAGGACGTTCAGCGCAGCAGCGGGGGGATTGTGACCGATAAGCGCACACGCCTAGCTCCCGATAGTGTGGACTACCTCACATTTCTAAAAATGAATGAGGAACGGATCTTGGAGGAATTTAACACCTGTGACGACTACGTGTAATTGAATTTCCTCATGCCAGCCCACACATATCCGCCACCACCCAGAACAAAGAATGGTCCTTGTCTTATGTGTATACAGCAGCATAAAAGGCCTTTTCTGTCAGGTGAATGCCTAATTTTTGGGGCCTGTACTCCAGTGGCCTACAGTAAAACTTTTATCCAGTTACAGCCTAATGTACCTCCAGCCACATAATCACAAGTTCTTTTCTGTCAGGTAAATGCCTAATTTTTGGGGCCTGTACTCAGTGGCCTACAGTAAAATTTTTATCCATTGACTGCCTAATGTACCTTCAGCCACACAATCACAAGTTCTTTTCTGTCAGGTGAATGCCTAATTTTAAGGGCCTGTACTCCCTTGGCCTAAAATAAAATTGTTCTAGGCTCCTGCAGAGCTACATTTTTAGAGTTTCCTTGAGATGCATAAGTATAGTCCCTGATTAAAACACATATTTTTTGTGGGAATTTTTGCCAATGATCCCCCTCTGGTATGTCACTGTCCATGTTGTGGGACTATTTGTGCACTTCTAGTAAGTATTAGGTGGCTGCAAATATGACCTGAAGGTTTTTCAGGTTCGCCTGCCATTAAAGTCAATGGGGCCTGCCGCAAACGCACTGTTCGCGAACAGTTGATCCATCACTATTCTCTACTGCTTCCTGTGATCTCTCACACCACCTTAGTTTTTTTCTATGTCACCTGCGTCTCCTAGCTCAGACCATTGGAAATTGTCCCCACTCCTCCCCCTCTCTCTTGTCACCTGACCTTATTTGCTAAGGGCTTGTTCTCATCTCGTTTATGAATGCCTGGTGTATACGTTTAGAAATAAAGCAAAAAAATATACACAAATGTGTGCAATTTTGTGGTTATCTATACGTTTGACGGATGTGCATATGTTTCATTACATTTGTAAAAACATCTGTTTTTGTTAAACCTTTTTTTTAATAAAGGTTTTAAATACATCAAATGAAGTAGAAACTATCTGCATAAAAACATATACATGGCACATGCCATGTATACCATTCAATAAAACAATCAAAATTGCAATTTTACTCCAGTTTGCCTTTGTCTTTTTACACTTCTGCTGGCAGAAGGAGCTTAATAGCTTGCTGTATACATTTAATAAATAACCCCTTCAAGCAGTAGTGATATTCGTTATTTATTTTATTTTTTTTAGTCCCTGCTTTCCCAGAACCATAACTTTTTATTTCAGTTCATTTATCTTTAGTTCACAAAGCCATATAAGAGCTAATTTTTTGCGGGATAAGTTGTATCTTCTAATGGCACTGTTTAATATTGCATACAGTGTAATGTGAAGCTGGAAAAAAAAAATCCACATGGGCTGGAATTGGATTAAAAATGGGATTCTGTCATAGTTTCATAGGTTTTGTTTTTATGGCATAAAACTGGCAAGTTATCTTCATTGTGAAGGTTTGTACAATTACAAATTTATATTGTCTTTCTTGTGTTCTAATACTTAGCCTACATGCACACGGCAGTGGTTTTTGCGGCCTCCGTTCCGTGTTTTTTGCGGATCCGATGGTTTCCCATTCATTTCTATGGATCCGTTAAAAATGCGGATGTCTCTTCCCTTGCCTTTCCGCTGTCCGCATTTCACGTCCTATTCTTGTCCGCAAAATACAGTTTGCGGACCCATAGAACACAATGGGTCCGCAAAAAATGTGGATGACCAACGGAAGCCATCCGTTTGTCATCCGCATCCGTTTTTTTTGCGGATGGTTGCTTGGAAACCAGGGCACTTGTACAGGTACTTTAAGAAACTGTTTCAAGCCTTCCGTTTTTTTTGCAGATCCGCAAAAAAAATTGAAGACACACGGAAACACAACCTACAAAATTTGAGGACACACGGAACGGATGTGGATGTGAAAAAAAAAGGAAGATGGATCCACGATTTGCGGACAGCAAAAAACAACTGTCGTGTGCATGTAGCCTAGTGATTGCTGTTACTGTGAACAGTTAAACAAGTTGAAGTTGAAATGATCTCCAAAAAGAGATGAAACTCACGTTTTAATATTTAAAGCAATATCGTGTTTTTTTTTTGTTTTTGCACAACTTTGAAACAAGGTCTCAGACCCTAAATAGCCTGTTAGGGTTACAGCTTGTCCACAATAATTTTTCAGAAAGGCCAGGTGATTCAACTTTCAAAGCTTTATGAATACCCAGACTCATCTAACCTTGTCCCAAAAACAGAAGTCATGGGTTCTTTTGAGCAGCTGCCTAACAATCTGAAAATGAAAAAGGTTGAGGTCCCCTAAGCAGGAGAAGGGAATAAGAAGATAGCAAAATGTTATTAAGAAATGACAGTTAACAGGAACAGTGGAGGTCAAGAGAAGGTCTGGAAGACAAAAGAAAATTTCAGAGACAGCTGCTAGTAACATAGTAACATAGTATATAAGACAGAAAAAAGACACTTGTCCATCCAGTTCGGCCTGTTTCCTACAAGTTGATCCAGAGGAAGGCAAAAGGCAAAAAAAAAAACTGTGAGGCAAAAGCCAATTTTCACCACTTAAGGGGAAAAAAGAATTCCTTCCCGACTCCAATCAGGCAATCAGAATAACTCCCTGGATCAACGACCCCTCTGTAGTAGCTATAGCCTGTAATATTATTACACTCCAGAAATACATCCAGTCCCCTCTTGAATTCCTTTATTGTACTCACCATCACCACCTCCTCAGGCAGAGAGTTCCATAGTCTCACTGCTCTTACCGTGAAGAATCCTTTTCTATGTTTGTGTACAAACCTTCTTTCCTCCAGACGCAGATGATGTCCCCTGGTCACAGTCACAATCCTGGGGAGTCTTAGTCCTTGTAGGATTGTTAAAAAGGCAAACTCGAAGCCCGCTTGACTGTAAAAGACCTTCAGGATCTGTAGTTGTGATTGGTATATTGTTCTACTGTTCAGCAACACCTGCACAAATATGGCTTTCATGGAAGAGTCATTAGAAGAAATCCTCACTACAAAATTCAGCGTCAGAAGTTTGCAAAAGAACATCCAAACAAGTCTTATGCATTTTGGAAACAAGTCCTATGGACCGATGAGTTTAAACTAGAACTCTTTGGCCACAATGAGCAAAGATATGTTTGGAGAAAAAAGGGCACATCATTTTATGAAAAGATCACCTCTCCAACCATTAAGCATGGGGTGGATCAATCATGTTTTGGGGTTGTGTTGCAGCTAATGGCACAGGGAACATTTCACAGGTAGAGGGAAGAATGGATTTAGTGAAATTCCAACAAATTCTGCAAGCAAACATAACATCAACTTTAAAAAAGCTGAAGTTGAAAAGAGGTTGGCTTCTACAAATGGATAATGATCCTAAAACACCTCAAAATCCACAATAGACTAACTCAAAATGTGCAAGCTGGAGTTTTTACCATTGCCCTCACATTAGCAAGATCTAAACTAAGCAAGATTATTGAAAATCTGTGCATAAACCTCAAGAGAGCAGTGCATGCATGCCGACCCAGGAATCTCACAGAATTGAAAGAACTCTTGGCTGGCTACAAAAAAGCATTTACAAGCTGTGATACTTGCCAAAGAGGGTTCTACTAGGCACTAACCAACCATGCAGCGTGCCCAAAGTTTTGCTTCAGGCCCTTTTCCTTTTTTTTGTTATTTTAAAAATTTAAAAGATAAAAATAAAAAATAGTTCTTGCTTGAAATGCAAAGGGAATGTACACCTTTTGGAGAGAATTTCAACTTCAACTTGCTTAACTGTTCACAGTAAAAGTAATTTTGACCAGGGGTGCCTAAAATTTTTCACCAATCAGATTCCACCGTTCATTTTCCAAAGGAGCTGTCAAAAATGACTGGTTGCTATGGGCAACTCAGCCAGTTTTACTTTACACCAGTTTGATAAATGACCCAAATGTTTTTTTTTTTGTATGCCTAATTTTTGCGTCTGTGAAAATAGAACTAATGTGACTTGTCTAAAAGCTCCAGTTTTATGTCATCTGTCCAAAGGACATTCTCCCAGAAGCTTTGGCGCTGTCAATATGCATTTTGGAAAATTCCAGTCTTGCTTTTTATGATTTGCTTTAAACAGTTCTTTTCCTTCTCGGTTGTCCACTTTGGTTAAAGGGATTCTGTTACCTGGATTTTAGCAATAGAGCTGTTCACACCACCACATCAGTCTCCTCGCTTTGTATTAAAATATACTAGTATTAATCCCATCTGTCTTGTCGTTTTGCTAAAAATTCGCTTTTATATATATGTTAATTACATCAGTAAGGAGCCCAAGGGGCTGTCCCTCCGGCCGAGACTGATGTGGTGTGAACATCTCTATTACTAAAATCCAGGTGACAGAATCCCTTTAGGACAGAGACATTATGTATCTTGACATTGTATTCACCTCTAATCTCTGTTGATGTTGTTCTGAGCACTTTGGTTACCGTTTGTATTATCCATCTCTTCGATTTGTCATCAATTTTCCTCTTGCGGCCACGTCCAGGAAGGTTGGCTACAGTGTGGTAGACCTTAAACTTCTGAATAATATGTGCAACTGTAGTAACATGAACATCAAGCTGTTTGGAGATAATCTTATAGCCTTTACCTTTAACATGTTCTTTGGACCTTGCTCAGTGTGGAACACACCATGATACCAAACAGCACAGTGACTACTTTTCACAATTTAAATAGGCAGACTGACTGATTACAAGTTTGAAGACACCTGTGGAGCTAAATACAGAACATACGTTAGCTTAACATGTCCCTATGGTCAAATTATTTTCAATCTTTTGTACGGATACCATCATTTTTGTTCAGGCCAGTTTCATTAGTTTGTTGTTGTTTTTTATAACTATTCTGTTAAACCACAATTCAAAAGCAATGTCTGATTTTCATAAGTTTTTTATTTTTCTGTGAATTTCTATTTATTATTACTTTTGTCAATTGCAAGTTATTTCAATGATCATTGTGGGTTTTTCTATGTTTAAGATGAGGAGTACCAACAATTGTGTCCACGTATGTAATTTGACATGTGGTGCAAATATTAAAACTGCAGCATGTCAATGTATATTTTGGATATCTGCTGTGAAAATTAGCCTTTGCAGTGCTGAAGATGAAATGTGTGACAAATGCAATGTTCCACAATATATTCTACAACAAAATCAGAACTATTTTGTGCATACCCTCAGGCTACATGCACACGACCGTATGTGTTTTGCAGTCTGCAAAAAAAAACGGAAGACATTTCGTAAGGCATCATTTTTTTTCTCGGGTCAGTTTTTTTTGCGGATCCATTGTAATAATGCCTATGCTAGTCCTCAAAACGGACAAGAATAGGACATACGGATGAGGATAGTACACGGTGTGCTGTCAGCATTTTTTGCAGACCCATTGAAATGAATGGGTCCGCATCCTATCCGCAAAAAAAAACGGAACGGACACGGAAACAAAATATGTTCTTGTGCATGTAGCCTTAGTCTGCAATATTGCTGAAGAGAGACCAAAGAAAGCATAGCAAGCTATATATATTTTCAAGTAAATCTATTCAATTGTATTTTTGTAAGTAAAAAAAACAACCCATACCCCATATGCCTTTGGACCTTAATAAACAGACATTTTTTTTTTTGGATTGTCGCATTCAAAGAGCTACAACTTTGTAATTTTTCCATATTTCATATGAGGGTTTATTTTTTGCTATCCAAATTGTAATTCTTAATGACACTATTTTTGGGTACACATAAGGATTTATTAACTTTTCTTGGGAAGAACAGAAAAAAACAATTATGCCGCCATTTTGCAGTGTAAATTTTGCAACGTTTACTTTGCAACATAAGTAACATGATAACTTTTTTCTCTGGGTAAGTACGATTACAGTGATAACAAATACATATAGCTTTATTTAAGTTTTACTACTTGTATAATAAAAATTTATTTTTTCATTCAAAAAAAATATTTTTATTTTACTGCTGCAACCCATCCTCTGCTTTTTTCTACAATTCATCCTGATTTTTGCAGGATGAATTATAGTTGTATCATTATGGGGTATATAAAACTTTTTGATCACTTAATTTGGTCTTTTTTGTGGTACATAAGCAAAGAACAGTAAGGCCCCTTTCACACGGGTGTGATTTTCGCGCGGGTGCAATGCGTGAGGTGAACACATTGCACCCGCACTGAATCCGGACCCATTCATTTCTATGGGGCTGTGCACATGAGCGGTGATTTTCCCGCATCACTTCTGCGTTGCGTGAAGATCGCAGCATGCTCTATTTTGTGTGTTTTTAACGCAACGCAGGCCCCATAGAAGTAAATGGGGCTGCAGGAAAATCGCAAGCATCCGCAAGCAAGTGCGGATGCGGTGTGATTTTCCCGCATGGTTGCTAGGAGACGATCGGGATGGGGACCCGATCTTTATTATTTTCCCTTATGACAGAGTTATAGAGGAAAATAATAGCATTCTCAATACAGAATGCAAAGTAAAAAGGGCAAGAGAGGGTTAAAAATAATAAAAAAAACTAACTCACCCCCTCCATTTGATCGTTTAGCTTCTGGTTACCGGGCTCCTGTTCTGTGTTCAGCCGGGAAGGGGGTGAAGGACCTTCAGTGACGTCACTGAGTCACATGGTCCAATCACCTGCTTGGGGACCTGTTTTGCCCTTTTTACTTTGCATTCTCAGTGATGAAGTCCGGCTTCGGGTCTGGGTACCAAACATGCCGATTTTTCACATGCACGTGCAAAACGCATTACAAAAGTTTGCATACGAGCGGAAAAATTGCGCATTTTCCCGCAACGCACCTCTTATCCGGACGTCAAACGTGACGCCCATGTGAAAGAGGCCTAACTCTGACTTTTTTTTATGATGTTCACTTAAGCTATAACTGTGTACTGCGAACCTTTATTGGTGCAGCAATACCAAAAAAAACAAATATGTAGAGGGTATTTTATCTTTTTATTGTTTTACATTAAGCATCTTTTTTTTTTCCATGGAAAAGGTTGTGTCTATGTTTTAACCCAAAGATCTCTTTAAATAACTAGTTATTTAAATCTTTGATTTTACACTTATTAGTTCTACAAGAGGAATTTGACATGTGATCCTTTGATCGATCACACAGTACACTGTAACACTAATGCAGTACAGTGTGCTATGTCATCAGTATAAACTGACAGGCAATCTATTATGCTGCTCCTGTGATAATTAGGCATGCACAGATGGAAGGCGTGGGGTCCTTCATTGGACCCTTGGCTTCCCTGTGAAGACATCAGCACCCTACAATCTCCTTGCAGTGGTGCCGATGGGTGACAAAGGGAGCCCATTTCATCTGAAACTACTTAGATGCTGTGGTTACAATTGACTAAGGCATCTAAGTGGATAATTGTGGGGATTGCCGCTCCTGCTGATCCAGGCTGTTAGAGCAGGAACCTAGCAGTCATACGAGCTCCTGCCCTCTGATGTACGGGAGACCCATGCAGCATTTCGACAAGGCAGCTTACAATAATGCTCCCTTATAACTGCCATAAAAAGGTGTATTGGCTGTCATTAACGATTTAAAGGTGTATTCCCATCTCAGACTTTTATAGCATATCTGGAACCTGCATCTATTTCGAATATGGAGCCCTGTTTGCTGGCTGCAGTGCAAGAAGAGATGGCTGCACATGCATGACTCTCTCTATTCGCTTCTAAGGGAATTCCAAAGATAGCCAAGTAGCTACACTTTGTTTTTGTGTTAAAGTACTTTAAGAAATATTTTTTTTTGTGTCAACATCTTTTAAAAACGTTTTTTTTTTCCCCACTAATGGAGCTCTGTGAAGTTCTGCTTTTTTGTGGGACGAGTTAATGTTTTCATTGGTACCATCTTGGAGTACAAAGGACTGTGATCACTTTTTACTCCAGTTTTTTTTTCTGCGTCAAGATGACCACAAAGCATCAATTCTAGCATAGTTTTCTAGCCATTTTTTACTCTGTTCTCTGGATGGGGTAAACACACTGATAATTTTATAGATTAGGCCATAGTGGACCCAGCAATACCAATCACATATAGTTTCCTCTTAGTTAATTTTTGTTTTGTTTTCTGTATTAAAGGACTTGAACTACTAGTACCCCTACTTGGGGACTTGAACATCCAATCTCTTAAATGCTTAGATAATACAACGCTGTACTTATTTATTGCAGTGTATTATACCAGTCAGTGTAAAACTGACAGGCAGCATATTAGGCCCTGCTTCTTAAGTTCATTGGGTGACCGTTCCATCTTTCTAACCACTTGGAGTGTGCAATCACTATTGACCATGGCATCTAAAGGGTTACATATAGAGGGTTACACATAGAATTACCTCTGACCACGACCTTTGTAGCAGGTTCCAGCTGAGTTACAGCTGATATCTGCTGCTGTTTGCCCTTTATGGTCCCCATTTCTACTTGCTACAGTAAAAAACTAGTACATGAGGTAATAAAATAGTTAACATGATTGTGTTCATAATGATAAATTGCTTTGATGCAGCTGTGAAAAACACCACAAGGAGGAATTGGAAACAGACATGAAAGTGGTACGGCTTCTGTTTTTTTCTTGCCAGTTGGTATGTTATACACAATTTAAACACTTTTCAAGAAAATAACTTTGGATTTCTCATAGTGAATGTAGCCACTATAACATTTAATATATTTTCAATTATAAAATGAATCTTGCATCCAAATACTATACATTACAGCCACCATGCATAGTAGCTCCCCTTCTTTCTTCTTCATGTTTGTAAATCTGGGGTATGCCACAATATGTATACTTAGATTATTACCCAGAGGTGAAGGCCCACAAAAAGACTGAGGCAAGAATGTCCCCATAACAGACAACATATATACCCTGTGAAATAGCAAAACAAATGTGCAGTCTCTAGTGATTTATCATTAGCAATCATGTAAGGCTGGACAAACCTTACGGCAAGGAGCTTTTTGGCCCTTAGCCAGTAGGATACAAGGCCTTCCCTTCATGAAGTGGGAGAAGGAATGTATTCGGACACAGATGGAATTTGCAGCTGCGATATTTACTGGTCTCATGTGAGGCAATAAGCTTTATGGTTACCATATACTTATAAGAGACAAGAGACTTGGGGATAAATAATCTGTCAATAAGTGCATAGTCTTAGTAACAAGCAACAGGTATAATAGTGCTGCCACTTTAAGTGACAACAGTTCACTCTTCCCTTGGTTTGCAATGCATCCAACTTTCCTTGGCGTTGACACTATCGTTGGAGACTCCTCAAGGTGGTAGTGGTGAAAATAGATAAGCTGCAGATGGCACCACAATATACCTTTCCTCATCATATGGGCTCACAAAATATGAGCAGTCTCCAGTAGATGTTCCCAGGTTGCAGTATGTCACAACCACCGCACATTATACTGTCAATTCATAGTCACGGTCTTTGCAACACATAGTATTGCACAGAGTTATGCACACAGTATTGCTAATAGTTATTTACCTTAGCATGGCATACCTAGTGGCAGACTGACTGATTTTGGTCACAGGTCTATTATCTCTATAGGCCTTGGCTGCTATCAGAATGTAAGGGATAGGCAGCATCTGGATATCCCCATCGCTGATCTCTACTCCCTTGTGGTGCACAGAGGCACCTTTGCCGTATCTAGGCCCTAAGTTGTCACTTCCTTTTGACTAGTGCCACTCACCTCTTCTGCCAGCTAACTACAAGCAGGAATGTGCACATTTCAGACAGCTTACACTAGGGCCATCTCTCCCTCTCTCTTTCTATGGTGGCTCGTCTATATCTCCATGAGGTCTGCCAGCACATCTATTTGTAACCTCTGTAGAACATGCTAGCCTGTGTAGGGGCACTGGTGACACAACACTTGTGATAGTCCCTAACTCATTTCAACATCTGTCATGTTACCAGTAGTGATAGACAAACATCAGCCAGGACGATTCGCAAACGCGAATGCGCATTCACGATCAAATGTTCACGAACCGCGCGTTCGCATCACGCCCATTGACTTTAATAGCAGACGAACCTGAAAAACCTTCAGGTCATATTTGCAGCTTCTAAATACAAACTATGAGTGCACAAATAGTCCCACAATATGGACAGTGACATACCAGAGGGGATTATTAACAAAAATTCCCACAAAAAATATGCATTTTAATCAGGGGCCATTTTTATGCATCTTAAAGGGAAACTCTCAAAAATGTGCCCTGCTGGAGCCTAGAAATTTTTTATTTCCTATCGGTTTGATGTATACAAATGTACAGCACTCCACGTTTTTGTCTCCTGCAGAGTCCAGTGAAAAAATGCATACGTCAACGTACATTTTTTTTCTACCATGGAACTGTATGTTAGACGGACGCCACTGTACAGCATCAGTCTGAGGCATCTGTTGACGCATACATTTTTTATATGCATTAAATGGATGTCAAAAATAGGATGTGAACCCAGCCCTAGTGTCAGAATAAGCACCAGTACACAGCAGAGCAGCGTGGCGGAGAGGGGAGGCCGCCATGTACTGACAGAGCGCAACCTGGTCCTGGTGGTCAGGGATGAGGAATGTGTTTCCCAAGGATCATTTTTCTACTGGGAAATATAGGGCACAGTACAATACACTAGAATCTATATAATATAAAGATATTTAGCCCTACCCCCGAATAATAATGCAATTAGGTGGTCATTTATTTTATAGAAATATGTCTATGTTATGGTACTTTCACACTTGCGTTGGTGCGGATCCGTCTGTTTATTTGCACAGACGGATCCGCACCTATAATGCAAACGTTTGTATCCATTTAGAACGGATCCGTTTGTATTAGTTTTAAAGAAAAATGACAAAGTCCAAAACTGATCCGTTTTGAATTACATTGAAAGTCAATGGGGAACGGATCCGTTTTCAAATGCACAATATTGTGTCATTGAAAACGGATCCGTCCCCATTGACTTACATTGTAATTCAAAACGGATCTGTTAGGCTCCGCGTCTTCAGACGGACACCAAAATACATCAAGCTGCGTTTTGGTGTCCGCCTCCAAAACAGAATAGAAGCGGAACGGAGCCTAACTGATGCATTCTGAACGTATCCTTATAAATTCAGAATGCATTGGGGCTTAACTGATCCATTTTAGACCGTTTGTGAGAGCCCTGAAACGGATCTCACAAACGGAATCCAAAACACTAGTGTGAAAGTACCCCTAGGCGTATTTCTGACACAGATTGTGGCGCAAAGGTCCTTAGCACCGCAATCTGCATATTTTTCCCGCTCATGCCAGGTCTAAAAAGTTGGCATGGGCAGGGAAAGGGATACAGTTATGGCCATCCATATATTGGATACCACCACCATACATTGACCGGATAACACCTCGGTACAGTGACCGGATAACACCGCCATACCGTGACTAGAGTAAAAAGGGAATAAGAGGGCACAGTACAGGGAATGACTAGGGGCACTGCACAGGGTGTGGTAAGAGGGCACAATGCAGGATATAAGGGGGCACAATCACATGACCCTGTGACATTAGAAGGTCCGTATGGTGAATGCAGTTCATACACCACCATAATGAGAGGCAGAGGAGTGAGACAGGGGTGTGAGTATGCGGCTAGAGATTAGGCGGTCACAGGATAAAAATGGAACTGTTGGACAGTACAGGCCCCAAAAATTAGGCAATAGGCATTCACCTGACATCAAAGAATTTTGGATTCTGTGGCTGGAGGTACATTAGGCGGTCACAGGATTAAAATGTAACTGTAGGCCAGTACAGGCCCCCAAAATTAGGCATTCACCTGACAGAAAAGGCCTTTTATGCCGCTGTATATCCATAAGGCCAGGACCATTCTTTGTTCTGGGTGATGGGGGATATGTGTGGGCTGGCATGAAGAAATTCAATTACACGTGGTCACCACAGGTGTTAAATTCCTCCGAGATCCATGCCTCATTTATTTTTAGAAATGTGAAGTAGTCCACACTGTCGTGAGCTAGGAGAGTGCGTTTATAGGTCATGATCCCCCCTGCTGCGCTGATCGTCCTTTCGGACAGGACACTCGACGAGGGACAAGCCAAGAGTTCCATGGCAAATTGTGCAAGCTCTGGCTACAGCTCAAGCCTGCTCATCCAGTAGTCCAGGGGTTTTTCGCGGCTCAGAGTGTCCACATCGGCCTTTAACCCTACGTAGTCTGACCCCTGTCAATCTAGGTATTCCCTGTGGCTGGATCTGGAGGGCGGCTGTCTATGGATTGGCTGCAAAAATTACCTCATATCCAAAGTGACCAACACATCTTTAAACCGTCCTCTTTTTGTACGCACAGAAGGATTGGTACCCGCACCTGTTTCGCTGTCGGTGGAAATTCTTCTGCCAGTGCCCGCAACAGCAGAATGCAGAATCTCTCGCAGCAAGGCCTGGAAATGATGCATTCTGCCAGCTCTCTGTGATGCTGGTAACATGTCCGCCATTTTGTTTTTGTACCGGGGCTCTTCAAACACTGGAGCATGAAGGCCCCCATTTGCACTACATTGGAAGCGGTGGAGCCCCCTGGCTCCTGCTCATCGCCCAGGAGAATGTTGTCCTCGGTCTCCTCCCCCCAGCCACGGACAATACCATGGATCCCCGAAAAGTTTAAAGTCCCCCTCAAAGCCTGCTCTTCTTGCTCCTCCTCCTCTTCCCCCCAGCCCCCATCCTCCTCTGACTCCTCTTCAGACTCCTGCTGACTTGTCTCAGATGGAGTAGCCATCCTGGGAATTCATTCAGCATTGTGACTTCCTCATCTTCTAGCTCCTGCTTCTCGACGGCTTGATCAATGACACAATACAATGCACGCTCCAGAAGGAAGGCGTAAGGTACGATGTCACTGATGGCGCCTTGGCTGCGACTGACCAGTTTGGTGATCTCCTCAAATGGCCGCAGAAGGCCGCATCGCGCATGAGCAGCCACTGGCGTGGTGAAAAGAAACCAAGCTCCCCAGAACCTGTCGTGCTGCAGAGTTCGTACAGGTAGTCGTTAACGTCTCGTGTCTGCTGGAGCAGACTATCAAGCATATACAAGGTGGAGTTCCAGCACGTCGGGCAGTCACAAATCAGACGTCTGACGGGCAAGTGGTGTCGCCGCTGAACGTCAACAAGTCAAGCCATGGCCGTGTAAGATTTTCCAAAATGACCAGAGATTTTTCTGGCCTGCCGCAAAACATTCTTGAACCTGGGGTATTTGGCAACGAATCGCTACATGACTGAGTTCAGCATGTGTGCCATGCATGGCACATGTGTCATTTTGCCCTGTTTCAGCACGCTCAGCAGATTGGCACCATTGTCGCACACCACTTTACCAACTGTCAAATTGAGCTGGGTTAACCATTGATCAGCCTGTGACCGTAGAGCTGAAAGCAGTGCAGGACCAGTGTGGCTCTTGGCATCCAGACACAACAGCCGCAGCACAAAATGGCAACGTCTCAATGTCACCTGGATTGTCGCATAGGTTCAGGGGAGCTTGGTGGTGCAGTGGAAGAGGCGGTAGCAGTGGAAAAGGAGGAGTCAGCTGAGGAGGAGACGGAGGATGTAGGAGGAGGAGGAGGAGAAGAAGAGGTAGGCCTGCATGCAGTCCTTGGCAGTAACACCAAATCCACATGGGAGGCACAGGTTACATGCTTGACGGCCATCAGAAGGTTCACCCAGTGGGCAGTAAAAGTTATTTACCTTTCCTGCCCGTGTTTGCTAGACCACGTGTCTGTGGTCAGATGTATCTCGGCACCGACACTTTGTGCCAGATATATATTAACTTGCCACTGAATGTGGCCATATAGCTCTGGGATGCCCTTCCAGGAGAAGTATTTTCTTCCGGGGACCTTCCATTGCGGTGTGCCAATGGCCACAAATTTTCAAAAGGCCTCCAAGTCCACCAGTTTATTCGGCAGTAGTTGGTGGGCTAGCAGTTCCGACAGGCCAGCGGTCAGCCGTTGGGCAAGAGGGTTATCCTGGCGTCATCAACTTTTTACACTCGAACATTAGGGCCACGGAAGCCTGCCTTCTGCCAGATGATGTCACGGATGAAGTTGCAGATAGCTGGAACTTATAAATAAATGACTGACTGATCCAAAACTAAGGAGCATATAGGTGAGCCCTTTAAAATCCTAAGAACTCTCCCTGACTGCTACACATGCAAAGGCCTCAATGGTAGACGATTGCATGCCCACGTACCTAAGACTGTGTGACACCTGAAAACCCTATAGTAGTGATGGGACACGGCCACCGGCTCCCTGCACTGAATACGGAGGGAGTCAGGGTCACCTAGAATCAATCCAGCAAGGAAACACAATAAAAGGGAAAAGACTTATCTGAGCAAACAGCAGCAGCCTCCAGCAGTGAACACCTCATCCAGAAAGTAGTATAAACCGCAAGGTGAGGCAGCATGGGAAGGGAACATAAAGGAAGACGATTAGTCTAAATAAGGTACACCTGGCAGAAGTAAGGGGCTGACAAAGTGAAACCAAAACAAAGAATGTCATACAAAAGGTAGGGAAGAATGTCTGTCTGACTTTCTCTCCGACCTGGCGGTGACAGATGAACGCTACGAGAGCATGGTGGAAGATGGAGTGGAGGACAAATTAGAGGAAAAGGAGAAGGAGAAGAGGCAGGATGTGGAGCGCCTGGAGTGTGGCTTTGTGGGTTCTGATGGCGTTGCTCCCACTGGGCTCGGTGATAGGACATCAGGTGCCTTCTTAAGGCGGTCGTCCCTAGGTGAGTGTTGGGCTTACCGCGACTTATGCTTTGACAGCACAGGCTGCAGATGGCAACATTATTGTCAGCAGCTGACATGTTAAAAAAAGCCCACACTGCGGAGCCATTTGTCAGCATCCTGGGAGCGCCAGAAGTGACCTTGCATGGTGGATGGCTCGCTCCAGATACATTTGCGGTCTGCTTTTTGCCTTCTGTGCCTTGCAAGCTCTGCCTGCTTGTCCTCCTTCTCCTCCCTCTCTCCTGCTCCGTGTCTCCCTCTGAACGTCCCTCCTTTTCATCTCTTTTGGGCATCCACGTGACGTCCATCTACACGTCATCATCATCACCTTCACCTCCACTGACATTTGAGATCTTGGAGTAGGCAGCAGCAGCGGGGACCTCCCTCCTTGGGCTGTTCTGGGTACTGTCATCAGACCGCTAGGTGGCGACCGTTGCTACCCCCTCTTCCTCATCCAAGAATGGCTGCACATCGATAAGGTCTGGGAATGAATGGGAAAATATTAACTCTGACTTGAGTGGAGGGGCTATGTTGGTGGTGGTGGTGTCTTTGGGGTGCAGACAGCAGAGAGTGAGGAGGGTGCAGATACAGAGGATGAGGAGGGTGCAGAAGCGGAAGGCTGAGTGAGCCACTCAACCCACTCTGGTGTGCCCTTTGAAGTTATCACACGCGCCTTCTCCAACTTCCCACTTAGGCTCCAGCCTGGGGCACCTGCCCGACCCTTACCAACCCTGCGGAACAGCCTGCCTCTTCCTCTGCCTGTCCTTTTTGTAAATGACCCTGTAGCTAAGTCCTTAGAGAAGAGCAGTATTTGTGGAAGAAGGTATGTCGCAGGCCTCAATCAGTTGTTAGTTGAAGTAGGGATATCAAAACCCGCAATCTGTATTTTGTGGACGCAGGTATATGAAAAACCTCAATCACTATTTTGTGGAAGCTGATATATGACAGGCCTCAATCAGTTGTTAGTTGAAGCAGGTTTATCACCGTCAAGCAGTAATTTTGTGGACGCAGGTATATGAAAAACCTCAATCACTATTTCGTGGAAGCAGATAGATCGCAGTCCTCAATCAATATTTTCCGGAAGCATACAAATGCACTATAATATACTTTCTATATTAGAAAGTATATTATAAGTATATCACACCCCTGTATATCACACCTATCGATAGCACAACGTTACCAGTTCTTAAAAGGACTTTTGTGGCCGTATTAGCTAGCGTCTGGTGTCCCTAAGTACCTGACAGCCTGTCCCTGCTCCAAAATGCAACTTCTCCCTACACTGGCAAAACACATAATGTAAAATAGCTGATAGATCGGATTCTGTTATAGGGTTGTGGGTGTGTCCATGTGCTGAAACGTTTCAATTGGCTGTCCTGTCCCACCTGATGGATGTGGTGTGTTATGTCTTCAGTAACACTTAGGTAGAGTGGCTACCGTAGCAGGGTCAGTAGTAACTCATAGCATCATAACACTGACAAGAATATAATTTTCGTGTACAATCTCTCAAATATATCACTTATGCTAACTTCTAATTAATATAACTAAAATATCAATTCTGATAGAAATGTAATCTTTTTTTTTATTATTATATACCTTACAGAGACCTTTGAAATGCATTTTTTAATATCTTAAAAAAGAATCTTATAATAATTTTCTATCCCAAATTAATAATTAACTGTAAGTGCTGCTATCTATTCTTGAAAGTATATGAAAACAGGAATATCGTGCTAGAAATGGAAAAGGTAAGATAGAAGAAGAAATATTATACCTAGATACTTGCAATTTATAGTGTATTTGATTGTTACACGGCCAGCAAGTTACCCTTTGATGATTTCCTAAGGTGCTTAGGGGGATGGTTTTTAATAAATAAATTCAGACAGCCACATTAGGCACACAGCACTGAGCACCTTTCATCCCTTGTCTTCATCCAAGGCAGTGTGACTCCAGAAGGGAGAATTGGTGTCGGGTCATTACTGATTGTCTGTGCTCCTTGGATTGGGTTTAAATGGATTAGAACTGGACAGTCTTCAGGGAAATTTTATTTTTCTTGTTCAATGACAGAATATTGGGAGACTGCATCTGATTCTTTTTCAACTGCAATTCGCAAAGAAGGAGCGAGAGAGCAAGAAAGATAAAGCTGATAAGGGGCCGTCACCTAGCACATTAATTCCAATTTAAACATCATTTCAATCTCTTTAGAATTAGACATTGGTGATCGTGTTTTAACAACAGATTATCTCATCCACGCAGTTGCCAGGATTATAGCCACCCCGTTGTGGGGGATTCTCATAAATTATTTGTGTGTCAGTCATCTTCAACTACTCATGCAATAATCCAAACTAAACCACAATTTACACACACTTCTTTTTAAATTTTTTGCTCATATTAAAGTATAATTTTTTCTACCAACCTTTACAATGTAGTCAAAAATAGCGTGATCCAGAAAATATATGTGACGTTAAATACTGTGCTCTTGTGTTAAAAAGGACAAAATATTATAGCAGTGATACCTTTAATGGCTAACCTGAAAATTTCAAAAAAGTTTACAAATAAGTGACTGAGAAACAAGCACAACATTTAAAAGATAGTACACAAACACATTGGGGTGCATCAATATCATTATTCTACCACTCTGCCCAGAAACATTTGAGTGCCACGTTAATAATGCTTCTACTAAATGAACACACGTTTGCTTGTTCATCAGGCACATTTACACAGACCAATTATCAGAAATTAACTTTTAGGCCCCTTTCACATGAGCGTGTTCCGGATTAGGTCCGGATGCGTTGCGGATGCATTCAGTGAAAACTGTGCGATTTCACAGGCAAAGCCATTCAGTTTTGCTTGCGATTGCGTTCAGTTGTTCAGTTTTTTCTGCGCGGGTGCAATGCGTTTTTATGCGTTTTTCACGCGCGTGATATAAAACTGAAGGTTAACAAACAACATCTCCTAGCAACCATTAGTGAAAAACGCAATGCACCCGCACTTGCTTGCAGATGCAATGCGTTCTTCACGCAGCCCCATTCACTTCTATGGGGCTAGGGCTGCATGAAAAACGTAGAATATAGAACATGCTGCGATTTTCACGCAACGCACAAGTGATGCGTGCAAAAAAACGCTCATGTACACAGACCCATTGAAATGAATGGGTCAGGATTCAGTGCGGGTGCTATGTGTTCAAACTCGCTCGTGTGAAAGGGGCCTTATACAAACACTCTTTCCAGTACAAACATTTCTGGTAATTGGCCTGATAATCTGCCTCTATATAATATATATATTTGTGGTCATGGCTACAGCCAACGACGCTTGATGAACCCTAGGGAGATAAACATCAAGAACAACCTAACCCGGCTAGCCGTGTGCTAGCTAAACCTAACTTAATGGCTTGAATTGTGCCCTTAGCCATAGCCGTGGGTAGGCCTAAAGGGGGCA
Organism: Bufotes viridis; assembly: GCA_033119425.1. Lineage (NCBI taxonomy): Eukaryota > Metazoa > Chordata > Amphibia > Anura > Bufonidae > Bufotes > Bufotes viridis. The sequence goes on along the minus strand of CM065594.1, from coordinate 180,973,281 downwards.
TACCCTGTGGAAATGAAAAGAGAAGGGAGGGAGGGTGGGGCACCTGAAGAACACACGCCCAAGAGTGAGGCAGTGGCTTCTTTCAGAAGAGCCTCCGCCCCTCCCACAAATGCAGGCATGACCAGTCAGCCTTAATACTTGTGGTCATGGCTACAGCCAACGACGCTTGATGAACCCTAGGGAGATAAACATCAAGAACAACCTAACCCGGCTAGCCGTGTGCTAGCTAAACCTAACTTAATGGCTTGAATTGTGCCCTTAGCCATAGCCGTGGGTAGGCCTAAAGGGGCCAAAAAGCCAAGCCAAGTAGGTTATAAAGAAACACAATGAAAGTGCAAACAAATCCATGACCAACTGCAAGGCATCGGCAATCTAGACCGCACATTCAGGAAGTATGCGGCAAACCCTAAGGAGACGTACATCACAGCTTGCAAATGACGAAACCAGAGACATGATGCTCGATGTTGCAGATATTCCCAGTCCTTCATTCCGCTTCGGGGCACTAAGCTGTGGAATGGAGCCTGAAATAGTAACTGAACCTGGTGAACTGTGGTTCTAGTACTGACAATTGCCATGGCCTCCGGAGTTTGTGGAACCGAAAGAGAAACCTGCCTGCCTAGACTATGCAAGAAGTAAGGGGCCAAAGAAACCATGAACGTAGGAAGGGAATCCTTGAATAGTTCCCCAGACATCATCTATCTGCTTGCCATGGCCCCTGCATTCTTCTATGAACCCCTGAGAATGGTTTAATCCTAAACGGGAAAACCGACCTGGTATCGGAGTCTACCATTAACCTACATGGCCTGAATGCCGTGGCAGGCGAATATTGTTGAAAAATGAGACCTGACCAACATGGCAGGTGACCCTAAAGATTTGAGCTCCGGTAATTGAAGTGTGATCCTGGAGCATGGCAGACACTGGACATTAATAAGGTGTAACACCTAAAGAACGTAAGGAGCAGGAAACTTAGTTGAGTAACAAGTGAACCTGACTGAACCCCGCAGGTGACAGACTTTAGTTTAAAACGAGGGCCGTATGCAGGTGATCAGGGAAGCAGATATGAATGTGGGACATTTGGGCCCAATCAGCCTGGCACCATGGATGGTCAACCAACTGGGCAGGACTGAAAACAGGTAATCGGACCCCCGAAGCCATGGGGCCGAAGCAGTCGTCGGACCCCCGAAGCCATGGGGCTGTAGCAGTCGTCGGACCCCCGAAGCCATAGGGCCGAAGCAGTCGTCGGACCCCCGAAGCCATAGGGCCGTAGCAATCGTCGGACCCCCAAAACCATAGGGCCGTAGCAATCGTCGGACCCCCGAAACCATAGGGCCGAAGCAGTCGTCGGACCCCGAAACCATAGGGCCGAAGCAGCCGTTGGACCACCGAAGCCATGGGGCCGAAGCAGTCGTCGGACCCCCGAAGCCATGGGGCCGTAGCAATCGTCGGACCCCCGAAGCCATGGGGCCGTAGCAATCGTCGGACCCCCGAAGCCATGGGGCCGTAGCAGCCGTCGGACCCCCGAAGCCATGGGGCCGAAGCAGTCGTCGGACCCCCGAAACCATGGGGCCGAAGCAGTCGTCGGACCCCCGAAGCCATAGGGCCGAAGCAGCCGTTGGACCCCCGAAGCCATGGGGCCGAAGCAGTCGTCGGACCCCCGAAGCCATGGGGCCGAAGCAGTCGTTGGACCCCCGAAGCCATGGGGCCGTAGCAGTCGTTGGACCCCCGAAGCCATGGGGCCGAAGCAGTCGTCGGACCCCCGAAGCCATAGGGCCGTAGCAATCGTTGGACCCCGAAGCCATGGGGCCGAAGCAGTCGTCGGACCCCGAAGCCATAGGGCCGTAGCAGCCGTTGGACCCCGAAGCCATGGGGCCGAAGCAGTCGTCGGACCCCGAGCCATGGGGCCGTAGCAATCGTCGGACCCCGAGCCATGGGGCCAAAGCAGTCGTCGGACCCCCGAAGCCATGGGGCCGTAGCAGCCGTTGGACCCCCGAAGCCATGGGGCCGAAGCAGTCGTCGGACCCCCGAAGCCATAGGGCCGAAGCAGTCGTCGGACCCCCGAAGCCATAGGGCCGAAGCAGTCGTCGGACCCCCGAAGCCATAGGGCCGTAGCAGCCGTTGGACCCCCGAAGCCATGGGGCCGAAGCAGTCGTCGGACCCCCGAAGCCATGGGGCCGTAGAAATCGTCGGACCCCCGAAGCCATAGGGCTGTAGCAGCCGTTGGACCCCCGAAGCCATGGGGCCGAAGCAGTCGTCGGACCCCCGAAGCCATGGGGCCGTAGCAATCGTCGGACCCCCGAAGCCATAGGGCCGAAGCAGTCGTCGGACCCCCGAAGCCATGAGGCCGAAGCAGCCGTCGGACCCCCGAAGCCATGAGGCCGAAGCAGCCGTCGGACCCCCGAAGCCATGGGGCCGTAGCAGTCGTCAGACCCCCGAAGCCATGGGGCCGAAGCAGTCGTCGGACCCCCGAAGCCATGGGGCCGAAGCAGTCGTCAGACCCCCGAAGCCATAGGGCCGAAGCAGTCGTCGGACCCCCGAAGCCATAGGGCCGTAGCAGTCGGTGGACCCCCGAAGCCATAGGGAAGGTACAGTACCTTCCCAACAAACAAAAGAACCACTTGTAAAACATGGTAGGCCCACTGGCCTCCGCTGAGAAGCTGTAAAGTTGAACTAGGAAGGAGAACAATCTGAGTGAAAGAAAACCAGGAGTAAAGGAGACCAAGCTGAGTAAACACGAATCAGGATTTAAAAGATTTTTTTTTTTTTTTTTTTTACACCACCGAAAAAAAAACGCAAGCCTGAAAAGAAAGCAGCCATGTTTACCGGGAGAGTACTAAGCAGTGGGTGCGGAGTGCCCCGTTGAGACTACTGAGTGTAGCAAGTAACAGGAGAATGCAGCTTTGAGTGGGAGCAGAATGTAACACATGGTGTAACAGCAGATGGGTGAATGCCGCTCAGGATGTGAGTAACAATATATGAGCGCTGCTCTGAGTATGGCTAGAGCATGAAAAACATGGTATAAAGCAGACGTAAGAATGCAAACTGAACGTGAGCGGACTATTAACGTGATGCATCTGCGGACACATGAACACAGCTTTAGTAGTGAATGGAGTAGAGGACAGGATGTAAAAGTAGACATGCGGACGCAGCTTTGGATGTGAATGAAATATTAACTCGAAATGACAGCCGACATGGAAAGCAGCTCTGGTGAGTGGGGTATAAAACCTGTTGTAGCAGTAGAAGTGTTAACACAACTCTGGGTATAGGCAGAGCAAACAATTGGTATAACGGCAGCTCTGGTTGTGAATGGAGCATGACACATGTTGTGAAAAGTGACATGAACGCAGCTCTTGAAATGGGCCTGGAAAGAACCTGTAGTAACAATGGACGTGTGAACGCAGCTCTGGGAGTGAGTAGAGCAAACATGATATGCCAATAGACGTATGGACGCAGCTCTGGTCGTGAATTTGACTGCGCAAGTGTAAAGGCCCCTCTGTGAGTGAGCCGAGAACGAAAATAGGTATAACAGCAGCTCTGAATGTGAGTGGAGCATGAACATGATGTGACAGCGAACGTGAATGCACCTCTGAAAACAAGCCTCGTATGAACCTGTTGTAACAGCAGACATGTGAACGCAGCTCTGACTGTGAGCAGAGCAAACATGGTATACTAGCCGACGCATAAACGCAGCTCTAACCACACACAACAACATGATGCAACAGCCAAGTGTGAACAGCCAACGGGTGAATGCAACTCGAATGTGATTGAAGTATGAAGCATGATGAAAATAGCAGACATGTGGACACAGCTCCGGTGAGCAGAGAGTAAAACATATGTAAAGCAAAATGTAAAGGCCGTCTGGAACGAGCAGCGTGAAAGTGATGGACAATAAAAGACGTGCGGATACATCTGAGGGTGTGAGGCGTATAAAGCGAGGTGCAAGCAGGTATAACACAGAAGTAGAGCCGAACGTGGAAATGCCGCTCAGAATAAGAGCAGAGCATAAAGTGCATCAGGGTTTTAGTACATAAAGCAGGGAAAATACATGAAGTCTAAAGATGGTGTTGGCTGGGAGAGGGGGAGTCACATGGCAAGGAACAGCCACAGCTATAGGTCAAACAACAGCTGAGTCTGATGTTCAATCATGACGTCACATGCAGCCCGGGTGACTGTTCCCTAACTGCGTATAAGATGAAGTAATTTTCCATGCGACAGACAAGCGACGTTAATTTGCAGGATATATTGGAACTAATTCTTATCAAACAAACGAGGTTGAAAAAGAAATAGAAATTTTTAGCCCCAACAAACAAACCTGAGGCAGAAGATTCTGAGGCGAAGCCTCCCGTTCGCTAGCAAAGTCGGGTTCCGACCGGCCAGGAGGGATGGCCACGACCCAACTTACTTACGTATTACCCCGCGTGCATTGCTACGATAGCAGAGAAAACAAAACCTCCGTTCTGGCTCCATGCTGCAAAGAAAGAGATCCTGCCACCAGAGAAGCTAGTTCACTAATGACACCCAGCAGGACCTGTGCACCTGAAGAACACACGCCCAAGAGTGAGGCAGTGGCTTCTTTAAGAAGAGCCTCCGCCCCTCCCACAAATGCAGGCATGACCAGTCAGCCTTAATACATATATATATATATATATATATATATATCTCTTATAAAGGGTCTTTTAAAACTTAGAAGATCTGAAGTCAATCTAAAGAAGAAGGGTGGGGAGTGCAGTCCATGATCCTAGACTGAAATCTACTCTAGCTCCAGCCATGAATTTGAATGTTTGTGCTAGTTTCTGACATAGGGGGTCATCATAAGTTACCCTTCCCTGGTGTCAATGACTGGAATATTAGCAGGTTGATTTCCCATTTTTTCTCTTCCTGCCTTTCTTAAAATTTCTTTTAAGTATTTTGACCTTGAAATTAGTCATATTGTGGTCTTCAAATCCCAATGTTGTTGACTATCTGTTGGATGTGCTACAAAAACATGTTCAATCAGTTTTGGCCCCACCTCACAACTTCCAAGATCTAAAGAATCTGTTGCTAATATCTTCGTGCCAGATACCACAAGACACCGAACACTAGTTCGGCTCAAGCATCGCAATGCTCGGCACATCGCGGTGTTTGGCCGAATACTGCGTGTGCTCGAGCACGATGCTCAAGTCTCCTCCCCGCACGTTTGTTGGCTGCTACGCAGCCAATAAACGTGCAGGTAAGTACTGTCATTCACTGTGATGCCATAGCCATGTTGGCTGTTGGCATTACAGTGATTGGCTGGCCAGAACCCATTATTGGGTGCTATATATTACCCGACGACATGTGTTTGGCTCAGTCTTAGTCAGCAAGAGCTGGAGAGCAGATGTAAAAGATAGTGTACGGAGTGAAATAGGAATATTTTGGTTTTTATACCCGTGGTGACAGCAACATTACTTACACTATACCTCCTGTATAACGTGTGTGCATCCTAAATATGAGTGACATTCATTCAGTTTAATTTTTTATTAGCTGGTGGTGACGTCGACATTACTTGCGCCAGACATTCTGTGTACTTTATTTGCGCATACACTTACATAACCTGCGCTACTGTACGTGTGACATATTTGCAAGCATATATACCATTTAATATGCACAAGGAAAGCAGTAAGGTACAGGGAAGTGGCCGTGCTGCTGATGGTGCACGCAGAGGCCGTGGCCCTGGGTGCGGTGAAACTGTGCCTGCTGCCAGAGCACAAGAAACACACTCACCCACGATACCTAGCTTCATGTCCCAGGTTGCAGGGCGGTGCAGTACACCACTCTCGAAGTCAGACCAGTGCGACCAGATGGTCGGTTGGATTGCAGCAGATAATGCTTCCAGTCAGTTAAGCCCCACCCTGTCTTCCATAAAGTCCAGTCTCTGTAGCCAGTGGTCAACAGAATCCTCACCCTGATCCTCCTTCCTCCCACCATGGAGAGTCTTGGCAAACAAGTGATCTCACACTCGGATATTCTGAGGAACTCTTTTCATCGCCGTTCCTTAAATTGGGCCTCTCGCCAAGCCCACTTGAAGAGGAATATGAGGAGATCTTGTGCCCTGATTCGCAAACTCTTGAGCATCCATAGTCAGAAGAAGATGACGGTGGGGAACGGCAATTAGTGTTTGATGAGGTTGATAATGATGATGAGACACAGTTGCCAATAAGTCAACTGCAATTAGTGTCTCAAGAGGTTCATGATGAGGGTGAGACACAGTTGTCAATAACTAAGGTTGTTGTTAGGTCAACAAGTCAGGAGGATGAGCAGAGTGAGGAAGTGGAAGAGGAGGTGGTGGATGATGAAGTCAATGACCAAACCTGGGAAGGTGGCAAGCCAAGCGAGGACAGCAGTACAGAGTGGGAAGGATCCGCAGCACTGCAACAGGACGAAAGAGGCAGTGGGGTGGCAAAAGGGAGAAGGCAGGTCACACCAAACAGGCCCACAACTGTTCCCTGGTGCACCCCTTTGGGCAATCTCCCTTGCCAAGGGGTAGATGTTCCGCAGTCTGGTGCTTTTCTGAGGAAAGTGCAGACGATAAAAGAATTGTCATTTGCAACCTGTGCCTTACCAAAATGAGCAGGGGCGTGAACACGAGCAACCTCACCACCACCAGCATGATACGCCATATGGCATCAAAGCACCCTAGTATGTGGGCCGAAATCCTGGGTCTACAATCAGTGTCTGCGGGTCACACCACTGCATCCTCTTCCCCTGTGTTACGTGTGGGCCAATCCCCTGTCCTACGTGTGGGCCAATCCCCTGTCCTTCCGCCATGCACCTGGACCTTAGCAAGCACCACCATTGTCTAGCGCATCAACTTCTGTGTTCCAGCGCAGCGTGCAGATGTCTATACCCCAGGCCTTTGAACGAAAGCGCAAATACCCAGCCACCCACCCACAAGCCATAGCACTAAATGCGCACCTTTCAAAATTGCTGGCCTTGGAAATGTTGCCATTTAGGCCTGTGGACACTGAGGCTTTCCGCAGCCTGATGGCAGCGGCTGTCCCGTGTTACTCTGTCCCCAGCCGCCAATATTTTTCAGTCCCTGCCTTACACCAGTATGTGTCCTATAACATCACCCGTGCCCTGAACAACACAGTTATTGGGAAGGTCCACTTAATGACTGACACATGGACAAGTGCTTTTGGCCAGGGATGCTACTATTCCCCGAAGACACACTGGGTGAACGTTGTGGAGGCCAGGAGCGAGTCGTACCCTGGGATGGTACAGGTGCTGCCGACGCCAAGGATTGCGGGCCCTTCTTCCATCAGGGTTGTTGCCGCCACCTACGTTGCCGCCTCCTCCTCCACTTCCACCTCTGAATTATCATCTTGCAGCTCCAGTCAGCCATCAGTCAGTAGCTGGAAGCAGTGTAGCACTGCATTGCGGAAACGGCAACAGGCCGTGCTGAAACTGATCTGCTTAGGTCACAAACAGCACACCGCTGCAGAGCTATGGCAGGGGATAAGGGACCAGACTGAGCTGTGGCTCTCGCCACTCAACCTACATCCAGGCATGGTTGTGTCTGATAATGGCTGTAACTTGGTGGCAACTTTGGAGCTCGGCAAGGTAACACACATGCCATGCCTAGCCCACATGTTGAACCTAGTGGTTCAGCGGTTTCTCAAAACTTAATTTGCCTGAGCTGCTGGTGAAGGTGTGCCACGTGGTGCCCATTTCTGCAAGTCATTGACTGCTTCGACAGTCTGGCAACGCTGCAGCAGCGCTTGCAATTGCTAGCTCACCGACTGTGAGCATCCTCCTGATAAGCACAGCGAAGTCTTGTCTGTTGGGACTCTGGCACACATGGCTGGCTTTATGTTAGGCTGCCTTTCCCGTGACCCCCGCGTTGTATGCATTTTGGCCAACACAGATTACTGGTTGTTCACCCTCGCCCCCCCCCCCCCTCTACAAAGAGAACTTCTCATCTCTCATACCTGTGGCGGAGAGGACTAGCAAAATGGTGCAATTCCAGAAGGTCCTTGTAGCGAAATTGATCCAAAAATTTCCAGCTGATAATGCTGGCTGCAGAGTACGTAGTTCTTTGGCCAACTGAGGAGGGGAGGGAAACACACAGAAGTTCCACCAGAGGTAGGGCAACACCCTCCAAGGCCTAGGACAGTTTTATGACACCCCACCAGCACCCTCAACCTGATGAGCGGCCTAGTGTCACAAGGAGGGAAAAATTTCGGAAGACGGTGAAGGATTACGTAGCAGACTGTGTCAGCGTCCTCGGTGATCCTTCTGTGCCTTACAACTATTCGTTGTCCAAGCTGGACATGTGGCATGAACTGAAGGTAGCCTGCCTTGGAGGTGCTGGCCTGCCCCGCCACCAGTGTTTTGTCAGGGCATGTATTTAGTGCTGCTGGGGGCATAAAAACTGATAAGCACATCTGCCTGTCAACTGAAAATGCTGACCGGTTGCCCCTGACTTCTCTACTCGACCAGAGTAAAGCGGCTGAACATAAAGGCAAAAAAACATAATGTTTTACATGGTCAGCTCAGCAGCAGGCCCTCGCCCAAAATGTTTTAGATGGTCAGCTCAGCAGCAGGCACTCGCCCATAATGTTTTACATGGTCAGATCGGCAGCAGGCCCTTGCCCATAATGTTTTAGATGGTCAGCTCAGCTGCAGGCCCTCCCCCATAATGTTTTAGATGGTCAGATCAGCAGCAGGCCTTCGCCCCTAATGTTTTACAGGGTCAGTTTAGCAGCAGATCCTCACCTCTAATTTTTTAAATGGTCAGCTCTGCAGCAGGCCCTCGCCCGTAATGTTTTAGATGGTCGGCTCAGCAGCAGGCCCTCGCCCAAAATGTTTTAGATGGTCAGATCAGAAGCAGGCCCTCGCCCCAAATGTTTTAGAGGGTCAGTTCTGAAACAGGCCCTCACCCATAATGTTTTACATGGTCAGATCGGCAGCAGGCCCTCGTCCATAATGTTTTATATGGTCAGCTCAGCTGCAGGCCCTCGCCCATAATGTTTTAGATAGTCAGCTCAGCTGCAGGCCCTCACCCACAATGTTTTAGATGGTCATATCAGCAGCAGGCCTTCGCCCCTAATGTTTTACAAGGTCAGTTCAGCAGCAGACCCTCACCTCTAATTCTTTTAGATGGTAAGCTCTGCAGCAGGCCATCACCCATAATGTTTTAGATGGTCAGCTCAGCAGCAGGCCATCGCCCATTAGTGATGTCGCGAACATAAAATTTTCAGTTCGCGAAGAGCGAACGCGAACTTCCGCAAATGTTCGCGAACAGGCGAACCGGGCGAACCGCCATAGACTTCAATAGACAGGCGAATTTTAAAAACCAAAGGGACTCTTTCTGGCCACAATAGTGATGGAAAAGTTGTTTCAAGGGGACTAACACCTGGACTGTGGCATGCCGGAGGGGGATCCATGGCAAAACTCCCATGGAAAATTACGTAGTGGACGCAGAGTCGGGTTTTAATCCATAAAGGGCATAAATCACGTAACATTCCTAAATTGTTTGGAATAACATGCTTTAAAACATCCAGTGTGTGTATACGATCAGGTATGATGTTGTATCGATCAGGTAGTGTAAGGGTTACGCCCGATTCTCAGACATTGACATACCAAACTCCTCTTTTAATGCACCGCAAACAGTCCATTTGCACAACCGCAAACTCCCCATTTGCACAAGGTTGGATACCAAGCTAGCCACGTCCCGGTGATGTCATTGAAGGTTTCTTCCTCCACCCAGCCACGTACAACACCAAGGGTCCCCGAAGGTCAATTGAATTGATTTTTCGAGCGGGGAGATGGTTAAAAAACGCTGGCTCCCTCCACTCTGTTTTAATCCACGGTGACTGCGTCTGCGCCGTGCAATTTACTGTCACACCCGATATGAGTGGTATTTTCTGTAGTACTATTCTCATCAGTTTAATCCCTGTTACATCCCATATCAGGGATTGCCTTTTGTGAAAAAAAAATTTAGGCCTGGTACCTTCGACTGCCTTCACAATGACAGACCAAACTCTCATACACCAAACTGAATTGATTTCAGGAACCGGGAGATGGAAAAAGCAGCTTGGTCGGTCCTCATACTCCCAAATTGGGGCACTGCGCGTGCACTAGAGCAATGTGCTGTGACACCTGTAAGAGGGTGCAAGGTGTCATATTCGATGGCAGGTACGTGTCACCGAGGTTGCTGGCCTCGGTGAGGTAAGAGCCGGGTTTTTTGGTCTGCAGCAGCTAGTGCTGCTGGACTCTGTTACTTAGTTTGGCTGCAAAGCTAATCCGGGCCGGCTCTTACTGGGAGTAGGCAAAGAGTTGGGTGGGTGCCTACTCCCCACGGTCCAGGCCGGACTTTATCCGGGTCTTTAAAAAGGCAGCCTCCTTAGCAGCTGAGGGTGTGATTATCCTGGAGCCTGATAACAGGGCTGTGGAGTTCTCTGTCCTGGAGGAAAGAGCTCAGCAAGGAGGTGGCTTTTGTTCCTGGCTACCTAAAGGTGGATTCTCCTGCGGCTGGGCCGACAGCCTGGTGCGAACCTGCACCTACACCTCCCAGGTGACTGAACCTGTGTTGGACTGTTTTGTTTTGCCTCCTTGTTTCTGACATGTGTGAATTACCACCAAAAGACTGTTTGCTGTTTATTTTTGTGTCAGTGTGAATAAAACACTGTTTATTGCACATCCTGGACTCTTTGTTTTGCCTCGGTACTGCACCCGCACCGCTGTCTACCAGAGCGACTCCCCACATTTGGTGTCGGATGCGGGCATGCGCAGTGAGGCTGGCGGGAACGCCCGAAGTTTTTGCTAAAGTGCATGGAATATATTAAGCCAGCAAAGTTGCAAGCAGGAATTTCTGGCAACATGGAGGCTGCTGTGAAGGCTCTCATAGAGGCTAACGTGCAGCAGCGGGAGACCAACCAGCTACTGCTACAACATGTGATGGCGTTACAGGCGGCAGGAGCGTCCCACCACGTCCATGATGCCCGGAAGCGGTCCGTGCGGCGATCCCAAAAATGACCCCCGCAGGCGGCGTTGAGACATACCTGGCGGTCTTTGAGAAGGTCGCCGTGAGGGAAAAGTTACCCGTGACCAGTGGGCTGAGGTGGTCGCTCCGTTCCTGGCTTCCGGACCCCAGCAGGTGTTTTTCGACTTGTCGGACGACCAAGCGGCAGATTATGACACCGTGAAAGGAGAGATCCTAGCCAGACTGGGGGTGAGCGTGCTGGTCCGCGCTCAAAGAGTCCACCAGTGGGACTTTAAAACGACTGATCCCGCTAGGCCGCAGTACTACGACCTGCTGCACAGGCTGCAAAAGTGGCTGCAGCCCGATCTACTAAGTCCCACTGCCATGCTGGATCGACTGTTGGCGGACATCTTTTGGAGGGCCCTGCCTTATCCCCTCCAGCACTGGATCGGCCAGGTATCGCCCACCAATGCCCTGGAGATGGTCGACCTGGTGGAGCGTTACGAGGCCACCAGAAACCTGCAGGGGAGTCTTGCTGGGAAGGGGTCAGTCAAACCCCGGAGGCCTCTGCCCCAGTTCCGACGTCCGGCGACAGAGCGGCCTGCACGGAATATACCCCCTGCGAGTCCGCCTCCTGTGGTATGCTGGAGGTGTCAGGAGCCAGGCCACATCAGGGCCGACTGTCCGCATCGGGATGAGCCGATGGAGGTGAACTACGGGGTCGCCACTCCTTGTGCGCCCGGAGACTGTGTGCGACCGGCACCCCGAGACAATAGACAATCGTCATCTGTGCCGGGTGCAGGTCGGGGATAACCTGGCAGTGGCGCTGTTGGACTCAGGGAGCCTGGTAACCCTGATAAGTGCTGCCCTGGTACAGCCCACCCAGTATACGGGCCGGAAAGTGGGTGTGGTGTGCATTCACGGAGACTTAAAGGACTATCCCACTGCTGTAATGTCTCTGTCCACGGCGGCCGGCACCTGGACTTGTGAAGTGGCGATCTCCACAAAGCTACCCTATGAACTGATAATTGGGAGAGACTTCCCTGGTTTTCCGTCACTGTGGCCTGAGGTGAAAGTATCTAATAGCCCTGAGACAGGGTAACCCTAGCAGAGTGGCCTGATACCACTGGAAGGCCAGAACCCTGGGAGCCCGAGTCTGAAGGGCCAGCGGTAGGGGTGACCACTGCTGCAGCGGTAGTGGGGAGACAACCCCACTGAGTGTAATGGTGGGAGACACGGAAGACTTGCCACCGGGACCTGAGTTGGCAGACCTCAATGTCTCCGGGGAAAATTTTGGGACCGCACAACACCGGGACCAAACCCTAACCAGGGCCTGGGAGAATGTGCTGGAAATTGATGGTAAACCCCAGAAACCAGGGGCTGAATTAATGTTCCCACGATTTATTGTTCTGCAGGATATGTTGTATCAGGTGAACCAAATCCGAGGTGAACCTGTTGAACAGTTGGTGGTGCCCACAGCGTATCGCAAGCTTGTCATGGAGCTTGCCCACCAACATGTTCTTGGGGACACCTGGGGTGGCAGAAAACCCAGGACCGCATTCTGCAGCGGTTTTATTGGCCCAGTGTGTTCAAGGAGGTAGAAAATTATTGTAAGTCCTGTCCAACCTGTCAGATAACTAGCCCCCAGCCACATTTCCGTAGTCCTCTGGTACCTCTGCCAATTATTGAAGTACCGTTTGAGCGAATCGCTATGGATTTAATTGGGCCTGTACCAAAGTCTGCCAGGGGCCACCAACACATTCTGGTAGTTCTCGACTATGCCACTCGGTATCCGGAGGCGGTGCCTCTGCGACATACCTCAGCTAAGCTCATTGCCAAAGAGTTATTGGAGATGTTTTCCCGTGTGGGCCTGCCAAAAGAGGTTCTGACAGACCAAGGGACCCCTTTTATGTCCAAAGTAATGAGGAACTGTGAAAATTGTTGCGTATAAAGCAGTTACGGACGTCCGTTTACCATCCGCAAACAGACGGTCTTGTGGAGAGGTTTAACCAAACTCTAAAAAATATGTTAAAGAGGGTGGTGTCTAGAGATGGGAAGGACTGGGATCTGCTTCTGCCCTATCTCATGTTCGCAGTGCGAGAGGTGCCCCAGGCCTCTACTGGGTTCTCGCCCTTCGAACTGCTTTATGGCAGACACCCTCGGGGCCTGTTGGATATCGCCAAGGAAGCATGGGAACAACAGCCTGTCCCCCACAAAAGTGTCATTGAGTATGTCGCCCAGATGCAGGAACGGATGGAAAGGGTGTTGCCTTTGGTCCGGGAGCATATGGAGGCAGCGCAACAGGCCCAGAGTAGGGTGTACAATCGTCAGGCTCGGGTGCGGGACTTCAATCCGGGAGATCGGGTTTTGGTTCTGGTACCCACCCTTGACAGCAAATTCCTAGCTAGGTGGCAGGGCCCCTATGAGGTGATCGAGAAGGTAGGGAAGTAAATTACAAAGTACACCAGCCAGGGCGGCGCAAGCCGGAGCAGGTGTACCACGTGAATTTACTTAAGCCGTGGAAAGATAGGGACGCGGCCGACGACCACAGCCCCGGCCAGGGCTTCTAGGTGAAAAGGGTCCAGCCCCACAGTTCGAGGCCTGTGAAGCCGTAACCACGGTAAAAATTGCAGACAGCCTGTCTTCCAAACAAGTTCAGGAAGTCAGGGAGTTCCTCAGTCGGAACACGGATGTGTTCTCGGACCTCCCTGGCCGCACGTCTCTCATCCGACATGACATCGTCACTGAGACTCAGGCCAAGGTCGGTTAAAACCATACCGGGTACCCGAGGCTCGGCGACGGGCCATCGCGGAGGAAGTGCAGTTAATGTTGAGCTCGATGTCATTGAGGAGTCGAAAAGTGAGTGGGCCAGTCCCATAGTCCTAATACCCAAGCCGGATGGGACGTTGCGGTTCTGCAGCGACTTTCGTAAGTTAAATGAAGTATCCAAGTTTGGCGCGTATCCCATGCCCCGAGTAGACGAGCTTGTTGAAAATTTAGGACAAGCCCGTTATTTTACTGTGCTGGACCTCACTAAAGGGTACTGGCAGGTACCCTTAGCGGAGTCGGCTAAGGAAAAACCGCGTTTGTTACCCGCAGGGCCTGTATCACTACAAGGTGTTACCCTTTGGCCTGCATGGCGCCCCGCCACTTTCCAAAGGTTAATGGACATAGTGCTGCGACCACATCGTCGGTGCGCCTCGGCCTACTTAGATGATGTAGTCATCCACAGCACCGACTGGGAAAGCCATTTACCCAAGGTGCAGGCGGTAGTGGATGCCCTGAGGAAAGCTGGACTAACCGCCAATCCAAAAAGTGTGCGATTGGGTTGGAAGAGACCAAATATCTGGGATATGTAATCGGGCGGGAGTCATCAAACCTCAGGTAACTAAGGTAGAGGCCATTCGTAACTGGCCCCGACCGGTCACCACCAGGCAGGTAAAGTCGTTCCTGGGGATTGTAGGATACTACATGAGGTTTGTGCCCCACTTTGCCACAATAGCAGCGCCATTGACAGACCTGTTGAAGGGACGAAAGTCTGGGAGGGTTAGCTGGAGTGAGAAGGCGGAGGAGGCTTTCGCCGCGTTGAAGTCGGCCCTGTGTGGGTCCCCGGTTTTGGTGACACCCGACTTCAACAAGGAGTTTGTCGTACAGACCGACGCCTCGGAGGTAGGCCTCGGTGTGGTACTGTCTCAGGAGGTCAACGGGGAAGAACATCCCGTTGTCTTCCTGAGCCGTAAGCTCAGTCCCGCCGAGTCCAGGTATAGTATAGTGGAGAGGGAGTGCCTGGCTATCAAGTGGGCACTCGAATCTCTCCGCTACTACCTGTTAGGGAGGAGGTTCCGTCTGGTGACCGACCATTCCCCTCTCAAGTGGATGAGTCAGGCCAAGGAGAGGAATGCTCGGGTCACCAGGTGGTTCCTATCCCTTCAAAATGTCAAATTCTCAGTGGAACACAGGGCAGGCCGCTTGCAGGGTAACGCAGATGCCCTGTCCCGCGTCCACTGCCTCACGTGTGTTCACCCCCTCAGGGTTGAACAAAGGGGGGGGGTGTGTAAGAGGGTGCAAGGTGTCATATTCGATGGCAGGTACGTGTCACCGAGGTTGCTGGCCTCGGTGAGGTAAGAGCCGGGTTTTTTTTGGTCTGCAGCAGCTAGTGCTGCTGGACTCTGTTACTTAGTTTGGCTGCAAAGCTAATCCGGGCCGGCTCTTACTGGGAGTAGGCAAAGAGTTGGGTGGGTGCCTACTCCCCACGGTCCAGGCCGGACTTTATCCGGGCCTTTAAAGGCAGCCTCCTTAGCAGCTGAGGGTGTGATTATCCTGGAGCCTGATAACAGGGCTGTGGAGTTCTCTGTCCTGGAGGAAAGAGCTCAGCAAGGAGGTGGCTTTTGTTCCTGGCTACCTAAAGGTGGATTCTCCTGCGGCTGGGCCGACAGCCTGGTGCGAACCTGCACCTACACCTCCCAGGTGACTGAACCTGTGTTGGACTGTTTTGTTTTGCCTCCTTGTTTCTGACATGTGTGAATTACCACCAAAAGACTGTTTGCTGTTTATTTTTGTGTCAGTGTGAATAAAACACTGTTTATTGCACATCCTGGACTCTTTGTTTTGCCTCGGTACTGCACCCGCACCGCTGTCTACCAGAGCGACTCCCCACACACCCTATATGAGTGGTGTCTTAACTAGTACTATTCCTATCAGCGGCGGGCGGGTGCGTGGTAACTTGAGAGCAGGTGACCAAAGCTGAGCTGGAGAAAGATGGTGCGTCAAGGTTCTTAGCGGAAGCTGTTGAAGATTGGGTGTCCTGTCTAAGCCAGTCAACTACGTCCTCAGAATTTTTCGGGTTCAGGGTACATGGCCTCTGAACACTAGGCATTATTCCAGGGACAGTGGAAATCACAGCACCACGACCACGACGGCCCCTGCGGGGTGGCCTGCCTCTGCCTGTCATTTTTTTTCGATAAGTGGTACTGTGCCACCCGGTATCAGTAGTTGGCACTGGCAGTGGGCACACTACAGTCTGTGGAGGTGGGCCTGACAGACACTGGCAGGAGGCAAGCAACTGAAATTAGACTACTGTGTAAAAATGAAATGCCTTATTTATCGGCAAGCTACTGTGCCACCCGGTATCAGTGGTTGGCACTGGCAGTGGGCACACTACAGTCTGTGGAGGTGGGCCTGACACACACTGGCAGGAGGCAAGCAACTGAAATTAGACTAATGTGTAAAAATGAAATGCCTTATTTATCGGCAAGCTACTGTGCCACCCGGTATCAGTGGTTGGCACTGGCAGTGGGCACACTACAGTCTGTGGAGGTGGGCCTGACACAAACTGGCAGGAGGCAAGCAACTGAAATTAGACTAATGTGTAAAAATGAAATGCCTTATTTATCGGCAAGCTACTGTGCCACCCGGTATCAGTGGTTGGCACTGGCAGTGGGCACACTACAGTCTGTGGAGGTGGGCCTGACACACACTGGCAGGAGGCAAGCAACTGAAATTAGACTAATGTGTAAAAATGAAATTCCTTATTTATCAGCAAGCTACTGTGCCACCCGGTATCAGTGGTTGGCACTGGCAGTGGGCACACTACAGTCAGTGGAAGTGGGCCTGACACGCACTGGCAGCAGGCAAGCAACTGAAATTAGACTAATGTGTAAAAATTAAATGCCTTTTTTTATGCAAAGTCCTGTGCCAGCCGGTATGACTGGTAGGCACTGGCAGTGGGCACACTACAGTCACTGGAAGTCAGCCTGACACACACTGGCAGGCAACTAACCTTAGATTAAAGTATAAAAATTAAATGCCTATTTTGATGCAAAGTCCTCTGCCAGCCGGTATGAGTGGTAGGCACTGGCAGTGGGCACACTACAGTCACTGGAAGTCAGCCTGACACACACTGGCAGGCAACTAACCTTAGATTAAAGTGTAAAAATTAAATGCCTTTTTTTATGCAAAGTCCTGTGCCACACGGGATGACAGGGGTGGGCACTGGCAGTGGGCACACTACAGTCAGTGGAAGTCGGCCTGACACACACTAGCAGCAGGCAAGCAGCTGAAATTACACTAAAGTGTAAAAATTAAATGCCTATTTTGATGCAAAGTCCTGTGCCAGCCGGTATGAGTGGTGGGCACTGGCAGTGGGCACTCTACAGTCACTGGAAGTCAGCCTGACACACACTGGCAGGCAACTAACCTTAGATTAAAGTGTAAAAATTAAATGCTTTTTTGATGCAAAGTCCTGTGCCACACGGGATGACAGGGGTGGGCACTGGCAGTGGGCACACTACAGTCAGTGGAAGTCAGCCTGACACACACTAGCAGCAGGCAAGCAGCTGAAATTACACTAAAGTGTAAAAATGAAATGCCTTTTTTATGCAAAGTCCTGTGCCAGCCGGTATGAGTGGTGGGCACTGGCAGTGGGCACTCTACAGTCACTGGAAGTCAGCCTGACACACACTGGCAGGCAACTAAACTTAGATTAAAGTGTAAAAATTAAATGCCTTTTTTTGATACAAAGTCCTGTGCCACATGGGATGACAGGGGTGGGCACTGGCAGTGGACACACTACAGTCTGTGGGCCTGCAGCTCCTCACACACAGGCAGGCCATGCAACTGCAATATGCATATAAAGGAAAAAAAAGCAGACTAATGTAGCAGCCCTAAAAAGGGCTTTTTGGGGTGCAGTCAGGACGCTGTCCTTACAGCAGAGATCAGATGAGTCTTTCAGGGCTGGAGTGGACACTGAATTCACTAGCCTAGCTATCAATTTCCCAATTAAATCAGCAGCAATTACACTCTCCTTCCTCTCACTAAGACTGCAGCTTCAGAATGAATCTAAAATGGATGCTGTTCAGGAGGTGGGAGGGTCTGGGAGGGAGGGTATGCTGCTGATTGGCTGGAATGTGTCTGCTGACTGTGAGGTACAGGGTCAAAGTTTGCTCAATGATGATGTATAGGGGGCGGACCGAACATCGCATATGTTCGCCCGGCAGAGGCGAACGCGAACAAGCTATGTTCGCCGGGAACTGTTCGCCGGCGAATAGTTCGGGCCATCTCTATCGCCCATAATGTTTTAGATGTTCAGGTCAGCATCAGGCACTCACCCATAATGTTTTACATGGTCAGATCAGCAGCAGGCACTTGCCCATAATGTTTTAGTTGGTCAGCTCGGCAGCAGACCTTCACCCCTAATGTTTTAGATGGTCAGCTCAGCAATAGGCCCTCACCCATAATGTTTTAGATGGTCAGATCAGCAGCAGGCCCTCGCCCCTAATGGTTTACAGGGTCAGTTTGGCAGCAGACCCTCATCCCTAATTTTTTAGATCGTAAGCTCTGCAGCAGACCCTCGCCTCTAATGTTTTAGATGGTCAGATCAGCAGCAGGCACTCGCCCCTAATGTTTTAGAGGGTCACCAGCAGGCCATCAATTATAATTTCAAGGGTGTGTATGATGCCCTCCTTTATGTGTAATAAAGGTTATATTGTAGTACCGGTTCCTTGCAATTTTTGGCAGCCCTTTCATTTAGTGCATAGGCTTTATGAGTGTAGGAGTCCCACTACCTGAACAATTGTACCACAATGTAAATGAGGCTCTCCTTATTTAATATATAGGTTATATAGGAGTGCCTCTTCCTTGTAATTTTTGGCAGCATTTGCACTTTATATACAATTAAATATACTTGTATATTCGCAAAATAACTTAATAAATCAATTTCTACTGTAAAAAAACATTTCTTAAACTCGGGTTCAGTTCCAAGGTACCAATTGGAACCGAACCCGAGTTCGGGAAATGTTTTTTTTTAACAGTAGAAATTGATTTTATGAAGTTATTATGCGAAGTCTCGTGAGACTTCGCAAAGTAATAACTTCAGCTCATAGGAGCCAATACATTCTAATACTGTACGGAGCGCTCGCTCTGTACAGTATTCAAATGAAGTATTATAATTATAAGAATTCACTTCAGATGTTTCGTCCGAAGTCGATTCGTTCATCCCTAGTCATCAGCATCGAAATATCAGGAAACCCCTTTAAGATGAAAAAGGGCTCAGTCTGGAAGGGGTTAAGAACACAGTTCTTTCAAATTGGAAAAGTTGTTGATCATCCATCGTTGCATCAAGGAAACGCCTCATATTGGAAGAAGCCACCATTTAAAAATTAAAAACATCAACTGCAGGTGACCATTGAATTCTTCAGTGCAGTGGATACAGACATGCTGGGTGCAGTAAGTACTCCCACAAAAATCTTTATTGGTCACATGACATAGCTGAGGATCAGAAGGGAGTCTATAACTCACAAATATGGTCACTGGTAAGAAAATTAACTTTACTTCAGTTTACAGCCTATCTAATGAGCCAGAGAATAAAAACTTTTGTGGAAGTGCTTCTTTGACTAATTAACTATTTGTTCCTCTTCCCCTTGTTATTTTATGTGTTCCCTTTCACTCTCTGGCATGAATTTTCGGGTGTTTTTGATTTTTATTTTCTTCTGTGGTATCATATTGGTATAATGATGCGTTTCCCATAGGAATATTTTTTGCCATAATCATGCATGTGTTATGGATCTCTATATTGGTTTAACTATGATGTCTTAAATGTATTTTTATAAAGTTAGTAGAAAAGTCATGACAATATCTATATTTTTCTCAGTGCACAACTTCTTTAAAACATGAATTATGCTGTATATTGAAACCTATTGATTTCTGTATGCCTGTAAAGATGTTCAGCTAATGCTGTACCCAGCCGGATACAGTTTATAACAAATCACAGCTATTTAGTAGACCAGGTCCTTAGAAGAAAAATCTTCAAATGCTATAAATAGTTCTGAGGAATGAGTTTGGTGTATTAATTTCTCACATAGTGAAATAAAATAAGTTTAAGCCCTCAAAAATGTCTAGGTTTCCACCGCAGTGAAGTCAAAAGTGCTTTGAAATGAGAGGGAAAAAAATGAAATGGTGAAATGCATGCTGATTAGCACTTACTGTACACAGAATATTGATCATTACCTTCAGTGTAAATGGCTTCTGTCATCTGGGCCGCTAGGGGAAAAGGAACAACGATCATCAGCTGCATATATTTACACATCAAAACGCATACAAAAATCATTAACACTTACACATCAAAATAGATCCCAATTAATATTACAACAGCATAAACATCAAATTGGATGAAATGATATGCACAAGTGCATTAATTTGTCAGTGGGCTTTGAGCATGAACGAGATAAAAAGCACATAGTTAAGGCCCTTTGGGCAACAACCATGTTGCTATTGTACAGTAATAATAGTCTTTTTTCTATTACTAGGTAAGGCTTATGCCCAAAGCCCACCTATAAAAATAATAAGTGCACTAATCTTTAGCCTAAGGCTCAGCAGCAGTATGCAATGAATGCTTATTAACAATATTATATTGTCATGCAAAGTATTTATAATGCAAATGCATAAATAAGAGACTTCATGCCTTATGCTTAGGTTTAGCCACCTTGACAATAATAACATATAGTCAACATATTTTTATACCATGACCCCACAACAAAACATGGTGAATTCACTTAATATGTTATGCTGCCGATTTCACCCAATGCATTGAAAAAGGTGAAATCAGAAGCATAAATTGACATGCCAGTTTTTAAACCTGCACCGAGGATCAATTTCTACAGTAGTAGTTTTTTCCCCACATTCTGTGGACAATATTTAGTAAAATATTCAATTTTGCTGGAAGTGTAATATGCTGCAGATTTTCCCACCCACATTTCCATGATGGGAAATTCTTAGTGGATGTGCCATGTTTGAACATAACATAAAAATTAAATATCTTATGTACAGTATCTCATTATCCCTCTAATATAATTGAGCTGTCCATAAGCAATACAATTGGAATGTTTTCCCAATGTCAAATTAAAATTGGTGAGCGCCCCCAGGTCAAAATATTTGTTGGGGGACTGCCCCCCATTAGCTGTGTCATATAATATGTGGATAACTTACACTGGACACAAATTTTATCTAATTGCTAGAGATGAACAAAGTTTACAAAAATTCGATTTGGATGCTTTGCCAAATTCGCTTTCTGCCAAATTACTTCATCACAAAGCACATTTCTTTGTAAGGAGCAGGTACAATGACAGTGAATGGCGATTGAACCCCTCAAATGCCACATTCATCGCTGATCACGGCATCCGACATGGAAAATGAGTTAATTCATTAAAAAAAAAAAATAATACTGACCTTATACATTTTGAGCGAGAAGATTTTGGACTGGATCTTTAACCAAGATGGCCATGGCGGCCTCTTCGTGCTCAAATGGATGAGGTGCCGCCATTTCATTGAAACTTGATTCATTACCATGAAGCACCAGGAAATTTGGCTTTACTGCGAATCAAATTTTCCCTGAAATTCGGATCGAAGTCCACTTCAGATACTTGAATTTGTAGTCAACACTAATAATTGGCATCACATTTTAATGAGGTCAACAGGATCTGATGACATATAATATATATATATGAGAGAGAGCGGTGTATCCTTTTGTGGAAAAGAAGAATCAGCACTATAAGTTTTAACCTTCCTGCCATCTATACGTCATATTTTCTTTGATTTCCCATTTATATAGCTGGTTGTACTTTCTAATGGCACCATTTAATATTGCATATGCTGTAGTGGAAAGCTGGGAAAAATATCCAAATGAGGAATTAGAAAATTAAACACAATTCTGCCATTGTTTTATAGGTTTCACTTGTATAGCATTCCTTACGTGGTAAAACTGACCTGTTCCCTACATTCTCTGGGTCAGTACAATTACAGCAATATCACATTTATATTGTTTTTTGTATTTTTAAACTAAAAAAAAGTTTGGAATTTTTTTTTATTTGCATCACCACATTTTGATTCCCATATTTTTATTATACGGAGCTGTGTGAGGGCTCATTTTTTGCAGGGTGATGTTTATTTTTTAATAATACAATTTTTTCATTCGAGACTTTTTTCATCATATGTTATATAAATACATTTATATTTTCAGGAGGGGGATTTGAATTTTTATGCATTTTTTTAAACTTTTTAAACTTTATTTCACCTACATTAATAAAATACTTATGGGACTTGAACATGAAATTACAAGATTGCTCCTCCCTTAGACTGCAATGAATTACCATTGCAACCTATAGAACATTCATTGTGTTTCTATTGAACCCTGCCTGTGGCAGGACTCCATAACAACATAGCAGAGGCAGGCATCGGAGCCTCTAGCAGACTTGAGGATACCACATCAAATTAATATCTCCCCAAATCTCGAAAAAAAACACTGCCTCTGAGGGGTTAAATGTCTTTAATTGGCGTTATCTCTGATCATTTTGTGTGTAGTGCCCTGGAGCAGTGAGTACTTTGACATTTGGACATTTGCCTATATCCTCTATGCAAAGTTAAAACTTTTTACTTTATTTCTCTTAAAATGGGTTAACTTGCAATGTTTAATACTGTGTAACTGCATTTTATATATATGTTGTGATATATATTCTGTTCATTATCACTGTAATACATGGCTCTGTGGAAAAGGTTAGTGAATACTGAGGGTACTTTCACACTAGTGTTATTCTTTTCTGGCATTGAGTTCCGTCCTAGAGGTCAATACCGGAAATCAGTTTAATCATAATTAGAGATGAGCGAACTTCTATTTTTAGTTCGGCGTCCAAAGTTCGGGTTCGGGTTATCGTAGCATCCCGTTATGGATTCCGCTGCCGCGGACCATAACGGCATTTGGAATCCATAAGGGGCTGCTTCATTGAACCCAAACCTTGGACAACCCTAAGGACCTGGGGTGACGTCACCGTCATGTGATCAGTGCAGGGGGCGTGGCTCAGCACTGGATTGGATAAGTGGTGACGTCACCCCAGGTAATAGTTGCATTCTGAATGAAGAGCATTCCATTCAGGATGCATCCGTTCAGTCCCTCTTAAATTTTTTGGCCGGAGAAAATGCAGCAGCATTTTCTCCGTCCAAAATTCCGGAACACTTGCAGGAATGCCGGATCCAGCATCAATTTCAATTGAAATGTATTAGTTTCGGATCCGGCATTAAAATTACCGCATTGATGGATCCGGTCTTCCGTTCTGCGCATGCGCAGACCTTTATATATGTGAGAAAGATAAATACTAGATCCGTTTTTCCGGATGACAACTGGAGAGACGGATCTGGTATTGCAATGCATTTGTGACACGGATCCGCATCCCGATCCTTCTACAAATAGTAACCATTTGCATACAGATTGCCAGATCCGGAAGGCAGTTCCGGCAGCCCATACCAAGTTGCAGAACCAGGCGGCCCATACCAAGACCTAGATGGCAGGACAAAGGCAAAGGCAAAACCTGGCAAAGCAAAACATAGACAGACATGACAGAGCCAAAAGGGCATGACACCCACCGGGCATGGACAAGGACAGACATGAACACAGAGATAGCAGGGTACAGACACCCTCAAGGCATGGCATGGACAGGCAGAGCAGAAACATAGCAGGATACTAGACAGCCTGAATTAACATTATTGACCCCCAGAATGCACACAAGAACAGGAACAGCCTGAATTAACAGTACTGACCACAAGCTATGCAGACTTAGCTCTGAAACTTCACGCTCAGACAGAAATAGCAGCCTAATGAGCGCACCTAAAAGGACACACCCAGGTACCGAAGAGGGAGATTAACCCCATCAAAACCAAGCAGGGAGGTACAAAATCAATTATAGGGTAAACAAGAAAGCACAGCGAAGAAGCTGTGATTCAGGACATTGCCCCTAGCAACCAGCAAGCACAGAACGCCGCAGCCAGAACGCAAGGGTGCAACAGACCTAAATAACACCACGGAGACTAAACCGCCTGAGAGGGGGCACAAACTACGTCATGGCGAACCGCATCGTGACACTGAGTGACCAGAAGAAGACACTGAGACGGGGATACCCTGCCACAGACCCTGGATCACTAGCCTTGGATCCTCAGTATCAAACCCTTCTTCTGCCAGGGAGAAGACTGGAGAAGCCAGCCCAATGCCTGTATTGTTTTGTACCTGAATTCCTCCAATAAAGAAGCACCCTGGTTTACTGCAGACTCTGACACTCTGGACTTATTTCCAATTGGGGTGCACCATGCCTTATCATCCTTGGAGAGCAGCAACATGTGGTGACACCTTGACGGTGTCCAGGGGACCCAGCGTAGCGTTGGGGCCGCCCCAAACCCGGCCACTGCATGTGTATCTAATGCATAATTCAGGCAGCTATGATTCCCTCAAATAATCTACAATAAAAAAGTGACATTTTCATCAGGGATTTTCCAATTTTAATGTGATTGTTGGTGGATTAAAAGGAATGTGTCATCAGAAAATAACCTGTTGTTTAAATCACATATTTATGGAAAGCATATTTTTGTAGAATTTTTTTTAAATAATTTTTTTTTTCATGTCGGGTGATGCTAGGGAGCCTCATCCCCGTCCCCGTCTGCCATTGGCTGCTCCCCCCCGACACCGGATGTTTTCATCCATGTACAGAGAGAAGCAGCAGCGGCGGGGACCAGGAGCACCACAGGGAGCAGGGTAAGTATATTCCCTCTGAGGGGCCCGGCACATGGGGGGGGGGGGGCTGTTGTATGATGTTGGATAACTCCTTTAAATGAAAGGCAACTGCTGGCAAATTGGCTGCACTTTTCTTGACCACAGCATGTCCACAACCTGCTCGCAGCACGGCCACTCTGTGTGGCTCTACCCTAAGTCAGAGTGGCCTAGATATACCTGATTTATAGTGATTCATGACAATTTAATTTCTTGCCGTACTTTGGCGAAGTTGCCAAATCAAATTTATTAAAACTTTGCTCCTCTCTAGTAATAATGAAAAAAACTACTGAAAAGTTACCCGTACAGAACAGGAAATCATGACCTAATATTAGACCAGTGTGAAAATTGCAGGATTATATACATTTTCTAAGAATATAGTCACATGAAAAAATGAACTCACCATAAATTTGAGAAAAATACGTTTAACATAAAAATATGATTTAACAATGGGTCATTTTCTGATGACACATTCTTTTTAAATCGTTTCAACCAATAACTGATCAGAACAGAAAGTATTTGAAAAGGAACTAGAGGGAGCTGGGTGGTAGCATTTACTTTCCACTATGTATTTTCCCCCAGAATTAACATAAAACGCAATCATAATCTGATTTAAAATGTGGATGATTTTCACACAGTGTTACACTGTAAATGCCACACATTAACAACAAGAAAAAAAAATAAAAAATTTAAGGCAACCATGAATTTATAAAACGGTACTAGGTAATTGAAGCAGTCATTATTCTCAAAGCCTAAGCTCTGCCTAAGGGATCTTTGCAAAGTTGAGATAGCATTACTAACATTAAATTGGCCTGAATATCCCTGTATATTGCAACAGCCTATCAGTCATACACAGAAGTCCTCTTGCAGAGCTTTCAATAGAGACAAGGTGGGGAGAGGAGCTCTCTGCTTCGGACCAGTATAAATTCATTTGTAAACCAGAGTAACTATCCTCTTGTTCTATCCTAGACAGTCTGAATTGTAATAGCCTGAAACGCTGACTCCTACAATGGAGCCTTTAGGGGTTAAGGACGAAAATGTTTTTGATTTCCCTGTTTTTCATAGAAAAATCCATGATTCATGTCCTTTTATTTGAGAAAACAAAGTGCTTTTATCTGGTGTGACACACCCACACAGGGCATATGCTGGCACTAACAAAGAGTGATGGAAAAGGACTACAGGTCTACAAATAATTCACTTTTACTACATGCCCAACCCATTGTGTGTTAACCATATATTGTTGGGTGCTTTTGGTTTGACCTGTAACATGCAACACTTTGTCTCACTCTGAGCCAGTGAAATGAAACATACTTCTAGCCTAAAAAAAGACACAGGATAAATCATTTATGATCAAAGTATTCTGCCAACCTAGAGACAGTTTACATTGTATATAATTGGAAAACAAAATGAAAGCAGGAGCACTTCAAGAACAATGACTTGTCAAATGAGATCCAGTAGTCTTAATATCTAGCGCTAGCTTCTGTTGATCTTCTGAAGATGTCTTGTGCATGATTTTCTGCGCTATCTCCAACTCGCATTTATTAGACATTACCAACTATATATTGGACGCCTCCATAGATTGCAGCCACATACACAGTTGAGTGTAACTTGAAGCTCCTAGACCCCAATTTAAAGCTTTAAGGCCCAGCACCTACCATGTTCTATGTATACTACTATTGCCTTCTGATGTGGCAGAAGGGCCTTTGGGTCTGAGTGTAGTTGATTCCTCTCACCCCCTTATTACTACTGGACACTGAAACAGGGGAACATATTTTTTTTTTAAA
The DNA here is from genome assembly GCA_033119425.1 of Bufotes viridis. NCBI lineage: Eukaryota > Metazoa > Chordata > Amphibia > Anura > Bufonidae > Bufotes > Bufotes viridis. The sequence goes on along the minus strand of CM065594.1, from coordinate 180,946,973 downwards.
AGGTCAGAATGGAATAAAACTAGAAATAATTATTGACCTTACCAATTCTTGTTGCTACCGTTCCAACTCTGCTACAGTCTGGAAATGTCTGCTCAGCCATATCAGTAACCTGTATCTGCCAGTGAGTGTGTTGGCATTTCCAGTCATTTCATGTTTGTCAGTAGAGAATACTGAGGGCCAGAACATCCCTGAAGCATTTCTAACAATAAATCAGCAAAGTAAGTAATAATTTTATTTAATTTTTTTATCCCATCTTGGCCCCTTTTACAAATAATTTGTTCCCTTGTACAATCTCTATAATATAGTTTTATCCATACATGACAATTTTGAACATTTTGTCTTTCTTTCTCATTATTTTTGCCTTTGTTCTATGCCCTGGACATGGCTTATCATGTTTTTATGATAAGCAGCTTTAAGGCCTGTATGGTCCCATCAGAATTGGCTTATGATTTGGTAGCCAAAAGCAGGAGTGGGTGGAAAACACAGAAGTCATGCAAATATTCCATTCACATGAGATCTCTGTTTTAGATCGACTCAGTTTTTTTTTGCATTAGCAATAATGATGGATCATTGAGCAAATGCTGACTGAGTGAAGGCGTATGCTCCACAGACAGGATCCGTTTTTTCTGGGAAATTGTTCTGACGGATCAGAGAATGGGGAAAATTAATCAGTGTCGTAAACACAAACTTACTACTGACACCTTCTTCACTATGTCGGGGGCTCTACTTGTAAAGCGTTTAATAGAACAGGTTATGTAGACATCTATGAGCGTGAAAAAGGAGTGCGCTTCTTCTTGACACCAACATCTACCTGTAAGGCTGAGTTGATACTTGAGCTATTTGGTCAGTTTTGGTCCTGTGACCGCCCAAATAAGTGAAGTATTCAGTGCTTCTAAGAGCGACGCCTGTCATCTGCATGTCATACGGACAGTATTATTTCACTACCAAAGCAGACTCCCTATGCGTGTTACTGCAAGGCACAGTGTTGTACACCACTATAAAGGCTCTCAGCAGCCAGGAAATATCCATTTTTTAACGTAATTCGCTGCAAATATATTCGGATAGAATCAAATTTTTCTTGAAAAATTTGGCAAACCGGCGAATCGAATTTTTGAAAAATTCCTCATCTCTAATGATGATGATGCACCCTCATAACCCAGCTCCCATGTACGATCAGCTACATCATAATTTACATCTGTTTGGTCACTAGTCTCTTGCGCAAGTGCCTGATCTCTCGCAACATGTGCTCCCACCCGACTGTCATTGGTAGTAGTGATGAGCGGCAGGTGCCATATTCGATTTCGACGAAATTCGCGAATATTCGAAAGAATATTCGTTTCATATTCGTCGAAATCGAATATTCGTCATCATTCTAGTTATCGCGATTAATATGCGATTTAAATAATCGCGTATTGCGATTTTAACTTAGGCTACTTTCCTATTGGTTTCATATCTAGAATTATAGCGAAGATGACGAATATGACGAATGTATTCGTCATATTCCTCAAAACGAAGATAACGAAGTATTCTACATCTTCGTTTTAGCAACTGTGGTAAGGTGCAGGGTGCCGTCGTGGATGGCAGGTATGTGTCACCGAGGTTCATAGCCTCGGTGAGGTAAGAGCAGTCTTTGTTGATGTCAGCAGCAGCTAGTGCTACTGACATAGTTGTTAAATAGCATGGCTGCAAAGCCGATCCGGGCCGGCTCTTACCGGGAGCAGCTAAAGTGTAGGGCTGGGTTTAAAAACACAGCCAGCACCAGCAGGTGGTGTGATTGTCCTGGAGCTGCTGTTGGCTGTGGAATCATTTGAATTTGGGAGTTCTCTGGGCTGGAAGCAAGAGCCCAGCAAGGAGGAGTGCAGACGGCCTGGAAGCCTGACGTCGACTGTCTTGCGGCTGGACTGACAGCCAGGTGTGAATCCGCACCTAAACCTCCCAGGTGACTGGAACCTGTATTTGAATTTTTGTTTTGCCTCACGTTTTTCTGCTGGGTGTGAATTAACCCCAAGTGACTGTATGCTGTTTATGTTGTGCAAGTGTGAATTAAACACTGTTTGCTGCACTTACTGGACTCCTTTTGCCTCTGTACTGCACCCGCACCGCTATCTACCAGAGCGACTCCCACATTTGGTGGAGGATGCGGGCATGCGCAGTGAGGCTGGCGTGAACGCCGAAAATTTTTGTTTGTGCTGGGCACGACTGGATGTCCTATATTAGGCCGGCAAAGTTGCAGCCTGTGTTCCCTGACACAATGGAGGCGGTTGTAAAAGCCCTTGTGGAGGCTAACTTGCAGCAGCGGGAGGCCAACAAGCAGCAGCAGGAGACCAACCAGCTACTACTTCAGCAGGTGATGGCTTTACAAGCTGCAGGAGCGTCCCACCATGTCCATGATGCCCGGAAGCGTTCCGTGCGGCGATCCCAAAAATGACCCCCTCGGACGACGTTGAGACGTATCTGGCGGTCTTTGAGAAAGTAGCCGTGAGGGAGAAGCTACCCCGTGACCAGTGGGCTGAAGTGGTCGCTCCGTTCCTGGCATCCGGACCCCAGCAGGTTTTCTCTGATTTGGCAGATGACCAGGCTGCTGATTACCCCACGGTGAAGGGGAGATCCTGGCCAGACTGGGGGTGAACGTGTTAGTCCGGGCTCAGCGGGTCCACCAGTGGGACTTTAAAACGGCTGAACCCGCCAGGCCGCAGTATTATGAGTTGCTGCACAGGTTGCAAAAGTGGCTGCAGCCTGAGGTTCTAAGTCCGGCTGCTATGCTGGACCGTCTCCTGGCCGACATCTTTTGGAGGGCCCTGCCTTATCCCCTCCAGCACTGGGTCGGCCAGGCGTCTCCGGTATGTGCCCTGGAGATGGTCGACCTGGTGGAGCGTTACGAGGCCACCAGAAACCTGCAGGGGAGTCTTGCTAGGAAGGGGTCAGTCAAACCCCGGAGGCCTCCGCCCCAGTTCCGACGTCCGGCGACAGAGAGGCCTGCACAGAATGTACCCCCTGCGGATCCGCCTCCCGTGGTATGCTGGAGGTGTCAGGAGCCAGGCCACATCAGGGCCGACTGTCCGCATCGGGATGAGCCGATGGATGTGAACTACGGGGGTCGCCACTCCCTGTATGCACGGAAGCTGTGCGCAACTGGCACCCGTGAGGTGCAGGACAATAACCACCTGTGTCAGGTAGAGGTGGGAGATTCTCTGGCGGTGGCCCTGCTGGACTCGCCCTTCGAACTGCTTTATGGCAGACACCATCGGGGCCTGTTGGATATCGCCAAGGAAGCGTGGGAACAACAGCCTGTCCCCCACAAAAGTGTCATTGAGTATGTCACCCAGATGCAGGAACGGATGGAGAGGGTGTTGCCGCTGGTCCGGGAGCATATGGAGGCAGCGCAACAAGCCCAGAGTAGGGTGTATAATCGTCAGGCTAGGGTACGGGACTTCAATCAAGGAGATCGGGTTTTGGTTCTGGTACCCACCCTTGACAGCAAGTTCCTAGCTAGGTGGCAGGGCCCCTATGAGGTGATTGAGAAGGTAGGGGAAGTAAATTACAAGGTACACCAGCCAGGGCGGCGCAAGCCGGAGCAGGTGTACCACGTGAATTTACTAAAGCCGTGGAAGGATAGGAACACGACCGATGACAACAGCCCCCGGCCAGGGCTTCTGGGTGAGAAGGGTCCAGCCCCACAGCTCGAGGCCTGCGAAGCAGTAGCCACGGTAAAAATTGCAGACAGCCTGTCTTCCAAACAAGTTCAGGAAGTCAGGGAGTTCATCAGTCGGAACACGGATGTGTTCTCGGACCTCCCTGGTCGCACGTCTCTCATCCAACATGACATCGTCACTGAGCCTCATGCCAAGATCCGGTTAAAACCATACCGGGTACCCGAGGCTCGGCGACGGGCCATCGCGGAGGAAGTGCAATTAATGTTGAAGCTTGATGTCATTGAGGAGTTGAAAAGTGAGTGGGCCAGTCCCATAGTTCTAATACCCAAGCCGGATGGGACGTTGCGGTTCTGCAACGATTTTCGCAAGTTAAATGAAGTGTCCAAGTTCGATGCGTATCCCATGCCCCGGGTAGACGAGCTTGTTGAGAATTTAGGGCAGGCCGCTTGCAGGGTAATGCAGATGCCCTTTCCCGCGTCCACTGCCTCACATGTGTCCACCCCCTCAGGGTTGAACAAAGGGGGGGGGGGTATGTGGTAAGGTGCAGGGTGCCGTCGTGGATGGCAGGTATGTGTCACCGAGGTTCATAGCCTCGGTGAGGTAAGAGCCGTTTTTGTTGATGTCAGCAGCAGCTAGTGCTACTGACATAGTTGTTAAATAGCATGGCTGCAAAGCCGATCCGGGCCGGCTCTTACCGGGAGCAGCTAAAGTGTAGGGCTGGGTTTAAAAACACAGCCAGCACCAGCAGGTGGTGTGATTGTCCTGGAGCTGCTGTTGGCTGTGGAATCATTTGAATTTGGGAGTTCTCTGGGCTGGAAGCAAGAGCCCAGCAAGGAGGAGTGCAGACGGCCTGGAAGCCTGACGTCGACTGTCTTGCGGCTGGACTGACAGCCAGGTGTGAATCGCACCTAAACCTCCCAGGTGACTGGAACCTGTATTTGACTTTTTGTTTTGCCTCACGTTTTTCTGCTGGGTGTGAATTAACCCCAAGTGACTGTATGCTGTTTATGTTGTGCAAGTGTGAATTAAACACTGTTTGCTGCACTTACTGGACTCCTTTTGCCTCTGTACTGCACCCGCACCGCTATCTACCAGAGCGACTCCCCACACAACCTATTCGTCAACTTCGCTAATTCTAGCAATCAAATAGGAAGGTTGACTATAGAGACAACTGTGTTTAATTCGCTATGCGATTATATAATTTTTTTTTTAATAAATAGAATAATTATAATAATTATCAAGTAATATAATTATTCTATTAAAAAAAAAATAATAATCGCATAGCGAATTTAACTACAGCTGTCTCTATAGTCAACCTTCCTATTTGATTGCTAGAATTAGCGAAGTTGACGAATAGGTTGCTAAAACGAAGATGTAGAATACTTCGTTATCTTCGTTTTGAGGAATATGACGAATACATTCGTCATATTACGCTAATACTACCAAGCCAACCATAGTAAACCAGGTCTAAGTAGAAATCGCAATGCGATTAATTCAAGTTATATTAATCGCATTGCGATTTCAACTTAGAGCTGGGTTTATAATGGGTCAGCTTGCTAGAATTAACGAAGTTAACGAATATGGAATATAGCAGCAGTGCTAAGTTGAAATCGCAATGCGATTAATTTAACTTGAAGTAATCGCATTGCGATTTCAACTTAGCACTGCTAGTGCTATATTCCATATTCGTTAATTCTAGCCTAATATGTAAGATAGCAGTGCTAAGTTGTAATCACAATGCGATTAATATAACTTGAATTAATCGCATTTCGATTTTAACGTAATTCCTCAAATCCGACAGTACATTTTAGTATATGCAGACGTTCCCATGGTGATGGGGACGCTCCATGAGCACGGAAGTCGGCAGAAGCGGCAACGGGCACTGACTAGAGCAGCCAGGAAGCCAGGAATCCTCAGGACAGGTAAGAACTACTTTTGGGAAGTGGGAAAGAAAAAAATATAACAAAAAAAAAACAAAAAAAAAAACGAATATTCGAAATAGCGAATTTATAGCACTATATTCGAAATATTCGCGAATTAGCGAAGTGCCGATATTCGCAAAAAAAAAATCGCTATTCGAATATTCGCGCTCAACACTAATTGGTAGCTGCACACCTAGAGGACATCTCCAAGTCTGGGCTGGCCTGTAACTGCTGACTGTCCTCACAAAGTTCATCTTCGCTGAAAAGTGGAGCAGAGCCGGTGGTATCATTAATGGCTAGCAGAAAGAGCAGCAAAAGCCAGAGGCAGGTTCAGAACAGGTAATGGCACAGAGGCAATTCCTGGGCCATGCCAACTAAGCGTGGTGTCAGAAGAACCTACCGATTCCTGGCTGTATGTATCTGTTTTAACTTGAGATGATGTTGAAAAGCGAGTTAACCATTCCAGTACAGCTGGATTTTTGGTCAAAACATGACTGCTGCTGCTTGTGCTGGCTACACAACACTTTTTGCCACTGCCCAGGTAACTGTCTGTTTGCCATAGTGTACGGTAACTATATCAGTAATGTAACTAAGAATGTGGCAGCAGTTCAACAAACACAACAATATATTAGAATGCCTTTTAATACTGAGGCACAGTAATTCTATATATAAACAAACAGAATAATGAGGATAGCGGCAGCAGTTCAATAAGATGCACGTAGCGATATATAAGAATGCCCTTTAATACTGAGGCACAGTAATTCTATGTATAAACTAAAAGATTAACTGGTTTTGCGGTAGCAGTTGAACTAGATGCTCACAGTGATATATTAGGCCACCTTTTAAAAGTGAGACACAGTAATTCTATGTATAAATGAACAAATTAATGGAGATAGTGGTAGCAGTTCAACAAGATGTATACTGTGATATATTAGAATGCCGAGGCACATTATTTCTTTGTATAAACTAAAAGATTAACTGGAATTGTGTCAGCAGTTCAATAAGATGCACATGGCCAAATATTAGACCGCCCTTTAATACCAAGGCACAGTAATTCTATGTATAAACTAACAAAAAAACGGGGATTGAGGCAGTAGTTCAATTAGATGCATGCAGTGATATATTAGACCACCCTTTAATACTGAGGCACAGTAATTCTATGAATAAACAGATTAACTGAGTTCGTGGCAGCAGTTCAATAAGATGCACACTGCGATTATACTCCACCTGCACTTTCCCTGTAGTCTCTCTATTCTTTCTTTACAGTCTCTAAAAACTCTCCCTACAATCTCACTACACTCTCCCTGCACTTTCCCTATCCAATATTCTTCTATTAATATCTTTCTGCAACACTGCACCTTGTGCATAAGCACTTGTCATGTCTCTTCCTAAACTCAGCTCACAGTGATGAGGCTTTTATAGGGCTGTGACATCACAGGGGATAATCTTTATATAAATGATCAGCACACCTTAATTTCGGTGCTCAGTGTAATAGGGTGTCCCCTCTTCAATATGAATTCATATAAACACGGCACTCAATTTCAGATATTTTCGAAATGCAGTATTTTTATTCTTATTTTGATTATTACGTATGCATGCCACCATCAATATTACATAGTTATCTGGCCAACGTTTCGGTCAACAGACCTTCATCAGGGCCTTAGAAGCATGGATGCAGCAGGCCACTTTGTTTGCTGCATCCATGCTTCTAAGGCCCTGATGAAGGTCTGTTGACCGAAACGTTGGCCAGATAACTATGTAATATTGATGGTGGCATGCATACGTAATAATCAAAATAAGAATAAAAATACTGCATTTCGAAAATATCTGAAATTGAGTGCCGTGTTTATATGAATTCACATCACAGGGGATGACTACCTGCCGATTGGCTGGCTGTACGGCATTATGAGTCATATCGCGTTCCTGGTTTTCTTTCTTTCATTTTGTAACACGTGCAACAGCCATTTGAGAAAAAAATTATGATTTTTTTACCATGAAGCGTGAGAAAATTCAGATTTGTGGTGAATCAAATTTTTCCTAAACTTCAGATCGATGGTTTGATTCACTCAACACTACTTGTAGTGTAATTAAAGGGGTATTCCAGTTAGAATAAGTTATCTCCTATCTTCAGGATAGGGGATAACTATTAGATCAGTCCTACTGCGGGGACCCCTATCCATCATGAGAATAGGGGCCCTGTACCCCCTGTAACCCCCTGAAATGAACAGAGCAGGCGATTGGACATGCATGCGACCGCTCCATTCATTTGTATGGAAATTCCAGAGATAGCTAAACACTGTACTTAGCTATCTCCAGAACTTCCATAGAAATTAATGGAGTGGTCATGCACATGTGCAACCAGCAGCTCTGTTCATTTTAGGGGGAGGCTGAAGGGGGTACAAGGCCTTTGTTCTCGTTATCGGTGGGGGTCCCAGCAGTAGGACCTCCAACGATCTAATAGTTATCCCTATCCTGTGAATAGGGGGTAACAATCTAACCGTGATACCCCTTTAATAGTTGTATAGGAGCCACTTATGCAAGAAACGAGAAAAAGCCTCACCCCATGGTTCAGAGACAGCATAGAACCACACATGACTGTGTCGCAGAGGGATCATAAATACTCAATTCGGTCAGTGGACCGACAAAGATAAAACTAAACTAAATATCTTTATTGTTAGTAGTGTTGAGCGCGAATATTCGAATAGCGAATTTTTTTAGCGAATATCGGCACTTCGCTAATTCGCGAATATTTCGAATATAGCGCTATAAATTCGCTATTTCGAATATTCGTTTTTTTTTTTTTTTTGTTATATTTTTTTCTTTCCCACTTCCCAACAGTAGTTCTTACCTGTCCTGAGGATTCCTGGCTTCCTGGCTGCTCTAGTCAGTGCCCATTGCCGCTTCTGCCGACTTCCGTGCTCATGGAGCGTCCCCAACCATGGGAACGTCTCCATATACTAAAATGTACTGTCAGATTTGAGGAATTACGTTGAAATCGCAATGCGATTAATTAAAGTTATATTAATCGCATTGCGATTTCAATTTAGAGCTGGGTTTATAATGGGTCAGCTTGCTAGAATGAACGAAGTTAACGAATATGGAATATAGCAGCACTGCTAAGTTGAATTCGCAATGCGATTAATTTAACTTGAAGCAATCGCATTGCGATTTCAACTTAGCACTGCTAGTGCTATATTCCATATTCGTTAATTCTAGCCTATGTAAGATAGCAGTGATAAGTTGAAATCGCAATGCGATTACTTCAAGTTAAATTAATGGCATTGCAAATTCAACTTAGCAGCGCTGCTATATTCCATATTCGTTAACTTCGTTCATTCTAGCAAGCTGACCCATTATAAACCCAGCTCTAAGTTGAAATCGCAATGCGATTAATATAACTTGAATTAATCGCATTGCGATTTCAACGTAATTCCTCAAATCCGACAGTACATTTTAGTATATGGAGACGTTCCCATGGTGATGGGGACGCTCCATGAGCAAGGAACTTTATGGTTGGCTTGGTAGAATTAGCGAATAGTGAATATGACGAATGTATTCGTCATATTCCTCAAAACGAAGATAACGAAGTATTCTACATCTTCGTTTTAGCAACCTATTCGTCAACTTCGCTAATTCTAGCAATCAAACAGGAAGGTTGACTATAGAGACAGCTGTGTTAAATTCGCTATGCAATTTTTTTTTTTCTTTTTTTAATAGAATAACTATATTACTTGATATAATTATTATAATTATTCTATTTATTAAAAAAATATATATAAATAATCGCATAGCGAATTAAACACAGTTGTCTCTACAGTCAACCTTCCTATTTGATTTCTAGAATTAGCGAAGTTGACGAATAGGTTGCTAAAACGAAGATGTAGAATACTTCGTTATCTTCGTTTTGAGGAATATGACGAATACATTCGTCATATCCGTCATCTTCGCTATAATTCTAGATATGAAACCAATAGGAAAGTAGCCTTAAGTTAAAATCGCAATACGCGATTATTTAAATCGCATATTAATCGCGGTAACTAGAATAATGACGAATATTCGATTTCGACGAATATGAAACTAATATTAATTTGAATATTCGCGAATTTCGTCGAAATCGAATATGGCACCTGCCGCTCATCACTAATTGTTAGAAATCTAAAATCACAAGACCTACAGGGATAGGTTAAAACTATTAGGAATGAGGAGGGTGTGACGGTTCCTCACTTGCAATTGGTGTCACCTCACACTACATAGACCATTTGTTTATTCCATGGGTGCAGGGCCTGTCATAAGCCTGAGGATAGCTAGGCTATATTACGGATCAGGTGTATATTGCGGGTGTGGTACTGCTGTGTAAAACTAGGAGTTCATTGGTGCACAATTAGGTGCAACCAAGGTTGCTACCATTGAGTGTTATCTTGCTGAGAGTGCTGGCAATGTTATTAATTTTATTTGAGCTGACACAACTATTATTAAGTCTCTGCTGGTCATTCTGTGGTACAGTTTGGAGTGGGAATTTATTTCTCATTCGCACTCTTTATTGTGTCTATTGCAGTTGGAATTATGACACTAGAATTGGTAAGTATCGCACTCAATCTCGCACTAAGGCTCCATTGACACGTCCGCAATTCTGTTCCGCATTTTGTGGAACGGAATTGCGGACCCATTAATTTCAATAAGGACAGACGATGTCCCGTGGGGGTCCGCAATTGCGGATCTGCACTTCCGGGTCCGCAATCGCCTTCCCGAAAAATATAGAACATGTCCTATTCTTGTCCGCAAATGCAGACAAGAAAAGGCATTTTCTATGAGAGTGCCGGCGATGTGCAGTCCGCAAAATGCGGAACGCACATTGCCGGTGTCCGTGTTTTGCAGATCCGTGGATTCATAGATCCGCAAAACGCACATGGACGTGTGAATGTAGCCAAACTCGTGGCACTTATTGCAGAAGGATCATAAGACCAATCAGCTATGAATTTCATATGCTACCTGGCCTGAAAGGACGGTTCACCTGACCACTCAACTCTCAATCATGGACTTAGCTAATGATTGTCCCTCACCATGTCAGCATCGTTACTTGACATCCCATTGCATACCAACATATCATGTCTACTAGATACCAGCACAATCCATATCCAGAGTTTCATAATAAACAGATTTTTATGCTATCTTATTATGTATTTATTTGTGTGATCTTGAAGTTTACATAAGTTTTAACCTCCAGCACAGTTTATCCTCATACTGTTCTTGGCACAGTATCAAGTAATGGACATATATTGCCCCCTTACCTTAGACATTTTATATCACAAGTGGGTTGGCCTTGTTTAGTCACTTGTTTTTTTTTTTACTATATAAAGTCCAGATATTTTAATTGTGACATAGGTTGATAAAGTGGGGAGTCGTACGCTCTTAGGCTACTTTCACACTTACGTTGTTAATTCCATAAGATTCTGTGATTCTGTAAAAGCTGCTATCCGTTTATGCCAGTATCGAGTAAATCAACTCAACTGGCATCAAAGTCTGGACCTTACTTATTTCAGTTACTACCAATTTCAAACTTTCTGTGTGGCAGCTACGCGGCCTGACCTCGGAGCGGCAGATCCAGATAGGAGCACTGTGACACCTCTCATAGCCATACCACAGCTTGGCATCCTAACCTTGGAACTAGTAGAGCTTCTGGGGACTGGCTCGCTGTGTGCTGCATAGTGAGCCACTTAAGAGTCATTATGAGAAATATATGATGATGAGGCTTGGAATAAGTTGAGATGTAAAATTACCTCAGCCTCCATGATGTATCATTTCCGCTAGTTTTACTTTTTGACTCTGTTGAAGAGGTTATTTGTGTGATCACTTACACCTATGTGATTAGAGGTAACTGCTATACAGCTTACTCAATTACTGGCCTTGGAGTCATGGAGTCATAAGGATGGCATGCCATGTGGAATATATCTAGTGACAGGAAATAAAAGGGAGCAGAAGGCCTGAACAATGTAAGAAACAAAGTAAGGAACATATATAAATATAAAGTGATGGCTGATATTTCATTTTTGAATGGACTGGTCCTTTAACAGTGAATTGTATGGTGACAGACAAGTTTCCTGTAAGGCTTATGTCAATGTATAGAAATATATTTTTGAATGCTGATACAGTTTGTTTGCAACTTTGTTTCAGGAGAATAATGTTTTCTTTTTAGGGCAGATTTACCTTTCTCTGGATCAAACATATTTCTAAACTATATCTATACCCCTTTCTCCACATCCACATTTTCTCTCATCCCTTGGTTAAACTTGACTGACATATGTCTTATTTCAACAATACTCTCTATGTAACAAAGTAAATTGAATATAATTTTATTGAATGTGTGATGAGGCACTTCTACAGTTGAACTAACATAGCATTGGGAAGGGGGGGCGTGGCCTGCAGCAGACCGGACGCGTCTTCACTAAGCTCCGGCTTGGCCATTAAACATCAGCTGCCGTCCTACCTCTTAATTAGGATACCAAGGCTTCTCCATTCTCCCCACACCTGCTGCTTCATACCCGACCTCCCCTGAGCTTTTCTGTGCGCTCCCGCAGTGAGAGAGAGCCGGGAGCCAGCTGCGGCCTACTCGGGCGAGAAACCTCGGTCCTCAGTGTCGGCGTGGGTTACGGAACTGCCGCCCCAGCAAGGAGGAGACACGGCGGTGTGCCTCTGCCACCGGATCGCTGGCGATTGCGGTCCCTGACTCACCGAGATTGCCTATACCAGAGGTGCAGTTCCCACAAGGAGAAGCCTGAGGCGTCCAGAGGAGAAGGGAGGAAGACGCCATCTTGTCCAAGATCCCCCATTTCACTGTACCGATCTCAGCAGCACACAGATCTGTGGATCTAACAGGAGGGTGAGGCCCTCATAAGGTACTCTTTGCTTGTTACCCCATCCTATATTTAGAGGGTATTATCTGGGGAGAAAGGAAGGAAAGCCGGTATTCAAAATTGATGAAGTCGTAGGTTCCTTTATTTGGTCATGCGATATATCAGGTACAGAGGTACAGAATGATTTATAACTAGTGATGCCCTTGTCAGTCTATGCATTTCAAACGACAATGTTCTTATTCATGAATAAAGGAACCTACGACTTCATCAATTTTGAGTTCCGGATTTCCTTCCTTTTAACCCATTACAACAAGGCTTCATCCTTTACATCCGTGCACCTAGCAAGAAAATGCGGATGAGCTGGAATCAAATTACCTAGAGACTATTATCTGGGGACTCTGATCGCTTGTAGTACCCCCCTCCCCCTCCTTCCACTGTGCTGCAGGATGCTAGTTCTCTCTGCCTGAGAGTCTACTTGCCCTCTTAGGGACAGTCTCCCCCCCACCCCATGACTCTCATACTGTGAGGAGGATACTTTGCCTGGTCCTTCGGTCACCTTCCTGCACTGACCACCCCTCACAAGGAATCCTTTTTCTCTGCTACTTTATGGAGTCATGGGCTCAATGTTTCTAAGCCCTTAAAGTGAAATCGCCTTCTTGGGGGCTACCTTTCTGACCCATGTCTGAGGACACCTAATGTTTATGTACCCAGCAGCACAGAGCAGTGTTTTCATTATCTCATTTATTACTTCAGCCTAACCGCGTCAAAATGGTGAAATAAAGCCAACTGACGCCAAAAGACGCCTCTATGGCCTACAAATCTTCTCAAATAAAAGGAAATATGGAACGGTTTATTACAAAATTGAGTGACAATGCGGAACAAGCCAGTATGGACTCCATTCCTCTGACCCAAGACGACGGACCGCTAGAAGAGCTACAGGCTCCTGCATCATCAGATTTGCCTCTCTCAAGGGACTACTTTCAGCAAACCCTTACTAAGGCGCTGTCGCCACTAGCACAGGACCTGCAAGCGATTAAACTGGACTTACGTCAACATGGGAATAGGGTGGAATGCCTAGAAGACAACGTAGCCGAACTCTGCAATCACACAAAAGAAGTGGCCTCCCACTTTCAAACTTGCCAAAACCACCTGAATGAGTTCTATACCCACTTGGAAGACCAGGACAATCGCAATCGCTGTAATAATTTGAGGATTAGAGGTCTCCCTGAAACTTATCCCAAAGAATCACTGTTCTCTACGGTGAAGCAAATCACTGTTATGCTGCTGGGAGATCAATACCCTGTATCAATTGAGATAGAGAGGGTGCATAGAGCACTTAGACCTAAACCTGACCCCCCAAGGGATGTTATTTGCAAGATTCTAGACTTCAGAGTCAAAGAGGATATGCTTAAAAAGGCAAAGGATACTGTGGATTGGACTTTTGAAAATCATCAAGCATAGAAGAGAATTCTTTACGGTAAGAGCAGTGAGACTATGGAACTCTCTGCCTGAGGAGCTGGTAATTCAAGGAATTCAAGAGTGGCCTGGATGTATTTCTGGAGTGTAATTATATTACAGGCTATATCTACTAGAGATGGGTTGATGATCCAGGGAGTACTTCTGATTGCCTGAATGGAGTTGGGAACAAATTTTTTACTCCCCTTAAGTGGGGGAAATTGGCTTCTACCTCACAGATTTTTTTTTTCTTTTTTTTTTTGCCTTCCTCTGGATCAGCTAGCAGGATGACAGGCCGAACTGGATGGACAGATGTCTTTTTTCGGCCTTATGTACTATGTTACTATGTTACTGTCACCTGTCCCTTTTCCAGGATCTTGCTCCTATGACTGTTTACAAACGAAAACAACTGAAGCCCCTTACTGATTTACTACGCTCTAGGAAAATCCTGTACCACTGGTTGTTCCCCTTCGGTCTGTCCACTATTGTGGAAGGGAAAAAGTTCACTATCAGGATTGACGATGATCTTCCGGATCTACTATCTGCACTGGGCCGCTCCCTGATTACCATCTTCAGATCTTCAGAGTCTTCCGGTACTGCCTCCGCCTCCACCGTGATCTGTGGTGCGTCACAACAAATCCTGGAGAATCTCCAAGTGGAAAGCCCGTCAGACACGGCCCAGATGCTCGGAAATTGAGCCTACCTGAAGAGGGACCATGAGTAACATTGTTTTTCTTGTATTGTCCTTTGCTACTTCTTAGGCACTCAGGATGGTTACATGTTAAAAGGAGGGTTATCTACGTATTCCTAGACGACGTCTCTCTCCTTTTCTCTCATGTTGTTTCATGCCTTACGTATGTCTTCTCTGTCCTTTGGAGGAGGTTTGGGGGTTATACCCTACTCTTCTACCTGTGCCTGATCTTTATTCTTTTTAAACACTTTTGTCCTCTCTTATCTAATATCTATCTCCTTTTCTATGCCGTTATGGTTAGGAAAGGTGCCCGTAAGGGGGCTTGTTCTTTACTATATGTACTTTTAGCGCCCCTGAATATCATGGGCACAAGATGTTGGTTTCTCTACCATCATTGGTACTGTCGCCTAGTTTGGCTAATATGTTGTTTTTTGTTCTATGATTATTCTATTTTTCAGATCTGCTGTGATACTGGTGTTGTCGTGTCCGTTGCCTCTCCCCAGCCACTCCTGGATATTCGATTCACTCTGGTAATTCCTAACGCTGTACCATGGTGTTAAAACTAATGTCTTTGTTAAGGGACTTAACTCTCCTCATAAACGGTCTGCATTGTGGAACGAGGTGAATAGAGGTAGATTTGACATAGTGTTAGCCCAAGAAATTCACTTACTGTCCACTGATACATTTCGCTGTCGCAACAGGCACTATCCTCACCTTTTCTTTTCCTCCTCTATGGTCAAGAGAGCAGGAGTCCTTATAGGGGTGCCAAACTCAGTCCAGTTTAAGCTTCATCAATGTATTACTGACTAGGCGGGAAGGTATGTCATCCTTCTCTGTTCCATTAATCACAATGATTATACCATAGCTAGTGTTTATGCCCCTAATTCCCACAAGCTTGCCTTTCTGGATCATTTCCTAGATCTGCTAAGGGCTCTATTACCATAGGTGGGGATTTCAATGTTCCTATCAATGCTTCACTTGACTGTTCTAGGCAGACGAGGGGTCCCCGCCTTGAGTTGAATACACTCCTCCAAACCACCTCATTACATGATATATGGAGATATTAGCATGCCACAGAGCGTGATTATACCTTTATGTCTCAGGTACATATCTCTTTGACCAGAATAGATTACTTTCTTATCTCTAAAGACCTGCTTCACAAAGCTACGCTCTCGGCAATTGGAAACATAAAATGGTCTGATCATGCCCCGGTCATGTTACACCTCCTGGCTAATTACCCTAATCCCAATCCCTGCTATGGCGTTTAAACCCTATTTACTAAGACACCAGGAGCGGCGCAATCAGTTCTCAAAAGCGATTGATGACTTTTTTGCACTAAATGACACTCCTGATGTGTTAGTATAAAAACACTGCGGTGCTCTCACAAGAGCTATATGAGAGGGTTATTTATCCAGACTTCCTCCTGACTTAAAAAACAAAGAGAAACCCAAATGAAAGAAATCCTAGATCGGATAGCCGCTGCTGAGGTGCAACATAAGACCTGCCTATCCGATAGCTTATCTTCACAACTCACCGAATTGAGATTTTAACTCCGCTCTTTCTTATTATATCAATATGAACGTGCCTTGACTCGAACTAAAGCCAAGTTTTATCACCTAGGAGACAGGGCCGGAGCCATGCTAGCACATAGACTCAAAAAAAGGGAAATTAATTCCCGCATTGGATCAATGAAACAAGCGGATGGGAGTTTTACTACTCATCCGATCTATATTGCTAATGCGTTTGCGGACTATTATGGCTCCCTCTATAATCTCAAAGATGATGCATCCACTCCGCAACCTACCTCGCAATTAGGTACAGAGTTTTTGGACTCTGTTTCTCTACCGAGGCTATCCACACAAAACTTACAATCCCTTAATGATCCCTTCTCACCAGAGGAGATTGAGGGTGCGATTAAGCAGCTGAAATTGCATAAAGCCCCTGGCCCAGATGGTTTCTCCGGTGATTACTATAGGTCCTTCAAATAAAAATTTACTACCATACCTCACCCGATTGTTTAATGCTTTTCGCACTCCTGGGAGTATCCCTGCGGAAATGCTGGAGGCTATAATCACCACAACAGGATGTCCCCTCTAATTTCCACCCTATTTCTTTACTTTATTAATGATCTAAAATTGTTCTCCAAACTGTTAGCTTTATGGATCCAGCCGCTTCTTCCAGGGCTAATCTCGGCGGACCAGGTGGGCTTTGTCCCTGGCCATCAGTGTAGAGATGGGACGAGGAGAATGATTAATCTTCTGCAGCTATCAGAATCCTCCATTGCGCCAACGATTTTTGTGTCCTTGGATGCTGAAAAAGCATTTGATAGGGTGCACTGGGGGTTTTTGGTGGCTGTTTTGGATTGTTTCGGATTCTCGGGACCCATCTTGGCTGCTATTTTGAATCTATACTGCTCCCTGTTGGCAAAGGTATTAGCATCGGGCTTTTATTCTAGAAGTTTCACCATCTCAAATGGGACCAGACAGGGGTGCCCACTTTCCCCACTGGTATTTGCGTTGGTGATGGAGCCCCTGGCAGAGAGAATCCGTTGGACCCCGGAGGTGAGGGGGGTGCAAGTAGGTGATGTGTCACACAAAATCAGCTTACTGTATATGCCGATGATGTAATACTGACCCTTACAAATCCCAAGCTTTCTCTCGCACATGTAATGAAAATATGGAAAGCCTTTTCTAGAGCTTCGTTATATAAATTAAATGTGACTAAATCGCTGTCATGACCGGTTGTTCGGTCCTGACTCTGTGTCGCATTCAGTTGCCAGCGGCGCAGTTTGCCGCATGTGAGTGCTTTTCTGTTGTAGCCTCATGTGCGGTTGCCGCTTGCAACAGGATAGGTTCGCATGCGTGTTTGTTTTCCTGTTTGTGTGCACTTTCCCTGGGTGCGTTGTGCACAGGGTTAATGTGTGTGCTGGGTTTGGTGGGTGTGACCTCAGGCCTCTTTATATGTTGGTGTGTTGGAGACTGAGGTCAGTTTGTTTGTCTCCAGTCATGGTGTGAGCATGTGCTGGAGGTTGCTGGTTGTTTCCCCTGTATTGTCTGTGTGAGCCACCCTTATTTGTTATATTGATTGTTTCCCTTTCTCAGTTTGTGTTCCCCTCCTGCATGCTTCTGTTGGCCCTTCTCCTCCTGGTGTATGTTGTGATAGTGTAGGCTTTGTTTGGAGGTTTGTGTTATAGTGTGTGCTCTGGAAGGGGCTTGCTTTCCCGGAGGGGTTTAAGCAAAATCCAGACTGTGTGCTGCCCTGCCTGGAGGCCCCATGCATCTGGTGTCCGCATGGGGGTCCAGGAGGTCCTGGTGATGGTTCGTCATCTCCAGTGCGGCAGGTAAGTTTAGGTTTTGTGGATGTTGTTTTGCTCTGTTACTTACCTGTCGTGCGGGCGTACACTGTTGGGTCTCCGGCTGCTATTGGGCCTTTGGAGATGCCTGCTCATCCGTGGTCTAGGATGAACATGTGGTCTCTGCCCTTTCACCATCCTTAGTGTGATGCAGGGATGCCAGGGCTCTAGGTTCCTGTAGTATGGGCCCTCCTACCTTCTGGGTCGGCTCATACCGTTAGGAGACCAAGGCAGTTTAGGGACGCATTAGGAGGTGACCTGCTCTCTTATCCCTGCATTCCGGCGTAGCAGCAGCGGACATTGCACTCCCCACAGTGACATTATAACAAATAAGGGTGGCTCACACAGACAATACAGGGGAAACAACCAACAACCTTCAGCACATGCTCACACCATGGCTGGAGACAAACAAACTGACCTCAGGCTCCAACACACCAACATATAAAGAGGCCTGAGGTCACACCCACCAAACCCAGCACACACATAAACCCTGTGCACACTGCACCCAGGGAAAGTGCACACAAACAGGAAAACAAACACGCATGCAAACCTACCCTGTTGCCAGCAGCAACCGCACATGAGGCTACAACGGAATAGCACTCACATGCAGCAAACCACGCCGCTGGCAACTGCATGCGACACAGAGTCACGACCGAACAACCGGTCGTGACAATCGTACATTCTCTCCTTTGCGGTACAAGACGCTCTTAAACCTAAACTCTTAGAGATGGCACCATTTCAGTTGGCAACCAAACTTATAACGTACTTGAGCATTGATTTGACCGTTACTATACGGAATCTAACATCTTTCAATTCTTTGAGAACGGAACTGTTGGCAGATTACACCAGATACTCCCAAAACTTTCTCTCCTGGATTGCAAGGATTAATGCTGCCAAAATGCTGATACTGCCCAAGATTTTATACAAACTGAGGTGCATACCATTACTTATACCCTCTAAACTGATACGTTTAGAGGGAAAGATCTGTTAAAATTCATTTGGGGGGATAAGACTCCAAGAGTTGAGCAAAGTGTGTTGTTCCCAGGGTTGCAGGATGGTGGGTTGGGAGTCCCAGATATATTTAGGTACTATAAGGCAAACCTGATTGAACAAACAAAAGAATAGTGGTCGCCTACGTCGCCACAAAAATGGCTGGACATAGAGTCCAACTTCGTACTGAAGGATTCCCTTCCAGTACTCCTCGCTGCTTACTGTATTGGAACGGTTCGGAAGCAACCCCCTGCTCTCTTGACCATGCGGGCGGCACTCTGGGCTTGGAAATCTTGTGTAATTAAAGATCTCAACCTGTATAAATGGGATGAGGTGGGTGTATTGTATTTGAATCAGATTTATAATACATTGGGCATTAAAACGTTTGAAGAGTTACATCTCGCTCACCACTTGCCTAATTCTTCTTTCTATCAATTCCTTCAAATTAGACACTTTTTCTGCACATCCCGGGTACCAGCCGATAGAGAGTCCGAGACCACTATTCTTGGTAAATACTTTAGAGATAGGAGGCGAGCTGGAAAGGGTCTTTCCACTGCATATCGTGCCCTCGACCCACCCTCTACCGACAAACAAAAATTTATGATTAAATCGGAACAGGAGCTAAGCACCACCTGGTCTATTGAGGATTGGAAAGACGCCCTCCGGTGCACAGTGTCTTGTTCCAGATGAATAAATCATATCGAGAAGAATCATATCGAAAGATTCAACTTCGTTGGTACTTGACCCCAGCTCGTATCTCCCACATAGACCCCTCTTACAGTCCGTTGGGTTGGAAAGTGTGTGAGGATCGGGGATCCCTAGCTCACATGTGGTGGTTCTGCCCGGTGGTTCTTACATTTTGGTGGGAAGTTTTCGATTTACTATCGTCTCTGGCTGGTCTTCGGATTTCCCCCGAGCTGGCACTGGCGATTCTCTGGCTATTGGTATAGGCAACCTCCCCTGATCATAGGCCAGTTGTGGCTGCGGTCCTAACGGCGGCAAGGAAACTTATTGCATTAAAATGGAAACTGCCTATATCTCCTACGAGAAATGAGCTTATACCCCTAGTTAACCAATACATGCAGCACAAAGGTATATATGCGGGTTCCTTGGAGGAACGAACCCAGGCCTTGCAGCGTTGGGACTTGTAGAACTCATCAGTGTATGCATATAAAATACACTCTTTGACGTTGTAATATGTGTTACCCTTTGAAAGAGCTGGAGATGGACGAAGAGCGGACGGTACTGTAAGGACACTCTAAGACGACAAATTTTGATTTAATGTTGTGACTACGCCGATTTTGTACTACTGGCGTAATGAATCATATTGTTCATTCTTGTTACATGTCATGTTAAGATTTACTCTCACCTACTATATACCTTTTACCGTGGTACTATCATTCTGATGTCAACCGTATGCCTCTTTACTCCCATGAATAACCGTGTGTGACATTTGTACCATGTATTATTGTACGTTATTGAATCATGTAAAACTCAATAAAAATTGAAAGTTGAAAAAAAAAATAGCATTGGAAATATATATGAATACCAAGCTTTCCATAATAACCTAGAACACCAGAAAAATGGGTGCTCACAGAAGACGTACATAAATATTTTATTTTGAGATGAGCGAATCGAAGCTGATGAAGTGAAATTCGATCCGAAATTCAGGAAAAACTCGATTCGCACCGAAGCAGAATTTCCTCTCGCTTTGTGGTAACGAATCACATTTTTTCTAAAATGGGTGCTGCACATGTGAGGACATAAAGAAAGGAACTCTGGGAAGGCGGGATCACCCATACTGACATGCATGCAGCCAATCAGCAGCCAGCCAGTCCTGTGATGTCACAGCCCTATTAATAGTGGCAGCCATCTTAGATTCTGCCATTTTCCAGTGCAGGGAGAGACGTCTGCAGGTGCTAGGGACAGTGATAGAAAAAACTTAATTGTGCTAAAAAAAACGATGTACAAGTGCAGGGAAAGATTATTCAAGGTGTAGGGAAAGGATAGAGAGGAATCATTCCAGAGCATTTATGTTAAAAAGGGTCCAGTAGGGGGAGGTTACAGGCTGGGTAATAGGAACATTCCTATTACACCCTGCAGCATTGACTGGGAATCCAAATTGCCATTATACAGCTCTGTAATTCCAGCAAACCATTCTTGTTATTGGGGCGCAAGTGCTGTTTGATACAGCCATTAACAGGGTTTATTACAAGGAAATATTTCCATGTCTTATTTCCCCTTGTCTGGTGCAGTAATATGTTGTAAAGCCTTTTGTGGCGTGTATTAGGGGAAAAAGAAAAAATATTTGCCACTCAGAGATGCAGTTATCTATTGTAAAGCCTTTTGTGGCGTGTATTAGTGGGGAAAAAAAGGGCTTATTAGCCATTGTGTGGTGAAGTGAGGAAATTACTGACTTTTTTGGGGTGTTTTATTTCCTTTTTTTTTTTTTATTTGATCTAACAGCATGTCAGACAGAGAAGTGCTAGGCTTTGCACAGGATACTGGCAGAGGCGTAAATGTTTCTGTCACAGGCAGAGATTGCAGCAGAGTAAGAGGCCGTGGCAGCAGGGGTCACTTCAAGAGTCCTGAGCTCCCAGTGTCAGATAGTGGTTGTGTCGTGACCAGCATCCCAGTGGTTCTTGAGTGGTTGACTCGATCTTCGACTTTGTTGCAAGTGACATCAGACACCCCCAGCCAAGAGTCAGTGGGTTCGTCATACACAACCCTTAGTTGGCATGGCCCGGGAGCAGGCCCTGTGCCCTCACCTGTCCTTAACCTGCCTCTGTCCTTTTCTGTTCGCAGGGCCAGAAAAGTATGGTATGCTGTGGGCTCAGCTCCACTATACATTAAGGACGAGCTACTAGAAGACAGTCAGCAGCTATTGGTCAGTCAAGATGTGGAGGAGACATCCGCTGCTTCCTCCACTAGGCGGGCAAGTAGTGATGAAAAAAGTAGCGTGGTTGCTGGTGTTGCAAGCGGTAAGGCTCCTGACCCAGAGACAGTTGAAGAAAATCGAATTGTCCCCATTCTTCAATCAGTTTCCTGGTTATATTCTGTATGTCCCACATATACAATTTGCCCTGGATGGCGTATACCTTCTGTCAAGGGGGAATATTAATTATCAATATTAATGCAAATATCAATAATTAATATTCATAAATGGGCGTGAATCATCAATTGATAACTCCGCCTATTTATACCTTAAATAAAGACTAATACCTCCTTTTGCCTTTCACTATCCACTGAACTAAACGACTTGCGACTTACACTGCTACTATATACTGCGGCGCCTACCAAAAACACTATACACTCTATCATGAATAATAAAGTATTTATTACACAATGCAAATACAAGTATACAGATACACTATATCTATATATATTTATAGATCAATGGTTATAAATATATATACATGTAGACGCACACTACAGTACAATAATAACACTACAACACAGCAAAACAATACACAATTCCTAACTACACTACACACAATCCCAATTCCTCCCCCAAAATCTAACTATACATAGACACATTACTTAGCATTGCACTGTTATGGGGGATCTGTGAATAACACTGTTATTGGGGGATCTGTGGATGACACTGTTATATATGTGTCATCCAAAGACCCCCCCCACCCCATAACAGTGCCATCCACAGATTCCCCCTCAGTGTCATCCACAGATCCCCCCCTCAGTGTCATCCACAGATCCCCCCCTCACTGTCATCCACAGATCCCCCCCTCAGTGTCATCCACAGATCCCCCCCTAAGTGTCTTCCACAAATGCCCCCTTAGTGTCATCCACAGATCCCCCCCTCAGTGTCATCCACAAATCCCCCCTCAGTGTCATCCACAGATCCCCCCCTCAGTGTCATCCACAGATCCACCCCCCCTCAGTGTCATCCACAGATCTCCCCTCAGTGTCATCCACAGATCCCCCCATAGTGTCATCCACAGATCCCCTCTCAGTGTCATCCACAGATCCCCCCTCAGTGTCACCCATAGATCCCCCGCTCAGTATTGTCCACACATCCCCCTCAGTGTCATCCACAGATCCCCCCTCAGTGTCATCCACAGATCCCTCCTCCTCAGTGTCATCCACAGATCCCTCCTCCTCAGTGTCATCCACAGATCCCCCCTCCTCAGTGTCATCCACAGATCCCCCCTCCTCAGTGTCATCCACAGATCTCCTCCCCGCCCAGCGCCACCTCCTAGCTAATTAATTTATTCACTGCACTTGCCTCTGAAATTGAAAATGCCTCTGCCAGTGCGAGATTACGGCACTTCTCTTCAATTTCAGAGGCAAGTGCAGTGAATAAATTAGCTAGGAGGCGGCGCTGGGCGGGGAGGAGCGGCACCGGAAGCCCAGGCCCCCAGTGGTGTGAGGCCACATAGCCATTGCTATGGCAATTTCTACGCCACTGAATAGCAGGCCGCCCATGTAGTGTCCTTGGAGTCTGTGCCGATTGGTCTGTGCACCGTGCATGCGCACTTGACAAATCGGCACAATCGCACAGACACCACACACATAGGGATTTTATTAGTATAGATTGCCCGCGCCCCCCCCTCTCTACTCCACCCAAGGTACAGGCATGTGACATCCTCCTGTGTGTGTGACGAAATGTATGCATCCTGAATGAGAGCATCCCCCCCCCCATATATACCATGGCATCACACACACGCCCATGTATGGTGAGGGGAGTACTTTTGATCCTCCTGCCTGTGAAGCGTCCACATACCTCAAGTGTTGTTAATTATCACACCTAAAGTATGTGACAAACAGAGGTGAGGGAGCTCATTGTTCCCCTATCTCTGTTATGTCCCTGCCGGCGATGATATCAAAATACAGAGCATCTTAATTGTTTCTCTGTCCTTTGAAGTGGCTGAAACTGGACAAAAGTGTTCAGTCATTTCGGCATCATCTTCTCCCCCGCAGGCGCTGGAATGCCCCTGCAGGAGGATTTGGCTAGGGAGAGGGCACCCATGACTGGGGGAGGGGGGGGGGAGTTGGCCACATTTCTATATATATGGATGTATGCAATATCAGGGGCATGCATACATCCCTATATATACCTACATAACCTGGGGTGACAATATACCACCTGCACATCTCTATATATATACATACAACCACATCCTGGGGCACATAGCTCGTACACATGCCTCTACTGGTCAAACAGGGCAAATACATATATTTATATGTTACAAGACCTACATACATATATACAGGGAGTGCAGAATTATTAGGCAAATGAGTATTTTGACCACATCATCCTCTTTATGCATGTTGTCTTACTCCAAGATGTATAGGCTCGAAAGCCTACTACCAATTAAGCATATTAGGTGATGTGCATCTCTGTAATGAGAAGTGGTGTGGTCTAATGACATCAACACCCTATATCAGGTGTGCATAATTATTAGGCAACTTCCTTTCCTTTGGCAAAATGGGTCAAAAGAAGGACTTGACAGGCTCAGAAAAGTTAAAAATAGTGAGATATCTTGCAGAGGGATGCAGCACTCTTAAAATTGCAAATCTTCTGAAGCGTGATCATCGAACAATCAAGCGTTTCATTCAAAATAGTCAACAGGGTCGCAAGAAGCGTGTGGAAAAACCATGGCGCAAAATAACTGCCCATGAACTGAGAAAAGTCAAGCGTGCAGCTGCCAAGATGCCACTTGCCACCAGTTTGGCCATATTTCAGAGCTGCAACATCACTGAAGTGCCCAAAAGCACAAGGTGTGCAATAGTCAGAGACATGGCCAAGGTAAGAAAGGCTGAAAGACGACCACCACTGAACAAGACACACAAGCTGAAACGTCAAGACTGGACCAAGAAATATCTCAAGACTGATTTTTCTAAGGTTTTATGGACTGATGAAATGAGAGTGAGTCTTGATGGGCCAGATGGATGGGCCCGTGGCTGGATTGGTAAAGGGCAGAGAGCTCCAGTCCGACTCAGACGCCAGCAAGGTGGAGGTGGAGTACTGGTTTGGGCTGGTATCATCAAAGATGAGCTTGTGGGGCCTTTTCGGGTTGAGGATGGAGTCAAGCTCAACTCCCAGTCCTACTGCCAGTTCCTGGAAGACACCTTCTTCAAGCAGTGGTACAGGAAAAAGTCTGCATCCTTCAAGAAAAACATGATTTTCATGCAGGACAATGCTCCATCACACGCGTCCAAGTACTCCACAGCGTGGCTGGCAAGAAAGGGTATAAAAGAAGAAAATCTAATGACATGGCCTCCTTGTTCACCTGATCTGAACCCCATTGAGAACCTGTGGTCCATCATCAAATGTGAGATTTATAAGGAGGGAAAACAGTACACCTCTCTGAACAGTGTCTGGGAGGCTGTGGTTGCTGCTGCACGCAATGTTGATGGTGAACAGATCAAAACACTGACAGAATCCATGGATGGCAGGCTTTTGAGAGTCCTTGCAAAGAAAGGTGGCTATATTGGTCCCTGATTTGTTTTTGTTTTGTTTTTGAATGTCAGAAATGTATATTTGTGAATGTTGAGATGTTATATTGGTTTCACTGGTAAAAATAAATAATTGAAATGGGTATATATTTGTTTTTTGTTAAGTTGCCTAATAATTATGCACAGTAATAATCACCTGCACACACAGATATCCCCCTAAAATAGCTAAAACTAAAAACAAACTAAAAACTACTTCCAAAAATATTCAGCTTTGATATTAATGAGTTTTTTGGGTTCATTGAGAACATGGTTGTTGTTCAATAATAAAATTAATCCTCAAAAATACAACTTGCCTAATAATTCTGCACTCCCTGTATGCATAATGCCCCTTCCCTCTACAATCCCCCTGTGGTCAAGACACACGACAATTACTTGAGGGAAGGGTTTGGATGTATTTGCCCCCCTCAACCCCACTCTAGGTGACAGTTCAGGAAGGAATGAAGTATAATCTGGCCCTTAGGTACCTAGACATTACCCATCGCACCGACACCTCTGACCTGCCTGTCACCATAACCAACGTTTCCATCCACAGAATACACCGTCTTCTCTCTGGATCTTAGTCTGGAACTTTCTTGGCATCTCTCGTTACGATCTTCAGGTATCAGCCACTCCCAATGTAGTCTTGTCCTGACTCTGGAATGTCTTCACCCTCGCAGTCTCTAGGTCAATCCACGTAGCAACCGTGGACTGGCCTTCTTTCTTTCTGTCAGTAATGATCTTCAGGTGTCAGCCACTCCCAATACTCTGGAATGGCCTCACACTCACAGTCTCTAAGTCTTCTTTCTGTCAGTGTCGATCTTTTCACAACTTCCATCCGACACTTCTCTTTTCATCTTGATTGAAGAATTTATCGCTGAGGAGGTTCTCCCATAAACAAAAATGCAGGTCTTTACTACACAGGTCAGACTTTAGTAAGGGGTGATGTCAGAGTACCTAAATTCTAAATATGGGAAAGAACACCGCACTAAGTGACATTCAGTCCAATCCTTACAAACGTCACCATTCTTGGGGTTAAAGTGGCAAATAAGCTTGGTAATGGAGGGGGCCTGTCCCTAGGGAAATCTACTTTCTACCCCATTCACACAAAAACATGTCACATTCCTCCCCTCCTAACACCACCAAATTAATTTCAGGGTGTACCCATAGAGACTCATGCAACCTGGCATATATCTCTCTACACCTCCAGAGACACAGGTAGATCAAAGACCCCTGTGTCAATGGGAAACGACTATAGGAAGCAAATGTGTACAGCCAAACTATAACTCACCGCATTGCATTGGGCGAGTTTCCCTGGGTATAGGCTGTCACACATTTGTACCTAGAGTGTCTATGGGTACACAGTTGGCAAACATACACATAATATATATCCGGAATCCAGCCTGCTTTTGTGGGAGGGGCATAGGGTATTTCAGGCCAGAGTAGCCTCCACCAGGGCACGTCGGCATCACGGTGACGTCATTCCCCTGAGACTTCCGGTTCCGGTTTCGGCTCCCCCAGCGCAAGCGGAGCAGCACGCGCTCACCTGGTTCCCGGCCTCGGTAAGTCATGCGGTCCGCCCTGTCACTCCGGGCTCCCGCTTCTCCACGGCATCCGGCTCTCTGGCACAAGCCCCACCGTTACAGGCACCAGCCGCAGCGGCCCAGGGTGAAGTCGCACTGTCACCCAGCTGCTGCTGCTTCTTTTAGGGGGGAACGCACGCCCCCGCATGGCGCGGCCGGTCACATGTCGCATCTCCCGTGGGCACAGCATATCCATGCCTGACCCTTGATCAAGGTCTCCCACAGGAGGCGTCCCTGAGGCCCATGGTTCCAGGGGTTTCTCTGTGCACTATATGTTTTAGGGTCCAGTCCCTGTCATATTCTTCCTTAAGCTATCCACGCCAGGTGGTCCCTTTCCGTCTTCTATCCCGCACAGGTCGGTCTGTCCGTCCTCCAAATGGTTCACGTTCCTGTCCTCTCTCCTGCCACCTTTGATCTTTCAGGAAGTCACCTGACAGTTACATGTTCAGGGTTACCACTCATATCCGCACGTCACGCCCTAAGTCACGTCAATCCGCTGTCCTGGTTTATCGTACCATCCCTCAGGCTTCCATGCTCGCCACTTTCAGTCCACCTTCTTCCCTACTCCCTAAGGCTGGGAGCACACCTAGGCGTTTCTGAGTCGCGCGTATGACGCGCGTTTTATGCGCGTTCTTGATGCGCATTTTGTTAACTTACAACGCGCGTCATGCGCGCGATTGGGTGACTCTCCCCCATGGCATCATTGTCCATGGGCACGTTAAAACGCCCCAAAGAAGCTCATGTACTTGTTTGGGCGTTGGGCGTTTTGCAGCGCGTTCGAGCGCGCTGTGAAACGCCCAAAAGTGAACCATGCCCATAGGAAAGCGTGGCTTTCGCATGTTGTGCGTTTTTGCAGCGCGTTCGTGCGCGCTGTAAGACGCTTAGGTGTGTACCTAGGGTAAATGTCACACCATCCTCTTGCCACGCTCTGTTCATCTCCCATCTCTCGTGCACATTCACCTCTGTCTAATCCTCGCCTGTCACTTTCTGGTCTCGCCATTCCTTTGCTTGCCATGCCGCAGGCACCCGTCTCGTTCCAAATCATGTCTGTTTTTCTGTCCTTCCATGGTCCTTCGCCCGAATCGCTCGGGTGATGTGCCTCCTGTGACCTGGTACGTTCAGGTTTGTCTAACGGGTCACTTCCTGATACGCTCAGGGTACGTTTCTGTTGTTTGTCACCTGGTACGCCCAGGTCTCCTGTTCCGTATCACACAGGTCACCGACCCGCTTGGGTCTCATGTCTTCGTCGCCTGATACGTTCAGGTTGTCTCGTGTTCCTTCCCTTTGGTACGTCCAGATCATAATACGTTTGGTCCTATCGTTTCTTGGCCATAACTGTCACGTGTCCTCCGTCGCCTGATACCTGCAGGCCATTTTTTGTCTTTCTCGTACCTATTCCTTCCACCCGGCCCCTGGGCTTTGGGTTTACCTCTCCTGGTACTTTTAGGTCGTCCCACAGTGTGTGTTTTTTGTTTGTTGCCTGATACGTTCAGGTCAAATCATCTTTTGTCACAATTGTTCCCTCCGGTCCCCGAGCCTTGTGTTCATCATCGCCTGATACGTTCAGGTCGTCCCACGGTTTGACACCTGGCACAACCACGGTAGTCAGGCCACAAGTTCCGTTCCTGTCCTCCCCTGGCTTCAGGTAAGTTTAATTAATAATACCGAAAAAAAAAAAATGTCTTGGTACATGGGGGGTTTTTTCTTTTCATCATACTCCAGGTTCCTCCAGCCGGGCCCGGCTCAAGCTCTCGCAGGTGGGTTCCCGTCCCCTTCCCACAAATTCCCGGACAACTGACACTAGGGCACGGCAACAAGGGCCCTCTCCGGGCAACCCCTCGCGGGCGGATTTTAGTCCTGTTTCCTTTTTTCCTCACAGCGGCACAATGTCCCACGTTTCGGATATCGAAGACTCAATGTCGATCCCAGAATCAGCAGTCTCTGAACAGGCCAGCCGCGCTTCATACAGAAATTGGACTATCCCCAAGTTAATCGCCGAACTTAATAAAAGGGGGATCCGCCACTCGGCATCAGCGCGAAAGGCTGAGCTGTACCGATTGCTTTTTCCCGAACCATCCAGTGCCCTCGACGAGCAGGTGCCCATGTCCACCATCCAGTTATCCCTCACCCAGTTACACGCCACCATCAATAATCTGTCATCATCAATTTCTGACATTAACACCAGACTTCAGGCCGTAGAAAATAAGGATAACGCACCCCCTCCACCTCCGGTGCCCGAAGCTGGTCCATCCACTTCTCGTTCCTCCTCCCCAGGTATGGGTCCCAGCACTCCCGACATTGCCCCCGCCTACTTTGTGCCAGAAAATATCAGGCGAGATATATTGGCAGGAAAAGATATCAATTTAGCGGCCATTCTCATTTCTACCCATGACACGGTTGAGAACAAGACGATCGCCTGCGGCGACGTATCGGTAGTGCTTAAGTCATAAGACGCCCGGCTCAATAGGAAGCTCACAATCCCTGAATTCATTCTAACGTTCAGTCTATATCGTGACATCATATGCTCCGCGCACCCCCATCGGAGGGAAGAACTGGATACCTACATCTAGGATCACAGACCTAGGCTACAAATACGGCGGTTTTTCTTTTTACGATTACCACCGGTCATTCTCTGCAAAGGCGGCAGCGGCCTTTCTCCAATACCAACATGTTACAAATTGGGCTTCCCTTGATATGGAGCTTTTTTGCAGGCATTTCGCCGGCCAAAAAGCCCCGGCATGCACCTACTGCCAGTCAGTACTTCATTCTTCTGACTGGTGCCCCAACACCACAGCCCCCTGCCAGAACCACCACCAACACCACTGCAACAAAAACCAAACCTCGGTAAAAATCAGATCTGCAATAATTATAACTTTGCCTTTTGTAATTATGATAAATGTAAAGCCCTGCACATTTGCTCCATCTGCTTCAGGGCCCACCCTCAGTCCTCCTGTTCCCAGAGAACCGCCAAACGCTCCTGACTAACCGACATCGACCTCAATCTATTACTCTTCCTTCTCCAGGATCACCACAACCCCGAGTTCGTTCAATTTTTAAAAGAGGGTTTCACTGAGGGCTTTCACACGGGTCTACTCACACTTCCGCAGGTCACTTGGGAATGCCCTAACCTTCTGTCAGCCTCAGCAGATCCCGGGTCAGTGGACAAGCTATTGGATTCCGAACTCCAGAAAGGCTTCATGATTGGTCCTTTCACAGAATCCCCCTTTCACATCCACCGTGTCAGCCCCATAGGCCTGGTGTCAAAAAAATCGTCTAATAAAAAGAGACTAATCTACGACTTGTCTGCTCCTCATGCATCCAGCATTCCCAGCCTAAACTCCCTGGTCCCGTCAGAAGAGTACTCTATGCAGTACTCTTCGTTGGACGAAGCCATATAACTCATTCTACAGGTCGGAACAGGGGCTTGGCTGTCAAAAGCAGACATCTCGGATGCCTTCAAGTTGCTGCCAATTCAACCCCACTTGTGGAAATTTTATGGCATCAAATGGAGGGAACAGTATTATTTCGCCACCCGCTTGACATTCGGATCAAAGAGCAGCCCCTGGCTCTTCGATCAGTTCGCCCAAGCACTCCACTGGATCATAGTAAATCATGTCCATTGCCCAAGGGTAATCCACTACTTAGATGATTTTCTTCTCATTGAACATCCAAATCACTTCCCAGATAGGTTGGATAGCCTACTCAGTTTGTTCCACAGGCTGAATGTCCCGGTAGCCCCTTCCAAGGTAGAGGGACCCGCCAAAATAATCACCTTCCTAGGCATTACCCTAGACACCATCAAGATGAAGGCCAGGCTTCCCCAGGATAAATTAGCCAGACTCAAGGAATCAGTGGCCAGGTTCGTGGGTACCCGAACAGTGTCAAAACTGGAACTCCAGTCCTTGTTAGGGTCCTTCAACTTCGCTGCCAGAATCATGCCACAAGGCAGATCATTCATCTCCCGTCTCCTCAGACTCCTACCGTCAGTCACAGACCAACACTCCCTCATTCATCTAGAACGTGATGCCTTATCAGACCTAGCCATGTGGTCAGTCTTTTTGTCCAGCTGGAACGGTATCTCCCTCTTTGTTCCCCAATGGACGGACACCTCCCCAATGGTGTTCTTCGACGCCGCAGCGTCCCTCGGGTTCGGAGCCATTTGCGGGGCCCAGTGGTTCACTGGTCCCTGGCCCCCGCAGATCTCTTCGGATCATGAGGCCATCAAATCTTCTCCCCTCCTTGAGATATATCCCATCGTGGCAGCCGCACGCATCTGGGGTGGGTCATAGAAGAACATGCCAGTCTGTTTCATGACAGACAATCAAGCAGTAGACGACATTCTCTCCAAAGGCAGGTCCAGTTCCCCCAAGGCCATGCGCCTAGTTCGTTGACTCACCTGGCTTTCTTTACAGTCTAATTTCCACATCATCTGCAAGCACGTGCAAGGCAAATGGAACGTCGCAGCCGACGCACTTTCACGTTTAAATTTCGATTTATTTTCTCAGGTCATGCCAGGAGCCCGGAAAGTCGGTATCAATCCTCCGGGGTTCGAAGACCTGATCATGGACTAGGTCTCATCCGTAGGTCACTTTCAGCCAATACTGCTAGGAACTACCAAACAGGGTGGAACACCTTCGTACAGTTCTCACTTCTCCACCCTAGGGGGAACAGGGACCGAGTCTCGCTCATCTTGGCCTTTTTGGCATATTGTCACAAAGAGCTCAAGTTGTCTCATAATACCATCAGACTGTACTTAGCAGGCGTCCAGCATCACCACATGATTAAACGTCCCAGTAGCAGCTCCATATTTGCGTCCCAGGCCGTCAAGGCAGCCTTGAGAGGTATTCAGAAGATCTCCTCACCAATCGTTCCTTCCAGACAGCCAGTTTCAGGGGAAGCATTTCAAAAAATATCAAACGCCCTAGATGGCAATCCTTTCGGGCCATTCAAAAGCCTGATCCTCAAAGCCGCCCTTTACCTCAGTTTTTATGGGTTCCTTAGACCAGGGGAATTTTGCAGTACTTCAGCTTAGTGTCCAGGTCCAGCTAGAAGTCAACTCCAGCCTACACTCGACCACTTTATTTTCCTATTACCCATCTCTAAAACATCCCAGGTCGGACCACCAGTACAGATTGAATACTTCAAAACCTTCAACCCCTGGTGCCCAGTGGCAGTGCTCCTCCAACTGCTTGTCATACTCGGCGACAGATCGCCAGACAGTCCATTACTGCCTTTTCCCGTGCTCCCGATCACGTCTGCTCAGTTCATCCGTCACATTCGCGCCTTGGCTTCGGGTCTAGGGTTCAACCCCGCCAACATATCCGGGCACTCCTTCCGGATAGGGGCCGCATCGGCGGCGTCCAAGCACGGCGTCCCAGCCCACATAATTCGCAAAATGGGGCGGTGGCGGTCATCTTGTTTCTCCCGCTACATTCCCCATCCACAGGTCGAGATCGCCAGAGCTTTTTCTAGCTTGGTACTGTAATCAATTGTTCAATAAAATTATCTAAATCCATGTTTTGCCCCCTTTTCTTGGCCTACCCGCGTACATGGCTAAAGGCACACCACTAGCCAAATTCTAGGGACAGAGATAGGTAGTCAGCTCCTCATTCGATGTACAGTGCTCCTCCCGGAGGCCTGAGCACAAATACAGCAGGCTGGAATCCAGCCTGCTTTTGTGGGAGGAGCATAGGGTATTTCAGGCCCGGGTAGCCTCCACCAGGGCACGTCGGCATCACGGTGCCCCACCCAACCCTCCCACATCCACAGACCAGACACCTTCAGGGTATGCCCCTTTTTCTTGGCCTACCCGCGTACATGGCTAAAGGCACACCACTAGCCAAATTCTAGGGACAGAGATAGGTAGTCAGCTTCTCATTCGATGTACAGTGCTCCTCCCGGAGGCCTGAGCACAAATATATATATATATACACAGTACTATGGGGTTTCAGGTCTGCACAAGTTATACATCCTGAACCCTCATAGGAAACCAATTAGAAAAACCTACAAATGAATAATATATATATATACATAAATATATCGATGAGGTCTCTGGCTTCAGGACTTTCTGGGAGTTATGTCCTGAGCCTCCTACGGATTACTTTGTGAGGTTCCGTCTGGTTCTGGTGTAACTGGTCAGCAAGTCCCTTGAACTTCCAATATACAGTCCAATGTAGATGATGATTACCAGAACCATAGGAACTTTCACTGGGTGAAAAAAAAAAAATTAAAAGTAGATCTGAACCAGCTCTTCCACGCCTCCAAGTCTTTTTCCAAAACATGAGAGATAATGCTCTCGCTGGGTTGTGGCGCAGTTCCCTGTCTTTTGAGACCTCTGCGGACTGCCAAAACCCAGTGGGATCCTCTGGAGCCTAACAAGAGTGTCAGGGCGGATAGCAGGTATCTTCTATGGCGTCATCTGGGTTTTTTCTCTGCTCCATAGTAACCATACCCATGACAGAAGAAAATACCAGGAGCTTCTAGGGGATTTTTCCCCTTACGGAAATTAGTTGTCCTATACCAGCACCAATACCATTGACCCATGAGTAGATAAAGGTATTGAGTAGTGATGAGCGGCATTTAGCGAATATTTAGGCGAATATTCGCCATATATTCGAAAATTTGCAAATTCGTAATCTCCAGACATTATTTTCTTGTCTGCGAAAATTAGCATAAAACATTCGCATAAATTAGCATACAAATTAGCATAAATTAGTATAAAAATTCGCATAAACTGGCATTTAAGATACATTTTAAATACCAGCTTATGCAAATTTGTATGCTAATTTATGCAAATATTTCATGCGAATTTTCGCAAACAAGAAAATAATGACATTATTCTCTTGCTTGCGAAAATTTGCATATATAAAATTCGCATAAAACGCAATTGCGAATATATTTTGCAATATTCTAAATATTCGCGAATTCTCGAAGTGCTGATATTCGCGATTAAAATTCGCAATTCGAAAATTCGTGATCAACACTAGTATTGGGCTGCCCTTCATCTCACAGGACCCCACGTTATCCTAACCCTGGTGTATGAACACCCTACCTTCAGAGGATCGCATCCTCTGCTTCACATCCCTCTGCACCAACAGATAAGGATGACTACAGATAAGGATGATTGTCCAATCCCAATCAGAGCTGTGTTACCTGATCGGATTAGAAAGTAAGTGCGCAGCACAACGTTACACCAATGTTGCCTGTCTGCCTTAGTCCCCAGTATAACACAGCCCTACTGAAAACCGTGAGCACAACAGCGTCACCTGTATCGATCGGAGACCCTGGCTTGCACATCCTGACATCCCAAACTGTGTTCCAATGTCACCCGTTCCGCAACCCAACACTTTCTCGTTCCACAGTATAACACAGTTCTACTCAAAGGGGACACAAGAATAAATCAAAGAAAGCAGCAACTAGACTCACAGCAGGGAATGTAATCTACAAAATCAGCAGGGCGAAACACATCTGTAGACAAGGACTACCACCCTCAATATTAAGGAAAACATACAAACAGATAACAAAAACACACAACATGGACATGCACGGGGAACAAACGGTGTAACAAATAGTACAGGGGTGTCAAATGTTGCCTAGCCCAGCTTGGCCATTCTGACCCCTCAGCACCTGGTGAGGCGTATGCTGCTGAGAGGTGACTCCTTTATGGCCAAACTGACTAGACCCCACTGCACAATTTGTTACCTGGCTGATAATACTGCTGGACACATTGCAAATACTTGCACAAGGGAAATTCCTTGCAATGTGTCCTTTGTTCCCACACCTGAAACACGTGATTTGGTTTCCTCTTCTGTGTGTTATGTTTCTATCTGTGTTGCAGTGTCTTGCTATATGACCTAAGCCACCACATGCAAAACATCTGATGTTTGCCCTGTATGGCTTAGGTCTGTCAACACTGCCATAGTGCTCCCATCTCCTGTACTGTACCATCCTCAGGGACGCACTCTTCACCACAGTTCTTTTTCCCAAAGTCAGGGAAAAATCTCTGTTAGTCTGGACCTGCTTGATCTGGTGATTTGGCCTGTCACAGACTATCCTCCCCCCTTTTTGCCTTAAACAGTAGTGTTGAGCGCGAATATTCGAATTGCGAATATTTATCGCGAATATCGCAACTTCGAGAATTCGCGAATATTTAGAATATGATGCTATATATTTGCTAATTCGAATATTCGTCATTTTCCAATATCTGAAAAGCGAAAACAGGACTTGTCCCTGCTTCTTTCTTGTGGGCCAATGAGTCATTGGCCCACAAGCAAGTTAAGCAGGAAGGAATTATGTGTTCATTGTAAATGGGAATCCATCAACCCAACTCTGACGTTAATTCTCAATGCGCGCATATGTTCGCATCGCGAATTAAACTTGGATCTGAGTTCCAATCCTCATGGTTGTTGCTAGAAGATGATTGAGAATATAGCGCTATATCCTCAATCTTCGTCAATTATAGCAATGCAACCGTTAAGAGCTCAACTCAAAGTTTAATTCGCGATGCGAAAACATACTCGCATCGCGAATTAAACTTTGAGCTGAGCTCCAAATGGTTGGTTGAACTTGCTACTTGCTGGGATATAACGAAGATTGTGAATATAGTGCTATATTCGTGAATTCGTTATAATCGTAATATTCTAGTAAGCCATTGCCAACCATTTAGGAACCCAGCTCTAAGTTGAATTCGCTATGCGAGCATTACAGTTTATATTAATCGCAATGCTAATTCTACTTAGATCTTATGACCTAGACGACCAAGACAGCCCATGAAATGAACCTAATAGTATATTTCCCTCATGCAGTGCGATTCACGATATTGTGTTCATTCAATGGGTTATCTTGGTCTACTCGAATAGACGGATATTGCGAATATAGCACTAAATTCGCTATCTTCTCTATATTCGACCCAACAAGCCAACCTAATAGTATAAACAAGCCAACCTAATAGTATACTGCCCTTATGCTGTGCGATTCACGCGCATATGTAATTGTCGATTTTTCGCACTACACAAACTATCTTACATACAGAGGACAATTAGAAATCAGTTATGAGAATTGTTACTGTGATCTATAATCTGCCTCTTCTTGTAGTAAACTGTAATTTACATCATGCGAAAAATCGGCAATCACCTATGCGCGTGAATCGCACCGCATGAGGGAAATATACTATTAGGTTCATTTCATGGGTTGTCTTGGTTGGTCTACTCGAATAGACGAACATTGCGAATATAGCACTACATTCGCTATTTTCTTTATCTTCGTCTATTCGACCCAGCAGACCAACCTAATAGTATACTGGCATTGTGTGATCCGATTCATGCGCATATGTAATTGCCGATTTTTCGCATGCCGTAAAATACAGTTTCCTACATAAAGAGGCAAATTATACATCACAGACTGCGAAAATTCGGCAATTACATATGCGCGTGAATCGCACCGCACAAGGGCAGTATGATATTGTGTTCATTCAATGGGTTGGTTGGTCTACTTGAATAGACGAATATTGCGAATATAGTAGCATATTCGCTATCTTCTCTATATTTGCCCCAACAAGCCAGCCAACCTAATAGTATACTGCCCTTATGCGATCCGATTCACGCGCATATGTAATTGCCGAATTTTCGCATGACAAAATACAGTAAAGAGGAAAATTATACATCAGTATTCAGTAATTAGAGTCATTTAGAATGCAATATTTGCATTTTTGTAACTGCTTAGGGGCATCAAGCTATTTTCATACAGGTTTTGTTTGTTTGAATTTTCGAATATGTAGAATATAGTGATATATTCTCTCCATGCAATTTTTTATTTTTATTTTTTTCTCTACAATGTATGTGGTGACTCATCATTATCATTTCCCTCCCTTCTCCTAGCTTGAATAGCCAATGAGAAGGCTTTGTCACAACTTAGCAACATCCCTAGCAACCAATAGGAAACTAGACTACCCCTTCACTATATAAGTGACGACATCACCCAGCAGCCATTTTGTGGTGTTGGATTTGTTGGAGCTTGGAGCTGTGTTATTTTGTCTGCTGTGCGTTTTATATAATCTTGATTTAATTTATAATATTCTAGTTAGTTAGTTTCAAGTAGTGATTAGGGAACAGTGTAGTTTAGTTTTATAGCTGATAGGGTCGAAATAATTTGAGGTAGTTTAGTAGAGTTAGGAGAAAAACATAGTTAGTGTTAGGGCCTAGTGTAGCAGATAGGGTTCAGTGCAGGGTTAAGTGTAGGTCATCGAGTTAGGTAGGTAGCTGTTAGATAGATAGATAGATAGATAGATAGATAGATAGATAGATAGATAGATAGTGCTTGATAGTTTAGGTTAGGTATTAGGGCTACAGTTAGGGAATACTAAAGTTTAGATTTTCAGGGCAGGGTGTAGTTTAGGTTAGTTACTTATATAGTATAGTGTAGGGTCTATCTGTCTGTTTTGTCTGTCAGTTAGTGTCCGTCCAGTTAGTGTATTTTTTTTTTTTTTTCCATTGTTTGTTAATTTTAAAAAGTGTTTTAGTCTAAGTTAGTGTCTGTGTTTAGTTTAAGAAAAAAAAAAAATTAAGTTTTATATGTTCTTTGTTTAGTCTAGTTCTGTCTGTCCTCCGTTAAAGAAAAAAACTTTTTTTTGTCTGTGTGTCAGTTAGTGTCTGTCTTAGGTTTAAAAACAAAAAACTTCAAAAAAAAAAGGTTATAGGTTTACGTGTTTAGTGTAGTTTTTCTGTCTTACGTTAAAAAAACCCCGTCTTGTAGTCTCTGTGTGTCAGTTACTGTTTGTGTCAGGTTAAATATTGAGTGTACGTTTTAAGTGTTTTGCATTTAGTGTAGTTTTGTTAGTCATCCGTTAATAAAAAACGTTTTTAGTCTCTGTGTCAGTTAGTGTCTGTCTTAGGTAAAAAAAAAAAAAAAGTTTTAAAGTTTTACGTTTTTTGTGTTTAGTGTAGTTTTGTCAGTCCTCCGTTAAAAAAATAAAAAAAAATTGTGTCTGTTAGTTTAGTCTTAGTTTTGATAGTTTTACGTGTTTAGTGTCGTGTGTTACAGTTTTCGTCCTTTCTTTTTTTCACCCATCGTCCCCACCCCAATAAAGTTTTCCCCTCATCCCCAGTATGAGTGCAGGCAGTCGTGGGCGTGGTCGGGGTAACAGGGGAGTTGGTTCCCGCGCTGGACCACTCCCAGCACGGGGCCGCTCATCAAGCCACGGACAGGCAGGCGCAGGTGGCAGGGGTGTCCGCCTGATCCGTGACTTTTTCGCAAGTGGCAGCCGGCCCATAACTTCCCAGGATACAGAGGCTGTCTTGGCTCTCGTGGCCGATTCGAGTGCCACGGAGTCCTCTCCCCAGCTGCCAGCAACTGCAGCACACCGCCTCCTGTAGAACCAACCCCCAGCTCCCAAGAATTGTCCCCTCTCATGTTTGAAGACTTTGAGACTGAGAGGGACATCTTGAGGGAGGCAATGCAGGAGGCGGAAATACTGTTCAGCCCTGCGGATGGGCAGGACCTGTTGGAAGGGATTGGGGATGAGGAGGAGGAGGGGCCTATAAATCCCCTATGAGATCCCTTCCAACTGGTGCAGGTGGTGTTAGCCACACAACCCCTGCACCTATTCAGACCCAGGCGCCAGCAAGGGACAGCGGAGCCCGGTCAGGGGCTCCATGTCAGCTGTTCCCGTCAGTCCACCACAGGTTGGCCTTGGGTCTGACATATCAGGGGGTGAAGAGGAGGGTGACCCCGAATGGGTGCCACCTCCTTTGTCAGGTGACGGCAGCACCGATGAAGGTAGGCACCCGAGGCAAATGGTGCGCCAGGTCACCAGGGAGCCCAGTGTCAGGGGCTCCACTGGTAATGGCAGCAGGAGTAGGCAGCAGCAGCCAGCTCCACCTGTGCGCACCGAGCCCGAACAGGCGCAAGCCAGCACCACTCCATCTGACAGGAGGTCGGTGCGGAAGTCGCCTGTTTGGGCTTACTTCACCCTGGCAGCAGATGATGTCACAGTTGGCATTTGTAAGCTGTGCAATGCCAGGGTGAGGAGAGGGAGATCTATGGCTCGGCTGGGTACCACGGCCCTCAACCAGCACATCCGAGTCAACCACTGGCGGGAGTGGGAACAGATGCGGGGTGGTCAAAGCAGCAGCGCCACCAGCAGTGTGCGGGAGACAGCAGCTCCTGCCACTGTACTGCAGCCACCCCAACCCGTTCCAGCAACTCATTCCCACTCCCCGCTCCCTCTAATAGAGGTACTGGTACCGGCAGCCATACCTCTGCCTCCACTGCACCCTCCTCTGCCGTCCGGGCGCCAGCCATCTATTCCAGATGCTTTTGAGCGCACCGCGCCCTCGCCCCGGGGACCGTCGCGTGCGTTCACTCAATGAGCTCCTGGCAAGGGTTATCGCCCAACATCTGCTGCCTTACAATCTGGTGGATAGCAATCCATTTAGGCAGATGTTGGAGCAGGCCCAACCCAGATGGCGTGTCCCCAGCCGCCATTATTTTGCCAGGACCGGCGTCCCTGCCCTTCACCAGCACATTGTGCGGAATGTATCCCTGTCGCTGGATCATGCTGTCAGCGACAGGGTGCATCTCACAATGGATGCCTGGACCAGCAGGCATGGGCAGGGACGCTATATAAGCTTCACAGCCCATTGGGTGTCCCTCCGAGGCGCCGGGGAGGGATTGGCGGCATCTGATTTTGTGGTGCCGCCCGGGGTGTCCAGGGAGAACTGCTGCTCTCCCGCAAGCCACTGTCTCCACAGCTGCTGAGCCCCCAGCAAGCGTCCCCGTTGCTACGCAAGTGTGGGGCACGTCCGCTGCCAGGCCGTGCTCCAGCTTGTGAGCTTAGGGGACCGGAGACACACTGGACCTGATGTTCTGTCCGCACTACAGGCTCAGGTTCAGAAGTGGCTGACACCCGAAGGCTCCAAGCAGGTATGGTTGTCTGTGACAACGGCAGCAACCTACTCGCCGCCCTTCATGCTGGCAGTCTGACCCACGTGCCCTGCATGGCACATGTCCTCAACCTAGTGGTACAGAAGTTCCTTCGTGCGTACCCAGGGTTGAGTGACATTGTGCTGAGGTGCGTAGGATTGCCAGCCACTTCAGACGCTCCCCAACTGCCGCCGCGTCCCTGTCCAAACTACAGAGGGACAACAGCCTGCCCCACCACAGGCTGATTGTGGACAGTGTGACGCGGTGGAACTCCACCCTCCACATGCTGGAGAGGTTGTGGGAGCAGCGACGGGCGGTGAGGGAATACCTGCTGGACCTAGGCACTTCAGGGCCATCACACCCACTCCCTACATCACCAATGCGGAGTGGGGGCAGATACAGCAGGTCTGCCACGTGCTGGCCCCATTCGAGCAGGCGACAAAGATGGTCAGCGCGGAGCATGTCGGTCTGAATGACGTGCTCCCCTAGTGTTCCTGCTGGACAGGACACTAGATCGCCTGCTCGAAGCTGGGGAGAGTGCCTTGGTGGAGCAAGATGAGGCGGCCTTGCTCCACCAGGACCAGGCCC
Source organism: Bufotes viridis (assembly GCA_033119425.1). Lineage (NCBI taxonomy): Eukaryota > Metazoa > Chordata > Amphibia > Anura > Bufonidae > Bufotes > Bufotes viridis. The sequence continues at coordinate 180,906,517 of CM065594.1, read as the reverse complement.
AGGACGAGGAGGATGAGGAGGAGGAGGAATCAGTGTACGTCCAGGAGTCTGGGCCTGGTCAGGAGGGAGAGCCGGTGCTGGGGGCACCGTTAGTCCGAGGGTGGGGCATCTCCGACCGGGAGCAGCAGCATGAGCAGCAGGAGGACCAAGAGGTCATGGTCCCGGGCAGTCGTGAAGAGTCACAGCGGGCTGTGCTCTTCCCCATGGCTGCCCATATGCTGCGATGCCTCGGAGGGACCCCGGATCAAAAATTTTAAGGAGAGGGAAGACATTTGGTTGGCCACCCTTTTAGACCCTCGCTGCAAGGGAAACTGGAGCAGTTCATCCCAGCCAGCCGGAGGCAGGCCCGTCTCGAAAAATTGCGGGCCTGTCTTATCCACCGGCTGGAAGAGGCAAACCCTCGGCCTGAAGCTCCAGTTCTCCCCGCCCATCTCACCCAGCAGGCGGCTGGCACTAGCAGCACCACCAGCACCAGCCGAGCAGGTGACCTTCTGGGTGAGATGAGGCTCTTCTACCAGTCTGCGCGACCCAGTACCAGCAGCAGCAGCATCAGTCACCACCAGCGGCTGGCCCGCATGGTGGCAGACTACATGGGGTCGGTCGGTGCTTCTGACAGCATGACCACCGACGACCCCATGGAGTACTGGGTTGCCAGGCTGGACACCTGCCGTGAGCTCGCTCAGTATGCGCTGGAGTTACTATCTTGCCCTCCCTCCAGCGTACTGTCTGAGCGGGCATTCAGCGCGGCAGGTGGGGTGGTCACGGACAAGCGGACCCGTCTGTCCACAGACTCCGTGGACAGACTCACATTCATTAAGATGAATGAGTCCTGGATCGGCAGTGACTTCATGGCCCCCGCTGTCGGTTCAGGGCGCTGAAGGGTCCCTTGTCCATCCCTCTCCTTTGCTCTCCCTCCCAAATTCCGTTGTTTTTTAATTGTTCCCTCTGTTTTTAACTTTATATGAATTACTTTTTTAGTTATTTATTGATATTTATTTGATCGATATTTATTGTCTAGTTTGTATAATGTATATATTAATTTAATTTTTAATTATGAATTTGTTTTGAACATGTTGAGTTACATTTGGGCCTTTAAACATAATGTCTGCTGTTGGCTGTGCTGCTGAATTTGGCCAAGCTACATGTGGCCATGATAATAGACCACTTCTGAAATCCTGGTTGGGAACTGAGAACATGACCTAGCAGCCAATCCTTTACAGCTTTACAGTTTAAACACTCCCCTACGAAATTCTCCCCTCTGCCTGTGATAAAATTACTTTACACAATGGGTTGATGTAATTATCAATCACAGGCAGGAGAATCCATAGTTTTAAACAATGTCTTCTGTCCTGGAGACAACAGAGGAGTCATTCAATTATCTCTCAGGACAAAGGGAAATCGCCAATACACATGTGGGGACAATAGGACAGACATCACTATTCAATATACAATGTCCCACCCTTTACAGTACACACAGACATTTAACATATCCCCAGATGGCTTGGATCTGAGCGCTCAATATATCCAAACAGCGCTCAGATGCCACAAACACAGTCAAATCACCATGGGGTTTAATTTTAGCATGGGCTGATGAGAGGGGCCATAATCCTGGGTCAAGATCAAGAAGCTGGCAACAAGGCTTCTCAAGCACCCATTGGCCTGGTTGGTTCCGCCACACTGCCGTTGATCCCACTGCCGTTGATGCTGCTGCATGTCATGAAAAATTTGACTTACATTTGATCCATTTAACATAACGTCTGCTGCTGCCTCTGAAGTCGAATCGGGCCTAGCTACATGTTGGCCTGATAATACAACACTCCCTAAATCCTGCCGTTGATGCTGCTGCATGTCATGAAAAATTTGACTTACATTTGATCCATTTAACATAACGTCTGCTGCTGCCTCTGAAGCCGAATCGGGCCTAGCTACATGTTGGCCTGATAATACAACACTCCCTAAATCCTGCCGTTGATGCTGCTGCATGTCATGAAAAATTTGACTTACATTTGATCCATTTAACATAACGTCTGCTGCTGCCTCTGAAGTCGAATCGGGCCTAGCTACATGTTGGCCTGATAATACAACACTCCCTAAATCCTGCCGTTGATGCTGCTGCATGTCATGAAAAATTTGACTTACATTTGATCCATTTAACATAACGTCTGCTGCTGCCTCTGAAGTCGAATCGGGCCTAGCTACATGTTGGCCTGATAATACAACACTCCCTAAATCCTGCCGTTGATGCTGCTGCATGTCATGAAAAATTTGACTTACATTTGATCCATTTAACATAACGTCTGCTGCTGCCTCTGAAGTCGAATCGGGCCTAGCTACATGTTGGCCTGATAATACAACACTCCCTAAATCCTGCCGTTGATGCTGCTGCATGTCATGAAAAATTTGACTTACATTTGATCCATTTAACATAACGTCTGCTGCTGCCTCTGAAGTCGAATCGGGCCTAGCTACATGTTGGCCTGATAATACAACACTCCCTAAATCCTGCCGTTGATGCTGCTGCATGTCATGAAAAATTTGACTTACATTTGATCCATTTAACATAACGTCTGCTGCTGCCTCTGAAGTCGAATCGGGCCTAGCTACATGTTGGCCTGATAATACAACACTCCCTAAATCCTGCCGTTGATGCTGCTGCATGTCATGAAAAATTTGACTTACATTTGATCCATTTAACATAACGTCTGCTGCTGCCTCTGAAGCCGAATCGGGCCTAGCTACATGTTGGCCTGATAATACAACACTCCCTAAATCCTGCCGTTGATGCTGCTGCATGTCATGAAAAATTTGACTTACATTTGATCCATTTAACATAACGTCTGCTGCTGCCTCTGAAGTCGAATCGGGCCTAGCTACATGTTGGCCTGATAATACAACACTCCCTAAATCCTGCCGTTGATGCTGCTGCATGTCATGAAAAATTTGACTTACATTTGATCCATTTAACATAACGTCTGCTGCTGCCTCTGAAGCCGAATCGGGCCTAGCTACATGTTGGCCTGATAATACAACACTCCCTAAATCCTGCCGTTGATGCTGCTGCATGTCATGAAAAATTTGACTTACATTTGATCCATTTAACATAACGTCTGCTGCTGCCTCTGAAGTCGAATCGGGCCTAGCTACATGTTGGCCTGATAATACAACACTCCCTAAATCCTGCCGTTGATGCTGCTGCATGTCATGAAAAATTTGACTTACATTTGATCCATTTAACATAACGTCTGCTGCTGCCTCTGAAGTCGAATCGGGCCTAGCTACATGTTGGCCTGATAATACAACACTCCCTAAATCCTGCCGTTGATGCTGCTGCATGTCATGAAAAATTTGACTTACATTTGATCCATTTAACATAACGTCTGCTGCTGCCTCTGAAGTCGAATCGGGCCTAGCTACATGTTGGCCTGATAATACAACACTCCCTAAATCCTGCCGTTGATGCTGCTGCATGTCATGAAAAATTTGACTTACATTTGATCCATTTAACATAACGTCTGCTGCTGCCTCTGAAGTCGAATCGGGCCTAGCTACATGTTGGCCTGATAATACAACACTCCCTAAATCCTGCCGTTGATGCCGCTGCTGCAATTCATGAAAATTTTTAGTGACATTTGATCGCACAGGGAATAATCATAGAGTCCAGACCTTCACACTTTTTTAAAGTAAAATTTCTATTGAGTTATTTAATTTTGTATTATAAACTGGAAGTGTGCTTACCTGCCAGTGCCTGGCGTTATTCCGCCTAGTTACAAATGGAAACTTATGAGTCAGCATTCTAGTACTGTGTTAACTCTAGATGCTGTATGTCCTGATAGTGTGTAGACAACCATCATGGACCTGATTTTATCTTTTGCACTTTAACAAGTATAGAATTATGAATTCTCTTAACCTGGTTTGCATGTTTCGTATTCTCGCATGTGCTCAGCTTCTTTATGTATTGTCAATATTTCGACATAAAAATATTAAATTAAATAATCTTTTTAAAAAGACATTTCATCTAGCGTTGTTTGGCTTCATTCACAAAATGAAATGTTTTTACTTTATTTTGTTATTTTTATTTTAAATTAAGTGTGGTTTGGGGCGGCTATGTTGTGGTTCACGCTGTAGCACGGTGTGGACCGCATGTGGCCTTCCCTTGTCAAAAGGTCTTGTGCAGTTGGCATTGTACAGGACTGATTGATGAACCTACGCAAATTTATATATTTTATTTTTATTTTATTTTTTTTGTTGTCACACGGATTTAGGATCCAACACGGTGTTGTCTGTCGTTCTGGGAGGGATGGCTGACTTCCGTGTTGACCTCTCTACATGGTTGGGTGTGACTGGCGTTATACTCATCCGTGTGGAAATCCGGTTTTGTGAATGGAGCCATGTAGCAACATGTAAATATGTATAGTTACTTTGCTTGTTTATGTCACTTATTGGCAATTATGTAATAAGGATTTGCACATGCTAATTATATATAACCACTGCTTTAAGATTTTAGGTATAAAATGTGCACTATATGATGTTCTTGGAGACATGTCACCGGTTAGAGAATTCATATAATCATAGTCATGTAATCAATCATATGTTTCTATGTGTGCGGCGGAAGCAATGCTACAACATGCAAATTATTATAAAATTGGACGCTATCGAAGATCCATGCTGGTTAGTTCTTACCCCCACCATTTTATTGTTCCAACATTGTTCCTTTTTTTTTTGTTTTATATTTCTGATAATAAGATTGTAAAGAAATTTTTAGAATAAGTAAAAGTTTATAATTTTGCTAATTTTATCAATCAAACAAGGTTTTTGTAGGTATTATTACTCTGTTCAAGTTTTGTATTTTAGTAGTTAATTGTTTGATGAAAAAATACATTTATTATTCACGATAATTTGAAATTTATCTTACTACATAAAATAATTTAGTTACTAGGAAATTAACCAAAAATTTATTTTGAATGTAACTCTGGACTATTAGAATGCTTTGCTTTGTACTTAATATTTAATACACAACCATTACCAATGACTACTACTATCGTGATCCATTTGAGTTATGTGTAGGCCTCATACTACCCTATTTCTATATACCTGCGGATGCTGTATGTCAGGATACTGATTAGTTTGGGAATGTACTCTAGGGGCCTTCACTAAAAAATAAATGTTGAACCATTGTAATAAAAACTTTAAAGTTTTTTAATAAAAAATAAAATAAAATAAACTATATAATTACAAAAAAATAAAACAAAAGTATTTCAAAATATGTAATTAGGGCAATGCCCTCATATCTTGAACCATCTTCTCCAAATCCTCCACGTCCTTGGCGTTCTTTTCCTCCATTTTTCTGAGGCCATTTAAGAACTGGAGCTTCATCTCCCGCATCTTCCGGAGTTGATGCTCCCGGAAGGCCTTCATTTCGGCCTGTTGCTCCATTTTGAGTTTACGGATTTTTAAATCCATTTGTTTTAATACTGTAAAAAAATAAAAACAATAAATAAAATAGACGGTGTCGTTTCTGAAGAAACCACATGATGTTGGCTTAAAAATCTGATTGGCTGTTGGTGGCTCCACCCACTTTTTGAATTTTAATCCCAGTCCTCCAGTGACCAACTTTGCAAAGTTTGAAGACTGTGACAATCAAAGTCTAAGAGCAGCGGCAGTTTGATTTCCCACCTTTAAACAAATGCCTGTAATTTGATTGGGCAGTGTAGACTCCACCCACTTTTTATAAATTTTAATCCCAGTCACCTAGTAACCCACAGTGCCAAGTTTGGGGACCCTGGCTTAAATATCGTGGGAATGACAGCTTTTAACGTTTTCACACTGAAGTCATCAGTGAAAATTTGTTTGGTTGTTTGTGGCTCTGCCCACTTTTTAATGTCCCCCAAATTTGACACAGATTTTCAGGGTGACCCCATGAATAAGTGACACAAGTTTGGTGACTTTAACTTGAAAGCTGAAGGAGTGACAAAACCTAATAGTTTTCCTATGAAAGTCGATTGGACAAAATGGGGTCTCCGGGGGCCGCTCAGGGGCCCGGACGGAGGATCGGTTAACAAAGCACAAGCAAAGTTTGTTAATTGTACTCCTACAACTGTGGGAGGAGTAGCGTATAGAAAATAGCTAAAATTTCATTGGCCAATGGTATCTCCGCCCCCAAATATACCCGTTTATTTGGGTTGACAACAACAATATCTGGTCTGAGTTTGGGGAATAATCATGGCTGCTCGGTATGTCTCAATGGGAATGTGGGAATGTATACCTCGGTGAATCAGTACACCTGTAACTATCGGTTTCAGGGAGGTTTTCTTTAGAAATTATTTTGGGCCTGGGTTTTAATAGTCAGAGACATTGGGTGGGACAGGTCACACCCGTACTACATCTTGGGGTTTTCATAACATTGTGGTTAAAAAGGCTGGTAAAGTACAGTTTGGCTAGGCGATTGGAGCACAGAACAATCCTAGAGGGGAACCAGACCTCTGGAAGACTGTAAAGAGGGTTGAGATAGTACTTCTTTGTTATCCCACTTGTACCGAACTGTAAGTGTGGGACTATAGGTTCTCCGATATGTGTGGGCTCAAGAAAGATTATTAGTAAAGCTTTAACATGCTTATTGTTTGCTCCAAAAAGTGTGTCTATGGTGAAGACTAAACTGACACGTGTGTGTGTGAACAGTGAATGAGTGAAAACAGCCACAGCACATACTTACTCTCCTTGTGGGGGGTGGTGATGAGTTCTTCCTCCTCCTCCTCCTCGTCCCGTTATCAGCCACTTGAGGGGTGAGGTGGGTTGGGGTGAGGGTCCACCCTCCGCTCCTGCCTCTGACTCCTCTGGGGGCTAGGGGCATGAAGATGCCCTGAGGGTCCGGCCTCCTCCTCCTCCTCTGGCGCAGACACCTCCCACACCTGCTGCTGTCTGCGAGGCCTGCGCCTGACTGCAGGCAAAGGAACACCTATAATAACAAATTTTACTACTTTTAGAAAAAAATCCAAAAACAAAAATGTACAGATGCTTTACTGAGTGTTGGAATAAAGATACAAAAGTAATGTAATCATTATACCTGGGCATGTCTCGTCCCGTATTTCGCGGATTCTTTCCGCGTGCCTCCGTTTTAAATCTGACCATTTTTTTAAAATGGCCAGACGCAGGTGTTTCTTCCCAAACTCCGTCCAGAGTTCATAGGCGACCCTGCGCACAATGGCCGCCTTCTCTTCATGGGAGCGGGTGAGGTCATACCCCTTCTCCAACATGCGCTGCAGTATAAAAAAAAGCATATAATCAGATTTTATAACGGTAACTTTAAATCTAATATTTCACTTTCAAACACTAATCATTTTTGGTTCGGTGGTTGAGATGATGAATAAATGTTGGTGACTATGGCTAAGGCAGCGCACGGCGAGAGTTTCCCGGGCTTAAACTATGACATGCAGATCTTTCAGTTAGACTGTCTCTCGCCGTGCGCTGCATTGCTGATGCTGTACCGCCGCCCCGCCACCATTATAGTCAATAGGGACGAAGCGTGGGAGAAGTAGCGGCAGTACGGATCCAACAGGCTGTTCATCCCCCTAGAATAGTCAGATGTACTCCCCTGCCGCTAATGTGAAAGTCGCCTAATCGTATTTTTTTAAATTTGGGATTGTGTTGAAATTGTTTGTGTGTGTAGTATGAGATATTGGATATTGGCCATCTGAGGAGAGATGTACCCGTCTAGTGAAGTGACGGTGCGGGGTGTAAGGCTGGTTCGCCTCCCGTGGTGCACCCTGGGTAACGCTAAATGAACCAGCAAATACTGAATGTCAAACATTACTTCTCCTGGCCAACGGGACACTTATTAGAATCTATATACTAGGCATCCTCAAACTGCGGCCCTCCAGGAAACTGCGGCCCTCCAGCAAACTGCGGCCCTCCAGCAAACTGCGGCCCTCCAGCAAACTGCGGCCCTCCTGCAAACTGCGGCCCTCCTGCTTTTTCCAAACTAAAAATCACAACATTCCATGACATCCTACAGCTATCATCCTATAGTGGGGCATCATGGGAGTTGTAGTTTTACAACAGCTGGAGGGCCGCAGTTTGAGAATGCCTGCTATAGACTGTGTATGTGTGTGTGTGTGTTGGGGGTGGGGGGTGGTCAGAGGTGGTGTGGGTTTGAGGGGGGTCTGGTGGTATGTAGTGGTGGGTATATTGTGTAAGGCGGAAGATTAGATGTGCAATGTGAATCATATCTAGATTTATCTGCTATCCTTTTTTTTTTTTAACCATTAGAAAACGTGGTGTGGTGTTTAACAAGCAGGATATGCTCGAACCCACATGCGTTCGTGCATATATATATAGGGGAGCACATCCTGCACTTGTAGTCCGTTGCTGATGGCGATCAACAGCAAAAAATGCATACAATGGAAGATGCCAGCAATGGACTACAAGTACCACAATGACCATTCTACATACGATAACGATAATGTGGAGAACAATCAAAAACATAACCATAGCAAAGACTGGCTGGCATCTTCCACTGTATGTATTTTTTGCTGTTGCTTGCCATCAGCAACGGATTTCCGGCATCAGGATCCACTGGGCACCCGTAGAAGGCAGGTCCCGATGCCATGCAAGGCATTGGGCAGCCTCTGCACGGCATCAGTCTGCCTTCTCACACATCGCGTCCCCGTCACAGCAGCACGGGGACCCGATGCGCTCGTTCACTAACCGCAAAAACACTTCTATGTTGCAGTCAGCGCTGACCGCGACATAGAAGGGTTTAATCCGCCAGCATCGCTGTAAACAGCGATGCCGGCGGATACAGCAGGAGCCTGGCTATCAGGGACTGCCGTACCCCTGCAGTGATTGGTCAGGCGCAGCTCCTGCACCCGCCCGATCATCTAGCCGTGCATGCACAGCGTTTTGCGTTAAGGGGTTAATGACAGTGAACTCCACAATGCCCGCCCCTTTAATAGTGGCCCCTGCCCCCATGCATGTAGCAGTGTAGTTTTATCGTCATACATGATATAAATGAACATTTAAGGACCTGAAAACTATTGAAACCTGTGATCACTTGTTATGGCAACCTGGGGACAAGCGAGCTTCTATTGGCTGATAAGGGACATGTGACGTGTGGATGGCAGTTGGGGGCTTGTTTTTGCTAATGCAGGTCATTTTTGGGGAATATCTCAGAAATAATATTTCCTATAGAGCTGAGCCCCGGTCTAAAACCTTCCCAGACACCTGATGTACCCGTCTGCCAAACTTAGTGAAGATCGGTCCAGTCGTTTCAGTCGGCCATAAATAACAGACAGAAACTCATTTTTAGATATATAAGAGATCAGTAGATATTAATGATTTGGGGCAATAAGTATTGTTTTTGAATGCCAACAATACTTGTTTCCACAAATCATCTCTATGTAAGCACTGCAGTAAGCAAACTATGTGAGATGAGATTTTATATGTATTGCAAAAATGTGTGAATGTTTTATCTCCATAAACATACATTTGAATGTTACAAGCGTGTGACATCATGTACTTATAGCTGTAATGTAATGTTCAATCACTTACTGTAATCAGGATATCCTCCTCCTCTCTTGTAAAATTGCTGCCCACCATCTTGATTCGCATGGATCGCATGCACAACAAGAAAACGTGTTGGAATTGCTCCCAGGAAGAAGCCACGCCTGTATGTGCGCGTGCGCATGCGCACAGCACGCGCACAAAAACGCGCATGAGCACATACGAATGAGTTGTTATTGCCACCTAACTTGAACAATAACATCTGTACGCACACGAATGTTTATATGAAAATTATTCGCATTAAAGTCGTGTTGTACATCTACAGAAATACAAATACATTATTGGCTTGTTCGAATTAACGAATATGGTGAATGCGAATATATCGCTATATTCTATACGCGAATTCAAAAATGCATTTGCAATAGGAGTTGCCTATATTGACACTCAGCTCCAGGTTGGATTCGCAATGCGAAAAAATTTTTTTTTAACCAATGAACAGAATATGAAATTGAACACTTCTAAGTAAGTATTGTGATTGTTGAAAAAAAAAATGGTAATTTTTTTTTTCCGCAATGCGCATATAACTTAGAGTATTCGTTCATGTTTGCAGGCCATCGGGAGATATGAAGTTCAATTCGCGTGTATGCGAATAAAATATTCGCATATTATCGCGATTAGGTTAATAATTGCGAATATTCGATTTCGGCGAATATATTACGAATATACATTCGAATATTTGCGATATATCGCGAATTCGAATATGGCACCTCCCGCTCATCACTATTAAACAGGGCAAAGTTTTGGGAGATTCCGACCCTGACTTTACGGAAAAAGAAAGGGCCAGCACCAAATTGGTGATGACCTGTTGCATGCCAGTCATTAGCTGGAACCTTACAGCAACCTCAGCCTTCAATTTGGCTACCGTCAGGTAAGTAGAGGCAGCCCGCTCCTTGAAGGCCTTGACCTCAGACTGAGTCAACTTAGCCTCAATTTCCTCCTTCTGTCTCTGCAGCTCTACTAACCTTGACTGTATCCTAGCCACCTGTGGATCTCGGTCAACAGTAGACTGTATATTATCTGCCAGCCAGGCCCGCAATGCCGAAACCTGGTCCGAATTACTGGCACAGCATTGGCACTGAATATTCTGAGAAATTGTCTCCGTTGACCGAGACACCAGCGCAATTTCCTTTGGCTTGCAGATGCTAGCATCAAACATATGAACCAGTTTGGCCAGCATCTGAAGTTGCTTTGTGGATTTATTTAACACCATCCGTTTGTTAACACATAGCTTGTCATAGCTACAAGCCTGTGCTAACAAACCGGACCACAGCATTTCTGATGACTTGTATGTGGTGGGGACTATGGGGTTGAAAGTGCTGTGTCTGCTCAAGTGTTGCAGTGTGGAGAAGTCCATACTTACTTTTTGCTGAGCGTCCATCTTCTTGTTGGTGCTGTACCTCTTCTGCTTGGAGGAGGTCCTTTGATTCCTGGATCGCCTCTTCCCGACCAGCCGGACTTGTACGCATCTCCAACGAAGATGGATCTCTTCCAGTGATGTGTCCTCTTCTCCCTTGCAACACTCGAGCGATGCAGTGACCGTGTAACGCAAATAGAAAGATATTAGTAATCAAACAGATTATAGATTCTCTGCTAGAGATTTTGATCTGTGTCTGGTTATGTAAGAAAGAATCGCATTACCTGTCCGACTTATCAGGTCCTAGACGCTCAGAAACCGCTGACCGCATCTCGCTTGCCTGATACTTCACAGTATAAGCGATCTTTAGCCTCAAGACCAAATACAGATTCAAACTCTAGGCAGTGGGCCTGGCTCGACAATGTTAAGGCGAATATTAATTATTAATATTTTAGATAATATCAATAATTAATATTCATACATATTAATTATTATGAATATCGATAATTAATATTCATAACTAATATTGTCTCCTACCTGGCTCGCCAATGTTAAGGGGGAATATTAATTATCAATATTTATGCAAGTATCAATAATTAATTTTCATAAATGCGCGTGAATCATCTATTCATAACTCTGCCGATTTATACCCTAAATAATGATAAAATACCTCCTTTTGCCTACACTACACTGAAAACTAACTGCAACTTACGGTACTGCGCTATTGCTGCTATACTACTATTGAATAACAGACTAGACACTATGTAAAATAATAAATAAATATTTATTAATACAATTCATGTCTATAGTCTAAATGTTGCTATAATTATATATATCCATATAAAGGGAATATGAATATATATATTTATAGCCGCACAGTAATACAGTCAGTCAATTACAACACTACTACACATATAATATTCCTAACTACACTACAAACAAGGGAAGCAGGGGAAGCGGCTGCTTCGGGGCCCGGGCTGACAAGGGGCCCGTGGCAGGAGCAGCGTGACATTTACTTCTTGGTGTGATGATGATCATTCATCTTACTAATAAAGATTTTTAGGCCAGGCCCCTTCACAGCAGCAATTCTAAGCCCCCCCCAGTTCGGGCCCCTTCACAGCAGGTACGCCTAGGAATCAGGCCGGTACAAGCTGGCAGCGCGCAGGCTGTATTAGGCCGCGCCTACAGTACTGAGCTCATCTGAGCAGGGAGCGGCTGCAGCAGCAAGCGAGACAAAGATCGCCATAGGCAGGAGCAGCGCAGCACGAGGACAGATCGATCTGGGCTAAGGAGGTATGTATAATGTGACTAGAATGACTGAATGTCTTTGCCCACTGCCTGTGTGCCCCCCTTGACTTGCCCTTCTCAGCACTGCACAGCCCCTGGCCACCACCTCTCCCGAGCTTGCAAATCAGCAGTTCTACTTCTTTCATAAAGCGGAGAGGTTGTAGGGCAGTCAGACCTTGTGGCGTCCTCACCCTCATTGTCGTAAAAATTATAAAGGGCATGCATTGTCTTTTCAGATCTGTGGCACTGGCACACACTTAGTACATTGAGGCAAGGGGCACAATACAGTATGCCATATGCCCCTTACCTCAATGTACTAAGTGTGTGCCAGAGATCTGAAATGACAATGCATGCCCTATGGCCCCTTTATATAGTGTGCCACAGTGCCTGCCTCGTGCTGCCCATCTATAGTGCCTGTCACATGCCTAGGCCCCATCTACAGTACCTGCCACATTCCCCCATCTACAGTGCCTTCTACATTCCTCCATCTACAGTGCCTGCCATATGCCCCCATCTATAGTATCGGCCACATTCCCCACATAGAGTGCCTGTCACGGGCTCTTTCAGCACTGTGTGCGCCTCCCTAGCCACTACCTGCACCCCTGGGTCCTTGTCTGCGGCCCTGGCCTTTGTCTGCCTCTCTGGTCCTTATCTGTGCCCCCCCTGGCCTTTGTCTTCGTCCATGGCCCCTGTGTGCGCCTCCCTGGCCCTTGTCTGTGGCCCCTTAGCCCCTGTGTGCGCCACCCTGGCCCTTTCAGTGCAGCCCCCTGGCCCTTATCTGCGCCCCCTACCCCTGGCCCTTATCTGCGCCCTCCCCCCGGCACAGGAGGAGGAAGTTGCGAAGCACACGCGTGGAGGGGCGGGGGGGGGGGGGGTTTGGGTACCATACAAAAATTTGCTAGCACACCATTGTTTTTCTTGTGGAATTCCCAATAAGTTTGATGTGTCACATGACCCTCTTCCTATTCAAAAAACTAAAGTTGGATTCAAAATGGCCGACTTCAAAATGGCCGCCATGGTCACCACCCATCTTGAAAAGTTTTCCCCCTCACATATACTAATGTGCCAAAAACAGTAAGTTAATATCACCAACCATTCCCATTTTATTAAGGTGTATCCATATAAATGGCCCACCCTGTATATATGAAAGGGGACATATATTATAAGGGGCAATATATGAGGACCACACAGGGGTGGCAATAAGCCCATGGGGGACAATAAAGGCAGATATGTGCACAGATGCTGGGCACATCTGTGCACATCATCTGATGATATAAAATGGGCCACAATGAGCCCATGGGGGACATTATATACATGTATGCATATAACCCGGGCACATTTCCCAGGACCATGCACACATATACATATGGCGCACACATAGAGATGCATGCCATCCAGGGACGTACATAAATCCCTATGTATGAGCCTACCCTCGGGTCCCATCTTAGGGCCCATTTGTATATGCACATATATTATATATGCATGCAAGTGTTCCCATGCATATATATATATATATATATATATATATATATATATATATATATACATATTTTCAACCCTTCCTCAACAATCCCCCTGTTGTCGGGAATTTTGGGGGGGAAGGGTTGAGACATATTTGCCCTCAACCCCATTTATGGTGATAGTTCAGGAAGAACTTGATTACGCTCTGGTCCTAGACATCACCCATCCCAACAGACTACCTCCGACCTGCCCTTCACCGTAACCAACTCCTCCATCCACAGGATATGCCGTTGTCGTCTTCTTCTTCTCGCAGGAACTTCCTGGACATCTTTTGCTTTGATCGTTTCAGTATCAGCCCCTCCTATTGTCGTCTTTTCTTGACTTGCGGAGCGGCTCGACCCTCACCGTCTTTAATTGGCCTCCCTTTCAGGTAACCATCTTCTGGTGTCGATCACCCCCGATGAGTTTGGAGTGACCACACCCTCACCGTCTCTTGGTATTGCTGCCGATCTTCAGGTGTCTTCCACCCCCAAGGAGCCTGGAGTGGGTTCACCCTCACAATCTCAGTATCCAACTGCACCAACTTTCTTTAAGCAAGACTCTCGTCCAACATTTCTTGTTCTGTCTTGATTGAAGGATGGGTGTGGTTCTCCCATGGGCAGATAAGTAGGTCTTTACAAGGCAGGTCAGATTTTTCATTAAGTGAGGCAATGCCATGGTACCTAAATTGTAACTGCGGGAAATACTCCTGACACACTACCCATCCAGCCATTATGAACTTCACCGTTCCAGGGTTCAAGGTGGCAAATGGCGAACAGAGGGGCCTGTCCCTAGTGTGCCCTACTCTTATCCCCATTCACAAAACACATCCTATTTACACAGTTCCCCTCCCCCAACTCACCTAAACCCAAGGACATTTATATATATACACAATACTATGAGGTCTCAGGAAGGCATAGGATATACCTCCCAAAATATGAAAATTTGTACAGTTCAATATCCACTCCATAGGGTCTCGGGATAATTTGGGATTTTTCATCCTGAACCCCACACAAATTGTCATGTCCCTTGGATTCTTGGCTTTAGGACTTTGGTGAGATTAAGTCCTGAGCCCCTGGCGGTTGAGTTTGTGAAGTTCCGTCTGGTTCTGTTTTAATTGGTCAGTAAGTCTCTTGACCCTCCAGACCAGAACCAGGAGAACTAACACCGGGCGAATAAACTTATTAAAATGTGGATTCAGACAAGTTCTTCCACCCGAACACCTCTTAGTAATAAACATATCTGAGACAAACTCTTCCACCTGAACACCTCTAAGTAAAATGTGGATCTAGACGAGCTCTTCCACGCGAACACCTCTGAGTCTTTTCCACAACATGGGCTTGCTGGATTGTAGCTCAATAGTGGACTGCCAAAACCAAGTGGGATCCTCTGGAACCTCACAAGTGTCAGGGCGGATGACGGTATCTTCTGTGGCATCTGGGTTTTTCCTCTGCTCCATAGTAAACATACCTATGACAGAAGAAAATACTAGGCGCTCCTAGGGGATTTCTCCTCTCCGGTGCAGTTAGTTGCACTACCCCAGCCCCTATACCTTTGACCCATGAAGAGAAATGCATTGGGCTGACCCCCATCTCAAAGGACCCCTCGTCATCCCAACACTGGTGTATGAACACTCTACCTCATGCCCTAATAAGTTAGGATATCTTAGGGGAACCGTGGATGAAGCACCATCTTACTCTTGATGGCACCGTATCCCTGCCCACTCATGTGTACTCAGGCTGATATTCCCCTGTCATCCTGTCTTGTGGAGACCTGCAGAATCCATGGAATTTAGTGCGCAGCGCAACATTACACCAATGTTGCCTGTCCGCCGTAGTCCCCAGTATAACACAGCCCTGCCGAAAAACCTTAAGCGCAACCACATCACCTGTATTGATCAGAGACCCTGGCTTGCACATCGTGACATCCCACTAAACCGTGTTCCAATGTCACCCGTTCCGCAAGCCAACACTTTCTCGATCCACAGTATAACACAGTTCTACTCAAAGGGGACACAAGAATAAATCAAAGATAGCAGTAACTGGACTCACAGCAGGGAATGTAATCTACAAAAATCAGCAGGGCGAAACACATTTGTAGACTTCTGCCTCTGCAGCTTTACTAACCTTGACTGTATCCTAGCCATCTGTGGATCTCGGTCAACAGTAGACTATATATTCTCTGCCAGCCGTGCCCGCAATGCCGGGTCCAAATTACTGGTACAGCATTGGCACTGAATATTCTGAGAAATTGTCTCCGTTGACCAAGACACCAGCGCAATTTCCTTTGGCTTGCAGATGCTAGCCTCAAACGTATGAACCAGTTTGGCCAGCATCTGAAGTGGATTTATTTAACACCGTCCATTTGTTAACACATAGCTTGTCATAGCTACAAGCATGTGCTAACAAATCGGACCACAGCATTTCTGATGACTTGTATGTGGTGGGGACTATAGTATTGAAAGTGCTGTGTCTGCTCAAGTGTTGCAGTTTGGAGAAGTCCATACTTACTTTTGATGAGAGGCCATCTTCTTTGGTGCTGAGTTTTGTTGTCCTTTGTGTGCTGCTTGGAGGGGGTCCTTTAATCCGGAACGCCTTCTCCCGACAACTTCAATTCAGCTCCAACGGTGATGGTTCTCTCCTCAGTGACGGTATGCGACAACTTCTCTCCAGTGTCCAGTGGGCTTGTAAGGGAATCAGAAAATCGTTAATACACAAAAAATCAGAAAGATTTTATATTCTCTGCTACAGATGTTGGTCTGCGTTTGGCTTGGTAAAGAGGAATCGCGTTACCTGTCCGAATTATCAGGTCCTGGACGCTCAGAAACCGCTGACCGTGTCACTCTTGCCTGACAATTCACAGACTAAGCAATCTTTTCCCCAAAACGAAATACAGACACAAAATCAAAGGAGTGTGCCTGGCTCGCCAATGTTAAGGGGGAATATTAATTATCAATATTTATGCAAATATCAATAATTAATGTTCATAAATGGCCGTGAATCATCTATTGATAACTCTGCCTATTTATACCTTAAATAAAGAATAATACCATATTTTGCCTTACACTATCCTCTAAACTAAACTACGTGCGACTTATACTGCTACTATATACTGCAGTGGCTACCAAAAACACTATCCACTGTATCATGAATAATAAAGTATTTATTGCACAATACAAATACAAGTATACAGATACACTATATCTATATCGATTTATAGATCAATGGTTATAAATATATATACATGTAGACGCACACACTACAGTACAATAATAACACTACAACACAGCAATACAATACAATATTTCTAACTACACTACACACAATCCCAATTCCTCCCCAAAATCTAACTATACATAGACATTACTTATCAGTAGAGTTGAGCGGACACCTGGATGTTCGGGTTCGAGAAATTCAGCCGAACTTCACGAAAATGTTAAGGTTCGGGATCTGAACTTGACCCGAACTTGACCCTGAACCCGAACCCCATTGAAGTCAATGGAGACCCGAACTTTTGGGCACTAAAATGGCTTTAAAATAGCCCTGGAAAGGGCTAGAGGGCTGGAAAAGGCAGTAAAATGTAGGTAAATCCCCTGCAAACAAATTTGGATAGGAAAATTACTTAAAATAAAATAAATAAAAATTAACCAATATTAATTGGCAACTTGGAGGAGGATGTGGAATAGGAGGTTGGGGTGGCGTCAGGTGGGAATGCTATGGTAGTTGAAGTTCTCCTCACAGCTATAAAAAATTCATGTCTGTCTGCAGCGCCACAGGCCTCATTCACAGCTTCAGGCCCATGGCAACCATACATGGGAGTTGGAGAACTTCTCATCACAGACGACTTCATCTCAGTGCCCATATCTGAACACAGGTCTGTCTGTATCTCCCAATCTAGGGACGACATACTCCAGATATTTACTATATCATCTATACTGGATTTCTTGGTTCATGGTCTATAGTTCACGACCCTCAGCCAAAAAATTCCTGTCTACTTGGATTTCATATCTACAAATCAAGGTACACAGTCCCCTGACGAACCAGTCTTGACGCTGGGGAAACGCCGCGTCGGGACGCATGACTATTAATTTTACAGACAATTTTGTTATACAGTTCTATGTAGACACTATAATATCTTCTGTTTTTCCTGGTGTATCCATATTCATCCTGTTTAGGGTTTGACTAGGGCGATTAGCAACTCTAGGAATGTGGACAGGGGACCTTTACCGTCAGGGGGTTTCCATGGGCAAAGTGATAGATAGGGAAGCCAGGATATAATAGGGATAATGTACATCTTTCTCCACACTAGGTTATCAAACATATGATATGATGTATCCCAACGGCTCCTAAGTGTGTCTACTACTAACTGTAAGTAGAGGGGGCATTATTAATTATCTATTGATAGTTGTCCGCATCTACCAGACTTGATCTTTTATCAAAGTAAAAATGTTTTTGAAGTTTATCCTTCAGGTTATCTACGTTACTTTTAGAATTATCTATTAAAAGTTATTTTTTAATGTTGGAAGGTGTCAATGTACTGTTCAGTCTGTAGACCTCCTCAGAATTATATTTGCCAATTGGCTGTAGTGATGTCGCGAACATAAAATTTTCAGTTCGCGAACGGCGATCGCGAACTTCCGCAAATGTTCGCGAACGGGCGAACCAGGTGAACCGCCATAGACTTCAATAGACAGGCGAATTTTAAAAACCAAAGATACTCTTTCTGGCCACAATAGTGATGTAAAAGTTGTTTCAAGGGGACTAACACCTGGACTGTGGCATGTCGGAGGGGGATCCATGGCAAAACTCCCATGGAAAATTACGTAGTGGACGCAGAGTCGGGTTTTAATCCATAAAGGGCATAAATCACGTAACATTCCTAAATTAATTGGAATAACATGCTTTAAAACATCCAGTGTGTGGATACGATCAGGTATTATGTTGTATTGATCAGGTAGTGTAAGGGTTACGCCCGCTTCACAGACATTGACAGACCAAACTCCCCTTTTAATGTACCGCAAACAACCACAAACAGTCCATTTGCACAACCGCAAACTCCCCATTTGCACAAGGTTGGATACCAAGCTAGCCATGTCCCGGTGATGTCATTGAAGGTTTCCTCCTCCACCCAGCCACGTACAACACCAAGGGTCCCCGAAAGGTGAATTGAATTGATTTTTCGAACGGGGAGATGGTTAAAAAAATGCTGGCTTAACTAGTACTATTCCTATCAGTTTAATCCCTGTTACATCCCATATCAGGGATTGCCTTTTTTGAAAAAAAATTTCGTCCGGGTACCTTCCACTGTGGTGTCCCAATAGCGACAAATTTTTTGAAGGCCTCAGACTCCACCAGCTGGTATGGTAAAAGCTGGCGGGCTAAGAGTTCCGTCAATCCAGCTGTCAGACGCCGGGCAAGGGGGTGACTCTGTGACATTGGCTTCTTACGCTCAAACATGTCCTTAACAGACACCTGACTGTGCGCAGATGAGCAGGAACTGCTGAAGGTGAGAGGCGGAGTAGCGGTTGGTTGAGAGGGGGCAGGGAGGATAGCAGTGGTTGACGTGGCTGAAGATGCTGGACCAGGAGGAGCATGGTGGCTTTGAGTTTGTGTGCTGCTTGTACGCATGTGTTGATCCCATAGGCGTTTGTGATGTGAGATCATGTGCCTTCGCAAAGCAGTTGTACCGAGGTGGGTGTTGGACTTCCCACGACTCAGTTTCTTTTGGCACAGGTTGCAAATGGCATTGCTGTTATCAGAGGCAGACACACAAAAAAAATGCCACGTGACGGCATATGGGTGGTGGCAACAGCATGCGTTGACTGGCGTGCTGTCTGGCTGACCCCGGGTGCCGATACATGCTGTCTGACTGTGCCACTAACTCCTTGCGACGTCCTCCCCCTGCATCCAACTTGTCTCCTCCTTCTCTCTGTCTCCCCTTCTGAACTTTCCCCCTCTTCTTCTCTTCAAACAGGAACCCACGTCATCAACCGCTTCACTTGTATCTGACACCTCAGCAAAGGAAGCAGCAGCGGGTACAACATCATCATCATCATCATCATCACACTGTACGTCCATGTGTGTAATCCTGCCTGACTGAGACATATCCCCGTAATCTACATCATCTGGCAATAATGGTTGCGCATCACTAATTGCATACAACTGATGTGTAAATAACTCCTCTGACGGATCAAGTTAAGCGGTTGTGGTGGCTGTGGTGTGGTGGCGGCGGGCGGGAGCGTGGTATCTTGAGAGCAGGTGACTGAAGCTGAGCTGGAGGAGGATGGTGCGTCAAGGTTCTTAGCGGAAGCTGTTGAAGATTGGGTGTCCTGTCTAAGCCAGTCAACTATATCCTCAGAATTTTTCAGGCTCAGGGTACGTGGCCTCTGAACACTGGGCATTATTCCAGGGCCAGTGAAAATCACAGCACCACGACCACGACGGCCCCTGCGGGGTGGCCTGCCTCTGCCTGTCATTTTTTTTTAGATAAGTGGTACTACGCGTGCTAGGTACTGTGCCACCCGGTATGAGTGGTGGTGGGCACTGACAGTGGGCATACTACAGTCTGTGGAAGTCGGCCTGACACACACTGGCAGCAGGCAAGCAACTGAAATTAGACTAAAGTGTAAAAATTAAATGCCTTATTTATCGGCAAGCTACTGTGCCACCCGGTATGAGTGGTGGTGGGCACTGGCAGTGGGCACACTACAGTCTGTGGAAGTCGGCCTGACACACACTGGCAGCAGGCAAGCAACTGAAATTAGACTAAAGTGTAAAAATTAAATGCCTGTGCCACCCGGTATGAGTGGTGGTGGGCACTGGCAGTGGGCACACTACAGTCTGTGGAAGTCGGCCTGACACACACTGGCAGCAGGCAAGCAACTGAAATTAGACTAAAGTGTAAAATGAAATGCCTGTGCCACACGGTATAAGTGGTGGTGGGCACTGGCAGTGGGCACACTACAGTCTGTGGAAGTCGGCCTGACACACACTGGCAGCAGGCAAGCAACTGAAATTAGACTAAAGTGTAAAATTAAATGCCTTATTTATCGGCAAGCTACTGTGCCACCCGGTATGAGTGGTGGTGGGCACTGGCAGTGGGCACACTACAGTCTGTGGAAGTCGGCCTGACACACACTGGCAGCAGGCAAGCAACTGAAATTAGACTAAAGTGTAAAAATTAAATGCCTGTGCCACCCGGTATGAGTGGTGGTGGGCACTGGCAGTGGGCACACTACAGTCTGTGGAAGTCGGCCTGACACACACTGGCAGCAGGCAAGCAACTGAAATTAGACTAAAGTGTAAAAATGAAATGCCTGTGCCATCCGGTATGAGTGGTGGTGGGCACTGGCAGTGGGCACACTACAGTCTGTGGAAGTCGGCCTGACACAAACTGGCAGGCAACTAACCTTAAATTAAAGGGTAAAAATGAAATGCCTTTGTTTGATGCAAAGTCCTGTGCAACACAGTGTGAGTGGTGGGCACTGGCAGTGGGCACTATGCAGTCTGTGGGCCTGCAGCTCCTCACACACGGGCAGGCCAGGCAACTGCAATATATATATGGAGAAGAAAAAAAAAGCAGACTAATGTAGCAGCCCTTTTGGGGTGCTATCAGGACGCTGTCCTTACAGCAGAGATCAGATGAGTCTTTCAGAACTGGAGTGGACATGAATACACTAGCCTAGCTATTAATTTCCCTATCAAATCAGCAGCAACTACACTCTCCCTCCTCTCACTAAGACTGCAGCTTCAGAATGAATCTAAAATGGATGCTGTGCAGGAGGTGGGAGGGTCTGGGAGGGAGGGTATGCTGCTGATTGGCTGGAATGTGTCTGCTGACTGTGAGGTACAGGGTCAAAGTTTGCTCAATGATGATGTATAGGGGGCGGACCGAACATCGCATATGTTCGCCCGCCGAGGCGAACGCGAACAAGCTATGTTCGCCGGGAACTGTTCGCCGGCGAATAGTTGGGGCCATCTCTAATGGGCTGTTGTGTTCAAGAAGTTCTCATCACAGCCAAAAAGAATTCATGTCTGCCAGCAGTGCCACAGGCCACATTCACAGATTCAGGCCCGAGACAAACATTCATGGGAGTTGGAGAAGTTGTCATCACAGCCAAAAAGGATTCATACCTGCCTGAAGTGTTACAGGCCTCATGCACAGATTCAGGCACCTGGCACCCACAAATAGGAGAGTTCAAATCAAGCCAAAACAGTATTGATTTCACCTAGCAGTGCCACAGGCAACAATCAATCATTCAGGCCCATGGCTCCCTCAAAAAGCGAGCGGTCCCATAACAGCAACACAGGCCTCTGGTCAACCTGCAATGGAACAGTCCATTATCATTTATGTAGGCCCTAGCACCCAGACAGAGGTGAGCCGTCCCATAACAGCAAAACAAGCACTATGTCATCCACCAATGCAACAGGCCACTTTCAGAAATTTAGACCCTAGCACCCAGACAGAGGAGAGAGGTCCCATAACAGCAAAACAGGCATCATGTCACCCACCAGTGCAGCAGGCCACTTTCAGCAATTTAGGCCCTAGCACCCAGACAGAGGAGAGAGGTCCCATAACAGCAAAATAGGCATCATGTCACCCACCAATGCTGCAGGCGATTATCATTAATGTAGACCCCTGGGCACCCAGACAGAGGAGAGAGGTCCCATAACAGCAAAACAGGCATCATGTCACCCACCAATGCAACAGGCCACTTTCAGCAATTTAGGCCCTAGCACCCAGACAGAGGAGAGAGATCCCATAACAGCAAAACAGGCATCATGTCACCCACCAATGCAGCAGTGCCCTAGAGTACAAAAATGTATGGTTGAGTGCGAGGCAGTTCTAAATGTCTATTCTGCACAAGGTACGGACAAATCCTATGGGATCCATGCCTGGTTCATTTTAATGAACGTGAGCTTGTCCACGTTGGCTGTGGACTGGCATCGCATTTGTCTGTAATGACGCCCCCTGCCGTGCTAAATACACTTTCAGACAATAGACTGGCCGCAGGGCAGGCCAGCACCTCCAAGGCATAAAGGGCAAGTTCTGGCCATGTGGACAATTTGGAGACCCAGAAGTTGAATGGGGCAGAACAATCAGCCAGTACGTGGAGGCGTGTGCACACGTATTGTCCCACTATGTTGCTGAAATGCTGCCTCCTGCTAACACGTTCCCTATCAGCTGGTGGTGCAGTTTGCTGTGGTGCGGTGACAAAACTTTTACACATCTCGGCCATGCTAACCCTGCTGTCTGATAAGCTGGCCGTGACACAGCTGCGTTGGCGACCTCTTCCTCCTCCACCTCTGCCTTTGCCTTGTGCTTCCACTTGTCCCCCCGTGTCAGTTGGGAATGCCCTCAGGAGCGCGTCTACCAGCATGAGCTTGTAGTCGCGCATCTTCCTATCACGCTCCAGTGCGGAAATTAAGGTGGGCATGTTGTCCTTTTACCGGGAATCCAGCAGGGTGGCAACCCAGTAGTCAGCACAAGTTAAAATGTGGGAAACTCTGCTGTCATTGCGCAGGCACTGCAGCATGTAGTCGCTCATGTGTGCCAGGCTGCCCAGAGGTAACGATAAGCTGTCCTCTGTAGGTGGTGTATCGTCTGTGTCCTCCGTATCCCCCCAGCCATGCTCCAGTGATGGCCCTGAGCTGCGTAGGGTGCCACCCTTCAGTGAAACCGGTTCCTCCTCCTCCTACTCTACCTCATCCTCCTCCTCCTTGTCCTCCAGAAGTGTGCACTGGCTGTCCACATGTGTACATGGCCTCTGCTGATGCAGGAACCCACCCTCTGAGCCACTTCTGTATGACCTGCCTGAAACCCTATGAAATGCTCCCTCTTCATTCTCCTCCTGTGCCAGATCCTCTTCCATCATCGCCGTAATATTCTTTTCAAGGAGACATAGAAGTGGTATTGTAATGCTAACAATGGCGTTATCAGCACTGGCCATGTTGGTTGAGTACTCCAAAGACCGCAGCAAGGTACAGAGGTCTCGCATGCAGGCACAGTTACTGGTGGTGAAGTGGTGCTGATCTGCAGAGAGACTGACCCGTGCATAGTGCATCTGAAACTCCACTATCGCCCGGCGCTGCTCACACAATCTCTCCAGCATATGTAAAGTGGAGTTCCACCTGGTGGGCATATCACATATGAGGCGGTGAGCAGGAAGGCTGAAGTTACACTGCAGCGTAGACAGGTGAGCAGCAGCAGGGTGAGAACGCCAAAAGCGCGCACATACGGACTGCACTTTATGCAGCAGCTCTGACATGTCTGGGTAGTTTTTAATAAACTTCTGCAGCACCTGGTTCAGCACATGCGCCAGGCAAGGGATGTGCGTCAAACCGGCTAGTCCCAGAGCTGCAACGAGATTTCGCCCATTATCGCACACCACCAGGCCGGGCTTGAGACTCAACTGAAGCAACCACTCATCAGTCTGCTGTTCTATGCTCCTGTGCGGTGTGGGGTTTGTCACCCAAACACATGAGTTTTAAAATTGCCTGCTGAAGTTTACTCCGGGCCGTGCTCAAGTTGGGGGTAATGTTCTTTCGATGACGAGATGTGGGGGTGGTAGAAGAGGAGTAGGAGGAGGAGGATGATGCGGAGTAGGGGGAGAAAGCAACAGAAGCAACGAATAATGCCCTGCGATCCTCAGTTGTGGAAGGACATGCGCCAAACTGCTATCCGCCTCGGGCCCAGCCACGACTACGTTTACCCAGTGTGCAGTTTGGGCTGGCTTCGGGCTCTGATGGCACAACATGCAAACCACTAGTGTCTTGTCATCAGGACATTGTGTGAAGAGCTGCGACACCAATGAACTCCTTTGAGCAGTCCATGGTGTGCTCGGTGCCTGGATGCGGTAGACATTAGCAGGCGTACTGTCTCTGGAACAGCCGTTGCGCTTTTGCACCCTGCTCCCTCTTTTGCTGTGCTGTTGCCTCTGTGCGACCACCGCCTCCTTCTAAGAAATGCACGCTTCACAAGCACGACCTCCAGTCCAGTCTGGGTCTAGGACTTTAACATCCTCCACATCATCTTCCACCCATTCATGACCCCTGCCCTTCTCGTCGGTCTGCACATTGCAGAAAGCTACAGCAGTTGGCACCTGTGTTTTGTCATCATCAGAGATGTTTTGTGGCCGTATTCACATGTCCTCATCCTGCAAAAAAAGTGGTGGAGCATCAGTGCATTTAAGGTCTTCCTCTTCAGGGGCAGGGCTAGGTGGATGGACTGGGGAAACCGTGCCAACAGAGTCATCAAAAAGCATGAGACTTTTCTGCATGATTTGGGGCTCTGACTGCTTGGCTGATTTGCAAAGGGGTGAGGTGGAAGACTGATGGGCATGGGCTGCAGGTGCCAAATCTGAGCTTTCTGCAGAGGACTGGGTGTTAGATACTGTGAAGGAACTAGAGGCACTGTCAGCCACCCTATCTACTATCACCTGTACATGTTCTGGCTTCGCCATCCATAGAGCGGCATTTGGGCCCATCAAATAACGCTGCAGATTCTGTCGCCTACTTGAACCAGAGGAAGTTTTTTGACTTGGAGCGGTAGTTGGCACTGAACGGCCACGTCCTCTTCCAGCAACAGGAGCTCCACCAACACCACAACGACCATGCCCAGGTCCCTTTTTTGATGTTCTCCTCATTATTTGTGTTCACCCACCAAGCTGAAAGATTGGTCTCTTTTCAGTGACAAATTAGACAATTATGTTCGCTAAGGCAGTGACCGTGTCATAAAAATGCTCTGTGGATCCAGAATAATGTTTTTTGGGCCTAAAATACACTGATTCTCAATTTCTATGCAGAAATGTAAACAAAAAAAATTGCTACGCTGTATGCACAAGTGGTTTGTAATAAAATACAGAAAATTAGTATTTCACTGCTGTAAATAAAAATTTATTATTTATACGCCGGATGCATAAAACACAGCTTTTTTCAATAAAACCCCAAAATGCAGTTTTTAACTGCTGTACATTAAAAGTAGATATTTATACTAAATATGGACACCAGATTTGGGGACCCAGAACACGGATTTGGTCACCAAAAATCACAAATACAGTATTTGACTGCTATAAATTGGAAATAATTATTTAAACGAAGGATGCACAACTGTGTTTTTTGGCCTAAAAGACAGTTTTTTTCAATAAAACCCCAAAATGCAGTTTTTAACTGCTGTTGTTCTGTTTCAGTATCTTGCATTGTGTATTGGTATGCTCCTCTCTCCCCCCCCCCACCCTCAGTTTCAGCTTCTAGTTAGTGTTGAGCGAACAGTTCGAGCATAGTAATTTTGGGGTGTTCGCGACACGGACCCGAACCCGAACTTTTTTGTAAAAGTTCGGGTTCGGGTTCGTCGTTCGGCATGTATTTTGGCGCATTTTGAAAGGCTGCAAAGCAGCCAATCAACATGCATCATACTACTTGCCCTAAGATGCCATCGCAGCCATGCCTACTATTGGCAAGGCTGTGATTGGCCAAGTGCAGCATGTGACTCAGCCTCTTTATAAGCTTGTGCGCACGTCGGGACGTGCTCACTCCCGATGTGAATAGAACAGGGATAGACGCAGCTGATGCTAGGGCGAGAATAGGCAGGGATAATTGAATAACTGGAAGCAAATTTCTCTCCTCCACCTGTGATTCATCTGAACAACTGCAGCTGAGCTGCTTTTTTGATAGGGATTGGCTATTTTTAGAGTGGCCAGAGTGATTTTTCCATCCACATGTACCTGGGCTGACCGCCGGCCGCCATTTTGCGACTTGTAGTGCTGCAGCAGAAGCTGCCACAGTGTGCATTCCAAAGCTCCAAACAAGTCAGACATCTACACCTGGGATTCAGACCAATAGCGATTTAGCAGCACAGTCCAAGGCTATTTTTTTAAAGGTTGTGCAGACCATTTTGTGGCACATGTTACTGGGCTGATAGGCGGCGGCCATCTTGGGACTAGTGCTGCAGCACAATCTCTCCCAACGTCCATTAATCACTTGTAATAGTGGTCTGTGCCATAGAAATCCTACATCAGGGACTTGGGTGTGCTTGTGTCACCCCTACTAATACCAGTCCACCTGTAATCCATACAGTGAAAAGCCATAAAGTATTCCAGTGAGGGAATTTTTTTATTTAAAAAGGCCAAGTTAGTTTATCTGACGCTCAATATACTAGATACAGTTAGGCCTCATGCTTCATACATCTGGAATTAGCAAACTAATGTGCTGGGGTTGGGAAAACATATATGTACCCATACTAGAATCTGTCAAAGAAAGCGGTACTCACATATAACAGTCATTCCATCTGTAATCCATACAGTCAAAAGACTGAAAGTATTCCAGTGAGGGAATTTTTTTTATTTAAAAAGGCCAAGTTAGTTTATCTGGCGCTCAATATACTAGATACAGTTAGGCCTATGCTTTCATACATCTGGAATTAGCAAACTAATGTGCTGGGGTTGGGAAAACATATATGTACCCATACTAGAATCTGTCAAAGAAAGCGGTACTCACATATAACAAGTCATTCCATCTGTAATCCATACAGTCAAAAGACTGAAAGTATTCCAGTGAGGGGATTTTGCTTATAAAAATAATATATTTCATTGTGGTGCGAGTTGAATCGCAACAATGAAGAAAAATACTATTAAGGGACGAGGACGCGGTCGTGGTGGTGTCCGTGGAGCCTCTGTTGCTGGTAGAGGACGTGGCCGCTCGGCCCCAGGCGCACACAGTAGGGAACGAACTCCCTCAACTAGCCGGCAGAATGTACCGCAATATCTCGTGGGGCCCAATGCCGCTCTTAGGATGGTAAGGCCTGAGCAGGTACAGGCATTAATCGATTGGGTGGCCGACAGTGCTTCCAGCACGCTCACCACATGGTCTTCCACCCAGTCTTCTGCGGAAAGCGCACAGGTGGCACCTGAAAACCAAGCCCATCAGTCTGTCACATCACCCCCAAGCATATCAGGGAAACGGTCTGAGCCACAAGTTATGCAGCAGTCTCTTCTTCTGTTTGAAGACTCTGCTTCCAGGGTTTCCCAGGGGCGTCCACCTAGCCCTTCCCCAGTGGAGGAAGACATACCATGCACTGACGCACAACCACTTATGTCTCCAGATGAAGAGGACATGGGAATACCACCACAGCAGAGTCACCGACTCTCTGATGATGACGAAACACAGGTGCCCACTGCCGCGTCTTTTGCAGTGTGCAGACTGAACAGGAGGAGGTCAGGAGGGAGACTGGGTGGAAGACGATGCAGAGGACGATGAGGTCTTAGACCCCACATGGACTGAAGGTCGTGGCGATGACTTTCACAGTTCAGAGGAAGAGGTAGTGGTGAGACCGAGACAACAGCGAAGCCAAAGAGGGAGCAGGGGGCCAGCAGACGAGCCGCCCCAGAGTTCGCCTGCTACTGGACATCGCCAACAGGGACCCAGCCCCACAAAGGCAGCTTCAAAGAGTTCCCTGGCATGGCACTTCTTTAAACAATGTCCTACCGACAAGACCCGAGTGACTTGCACGCTCTGCCATCAGAGCCTGAGGCGAGGCATTAACGTTCTGAACCTCAGCACAACCTGCATGACCAGGCATCTACATGCAAAGCATGAACTGCAGTGGGTACACACCTTAAAAACCAGGCACTCGCTGAGGCTCCCCTGCTCCCTCTACCGCTGCTGCCTCGGCTTCCGCCTCGAGAGGAATGTTGCCACCTGCCGAGCAGCAAACAGAGGATGTGCCACCGACACCACCACCACCGCCACCGTCAACTAGCGCCTCCACTATATCACACAGCAGCGCTCAGCTCTCAATATCTCAAACCTTAGAGAGGAAGCGCAAATTCCCCGAGTCACCCTCGAGCCCTTGGCCTGAACGCCAGCATTTCTAAACTGCTGGCCTTTGAAATGCTGTCATTCCGGCTGGTGGACACAGACAGCTTCAAACAGCTGATGGCCATGGCTGTCCCGCAGTATGTGGTTCCCAGCCGCCACTACTTCTCCAAGACAGCCGTGCCTTCCCTGCACATGCAAGTGTCCGATAAAATCAAGTGTGCACTGCGCAACGCCATTTGTGGCAAGGTCCACCTAACCACAGATACGTGGACCAGTAAGCACGGCCAGGGACGCTATATCTCACTAACTGCACACTGGATGAATGTAGTGGCGGCTGGGCCCCGGCGGACAGTTCCTTGGCGCACGTCCTTCCGCCCCTAGGATCGCAGGGCATCATTCTCTGCCTCCTGTAGCCTCCTCCTCCTACTCGGCTTCCTCCTCCACTGCTTCCACCAGCTCATCCGGTCAGCCACACACCTTCACCACCAACTTCAGCACAGCCCGGTAAACGTCAGCAGGCCATTCTGAAACTCATATGTTTGGGGGACAGGCCCCACAGCGCAAAGGAGTTGTGGCGGGGTATTGAACAACAGACCGACGAGTGGTTTCTGCCGGTGGGCCTCAAGCCAGGCCTGGTGGTATGCGATAATGGGCGAAATCTCGTGGCAGCTCTGGGACTAGCCGGTTTGACGCACATCCCTTGCCTGGCGCATGTGCTGAACTTGGTGGTGCAGAGGTTCATTCACCACTACCCCAACATGTCAGAGCTGCTGCATAAAGTGCGGGCCGTCTGTGCGCGCTCCGCCGCTCACATCCTGCCGCTGCTCGCCTGTCTGCGCTACAGCGGAACTTCGGCCTTCCCGCCACCGCCTCATATGCGACGTGCCCACCCGGTGGAACTCCACCTTGCACATGCTGGAGAGACTGTGCGAGCAGCAGCAGGCCATAGTGGAGTTTCAGCTGCAGCACGCTCGCGTCAGTCGTACTCGCCGAACAGCACCACTTCACCACCAATGATTGGGCCTCCATGCGAGACCTGTGTGCCCTGCTGCGCTGTTTCGAGTACTCCACCAACATGGCCAGTGGCGATGACACTGTTATCAGCGTTACAATACCACTTCTATGTCTCCTTGAGAAAACACTTAGGGCAATGATGTTAGAGGAGGTGGCCCAGGTGGAGGAGGAGGAGGAGGATGAGGGCTCGTTTCTAACACTTTCGGGCCAGTCTGTTCGAAGTGGCTCAGAGGGAGGTTTGTTTAAGCAGCAGAGGACAGGTTCACAAGTCGCCAGCCAAGGCACTGTACTGGAGGACGAGGAGGATGAGGAGGAGGAGGTGGAGGGGGACGAGGATGACGCAAGTTCACAGCGGGGTGGCAGCCCAGGCCCATCACTGGTGCGTGGCTGGGGGATACGGTGGACGATGACGATACGCCTCCCACAGAGGACAGCTTGTCCTTACCCATGGGTAGCCTGGCCCACATGAGCGAATATATGCTCCAATGCCTGCGCAACGACTAGCAGAGTTGCCCACGTTTTAACGTGTGCAGACTACTGGGTGGCCACCCTGCTGGATCCCCGGTATAAAGACAATGTGCCCACTTTAATTCCTGAACTGGAGCGACCGTAAGATGCGCGAGTACAAGCGCACGCTGATAGAGGCGCTCTTGAGAGCATTCCCACATGTCACAGGGGAACAGGTGGAAGGTGAAGGCAGAGGAGTGGCAAGAGGTCGCCAACGCAGCTGTGTCACGGCCAGCTCATCTGAGGGCAGGGTTAGCATGGCAGAAATGTGGAAAAGTTTTGTCTCCACGCCACAGCTATCTGCACCGACACCTGATACGGAACGTGTTAGCAGGAGGCAGCATTTCACTAACATGGTTGAACAGTATGTCTGCACACTCCTCCACATCCTGACGGATGGTTCGGCCCCATTCAACTACTGGGTTTCGAAATTGTCCACGTGGCCAGAGTTAGCATGTTATGCCTTGAGGTGCTTTCCTGCCCGGCGGCCAGCGCTTTATCTGAACGCGTATTCAGCACGGCAGGGGGCGCCATTACTGACAAGCGCAGCCGCCTGTCCACAGCCAACGTGGACAAGCTGACCTTCATAAAGATGAACCAGGCATGGATCCCACAGGACCTGTCCCTCCCTTGTGCAGAGTAGTCCTTATTAACTGCCTAAAACATGTCTTGTTGTGCTACGGGCCACTTCTTTATTTGATACAAATTTTATGAAACCCACAGTTGAATGAAACTCTTCTCTGTCTGGGCGCCGGGCCTAACCAGATGAAAGTGGCCGGTTAAACTAACGGGTGACATGAAGCCATAACCTCTGCCATGCTACCTCTGTCTTCTGTCTGGGTGCTGAGGCCTAAGTCAAATAAAGCGGTCTTCTGCTGTGCTGGGGGATATGAAGCTAATCTCTGACCTCTCTCCTCTGTCTGGGTCCAAAGGCCTAAATCACTGAAAGAGGCCTTCTCCTGTGGTGTGTGATATGATGCCAGAATATGTGCTGTGGGGCCTCTCTCCTCTTCCTGGGTGCAGGGGTCAAATAAACTAAATTGTGGCCTACTCCTGTGGTGGTTGATATGATGCCTGATTCTCTGATGTGGAACCTCTCTCCTCTGTTTGGGTGAAGGGGTCAAAGTAACTAAATGGTGGCTTCTCCTGTGGTGGCTGATATGATGCCAGAATATGTGCTGTGGGGCCTCTCTCCTCTTCCTGGGTGCAGGGGTCAAAGTAACTCAATGGTGGCTTCTCCTGTGGTGGCTGATATGATGCCAGAATATGTGCTGTGGTGCCTCTCTCCTCTTCCTGGGTGCGGGGTCAAAGTAACTCAATGGTGGCTTCTCCTGTGGTGGCTGATATGATGCCAGAATATGTGCTGTGGTGCCTCTCTCCTCTTCCTGGGTGCGGGGGTCAAAGTAACTCAATGGTGGCTTCTCCTGTGGTGGCTGATATGATGCCAGAATATGTGCTGTGGTGCCTCTCTCTCTTCCTGGGTGCGGGGGTCAAAGTAACTCAATGGTGGCTTCTCCTGTGGTGGCTGATATGATGCCAGAATATGTGCTGTGGGGCCTCTCTCTCTTCCTGGGTGCAGGGGTCAAAGTAACTCAATGGTGGCTTCTCCTGTGGTGGTTAGTATGATGCCAGAATATGTGCTGTGGGGCCTCTCTCCTCTTCCTGGGTGCAGGGGTCAAAGTAACTCAATGGTGGCTTCTCCTGTGGTGGCTGATATGATGCCAGAATATGTGCTGTGGTGCCTCTCTCCTCTTCCTGGGTGCGGGGTCAAAGTAACTCAATGGTGGCTTCTCCTGTGGTGGTTAGTATGATGCCAGAATATGTGCTGTGGGGCCTCTCTCCTCTTCCTGGGTGCAGGGGTCAAAGTAACTCAATGGTGGCTTCTCCTGTGGTGGCTGATATGATGCCAGAATATGTGCTGTGGTGCCTCTCTCCTCTTCCTGGGTGCGGGGTCAAAGTAACTCAATGGTGGCTTCTCCTGTGGTGGCTGATATGATGCCAGAATATGTGCTGTGGGGCCTCTCTCTCTTCCTGGGTGCAGGGGTCAAAGTAACTCAATGGTGGCTTCTCCTGTGGTGGTTAGTATGATGCCAGAATATGTGCTGTGGGGCCTCTCTCCTCTTCCTGGGTGCAGGGGTCAAAGTAACTCAATGGTGGCTTCTCCTGTGGTGGCTGATATGATGCCAGAATATGTGCTGTGGTGCCTCTCTCCTCTTCCTGGGTGCAGGGGTCAAAGTAACTAAATGGTGGCTTCTCCTGTGGTGGTTGATATGATGCCTGATTCTCTGCTGTGAAACCTCTCTCCTCCATCTGGGTGTAGGGGTCAAAGTCTTTCAAAGTCGCTTCTCCTGTGCTGATTGATATAAAGCTGATGGTTGTGCCATCTGACATGGTTGCCAGGGTCTGATTCAATGGGGGCCTACTCCTGTGGTGGGTGATCTAAATGCCTGATTCTCTGCTGTGAAACCTCTCTCCTCCGTCTGGGTGTAGGGGTCAAAGTCTTTCAAAGTCGCCTCTCCTGTGCTGATTGATATGAAGCTGATGGTTGTGCCATCTGACATGGTTGCCGGGGTCCCATTAAATTGGGGCCTACTCCTGTGGTGGGTGATCTAAATGCCTGATTCTCTGCTTTGAAACCTCTCTCCTCCGTCCGGGTGTAGGGGTCAAAGTCTGTCAAAGTCGCCTTCTCCTGTGCTGATTGATATAAAGCTTATGCTTGTGCCATCTGACATGGTTGCCGGGGTCTGATTCAATGGTGGCCTACTCCTGTGGTGGGTGATCTAAATGCCTGATTCTCTGCTGTGTAACCTCTCTCCTCCGTCTGGGTGTAGGGGTCAAAGTAACTAAATGGTGGCCTACTCCTGTGGTGGGTGATATGATGCCTGGTTCTCTGCTGTGGGACCTCTCCTTTGTCTGGGTGCTGTGGTCAAAATAATAGTAAGTGACCTTCTCCATTGGTGGGTGACTTGAAGCCTGATTCTGTGCTATGGGACCTCACTCCAATTAATATTGTTTAATTTTTATTTATTTTATGTTAACTCATCATTTCCCTATCTACATTTGTTTGCAGGGGATTTAACTACATTTTGCTGCCTTTTGCAGCCCTCTAGCCCTTTCCGGGTGTGTTTTACAGCCTTTTTAGTGCCCAAAAGTTCGGGTCCCCATTGACTTCTATGGGGTTCGGGTTCGGGATGAAGTTCGGGTCGAGTTCGGATCCCGAACCCGAACATTTTTCGAAAGTTCGGCCGAACTCGTCGAACCCGAACATCCAGGTGTTCGTTCAACTCTACTTCTAGTTGATTCAGTCTAGCCACTTCCTGTTTTCCCTGTCATGCATTGCTGTTTTGTGTGCTCTGACTGTAAGGAGAATCTGAGGAGAATCTGTGTAGTATCTCATCTTCTTATCAAGGAGAATATTAGAGGCATAATTCTTTGACCATCTGGATTCCCTGCATATCTCTGGATTAAAAACTACTTGATTAACTCCTGGGTGTCTGATTCGTAAACTGTAAGTGGAGAATGTATGATTCAACAAGTCACGTCACAGATGCGTGATTGTATAAGGCTGACATTTCGAAACGCCACAGCTGTACAATAACAGTAGATATTTATACTATGTATAGACACCTAATTTGGGGACCCAGAACACGGATTTGGTCACCAAAATTCACAAATGCTGTATTTAACTGCTATAAATTGTAAATAATTATTTATACGACGGATGCACAACTGTTTTTTCGGCCTAAAACACAGCATTTTTCAATAAAACCCCAAAATTAATTTTTTTGCTGCTGTAAATTTAAATTAGATAATTATACCGCACCACAGAGCCCAGACTAGACAAATGGACTATGTCACGACTTTTGTCACCAAAATTCACAAATTCAGTTTTTCACTGCTGTAAATTAAATGTAGGCATTTATACCGTGTATGTACAACTGCTTTGTGAAGCAGGAATTTAGCTTTTTTCACACAAAAAAAGATTAATGCACTAGCTGTAATGTGAAATCTGTATTTAGGCGGTATATTTTAAAATGCTTTGTGGATCAGGATTTCCACTTTTTTGTCTAAAAACATATATTTATGCTGTATTTCACAGCAGCAATGTAAAATAGGTATTTCAGACTGTTTGGTGGACCTTGAATAACGTTTCTATAAAAAACAAAGAAGAACTATTTCCCTGCATAAATATAAAATATGTCGTTGGACGGTGTATGCAGAACTGTTTTGTGGACAAGGAATATGGTTTTTCCCCCAAAATTACACAGATTCTCTATTTCACCGCAGAAATGTCAAATATAGACTCAATTATTAGGGGTACAGATAGGGCGATCTGTCACAAAGATCGTGATCGCTGAACAGTGTGCTGTCTTCCTGGCGCTAGAGTTCGACACATCGCGGATCGGGTTGACAGATTACTGGGAGGGGCTGGAGAAGATCCAGCGGTCATGGTCCATATCGGAACCAATGACAAAGTTAGAGGAAGGTGGAGAGTCCTTAAAAATGATTTCAGGGATTTAGGTCAAAAGCTTAGGGCAAGGACCTCAAAAGTAGTATTTTCTGAAATACTGCCTGTACCACGAGCCACACAAGAAAGGCAGCGGGAGATTAGGGAGGTTAACAAGTGGCTCAAGAACTGGTGTAGGAAGGAGGGGTTCGGGTTCCTGGAGAACTGGGCCGACTTCTCTGTTGGCTACAGGCTCTACCGTAGGGACGGGCTGCACCTCAATGGGGAAGGGGCTGCTGTGTTGGGGAGAAAGATGGCTAGAAGGTTGGAGGAGTGTTTAAACTAGGGACTGGGGGAGGGTAATTACGTTATAGGAGGGGAAGATAGTGCAGATAGAGACCAGGGGCGAGGTAGTGTGACGGGGGAGGAATGGAAGGGGGACTAGAACAGCTCAGAATGAAAGATGTAGGGTAAAAAATACACATAAACCTGTCAAATGTATGTATACTAATGCCAGAAGCCTGACTAACAAGACTGGTGAACTGGAATTAGTGATGTGAGGAGGACTATGACGTAGTGGGAATAACTGAGACATGGCTGGATAATAGCTATGACTGGGCAGTTAATATAAAAGGTTACAATCTGTTTAGAAAGGATCGTCAAAACCGGAGAGGTGGAGGGTCTGCCTCTACGTGAAGTCGTGTCTAAATCCCGTAATTCGAGAATACATCTCTGAGGGACATGAACAGGTGGAGTCACTGTGGGTAGAAATACATGGAGCAAAAACAATAATAAAATACTAATAGGAGTGTATTATAAACCACCTAATATACCAGAGTCCACAGAAAATCTATTACTAAACGAGATAGACGAGGTGGCAAACCTTAATGAAGTCGTTATCATGGGGGACTTCAACTACCCAGATATAGACTGGGAAACTGAAAGCTGTACATCCCAAAAGGAAACAGGTTCTTGGCAATAGCCAAAGATCATTTCCTTTCCCAACTGGTTCAGGACCCCACTAGAGGGACGGCCATACTGGACTTAGTATTAACCAATAGACCTGATAGAACAACAGATGTGCAGGTTGGGGGACACCTGGGAAATAGTGACCATAAAGTTATAACCTTCCAATTATCCTTCAAACGAGAGTTTCTAAAGGGAGGAACAAAAATACCAAACTTCAAAAAGCAAAATTTAGCCAACTAAGCGAGGCCATAGGCCTAAATAACTGGGACAAAGTCCTCAAAAATAAAAATACAACCATAAAATGGGAGATTTTTAAAAGCATTGTAAAATCTAATTGTGAGAGGTACATACCTTATAGGAATAAAAGGCTAAGGAACAATAAGAAACCAATGTGGATAAATTGAACCGTAAAGAAGGCAATAAATGACAAAAAGAAAGCATATAAATTGCTAAAACAGGAGGGAAGTCAGGAAGCACTGATAAACTATAAGGAAAAAATAGAATATGTAAAAACGAATAAAATTTGCCAAACTAGAGACCGAGAGATTAATTGCCAAAGAGAGTAAAACTAACCCTAAAATGTTCTTCAATTATATAAATAGTAAAAATATAAATCTGAAGGAGTCGGCCCTCTACATAGCAATGAGGGGGTGTTGCAGAGAGCGACGAGGATAAAGCAAAACTATTAAATATTTTTTTCTCCACTATATTCACTGAGGAAAATAAACTGTCAGATGAAATGCAGAATGTAAAAGTAAATCCCCCATTAAAAGTGCCCTGTCTGACCCAGGAAGAAGTACAACAGCGACTTAAAAGATTAAAATAGACAAATCGCCAGGACCGGATGGCATACACCCCCGTATCCTAAGGGAATTAAGTGATGTCATAGCCAGACCATTATTTCTGATATTTACAGACTCTATAATAACAGGGAATGTTCCACAGGATTGGCGCATAGCAAATGTGGTGCCAATATTCAAAAAGGGTCCAAAAACAGAGCCTGGAAATTATAGGCCGGTAAGTTTAACATCTATTGTTGGTAAACTGTTTGAAGGGTTTCTAAGAGATGCTATTTTGGAGTATCTCAATGAAAATAAGCAAATAACGCCATATCAGCATGGCTTCATGAGGGATCGGTCATGCCAAACAAATTTAATCAGCTTCTATGAGGAGGTAAGTTCTAGACTTGACAGCGGCGAATCAATGGATGTCGTATATCTGGACTTCTCCAAAGCATTTGACACCGTACCTCATAAAAGGTTAGTATATAAAATGAGGATGCTCGGACTGGGAGAAAATGTCTGTATGTGGGTAAGTAACTGGCTGAGTGACAGAAAACAGAGGGTGGTTATTAACGGTACATACTCAGATTGGGTCACTGTAACTAGTGGGGTACCTCAGGGGTCAGTATTGGGCCCTATTCTCTTCAATATATTTATTAATGATCTTGTAGAAGGCCTGCACAGTAAAATATCTATTTTTGCAGATGACACTAAACTGTGTAAAGTAATTAACACTGAAGAGGACAGTTTTCTGCTACAGAGGGATCTGGATAGATTGGAGGCTTGGGCAGAAAAATGGCAGATGAGGTTTAACACTGACAAAGTTAGAGGAAGGTGGAGAGTCCTTAAAAATGATTTCAGGGATTTAGGTCAAAAGCTTAGGGCAAGGACCTCAAAAGTAGTATTTTCTGAAATACTGCCTGTACCACGAGCCACACAAGAAAGGCAGCGGGAGATTAGGGAGGTTAACAAGTGGCTCAAGAACTGGTGTAGGAAGGAGGGGTTCGGGTTCCTGGAGAACTGGGCCGACTTCTCTGTTGGCTACAGGCTCTACCGTAGGGACGGGCTGCACCTCAATGGGGAAGGGGCTGCTGTGTTGGGGAGAAAGATGGCTAGAAGGTTGGAGGAGTGTTTAAACTAGGGACTGGGGGAGGGTAATTACGTTATAGGAGGGGAAGATAGTGCAGATAGAGACCAGGGGCGAGGTAGTGTGACGGGGGAGGAATGGAAGGGGGACTAGAACAGCTCAGAATGAAAGATGTAGGGTAAAAAATACACATAAACCTGTCAAATGTATGTATACTAATGCCAGAAGCCTGACTAACAAGACTGGTGAACTGGAATTAGTGATGTGTGAGGAGGACTATGACGTAGTGGGAATAACTGAGACATGGCTGGATAATAGCTATGACTGGGCAGTTAATATAAAAGGTTACAATCTGTTTAGAAAGGATCGTCAAAACCGGAGAGGTGGAGGGGTCTGCCTCTACGTGAAGTCGTGTCTAAATCCCGTAATTCGAGAATACATCTCTGAGGGACATGAACAGGTGGAGTCACTGTGGGTAGAAATACATGGAGCAAAAACAATAATAAAATACTAATAGGAGTGTATTATAAACCACCTAATATACCAGAGTCCACAGAAAATCTATTACTAAACGAGATAGACGAGGTGGCAAACCTTAATGAAGTCGTTATCATGGGGGACTTCAACTACCCAGATATAGACTGGGAAACTGAAAGCTGTACATCCCAAAAGGAAACAGGTTCTTGGCAATAGCCAAAGATCATTTCCTTTCCCAACTGGTTCAGGACCCCACTAGAGGGACGGCCATACTGGACTTAGTATTAACCAATAGACCTGATAGAACAACAGATGTGCAGGTTGGGGGACACCTGGGAAATAGTGACCATAAAGTTATAACCTTCCAATTATCCTTCAAACGAGAGTTTCTAAAGGGAGGAACAAAAATACCAAACTTCAAAAAGCAAAATTTAGCCAACTAAGCGAGGCCATAGGCCTAAATAACTGGGACAAAGTCCTCAAAAATAAAAATACAACCATAAAATGGGAGATTTTTAAAAGCATTGTAAAATCTAATTGTGAGAGGTACATACCTTATAGGAATAAAAGGCTAAGGAACAATAAGAAACCAATGTGGATAAATTGAACCGTAAAGAAGGCAATAAATGACAAAAAGAAAGCATATAAATTGCTAAAACAGGAGGGAAGTCAGGAAGCACTGATAAACTATAAGGAAAAAAATAGAATATGTAAAAAACGAATAAAATTTGCCAAACTAGAGACCGAGAGATTAATTGCCAAAGAGAGTAAAACTAACCCTAAAATGTTCTTCAATTATATAAATAGTAAAAATATAAATCTGAAGGAGTCGGCCCTCTACATAGCAATGAGGGGGTGTTGCAGAGAGCGACGAGGATAAAGCAAAACTATTAAATATTTTTTTCTCCACTATATTCACTGAGGAAAATAAACTGTCAGATGAAATGCAGAATGTAAAAGTAAATCCCCCATTAAAAGTGCCCTGTCTGACCCAGGAAGAAGTACAACAGCGACTTAAAAGATTAAAATAGACAAATCGCCAGGACCGGATGGCATACACCCCGTATCCTAAGGGAATTAAGTGATGTCATAGCCAGACCATTATTTCTGATATTTACAGACTCTATAATAACAGGGAATGTTCCACAGGATTGGCGCATAGCAAATGTGGTGCCAATATTCAAAAAGGGTCCAAAAACAGAGCCTGGAAATTATAGGCCGGTAAGTTTAACATCTATTGTTGGTAAACTGTTTGAAGGGTTTCTAAGAGATGCTATTTTGGAGTATCTCAATGAAAATAAGCAAATAACGCCATATCAGCATGGCTTCATGAGGGATCGGTCATGCCAAACAAATTTAATCAGCTTCTATGAGGAGGTAAGTTCTAGACTTGACAGCGGCGAATCAATGGATGTCGTATATCTGGACTTCTCCAAAGCATTTGACACCGTACCTCATAAAAGGTTAGTATATAAAATGAGGATGCTCGGACTGGGAGAAAATGTCTGTATGTGGGTAAGTAACTGGCTGAGTGACAGAAAACAGAGGGTGGTTATTAACGGTACATACTCAGATTGGGTCACTGTAACTAGTGGGGTACCTCAGGGGTCAGTATTGGGCCCTATTCTCTTCAATATATTTATTAATGATCTTGTAGAAGGCCTGCACAGTAAAATATCTATTTTTGCAGATGACACTAAACTGTGTAAAGTAATTAACACTGAAGAGGACAGTTTTCTGCTACAGAGGGATCTGGATAGATTGGAGGCTTGGGCAGAAAAATGGCAGATGAGGTTTAACACTGACAAATGTAAAGTTATGCATATGGGAATAATGCAAGTCACCCGTACATATTAAATGGTAAAACACTCGGTAACACTGACATGGAAAAGGATCTAGGAATTTTAATAGCAAATTAAGCTGCAAAAACCAGTGTCAGGCAGCTACTGCCAAGGCCAATAAGATAATGGGTTGCATCAAAAGGGGCATAGACGCCCGTGATGAGAACATAGTCCTACCACTTTACAAATCACTAGTCAGACCACACATGGAGTACTGTGTACAGTTCTGGGCTCCTGTGAACAAGACAGACATAGCAGAGCTGGAGAGGGTTCAGAGGAGGGCAACTAAAGTAATAACTGGAATGAGGGATCTACAGTACCCTGAAAGGTTATCGAAATTAGGGTTATTTACTTTAGAAAAAAGACGACTGAGGGGAGATCAAATAACTATGTATAAATATATCAGGGGTCAGTATAGAGATCTGTCCCATCATCTATTTATCCCCAGGACTGTGACTGTGACAAGGGGACATCCTCTGCGTCTGGAGGAAAGAAGGTTTGTACACAAACATAGAAAAGGATTCTTCACTGTAAGAGCAGTGAGACTATGGAACTCTCTGCCTGAGGAGGTGGTGATGGTAAGTACAATAAAGGAATTCAAGAGGGGACTGGATTTATTTCTGGAGTGTAATAATATTACAGGCTACAGCTACTAGAGAGGGGTCGTTGATCCAGGGAGTTATTCTGACTGCCTGATTGGAGTCGGGAAGGAATTTTTTTCCCCTTAAGTGATGAAAATTGGCTTCTGCCTCACAGGGGTTTTTTGCCTTCCTCTGGATCAACTTGTAGGAAACAGGCCGAACTGGATGGACAAATGTCTTTTTTCGGTCTTATATACTATGTTACTATGTTACTATATATTTTGGCGGTATAAAATAGGCTTGGTGGATCAGGATGACCACTTTTTTTAAACTAAAATACACTGATGCACTATTTGATAGCTGAAATTGAATATTCGGTTTAGTGCATTGTATACACAAGTGATCTATGGCACCACAGATCCCAGATTAGACAAATGGACTATGTCACCCCTTAAACATACAAAAGGCAATATAGGGGACTTGAGCAGCCAGTAAAAAAAGTTTTTTCCTTTACTGAGCTACAAAATAGGATTAGGCTGATGTCCCTGGCTGGCTGGCACACATGCAGTACACTGCAGTGGCTAATTTGACCAACGAGCATCACTTCAGTAACAGATGGATTACAAAAAAAGATTTCCCCTGCAGTGGCTGGGTACAGAAATTTTGGATTGCTGAAGCTCCCACCCTCTCTATTTGCTGTATCTTGTGGATTAAAGTAGCACAGCTTCGTCTGATTTCTGCCCTATTCTGCCCCTGATCGCAGCACCAACATCCTCTTCCTAAGCTCAAATCAGCAGAGTGACGTGCGGCAGTACATTACTCCAGCTTATAAAGTCACGGCTGTGATGGCTTATTAGGGCAAGAAGTAAAACGCTTGCTAATTGGCTGCTTTTTTAAAAATGTACGGGTTCACTCAACTCTACTTAGCAGCTCACCCACCTGACTACTCACTGTCCCTACAGGGTAGAAAGGGTTAATACAAATCACAATCCAGTCCAGGGGTAATGGCACTGCAAAGGTTTGCACAACATGGGCTGCAGGGGTCAATCTGCACACAGAAGCCTTGAAGCGGTTTAGTGTTACAAGGCTGCTGAGCACTGCAAGGGTTCCCGGCTGGGGTACTGCTGGGCTGGATAAGGGCTGCAGCAGTTAAGAGGTTAATATGGGATTAAGGGTACACAGCAGCAGGAGATGATGCTGCTGGGCAGGGAAGGAGTACATGGGAATGCAGGGATATGGGAAATCAGGGCAGGGGTATTAGAGGTACTCAGCCATCTCCAGGTCTCATCTGAATTTCCTTCCTCTCTGTGTGGTGCTGAGCTTAGAAGAGACCTCCTTTGTCCTGGCTTAGACAAATATATAAGTCCATTGCCCTCCCCCCTTTCTACTCCACCCAAGTGGCAGGCATGTGACATCATCCTAGGTGTGTGACGAAATGCATGCATCTTGAATGAGAGCATCCCCCCCCCCCCCAGATACACCATGGCATCACACACACACGCCCATGTATGGTGAGGGGAGTACTTTTTAATCCTCCTGCCTGTGAAATATCCGCATACCTCAAGTGTTGTTAATTATCACACATAAAGTATGTGACAAACAGAGGTGGGGGAGCTCATTTTTACCCTATCTCTGTTATGTCCCTGCCGGAGATGGTATCAAAATACAGAGAATCTTAATTGTTTCTCTGTCCTTTGAAGTGGCTGAAACTGGACAAAAGTGTTCAGTCATCTCGGCATCATCTTCTCCTCGCAGGCGCTGGAATGCCCCTGCAGGAGGATTCGGCTAGTGAGGTGGCACCCC
Organism: Bufotes viridis; assembly: GCA_033119425.1. Taxonomy (NCBI): domain Eukaryota; kingdom Metazoa; phylum Chordata; class Amphibia; order Anura; family Bufonidae; genus Bufotes; species Bufotes viridis. The sequence continues at coordinate 180,864,500 of CM065594.1, read as the reverse complement.
TGACTGGTTGGGCGGGGAAGTTGGCCACATTTCTATATATATGGATGGATGCAATACCAGGGGCATTCATACATCCCTATATATACCTACATAACCTGGGGGACAATATACCACCTGGGCATATAGCCCATATACATATACATACAGTTGTGTTCAAAATTATTCCACCCCCACTAAAAATTGAGTGTTTTGGCCAGTTTGACATTGATTTTGATCATTTCAGTCATCTTGTTTACAATTAAATCAAAGAGGCCCTTGCAAGTCAGACAAATATAACATAACATTTATAATGAAATAACCACAAATGTCTTTTCTGTGCTCACATCATTATCAGTTTTATTCAACCCCCAAGTGACATTCAATCTTAGTACTTAGTACAACATCCCTTTCCAGTTATAACAGCTTTTAAACGTGAAGCATAGCTTGACACAAGTGTCTTGCAGCGATCTACGGGTATCTTCGCCCATTCTTCATGGGCAAAAGCCTCCAGTTCAGTCACATTCTTAGGCTTGCGCGCTGCAACTGCTTTCTTTAAGTCCCACCAGAGGTTCTCAATCGGATTTAAGTCTGGTGACTGCGATGGCCACTTCAAAATGTTCCAGCCTTTAATCTGCAACCATGCTCTAGTGGACTTGGAGGTATGCTTGGGATCATTGTCCTGTTGAAAGGTCCAACGTCTCCCAAGCCTTAGGTTTGTGACGGACTGCATCACATTTTCATCCAATATCTCCTGGTACTGAAGAGAATTCATGGTACCTTGCACACGCTGAAGCTTCCCTGTACCTGTAGAAGCAAAACAGCCCCAAAGCATGATTGACCCCCCGCCATACTTCACAGTAGGCAAGGTGTTCTTTTCTTCATAGGCCTTGTTCTTCCTCCTCCAAACATAGCGTTGATCCATGTGCCCAAACAGTTCTAATTTTGTTTCATCAATCCACAGAACACTATCCCAAAACTTTTGTGGTTTGTCCACATGACTTTTGGCATACTGCAGTCGCCTCTTCTTATTCTTTGTAGACAGCAAGGGGGTGCGCCTGGGAGTTCTGGCATGGAGGCCTTCATTACGCAGTGTGCGCCTTATTGTCTGAGCTGAAACTTCAGTACCCGCATCTGACAAATCTTTTTTCAGTTCCTCAGCAGTCACACGGGGACTTTTCTCCACTTTGCGCTTCAGGTAGCACACAGCAGTCGAAGTCGGCATCTTCTTTCTGCCACGACCAGGTAGCGTTTCCACAGTGCCCTTTGCCTTGAATTTGCGAATGATGCTTCCTATGGTGTCTCTTGGTATGTTTAACATCTTTGCAATCTTCTTATAGCCATTGCCCTTCCTGTGAAGAGAAATCACCTCTTCTCTTGTCTTCCTGGACCATTCTCTTGACTTCACCATGTTTGTAAACACACCAGTAAATGTCTAGAAGGAGCTGAGTATCACAGTCATTTTACATCTGCCTAATTGGGGCTTATTCTGCTTGATTGCTGCTCCTTGACATCCACAGGGGTTTTCAATACCTGATCGAAAACACTTGAATGAACCTCTGTTCTTAAAAGTGGTCGTCTTTAAGGGGTTGAATAATTGTGTCAATGACGAAATCACAAAAAAAACATTTAATACTGTATTACAAAAACAATTGATGTCATTTTAGTTGCATTTCGTTCTTTAAAAAGTCCTTGTAAGATTTCATTCTGAACAAAATTACAAATGTGCACTAAATTCCCTAAAATCTTTTACAGCGTTGGGGGTTGAATAATTTTGAACACAACTGTATATACAGATATGTGCAATATAAGGGGCATACACACATCTCTATATTTTTTTTACATACAACCACATCCTGGGGCATATAGCTCATACACATGCCCCTACTGGCCAAACAGGGCAAATACATATATGTATATATTACAAGATCTACATACATTCATAAGCATATTCCCCCTTCTCTCTACACCGTGCTATTGTGATGGTGTCCTGACTCACCTCTGATGCCATATATTTTTCAACGTTGACGACGAAGAGACCAGGGGCTGGTAGTTATGGTTTGAATCTTGATGAACTTCACGGCTCTTCCAGGCTTCAAGCAATCTTGTAGCTTTGTCTTCTCATTGTCTGTAGCTACTAGAGGCCTGTTCATGCCAGGCAGGTTCTCCCAGAAGTATCTGGCTCGATGAGCAGCTGATACTGCACTTGATTCTAAGCTTTTTGAGAGCCATTACCTGTCTGTCCTTTCCAACACAACAGGCACACTCCTGAAATACTTTGCGCTGCTTGGGACCCTGCTCTTTCCACCTTGTAACTCTTAGTTCGCAATCTTCAACAAGATAAGCATACTCCTTTCCTGAAATACTCAGCACTAGTGTTGATCGAGCACCAAAGTGCACGGGTGCTCTGGTGCTCGAGTAGAACACTTTGGGATGCTTGGGTGCTCAATAGAGCACCCGAGCACACTGGAAGTCAATGGGAGAACCAGAGCATTAAACCAGGCACCCCCATCTCTGAAGAGGGGAGGGTGTCTGGTTCACAGAAAAAGGTAAGAAATTGATGGAATCACCACCGAAATGGTTCAGGAACAGCATGGGTAGAATGTCTGCATGCATCTTGGACTCCCAGGTCGCTGCTGGCAACGATATTGTCCGAGGAGTATCCCACTTTTACAGACTGACAATAATATGCACAAAACCGAAGATAAAATCGATTTTAGAGGAAAAATTGTTAGAAAACATTCTTTCCTGTATATTTACTTGAATATAAAGTGCAAGTGCTGCCAAAAATGACAAGGAAGGGGCACTCCGATACAACATGCATATTACATAAAGGAGGGCCTCATTCACATTGTGGTACAATTGTTCAGGTAGTGGGACCCCTACACTCATAAAGCCTATGCACTAAGTGAAAGGGCTGCCAAAAATTACAAGGAACCGGCACTCCAATACACCCTTTTTTACACATAAAGGTGGGCATCATACACACACTTAAAAAAATATGATCAATGGCCTGCTGGTGACCCTCAAAAACATTAGGAGCAAGGGCCTTCTGGTGACCCTCTACAACATTATGGGCGAGGGCCTGCTGCTGATCTGACCATCTAAAACATTAGGGGCAAGGGCCTGCTGCTGATCTGACCATCTAAAACATTAGGGGTGAGGGTCTGCTGGTGACCCTCTAAAACATTAGGGGTGATGGTCTGCTGGTGACCCTCTAAAACATTAGGGGTGAGGGTCTGCTGCTGAGCAGACCCTCTAAAACATTATCATCAAGGGCCTGCTGGTGACCCTCTAAAACATTGGGGGCGAGGGTCTGCTGCTGATCTGACCATCTAAAACATTAGGGGCAAGGGCCTGCTGCTGATCTGACCATCTAAAACATTAGGGGTAAGGGTCTGCTGGTGACTCTCTAAAACATTAGGGGTGATGGTCTGCTGGTGACCCTCTAAAACATTAGGGGTGATGGTCTGCTGGTGACCCTCTAAAACATTAAGGGTGAGGGTCTGCTGCTGAGCTGACCATCTAAAACATTAGGGTAAGGGTCTACTAGTGACCCTCTAAAACATTAGGGCTGAGGGTTTGCTGCTTAGCTGACCCTCTAAAACATTAAGAGCGAGGGCAGCCTAATAAGCATGTTGATATGATGGAGGAGGAGGAGGACGAGAAAAGGAAGATTGAACCATATGCCCTTTTTTTGTGGTGGAAGGGGTGCATGGGAATACAGTGTATTCAATACACCATAAAAGCCACATTTAAAGTGCCTTTATGTTCACAGCTCCTACCCTAAACAATGGGGCCCTGATATTGCCATACTGCAAGGAGACAAATCTTCTCTTCCTATCAGGGTAGCCTTCATAGTTGGGCAATTTTATGCTTGCCAATTCACCTTGGGTGGTTGTTGAAATAATGGGTCCGGGCGCAACCTGCCCTAACACCTATACTTGTCTCCCCATACCCACATCCTTTTAATCTATGTGGAACATGATACGGTCCGCATGACCTATATGTTAACGGTCCTCTGTGGCATCATTTGCAGCGGGGAGCCACTTGGTCATTCATTCCTTCCTACTAAACGTATTTTAAAACTATTATCAACAAAGAGAGTTCCTTTAATCACCTTACACACCTCTATCCTTTCCGTGATATTGCAGTTATTTAGGAGGTGAAACCACATTAATTACGTCCGTGAATCCTTGATACTTATTACTAGTTACCCCCGGCATGGCAGGTTTTCTAGCAGGTGGAATTAATCAAGAGAGTTGGAACAGTGAGGTTGATCTTGTGTTCTCGGAGGCTAACCTTTCACCTAACAAGCATACTTTGTCGATCAATGCCACTTTTAAAAATTTGACTAAGGCATACAAAGAAAACATCAGGGGTTGGTGGGAGATACAGACCTTGGAGACATATCTGAAAAGTAAAATAGTCCTCAGGGGTCTCAGAATCCCCCTACTCCCTGGTACACGCTTAAGATCTACGGATTTCCTCAAGAAATGGGAAACCATCTCTATTGAAGCCTCTCTACAATTTATGACCATTCTAGTAGAGGAGGAAAAAACCCTCTTTGAGCAGAATACAGCTACTCTGCAGGGGCTGATTGACTCAGCCAAAAAGTTTACTAGTCATACAGAGTTCCAAAAGAAAGAACTTAAATTAGAACAAGCAGTACAAAAGTGTACGGCTCATCTCAAGGAGAGGAAACACTCCCAATATCTGAGAGATATCACAGATTTTAGGGAGGGGCGCCTCTTTGATTATAAGAATACTACCGCCAAAGCGTTAGAAGCAGAGACTGAACCGTCATCTTCAGAGGGGAGACTGAGGTGGAACTTTCGAATAGTGGTCGAGGGGCCCCTCCGTTATCCACAAGAGGTTTCAGAGGTAGGAATAGAGGTAGATCTCGTAGAGGTTGTGGTACCCAGCAAAGGACAGATTTTTTAGGCCAGGGTCCTCCCCTATCATCATACCTTCTCAGAGGGAGGAAGGAATAACCAAGATGTGTCAAGTACTGTCCAGACATGTACAATCCACTACTGATGAACTGCAAGTCATTAATTTATTACAGAGATCTTTGAGTGAGGGGGAGATTAGCCTATTGAAGAAGAGCTTGTCCTTTGTCCCCACTCATGCCTTTGACCTATTCACATGGGTCAAAGACCTGAACCTTTTTGTTCGTAGCTTAAAATAGAAAAAATTTTTGCCTCAAGTGATAAACGTCAGTGTGCAGTCCTGGGCATTGATCCGGCTGATTTTGAGGGCGTGAGGGACTTGGTAGATCTTCTGGAAGAAGCTGAACGCATCCCAGGTCAAGGACCATTTACCAAAATGAGGAATAGATCTCGCCTCAATCCCCCCATCAGTGATGTGACCCCAATGGATGTCTTTCTCAAAGTGGTCATTGATGATCTAGTCCACCTTGAGGGGATGCATATGGGAGAGAACAACATCAGCAAAAAAGAGCTTGAGGGCCTACTTGCTCTAGAAAAGGATGACTCCATAGTTATCAAACCCGCTGACAAAGGGGGGAATATTGTAGTGTTAGACCAAGCACAATGTGTCAAGATGTGCACTGATATCTTGCGTAACAAAGATTGCTATCAACAGATATCAGCCAACCCCATTCCCCAATACACCGAAGAATTGAGGCAGATTCCAAAATCAGCATTAGACCAACGTCTTATCACCAAGATGGAATTTGACAACTTACTACCTAAATGCCCTTGGATGGCGTGCTTTTACAGTGTACCGAAGGTGCACAAGGGGTGTAACCCTTAAAAGGGAGGCCTATCGTCTCTGGGAACAATAGTCTGACCCAAAACATTAGCACATATGTTGACATCATTATTCGACCATTTGTGTTGGCTATACCATCGTATGTCCGCGATTCGATGGAGGTGGTTAATAAGCTTGACGTCCTCCACGTCCCGGATAACATCCTCCTTGCGAGTCTTGACGTGGAGGCCCTATATAGCTCTATACCCCATATGGAGGGATATGCAGCGATATGGTACTTTCTAAGTGAACGGGGCAATGAGTGTGCCCCACATAATGAATTCCTTATTCAGTTATTGGAATTCATACTCCAGCGGAATGTCTTCCTCTTTGACCGTCGTATCTTCCACCAGCTCAGAGGCGTGGCCATGGGGAGTCCGTGCGCACCATCCTATGCTAATCCGTATCTGGGCTGGTGGGAGAGGGAGATGGTTTTCGGGAAAGACATGATCATGTGGCTAAGGTACATCGATGATGTGCTGATCCTGTGGGATGGTACCATCCAGGAATTCCAGCAGTTTGTTGGAGCCCTCAACATCAATAAGTACGGGCTTTTCTTCACTTCTGAGATCAATTCTCAACAAATCACATTCCTGGATCTCTCCATCTTCAAGTCCGATGATGGATGTATTCACACTAGCTTGCATCGGAAAAGTACAGCGACCAATACCTTGTTACATTGGTCTAGCCACCATCCTTATTCGCTCAAGAGGATGATCCCTAAAGGACAGTTTATGAGGGTCAGACGCAACTGTTCCCAGATTGACGATTTTCACATGAAGGTGGGGGATCTCACAAACCGGTTCCACAACAGAGGTTACCCACGTAGGGGGATTACATCTGCATACCAGCATTCGGTAGCCTGTACACGAGAGTCACTTTTGAACCCTCGTGATAGAGGTGACAAGGCCAATTAGGTTCGCTTGATTGCGACTTATGATGCGGCACATGGGCCAATACGTGCCATCTTGGAAAAGCATTGGGGTATCCTGACCATGGATCCTGCGAAATTTGAAGGACAGGCTATGTAATAGTCTCTTTCAAACGCCGCAAACTCAATCCTGGCTACAGAATCCTCTGAAAGGCACTTACCGATGCTGTAAATGTATAGCATGCAACTCCATCCATATGGGATCTACCTTTATTAGTACGGTTACCAACAAGACGTACTTCATACGCACATTTATTAACTGCAGATCCGCAGGCCTGGTCTACCTTCTGACCTGTGTCTGCGGACTGCAGTACGTCGGAAAAACGATACAGGAATTCCGTCGTCGGATTGGGGAACATCTTAACCCCTTAGTGACCAAGCCTGTTTGGGCCTTTATGACCAAGTGTTTTTCGTCCTTTTTTCATGGTCTCGTTCCCAGAGCTATAACTTTTTATTTTTCCGTCTATATAGCAGTATGAGGGCTTGTTTTTTGCGGGACAAGTTGTAGTTTTTAATAGAGCCATTTTGGGGTACACATAACTATGTTATTAACTTTTATTAACTCTTTCTGGGAGGGAGAAGGGGAAAAATAGTACTACTGCCACTGCGTTTGTACATTATAAATTTTACGGTGTTCATTATTCGGTAAATGTAACATAATATTTTCATTCCCTGGGTCAGTACGATTACAGGGATACCAAATACTTATAGTTTTTTTTAAGTTTTACTACTTTTTTTCAATAAAACCCCTTTTTTAACAAAAAAATGATTTTGCATTGCCACTTCCCAGGACCCATAACTTTTTAATTTTTTTCTATGGAGTTGTGTGAGGGCTTGATTTTTGTGGACGACTTCTATTTTTCATTGGTATAATTTTTAGTAAATTCCGCTTTTTGATCGCTTGTTATTTCGTTTTTTCTGTGAAAATTAAGAATAAATTAGAAATTCGGGCTTTTTTTTATTTATTTTTTAACGGCGTGTACTATAGGGGATAATTTATGTAATATTTATGTAGTGCCGGTTGTTACGGACGCGGCAATACCAAACATGTGGGGATAATTTTTTTTGCAATTTTTTCATTGAAAAGCGTATTTTCAATGGAAAAAAAGCATATTTTTATATTTCATGGAATTTTTTTATTTAATAAATGTGTATTTTTTCTAATTTTTTTACTACTTAATAGTCCCACATGAGGACTATAATATACAGTATTTTGATTGCTTTTAAAATGTAATGCTTTATATCTATAATGCATTACATTTTAAATGCAGTGCAATTCTACCTTTGACCAGCAGGCTACGCCAGAGAGGCATAGCCTGCTGGTGAATACTTCAGGGCAGGCTCAGGGCCCTGCCGGAAGGAAGGTGAGCTTTCAGCCCATCAGCACCCCGCGATCGCATCTGCGGGGTGCTGATGGGTGACAGAGGGAGTTCGCTCCCTCTGTCAACCCTTTACATGCGCAGGCGCCATTGCGCCCGGCATGTAAGGGGTTAAACAGCCCGGATCGGCACTCCTGCCGGCCCGGGCTGTTAGAGCAGGGTCGCGGCTCTCATGTGAGAGCCGGGCCCGCGCTCCCCGCTGCACGTAAAAACGCGGCAGCCCAGCCTAAGGCCCCTTAGTGACCGCCGTAAAAACACGTATGGGTGGTCACTAAGGGGTTAATGTTGTAGCGAGGCAGATACCCCTGTTGCACGACATGTTAACAACTGCCATGCTGGCAATATTGAGATTTCAGGGTATTGAACATATCCATGCCTCTCCTCGGGGCGGCAATATTGATCAAATACTATTGCAGAAAGAGGCTCAATGGACGTTCAGACTCCGCACATTGAAGCCTAAAGGTCTGAATGATCACATTTCTTATGTGAGCTTTATTGACTAATGGCGACCTTGTCGTCACATTGAGCCACCGACACCTACTCCTAATGCCATATATTGACATGGGAGCATCTGCTGTCGTCCTGAGCAATATCAGCATGGGCAGTATGCTAATTGCAGAACAGATGTATCACCAACTGCCATTGGAATAGGTTGGTGCCATACACTTTAGTGAATTCTTGATACCCGTGCATCATGTACGGTTTTTAGGCAATGATGGGGATCCGCCCACACATATACATGGGGTGTTACTATCACACTATAAAGTTGTATGGCTTATACGGCCCCCTTCAGATTCCCACCATGGCCAATCACCGTGGTGTCCTTCTTCTTTTATGACCACATCTGTAAACTATCGCCGCATGTTACAGTGATTGTGACAAGAGGATGCGATGCAGGTTCTTTTTCAGCCTCATTTGTCACCTCACAGGATTGATCATATCTCCCCCTACTAGTAACTTTCACCCTGCCTATATATGCCTCATAACATACCACGATCGGATCCCTCATTGAATATACGAACGGCACGGCCGGGAGCTGACAGGCGTTCGGCCGGCCCCCTTCTTGCCGATTCGTTGGTTGGATCTGACGTCACGTGTGGAGGGCGGAGTTTTGCCCTTATATTCCGTCGCGTGTGGCCGCCACTTTACGGCCACACTAGCGCCGGAGGCTGTCTCCACGTCTCTTGGAACAGCCAGCAGCAGCGATCACAATTTATGCAGCTAAGTTAGTGTCTTTGTGCTGCAAATAGCGAGTAAGACAGCCAGGATAGGCTCCTGATGACAAGGAAACACGTCAAGCCCAGTATGCTGTAACCATACTGCTACGTCGGCCAGAGCTTAGCTAGTGCGCTTCCCTGCATCCATTAGGGAAAGTGCACAATGTACTGCTGAACGCAATGACCCCCACAGTGATTGAGGGTCCTTCTCTTTGACCATTTCCCTATATAATCCCTGTATTATTCAGGAATACAGGGGAACATTGAGAGGACTGACTATATTGGCCCAGCTCCTACTCTAAACAAAGGGGCCCTGATATTGCCATATGTGAGAGCACCCTGAGCTATACTGCAAGGAGACAAATCTTCTCTTCCTATCAGGGTAGCCTCCATAGTTGGGCAATTTTATGCTTGCCAATTCACCTTGGGTGGTTGTTGAAATAATGGGTCCGGGCGCAACCTGCCCTAACACCCATACTTGTCTGCCCATATCCACAAGCTTTTAATCTATGTGGAACATGATACGGTCCGCATGACCTATATGTTAACGGTCCTCTGTGGCATCACTTGCAGCGGGGAGCCACTTGTTCATTCATTCCTTCCTCCTACACGTATTTTAAAACTATTATCAATAAAGTGAGTTCCTTTAATCACCTTACACACCTCTATCCTTTCCGTGATATTGCCTTTATGTTCAGCCGCTTTCCTCTGGTGGAATAAAGAAGTCAGGGGCAATCCAGGCCTTGTTCATTTTGATAAGAGTCAACCTGTCAGCATTTTGAGTTGACAGGCCGAAGCGCATATCAGTTATTATGCTCCCAGCAGGACTAAATACCTACTCTGACAAAAAGCTGGCAGCAGGGCAGGCCAGCACCTCCAAGGCGTAGAGTGCCGGTCATAGGCGTGCGCAGTCTATTGCATTTGGGTGTGTACTAGAGATGGCCCGAACTATTCGCCGGCGAACAGTTCCCGGCGAACATAGCTTGTTCGCGTTTGCCGCAGCGGACGAACACATGCGATGTTCGGTCCGCCCTCTATACATCATCATTGAGCAAACTTTGACCCTGTACCTCACAGTCAGCAGACACATTCCAGCCAATCAGCAGCATACCCTCCCTCCCAGACCCTCCCATCTCCTGAACAGCATCTATTTTAGATTCATTCGGAAGCTGCAGTCTTAGTGAGAGGAGGGAGAGTGTAGTTGCTGCTGATTTAATAGGGAAATTGATAGCTAGGCTAGTGAATTCAGTGTCCACTCCAGTCCTGAAAGACTCATCTGATCTCTGCTGTAAGGACAGCGTCCTGACGCACCCCAAAAAGCCATTTTTAGGGCTGCTACATTAGTCTGCTTTTTTTTTTTTCTCCATATATATATTGCAGTTGCCTGGCCTGCCCGTGTGTGAGGAGGCCCACCCCTGTCATCCCATGTGGCACAGGACTTTGCATCAAAAAAAGGCATTTAATTTTTACACTTTAATCTAAGGTTAGTTGCCTGCCAGTGGGTGTCAGGCCGACTTCCACTGACTGTAGTGTGCCCACTGCCAGTGCCCACCACTCACACCGTGTGGCACAGGACTTTGCATCAAACAAAGGAATTTAATTTTTACCCTTTAATCTAAGGTTAGTTGCCTGCCAGTGTGTGTCAGGCTAACTTCCACTGACTGTAGTGTGCCCACTGCCAGTGCCCACCACGACTCATACCGGGTGGCACAGTAGCTTGCCGATAAATAAGGCATTTAATTTTTACACTTTAGTCCGGATAGGGTACGTAACAGGGATTAAACTGATAGGAATAGTACTAGTTAAGACACCACTCATATAGGCTGTCACAGCACATTGCTCTGTGCACGCGCAGTGCCCCAATTTGGGAGTAAGAGGACCGACCAAGCTGCTTTTTCCATCTCCCGGTTCCTAAAATCAATTCAGTTTGGTGTATGAGAGTTTGGTCTGTCACTGTGAAGGCAGTCGAAGGTACCCGGCCTACATTTTTTTTCACACAAGGCAATCCCTGATATGGGATGTAACAGGGATTAAACTGATGAGAATAGTACTACAGAAAATACCACTCATATCAGGTGTGACAGTAAATTGCACGGCGCAGACGCAGTGACCGTGGATTAAAACAAAGGGGAGGGAGCCAGCGTTTTTTTAACCATCTCCCCGTTCGGAAAATCAATTCAATTCACCTTTCGGGGACCCTTGGTGTTGTACGTGGCTGGGTGGAGGAAGAAACCTTCAATGACATCACCGGGACATGGCTAGCTTGGTATCCAACCTTGTGCAAATGGGGAGTTTGCGGTTGTGCAAATGAACTGTTTACAGTTGTTTGCGGTGCATTAAAAGGGGAGTTTGGTCTGTCAATATCTGTAAAGTGGGCGCAACCCTTACACTCCTTGATCGATACAACATCATACCTGATCGTATACACACACTGGATGTTTTAAAGCATGTTATTCCAAACAATTTAGGAATGTTAAGTGATTTATGCCCTTTATGGATTAAAACCCGACTCTGCGTCCACTACGTAATTTTCCATGGGAGTTTTGCCATGGATCCCCCTCCGGCATGCCACAGTCCAGGGGTTAGTCCCCTTGAAACAACTTTTCTATCACTATTGTGGCCAGAAAGAGTCCCTTTGGTTTTTAAAATTCGCCTGTCTATTGAAGTCTATGGAGGTTCGCCCGGTTGCGAACATTTGCGAAAGTTCGCGTTCGCTGTTCGCGAACTGAAAATTTTATGTTCGCGACATCACTAGTGTGCACCCTAAAACAGAAACACACGCCGCACGTGTCTATGTATGTAATATATATATATATCTATATCTATCTTTATATATATAAAAATGAATTTCTATCTGTCTAGACGTCCGGACGTTCTTTATGCGCGACCAAGCGACTGGACCGATCTTCACCAAATTTGGCACACAGGTACATCAGGTGTCCAGGAAGGTTTTAGACCGGGTCTCAGCTCTCTAGGACTACCATTCCTGAGATATTCCCAAAAAATGACCTGCTTATAAACAATACAAGGCAGCAAAGCCTTTAACTTGAATTCAAACTGTCACTTACTGCTCCCTGACAGTTTATCTCCACACACAGTTTTACTCCAGGTAACCATAACAACTCAGGCAAGTCTCATCACTGCTCTATATGACGTTTAAAGGAAATCTGTCACCAGGATAATCGCTATTGAAGTAAAACCATGGCCTAATAGCACTGAGTACCTTATTTCCTGAGGTTTCCATAACAACTCAGCCATTTCTCTTCACTGCTGCAGGTTAGCTTTAAAGGGGCAGGGCGCTGTTGATGACACTGTTAAAGGGGCAGAGTGCTATGGAGGTCACAGTTCAGGGGGAAAGTAGGGTGGCCATTCAAGTCACCATTAAAACCCTGCCCCCAGGTCCAGATAAGCCACACCTCTGATTTGGTTAGGCCACACCCCCTCCAGAGGTAGGACAGTGATTTTCTCCCTGCACACATTCAGACAGAACAGTGCTGCTGTCTTAGAGAGAGCTGTTTAAAAGGACACGCCACCAATCCTGCTAGACCACACCCCCTCCCACTAAGCGAACAGGGATTAAAAAAATAAAGTTAAAAATCAACTTTTAGGTCCGCTAAGCCACACCCCCGATATGTTTAGGACACACCCCTCCCCCTCTGCAGCCAATGAGTATTGACAAAATGAAGTTAAAAATCAACTTCTGTTAGCTGCAGAGGTGGGAGGGACAGTGACTTTCTCTTTGCAGCTCACAATCAAAGAGGACAGTACTGCTGTCTTAGATTTAGATGTTCAAAAGGACACGCCCCAATCCAGTTAGGCCACGCCCCCTCCCACTCAGCCAACAGGGATAGAAAAAACAAAGTTAAAAATTAACTACTAGGTACACAGCTCAGCAGACAGTATATGATTAGATACACAGCTCATCAGGCAGTATCACACAGGATAGAATATTAGATACATGCTCAGCAGACAGTATCACACAGGATAGGAGGATTAGATACACAGCTCAGCAGATAGTAACACACAGGATAGAATATTAGATACACGCTCAGCAGACAGTATCACACAGGGTAGCATTAGATACACAGTTTAGCAGACAGTATCATACAACATAAGATTAGATACACAGGTCAGCAGATAGTATCACACAGGCTAGGATTAGATACACAGCTCAGCAGACAGTATCACACAACATAAGATTAGATACACAGCTCAGCAGACAGTATCACACAGGATAGGATTAGATACACAGCTCAGCAGACAGTATCACATAACAAAATTAGATACACAGCTCAGCAGATGGTATCACCTAGGACAGGATTAGATACACAGCTCAGCAGACAGTGGGGCAGGGCACTGTAGAGGTCACTGTTATGAGGGATTCTGTTTCTTTTTACGACACACGGAAACATGAAACGAAATAGATGAAATATACCCGTGCGAAGCCAGGTCCATCTGCTAGTATATATATATATATATATATATATATATATATATTATATACACATACACATATTAGTAAGGCTGATTAGTCAGCCTGCATTTGTGGCCTCACTCACGGGCGTGTGTTCTCAGGTGCACGGCTGCCGCTGGGTGTCATTAGCGCACTAGCTTCCCTGGTGGTAGGATCCTTTATTTGCAGCATGGAGCTTGTTATTTTGCTCTCTGCTACCGTAGCATGCACACGCCATAATATGTAAGTAAGTTGGGCCGGGGCCGTCTTTCCTGGCCGGTCGGAACCGACTTTACTAGTGAACGGGAGGCTTGGCCTCAGTATCTGCTACCTCAGGTTTGTTCTTTGGGGGTTAAATATTTCTATTTCTTTTCAACTTTGTTTGCCTGGTAATAGGAGTTAGTTCCTATAAATCTTACAAGTTTTACTTCGCTTGTTCGTCTCGTCTGAAAAGCTACTTCGGCCGGTTTGCTGTAAGGCAGAGTTAGTAAGGAGTAAGGAGATATGACGCAGCTGTTATTGTTTAGGCCTCTTGCTGTAGCTGTTCCTTGCCATGTGTCTCCCTCTCCCCCGCTACCCCCATCTTTAGACTTCATGTATTTCACTGCTCCATGGAAGCAGGTGATTGGACCATGTGACCCAGTGACGTCACTGAAGGTCCTTCACCCCCTTCCCGGCTGAACACAGAACAGGAGCCCGGTAACCGCCAGCTACGCGATCAAATGGAGGGGGTGAGTTATAACTATGTTATGAGGGAAAATAATAAAATATACAGAATACTCAACCCAAAACCGGACTTCAGTGATGAAGTCTGGCTTTGGGTCTGGGTACCAAACATGCCAATTTTTCACATGTGCGTGCAAAACGCCTCTTATCCGGGCGTCAAACGTGTGAAAGAGGCCGTGTGAAAGAGGCCTTACTCCATTTTTATTCTCTAGACCACGGATGTCAAACTCGTGGCCCTCCAGCTGTTGCCAAACTACAACTCCCACAATGCCCTGCTGTAGGCTGATACCTGTAGGCTGTCCAGGCATGATGGGAGTTGTAGTTTTGCAACAGCTGGAGGGCCACGAGTTTGACATCCCTGCTCTAGACGCATCACACTTGTGTTCACAATTGCTCCACTCACAACCAGAGCTACGTTCACGCGTCGACTTGTATACCATGCTTGCTCTGCTCACAGTGAGAGCTCTGTTTACACGTCCGCTGTCACAACATGTTCATACTAGGCTTGTTTCAGAGCTGCATTTACGTTCACTGTTACATTATGTTTATGCTCCACTCACATTTAGAGCTGCTATTCTAACAATTTCATTCTCGGCCACACCCAGAGGTGCCTTTACACTTATGCTGTCAAATCATTTTATTTTATTTTTTGCACTCCCCCCACGACCAGAGTTGCATTCATACGTCTATCGGTATATCATGTTTGCTCTACTCGCACCCAGAGCTGCGTTCAAACGTCCTATGCTACTACAGGTTCTTTCCAGGCCCATTTCAAGAACTGCATTCACGTCGCTGTTACATCGATGTTATGCTCCGCTCACAACCAGAGCTGCTGTTATACCAAATGTCATGCTCTGCTTATACCCAGACTTGTGTTCACTCTTCTACTGCTACACCAGGTTGTATACCCCACTCACCAAAGCTGCTTTCCATGTCTGCTGTCACATCAAGTTAATATTCCGTTCACATCCAAAGCTGCGTCCGCATGTCTGCTTTTACATCTTGTCCTGTAATCCATTCACTACTAGAGCTGCGTTCATGTGTCTGCTTTTGCATCACGTCAATACTCTGCTCACTTTCAGATTGCATTTATACGTCTGCTTTATACCATGCTTTTCATGCTCTACCCATACTCAGAGCTGCGCCCATACCACGTGTTTTAGGTATCACTCACATCCAAAGCTGCATTCAACCAATTTTTCGTTACATCATGTGTTGTACTCTGCTCCCACTCAAAGCTGCATTCTCCTGTTCATTGCTACGTCATGGTTTTACTCAATAATCTCACCGGGGCAGTCTGCACCCACCGCTCTGGTACCTCTCTCCCGACAAACATAACTGCGTTCTTTTCAGGCTCACGTTCCTTTCCTGGGTGGTCTATTACATTCCATAGGCCTACTTTTCTGTTCACTTTAGTTAAAAAATAAAAAATAAAAAAAATTTTTTTTTGGGGGGTCTTCTTTAGTCCTCGTGCATATTCACTCAGACTGGTCTCCTTTTACTTCTGGTTCGCATTCACTCATATTGGTCTCCTGCCCCAGTTTTTCAAACAGCTCCTCAGCGGAGGTCAGTGGGCCAATAGGAGTAAGTTTCCTGCTATGTTTTCACAAGCTGTTCATTTGTTTGTCATGATAAGAGACTCATCTTGGCGAACTTGCAAAGCCTCAGGCTCTCGTTTTTCTTCCATCTCTGTTTCAATTTCATGTTTACGTTTTATGGTTTGCGGTGGTTAGTGTTTTATGTATGCCCGTGCTTCTGATTACTAATGTCTATATTTTCAATGCCTGTTGGCAGTTATGTTTCTTAGGCCCTTCTAGCCAATCCAAACATTCAAGCCGCTGCATATCCCATCAGGTCCGGCTTACGTTTTAATTACTTATCGTCACCGCAACGTCATCCAGATCAGTCTCTCGGCTTGGGGGGCCCTATGACTGCTTCGGCCTCGTGGCTCCTGGGGCCCCATGACCGTTTTTTCATGTTTTGTTTGTTAGGGGTACTACATGGTTATAGGCTGGTTAGTGTCCCAGGTTTGCTTGTAGTTCGCACAGCCATCTGATACTTTTTCCGCCATAAAAGGCTCGCACAAGTGGCTCTTCGCTAAAAGGACCTCCCGACTGGCATCGTCATTCGCAGTTCGCACGGTCATCTGATACTTGCTCCTGCCATAAGAGACTCGCACGCATGGCACCTGCCATAAGAGGCTCGCCGGATTGGATTTCACAATTGACATCGACATTGGTAGTTCATAATCACAGAAAATAATGCACTCTACAAATGGATGCAGGCATAACATAAGGACTAAGCCCTCACTAGATAAAATCTGAGACACTTGGTCAATACATTTTGATCAAAATACATCTAAGCCCACCCACCAGCGACAAGGTGATCTCAGTTCAGGCGGGTTACTATACTAACCTATTTATGCTGTGGCGCATTTTTCAGGAGCACAGTCCCCGCACATATGGTGTGCTGCCCCGTGTTACCTCCATGTGCATCAGCAACCGGTGGGAGAAGAGACACACACACCTATATGTACCACATTAATCAAGGTCACCTGTTAGATAGGTGGGGCAAAAGTGCACTTGAATATCACTCCCAGTATAGGAGCGTATTCACACATGAAGGTGCCACTCCTTCAAGACACATCAAAGAAATCACAGAAAAAACTATATATAAACCATCCTGCACGATATGGTATTAAATGTGCGGATTTGTATGGCTACATAATACAAAATCACAGAAAATAATGCACTCTACAAATGGATGCAGGCATAACATATGGACTAAGCCCTCACTAGATAAAATCTGAGACACTTGGTCAATAGTCAATACATTTTGATCAAAATACATCTAAGCCCACCCACCAGTTCATACGGCCATCTGATACTATTTTCCATGGCACACCTTTCAGAAGTTTTCTTTTGTTCATTTATATTTTACAGATTAGTATTTGTGGTTTATTTCAGCCTCATTTCATTATGAAGCTTACCCCATGTCTTTGTCTTTTTAGGTTATCGAGACCCGGTTGATTACTAAACCAGTCGGGTTAAGCCCCAATCTTTTCCCCAGCAGTCCTTAATTCTTAAGGTTTGCATCCCAGTGGCTGCCCGGCCGCATGGGCCCTGGCGGTTGCTCTGGCCCCATGGCTTCAGGGGTCCGACCAATGGTTGTCTGTCCACCTGTGCAGCTATGCTTTTAGTTTTGAATGACTCACATCTTTACCTGCTTGCCAGCTTATGTTATTTAGGTTTCATTTTAGTTAATGTCCGTTATTATCTCCATTTTCTGTCACGTTTCCCTTCATCTTTTCAGGTAACGCAGTTGAACTCATGTTGGGGGTCACTTTCCACGTCGGTCAGGTCTCGTTTGTTTTATTTCACCAGGTCTCCTGGTTTAATTTGACCTGCACCTTATTCAGATCACTTATTATAGTTATAATTTCTTGATTAAAAAAAAACAAAACTCATGGCTTCGGGGGCCCGATGATGGCTTCGGCCCCATGGCTTCGGGGGCCCGATGACGGCTTCGGCCCCATGGCTTCGGGGGCCCGATGACGGCTTCGGCCCCATGGCTTCGGGGGCCCGATGACGGCTTCGGCCCCATGGCTTCGGGGGCCCGATGACAGCTTCGGCCCCATAGCTTCGGGGGCCCGATATCTGTTTTCGGTCCTGCTGGGCTGATTGCCTGGTTGGTTGTCCATCTGTGCATCTAGACTGATTTGGCCGGTATATATCACATATATACCTGCTTCCCTAATCTCTTAATAATCCATGTTGATCGCTCACTTTGTTTTTGTCCGCAAACTGGTCCGGTTCACCCTACAGCATCATTGTCATATCTTACGCAGATATTATGTCTTGCTTTAATTGTTTATGCTTTTGTTCAGGTCCTGCCAGAGGAGGAACAACTAGGGTAATTCCCTCTAGCATTTCAGTCTCTGATCGTAGTCGATCATATCTTGTCAACCAGGTCCCCGTGCAAAGTCTTTGCCTTTTTACTACGACCATTTTTGTCGGTAGCTTCACTGCAATTGCTTCCCTCACTCATGGGAGGGCATAGACAAAATCTTTATGGCTTCGTAGCTTCTTGCCGCACTAACCTCAGACTCCCTACAACCACGTTGAATCAGGTTTAGACAAGGTCCAGCATTCCCTTATGATAGAAGATTCAGATAGTAGGTCGGTCTTCATGTCTCAGGTGTTAAAACAATTCTCAGGGGTACACAGAATAACAACGCGCGGACCACGGCTTCCAGATAGCTGTTATCTGGGGAACTATTCAAGACTTCTCTTCCTATCTACATGGATCTTTCTGGCCGTCATTCCTGTATAGTCTAGGGCGGCAGTCAGGTTTCGGTTCCACGATCTCCTGAGGCTAGGGCATTGCCAGTACTCGCACTAGAACCAAAACTTTACAAGGTTCAGGTGGTTTTTTAAGATCCATTTCACAACGTATTCCCAGTCCTCCATTCTGCTTTGGGCAGTCGCCGCAATATTGAGCATCATGTCTCCGGCCTTGTCATCCACAAGATGGGTTGTAGGTCTCCTTCTGGTCTTGCCTCATACACCCCAAATTTTCGCTCAAGATCCCTGACGCCTTGCAGTTGGCTTGGGGGTTAGTTTGCACATGCCATTCAAGTTCCCTTTCTACCCTACTTGGCTTGGTTTTTGCCCACTTATAGGCCTACCCGCGATCATGGCTTAGGGCACACAACAAGCCATTTAGTCAGGTTGGCTAAGACACGCCTAGCTGGGTTAGGTTGTTCCCGTTGTTCCTCTCCCTAGGGTTCTTCGGATATCTCTTGGCCGTAGCCATGACCACAAGTTAGTAAGGCTGATTAGTCAGCCTGCATTTGTGGGAGGGGCGGAGGCTCTTCATATAGGAGCCACAGCCTCACTCTCGGGCGTGTTTTCTCAGGTGCCTCACCCACCCTCCCTCATCTTCTCATTTACACAGGGTATGCCCACTTATAGGCCTACCCACGATCATGGCTTAGGGCACACAACAAGCCATTTAGTCAGGTTGGCTAAGGCACGCCTAGCTGGGTTAGGTTGATCCCGTTGTTTCTCTCCCTAGGGTTCTTCGGATATCTCTTGGCCGTAGCCATGATCAAAAAAATAAAATTATATATATATATATATATATATATATATACACACACACACAAATACACTCTGTACACATACACACAGACCTGCACTCATAATTATCAATATAAACAAAAATAAGAGTTATATAACCCCTGTATAATAATGTACCCTGATACCCCTTCCTCCCTCTTCTCCACCCCCCTTCTCCAACCACTAGTGATGTCGCGAACATAAAATTTTCAGTTCGCGAACAGCGAACGCGAACTTCCGCAAATGTTCGCGAACAGGCGAACCGGGCGAACCGCCATAGACTTCAATAGACAGGCGAATTTTAAAAACCAAAGGGACTCTTTCTGGCCACAATAGTGATGGAAAAGTTGTTTCAAGGGGACTAACACCTGGACTGTGGCATGCCGGAGGGGGATCCATGGCAAAACTCCCATGGAAAATTACGTAGTGGACGCAGAGTCGGGTTTTAATCCATAACGGGCATAAAGCACGTAACATTCCTAAATTGTTTGGAATAACATGCTTTAAAACATCCAGTGTGTGTAGACGATCAGGTAAGATGTTGTATCGATCAGGTAGTGTAAGGGTTACGCCCGATTCTCAGACATTGACATACCAAACTCCTCTTTTAATGCACCGCAAACAGTCCATTTGCACAACCGCAAACTCCCCATTTGCACAAGGTTGGATACCAAGCTAGCCACGTCCCGGTGATGTCATTGAAGGTTTCTTCCTCCACCCAGCCACGTACAACACCAAGGGTCCCCGAAAGGTCAATTGAATTGATTTTTCGAACGGGAAGATGGTTAAAAAAACGCTGGCTCCCTCCCCTTTGTTTTAATCCACGGTCACTGCTTCTGCGCCGTGCAATTTACTCTCACACCCGATATGAGTGGTATTTTCTGTAGTACTATTCTCATCAGTTTAATCCTCTAACGTCCCCAATCTGGGGGCCATTTATTAAATAGATTTTTCGAACGGGAGATGGTTAAAAACGCTGGCTCCCTCCACTCTGTTTTAATCCACGGTGACTGCGTCTGCGCCGTGCAATTTACTGTCACACCCGATATGAGTGGTATTTTCTGTAGTACTATTCTCATCAGTTTAATCCCTCTAACGTCCCCAATCTGGGGGCCATTTATTGAATAGATTTTTCGAACGGGAGATGGTTAAAAACGCTGGCTCCCTCCACTCTGTTTTAATCCACGGTGACTGCGTCTGCGCCGTGCAATTTACTGTCACACTCGATATGAGTGGTATTTTCTGTAGTACTATTCTCATCAGTTTAATCCCTGTTACATCCCATATCAGGGATTGCCTTTTGTGAAAAAAAATTTAGGCCTTGTACCTTCGACTGCCTTCACAATGACAGACCAAACTCTCATACACCAAACTGAATTGATTTCAGGAACCGGGAGATGGAAAAAGCAGCTTGGTCGGTCCTCATACTCCCAAATTGGGGCACTGCGCTGCACAGAGCAATGTGCTGTGACACCCTATATGAGTGGTGTCTTAACTAGTACTATTCCTATCAGCGGCGGGCGGGTGCGTGGTAACTTGAGAGCAGGTGACCAAAGCTGAGCTGGAGGAAGATGGTGCGTCAAGGTTCTTAGCGGAAGCTGTTGAAGATTGGGTGTCCTGTCTAAGCCAGTCAACTACGTCCTCAGAATTTTTCGGGTTCAGGGTACATGGCCTCTGAACACTAGGCATTATTCCAGGGACAGTGGAAATCACAGCACCACGACAACGACGGCCCCTGCGTGGTGGCCTGCCTCTGCCTGTCATTTTTTTCGATAAGTGGTACTGTGCCACCCTGTATCAGTGGTGGGCACTGGCAGTGGGCACACTACAGTCTGTGGAAGTGGGCCTGACACACACTGGCAGCAGGCAAGCAACTGAAATTAGACTAATGTGTAAAAATGAAATGCCTTATTTATCGTCAAGCTACTGTGCCACCCGGTATCAGTGGTTGGCACTGGCAGTGGGCACACTACAGTCTGTGGAGGTGGGCCTGACACACACTGGAAGGAGGCAAGCAACTGAAATTAGACTAATGTGTAAAAATGAAATGCCTTATTTATCGGCAAGCTACTGTGCCACCCGGTATCAGTGGTTGGCACTGGCAGTGGGCACACTACAGTCTGTGGAGGTGGGCCTGACACACACTGGCAGGAGGAAAGCAACTGAAATTAGACTAATGTGAAAAATGAAATGCCTTATTTATCGGCAAGCTACTGTGCCACCCTGTATCAGTGGTTGGCACTGGC
Source organism: Bufotes viridis (assembly GCA_033119425.1). NCBI lineage: Eukaryota > Metazoa > Chordata > Amphibia > Anura > Bufonidae > Bufotes > Bufotes viridis. The sequence continues at coordinate 180,842,677 of CM065594.1, read as the reverse complement.
AGTGGGCACACTACAGTCTGTGGAGGTGGGCCTGACACACACTGGCAGCAGGCAAGCAACTGAAATTAGACTAATGTGTAAAAATGAAATGCCTTATTTATCGGCAAGCTACTGTGCCACCCGGTATCAGTGGTTGGCACTGGCAGTGGGCACACTACAGTCTGTGGAGGTGGGCCTGACACACACTGGCAGGAGGCAAGCAACTGAAATTAGACTAATGTGAAAAAATGAAATGCCTTATTTATCGGCAAGCTACTGTGCCACCCGGTATCAGTGGTTGGCACTGGCAGTGGGCACACTACAGTCTGTGGAGGTGGGCCTGACACACACTGGCAGGAGGCAAGCAACTGAAATTAGACTAATGTGTAAAAATGAAATGCCTTATTTATCGGCAAGCTACTGTGCCACCCGGTATCAGTGGTTGGCACTGGCAGTGGGCACACTACAGTCTGTGGAGGTGGGCCTGACACACACTGGCAGGAGGCAAGCAACTGAAATTAGACTAATGTGTAAAAATGAAATGCCTTATTTATCGGCAAGCTACTGTGCCACCCGGTATCAGTGGTTGGCACTGGCAGTGGGCACACTACAGTCTGTGGAGGTGGGCCTGACACACACTGGCAGGAGGCAAGCAACTGAAATTAGACTAATGTGTAAAAATGAAATGCCTTATTTATCGGCAAGCTACTGTGCCACCCGGTATCAGTGGTTGGCACTGGCAGTGGGCACACTACAGTCAGTGGAAGTGGGCCTGACACGCACTGGCAGCAGGCAAGCAACTGAAATTAGACTAATGTGTAAAAATGAAATGCCTTTTTTATGCAAAGTCCTGTGCCAGCCGGTATGAGTGGTAGGCACTGGCAGTGGGCACACTACAGTCACTGGAAGTCAGCCTGACACACACTGGCAGGCAACTAACCTTAGATTAAAGTGTAAAAATTAAATGCCTATTTTGATGCAAAGTCCTGTGCCACACGGGATGACAGGGGTGGGCACTGGCAGTGGGCACACTACAGTCAGTGGAAGTCGGCCTGACACACACTAGCAGCAGGCAAGCAGCTGAAATTACACTAAAGTGTAAAAATTAAATGCCTATTTTGATGCAAAGTCCTCTGCCAGCCGGTATGAGTGGTGGGCACTGGCAGTGGGCACACTACAGTCACTGGAAGTCAGCCTGACTCACACTGGCAGGCAACTAAACTTAGATTAAAGTGTAAAAATTAAATGCCTTTTTTGATGCAAAGTCCTGTGCCACATGGGATGACAGGGGTGGGCACTGGCAGTGGGCACACTACAGTCACTGGAAGTCAGCCTGACACACACTGGCAGGCAACTAAACTTAGATTAAAGTGTAAAAATTAAATGACTTTTTTTGATGCAAAGTCCTGTGCCACATGGGATGACAGGGGTGGGCACTGGCAGTGGGCACACTACAGTCTGTGGGCCTGCAGCTCCTCTCACACAGGCAGGCCATGCAACTGCAATATGCATATAAAGGAAAAAAAAGCAGACTAATGTAGCAGCCCTAAAAAGGGCTTTTTGGGGTGCAGTCAGGACGCTGTCCTTACAGCAGAGATCAGATGAGTCTTTCAGGACTGGAGTGGACACTGAATTCACTAGCCTAGCTATCGATTTCCCAATTAAATCAGCAGCAACTACACTCTCCGTCCTCTCACTAAGACTGCAGCTTCAGAATGAATCTAAAATGGATGCTGTGCAGGAGGTGGGAGGGTCTGGGAGGGAGGGTATGCTGCTGATTGGCTGGAATGTGTCTGCTGACTGTGAGGTACAGGGTCAAAGTTTGCTCAATGATGATGTATAGGGGGCAGACCGAACATCACATATGTTCGCCCGGCAGAGGCGAACGCGAACAAGCTATGTTCGCCGGGAACTGTTCGCCGGCGAATAGTTCGGGCCATCTCTACCAACCACCCTGCACCCTTACTCACATAAAACAAGTAATATATGTAGTGTAGCTTACAGTGAATGACTGTAAATACTTACAGTTCTGAAGACTCCCGCAGTGCTCTGGGCAGCTGGGCTCAGTGATGGAAGTGGGCACCGCTCTGCATTTCAGGAAGGAAACCTAAAAGACGCACCTGCCCATAAGACGCACCTAGGTTTTAGAGGGGAACAATAAGGTCAGACCACCAAACAGACCCCCAATGTTAATCAGACCTCAGCTGACAGCTCCAATCAGACACTTAATGTTAATAAGACCCCAATAAGACCTCAAATCAGACCCCAAATTAGACCTCAGCTCAGGACCCCCAATGTAAAGGACTCCCAATCAGACCTCAGATAGGAGCCCCATGACTCATTACCCCCATATTAGCCCCATTATGCCTCTCATCACCCCCATGCCTCCCATTAGCCCCCATCATCAGCCCTCATGCCTCATTAGCCCCCATCATCAGCCCTTATGCCTCATTAGCACCCATGTGCCTCATTAGCCCCCATATGCCTCATATTAGCACCCCCCCATTATGCTTCTCATTAGCCGCCAATTATGCATCTCATTAGCCTCATTAGCCCCCATATGCCTCATATTAGCCCCCCCATTATGCCTCATATTAGCCCCCCATTATGCCTCTCATTAGCCCGCATTATGCCTCTCATTAGCCTCATTAGCCCCCATATGCCTCATTATCCCATATGCCTCATTAGCCCCCTCATGCCTCATTAGCCCCTATTATGCCCCCGGAAGCCTTATTTTTTATAAAATAAAAAAACACTTACCTCTCTTGCTCCTGGATGCCGGCGCTCCTCGCAGCCCGCAATTTCCTTCCTCCTGATGTCGGCTCTCGGCTGTGCGCAGCCTTGCACGGCCGACAGCCGAGGACCAGGAAGGGGTAAGTACAGAGGGTTCACCGATTTCTGTTCCTCCGGTACTAATGAGTGCACGCCTATGCCATGCGTATGCCTTTGGAGCCAGTTCGTGCCACGTGTCCAGGGATCACTCAGGATGCTGACACGGTCTGCTACGTACCCCTTCACCATCTTCTAAAACTTTTCCCTCCTTGTGACACTAGGCCGCGCATCAGGTTGAGGGTGCTGGTGGGGTGTTATGAAACTGTCCCAGGCCTTGGAGAGTGTTGCCCTGCCTCTGTTGGAACTGCTGTGTGTTCCCCTCCTCTCCCCTCCTCAGTTGCCCAAGGAACTACATACTCTGCCAACAGCATTGTCAGTTGTGAAAAGTCATGGGAAAGGCAGCATAACATAAGTTCCAACAGACAAGACTTCACTGTCCTAATCGGGAGGATGACTCTAAATCTCCTCATCCTCTTCCTCCTCTTTGGAGCATCCATGCGGAACATAGAATAAACCAGCTATGGGTACTACCCTCTGTAGCGGAGGCAACCGTCTCCTGCTCCTCCTCATCAGCATCTAATTCGCGCCGAGAAGACAAACTGAGGGTCGTCTGGCTATCACCCCTTGTACTGTCTTCCCCCATTTCCACCTCTTCCACATGAAAAGCATCTGTGTTTCAGTAGACACAGAAGTGGGATGGTTACGCTAATAATAGCGGCATCGCCACTCAACATCTGTGTTGATTCCTCAAAGTTGCATAAAACCTCACAGAGGTCAGACATCCATGCCCACTTGTTGCTTGTGAAGAGCGGAAGCTGACTGGAAAGGTGACAACCATGTTGCAGCTGGTATTTCACTACTGCCCTCTGCTGCTCACAAAGCCTGGCCAACATGTGGAATGCGGAGTTCCAGTGCGTGCTCATGTCGCACAACAGTCAGTGAGCTGGCAATTGCAGGCATTACTGCGGTGTTGCTAGACCAGCGGCAGCTGTAGATGACTTTCGGAAATGGGCACAAACGTGGCGCACCATCACCAGTAGCTCAGGCAAATTGGGGTAGGTTTTGAGAAACCGCTGAAACACTAAGTTGAACACGTGGGCTAGCCATGGTGTGTGTGTGTGAGCTTGTCAAGCTCCAAAGCCGCCACCAAGTTACGGCCATTATCAGACACAACCATGCCTGATTGTAGGTTGAGTGGTAAGAGCCACAGCTTAGTCTGGTCCCTTATACCCTGCCACAGCTCTGCGGTGGTGTGCTGTTTGTCACCTAAGCAATAAATTAGTTTCAGCATGGCCTGTTGCTGCTTCCCCACTGCAGTGCTACACAGCTTTCAGCTGCTGACTGATGGCTGACTGGTGCTGCAAGATGAGAAATCAGAGGTAGAAGGGGAGGAGGAGGTGGAGAAGGGGGGGTTGCAGGCACTAATGTAGGTGGTGGATGAAATCCTGATGGAAGTAGTGCCTGCAATTCTTGGTGCGGTAGCACCTCTGCCATCCCTGGGTACGACTAACTCCCGGCCTCCAGAACGTTCACCCAGTGTGCCGTCAGTGTGTAGCATCCCTGGCCAAAAGCACTTGTCTTTGTGTCAGTCGTTAAGTGGACCTTCCCAATAACTGAGTTGGTCAAGGCACGGGTGGTCGGGGACAGAACACTGGGAAAAATAGTGGTGGCTGGGGACAGAGTAACACGGGATGGCTATCACCATGAGGCTGTGTAAACCTCAGTGTCCGCAATACCAAATTGCAACATTTCCAGGGCCAGCAATTTGGAAAGGTACGCATTTAGTGCTATGGCCTGTGGGCTGGTGGGTGGCTCGGTATTTGCGCTTTCATATAAAGGCCTGGGGTATGGATATCTGTATGCTGTGCTGGGACACAGAAGTGGATGTGGTAGATGATGGTGCTTGCGAAGGTCCAGGTGCAGGGCAGGAGGCATCCGAGCCTGAGACTTGGACAGGGTATTGGACAGCATGTAACACAGGGGAAGAGGAGGCAGTGGTGTGACCCGCAGACACTGATTGTGGACCCAGGCGTTCGGCCCACCTATTAGGGTGCTTTGATGCCATGTGGCGGATCATGCTGGTGGTGGTGAGGTTGCTATTGTTCACGCTCCTGCTCATTTTAGTAAAGGGTATAAAGAAGAGAGAACGAAAGAATGGGAGAACAGTTTATCCACTATCCTCAAAGAGCTCTAGGTAGAACCCCTGGAGATGTAAGATCTGGCGCCAAAGGAGGGGAAGGTGATGTTATTAGTGATAGAGCCTGTTTTTAAAATGTGTTTGTTATAAATAGTAAAGAGTGGGTTTGTGACCCATACCCATTTTAGTAAAGGAACAGGTTGCAAATGACAATTCTTTTATCATCCGCACTTTCATCAAAAAAGTGCCACAATGCTGAACACCAACCCCTTGGCAAGGGAGATTGCCGCAAGGGAGTGCTCCAGGGAACAGTTGCAGGCCTGTTTGGTGTGGCCCGCCTTCTCCCTTTTGCCACCCCACTGCCTCTTCCAGCCTGTTGAGGTGCTGCGGATCCCTCCCCCTCTGTTCTGCTGTCCTTGCTCGGCTTGCCACCTTCCCAGGTTGGGTCAGTGATTTGTTGACCTAACAAGAACCTCACTTATTGACAACTGTGTCTCATCCTCATCATGAACCTCTTGAGACACTAATTGCGGTTGACTTATTGGCAACTATGTCTCATCATCATCATCCGCCTCGTGAAACACTAATTGCCGTTCCCCACCGTGATCTTTTTCTGACTGTGGATGATCAAGAATTTGGGAATCAGTGCACAAGATCTCCTCATGTCCCTCTTCAAGCGGGCTTGGCAAGAGGGCCAAATCAAGGAATGGCGATGAAAAAAGCTCCTCGCAATTTCCGAGTGTTGGGATCACTTGTTTGCCAAGACTCTCCATGGTGGGAGGAAGGAGGATCAGGGTGAGGATTCTGTTGACCAGACTCTTTGCTACAGACAGGGTGGTGCTTTAACAGGCTGAAAGCATTATCTGCTGCAATCTAACCGACCATCTGGTCACACTGGTCTGACTTTGAGAGTGGTGTCCTGCGTCACTCTGCAAACTGGGACATAAAGCTAGGTATCGCGGATTAGTGTGTTTCTTGTGGTCTGGTAGCAGGCACAGTTTCACCGCGGCCAGGACCACAGCCTCTGCATGCGCCATCAGCAGCACGCCCACTTCCCCATCCCTTACTGCTCGTCTTCATTATATTAAATGGTAAATATCCTTGCAAGTATGTCACACATACAGTAGCGCAGGTTTTGTAAGTGTATGCACAAATAAATTACAGTGAATGTCACAGATATTTGGGATGTGCAAACATTATACAGTAAATGTAGTGCAGGTAATGTTGCTGCAGTCGCCACCGGCTAATAAAAAATTAAAGGGAATGTCCTAGCTATCTGGGATGCGCAAACATTATACAGGAGATGTAGCGCAGGTAATTTCGCTGCTGTCACCAGCAGCTAATAAAAAATTACAGGGAATGTCACAGCTATTTGGGATGCGCAAACGTTATACAGAAGATGGTGTGCAGGTAATGTCGCTGCTGTCACGAGCGGCTAATAAAAAATGACAGGTAATGTCACAGCTATTTTGGATGTGCGAACGTTATACAGGTGATGTAACGCAGATAATGTCGCTGCTGTCACCAGCGGCTAATAAAAACATTACAGTGAATGTCACAACTATTTGGGATGCGCAAACGTTATACAGGAGATGTAGCACAGGTAATGTTGCTGCTGTCACCAACAGCCAAACAATTGCATGCAATTTAGCGCATGTTGTGCTAATATAAAAAAAAAAAAAAACACAATTTGTCTCCCTACACCAGGCATGTCCAAACTCTGTCCCTCCAGGTGTTACAGAACTACAACTCCCATCATGCCCTTCTGTAGGTTGATAGCTGTAGGTTGTCCAGGAATGATGGGAGTTGTAGTTTTGCAACATCTGGAGGGCCGGAGTTTGGACATGCCTGCCCTAGACTATCTGTCCCTTCTGCTGCAGCTCGACCTGACTAAGTCTGAGCCGAACCATGTGTTATCAGGTGCTATATAGCACCCAATGACACATTCCGGCTAGCCAATCACTGTAATGCCAGTAACCAACATTGCGTAGCAACCAACAAACGTGAGGGAGGAGACTATTGCATTGCCTTCGAGCACACGCTTGAGTGAAAACAGTGTTCGGCCGAGTATGCTCGCTCAACACTACTCAGCACTGCTGATGTGAATCCTGCTCCTTTCATTCTCAGTGTGTGATATGCTACTCATTTATTTTTTTTTTTTAATGTATTTAAAATTTAAATAACATGTGAACATGCAGGAGTAATATACATTCTAGATGGTCCCTGTCACCTTCAATACGTGGGCAGGACTTTAAGAAAATTAAATCATAATGCTTCGTAGTTGTCTCTTTAGTTTCCTCCCTAAATGGTAACTGGCGATCATCAGTAAGTGGGTGCGGAAAGCAAGAGCTCCTGAAGAACCACGACTCTTCTCAGGCACCCATGACTCTTTTCCAGGCTTGGGCTGCAATGATTATAAATCTGGTCCACGGTGCAGTATGCTGGCAGCCCACTGTATATGCAGTAGCATTATGCATCTTCTATGACAAAAGTTGTGTGTGGTGGTTGGTAGGGGGTTTGAATTGTCTTAGTAAAGAAGAGTGAACTGTACTAACATCAGCCTCATCCTTGTGGGCATCAACATCTGCATTATCACAGTACCACCTTGTTTTATAAAGCACTGGGACCCCTGACTTGCACTTCAAAACTCATCTTCCCCAAGGGCACCCCAACTTACACCAAGCAGGAGAAACCCAAAAACAGGAAATGGCCAAAGGGATGAACATTGTGCCCTTCCTATTACTGCATGGCCTAGGTGAGCATTTAATTAGTTTACACTTGAGTTATTTGGTCAGTTTTTGCCCCGTGACTACCCAAATAAGTGAAATGTGCAGTGATTCTAAGAGTGATGCCTGTAATCTGCATGTCATACGGACTCACAGTATTATTTCACTACCAAAGCAGACTCCCTATGTGTGTTACTGCAAGACACAGTGTTCTACACCACTATAAAGGCTCTATGCAGTCAGGAAATAGACATTAGATCAAACCAAATTTTTTTCCCCAAAATTCGATGAACCGGTGAATCTAATTTTTGAAAAATTCGCTCATCTCTAGTTTTATTGTATCATTTACCATTACTGATAGGCTAAATTGCACTTTCCCTAACAAAGCTCCTTGAACGTTGTGTATGGTTCATGACTAACTTTCATGGCTGAATAATTTTCAGTTCAGACTTTACTGTAGGTTAAAAGACACGATTCACATAAAGATTTAACAGTGCATGCGGAAGAATACATCTCTATTTATGCAAAGAAAGCACAGAACAGGCATTACGGACACTAAACAGTCTTTTTGCAGAATAAGACATCAAGTATAAGTCTGGACTGATACAACAGTATTATAATTGCAATGCAATAATCTATTATTTAAATTTTTATCTCTGATGCCCATGATTTCCTTGTTCTTCACCAAATAACCTCACCTCACAGTACAGGAATGCATTGCAATTTAGCAGCCCAGGAGTTAAGATCATGGGATAAATGCTCTTATTTATTTTGCTGTATCTGCAGAAAACACTCAATAGAGGATTCTAAAAATGAGTTTTTGACCTCAACACATTTCCAGCTAACTGAGCCTAAATCAATTTCTTTCCCAGTGCCTGGCCTCCCATTTCTGTTTTGGGAGCACAAAATTTGATTTCACCTTTAGGCACGCACACAGAAATCACAGCAAGCAAAAAAAAAAAAGACTTCAAAATGACTGCATTTCCAAAATTGTGGTGTTTATATCCTTGTGAGGGGCAGATGGCCTGTAATCCTCTAGTAATAGTATGACATTGAAAATGTGCTATTATCAGCCACGTGCTTTATATGTAAAAGATTTGAGGCTGCTTTAAAACATTGAACTTGACTAATTGTCAGATAATTACCTGAGTCTGGCCCTGAGCCACAATAATACAATGTCTATAAAAGAAAATTGTTCTTCCATAAGGACCACTACCCATTTAGTGTCTAGCTAAATTGTTGCATCTCCAGTACAAGGGGTCCTTTGAAAGCATCATTTGGCCATCTATTATTTATGTAATTTATGTCTAGCATTAATTGAATTCCTGTTGGTAGGATACAAATGTGGTAATGAGGAGGGCATTTTATTAAACTCAGTTCCCGTTATTTGCATGCTTATTAGTCTAAAGAGGTTATTCTACAGAATACAATCAAACCTATCGGTCAGTATCTGGTGATGCTGAAGGCTAGTATTCTAGCAAACAACAATATATTCCAAATATGACTTCTTTATGGACAAAGCCTAGCTATGATTGCCAATAACTGGGTGCCACACCAAGTCCTCTGAAGTCTGTATGAACTACAAGTGATGGTCACTGTTCTCAATAAGCCATGTGCAACGATGACCATGCATCTTCATAACTCCTCAAGCTCTGGGAAATCTGTGCCTATTCAAACGTTTTGGCTCTCTGTGGTAGATTGCTCATTAAAGGGGTTGACCACTTTCTGGCTACTTGCGACCAATGTCTATGTAAAATCACAATTGCTAATATAGCCATTGTTGATATTATGTGCCATTTCTCCTTGTTATTGAAATATTCTGTGCTATCAACACAGAGGTCCTGTCCATAAAATGGTTGCTTACGGAAGGTCATGTGACCAGGCAAATCACCTCCATGTGATGTTTTCTCTTTACAAACACACCACACCTGCACTAAACTCCCAATTTTTCAAGAGCAAATAGCAGGGGCAGTGTATTTGAACAGAGCAGACAATTTGCCTGATTACCCTCCCTCAGTAGCCATTTTATGGACAGGATATCTGTGTGGACAACACAAAAGACAAGGCAAACACGGGGGGCATACCCTATAAAATATAGAAAATGGCACATAATGGCATTGGTCAACAATAAACAGAATGTGGCCAACTGCTTTAAGAAACAACTGTGCAGCTCTATGATCATGCAGGACATAGCACCTAGTGTGAGATAGTGACTGAGAAAGTGGTAGAAAATCTCTATATTTCCGCTAGGTTTCTTTCAAATACAATGTACTAGGCTACAGGAAGTGGAGATCTCATCTAGTAAAAAATTAATGGGATATCAGAAATTCAGCAAAGATGGATTTGCTTAGCATTGTTTGCTAAGCACTTTGGTTAATTATGTTGTCGGGTCTGGATTTTTATGGAATGATGGGTAGGTTGGTAATGGGGCTCATCATTTCCTTCCAGTGCAGTACAGATTTTCCTTATAGCCCTCAGCCAGGTGATGCAGCTCAGCTCATTACTAAGCTATAAAGATCTGAACTATGTGCATGTAGGGTATGTGGGGGGACCTGGTGTGCCAACTACCATGCACCATTACTGCTGAAGTCTGCTAAAACCTCAGAAGGACATTGTAAGTTTGCTTAATGTTGTGTTGTGTGGCTTGTTGTAAGCCACCCATATAGAAAGGATGATCTTGAATTCAGTTAGTTCTCAGCCAAGCAACTATATATATATATATAATTTGTGGTCGGATCAGCTATCAGAAAGGTGTACCTAAACTATGTAACCCTATCTACAACAAGCAGTAGTATTATGCCATAACTGCTGAGGTAGGGCAGCCTAAAGGGGGCCACCTAAAATGAAGTGACTGTAAGATGTGGGGGAAATCAGCTGAACCGGCGTCAGCCTGGGACCACAGGTGCCTATAAATAGCCTAGTAATCAGCCAGCCTAGGCCCACAGGTGCATATAAATAGCCTTTTAATCAGCCTCCCCTCCCACAAATACAGCAATATATTTGCTTAATACTTGCGGTCTGATCGGCTATCAGAAAGGTGTACCTAACCTATCTAACCCTATCTACAACAAGCAGTATCATTATGCCATAACTGCTGCGGTAGGGCAGCCTAAAGGGGCCAAAAAGAGCAGACCTTAGATTAGAGCAAAATATATACATACCATTACGACACCCACTTTGAACGCAAAAGACACTTCACAATAAAGGTGTGGAATATACCGTACATATCACAGAGACTTATATGTACCTTACCTCTTCGTCACGTGCGCTGGCACGTCATTCTTGGAGGTAGCTAATGTTGATGCGTTTGAAAGAGTGGCCGGTAATCCAGAATGATTTAATCCTATGTTGACCAACATATGAACATATTACGAGAAGGACTGAATCCTGAGAGCTGTAGACTGAAACAACTATGGTGAATATGATGGAAGGGCCTAAATGAACTCCAACCATTCGCCAAGGGCCCTGCTTGGACACCAACTGTTACTGGTAGCAAAATACTTCAACTATACTTATTCCCCAGGCCACAGCTTTCATAATTTTATTTTTATAAAGGACCCAAAAACTTAGAAGATGGCGTATGCCATCGAACTCTAGTAGTAGATTAAGTGAAATGTGCAAACTCACCAGGCCTGGGGAACCATAAACACGAATATATGGCTGTTCCAATTATCGAGCTCATGTTGCTTGTAATGAGGACAGAAAACGTACCCACCATACTAGCAGTTGTGACAGGAAATAAGCTTAAGGTTGTGATAAACGATGTATTCTGCGCCTGTATTAGTGATAGGACTTGTCGTGTCAGTAGACGTAACAGACTACGTATAATGTGCCTTATTATTGTACCTCCTATTGGAAGATGGACCGGTACCCAGGAACTAGGCGCGACACCAACACCCTCAGCCCGAGTTTGTAGATGAAGTAAGCATAATGGATAGGATAGAACCGCGCTGCTCCTTATTCACACTGGTAGTTTTCACGCAATCCTCCACATACGCCGGCACTGGATATCAACAGGCTCTACAGGTGTTTGGTCTCCACAAACGTTCCTGCGTATTTCTGTTTTCTTTAAAAGGTTTTATTGTACTCACTAAATTTTCTTTAAAATACAGCATGTAAAACCATCCGCCCGACCCGGGTTTCGCTTGCTTGCTTTCTCAAGTGTGATCCTAATCACAATCCAAACCCTCAGGTTTACACCACACCTCTCATCCCTCCCCCATCATTACCTCATTTCCTTCAACAGAATGACTTCAAATATAAAACTATTTTCTTCCATATAAAATTATAGGGAATTGCAAAAAAGTATTTTTCCTCTAGTATTCCACAACCATTCTTGTCATTATTAAAGCAGAATATACGTCTTTCATCTTTTAACATAGTTTTTCCACAAAGAGAATCACATGTTCATCCTGACCAATTGTAGATAAATAGTAGCTCCATTCATAAAACTTCCCGCGACTGCTGTATTTCCTCCTTGGCTTTAGTGAAAAATGCCAAAAAACGGTAACTAAAGTAGAAATGGAAGTGAGGAGTAAAAAACAAAGAAAACTGCAAAAAGTGAGTGATGATTATACGAAAGGGAGAGTATATAAATGGAGGAATCAAGAAACCCAGGTTAGTAAAACGCAATCCAAAATAGCCAGGAGGTGGCGGGTGCACATTGAGGAATCTAGAAGGATTTATGGTGATTTTAGACAGCAGGTAAATTATGATAGAGGACAAGAAAAGTGGAATGGAAACTATAGGTCTAACAATTATAGAGGGCCAGCATGGAGTAGAGAAGAAAACAATGGCTATAGACCGAATTATTATCCACACCATAATAAAGAACAACGGAATGGGTTCAGTGACTATGGACGCCCGTGGATATCTGATCCGCGCTATAATTAGAGGAGGAATCCTAGACGACCATACTATGGGAATATTAGCAACTAACCGCGGAAAGAAGAGAGAGGTGTAGAGAATGATAATAGAGATTTGAAAACAGAAACCACCACTATTGATACTCAGAATTTTCCATACCAGGGGATAAAGGGGAGGCAAATAGAGCAGGTGGGAATAAGAAGAGAGGAAGAGAAAGGAAAGAAGAAAAATATGATGACACCACAGAAAAGAAGTTATCGAGAGGAAGGAGAGGAGGGAGAAAAAACAAACCCCGAACCCAAAAAGATCAGGGAGAGATGAGGTATTTTTAATCTGAGCTGCTATGAATTATCTGATGAGGAGAAAAAAAGTGTTAAATAAAGGTCTTAAATTTGCCCCGACTAGGAATATGAACAAATTTGGAGTATTTTTAGATGTACACAAATATATCCGAAAATTGAATATAACGAAGTACTGCCTAAATAACCCTCTCTCTGCAACTCAAAACGTAGCTGGGAGCCAACAAATAAAACACACCCAACTTCGGGAAAAGTCAAAGTTCTACCCAAAGAATTCAAATAATGAATATGTAGTAGCATTTAGACGAAATGTACTCAAAGATCTGGACGAGTTTGAAAAGAGGAACAAACACAATAATTTGACACGGGGAGAACAAGAAGCTTTAAAAAAACTAGAAAAGAATGATAAAATAATCATAAAATCAGCCGATAAAGGTGTGGGGGGGGGGGGTTATAATGGATAAGGTGAAGTATGATGAGGAATTATATAGATTTGTATCGGATGGAAAAACCTATAAAAAGCTCAAGGGAGACCCTACATGGACTTACAAGAAGGAGATCGATGAACTATTGGATGAGGGTCTGAATAATTATATACTTAACAGAAAGGAATTTGAATATCTTACAGTAAAATACCCGATACTACCCGTCATATACCACCTCCCAAAAGTGCATAAAAGCTTGATTAACCCCCTCGGGAGGCCGATAATCTCAGGCATAAACTCCCTGATGAGTAAAATAACAAGAGTACATTGATTTTTTTCTACAAGATTATATTGTTTGCTTGCTGTCCTACTTAAAAGATACGGGAGCGGTTTTAGAAGTTTTGAAACAAGTGGGTGTGTGTAAAGAGAATTTGTAGCTAGCCACAATTGATGTTACATCGCTATACACGGTAATCCCGAAAGAAAATGGGTTAAAAGTGATAGAAGAACAACTAAGGAAAGATGATGGTATGACAGCTTTACAAGGGGACTTTATTTTGAAGTGTGTGAATTTTTGTTTGGACCACAATTACTTCTGGCATAATGACAGTTTCTATGTACAATGCATTGGCACGGCGATGGGGACGAAATTTGCCCCCAGTTTCGCTAATATTTTTATGGGGGCGTGGGAAGAGACTTTTTATTAATCCAGTACTTAAGAAAAAAATGGAAGGGGGTGAATTGATTTTATGGAGACGTTTCATCAACGATTGTTTGCTGATTTGGGAAGGAGAAAAAGGGGGTTTGGAGAATTTTATTGCCTCCCTAAACATAAATGATTGGAACTTACATTTCACAAGCAGTATCAGCAATGAAACAATACATTTTTCTGGATTTGTGTATTGTTATGGAGAGGGGGGAAATTAAGACGAATAATTATTTTAAAGAAACCAATGTCAATGCATATATGCATAATGCAAGTAGCTGTCATTACTTTCCGTGGCTCAAGAACATACCTAAGGGGCAATTTAAACGAATTTCTAGGAACTGTACAGAAGTGAGTGACTATGGAGAGCAGAGTAAAATTATAGAAGCCCGCTTTAGGGAGAAGGGGTATAACCAAATTGAACTAATGAAGGTACAGAAAGAAGTGGAAGAGGAGAGAGAGAGAAGAAAAATTTATGTAAAAGGAGGACTGAGAAGGATTTTCGCTATACCTTTTTAACGGAATTTAATAGTGATGCGGGTGTCATCAAGAATATTCTGAAGAGGAATTGGGGAATATTGAAGGGTGAAGGAAATCCTCTGAAACCCAGTAATCGTTTTTAAAAATGCTCCAAATTTAAAGACGCGACTGGTCCATAGTGCAATACCCACAAAACATAAAGAAGTGAATGGGAACAAGTTCACATGGTGCGGATTCTGCTGTTGATGCAAAAACAGAGTAAGCACGGAGAGACAACACCATGTGGAACAAATAAAGTGTAAAATCACTGAAAGTGAGTTTAAAGTGAGGGGAAGTATGTCTTGTGAAAATGAAGGGGTGGTATACATGTTGGAGTGCCCGTGTGGGCTTCAATATGTGGGCAGGACCCTCAGAACTGAAGGTGAGAATACAAGAACATATTGGAAATATAAGGAAAGGCCTCACCACCCATAGTGTTTTCCTTCACTTCAAACAGGTCCATGGGAAAGTCCAGAAAGGACTTACATTTATGGGCATTGAGTTAGTGCCAAAGAAATGGAGAGGGGGAGATCCAGTGGCGCACATAATTAGTAGAGAAATAGAATGGATCTATCAGCTACGGACCTTACAGCCGTCAGGTCTGAACATAGATTTTGACCTAAAGCCGTGCCTGGTTTAATCCGATGGAAGAGCTGTGTTAACCACTTCAGCCCCCCTAGCTTAAACACCCTTAATGACCAGGCCACTTTTTACAATTCTGCACTACACTACTTTACCCGTTTATTGCTCCGTCATGCAACTTACCACCCAAATGAATTTTACCTCCTTTTCTTCTCACTAATAGAGCTTTCATTTGGTGGTATTTCATTGTTGCTGACATTTTTACTTTTTTTGCCATTAATACAAATTTAACGACATTTTTGAAAAAAAATGACATTTTTCACTTTCTGTTGTAAATTTTTTTTAAAAAAACTACATTTCTATATAAATTTTTCTCTAAATTTATTGTTCTACATGTCTTTGATAAAAAGAAAAGTCCAATAAGTGTATATTTATTGGTTTGGGTAAAAGTTATAGCGTTTACAAACTATGGTGCAAAAAAGTGAATTTCCGCATTTTGAAGCAGCTCTGACTTTCTGAGCACCTGTCATGTTTCTTCAGGTGCTAGAATGTCAGGATAGTATAAATACCCCCAAATGACACCATTTTAGAAAGAAGACACCCCAAAGTATTCGCGGAGGGGCATGGTGAGTTCATGTATCATTTCATTTTTTTTCACAAGTTAGCGGAAAATGACACTTTCTGAGAAAAAAAAAAAAAAAAAAGTTTCAATTTCTGCTAACTTCTGGCAAAAAAAAAAAAAAAAAAATCTCAGACGGACTCACTATGCCCCTCAGTGAATACCTTGGGGTGTCTACTTTCCGAAATTGGGTCATTTGTGGGGTGTGTTTACTGTTCTGGCATTTTGGGCGGGGCTAAATTGTGAGCCGCCATGTAAAACCTAAAGGTACTCGTTGGAATTTGGGCCTTTACGCACTAGGCTGCAAAAAAGTGTCACTTTTGTGGTATCGCCGTACTCAGGAGAAGTAGGGCAATGTGTTTTGGGGTGTATTTTTACATATACCCATGTTGGGTGAGAGAAATATCTCTGTAAATTGTCAACTTTGTATAAAAAATTTTAAAAGTTGTAGTTTGCAGAGATATTTCTCACACAAAGTATGGGTATATATAAAAATACACCCCACAACACATTGTCCTACTTCTCCTGAGTACGGCGATACCACATGTGTGACACTTTTTTGCAGCCTGGGTGCGCAAAGGGGCCCTAAAACCAATGAGTACCTTTAGGATTTCACAGGGCATTTTTACGCATTTGGATTCCAGACTTCTTCTCACGCTTTAGGGGCCCCTAAAAAATAAAATTTTGCATGAACTCACCATACCCCTCATGGAATACCTTGGGATGTCTTCTTTCTAAAATGGGGTCACATGTGGGGTATTTATACTGCCCTGGCATTTGAAGGTCTCCGCAATCATTACACGTATGGCCAGCATTAGGAGTTTCTGCGATTCTCCTTATATTGAGCATATGGGTAATGAGATTTTTTTTTTTCTGTTCAGCCTCTGCGCTGAAAAAAAAAAATGAACGGCACAGATTTTTTCATTTGCATCGATCAATGTGGATGAAAAAATCTCTGCCAAAATCAGTGACTGCGGTGGGCTGGGCGCTAGCTACCTAACAAGTAGCTAACTAACTGGCGGCGATAAGGGACCCTTAGGCCCCATTCACACGTCCGCAATTCTGTTTGCGGAACGGAATTGTGGACCCATTCATTTCTATGGGGACAGACTTTGTCCCGCTCGGATCCGGAATTACGGATCCGCGCTTCCGGGTCTGCACTTCCGTTCCGCAAGAATATAGAACATGTCCTATTCTTGTCCGCAATTGCGGACAAGAAAAAAGCATTTTCTATATTGTTCTGGCAATGTGCGGATCTGCAAAATGCGGAAAGCACATTGCCAGTGTCCGTGTTTTGAGGATTTGCGGATCCGATCCACGGATCCGTGAATCCACGGATCTGCAAAACACATATGGACGTCAGAATGGAGCCTTACAAGGGGTGTGATCAATGACAGAAGGGTGATCAGGGGGTCTAGATGGGGTGATCAAGGGGTTAATAGGTGAGGGGGGGTGGGGGGGTTAGTGTAGTGTTTGGTGCAACTTTACATAGTTACCTGGTCCTCTGGTGGTCGATCCCAGCAAATGGGACCACCAGAGGACCAGGTAGCAGCTATATCAGACGCTGTTCACAAATGACGCGCCGATGCGTCGTCTCAGAACTACAGGACCCCCCAGGACGCATCCCTGCGTTAGGCGGTCCTGTAGTGGTTAAATCGGGATCTGTTAGTGGAGGAAATACGGCAGTCGCGGGAAGTTTTATGAATGGAGCTACTATTTATCTATGATTAGTCAGGATGAACATGTGATTCTCTTTGTGGAAAAACTATGTTAAAGATGAAAGACGTATATTCTGCTTAAATAATGACAAGAATGGTTGTGGAATACTAGAGGAAAAATACTTTTTTGCAATCCCCTATAATTTTATATGGAAGAAAATAGTTTTATATTTGAAGTCATTCCGTTGAAGGAAATGAGGTAATGACGGGGGAGGGATGAGAGGTGTGATTTAAACCTGAGTGTTTGGATTGTGATTAGGATCGCCCTTGAGAAAGCAAGCAAGCGAAACCCGGGTCGGGCGGATGGTTTTACATGCTGTATTTTAAAGAAAATTTTGTGAGTACAATAAAACCTTTTAAAGAAAAATATCCTGAAAGTACCTCACTATTTGTGCGCATTCTTGACAGAAATACGCAGAAACGTTTGTGGAGACCAAACACCTGTGGAGCAGCGCGGTTCTATGCTATCCATTAAGTTTTCGTGATTGGACCCACATCATATTTTGAACCTGCAGCGCAAGGAACAAACGTCCTTTTGTGCAGACTACCACTTTTACTTATTCAGATGAAGTAAGCATACCTGTAATGAAGACGTAATGTACACACAATGCCTGCCGCTATGACAGGAAAAGCTTAAGGTCATGATAGACTGTAGTCGTGCTAGGACTTATTGTGTCAGTAAACGAGACAGACTTCGTAAATCGCCTGTAGTCGTGACAGGAATTATTAGTCTGTAGTCGTGACAGACTTCGTAAATCGCCTGTTGTGGTGAGACAGGACCTATTAGTCTGAAGACGTGACAATCTTTGTAAATTGCACCTATTGTCATGACAGGACTCCCTCTGGATGAAACTGGCGCCACAGTATAGTGTTTTTTTTTTTTTTTTCTAAACAACCCCTGGAGAGGCGGAATTTAAGAAACATGAAAAATGAGACCACAGGGTCAGCTTCCTGGGAAAATGGGTCTATAATGCAAGGACGGGCAATAGAAAAGTAACAGCGGGGATCGAGGGGAAGCAAGAACCTAGAGAGGGTAAGTGGGAGAAAATGCAAACCTGGGAGAAGGTAATGTCCGAAAAGGAAGGCTTGGGATGACTGCTTGAAAAGAAAACAATGAAGACCCAACGACCTAGAACAATAATGTGAGTGAGGCTCTAATGGCAAAAGCCACACATGCGAGCCTCCACAAGAAAAATTGTATTGCGAGCCACAGCTGATCGAGCCATGCGAGCGGGCCTGAAGGCAGAAAAAGACATGGAACCTACTGTGGCGGGACCATGCAGCCGACCTCGAATGGCGGAGTTATGTGTGTAAAATTTAAACTGAGAAGCCATGCGTGAGAGAGACTAATGGCGGGGCCATGCGTGAGAGAGACTAATGGCGGGGCCATGCGTGAGAGAGATTAATGGTGGAGCCAAGCCTGAGAGAGACTAATGGCAGAGCCAAGCCTGAGAGAGACTAATGGCAGAGCCAAGCATGAGAGAGACTACTGGCGGAGCCATGCATGGGAGAGATTAATGGCGGAGCTATGTGTAAGATTAATGTCGGAGTCATGCGTGAGAGAGACTAATGGCGGGGCCATGCGTGAGAGAGACTAATGGCGGGGCCATGCGTGAGAGAGACTAATGGCGGGGCCATGCGTGAGAGAGACTAATGGCGGGGCCATGCGTGAGAGAGACTAATAGCGGGCAGCGTGAGAGAGACTAATGGCGGGGCCATGCGTGAGAGAGACTAATGGCGGGGCCATGCGTGAGAGAGACTAATGGCGGGGCCATGCGTGAGAAAGACTAATGGCGGGGCCATGCGTGAGAGAGACTATCGGCGGGGCCATGCGTGAAAGAGACTATCGGCGGGGCCATGTGTGAGAGACACTAATGGCGGAGCCATGCGTGAGAGACTCTAATGGAGGGGCCATGCGTGAGAGACTCCCGTGCCAACAAGTGCGATTCTACAGTGAATGCCAGCATTCGCCTGGCACTTTCTGCCGATGCCCAGGCGTGAATGTGCCTCTACATGATGCTGCTGCATTTTATTTTATTTTTTATCGACCATTGATACACAACACAAACACTGCATGCATAGCTTGAGCCAACTGCAGACACGCACCCCACATGTAAACCAGGTATCAGAAACATACAACCATACCTACTCTAAACGCATGCTACCCCAATAACTGTATACAATTCCCCCCACAGGCCTCGGAATAGCCAAACAATACTAACAACCATCGCTCTACCATAAGGGCCCAAACTCTGCTTCATCCCAGAGTGCTACATGTCGCAGACCGCAGTGTGGGTCCTGTGCAAACCACTCCGATCCTACCCTGAATACCAGCGCCCTCCTGAGACATTTTGCCGCGCCCAGCCATAAGGAGTCTCTATACCATGCTGCTGTATCCTAGAGCTGACCCAGAGCTAGTGAAATCAGCTGAATCGGCGTCAGCCTGGGCCCACAGGTGCCTATAAATAGCATAGCAATCAGCCAGCCTAGGCCCACAGGTGCATAAAAATAGCCTTGCAATCAGCCTCCCCTCCCACAAATACAACAAATATATTTGCTTTACATATATATATATATATATATATATATATATATATATATGTAGTTTATGCACAAAATAAAGAAAACATTTAAAGCCCTGTGTAAACTATGCATCTGTGTCTCTGACTAATGAGCCTACCAATGGCTGACCTCCTCTTCCACTAGCCAGGTATGAAATAATACCCTTTTATTATCCTTGATCAGTGTCTCTGTACATTCTAGTCAGATACCCTCTACTCAAACAAATGAAATTAAAGCACTTCTAATGCCAGGGGCAGAAATGGAAAGGTTAGGGAACAATATATAGGTCCCTTACTCTCCCCTTGCACATATAATTGTTTAAGTGATTAATAATATGATATTAGTGATTTTCATGCAAATATTGTCATGTACAAATTTGTTCACATGAAATCATTTACTTGCTTAACTGAAGATTATTCACTGTATATAGATAGCAATGGTTTACATAAAACACAACTATTTTTTCATTGTTCACATTGCTGAAAGATCACACAATGTACCTTTACATTACCACAATGAAATGGTGACAAATGATAATTTATTTGTTTGCATAACTGTTTTTATAAGCATTGCACAAGCATTTTCAGTACAATCATTCAGTGTCTCCCTACATTTACACTGCACAATTATCGTTAGCATTCAAATTGTAATGATTATCTGCTTGTCTAAGTCTGACTAAATCTCTTTTCCCCCTTTTGTGTCTCCAAAAATTCAGCAGTAATTGTGAGCTATGAAATTCAGTAGCTCAATCTTTTACATGCAATAATATAATAATAGCATACCGCTTACTGTAAGGCAGAAGGTCTCATTATCTTCTGGGCTAATGTGCAATTGAACAAGTTGTTCATTTGGTATGTTCGCACCTGCCTAAGGATTTTAACATACACTGTGTTGCTTAATGAATACACTGCTTGAGGACAGTACAAGTATCTCATAGTGTCTTGATCTGCCCCCGTTGTCCACATTACATAGCTTGGAGAACCTGGACCCTTTACCATCAGGTTTAACCACCTCTTTCTCCTTAGGCTCCTCTTTCTGTAAGGTTTTTATTATTATCCCTCTTTAGTAATGGCAAGCACCAAATATGTTGACAACTTTTTTTTTCTAGCATAGGCCATGTGGAAGTAGTCATTACCTCTACTGCCACTACCATATATGACCAGGGTTATCATCACAACTTTATACAACCAAACAGATAACATTTAAGTTGGATTTATGCTTCCCAATGTTTGGGCCAATTATTGGGAACACTATCCAATAATCTGCCCATGTCACAGATCACCCGATCAAGGAGTAAAACACTTTAGTCTTTCCATTAGCACAGGAATCCTATCGGTTGACATGCTTTTTCTGAACAGTGTATCCAATATGTATCTTCTATTTCTCTGGCTGCTCTATGGTACTGTGTGTCTTACTGCCATATGACTAGCATTTTGTACATTGTATAGCAATTTTTATTTGGGGCTGTTTTGTTTCACCCAGCATAGATGGGTATATGTATGTCCTCAAGTTCCTAGGTGCCTCGCTCATATGCTACAGAGGCTAAGATGGAAAATTAATCAAGGTGCCAAGATAAAAACACGAGTGGTTGGGACAAATGGTGGATTTCCAGGTATGTAAAGAGGAGCTAAGGAGTTTACAACTCCCTGAAAACTACTTTGTAGTGGCTAAAGATGACTTGTGGTATTTATTAATTTAGCTTACAATATTGGGCAAAAATTTTACCAGTACAGCTGCCTAGTCAAGTAGCACTTAATTTTATAACTATTTTCTTGCCTGTTATTTAGCTAGCATCCTCAGAAGCAGTACCCAGCTCATCATACATTTTCCCGATCACACACCATGGACAATTTCAAGACAGTTAATTATTATAATTTTGGAGTGTGTGAGGGAACTAAAGTACTCAGAGGAAGTCTACACATGTTCTAGTCTTGTGTGTTTAGTCTTTAGAGTTTTGATCAGGTGAATATCAGTATGTCCGCATGACCTAATAGATTGTGCTGAGAAGTACAATAGCAGCTGTTATAGTAAAGGCTCTTTTACATGAAAAGAGAGAGCAGATAATTAGTGAAAATTAACAATCCTAGAATGATCAATTTCTATCACTGCCTGCTTGTTAGCTGCATTTACATGCAGCATAGTTTGGGGCTATGTGGGCCTGAATAATTGTTACTACAATTGTTCTTTTCTGTACAGTTTAATGACAAGGTGATGTGCTGCTGGCAAATGTAAGTTTATGCACGGTATAAAAGATGTGATCAACTGACATACAAGTATTTGCTTATTTATAAGGTGATTGGTGGCACATTTATACAGGGCAGTTATCAAGAATAAACATTTATACAATATCTGTCCTGATCCTCAACTCATGTAAATGGCCCTTTAGTATTCAGTCTCTTACTGTAGTACAGTCCATGTAGGGGCCACTGATCTATTTAGTACCTTTATCTACAACCAGTGTTGGACTAGGGTTCCTGGAGCCCACCAGAGGAAATTATTCTCAAGGCGTAATGTCTATCCCATCAATAATGTTTAGCAGGTTTTGGATCAAAGACATAGACCCTAATGGCAAGTGACTGGGTCCAAAGGCAGCCACAATGTTTTTTTTCTCCTAGAGATTTGGTGCCTATTATGGAACCTCTGGTCCTCTAGTGGGTCAGTCCGACCCTGTCTACAACCAATGAATATTAGAGAATATGAGAAAAACCAGAGACAACTAACTTTAGGGCTCTTTCACACTTGCGTTTTTGCTTTCCGTCCTAGAGTTCCGTCCTTGGGGCTCTAGTACGGAAAGAAACTGATAAAGATAATCCTAATGCATTCTGAATGGAAAGAAATCCGTTCAGGATGCATCAGGATGTCTTCCAATCAGTATGTGAACGTTTTTTGGACGTTGACAAAACCGTAGCATGCTGTGGATTTGTCTCCATCCAAAAATCCGGAAAACATGCCGTAATACCGGATCCGGAATTAATGCCCATTAAAGTGCATTAATCCAGATCCGGCATTAAGCTAAACGTCGTTTCGGTGCATCGCCGGATCCGACGTTTAGCTCTGCGCATGCGCAGCAGCAGTTCCGATCAAGGCCCCAGTGTAAGCTGGGGCTCTGATTGGTTACCATGGCAGCCAGGACGCTACTGAAGTCCTGGCTGCCATGGTAAGTACTCCACAGCAGTGTACTTACCTGCGCTGCGGCTGCCATGGTAACCTGAAAGCATTTCGAAGACTGATCAGGATGTTTACAGATGACTTGCGTTCTGACGGATCCTCAGAACGCAAGTGTGAAAGAGCCCTTAGGCAGCAGTGTTTTAAGGTTCTTGCCCCACATTTGCATAGAGCAAGGTACTGGTTGGTTGGTTGGATGAAATGCTTTAGATGCAGCTCAGAGAGACACTGTTTGTCATGACTTATGTGAGCTAATTTAGGGTACTTTCACACTAGCGTTTTTCTTTTCCGGCATTGAGTTCCGTCATAGGGGGCTCTATACCGGAAAAGAACTGATCAGTTTTATCCCAATGCATTCTGAATGGAGAGAAATCCGTTCAGGATGCATCGAGTATCTCCGTCCAAAATGCCCGATCAGTTGCCGGAATGCCGGATCTGGCATTAATTTACATTGAAATGTATTAGTGCCGGATCCGGCATTAAAAATACCGCAATAACGGTTCCGGCATTCTGGTCTGCGCATCTGCAGACCTTTAAAAATGTTAAAAAAACAAATACCGGATCTGTTTTGCCTGATGACACCAGAAAAAACGGATCTGGTATTGCAATGCATTTTTCTGACTGATTAGGCATTTTTTTGCCTGATCAGGCATTTTTCAGACCTGATCAGTCTGAAATATGCCTGATCAGTCAGAAAAAATTACATACAGTTTGCCTGATCAGGTAGGCAGTTGAGGCAACGGAACTGCTTGCCGGATCACACAAGTGTGAAAGTACCCTTAGGCCTCTCTTACACTTGCGTTGTAAGGATCCGGCGTGCACTTCTGTCGCCGGATATGCCCACCGGATCCGTCATAACGCAAGACAACTGAAAGCTACTAAAGTCCTGGTTGCCATAGTAAGTAGTGGGGAGCCAGGGGAGCAGATACTTACAGTCCGTGCGGCTCCCGGGCGCTTCACAATGACTTCATAGCCCCACGCGCATGGATCACGTGATCCATGCAATCATGTGATCTATGCTCATTGGGCGCTCTGACGTCATTGTGGAGCGCCCCGGGACTCGGGAGCCGCATGGACAGTAAGTATACTTCTCCCCTGCCTCCCCACTACACTTTACCATGGCAGCCGGGACTTTAGCGTCCTGGCTGCCATGGTAACCATTCACAAAAGCTAAACGTCGGATCCGGCGATGCGTCGAAACGACGTTTAGTTTAATGCCGGATCCGAATTAATGCCCTTAAATCGGCATTAATTCCGGATCCGGCGTTATCGCATGTCTTCCGGATTTTTTGATGGAGACAAATCCGCAGCATTCTACGGTTTTGTCAACATCCAAAAAACGTTCACATACTAAACGGAAGACATCCTGATGCATCCTGAACGGATTTCTTTCCCTTCAGAATGCATTAGGATAAATCCTGATCAGTATCTTTCCGTCCTAGAGCCCCGAGGACGGAACTCTAGGACGGAAAGCAAAAGCGCAAGTGTGAAAGGAGCCTTAAATACTCTTTCCCTATAGAGCATTACCTTCATGCACCATTGTGTCTTTTTAGTGAATAAATACTCTCCCAAGTAACGTTTAAGGTCTCACAGGCAGTCAACTAATACCCTGCTCTGCACTAATTAGGGAAAAACAGTGTTGTCTACAGTGGTGTCTCTGGTTTGCTGATATGAGCTAATTTCCATACCTTTTAACATGAAGCATTGCAACCAACAAGATAAAATTTCCTTACATTATGAAATGTTACATCACACCCTTTAAATTATGTGAAATAGAGTGTTGTGCTCCATAATTAATATTTTATTATTGTGCTGGTGTGATCCACACATTGAAGCTCCAATAATACAACAGTTTATACATCATTGATATTGTTTTTAAGGATATGTATTACAAACAGTTAGCATCTCACCACCATCCAGGCAAGTTTTATGTTTGCCTAGTTGCTCAGATTAGGCACTATTCTAAAACCCATACACTTCTTTTCTCAAAAAAGCGTAATATCCATGCCTGTGTTCCAAAAAATGCCTTTGTTTTGATTATTGATTGGAAGAGACAAAACACAGACCAGCACATCAATCCACTGTACAATATGAGGTCTCAATCACTGCCCTCAAACCTAGTGTAGCATGACTTCCTTAAAGAGTGATATATATCATTTACTGATGCCTTAGCTTCGCTTGACCTGTCACAAACATATTTTACAAGGAATGGTACAATGCAGAATTGTAAATATAAGGACAATAACATATCCTATGCAAGGATTGTTACTAAGACTTGAAAAACTCCATGGAGCAAAGAAGCCAGTTGAAACACTGGATCCATGAGCAACATTACACCAGCAATTAGATAAAGAAGTAAGGCACTTGACTAATTTAAACCTATTAAATATAAGCAATATGTAAGTAAAAACACAGGTAGGGATTGCTGTGGTTCGACCAAACTGTCAACAAAATATTTAAGAGGTTGGTTATCACATTAGATCTGATATAGATGAAAATACATTGGAAGAAATTTATCACAAAGGGATTTTTTGAAGTCAGTCTTGCCTTGTGTCTGTGCTGCTATAATCCCCCGCTAATGTATCAAATGCTGCACTTTGATAAATTTGGAAAATCTTTAAAAACACTTTTTTTTCTAGAAACGTTGTTTGTCTAGATTTCCTTTTACATTTGAAAACATGCAACTGGTTAAATGGCTGCTTATGAATTTGTTCGCAATTGTAAGATAAGGAATTAGATTTCCATTAGATTTTTTGCGGTATACCATCACATTATTAGATGTTAATAATCATTTTAGTTGGCCAATGTTAGCCTAACGGTCTCTGCCGGCGCTGCTGCTCCTACCCGTGGGCACAGCCGCCGGGCTCCTTCTTTCCCTCCTGCTGCCATGCGCCATGCTGACAAGTGTGGGCAGCAGGTAGCTTAACTGTTGTATCTATGCTCCATGCCAGAGTTTACTTCCTGCTGGAGACCTGCACTGTTTGTTAGGGCTTGCATTGGTGTGTCTCTCTTCCATTCCTAGCATACATAATATCCAGTACTGGCCTGCAGATGGATCCCGAGAAGTTGTCAGTGATTTTAAAGTGGCCTCGTCCTTCAGGTTTAAAAGCAATCCAGCAGTTTGTGGGATTTACCAACTACTATCGCCAGTTCGTGCTGCCAGGGCTGCCATAATCAGAAATTTTGGCGCCCCTTACACAGCTCAAGGCCTGGGCACACCCCTTCCTTGGCCCGCTCCTACTCCGCCCCTTTAGAATCCGTCCTGACTCCGCCTCACAGCCCCCCTCCACCCCTAAGGACCCACCCCCAATTTCATTATTTTTTTTACAACTACAAAGACAGTAAAAAGTGATAACCACAACCCCTCCCTCCTCCCTCGGCAGCAGCTTGTAAGACGCCTACACTCACCACACAATGTCCCACTCACTCAGTAGGTATGCCCCTTAGTGCCCCCAAACAGTAGTTATGCTCCATTATTTTCCCTTCACAGTAGTTATGCCCCCCTACTGCCCCCACACAGTAAAATGTTGTTAGTGCTCTCACACAGTAATTATTCCTGCCCACACACTAGTTATGCCCCTTTAGTTCCCCAAAGAGTAGACATTTCCCATGAGTGCCTCTTAAAGTAGTTACATTCCATAATTATGCCCCTTAGTGTCCTACAGAGTAGGTATGCCTCTCTGCCCCCTCACAATAGTTATTTCCCTTATTTCCAATTGGTAATCATGCCCCTTAGTGCCCCTTCACAGTATAATGCCCCTTTAGTGTGCCAAGACAGTAATTAAGCCTCCTTAGTGCAACCAAACAGTAGTTATGACCCCTTAGTATTAGAGAAGCCCCTCCAGTGAGTTAAATAAAATTGTCAGTCATAATTATCACCTCATTCCCCCACTGACAGCAGGCCAGGGGAATGATTCATTCACTCATCTACTCAGCCCAGGAGGTGCAGGATATCACAGTATCACTCCTGGCTGGCTGCTGGGAAAGACACAGGAAGGGACAATGAATTATGTTGAGGCACAGGAACTGCAGTCCTAGAAAACCATATACCTGATAGCCTAAGCCTGCCGATCTGTATCTGTGACTACTAGTCCTACTCTGTGCGCTGGGCCTGGGCTGGGCACTGGACGACCACTCTGCCACTGGTGCTCTGTACTGCTGGCGCTGCTGCCTGCCGCTCCTGTGTCCTGTGTCACGTACTGACTGCTGTCACTCCCTGCTCACTGCTCTGACTCAGTATGTGGGCGAGCTTAATACAGCCTGCGCGCTGTACTGAGACTAGGCAGTAAGATCATAGAGTAATAGCGAGCCGGCGGGTGTACGTTGCTGCTGTGAAGGGGCTAGGCCTGCCCTGAACAACTTTAGTTATGCCACTGGTGCGGCGGCCCCAGCGGTCAGTGAGTGACAGTCACTCACTGACAAAAAAAATAAATAGCTCGGGGTCCCGGGTCCCTTACTGGGGTATCGGCTGTACCTCCCTGATGGCGGCCCTGCGTGCCGCACTTCTCATCCTTGACCGCTCCCATATCCTCCTTGACCCGTAAGGGAGCAAATCCTAAGAATTGGATAGCTGAGGCTGAATTGGCCTTCCAAGCCTTGAAGCAGGTCTTTTCTGCGGCTCCGGTTCTCCATTTTCCTGATGCTAACAAGTAATTCTACTTTGAGATGATGCATTGTCTCTTGGAGCTGGGGCGGTGCTTTCACAAAATACTTCCTCCAGTAAGATGGTAACCTATGGTTTCTTCTCCAGGGCCTTCTCTGCTCCTGAGGGCAACTATTCAATTGGAGACAAGGAGTTATTGGCCATCAAAATAACACTGGAGGAATGGCGTTACCTTCTAGAGGGAGCATCTCATCCTTTGGTGATCTACACCGACTACAAAAATCTGACCTATTTGCAGTCTGCACAAAGACTGAATCCTTGCCAGATGGTCCTTATTCTTTGCCCATTTTGATTTTGTTCTTCATTTACATGCCGCAGAAAAGAATATCAAAGCAGATGCTCTCTCGAGATCCTTTGATGCTACTGATCGGGAGGAGAAGCCTCAGCACATCATTGATCCTGCAAAAAATTCTGTTTGTCCTGTCAAGTTGTCTGAGATTCCGCCTGGAAAGACATTTGTTGCGCAGAACCTCAGGAGGTAAGTCTGGGGTCATTCCTCAAAATTTGCAGATCATGCCGGACAACAAAAGACTTTCAAATTCATTGCTCAACGGTACTGATGCGTTTTTCACGTGTGTGGTAAAAAACTGAAGGTTTACAAACATCTCCTAGCAACCATCAGTGAAAAATGCAACACCCCCTCACTTGCTTGCGGATGCAATGCGTTTTTCAGGCAGCCCCATATATATATATTGCAGTCGCCTGCCCGTGTGTGAGAGGCCGCAGGCCCACAGACTGTACTGTGTGCACACCACTCATATAGGGTGGCACAGTACCTTGCAGATAAAAAAAAGTCATTACATTTTTACCCTTTAATATCATTCTAGTTGCCTGCCAGTGTGTGTCAGGCCCATTAACTGTACTGTGCCCACTGCCCACCACTCATATCGGGTGGCACAGTACCTTGCAGATAAAAAAGTTATTAAATTTTTACCCTTTAATATAATTGCAGTTGCCTGCCAGTGTGTGTCAGGCCCACAGACTGTACTGTGCCCACTGCCCACCACTCATATAGGGTGTCACAGTACATTGCACGGCGCCTGCGCATTGACCTAAAATTCAAACGAAGCGGACCGAGCATGGGTCTTTTTCCATCTCCTGGTTCCAAAAATCTATTCACTACACCATCCCTTGCCCTGATAAGGGACAAAACAGAGATTAAACTGATAGGATAAGTACTTAGTTAACACTAGTTGCATTGGTGCCAAATTCCATTGCAGTTGCCCCAAATTAGATGGAAGTGGACAGAGCAAGCAATTTTCTCTATCTCCCTATGCAAGGATTCAATTCAATACACCTCCCCTGATAGGGGACTTAACAAAGATTAAAATGGTAAGAATAGTAGTTCACACTATTTGTATTGGTGGCACAGTACATTGCGCGGCGCACGCGCAGTGCCCCAAATTGGAAGTAAGCGGACCGACCAACCATCTTTTTACCTTGATGTTGTACATGGCTGGGTGGAGGAAGAGACCTTCAATGACGTCAGTGAGGACAAGGAACGGGACATGGCTAGCTTGGTATCCAACCTTGTGCAAATGGGGAGTTTGCGGTTGTGCAAATGGACTGTTTGCGGTTGTTTGCGGTGCGTTAAACGGGGGGTTTGGTCTGTCAGAGTTTGGTCTGTCACTGTGAAGCGGGCGTAACCGTTACACTACCTGATCGATACAACATCATACCTGATCGTATACACACACTGTATGTTTTAAAGCATGTTATTTCAAACAATTTAGGAATGTTAGGTGATTTATGCCCTTTATGGATTAAAACCCTACTCTGCGTCAAATACGTAATTTTCCATGGGAGTTTTGCCATGGACCCCCCTCCGGAATGCCACAGTCCAGGTGTTAGTCCCCTTAAAACAACTTTTCTATCACTATTGTGGCCATAAAGAGTCCCAGTGGGTTTTAAAATTCGCCTGCTTATTGAAGTCTATGGCGGTTCGCCCAGTTCGCCCGTTTGCTAACATTTGCGGAAGCTCGCGTTCGCCGTTCACGAAAGGAAAATTTTATGTTCACGACATCTCTAGTAATGACTACACCACCAGCAACTTGTGCAGCTTAAAACAGATAGCTGGGCTAGTAGCGTTGTTTCCTGGCCACAAATGGGGTTATCCATGGCTGTTGATGGAGCAGAGTAGGAAGAGGCAAAGGACGAATCTAAGTGGGAGAAGAAGTAACTGATTATGACAATGACAAGGACACTGCACCATATGTGGATTTGGCCTTGCTGCCACACAGGAGACTAGGAAAAGGAGGACACTCTTTTTCCAATAGCTTTTGTCTGCCTGCACTGTGGAGAAAAACTGCCAAATGTGAGATACTTACACAGAGCTAGTGGCAGCCAAGTTCGGTTTAAGTCTTGCACATTTCGGTTTAAGTCTTGCACATTTGGAGCCTGCACTCACAATATCAGCAGCCTCACCAGTTCCCAAGCTGATTACAATAGAAGCAGATCTGGACCTGCCGTATTTTTGGGAGGTTTTGCCTGTACATTACCTCTGATCTTTTTTGCTGCCATGGCCACCATTCTGATCCTCTCAGGTCATCTCCTCCACATCACCCCAATCTGGCTCCCTGGTCCACATTGTGATACGTTATTGTGACCTCTTTGTCCCCCTACCCCAATTCCCAGCTCTGTATTTGCCCAAAGATTCAATGTCGCCATAGTTACCACTGCCCCTACCACCACCATTGCTACAAGTGCCACTTCTACTTCTACTAACAATACCACCAATACAGCTATTCATGGGCTCTCCCATCTCCCTCTGAACTTCCTTCTCATGGCAGTCCAAACGATGACTGTTCTCACACAAGTCATCAACAGGGGGAATATCTTGAGCAACTTGGGGGGTTTATTGCCTCTTTTTAGGAAAAAAGAATGTGTCCCACTAGAAGGGGGCATTGAGAGGAGGAGTGAGCCATCCAGTCCATATTATCTTCTTCTTTGTACTCAATAATGATATAGTCCCTATTGTGGCCTATTGCTACTGCTACTACTACTAGTTATATTGGCTGGACTGCTCATGCTGCCAAGCTGTTTGTACTACTACAGCCACCCACATTCTGACTCTTAGATGAGGACACGAGTCTTGTGTTTTCTACTCTTCTGTTTACCAGACATTTTATTATGAAGCCTATATATGAAAAGTCACATCTTTGGTACACGGGTTATTAATCGGCACTAGTAACATTGCAAGTGTTTTTCTGAGCTTTAGCTACAGAAGTGCAATTAAGTGTCACTCTTCTTTTTAAAACACACTGCACACAGGTATTGACAATTAATAGTGGTAATACAATGCGTGGAATGAAACTGCTATGTTATTGTACATATTATAGTACAATGCGTTAACTGAAACTGGTATATTAATGTAGTTATTGCTGCACAAGCTTTTCACTAAACCTGCAGGATATCTTCACACAATACAATGTGTATGCAGCAGAAAGTATGCTGTTAGTGCTGGGGCAGGATGTGCATACAATAAGCCTATAAAACTCTTATGTTTGAACAAAAGAAAGACTGACTGGCTGTTAATTTACAGGAAAAAAAAAATAGGTTGCTACAGAATATTTTGATTGCAGACTTTGCAGTGCAACATGAATTTCTAAATTGACAGCAGCCGTATAAATTTTGAGTGACCAGTACTTTCCTTTGCTTTCTCTAATAAAAAACCTGATGTATCAAATTGAATAGGTCCCTATACTCTCCCTTCAACCATTATATCACTGGCTTTTGTCTGTAATTTCTTTTGGCAGACACATCCAACATGCATGCTCTGAGATCACAAGCCGCACTTAAAGGGAATCTGTCACCTGCCTATCACCATTTTTTTTTCTCCTTTAGCCATGTGTAATAAAGTACCTTATATCCGGATCTGTTTTTATTTTTGCTTTGTCTCTTGTCATTTTCCATAAAAAACGATTTTACCATTATGCAATTTAGGATCCAAGGAGCCCAGAGGGGCGTTTTTTCTCCTAATTTTGAATCCCCAAGCACGCCTACAGCTGCAGAAATTGCCTCCCAGAAGCGAGGCTAAAGGCTCCACCCCGGCTATCTCCGCTTTCAGGCCACAATAACGCCCCAATCTTCATCTCGCCAGTCCCCGGAATTCTCGACCAGGTGCAGTGCCGCCAATTACCTGCGCCTGCACGATCCAGTGAGGTTTTCAGAGAGCTGTTGCCCTCAGTTGGCGTAGGATCGCGCAGGCAATCGGCAGCACTGCGCCTGCGCGAGAATTCCGGCGACCGGTGAGATAAAGATCGGGGCATTATTGTGGCCTCTTTGCTCTACTTGAGGCTTGCATTACAGAGTGGCTGCTTTTATAAGTGGAGTTTAAAGAAACCAGAGTTTAAGAAAAGGAGCAAGGAACAAAGATTCATTAGATATTCCTTGTTTATAGCTGGCTTGATTCTAGCTAGTCTTCCTACTACTGTAAGGGGACCACAGTAAGTAAGAATCTTATCACTGCTCTGTATTTTTTTTTTCTCTTTTCCTGCGTAATCCCCATTTAGTATGACTTCCATTATTGACAGCGCCATCCAGTGCACATCTTGTCTGATGTATGCAGTCCTGGAACAGCCGTTTGAGGGTGTATATGTTTGTTCAAAATGTGAGCAAATTACCCGTTTGGAATCGCACATTGAGTCTCTAAACAGGCGAGTTGCAACACTGAAAGCCGTTGACAATTTGGAAAAGAGTTTGCTGCTCACTGAGCAAGCAGTCGATGGAGCAGAAAAGGGGGAGAGTGACAGTGAGGGGGCTGAGGAGAGTGAGGTAGTTAGCTGGGTAACAGTAAGAAAGCGCGGTAGAGGGAAGAATGCCACGGAGGCTAGCCCTGATCTGACACACCCCAACAAGTTTGCACGGTTGGCAGATGAGGGGGATGACAGTTCAGGGACAGCACTGCTGCAGCCGGACACTTCCTCTGCCAGTCAGGCGAATGTTGGCTCTAGTAAGCAGGGGACCAGGAGAGCAGGGCAGGGCAGACAGGTGTTGGTAGTGGGAGACTCCATTATTAGGGGAACAGATAGGGCAATCTGTCACAAAGATCGTGATCGCCTAACAGTGTGCTGTCTTCCCGGCGCTAGAGTTCCAAAAATTGCAAATCGGGTTGACAAATTAATGGGAGGGGCTGGAGAAGATCCAGGGGTCATGGTCCATATCGGAAACCAATGACAAAGTTAGAGGAAGGTGGAGAGTCATTTAAAAGGATTTCAGGGATTTAGGTCAAAAGCTTAGGGCACGGACCTCAAAAGTAGTATTTTCTGAAATACTGCCTGTACTACGAGCCACACAAGAAAGGCAGCGGGAGATTAGGGAGGTTAACAAGTGGCTCAAAAACTGGTGTAGGAAGGATGGGTTTGGGTTCCTGGAGAACTGGGCTGACTTTTCTGTCGGCTACAAGCTCTATCGTAGGGACGGGCTTCACCTCAATGGGGAAGGGGCAGCTGTGTTGGGGAGAAAGATGGCTAGAAGGTTGAAGGAGTGTTTAAACTAGGGACTCGGGGAGGGTAATTACATTATAGGAGGGGAAGATAGTGCAGACAGAGATCCGGGGCGAAGTAGTGTGACTGGGGGAGGAATGGAAGGGGGACTCTAGAATAGTTCAGAATGAAAGGTGTAGGGTAAAAAATACACATAAACCTCTCAAATGTATGTATTCTACTGCCAGAAGCCTGACTAACAAGACTGGTGAACTAGAATTAGTGATGTGTGAGGAGGACTATGATATAGTGGAAATAACTGAGACATGGCTGGATGACAGCTATGACTGGGCAGTTAATATAAAAGATTACAATCTGTTTAGAAAGGATCGTCAGAACCGGAGATTTAAAGGGGGTGCCTCTATGTGAAGTCCTGTCTAAAGCCCACAACCCGAGAATACACCTGTCAGGGACATGAACATGTGGAGTCACTGTGGGTAGAAATACATGGAGCAAAAAACAATAATAAATTACTAATAGGAGTTTATTATAAACCACATTATATACCAGAGTCCACAGAAAATCTACTGCTAAACGAGATAGACGAGGCGGCAAATCATAATGAAGTCATTATTATGGGGGACTTCAACTACCCAGATATAGACTGGGAAACTGAAAGCTGGACATCCCATAAAGGAAACAGGTTCTTGGCAATAGCCAAAAACAACTACCTTTCCCAACTGGTTCAAGACCCCACTAGAGGGACGGCCATACTGGACTTAGTATTAACCAATAGACCTGACAGAACAACAGATGTGCAGGTTGGGGGACACCTGGGAAATAGTGACCATAAAGCAATAACCTTCCAATTATTCTTCAAACGAGAGTTTCTAAAGGGAGGAACAAAGATACCAAACTTCAAAAAAGCAAAATTTAGCCAACTAAGCGAGGCCATAGGCCTAACTAACTGGGACAAAGTCCTCAAAAATAAAAATACAACCGCAAAATGGGAGATTTTTAAAAGCATTGTAATATCTAATTGTGAGAGGTACATACCTTATAGGAATAAAAGGCTAAGAAACAATAAGAAACCAATGTGGATAAATAGAACCGTAAAGAAAGCAATAAATGACAAAAAGAAAGCATGTAAATCACTAAAACAGGAGGGGAGCCAGGAAGCACTGATAAACTATAAGGAAAAAAATAGAATATGTAAAAAACTAATAAAAATTGCAAACTAGAGACCAAGAGATTAATTGCTAAAGAGAGTAAAACTAATCCAAAAATGTTCTTCAATTATATAAATGGTAAAAAATATAAATTTGAAGGAGTCGGCCCCCTACATAGCAATGAGGGGGATGTTGCAGAGAGCGACGAGAATAAAGCAAAATTATTAAATATTTTTTTCTCCACTATTTTCACTGAGGAAAATAAACTGTCAGATGAAATGCAGAATGTAAAAGTAAATTCCCCATTAAAAGTGCCCTGTCTGACCCAGAAAAAAGTACAACAGCGACTTAAAAATTTTAAAATAGATAAATAGCCAGGACCGGATGGCATACACCCCCGTATCCTGAGGGAATTAAGTGACGTCATAACCAGACCTTTATTTCTGAAATTTACAGACTCTATACTGACAGGGAATGTTCCACAGGATTGGCACATAGCAAATGTGGTGCCAATATTCAAAAAGGGTCCAAAAACAGAGCCTGGAAATTATAGGCCGGTAAGTTTAACATCTGTTGTTGGTAAACTGTTTGAAGGGTATCTAAGAGATGCTATCTTGGAGTATCTCAATGAAAATAAGCAAATAACGCCATATCAGCATGGCTTCATGAGGGATCGGTCATGCCAAACGAATTTAATCCGTTTCTATGAGGAGGTAATTTCTAGACTTGAGAGCGGCGAATCAATGGATGTTGCATATCTGGACTTCTCCAAAGCATTTGTAAGTGGGTAAGAAACTGGCTGAGTGACAGAAAACAGAGGGTGGTTATTAATGGTACACACTCAGATTGGGTCACTGTCAATAGTGGGGTACCTCACTAGTAAATAGTGGAGTCGGTATTGGGCCCTATTCTCTTCAATATATTTATTAATGATCTTGTAGAAGGCTTGCACAGTAAAATATCAATTTTTGCAGATTACACTAAACTGTGTAAAGTAATTAACACTGAAGAGGACAGTTTTCTTCTACAGAGGGATCTGGATAGATTGGAGGCTTGGGCAGAGAAATGGCAGATGAGGTTTAACGCTGACAAATGTAAAGTTATGCACATGAGAAGGAATAATGCAAGTCACCCGTACATACTAAATGATAAAACACTCGGTAACACTGACATGGAAAAGGATCTAGGAATTTTAATAAACAGCAAACTAAGCTGTAAAAACCAGTGTAAGGCAGCTACTGTCAAGGCCAATAAGATATTGGGTTGCATCAAAAGGGGCATAGATGCCCGTGATGATAACATAGTCCTACCACTTTACAAATCTCTAGTCAGACCACACATGGAGTACTGTGTACAGTTCTGGGCTCCTGGGCAACTACAGTACCCTGAAAGGTTATCAAAATTAGGGTTATCCACCTTAGAAAAAACTGAGGGGAGACGACTGAGGGGAGATCTAATATCTATGTATAAATATATCAGGGGTCAGTACAGAGATCTCTCTCATTATTTATTTATCCCCAGGACTGTGACTGTGAGGAGGGGACATCCTCTGCGTCTGGAAGAAAGAAGGTTTATCACACAGACATAGAAGAGGATTCTTCACAGTAAGAGCAGTGAGACAATGGAACTCTCTGCCTGAGGAGGTGGTGATGGTGAGTATAATAAATGAATTCAAGAGGGGCCTGGATGTATTTCTGGAGTGTAATAATATTACAGGCTATAGCTACTAAAGATGGGTCGTTGATCCA
Source organism: Bufotes viridis (assembly GCA_033119425.1). NCBI lineage: Eukaryota > Metazoa > Chordata > Amphibia > Anura > Bufonidae > Bufotes > Bufotes viridis. Next base: position 180,806,539 of record CM065594.1, on the reverse strand, counting down.
GGGAGTTATTCTGATTGCCTAATTGGAGTCAGGAAGGAATTTTTTCCCCTTAAGTGGGGAAAATTGGCTTCTGCCTCACAGTTTTTTTTTTGCCTTCCTCTGGATCAACTTGTAGGAAACAGGCCGAACTGGATGGACAAATGTCTTTTTTTGATCTTTTATACTATGTTACTATGAAAGCGGAGGTAGCCGGGGGGGGGGGGGGGGGGGAGCTGTTATCCTTGCCTCTGGGAGGCAATTTCTACTGCTGTAGGCGTGCTTGGGGATTCAAATTTAGGCAGGCTGGGCACATCAGGGGAGCGTTCCTAGGCTCCTTGGCATAGAAAAAACGCCCCTCTGGGCTCCTTGGATCCTAATTTTGGGATCCTTGCGGGAAAAAATTAATGAACCTTTTTTTTTTCTGACTTTACCTGTGCCACGCGTCCTGCAGCCTCGAGTAACAAGTCCCGCCCAAGACGCAGCCTGGCAGCAGGAGAGGAGACCGAGGTCCGACCGTCCAAGACATCAGCTGGAAGGAAGCCTGGACAGACAGGACTCAGGAGGACAGCTGTTAGGGTAGGTGGTGACCTGGCTATCACCTGTGAAAAATGATCTATAATGATGAATCTACAATTTTTATCTGGACTGGAGTCTGTCAGTGGGGTCACTGGGGTGGTGTTCTAAAAATGATAAGAGAATTATTGTCTTCCATTAAATGCAGTCAGGAGGGCCTAGCTAGCAGCCATGATGAAACTGTACGAAGGGCAGCAGGCTCAGCAGCATCAATCCAACTAAGTGAGCACCATGCTACTTGGATGCTGCTGTTCCTGCCCTAATGCCCTTGGTACATTTTAATGGCTGCTAGCTAGGCCCTCCTAACTGCATCTAATGGATGCTGCTGTGCCTGCCCTAATGCCCTTGGTACATTTTCATGGCTGCTAGCAAGCTAGGCCACTGTCTGCCTGCATTTAAGGGCCCATTCAGATGGCCTCATGAACGGATCCATACCCATTCTGCAATTTTGCGGAACGGGAACGGACCTATTCATTTCAATAGGGCTGCAAAAGATGTCCGCATCCGTTGTTCCGTGCCGCTGACCTGAAAAAAATATAGAGCATTGCGGACCCCATTATAGTCTATGGGGTATTTAGGCTTCGTTGGTGTCAGTTAGGTGTCCATTATGAACAGAATCCGTCCTTTCCGTTCTTCTGCTCCTTAACGGAGCCGGAGAACGGAAAAGAGAAACAGTGGTGTGAAAGGAGCCTAAGGAGTGCTGTCTTTCTGATACATCCACAGCCCTCACAGAACCAGCAATGGTTCCCCACCCGCTCACAGGTTTATTTCTCAGCAGCTGCACTTGAGCCTTGCTACGTTGATCTTCCAGCCTGTGGCTCTAGTCTACCAACTTGTCTCATGGCAGCTTCCCCCAGCATTTCTTTTATTCTATCTGCAGCCTACCAGCACATGTCAGTCCAACTTGCAAAGTGCACCCTAAGCAGGCCCCATTGACACCACACAGGGCTACACCGCAATCCCTCAATTGGCGCAAAACACTTCCTTTCTATGATCTCTCTTGCCACCACTACTCCCGTCGTAGCAGTACTCGCGCTCAGGGCTTCAACAAGTCAGTAGCCAGCATCAGGTTCTGTGCAGACTCACTCTTACACTCGCAATCTCTTCCTTCTGTGAGCTGGCAGCCAGAAAACTTTGTTTCCTGGTGCCAAGTGATGCTGGAGCCCAATATGCCACTGTGAACGCTAGTCCGTAGTTTACTCCAGCATACAGTGGTTCAGGTGGCAAGTTACAATATTTCATATGAAATTCATATTATCTGTACACTGCTGCTGTGAAGCATTTCTTTTGTATCTACAGTGCTGCCCATAATTATTCATACCCCTGGCAAATTTTGAATTGAAGTAACTATTATTCAACCAGCAAGTACTTTTTTGATGGGAAATGACATAGGTGTCTCCCAAAAGATAATACGACGATGTACAAGAGGCATTACTGTGGAAAAAAACATTTCTCAGCTTTTATTTACATTTGAATAAAAAGTGTCCAGTCCAAAATTATCCATACCCTTCTCAATAATCAATAGAAAAGCCTTTATTGGCTATTACAGCAATCAAACGCTTCCTATAATTGCAGACCAGCTTTTTGCATGTCTCCACGGGTATTTTTGCCCATTCATCTTTAGCAATGAGCTCTAAATCTTTCAGGTTGAAGGGTCTTCTTGCCATCACCCTGATCTTTAGCTCCCTCCACAGATTCTCAATTGGGTTCAAGTCTGGACTCTGGCTGGGCCACTCCAAAACCTTAATGTTGTTGTGTGCTAACCATTTCTTCACCACTTTTGCTGTGTGTTTTGGGTCACTGTCATGCTGAAATGTCCACTGGTGCCCAAGACCAAGTTTCTCTGCAGACTGCCTGATGTCGTTGAGAATCCTCATGTATTGCTCTTTTTTCATGGTGTCGTGTACTGTGATTAGGTTCCCTGGTCTAATGGCTGAAAAACACCCCCAAAGCATTAGTTTCCCACCACCATGTTTGACAGTGGGGATGGTGTTCTTTGGGTTGAAGGCTTCTCCTTATTTACACCAAATGAAGGAAACATCATTGTGACCAAACAATTACATTTTTGTTTCATCTGACCATAACACAGAAGACCAGAAGTCTTCTTCTTTGTCCAGATGAGCTTTTGCAAAGGCCAAGTGAGCTTTTGTGTGCCTTATCTGGAGAATAAAAGTAACTTTAGGTAAAAATTTGCCAGGGGTATGAATAATTATGGGCAGCATTGTATACTTAAAAGGGCCTCTCTTTTAAATATATATATTTTTATTGTATCATGTAGCAGCATTATGGGTCCCAAAAATCTGTCAGGTGCTCAGAATCGAGAACGAAAGGCCCTTATGGATTTCGAGGACCAGAAGAATGCTGGAGTAATAAAAAAATATTTTGGAACACCATGACCTAGTGGTTTACAAACCACAGAAGAAAAAGATCAAGAAAGCTGCAGTAGCCAAAGTGATGTGCATCTTGAGCTCAGTGAGCCTTCAACATCTAAAACATCTTTGGAAGAGGATTCTAATACACCTTCTGGCTCAGTGGCTTTTGATGAAACCATAAGCACATGAGAAAACTCTAGCTTCACAGATCCTGCTTTGTGGCCAAAATTGATTTCTAAGAATATTGATCTTAGATGTTGGTCCTGTACAGGTACAAGATGTTAATTTTTTAAAAAGATGCTTATAATCGGCACTTTTCCTCAGCTTTCTACAAAAGAAAATTAGACAGTGGGGAAGAACAAACACCGCGATGGTTGGTATACTCCTTATCTGCCAATAAAGTATTCTGTTTCTCTTGTAAATTATTTAATAAGAATCCTAACACATCGCTTGCCCTTGGAGGATCAGATGACTGAACACATATGTCAAATATTTTGAAATCGCATGAAACCTCCAGTGGTCATTTTACAGCCCAGCAGATGTGGACTGAAACACAACTGAGACGGAAATCAAAACACGCGATTGACCAAAACTATCAAAATCTCATGAGCCGGGAAAGGCAACACTGGAGATCTGTGATGGAGAGGCTGTTAAATATTGTCCAGTTTTTAGCAGGACATAATCTGGCCTTCAGAGGCTCCTCAGATCGACTTTTTACAGCCAATAATGGAAATTTTTTAGGTCTCGTGGAACTATTAGGAAAATATGACAGTGTGATGGCAGAACACTTACGCTGGGTGGTATCAAAAGAAACTGCTGACCACTACTGCGGAAAAACAATTCAAAATGAAATAATAAATCTTATGGCAAAACAGGTAATTGAGGACATTTTACAACGCTGCAGAAATGCTAAATATTTCTCAATTATCCTTGATTGCACTCCAGATATAAGCCATAAAGAGCAGATGTCTTTTACAATTCGATTTTTGGAAGACATTTCAGGAAATTTTCAAGTAAAGGAATATTTCCTTGGTTTCAATAAAGTAGAGGATTCAACTGGAAAAGGATTAACTGATTTCCTCCTTGAATTTCTTTCAGGAGAAAATTTGGACATTGATAATTGTTGTGGACAAGGTTATGACAATGGAGCCAATATGGCAGGAAAAAACAACGGAGTTCAGTCCAAAATTTGAAACCTAAATCCAAGAGCAGAATTTGTACCGTGTGGCTGTCATTGTCTTAATCTTGTTATTGGAGATGCAGTACGCTCCTGCAAGGAATCAATACTACTATTTGGGATCATTCAGCGCCTTTATGTTCTATTCTCAGGATCCGTAAAGAGATAGAAAATTTTGTCTGACCATGTTTCTGGCCTCACTTTAAAGCCTTTGTGCACCACGCGGTGGGAATGCCGTATAAATTGTCTTAAACCGCTAAGACATAATCTCGGTGAAATACAAGAAGCACTCATTGTTTTGTCTGATGGAACCCACACTGAACCGAACATTTGTCATGAGGCTAACACACTATCTCAGCAGATTGTGGAGTTGGAATTTATTGTGTCATTGTGTGTTTGGTATGAGATATTGTACCAAGTTAATATTGTGAGCAAAGCTATGCAGAATGAGGCTGATGATATCATTTTAGTCTCAAACCTTATCCAGAAATGTCAAAATTTTTTAATACATTTCAGAGAGTCTGGATTTGAAAGCTCCTTCCAGCTTGCTAAGGAACTAGCCGAAAAAGTGAATGTGGAGCCTGTTTTTAAAAAGCTTTTTCGTATCCACAGAAAAAAAGCGTTGTTTGCTTACGAAAGCAAAGATGAACCTTTAACCGATCCTACAAAGAAATTTACGGTTATTTTTTTTATGTTTTGGTTGATGCTGCTACTAAATCTTTGGAGGAGCGTTTTATTCAAATGGAACAACACAACAAAGTATGGGGATTTCTTAGAACATGAGACATCTTCCAGCAAGAGAAAACTTAAGGGACTGTTGCCTGCAGTTACAGGAGGCATTAGAGAAGAGCAGCCAATCGGACATTAATGGTCTAGATCTTTCAGAGGAGCTTTGGCATATTCAAAGCCTACTACCTTAAGATGCCACAGCACCCCGCCATATACTCAATTTCATAGTGAGAAATGGCCTGACTGACACATTTCCAAACATTTGGATAGCGTTTCGGATTCTACTAACAATCCCTGTTTCTGTGGCGTCAGGAGAACGCAGCTTTTCCAAGTTAAAACTCATTAAAATGTATCTGAGATCATCAATGACTGATGACAGAATAACCTCTTTAGCAGTATTATCAATTGAAAGCGATGTTTTGAAGACGTTGGACATGAACAACGTGATTGATGAGTTTGCAAAGAAAAAAGCGTTTAAAGTTGTATTTTGAGCTTCAGATTAATATTACTTTTCAGGAGGTGTAAATTTTGTTTACCAGTGTTCCCAGTTATTATTGCATTTGCACTTTACATTATCTCTAAAAAACAATGTTAAAAAGATAGCAGTTAGCAATTTTTTTCTGTATTTAATGTATTTAATATACATTATTGTTACCAGTCAATTCAGTTATTTATTATTGTACTTGTGTGCTGCGGGCGGACTGACCATTAGGGCACTCGGGCATGGACCGAGGGCCCGTAGTCAGTAGGGGGCCCGTCCCCAGGGCAGACGCGGCGGCGGCAGGGAACATCAGGACGGAGATGAGCGCTTGCATTGCGCTCATCTCCGTGCGGTGCAGCAGCAGAGGAGGGAGAGGCGTGTCCTCTCTCTCCCTGTTCCTCTGATAGGCTGCCAGCACTAGGCCGGCAGCCTATCAGAGGCCGGTGCAGGCGGCGCAATGACGTCATCGCGCCGCTGGAGCTGTACAGCTCGAGACACAGGCCGGAAGAGGCCTGCATCGCATCGCTGGAGGTAAGTATAAGTGTTCTTTTTTTCTTTTCTTTTTTTCTTGGGGCTACTGGCACTAAAGGGGGCTACTGGCACTAAAGGGGGCTACTGGCACATAAAGGGGGCTACTGGCACATAAAGGGGACGGCTACTGGCACATAAAGGGGACGGCTACTGGCACATAATGGGGACGGCTACTGGCACATAAGGGGACGGCTACTGGCACATGAGGGGGGACTAATAACACATAAGGGGGAATGGCTACTTGCACATAAGGGGGGACTAATGGCACATGAGGGGGGCCTAATGGCACATGAGGGGAGCCTAATGGCACATGAGGGGGGCCTAATGGCACATAAGGGGAGACGGCTACTGGCACATAAGGGGAGACGGCTACTGGCATATAAAGGGGACGGCTACTGGCACATAAAGGGGACAGCTACTGGCACATGAGGGGGGACTAATAACACATAAGGGGGAACGGCTACTTGCACATAAGGGGAACGGCTACTGGCACATGAGGGGGGACTAATGGCACATGAGGGGGGCCTAATGGCACATGAGGGGAGCCTAATGGCACATGAGGGGGGCCTAATGGCACATAAGGGGAGACGGCTACTGGCACATAAGGGGAGATGGCTACTGGCACATGGGGGGGGCTACTGGCACATATGGGGGGGGCTACTGGCACATATGGGGGGGGCTACTGGCACATAATAAGGGGGGGGGCTACTGGCACATGGGGGGAAGCACACGAGAGGCACTTATTACTAGCACATGTGGTGGCATGGAGAGGCACGTGTTACTGGCACATTATTATGGGGCACTATGGGGGCTTCTACTGAGGCCACAAAGAATGGGTATTTTATATGGGGGGGCTCTGTGTGGTACTAGTATTACCAGGGGTTTTATCTGTTTCTGCCGTATAGTATTGGGGAGCACAGTGGCACAGTATTGGGGGTAGTAGGATGATTTGTCCAGAAGATGGGAGGATGATGAAAAAGTAGTAAACTAAGATTTTTTTTTGTTAAACTGCAGAGATGGAAATTGGCGACAACATGGCGGTCTGGTCTAAAGGTCTGAAAGGAGAAGACGAGGACAGAAAACATCTACATCAAAGAAGACGTCACTGGACGTAATAGGTAAGTGCCCTGTATTTCTGTAGTGATAGGATCAGAGGCATAACGATGGCGGTGTGACCAGGTAGTGGAGGCGGGATATAGGTGTGGCTGGAGGTATAACATGGGCGTGGCTGGAGGTAGGGCATGGGTGGGGCCTGGAAGGGGGCCCTTGATTTATTTTGCCCGGGGGCCCTGAGGGTTCTCAGTCCGCCCCTGTGTGTGCACTTGCACTTAAACTATCTGTAATTAAAAAAAAATGTTGGTTACAAAGATTGTTTTCCTCTTTGTGTAAGGGGGGGGGAGGGGGCGCCACAAGATTAGCTCGCACAGGGCGCCTGATGACCTTAGGCCAGCCCTGAGCGCAACCCAACAGTAGTTATAACCCCTTAGTATTAGAGAAGCCCCTCCAGTGAGTTAAATTAAATTGTCAGTTATAATTATCACCTCATTCCCCCACTGACAACAGGCCAGGGGAATGATTCATCCTCTACTCAGCCCAGGAGGTGCAGGATATCACTGCATCACTCCTGGCTGGCTGCTGGGAAAGACACAGGAAGGGACAATGAATTATGATGAGGCACAGGAACTGCAGTCCTAGAAAACCATATACCTGATAGCCTAAGCCTGCCGATCTGTATCTGTGACTACTAGTCCTACTCTGTGCGCTGGGCCGGGGCTGGGCGCTGGACGACCACTGTGCCACTGGTGCTCTGTACTGCTGGCGCTGCCGCCTGCCGCTCCTGTGTCCCGCCTGTCACGTACTGACTGCTGCTGCTCCCTGCTTACTGCTCTGCCTGGGGCCCCTTACTGGGGTATCAGCTGTACCCCCCTGATGGCGGCCCTGTGTATAATTGTCCTAAATTAAGCAGTGTGACTTTGAATCCTTAGAAATTCTTTAATACCAGCACTGTCAGAAAAAAAAAAAATGTTATCCTCTGTGTCCTCAGGTTTAAATTTGAAGTTTTACATGGTTAAAAGGAGCACAGTATAATATAGACTGTAGGGGTTAACCACCAGTTCAGGTTTAACAATACGTGAAGCTAGGGGACCTCTATTCAGGTAAGGAAATGGTAACACTGGAGTTATCGTGATTCGTGAATCATCACTTTGTTTTCTTGTCCTGAACAGCTTGTCTTACTCCACCTCCTTGGGATGTCTGTACAGTGATCATCTTCATCATAGCAAGTCTGTGTGATGTATTATCTGGGAACACAGTGTGATCCGGGTGATAATCACAGAATCACTGACATTCTCAGCAGAACCAAAGCTCAACCAAACATCAGAAGCTGTTAGTTACTTTGTGCTACATAAAGATAAAATACTACCCTCACTATACATTAAATATAATGTTCATAATGATTTTACTGAATTCATCCATACTACAGTATATTCACCAAAAACAATACTGGGAAATGTAACAATCAACCCTAACCCCAACATAATACAAGCTATTTATGAAAACTGGTGATTAGCAGAAATAAGGAAGGATAGGCTTTTTTTTTTCTTAAAATTGTCCCTCTATCAGTTTGACATTTATGTAAATGTCACAGCCTCTGTATGTGTCATAAAAAGCCTCCTGTCCGTGTACTATGCCTAGCTATTAGCTATGTTATTTCAGGATGAAAATGTTTAAAGAGGCTTTTTACCTTTTATACTTAGTGTTCTTTAAAGTGACCATTATTAAAATGTAACTTTGCAGTCTACTTTCCTGAGCCAAGATCTTGGGAACTGGCACTTGAAAAACAGCATGTATTTATTTATGTACACTTTGACATACAGCTAAACTTTAGTGTTGAGCGCGAATATTTGAATTGCAAATTTTTATCGCGAATATCGCAACTTCGATAATTTGTGAATATTTAGAATATGATGATATATATTCGCTAATTCGAATATTCGCCATTTTTCCATTATCTGAAAGACGTAAACATGACTTGTCCCTGCTTCCTTCTTGTGGGTCAATGAGTCATTGGGCCACAAGCAACTTAAGCAGGAAGGAATCATGTTTTCATTTTCAATGGGAATCCATCAACCCAACTCTAACGTTAATTCTCAATGCGAGTATATGTTCGCATCGCGAATTAAACTTAGGGCTGGGTTCCTAATGGTTGTTGCTAGAAGATGATTGAGAATATAGCACTATATCCTCAATCTTCGTCAATTATAGCAATGCAACCGTTAGGAGCTCAGCTCAAAGTTGAATTTGCGATGCGAGTATATGTTCGCATCGCGAATTAAACTTTGAGCTGAGCTCCTAATGGTTGGTTGAACTTGCTACTTGCTGGAAAATTGCGAAGATTGTGAATATAGTGCTATATTCGTGAATTCGTTATAATCGTAATATTCTAGCAAGCCATTGCCAACCTTTAGGAACCCAGCTCTAAGTTGAATTCGCTATGCGAGTATTACAGGTTATATTAATCGCAATGCGAATTCAGCTTAGAGGTGAGTTCCTAATGGTTGGCTTGCTTCTTATCTATCTTATGACCAAGTCGACCAAGACAACCCATTAAATGAACCTAATAGTATACTTCCCTTATGCGGTGCGATTCACGCGCATATGTAATTGCCAATTTTCCGCATGACATAAACTATCTTACATGACATAAACTATCTTAGAGAATTATAAATCAGTGATGAGAATTGTTACTGTGATGTATAATTACCCTCTTTATGTAGTAAACGGTATTTTATGTCATGCGAAAAATCGGCAATTACATATGCGCGTGAATCGCAACGCATAAGGGAGTATGATATTGTATTCATTCAATGGGTTATCTTGGTCTACTTGAATAGACGAATATTGCGAATATAGCAGTATATTCGCTATCTTCTCTATATTCGACCAAGCAAGCCAACCTAATAGTATACTGCCCTTATGCAGTGCGATTCACGCGCATATGTAAATGCCGATTTTTCTCATGACACAAACTATCTTACATACAGAGGACAATTATAAATCAGTAATGAGAATTGTTACTGATGTATAATTTGCCTCTTTATGTAGTAAACTGTATTTTACGTCATGCGAAAAATTGGCAATTACATATGCGCATGAATCGCACCGCATAAGGGCAGTATGATATTGTGTTCATTCAATGGGTTGTCTTGGTAGGACTACTCGAATAGACGAATATTGCGAATATAGCACTATATTTGCTATTTTCTTTATCTTCGTCTATTCGACCCAGCAAGCTAACCTAATAGTATACTGCCCTTATGCGATCCGATTCACGAGCATATGTAATTGCTGATTTTTCGCATGACACAAACTATCTTACATACAGAGGACAATTATAAATCAGTAATGAGAATTGTTACTGATGTATAATTTGCCTCTTTATGTAGTATACTGTATTTTACGTCATGCGAAAAATCGGCAATTACATATGTGCGTGAATCGCACCGCATAAGGGCAGTATGATATTGGGTTCATTCAATGGGTTGTCTTGGTTGGTCTACACTAATAGACGAATATTGCGAATATAGCTCTATATTCGCTATTTTCTTTATCTCCGTCTATTCGACCCAGCAAGCCAACCTAATAGTATACTGCCCTTATGCGATCCGATTCACGCGCATATGTAATTGCCGATTTTTCTCATGACATAAAATCCAGTAAAGAGGAAAATTATACATCAGTATTCAGTAATTAGAATAATTTAGAATACAATATTTGCATTTTTGTAATCACGTAGGGGCATCAAGCTATTTTCATACAGGTTTTGTTTAGTAGAATTTTCGAATATGTAGAATATAGTGATATATTATCCATGCAAATTTTTTATTTTTTTTTCTAGTGTATGAGGTGACTCATCATTATCATTTTCCCTCCCTTCTCCTAGCTTGAATAGCCAATGAGAAGGTTTTGTCACAACTTAGCAACATCCCTAGCAACCAATAGGAAACTAGACCACCCCTTCACTATATAAGTGACGACATCACCCAGCAGCCATTTTGTGGTGTTGGATTTGTTGGAACTTGGAGCTGTGCTATTTTGTCTGCTGTGCGATTTATATTATCTGGATTTAATTTATAATATTCTACTTAGTTAGTTTCAGGTAGTGATTAGGGAATAGTGTAGCTGATAGGGTCGAAATAATTTGAGATAGTTTAGTAGTTTAGTAGAGTTAGCAGAAAAATATAGTTAGTGTTAGGGCCTAGTGTAGCAGATAGGGTTCAGTGCAGGGTTAAGTGTAGGGCATCGAGTTAGGTAGGTAGCTGTAATATATAATATAGATAGATTGTGCTTGATAGTTTAGGTTAGGTATTAGGGCTACAGTTAGGGAATAGTAAAGTTTAGATTTTTCAGGGCAGGGTGTAGTTTGGGTTACTTAGTGATATAGTTTAGTGTAGGGTCTATCTGTCTGTTTTGTCTGTCAGTTAGTGTCCGTTAGTGTAGTTTTGTCAGTCCTCCGTTAAAAAAAAAAAAAAGTTTTTTTAGTCTCTGTGTCTGTTAGTTTAGTCTTAGGTTAAAAAAAAATAATTTGATAGCTTTACGTGTTTAGTGTCGTGTGTTACAGTTTTCGTCCTTTCATTTTTTACCCATCGTCCCCACCCCAAAAAAGTTTTCCCCTAATCCCCAGTATGAGTGTAACAGGCCGTGCAGGCAGCCGTGGACGTGGTCGGGGTAACAGGGGAGTTAGTTCCCACGCTGGACCACTCCCAGCACGGTGCCGCTCCTCAAGCCACAGAAAGGCAGACGCAGGTGGCAGGGGTGTCCGCCTGATCCGTGGCTTTTTCACAAGTGGCAGCCGGCCCATTACTTCACAGGATGCAGAGGCTGTCTTTGCTCTTGTGGCCGATTCTAGTGCCACAGAGTCCTCTGCCCCAGCTGCCAGCAACTGCAGCACACCGCCTCCTGTAGAACCAATCCCCAGCTCCCAAGAATTGTCCCCTCTCATGTTTGAACAGTTTGAGACTGAGAGGGACATCTTGGGGGAGGCAATGCAGGAGGCGGAAATACTGTTCAGCCCTGAGGATGGGCAGGACCTGTTGGAAGGGATTGGGGATGAGGAGGAGGAGGGGCCTATAAATCCCCCTGTGAAATCCCTTCCAACTGGTGCGGGTGGTGTTAGCCACACAACCCCTGCACCTATTCAGACCCAGGCGCCATCGAGGGGACAGCGGAGCCCGGTCAGGGGCTCCATGTCAGCTGTTCCCGTCAGTCCACCACAGGTTGGCCTTGAGTCTGACATATTAGGGGGTGAAGAGGAGGGTGACCCGGAATGGGTGCCACCTCCTTTGTCAGGTGACGGCAGCACCGATGAAGGTAGGTACTCGAGGCAAATGGTGTGCCAGGTCACCAGGGAGCCCAGTGTCAGGGGCTCCACTGGTAATGGCAGCAGGAGTAGGCAGCAGCATCCAGCTCCACCTGTGCGCACCGTGCCCGAACAGGCACAAGCCCAGCACCACCCCATCTGACAGGAGGTCGGTGCGGAAGTCGCCTGTTTGGGATTACTTCACTCTGGCAGCAGATGATGTCACAGTTGGCATTTGTAAGCTGTGCAATGCCAGGGTGAGGAGAGGGAGATCTATGGCTCGGCTGGGTACCACGGCCCTCAACAGCACATCCGAGTCAACCACTGGCGGGAGTGGGAACAGATGCGGGGTGGTCAAAGCAGCAGTGCCACCAGCAGTGTGCAGGAGACAGCAGCTCCTGCCACTGTACTGCAGCCACCCCAACCCCTTCCACCAACTCATTCCCACTCCCCTGCTCCATCTAATAGAGGTACTGGTACCGGCAGCCATACCTCTGCCTCCCCTGCACCCTCCTCTGCCGTCCGGCACCAGCCATCTATTGCAGATGCTTTTGAACGCACTGCGCCCTACGCCCCCGGGGACCGTCGCGTGCGTTCACTCAATGGGCTCCTGGCAAGGGTTATTGCCCAAAATCTGCTGCCTTACAATCTGGTAGATAGCAATCCATTTAGGCAGATGTTGGAGCAGGCCCAACCCAGATGGCGTGTCCCCAGCCGCTATTACTTTGCCAGGACCGGCGTCCCTGCCCTTCACCAGCACATTGTGCGGAATGTATCCCTGTCGCTGGATCATGCTGTCAGCGACAGGGTGCATCTCACAATGGATGCCTGGACCAGCAGGCATGGGCAGGGACGCTATATAAGCTTCACAGCCCATTGGGTGTCCCTCCGAGGCGCCAGAGAGGGATTGGCGGCATCTGATTTTGTGGTGCCGCCCCGGGGTGTCCAGGGAAGAACTGCTGCTCTCCCGCAAGCCACTGTCTCCACAGCTGCTGAGCCATCCAGCAAGCGTCCCCGTTGCTACGCAAGTGTGGGGCACGTCCGCTAACAGGCCGTGCTCCAGCTTGTGAGCTTAGGGGACTGGAGACACACTGGACCTGATGTTCTGTCCGCACTACAGGCTCAGGTTCAGAAGTGGCTGACACTCCGAAGGTTCCAAGCAGGTATGGTTGTCTGTGACAATGGCAGCAACCTACTCGCCGCCCTTCATGCTGGCAGTCTGACCCACGTGCCCTGCATGGCACATGACCTCAACCTAGTGGTACAGAAGTTCCTTCGTATGTACCCAGGGTTGAGTGACATTGTGCTGAGGGTACGTAGGATTGCCAGCCACTTCAGACGCTCCCCAACTGCCGCCACGTCCCTGTCCAAACTACAGAGGGACAACAGCCTGCCCCCCCACAGGCTGATTGTAGACAGTGTGACGCGGTGGAACTCCACCCTCCACATGCTGGAGAGGTTGTGGGAGCAGCGACGGGCGGTGAGTGAATACCTGCTGGACCTAGGCACTTCAGGGCCATCACACCCACTCCCCTACATCACCAATGCGGAGTGGGGGCAGATACAGCAGGTCTGCCACGTGCTGGACCCATTCAAGCAGGCGACAAAGATGGACAGTGGGGAGCATGTCGGTCTGAATGACGTGCTCCCCCTAGTGTTCCTGCTGGACAGGATACTAGATCGCCTGCTCGAAGCTGGGGAGAGTGCCTTGGTGGAGCATGAAGAGTCAACCATGCTCCACCAGGCCCAGGACGAGGAGGAGGAGGAATCAGTGTACGTCCAGGAGTCTGGGCCTGGTCAGGAGGGAGAGCCGGTGCTGGGGGCACCGTTAGTCCGGGGGTGGGGCATCTCCGACCGGGAGCAGCAGCATCAGCAGCAAGAGGACCAAGAGGTCATGGTCCCGGGCAGTCGTGAAGAGTCACAGCAGGCTGTGCTTTTCCCCATGGCTGCCCATATGCTGCGATGCCTCAGGAGGGACCCCCGGATCAAAAAATTTAAGGAGAGGGAAGACATTTGCTTGGCCACCCTTTTAGACCCTCGCTGCAAGGGGAAACTGGAGCAGTTCATCCCAGCCAGCCGGAGGCAGGCCCGTCTTGAAAATATTGCGGGCCTGTCGTATCCACCGGCTGGAAGAGGCAAACCCTCGGCCTCAAGCTCCAGTTCTCCCTGCCCATCTCACCCAGCAGGCGGCTGGCACCAGCAGCACCAGCCGAGCAGGTGACCTTCTGGGTGAGATGAGGCTCTTCTACCAGTCTGCGCGACCCAGTACCAGCAGCAGCATCAGTCACCACCAGCGGCTGGCCCGCATGGTGGCAGACTACATGGGGTCGGTAGGTGCTTCTGACAGCATGACCACCGACGACCCCATGGAGTACTGGGTTGCCAGGCTGGACACCTGCCGTGAGCTCGCTCAGTATGGGCTGGAGTTACTATCTTGCCCTCCCTCCAGCGTACTGTCTGAGCGGGCATTCAGCGCGGCAGGTGGGGTGGTCATGGACAAGCGGACCCGTCTGTCCACAGACTTCGTGGACAGACTCACATTCATTAAGATGAATGAGTCCTGGATCGGCAGTGACTTCATGGCCCCCGCTGTCGGTTCAGGGCGCTGAAGGGTCCCTTGTCCATCCCTCTCTTTTGCTCTCCCTCCCAAACTCCGTTGTTTTTTGATTGTTCCCTCTGTTTTTAACTTTATATGAATTACTTTTATTATTTATTTATTGATATTTATTTGATCGATATTTTTTGTCAAGTTTGTATCATGTATATATTAATTTAATTTTTAAATTATGAATTTGTTTTGAACATGTTGAGTTACATTTGGGCCTTTAAACATAATTTCTGCTGCTGCCTGTGCTGCTGAATTTGGCCAAGCTACATGTGGCCATGATAATACACCACTTCTTAAAACCTGGTTGGGAACTGAGAACATGACCTAGCAGCCAATCCTTTACAGCTTTAAAGTTTAAACACTCCCCTACAAAATTCTCCCCGCTGCCTGTGATACAATTATCTTACACAATGGGTTGATGTAATTATTACAGGCAGGAGAATACATAGTTTTAAACATTGTCTTCTGTCCTGGAGACAACAGAGGAGTCATTCAATTATCTCTCAGGACAAAGGGAAATCGCCAATACACATGTGGGGACAATAGGACAGACATCACTATTCAAATATACAATGTCCCAATCATTACAGTAAATATAGACATTTAACATATCCCCAGATGGCTTTGATCTGAGAGCTCAATATATCCAAACAGCGCTCAAATGCCACAAACACAGTCAAATCACCATGGGGTTTAAGTTTAGCATGGGCTGATGAGAGGGGCCATAATCCTGGGGCAAGAAGCTGGCAACAAGGCTTCTCCAGCACCCACTCGCTAGGTTGGTTTTGCCACACTGCCGTTGATCACACTGCCGTTGATGCTGCTGCATGTCATGAACATTTTGAGTTACATTTGAGCCTTTTAACATAACGTCTGCTGCTGCCTGTGATGCTGAATTGGGCCAAGCTACATGTTGCCCTAATAATACACCACTCCTTAAATCCTGATGTTGATGCTGCTGCATGTCATGAAAATTTTGACTTACATTTGAGCCTTTTAACATAACGTCTGCTGCTGCCTGTGATGCCGAATCGGGCCAAGCTACATGTTGCCCTGATAATACACCACTCCTTAAATCCTGCCGTTGATGCTGCTGCATGTCATGAACATTTTGACTTACATTTGAGCCTTTTAACATAACGTCTGCTGCTGCCTGTGATGCCGAATTGGGCCAAGCTACATGTTGACCTGATAATACACCACTCCTTAATTCCTGATGTTGATGCTGCTGCATGTCATGAAAATTTTGAGTTACATTTGATCGCACAGGGAACAATCATAGAGTCCAGACCTTCACACCTTTTTTAAAGTAAAATTTCGATTGGGTTATTTAATTTTTTATTATAAACTGGAAGTGTACTTACCTGCCAGTGCCTGCCGTTATTCTGCCTAGTTACAAATGGAAACTTATGAGTCAGCATTCTAGTACTGTGTTAACTCTAGATGCTGTATGTCCTGATCGTGTGTAGACAACCGTCATGGACCTGATTTTATCTTTTGCACTTTAACAAGTATAGAATTATGAATACTATTAACCTGGTTTGCATGTTTCGTATTCTCGCATGTGCTCAGCTCATTTATGTATTGTCAATATTTAGACATAAAAATATTTATTTAAATAATCTTTTTAAAAATACATTTTATCTAGCGTTGTTTGGCTTCATTCACAAAATGAAATTATTTGACTTTATTTTATTATTTTTTATTTTAAATTAAGTGTGGTTTGGGGCGGCTATGTTGTGGTTCACGCTGTAGCACGGTGTGGACTGCATGTGGCCTTCTCTTGTCAAAAGGTCTTGTGCAGTTGGCATTGTACAGGACTGATTGATGAACCTACGGAAATTTATATAGTTAAGGCTGTTTGCTCAGCCTGTATTTGTGGGAGGGGCCTGGGATATATATTTCCTCTCCCCCCTGCTCCTTTCCAGCACGCTCCGTCAAGCTGCACGCCCTAGGTGTCTGACGCTCCGCCAAGCTGCACTGCGCATGCACGGATCCATCACGGTTTGGTAAGGTTAGGAGGCGCGGCTGCGCGGGCACCGGTCCCCGGGCAGCTCCGGCCGCAGCCTCCCCGAACCCCCCCCCCAGTTCCCCGCCTTCGTTCTCCCCCTTCGCTCCACTCTGTCCTTCCTCCTCCCAGCACCGCCCCCCCCCCCGGCACGCTTGGTCTGCCGGCATCAGCACACCTCACTCACCCGCGGCCGGATGCCGGGCCATCCACGCCGCTCGGCCGACTCCGCCCCGGTCTCACGCCGCCGCACGCCGCCACCTACCCGGCATCCTCTGCAGGCGGTACGCCGGGCCGTGCCACCTGCCGTGAGAACGCCACCACGCCGGGACAGCACGCTGGGACGTCCAGGCAGCACCCCAGGTAAACCCAGATTTTCTCACGGAAATGCAAGATCGCTAGAGAAATGTCCACTGTAAAAGAGGCAAGACTGTGCATTTGATAGTTTCAGAATTTAACCCTATAGGGTATAATGTACACTCAGCTTCCTTTTCCTGGTGACGCCTGGTGATGTAAATATTAAAGGCCATTTGCAAGTCTTTTATCGCTCTGATGCATGGACGCTCAACCGGTGGCCCTCCGGCTGTTGCGGGACGGCAGCTCCCAGTGTGCCTTAAATAGCTGCAGGCTGTGCGGGCATGCTGGGAGTTGTGGTTTTGCGGCAGCGGGATGGGCATCCTTGTAGCTAATCCATCTAGAATAAAGCAGCCCTTAAGCTACACTCAACCACGCCGCAAGTCTGCATACAGCTCTGCACCCCACCACATCTGGTCAGGCCCTCCTCCCGTTCCCACCACACTGGGACCCTCACAGCAGTCATGCGCAGCCGTGCCCTGTTCACAGCATCCGCCAGAAATGTTCACACCACGGCTGTCCATGCCCGGTCACGCACCCACCCACCGCAGTCACACTAGAGCCAGTGCAGCGCACCCAGGAACCAGGCACTCCCATCACGGCGGGGGAAGTCGAATCTCCCCGCTCACATGGCTATGTTTGTGTTCCAGGTGCTTGGAGGCCAGTGTCAACCCCAGCATCACGGTTCTCATCAGCTGGGACATCCAGACTTAATCCAACGGGTACGCAGGGCCACGTCACTACTCCACCAAGGTGCTCATCCACTCACGTCCTGGGCCGCCGGGGCGACGCAAGTCCTCGCGGCGTCCGAGTTAGGTCTTGGGTCCCCCGGTCCCGCCCAGGTCTTCTGTGTCTCCTGGATCGCCCAGGTTCTTCTGTGTCTCCTGGATCGCCCAGGTTCTTCTGTGTCTCCTGGATCGCCCAGGTTCTTCTGTGTCTCCTGGATCGCCCAGGCTCTCTCGGTCTCCTGGATCGCCCAGGGTCTTCTGTGTCTCCTGGATCGCCCAGGTTCCTGTGTCTTCTGGATCACTTAGGGTTCCTGCATCGCTCGGGGTTCTCTGTGTCTCCTGGATCGCCCAGGTTCTTTGTGTCTCCTGGATCGCCCAGGTTTCCTTGCTATCTCCTCGAGTGCCCGGGTTCCGCGACCTGGTTCGCCCGGGGCGCGTTCATGGATTCCCCAAGCTCCTCGGGGCTTCCGGGACCCGCCGGGCGCGGTCCTGGTGGACCGGCGCGGTGCCTCGGCGCTCCTTCCAGGTCCCCCGAGTCTGGGCGGGTCTGTCCATCAGTTCACTCCCGGTCACCTCCAGCCGAGGGCCCGGTCACCAGGCAGGGTCCCAGATTGGGCCAGATAGGCCACGTCCGGGCTCGGGTGGTCCTTCACTTCGGCTCAGTTCACGCTTGCCTCCTCGCTCCACGGCTTCTTTACATTCCAACCTTCATCGTCCAATGTGTCGCTACTGGCGTCCGCGGCTTACCTTGTTCCTCCTACTCTCCAACCCAGGGTCGGCCTGTCGCGAATACAGAGGGTCCATCTTTAGGTAAGTGCTTCTCTTTCAGCTTAGCCACAGCTTCCATCGCGCAGGGTACGAGTGTCAGGTGTTTCTTTCCTAGCTGCGGCTTACGTCTCCACGGTTCGCGGACCGGACCGCCGTCCAGGAGCTCAGGTGAGCTAGGTTAGGTTAGCCTTCAGGATTACCATTAGGGTCTGTGATTGTCAGCATACCTCTCCCCTCTTTCCAGGGATAAGATGTCTCAGGCTTCAGGAATGGACGACAATCTTTCTCTTCCCGGATCATCAGTCTCGGGACGCACCAGCAGCAATTCCCTCAGGAACTGGACTGTAGCTAGACTGATAGCGGAATTAAATCGCAGGGGAATCCGCCATTCCGCCTCCGCTCGGAAAGCAGAGCTATACCGCTTGCTAATGTCCTCTCCCAGTCCTCCTGAGGTGCAGCGCACCGCGGCTTCACCCGAGCAGCCAAATACGGCGTCGATCCAACAGGCGCTAGCACAGATTCAGTCATCCATCGGTGACCTAGCCAACTCAATGGCCGACATCCAAGCCAGAGTCACAGTACTAGAAGGCAGGTCCGCTCCACCTCCCTCCCCTCCGGTGACCACTCCATCTCCTTCTCCAACCCCGGAAGGGACAGGTAGGCCAGTCACCACCCCGCAGGTCGCCCCAGCCCACTTCGTCCCGGATCACATCAAAAAAGACATCCTGGCAGGGAAAGACATAAACTTAGCCTCCATCCTGATCGCCTCTCAGGACATATCCGAAAACCGGATCTTCAGCTGCGGGGAGGTCTCGGTCGTGCTGAAGGCCAAGGATGCCCGACTGAACCGGAAATTGTCAATCTCCGAGTTCGTCCTGGCCTTCAGCTTGTTCCGGGACATCATCTGTTCAGCACAGCCAACTAGAAGGGTAGAACTAGACACCTACCTGTACAGGATCGCGGATCTCAGTCATAAATATGGCGGTTCCGCCTTTTATGACTACCATCGGTCCTTCTCCGCCAAAGCAGCCGCGGCGTTAGCTCAGTTTCAGCACGTTACAAATTGGGCGGAACTCGACATGGAGTTGTTCTGTCGCCATTTTGCCGGCCTCAGGGCACCTGCATGTTCCACGTGCCAGTCAGTTCTCCACACCTCAGAGTGGTGTCCTAGTCTGGCCCTCCCCTCCCAGCCAGGTCCAGTTCCCAGCACTTCAGGAGCTCCCAAGGGTTCAGCCACCACAGACAAGCTCGGCAGACCCATAACCTACCTAGGCACCAGCCAGATCTGCAATAATTTCAATGCCGGTGGATGTGCCTTCAATGCCTGCAGGGCGTTGCATATTTGTTCTGCTTGCTTCAGGGCTCACCCACGCTCGTCCTGTCCCAGGAAGGGAAAAAGTTCCTGACTGACCGACATCAACGTCGACTTGCTGCAGGTTCTGCTGACCGACCACCCCGATCAAGTTTTCGTGGCCTTCCTACTGGCCGGCCTCAGGGAAGGGTTCCACACAGGTCTGGTAGCGCTGCCACAGGGCTCTTGGGAAGGCCCCAACCTGCTGTCAGCCGTCGGCGATCCTGCAGCAGTAGACGTCCTGATCCAAGCAGAGCTGGACAAGGGTTTTGTCATTGGTCCGTTCCTCCAATCCCCGTTTCAGCCTTATAGGGTCAATCCAATCGGTCTCGTGTCAAAGCAGTTGTCAAATAAAAAACGCCTCATCTATGACCTCTCTGCTCCTCACTTGTCGCGGTACCCAGCCTAAACTCACTCATATCGTCCGAGGAGTATTCCATGAAATACTCCTCGGTTGATCAGGCCATACAGCTCATCCTACAATCAGGAGTAGGGTCCTGGCTCGCGAAAGTCGACATCGCGGACGCATTCAAACTCCTGCCGGTGCACCCAAGCCTATGGCGGTTCTACGGCATCAGGTGGTCGGGCAAAGTCTACTTCGCCAACAGATTAACTTTCGGCTCCAAGAGCAGCCCATGGTTGTTCAACCAGCTCGCCGAGGCCCTCCATTGGATTCTGGTGCACCACTGCGGGCTCTCCATGGTAATACACTACCTGGACGACTTCTTACTCATTGAGCGTCCTTCGCAGGCCCCCTCAATTCCTGCCCCTCTCCTAAAAATATTTTCTCACCTCCAAGTCCCGGTGGCCGATTCCAAGACGGAAGGGCCTGCCACCAAGGTCACCTTCTTGGGCATTTCATTAGACACCGAGAAGATGGAAGCAAGTCTTCCTCCTAAAAAAATACAAAAAATCCGCTTAGCCGTCAAAAGGGCAGCCTCCAACCATTCCCTCTCCAAAACAGAACTCCAGTCCCTACTAGGATTACTAAACCATGCCACCAGGATAATGCCCCAAGGCCATTCCTTCCTCGCCCAGCTCCTACAACTCCTTCCCTCTGCCCCGGAGCAGGACTCTGTAGTCCACCTGGACAGTCACGCCATGGCCGACCTAGCCATGTGGGATGTCTTCTTAGACTCTTGGAATGGTCACTCCTTATCCGTCCCCCGTTGGGACTCTGCTTCCCCGATGATCTACTCGGACGCGGCTGGTTCATCAGGGTTTGCCGCCATTTTCAAGTCCCATTGGCTGGCTGCCAGGTGGCCTTCGGTACTCTCCACAGACGAAGCAACCCTCCGATCTTCCCCACTGCTGGAACTGTATCCCATTGTGGCTGCAGCTTTAGTCTGGGGCCAGGATTGGGCAAACTCATCAGTCCTGTTCATCACCGACAATCATTCCCTGGTAGACATAATCAACAGCGGCAGAGCCAGATCACCCATGATCATGGCTCTCTTGCGCAGGCTGGTCTGGTTATCCTTGTCCTTTAACTTCCACATTCACTGCTTACACATCCCCAGGGAATCCAATACAGCTGCGGATGCCCTCTCTCGATTCAATTTTCCGGTTTTCTTCCAGGAAATGCCCGAGGCGGATCAGTCAGGGGCTCAGGTGCCCCTGCTCAGCCAGTTCACCCTGGACTAACCTCTCTGGTGGCACAAGCCAGAGTCCTGGCAGGGGAGGCACTATCCCAGAACACAGCTAGGAACTACCGAGCAGGCATCAGAACCTTCGACGAATTCAAGAGAAGGTATCCCCAGGGACAGCTGGACGAGATCTCATACATCCTGGCTTTCATCGCCTTCTGCCACACAAATTTGGGTTTATCCTTCAGTTCCATCAAACTCTACCTAGCCGGGATACAACATCACCGCATGTTGGCCAATCCAAAACAGGATTCAATATTTTCCAATCAGGCAGTCAGGGCCACGTTAAGGGGACTGCAGAAGGTGGGGTCCAGACCCCGGGTGCAGAGGCAACCCGTGACCGGGGACTTGTTCAGGGCATTGTCAGATGCACTAGATAGTAGCCCCTTTGGCCCCTTCCACAGTGTAGTGCTAAAATCGGCGATGTACCTTGGATTCTACGGCTTCCTCAGGCCAGGAGAATTCCTGGTGAGTGCCGGCCAGAAACTCTTTCCACAAAAGCAGCACCTGGTCTGGCACGACGGCCATTTCACCTTGCTGCTGCCCATCACAAAAACCAGTCAGATAGGTCCTCCCACGCCAGTAAAATTTTATCCTTCTGGTAATCGATGGTGCCCGGTCTCAATGCTAAACCTGCTTACGACTTCCCTGCACAACGGTTCGCCAGATAGTCCTCTGCTCCCCTTCAACAACAAACCATTAACCACAGCCATATTCATGACACACATCCGCTCCCTGTTGCAAGGGTTGGGGCAGGATCCAAAGTCATTCTCTGGCCATTCATTTCGCATAGGAGCAGCCTCGGCCGCCTCCCAACATCAGGTCCCGGCACACGTAATCCGCTCCATGGGGCGATGGCGGTCTTCTTGCTTTTCTAGGTACATACCGAATCCTCACGCCGAAATTTCACGAGCTTTTCATTCTTTAGCTTTGTAATAATAAATATTGTGCAATCTACATTCGGTCTCTTTGCCCCCTTTTTCTGGCGTCACCCCGACCGTGGCTACCGGCACACCTCAGCCAACAGTTAGTGGGGACTTCCACCATTCGTCTCCAGGGCTAGCCCTGACCATAAATAGTTAAGGCTGTTTGCTCAGCCTGTATTTGTGGGAGGGGCCTGGGATATATATTTCCTCTCCCCCCTGCTCCTTTCCAGCACGCTCCGTCAAGCTGCACCCACCCTCCCACACCCCTTCTCTTTGCCTTCAACCAAGGGGACGCCCCCTTTTTCTGGCGTCACCCCGACCGTGGCTACCGGCACACCTCAGCCAACAGTTAGTGGGGACTTCCACCATTCGTCTCCAGGGCTAGCCCTGACCATAAATATATGTATATATATATATTTTTTTTTTTTGTTGTTACACGATCCAACACGGTGTTGTCTGTCGTTCTGGGAGGGATGGCTGACTTTCGTGTTGACGTCTCTACATGGTTGGGTGTGACTAGCGTTATACTCATCCGTGTGGCAATCCGATTTTGTGAATGGAGCCATGTAGCAACATGTAAATATATATATATAGGTACTTGTCTTGTTTATGTTACTTATTGGCAATTATGTAATGAGGATTTGCACATGCTAATTATATAAAACCACTGCTTTAAGATTTTTAGTATAAACTGTGTACTATATGATGTTCTTGGAGACATGTCACCGGTTAGAGAATTCATATAATCATAGTCATGTAATCAATTATATGTTTCTATCTGTATGGCGGAAGCAATGAATGCTACAACATGCAAATTATAAAAAAATTGGACGCTATCGAAGATCCATGCTGGTTAGTTCTTACCCCTACCATTTTATTGTTCCAACATTGTTCCTTTTCTTTGTTTTATAGTTCTGATAACAAGATTTGATTGTAAAGAAATTTTTGGAATTTGTAAAAGTTTATAATTTTGCTAATTTGATAAATCAAACAAGGTTTTTTGTAGTTATTATTACTCTGTTCAAGTTTTGTATTTTAATAGTTAATTGTTTGATGAAAAAATACATTTATTATTTACGATAATTTGAAATTTATGTTACTACATAAAATAATTTAGTTACTAGGAAAATTAACCAAAAAATGTATTTTAAATGTAACTCTGGACTATTAGAATGCTTTGCTTTGTACTCAATATTTAATACACAACCCTTACCAATGACTACTACTATCGCGATCCGTTTGAGTTATGTGTAGTCCTCATACTACCCTATTTCTATATACCTGCGGATGCTGTATGTCAGGATACTGATGAGTTTGGGAACGGACTCTAGGGGCCTTTACTTAAAAAAAATGTTTAACAATTATAGTGAAAACTTCTAAGTTTTTTAATTAAAAAAAATAAAAATAAACAATATAATTACAAAAAATAAAATAAAACAATTGAAAAAAATGTTAATAGGGCAATGCCCTCATATTTTTAAAAATTTTTTAAGATCCCCCACGGCCTTGGCATGCCTCTCCTCCATTTCTCGCATGCCGTTTGAGAACTGGAGCTTGGGCTCCCGCAGCTTCCGGAGATGCTGCTCCCGGAAGGCCTTCATCCCAGTCTGGTGCTCCCTCTCCATGTTCCTAATTTTTTATTCCATTTCTTTCAATACTTTAAAAAAATAAAAACAATAAATAAAATAGACGTGTCGTTTCCGAAGAAACCACATGATGTTGGCTTGAAATCTGATTGGCTGTTGGTGGCTCCACCCACTTTTTTGAATTTTAATCCGAGTCCTCCAGTGACCAACTTTGCAAAGTTTGAAGACTGTGCCAATAAAAGTCTAAGAGCAGCAGCAGTTAGAATTTTTCCCATTTAAACAAATGCCTGAATTTGATTGGGCAGTGTAGACTCTGCCCACTTTTTTATAAATTTTAATCCCAGTCACCTAGTAACCCACAGTGCCAAGTTTGGGGACCCTGGCTTAAATACCGTGAGAATGACAGCTTTTTAACATTTTCACACTGAAGTCAACAGTGAAAATTAGTTTGGTTGTTTGTGGCTCTGCCCACTTTTTAATGTCCCCCAAATTTGACACATATTTTCAGGGTGACCCCATGACTAAGTGACCCAAGTTTGGTGACTTCAACTTGAAAGCTGAAGGAGTGACAAAACTTAATAGTTTTCCTATGAAAGTCGATGGGACAAAATGAGGTCTCCGGGGGGCCGCTCCAGGGGCCCGGAGGGTGGGATCGGTTAACAAAGCACAAGCAAAGTTTGTTAATTGTACTCCTAAAACTGTGGGAGGAGTAGAGTATAGAAAATTGCTAAATTTTCATTGGCCAATGGTATCTCCGCCCACTTTGGGGTGCCCCCCCCCCCCAAATATACCCGTTTAGGCCTCTTTCACACTAGCGTTTTAGCTTTCCGTCCTAGAGATCCGTCCTCGGGTCTCTAAGACGGAAAGCTACTGATCAGGATTATCCCCATGCATCCTGAATGGAGAGAAATCCGTTCAGGATGCATCAGGATGTCTTCCGTTCAGTACGTCAACGTTTTTTGGACGTTGACAAAAGCGCAGCATGCTGCGGATTTGTCTCCGTCAAAAATCCGGAAGACATGCCGTAACGCCGGATCCGGAATGAATGCCCATTGAAGTGCATTAATCCGGATCCGGCCTTAAGCTAAACGTCGTTTCGGCGCATCGCCGGATCCGACGTTTAGCTTTTTGTCAATGGTTACTATGGCAGCCAGGACGCTAAAGTCCTGGTTGCCATAGTAAGGATTAGGGGGAGCGGGGGAGCGGGGGAGCGGCATACTTACATTCCGTGCGGCTCCTGGGATGCTCCAGGATGACGTCAGGGTGCCCCAGTGCATAGATCACGTGATCACATGGATCACGTGATCCATGCGCGCGGGGCACTCTGACGTCATTCAGGAGCGCCCCGGGAGCCGCACGGAATGTAAGTATGCCGCTTTCCCGCTCCCCACTGCTACTATGGCAACCAGGACGCTAGTAGCGTCTTGGCTGCCATAGTAACACTGAAAGCATTTTGAAGACTGATCAGTCTTCAAATGCTTTCAGTTCACTTGCGTTGTGCCGGATCCGGCGTGCATTCCGGCGACGGAAGTGCACGCCGGATCTTCACAACGCAAGTGTGAAAGAGGCCTTATTCGGGTTGACACCAACAATATCTGGTCCGAGTTTGGGGAATAATCATGGCTGCTCGGTATGTCTCAATGGGAATGTGGGAATGTATACCTCGGTGAATCAGTACGCCTGTAACTATAGGTTTCAGGGAGGTTTTCTTTAGAAGTTATTTTGGGCCTGGGTTTTAATAGTCGGAGACATTGGGTGGGACAGGTCACACCCGTACTACATCTTGCGGTTTTCATAACATTGTGGTTAAAAAGGCTGTTAAAATACAGTGTGGTTAGGCGATTGGAACGCAGAACAATCCTAGAGGGGAACCAGACCTCTGGAAGACTGCAAAGAGTGTTGAGCTAGTACTTTTTTGATATCCCGCTTGTACCGAACTGTAAGTGTGGGACTATAGGTTCTCCGATATGTGTGGGCTGAAGAAAGATTATTAGTAAAGCTTTAACAAGCTTATTGTTTGCTCCAAAAAAGTGTGTCTATGGTGAAGACTAAACTGACACGTGTTTGTGTGAACAGTGAATGAGTGAAAACAGCCACAGCACATACTTACTCTCCTTGTGGGGGGTGGTGATCAGCTGCTCTTCTTCTTCTTCCTCCTCCTCCTCGTCCCCGTCATCAGCCACTTGAGGGGGTGAGACGGGTTGGTGTGAAGGTCCACTCTCCACTGACTCTTCTGGGGGGCTAGGGTCATGAAGTTGCCCTGAGGGTCCGGCCTCCTCCTCCTCCTCTGACGCAGAGACCTCCCACACCTGCTGTCTGGGAGGCCTGCGACTGACAGCAGGCAAAGGAACACCTATAATAACAAATTTTACTACTTTTAGAAAAAAATCTAAAAACAAAAATGTACATGTGTTATACATTACTTTTGTATCTTTATTCCAACACTCAGTAATCATTATACCTGGGCATTTTTGGTCCCGGATCTCGCGGATTCTTTCCGGGTGCCTTCTCTTCATATCTGACCATTTTTTCAAAATGGCCAGACGCTTATGCTTCCCGTCATAGTCCCTCCACAGCTCATAGCCGAGCCTGCGAACAATGCTGTTCTTCTCGGCATGGGAGCGGGTCAGGTCGTAGCCCTTCTCCAACATGCGCTGCAGTATAAAAAAAAAAAGCATAAAATCTGATTTTATAACGGTAACTTTAAATCTAATATTTCACTTTCTAACACTAATAATTTTTGGTTTGGTGGTTGAGATGATGAATAAATGTTGGTGACTATGGCTAAGGCAGCACATGGCGAGAGGTTCCTTGGGCTTAAACTACAACATGCAGAGCTTTCAGTTAGACGGTCTCTCGCCGTGCACTGCCTTGCTGCTGCCGTACCACCGCCCCCTCCACCATTATAGTCAATAGGGATGAAGCGTCATTCTAGGGGCGTAGGTGAACTAGCGGCAGTACGGATCCGACAGGCTGTTCATCTTCCTGCAATAGTCAGACGTACTCCCCTGCCGCTAATGTTAAAGTCGCCTAATCTTATTTTTTTTTAAATTTGGGATTGTGTTGAAATTGTATGTGTGTAGTATGAGATATTGGATATTGGCCATCTGAGGAGAGATGTACCTGTCTAGTGAAGTGACGGTACGGTATGGGGTGTAAGGCTGGTTCGCCTCCCCGTGGTGCACCCTGGGTAACGCTAAATGAACCAGCAAATACTGAATGTCAAACATTACTTCTCCTGGCCAACGGGACACTTATTA
Organism: Bufotes viridis; assembly: GCA_033119425.1. Classification (NCBI taxonomy): domain Eukaryota; kingdom Metazoa; phylum Chordata; class Amphibia; order Anura; family Bufonidae; genus Bufotes; species Bufotes viridis. Next base: position 180,779,104 of record CM065594.1, on the reverse strand, counting down.
GAATCTATATACTAGGCATCCTCAAACTACGGTCCTCCAGCAAACTGCGGCCCTCCAGCAAGCTGCGGCCCTCCTGCTTTTTCTAAACTAAAAATCACATCATTCCATGACAGCCTACAGCTATCATCCTATAAAGGGGCATCATGGGAGTTGTAGTTTTACAACAGCTGGAGGGCTGCAGTTTGAGAATGCCTGCTATAGACTGTGTATGTGTGTGTGTGTTGGGGGTGGTCAGAGGTGGTGTGGGTTTGAGGGGGGGTCTGGTGGTATGTAGTGGTGGGTATATAGTGTGGGTATATTGTGTGAGGCGGAAGATTAGATGTGCAATGTGAATCATATATAGATTTATCTGGTTTTCGTTTTTTTTTTAACCATTAGAAAATGTGGTGTGGTGTTAAACAGGCAGGATATGCTCGAACCCACATGCGGTTGTGCATATGTATAGGGGAGCACATCCTTCACTTGTAGTCCGTTGCTGATGGCAATCAACAGCAAAAATGTATACAATGGAAGATGCCAGCAACGGACTACACGTACCACAATAACCATCCTACATAAGGTAACAATTATGTGGATGTGGAGAACAATCAAAAACTTAACAATAGCAAAGACTGTCTGGCATCTTCCATTGTATGCATTTTTTTGCTGTTGATTGCCATCAGCAACAGATTTCCGGCATCAGGATCCCCTGGGCACCCGTAGAAGGCAGGTCCCGATGCCGTGCAAGGCATTAGGCAGCCTCTCCACTGCATCAGTCTGCCTTCTCACACATCGGGTACCCGTCAGAGCAGCACGGGGACCCGATGCGCTCTTTCACTAACCGCAAAACACTTCTATGTCGCGGTCAGCGCTGACCGCGACATAGAAGGGCTTAATCCGCCAGCATTGCTGTAAACAACGATGCCGGGAGATAAAGCAGGGGCCTGGCTATCAGGGACTGCCATACCCCTGCAGTGATTGGTCAAGCGTAGCTCCTGCACCCGCCCAATCATCTCGCCGTGCATGCACAGCGTTTTGCGTTAAGGGGTTAATGACAGTGAACTCCACAATGCCCGCCCCTTTGATAGTGGCCCCTGCCCCCCATGCATGTAGCAGTGTAGTTTTGTCCTCATACATGATATGAATGAATATTTAAGGACCTGAAAACTATTGAAACATGTGATCACTTGTTATGGCAACCTGGGGACATGCCAGCTTCTATTGGCTGATAAGGGACATGTGGCCGTGTGGATGGCAGTTGGGGGCTTGTTTTGGCTAAAGCAGGTCATTTTTGGGGGAATATCTCAGGAATAATACGTCCTAGAGGGCTGAGCCCCGGTCTAAAACCTTCCCAGACACCTGATGTACCCGTCTGCCAAACTTAGTGAAGATCGGTCCAGTCGTTTGGTCGGCCATAAATAACAGACACTCAGAAACTCATTTTTATATATATAAGAGATTAGTAGTAGAGTTGAGCGAACACCTGGAAGTTTGGGTTTGAGAGGTTCGGCCGAACTTCCGGAAAATGTCCGGGTTCGTGATCCGAACTCAACCCGAACTTCATCCCGAACCCGAACCCCATAGATGTCAATGGGGACCCGAACTTTTGGGCACTAAAAAGGCTGTAAAAGACTCCCGGAAAGGGCTAGAGGGCTGCAAAAGGCAGCAAAATGTAGGTAAATCCCCTGCAAACAAATGTAGATAGGGAAATTATGACTTAACATAAAATAAATAAAAATTAACCAATATTAATTGGAGTTAGGTCTCATAGCACAGAATCAGGCTTCAAATCACCCACCAATGGAGAAGGTCGCTTACCATTATTTCGACCCCAGCATCCAGACAAAGGAGAGAGGTCCCACAGCAGAGAATCTGGCATCATATCAACCACCACAGGAGAAGGCCACTTTCAGTGACTTAGGCCTTAGCACGCAGACAGAGGAGACATGTCAGATAGCACAAGCATTACATTTATACCATCCAGCACAGGAGAAGGCCACTTTTAGTTACTTTGACCCCTGCACCCAGAAAGAGGAGAGAGGTCCCACAGCACATATTCAGGCATCATATCACCCACCACAGGAGTAGGCCACCATTTAGTTAATTTGACCCCTGTACCCATGTCAGATGGTACAAGCATCAGTTTTACATCACCCAGCACAAGAGAAGGCCACTTTTAGAGACTTTGACCCCTGCACCCAGACGGAGGAGAGAGGTTTTCACAGCAGAGAATCAGGCATTTATATCACCCACCACAGGAGTAGGCCACCATTTAATGGGACCCCGGCAACCATGTCAGATGGCACAAGCATCAGTTTTACATCACCCAGCACAGGAGAAGGCAACTTTGAGAGACTTTGACCCCTGCACCCAGACGGAGGAGAGAGGTTTTCACAGCAGAGAATCAGGCATTTAGATCACCCACCACAGGAGTAGGCCACCATTTAATGGGACCCCGGCAACCATGTCAGATGGCACAAGTATAACATTTATATCACCCAGCACAGGAGAAGGCGACTTTGAGAGACTTTGACCCCTGCACCCAGACGGAGGAGAGAGGTTTCACAGCAGAGAATCAGGCATTTAGATCACCCACCACAGGAGTAGGCCATCATTTAATGGGACCCCGGCAACCATGTCAGATGGCACAAGCATCAGTTTTACATCACCCAGCACAGGAGAAGGCGACTTTGAGAGACTTTGACCCCTGCACCCAGACGAAGGAGAGAGGTTTCACAGCAGAGAATCAGGCATTTAGATCACCCACCACAGGAGTAGGCCACCATTTAATGGGACCCCGGCAAACCATGTCAGATGGCACAAGTATAACATTTATATCACCCAGCACAGGAGAAGGCGACTTTGAGAGACTTTGACCCCTGCACCCAGACGGAGGAGAGAGGTTTTCACAGCAGAGAATCAGGCATTTAGATCACCCACCACAGGAGTAGGCCATCATTTAATGGGACCCCGGCAACCATGTCAGATGGTACAAGCATCAGTTTTACATCACCCAGCACAAGAGAAGGCCACTTTTAGAGACTTTGACCCCTGCACCCAGACGGAGGAGAGAGGTTTTCACAGCAGAGAATCAGGCATTTAGATCACCCACCACAGGAGTAGGCCACCATTTAATGGGACCCCGGCAACCATGTCAGATGGCACAAGTATAACATTTATATCACCCAGCACAGGAGAAGGCGACTTTGAGAGACTTTGACCCCTGCACCCAGACGGAGGAGAGAGGTTTCACAGCACATATTAAGGCATCATATCAATAGCCACAGGAGAAGGCGACTTTGGGAGACTTTGACCCCTGCACCCAGACGGAGGAGAGAGGTTTCACAGCACCCAGACGGAGGAGAGAGGTTTCACAGCAGAGAATCAGGCATTTAGATCACCCACCACAGGAGTAGGCCACCATTTAATGGGACCCCGGCAACCATGTCAGATGGCACAAGTATAACATTTATATCACCCAGCACAGGAGAAGGCGACTTTGAGAGACTTTGACCCCTGCACCCAGACGGAGGAGAGAGGTTTCACAGCACATATTAAGGCACCATATCAATAACCACAGGAGAAGGCGACTTTGAGAGACTTTGACCCCTGCACCCAGACGGAGAAGAGAGGTTTCATAGCACCCAGACGGAGGAGAGAGGTTTCACAGCAGAGAATCAGGCATTTAGATCACCCACCACAGGAGTAGGCCACCATTTAATGGGACCCCGGCAACCATGTCAGATGGCACAAGTATAACATTTATATCACCCAGCACAGGAGAAGGCGACTTTGAGAGACTTTGACCCCTGCACCCAGACGGAGGAGAGAGGTTTCACAGCACATATTAAGGCATCGAATCAATAACCACAGGAGAAGGCGACTTTGAGAGACTTTGACCCCTGCACCCAGACGGAGGAGAGAGGTTTCACAGCACCCAGACGGAGGAGAGAGGTTTCACAGCAGAGAATCAGGCATTTAGATCACCCACCACACGAGTAGGCCACCATTTAATGGGACCCCGGCAACCATGTCAGATGGCACAAGTATAACATTTATATCACCCAGCACAGGAGAAGGCGACTTTGAGAGACTTTGACCCCTGCACCCAGACGGTGGAGAGAGGTTTCACAGCACCCAGACGGAGGAGAGAGGTTTCACAGCAGAGAATCAGGCATTTAGATCACCCACCACAGGAGTAGGCCACCATTTAATGGGACCCCGACAACCATGTCAGATGGCACAAGTATCAGCTTTATATCACCCTGCACAGGAGAAGGACAGTAAAAATCAAGTCAAGACCCCATTGATTTCACCCAGCAGTGCCACAGGCCACAATCACTAATTCAGGCCCATTCAGGCACCCGCAAAGAGGAAAGTCCAAATCACGCCAAGACGGGCATTTAGATCACCCACCACAGGAGTAGGCCACCATTTAATTGGACCCCGGCAACCATGACAGATGGCACATGTATCACATTTATATCACCCAGCACATGACAAGGCCACTTTCAGTGAGTTAGGCCTTAGCAACGAGACAGAGGAGACAGGTCAGATAGCACAAGCATCAGTTTTACTGAACACCCACTACAGGAGTCGGCCACCTTTAGTTAATTTGATAGCTTCAACCATGTCAGATGGCACTTGTATCACATTTATATCACCCAGCACATGACAAGGCCACTTTCAGTGAGTTAGGCCTTAGCAACGAGACAGAGGAGACAGGTCAGATAGCACAAGCATCAGTTTTACTGATCACCCACTACAGGAGTCGGCCACCTTTAGTTAATTTGACAGCTTCAAAAATGTCAGATGGCACTTTTATCACATTTATATCACCCAGCACATGACAAGGCCACTTTCAGTGAGTTAGGCCTTAGCAACGAGACAGAGAAGACAGGTCAGATTGCACAAGCATCAGTTTTACTGATCACCCACTACAGGAGTCGGCCACCTTTAGTTAATTTGACAGCTTCAAAAATGTCAGATGGCACTTGTATCACATTTATATCACCCAGCACATGACAAGGCCACTTTCAGTGAGTTAGGCCTTAGCAACGAGACAGAGGAGACAGGTCAGATAGCACAAGCATCAGTTTTACTGATCACCCACTACAGGAGTCGGCCACCTTTAGTTAATTTGATAGCTTCAACCATGTCAGATGGCACTTGTATCACATTTAAATCACCCAGCACATGACAAGGCCACTTTCAGTGAGTTAGGCCTTAGCAACGAGACAGAGGAGACAGGTCAGATAGCACAAGCATCAGTTTTACATCAACCACCACAGGAGAAGGGCACTTTTAGAGACCTTGACCCCTGCAGCCACACGGAGGAGAGAGGTTCCACAGCAGAGAATCAGGCATCATGTCAACCACCACAGGAGTAGGCCACCTTTTGTTTCTTTGACCCCTGCACCCAGAAAGAGGAGAGAGGTCCCACAGCAGAGAATCAGGCATTTAGATCACCCACCACAGGAGAAGGCCGCTTTCAGTGACTTTGGCCCCTGCACCCACACAAAGGAGACATGTCAGACAGCACAAGTATAACATTTATATCACCCAGCACAGGAGAAGGACACTTTCATGTACTTTGGCCCCGGCACCCAGACAGAGGGAAGGTTCATTCAACTCTGGGTTGCACCCCAAGATCCTACTTAATTTCAAAAATTGATTTTTCAATGAAGAAGTGGCCAGGAATACAAGACAACATGGTTTAAGGCAGTTATTAAGGACTACTCTGCACAAGGGAGGGTCAGGTCTTGTGGGATCCATGCCTGGTTCATTTTTATAAACGTCAGCTTGTCCACGTTGGCTGCGGACAGGCGGCTGCGTTTGTCAGTAATGACGCCCCCTGCCGTGCTGAATACACGTTCAGATAGAACGCTGGCCACCGGGCAGGACAGCACCTCCAAGGCATAACATGCCAATTCTGGCCACATGGACAATTTGGAAACCCAGAAGTTGAATGGGGCCGAACCATCCGTCAGTACGTGGAGTTGTGTGCAGACGTACTGTTCAACCATGTTAGCGAAATGTTGCCTCCTGCTAACACGTTCGGTATCAGGTGGTGGGGCAGTTAGCTGTGGCATGGAGACAAAACTTTTCCACATTTCTGCCATGCTAACCCTGCCCTCAGAGGAGCTGGCCGTGACACTGCTGCGTGGGCGACCTCTAGCTCCTCCTCTGCCTTGGCCTTGGCTTTCCACCTGTTCCCCTGTGACAGTTGGGAATGCTCTCAGGAGCGCGTCTACCAGCGTGCGCTTGTACTCGCGCATCTTCCTATCACGCTCCAGTGCAGGAAGTAAAGTGGGCACATTGTCTTTGCACCGTGGATCCAGCAGGGTGGCCACCCAGTAGTCAGCACACGTTAAAATGTAGGCAACTCTGCTGTCATTGCACAGGCACTGCAGCATGTAATCGCTCATGTGTGCCAGGCTCCCCAGAGGTAAGGACAAGCTGTCCTCTGTGGGAGGCGTATCGTCATCATCCTCTGTATCCCCCCAGCCACGCACCAGTGATGTGCCTGCGCTGTGCTGGGTGCCACCCCGCTGTGAACCTGCTTCATCCTCATCCTCCACCTCCTCCTCATCCTCCTCGTCCTCCAGTAGTGGTCCCTGGCTGGCCACATTTGTACCTGCCCTCTGCTGTTGCAAAAAACCTCCCTCTGAGCCACTTCTAACAGACTGGCCTGAAAGTGCTAAAAACGACCCGTCATCCTCCTCCTTCTCCTCCTGGCCCTGGCCCACCTCCTCTTCCATCATCGCCCTAAGCGTTTTTTCTAGGAGACATAGAATTGGTATTGTCACGCTGATAACAGTGGCAGCGCCACTGGCCATGTTGGTGGCGTACTCGAAACAGCGCAACAGATGATGGGCACACAGGTCTTGCATGGAGGCCCAATCATTGGTGGTGAAGTGGTGCTGTTCCGCAGTGCGACTGACCCGTGCGTGCTGCAGCTGAAACTCCACTATGGCCTGCTGCTGCTCGCACAGTCTCTCCAGCATGTGTAAGGTGGAGTTCCACCGGGTGGGCACGTCGCATATTAGGCGGCGAGCGGGAAGGCCGAAGTTCCGCTGTAGCGCTGACAGGCGAGCAGCGGCAGGATGTGAACGCCGGAAGCGCGCACAGACGGCCCGCACTTTATGCAGCAGCTCTGACATGTCTGGGTAGTTGTGAATGAACTTTTGCACCACCAAATTCAGCACATGCGCCAGGCAAGGGATGTGTGTCAAACCGGCTAGTCCCAGAGCTGCCACGAGATTTCGCCCATTATCGCACACCACCAGGCCGGGCTTGAGGCCCACCGGCAGCAACCACTGGTCGGTCTGTTGTTCAATACCCCGCCACAACTCCTGCACGGTGTGGGGCCTGTCCCCCAAACGTATGAGTTTCAGAATGGCCTGCTGACGTTTACCCCGGGCTGTGCTGAAGTTGGTGGTGAAGGTGTGTGGCTGACTGGATGAGCTGGTGGAAGCAGTGGAGGAGGAAGCCGAGTAGTAGGAGGAGGCTACAGGAGGCAGAGAATGATGCCCTGCGATCCTAGGCGGCGGAAGGACGTGCGCCAAGGAACTCTCCGTCTGGGGCCCAGCCGCCACTACATTCACCCAGTGTGCAGTTAGGGAGATATAGCGTCCCTGGCTGTGCTTACTGGTCCACGTATCTGTGGTTAGGTGGACCTTGCCAAAAATGGCGTTGCACAGTGCACACTTGATTTTATCGGACACTTACATGTGCAGGGAAGGCACGGCTGTCTTGGAGAAGTAGTGGCGGCTGGGAACCACATTCTGGGGGACAGCCATGGCCATCAGCTGTTTGAAGCTGTCTGTGTCCACCAGCCGGAATGACAGCATTTCAAAGGCCAGTAGTTTAGAAATGCTGGCATTCAGGCCAAGGGCTCGAGGGTGACTAGGTGGGAATTTGAGCTTCCTCTCAAAGGTTTGAGAGATGAAGAGCTGAACGCTGCTGTGTGAAATAGTGGAGACGCTAGGTGACGGTGGCGGTGGTGGTGGTGGTGTCGGTGGCACATCCTCTGTTTGCTGCTCGGCCTGAGCGGGTTCCTTGTTTTTAAGGTGTGTACTCCACTGCAGTTCATGCTTTGCATGTAGATGCCTGATCATGCAGGTGGTGCTCAGGTTAAGAACGTTAATGCCTCGCCTCAGGGTCTGATGGCACAGCGTGCAAATCACTCTGGTCTTGTCGTCAGCACATTGTTTGAAGAAGTGCCATGCCAGGGAACTCCTTGAAGATGCCTTTGGGGTGCTGGGTCCCTGTTGGCGCTGGCCAATAGCAGGCGAACTCTCTGGACGGCTGCTGTTCTGCTTTTGCCCCCTGCTCCCTCTTTGGCTTCGCTGTTGTCTCGGTCTCACCACTGCCTCTTCCTCTGAACTATTTAAGTCAGCGGCACGACCTTCAGTCCATGTGGGGTCTAAGACCTCATCGTCCTCTGCATCGTCTTCCACCCAGTCTTCCTCCCTGACCTCCTCCTGTTCAGTCTGCACACTGCAATAAGACGCGGCAGTGGGCACCAGTGTTTCGTCATCATCAGAGACTCGGTCACTCTGCTGTGGTGGTATTCCCATGTCCTCATCATCTGGATACATAAGTGGTTGTGCGTCAGTGCATGGAATGTCTTCCACCGCTGGGGAAGGGATAGGTGGACGCGCCTGGAAAACCGTGCGAGCAGAGTCTTCAAACAGAATAAGAGACTGCTGCATAACTTGAGGCTCATACAGTTTCCCTGATATGCATGGGGGTGATGTGACAGACTGATGGGCTTGGTTTTCCGGTGCCACCTGTGCGCTTTCCGCAGAAGACTGGGTGGAAGACAATGTGGTGAACGTGCTGGAAGCACTGTCGGCCACCCAATCGACTAATGCCTGTACCTGCTCAGGCCTTACCATCCTCATAACGGCATTGGGCCCCACCAAATATCGCTGTAAATTCTGCCGGCTACTTGAGGGAGTTAGTTAACTACTTTGTGCGCCTGAGGCCGAACGGCCACGTCCTCTGCCAGCAACAGAGGCTCCACGGACACCACCACGACCGCGTCCTCGTCCCTTAATAGAATGTTTCCTCATTGTTGCGATTCAACTCGCACCACAATAAAATATATTATTTTTTAGCCCCAAAATGGAAGATATAATTCCTTTTTCCGGTATTAATTACAAGAAGACTGCTGCTAATTGGACACCAGAATTTTTAAAATGCTAGTTTGTGTACATAAATTCCAACACTGGAAGATATAATTCCTTTTTCCGGTATTAATTACAAGAAAACTGCTGCAAATTGGACACCAAAATTTTTAATATGCTAGTTTTGGTACATAGCTTCCCACACGGGGAGATATAATTCCTTTTTACAGGAGTAAAAACGTGCGGCCTACTGTTTCTGGTCTAACTAACACCAGATTGATTAAATTGGCCTTTTTTTCACCAAAATTACAACTCTGGACAATGTAATGCCTTTTTCAGGTATTAATTACAAGAAGACTGCTGCTAATTGGACACCAGAATTTTTAAAATGCTAGTTTGTGTACATAAATTCCCACACTGGAAGATATAATTCCTTTTTCCGGTATTCATTACAAGAAAACTGCTGCAAATTGGACACCAGAATTTTTAATATGCTAGTTTTGGTACATAGATTCCCACACGGGGAGATATAATTCCTTTTACAGGAGTAAAAACGTGCGGCCTACTGTTTCTGGTCTAACTAACACCAGATTGATTAAATTGGCCTTTTTTCACCAAAATTACAACACTGGACAATGTAATGCCTTTTTCCGGTATTAATTCCTTTTACTGGAGTAAAACGTGAGGCCTACTGTTTCTGGTCTAACTAACACCAGATTGATTAAATTAGCCTTTTTTCACCAAAATTACAACACTGGACGATATAATGCCTTTTTGCGGTATTAATTACAAGAGGACTGCTGGTATTTCAGAACACCGGAATTTTTAAAATGCTAGTTTTGCTAGATAAATTTCCCACACTGGGAGAAATATTGCCTAAGCCTTTTTACAGTATTAATTACAACAGGAGTGCTTCTTCTGGTCTAACACCAGAATTATTTTATTATTACGGTGAAAGCTTTTTTAATTTATATTTCTGGCACATAAAAAAAAATATTTCTGGCTGACAGTATTGGACTTGGCTGTAGTGGCACTGGCTAGCCTAGCTGGAACAGCACATTCATGGGATTTGCTATCCAAGTGGGTTACTTTCAGTTTCACCACTGATATATTAAATATCTTTGCAGTTAGTAGGGGTGACACAAGCACAGCCAAACCCCTGATGTAGTATATCTATGAAAAAATCGACTATTACATGAGATTAATGGACGTTGTGGCAGCTTTTGCTGTAGCACCACAAGTCCCAAAATGGCCACCGCCTATCAGCCCAGTAACATGTGCCAGAAAACGGTCTGCCCAGCCAGAAAAAAGATTGACTTTGACTGAGCAGCTGAATCGCTGTTGTTCTGATTCATAGGTGTAGATTTTTCACTTCTTTGGAGCTTTGGTTTAGACTCTGTGGCAGCTTGTGCTGGCGCACCACAAGTCCCAAAATGGCCACCGCCGGTCAGCCCAGTTACATGTGCCAGTAAAAATCCCTCTGGCCAGTCTAAAAAAAATAGTGACTTTCAGTGAACAGCTCAGCTGAGTTGTTCTGATGCACAGGTGTAGATCATTCACTTCTTATCAGGTTTTCTTCCTCAATTATCCCTGCCTATCTCGCCCTCACAGCAGCTGCATCTATCCCTGGTCTAATCACAGCGGGAGTGAGCACGCCGCGACGTGCGCACAAGCTTATAAAGAGGCTGAGTCACATGCTGCACTTGGCCAATCACAGCCTTGCCAATAGTAGGCATGGCTGCGATGGCATCTTAGGGCATGTAGTATGATGCATGTTGATTGGCTGCTTTGCAGCCTTTCAAAATGCGCCATAAAACATAATGAACTACGAACCCGAACCCGGACTTTTATGAAAATGTCCAGGTTCGGGTCCGTGTCACGGACACCCCAAAATTCGGTACGGACCCGAACGATTCTCGAACTGTTCGCTCAACACTAATTAGTAGATATTAATGATTTGGGGCAATAAGTATTGTTTTTCAATGCCAACAATACTTGTTTCCACAAATCATTTCTATGTAAGCACTGTAGTAAGCAAACTATGTGAAATGAGATTTTATATGTATTGCAAAAAATTGAGAATGTTTTATCTCCATAAACATACATTTGAATGTTACAAGCGTGTCACATGTACTTATAGCTGTAATGTAATGTTCAATAACTTACTGTGATCAGGATATCTTTCTTCTCTCTGGTGAAATTGTTGCCCACCATCTTTTTTCGCATTGATCGCATGCACCACAACAAAACGTGTTGGAACTGCTCCCAGGAAGAAGCCATGCCTGTATGTGCGCGTGCGCATGCGCATAAGCACGCGCATAAACACGCTCATGCGCACATACGAATAAGTTAAGTTACTGCCTCCTAACTTGAACAATAACTTCTGTATGGACACGAATGTTTCTATGGAAATTATTTGCATTAAAGTCGCGTTGTACGGCTACAGAACTACGAATACGATTGGCTTGTTCGAATTAGCGAATATGGTGAATTCAAATATATCGCTATATTCGCTAATTAAAAAAATGCATTTGCAATAGGAAAGTTGCCTATTGACAGCTCCAAGTTGGATGCAATGAACAGAATATGAAGTTGAAGACGACTAAGTAAGTATTCTGATTGTTGAAAAAATAATGGTATTTTTTTTTCGCAATGCGCATCCAACCTAGAGTATTCGTTCATGTTTGCAAGCCAGTAGGAGATATGCCTTTATATTAGAAGTTCATAGAATATTCGCGATATATCGCAAATTCGAATATGGCACCTCCCGCTCATCACTACTAAACTTTAGACGAGCAGTTTACCCTAATCTATTTGTGCATCCAGTGGTATGGTCAGTGGTACTGGCAAGTAAGTATAGACAGTCACTTTCTACTTATTTCAACTTGAAGAACACACTTTTGAGACTGATACAAAGTTCGGTTTTTTAAGAGGACCTTTCATGTGAAAAAAAAGTATGAACTAATTATCATGATATGGAGACTGGAGAGCGGCATCCAGGGATCTCACTGCACTTACCATCATTATCCCTCCGTTCTCCCGCTATGTCCTCTGGTATCTTCTGTGACTTGATTCTACAGGGAGGAGTCTGCCCGATTTGTCCTGGGCGTCTCCAGGAGAAAAAAACCTCCCAGGCTGTGAGCTCTGCACTGCGATTGGACAGCGCTACAACCTGGGAGAAGGAGACGCCCAGGACAAAAAGGGCAGACTCCTCCCAGTAGAACCAACTCACCGAAGATACCGGAGGATATAGTGGGAGAACGGAGCGGCGCCCAGGGATAATAGTAAGTACAGTGAGATCCCTGGGCTTATCATGATACTTAGTTCATACTTTTTTTTCACATGAAAGGTCCTCTTTAAATTGCATTAAAGGGATTATAAATACTTCCCGGAGTGGCTGACCCATGATGCTGATAATACTTACCTGGTTCCTACGACTGGTTTGCTGCTTTCAGTCTCTGTTGCTCCCAGGCCTGCTCTTCCTTTCCCTGCAGCACTAAAGTCAACATCTGTAAATGCTGGGGGGGAGGGGAGGGGGTTACATGATACTGCTGCAGCCAAAGCACAGGCCCCAGCAGTGACCTGCTTCCCTTGCATAACGTGTCCCCCCATCGACAGATGTTAATTTAAGCACTGCAGGGAGAGGAAGAGCAGTTCCTGGAGCGATAGAGATTTAATCCTGTGGTAGAATCACACTGTGGGTTGGCCACCCTGTGAGGTCTTTATTAGTCTTGGATCACCCTTTTAACTCTAGATTGTTATGAAGAATGATCAGAGGAATTGCAATTAATTGCAAAGTTATTTATTGCCATAAAAATTTACTTAACCAAATTCCCATTGTATTTCAGCCCTACCACCAAATGCAAACATCATTTATCATTTCAGTAATCTTCCTGTTAACTCAGGAGAAAGTGTTAACAAGTACAAGGCAGCTGATTTAACTCTTTTTTGCAAATATGACATTTGTTACTTTATGTGGTGACAACTTTAAAACGCTTTTACTTATCCAGGCCATTCTGAGATTGTTTTTTCATCACATATTGTACTTAATGACAGTGGTAAAATCAAAAAAGTCGAAAAAGTTCATTTTTATTTATAAAAAAATACACAATTTTCCTAAAATTTGGAAAAATTTGAAAATTTCCAAGTTTCAATTTCTTTACTTCTATAATACATAGTTATTACTTTACATTCCCCATATGTCTACTTCATGTTTGGATCATTTTGTGAATGCCATTTTATTTTTTGGGGCCGTTAAAAGGCTTAGAAGTTTAGAGCAAATCTTGAAAATTTTCAGAAAGTTTCCAAAACCCACTTTTTAAGGACCAGTTCAGGTCTGAAGTCACTTTGTGAGGCTTACATAATAGAAACCACCTAAAAATGATCACATTCTAGAAACTACACCCCTCAAAGTATTCAAAACTGATTTTACAAACTTTGTTAACCCTTTAGGTTAGGCAAATGGAGAAAAAATTTAAGAATTTTGATTTTTTGGCAAATTTTCAATTTTAATCCATTTTTTCCAGTAACAAAGCAAGGGTTAACAGCCAAATGAAACTCAATATTTATTGCCCAGATTCTGTCGTTTGCAGAAACACCGCATGTGTGGTTGTAAACTGCTGTATGGCCAAACGGCAGGGCATAAAAGGAAGGGAACGTCATATGGTTTCAGGAGGGCAGATTTTGATGGACTGGTTTATTTACACCATGTCTCATTTGAAGCCACCTTGATGCACCCCTAGAGTAGAAATTCCAATAAAGTGACTCCATATAAGAAAGTACACCCATCAAGGTATTCAAAACTGATTTCATAAACTTTGTTAACCCTTTAGGTGTTCCACCACAGTTAATGGAAAATGTAGAAACAGTTTTAGAATTTGGATTTTTTGGCATATTTTCCATTTTAATCCATTTTTTCCATTAACAAATAAAGGGTTAACAGCCAAACAAAACTCAATATTTATTGCCCTGATTCTGTAGTTTGCAGAAACACCCCATATGTGGTCGTAAACTGCTATATGGCCAAAAGGCAGGGCATAAATGGGAGGGAATGCCATATGGTTTTGATAAACTGGTTTATTTACACCATGTCCCATTTGAAGCCCCCCTGATGCACCCGTACAGTAGAAAATCCAAAAAAGTGACCACCTTTTGGGAACTAAGGGATAAGGTGGCAGTTTTGTTGGTACTATTTTAGGTTAAATATGATTTTTTGTTGCTCTATGTTACACTTGTTTGAGGCAAGGTAACAAAAAATAGAAATTCTGAAATGTATCTCCATTTGCCAATAACTCTTGTGAAACACCTAAATGGTTAACAAAGTTTGCAAAATCAGTTTTGAATACCTTGAGGGGTGTACTTGGATGGGGTCACGTTTTTGAAATTTCTACTCTAGGTGTACATCAGGGGGGCTTCAAATGAAACATGGTGTCAAGAAAACTGTCTAGCAAAATCTGCCTTCCAAAAACCATATGGCGTTCCCTTTCTTCTGTGCCCTGCTGTTTGGCAATACAGCATTTTACGACCACATGTGGGGTGTTTCTGTAAACTACAGAATCAGGGCAATAAATATTGAGTTTTTTTGCTTTTAACCCTTGCTTTGTTACAGGAAAAAAATGGATTCAAATGGAGAATTTGGCCAAAAATAGCTGTTTTGGCACAGTTTTTAGTGATGAGCGGTAGGTGCCATATTCGATTTCGACGAAATTCGCGAATATTCGATAGAATATTAGTTTTATATTCGTCGAAATCGAATAGTCATCATTATTCTAGTTATCGCGATTAATATGCGATTTAAATAATCGCGTATTGCGATTGTAACTTAAGGCTACTTTCCTATTGGTTTCATATCTAGAATTATAGCGAAGATGACGAATATGACGAATGTATTCGTCATATTCCTCAAAACGAAGATAACAAAGTATTCTCCATCTTCGTTTTAGCTACCTATTCGTCAACTTCGCTAATTCTAGCAATCAAATAGGAGGGTTGACTATAGAGACAGCTGTGTTTAATTCACTATGCGATCGTATTACTTTGCTTTTTTAAAAATAAATAGAATAATTATATTACTTGATAATTATTATAATTATTCTATTTATTAAAAAAAATAATAATAATAATATAATCGCATAGCAAATTAAACACAGCTGCCTCTATAGTCAACCTTCCTATTTGATTGCTAGAATTAGTGAAGTTGACGAATAGGTAGCTAAAACGAAGATGGAGAATACTTTGTTATCTTCGTTTTGAGGAATATAACGAATATATTCGTCATGTTCGCTAATTCTACCAAGCCACATGGGAACGTCTCCATACTAAAATGTGTCGGATTTGAGAATTACGTTGAAATCGCAATGCGATTAATATAACTTGAATTAATCGCATCGCGATTTCTACTTAGACCTGGTTTACTATGGTTGGCTTGGTAGAATTAGTGAATATTACGAATGTATTCGTCATATTCCTCAAAACGAAGATAACAAAGTATTCTCCATCTTCGTTTTAGCAACCATAGTAAACCATGTCTGTTGAAATCGCAATGTGATTAATTCAAGTTATATTAATTGCATTGCGATTACAACTTAGCACTGCTATCTTACATATTAGGCTAGAATTAACGAATATGGAATATAGCAGCAGTGCTAAGTAGAAATCGCAATGCGATTACTTCAAGTTATATTAATCTCATTGCGATTTCAACTTCGAGCTGGGTTTATAATGGGTCAGCTTGCTAGAATTAACGAAGTTAACGAATATGGAATATAGCAGTGCTAATTTAAATCGCAATGTGATTAATATAACTTGCTGTAATCACATTGCGATTTCTACTTAGCACTGCTGCTATATTCCATATTCGTTAATTCTAGCCCAATATGTAAGATAGCAGTGCACTGTTAAGTTGCAATCGCAATGCGATTAATATAACTTGAATTAATCGCATTGTGATTTCAACGTAATTCTCAAATCCGACAGTACATTTTAACCAAATCTCTTTTTATTGAGGTCAAAAATAACAATATCCAAAGAGATATACATTCAGCATGTAACAAGCAATAGCATGTAAATAAGCAGAGGCATCTTCAATGCGAGAAAATATCAGTATGTATACAATCTCACCGGACAAAGGTGCAAAAAGAACTTGAGCATCACAGAGACACATATAGGCAGTGCAAATAATAATATCAAATCAAACAAATCAGTAGAAAGGATAGAAAGAAAGAAGGATGGTAGGAAAATCGGGAGGGGAAGGGGGAGGGGAGAGAAGGGAATTTCTGCAGGCAACTGCTTCAATGAACCATTAATCGAAAGGATCTCCATGGGAGCCATGTCTTAAGGAATTTGGAGTGAGTATAAGATTCCCAATGGGCCAATTCTTCAAAATGCGAGATCTGATCAACTTTTTCAATCCAGTGCTGAAGAGAAGGCGGGGATGTATTTTTCCATAGGAAAGGCACTAATAAGCGGGCTGCTGTTATGAGGATGGTGGGGAGGTTATGCCTAGACGGAGTCAGAGTGGGATTAGGGCACCATAAAAGGATTAATTTCGGGTCCAGAGACACAAAGGTGGAGCAGATTCAGTTAATTTTGGATTCAACCTGATCCCAAAACGGGCATATTTTCAGGCAAAACCACCATATGTGTGAGAGTGAGCCCACCTCCGTGCCGCACCTCCAGCAGACCTCTGGAATCTCTGGATTGATACTGTGTAGGAATTCTGGTGTTTTGTACCAGCGAGAAAGAAGCTTGTAGGTATTCTCTTGAATCCTAACACATCTGCTAAAGCCATGTGAGTGGGTCAGGATGAAAGCTTTTTCCGGGTCACTGAGATGAAGAGATAATTCCTTTTCCCATGAGCTAAGGTAGCGTAGCTCTACCTGAGATGAGGATAAGAGCTCTTTATATAGAATAGAGAGAGGCCTGCTGGGGGCGGTCAGACTGTAACTTCTGTTCTAGCCAAGTCAAGGAGGGGCAGAGAGGTATATTTAATTTCAGGTGGCGTATATCTTTCTTAAATCCAAAAAGGTGCGTAAAGGGGGCAGAGACCACCTGAGGCAACTTCAGTACACAATCCCAGTCAAACGTCCCTCCAGGCAAGAGCACATCCTTCAAAGTGTGATGAGCTAAGAGTGCCCAGACGCCAGAAGGATTGCCGACTGCAGGGTGGATGAAAGGGTGTAAAAGTGGCAACGGTAACTCGGGGCTAGGAAAGTGCAACAGTCCCGCCCGGTATAGCGTTGACCACACAAGGAGGAGCCCCTTCCACAGCACTGAGATCTTAGTGGACGATGAGGGACATGCGCGCACCCCCCAAAGGACCAGTTTTTCCCGGACAGTGATTAATTCTCTTTCCAGGTGTGAACAGATACTAGTCGGGTGTCCTACAAGGAGGCCAATGCCTCTGCCAATGAGGTTAGCTTTATAATACAGATGAATATCTGGCATACCAATACCACCGAACCTCCTCTCCCTCGTAAGGATGTTATATGCTATTCTAGGGGAGCGACCCTTCCAAAGAAAGAATGACAGGACCCGGCGAGTCTCCACAAAAAACGAATGGGGAACCCATATGGGCAGGGTTTGTATAAGGTACAAGAATTTGGGAACAATATAAGTTTTTAGATAGTTTTTCCTCCCAACCCAAGACACAAATGGCAATTTTAGAGATTGTAGATGGGACCGAACTGATTGCAGGAGCGGGGCATAGTTTGAGGTAAAGAGGTTCTTGGGGTCGGCTGTAACCTGAATACCCAAAAAGGGAATATCCGTTTGGGCCCATTTAAAAGGTGTTGAGCGCCGCAGGGTATCAATCACCGCGGAGGGGCAAGAAACATTCATAGCCATAGATTTAGTGTAATTTATTTTGAAGTTGGAGATACGTCCAAAGCTTTCAAAAAGGGAGAGCAATTTCGGGAAAGATATTATAGGGTTTGAGGTCATAATTAAGAGGTCCTCAGCAAATGCAGCCGTCAGATGGTTTTGGGAACCCACAGTGATGCCTTCTATCTCGGGGGACTGGCGGATTTTGCATAACAACGTCTCCATAACCAGGACAAAGAGGGTCGGTGAGAGTGGGCATCCCTGCCTGGTGCCATTAGATATAGCAAAGGTCGGGGAGAGGGTACCGTTTACTTTGACCCTGGCAGACGGGGTCTTATAAAGCGTGAAAATGGCATCTATGAATTGAGCAGGTATGCCAAACCTCGGCAGGGTCAGAGACATAAACTGCCAACCGACCCTGTCGAATGCCTTTTCAGCGTCGGTGCTCAGAAGCACAAGAGGTTCGTTATTGGAACGCGCCCAGGACATCAGATGCAATAGACAAACCGTATTTTCACAGCCCCGTCTGCCAGGGACAAACCCCACCTGCTCGCCCTGAATAATATCTGGTAGCAAGAGTTGGAGCCGTTGGGCAAGAATCTTCGCCAACCACTTGACGTCTACATTAAGCAGGGAAATAGGGCGGTAACTGACACATTCCAAGGGGTCCTTATTTTCTTTCGGGAGAATAGTGACATGGGCCATGAGGGACTGCGGTGGTAAAGAGCCTCCAGATAGGAGGTGGTTACAGAGGGTATTAAAATGGGGAACGAGGATATCCTTAAAAGTTTTATAATAATAAATATTAAACCCGTCGGGCCCGGGGCTTTTTCCTGAAGGGATGGATGAAAGCACTTTCAAGATTTCCGAGTCTGTGATTGGGTTGAGAAGTTGAGCTGACTGTGAGGGGGTTAAGGATGGAAGGCTAAGCGAGCTGAGAAAATCATTTGCTTCCGAAGCAATAGTATGAGCGGTGGTATGAGCAGGTAGAGGAAAATTATATAGCTTGGAGTAAAACTCACAGAACGCAGACGCTATGTCAGGTGTGGTTTTTTTCAGTGCGTTCGTAGAGTCCTTTATGGCGGGTATGAACGAATCCGTCCGCTGTTTTTTACACAGAGCAGTCATTAGCTTATTGCCTCTATCTCCATGGGCATATGTCTTAAATCTAGAGCGGATAAGCAATTTAGCCGACGTAGCCTTCAAAAGGTTTTTAAGCTCATTTCTTGCGTCATATAGCTCTCGTGCTACTGCTTCTGCTTGGGAACGTTTGTGAGAAAGTTCAAGTGCCGTGATGCGCGAGATCAAATCACCCTGGGCGCGCATGCAAACCTTCTTCAAATGAGCCCCCATAGCGATGAGCTCACCCCGCACCACGGCCTTATGCGATTCCCAGATAATGGCAGGTGAAGGGGGAGGTGAGCCTACCACGTTACGTGTGAAAAAGTCAGACAGGGTAAAAGTCAGCCTGGCAATATTGGAGGGGGATTGGATCAGGGTGTCGTTCAGACGCCATAGCCATTCTTTCTTTGGGAGCTCGGTGAGGGAAATAGCTAATGAGATCGGTGCGTGGTCGGAGAGCAATATATTGCCAATCTTGGCATTTATCACCAGGTGTGCTTTGGCGGAGGAGAGGAAGAGGTAGTCTATCCGGTGATAGGAATTTTTAGCTGGGGAGTAGAAGGTATAGTCCCTGCCTGCAGGGTTAAGGGTGCGCCACATGTCCCTCACATCCAGCTTCCCCAGGGCAATTTTTAACCGCCGGAGGAGTTTGTGTGTGATATTAGAACTGTTGGAGGAAGAGTTCAAGGAGGGCTCCAAAGCCACATTGAAGTCTCCACCCAAGATGAGCATGCCATCCCTGAACGCCTCCAATTGCTTGAGGATTTGAAGGAGCCATTGGACCTGCCCCCTATTGGGGGCATAGACATTAGCAAGGGTTACTGGGGTGTCCGCGATGAGACCTTTAAGAAACAGGTATCTCCCCTCAGGATCAGAGGAGGACGCCAGAAGCTTAAAGGGGAGACCCTTATGCACAGCAATACTGACTCCTCGGCTAGCTGAGGAATAGGTACTGTGGTACCATTGACTAAGTCTAGATGTGGGTAAATTGGGAATCCTGGTAGTTTTAAAATGAGTTTCCTGTAAGTAAATGATGGAGGACTTACATTTCAGCAGCTGAGAGATGATTTGCGACCTCTTACACGGCTCATTCAAACCTCTAGCGTTGAGGGAGGAGACGATAATACTAGACATGGTTATAAAACATACATGTGAGCAATATCAGAACCTTCCCAGCAGATCCAACTGTAGCAGCATAGCTATTAGATAGCGAGCAGAACAAGGAGGGGAGGGGGGGGAACACATGGGGTAAGAAAATGAGAATAGTAAAAAACATAAACGAGAGCTGTCCCACACGGCACCTGATATACAGAGGATCCTTTTTCATCACGGCAGTTTGCCGGGATCCATAAGGGGGGGGCCCCTGTGGGACATCTGAGAGCCCTGAGAGAGCAAACAGGGGGTGGGAGAACATCATATACACAAAGGCATAAGAGTCGGTGTGGCCCCAGCAGAATATGAACAATGGGGGGAGCATAAAGTAAACATATATGAACATGTATGAGAACATGACCCTGAGGCAACAGGCCCTGGATGTCGCATAGATCTACTCTCCTTATAAAGTGCAAAGGCCCTAAAAACAATAAAACATAACTAGCAAGGTGCAGAGATTAAGCAAAAGGAGCAAGTAGAAAACCAGCGACATGGAGATAGTCCACAGCAAGGACAGTATACTTTACTCCGTAGTCGCCGTGGGGAAGAGACCCATAGATGAAACCATCAGACGTAGGTAGTAAGTCCCTTCAGGTACGGGCCCGATCTTTCTTGGGTCTCATTGGTTTCCCCGGAGAGACAGCGGTCCAAGCGTCAAACTTAGGAGGAGCAGGTGGAGGATCCCCCTGGTCCGCGGGGAGCCAGGATGGCACATCAATAGGCGGGATGCCGAGAGAGTCCCAGAGTAAGGCTAAATCCGACGGGGTACGCACAGTAAGTTGCTTGCCGTTCTTCATGATGGCTAATCCGAACGGGTACAGCCAGCGGAAAGGTATAGAAGAGGCCCTTAAGGCGTCCAACAAGGGCTTCAGGAGTCGCCTCTTGGCCAGGGTGGTGGGCGCCAGGTCCTGGAAGAATAATATGGCGTAGTCTGCGTATCGCAGGTCATCAGTCTCCCTGCTGGCGCGCAGCAGGTCCGCGGTATCAATGAAACTTAGTAGGCCGCAAACAACATCACGCGGCGGGTCAGTTGGTTTAGGCCTGGGTCGCAGTGCTCGATGGATCCGTTCAACGACCACCTTGGCAGCCCTCTCGGGGCCCAGCAGTTGAGCAAAGATTTCGTCAGCAACCTTGCACAGAGCTTCCGTGGCAATGGTTTCAGGTAGGCCCCGTATTCGAATATTGCGGCGCCGGCTCCTGTTTTCTTGATCTTAGATGCGAAGAAGAGCGTTGTTGAGTAGGTCGCGATGCGATTGCAGCGTAGAGCAAACTTTGCCTTCATGCTGGAGGATGGCGTCTTGCGATGATTCTAGCGCCAGAACACGATGGCCTAGGCCACGTAAGTCGTCCTTAATGTCCTCCAAGTCTTTCTTTAGAGGAGCTAGAGCTGTCACCAACAGTTCTCTGAGGACAGTTTTAGAAATATTAGGTCTCCTCCTAGCGCTGCGGCATTCGGATGCCTCAGATAAACTGCCTGCATCAGTGGGGTCTTCAGCGTCTGAAGGTGGAGGCACGCTCGGCGCCATCTTTAAGGCCTCAGCAGGGCGCGGTTTTGTCTGTTTTTTGAGGAATTGCTCCATGTCGGGTTGATGTGAGCGTGGTGGAGCCTGCTCAGAATGTTCCTTGGGTCTTTCTCTGCCGATTTTCCCCATTGGTAGGCAAAGCAGAAGCGTCTAATAAGGGGCAAAACACCGAGCTAGGAGAGGAGCTCAGCACACAGCAGCCATACAGCCAAGCTCCGCCCCCCCGACAGTACATTTTAGTATATGGAGACGTTCCCATGGTGATAGGGACGCTCCATGAGCACGGAAGTCGGCAGAAGGGGCAACGGGCACTGACTGGAGCAGCCAGGAAGCCAGGAATCATCAGGACAGGTAAGAACTACTTTTGGGAAGTGGGAAAGAAAAAAAAAAAACTAAAAAAAAACTAAAAAAAAAAAAGAATATTCGAAATTGCGAATTTATAGCGCTATATTAAAAATATATTCGAGAATTAACGAAGTGCCGATATTCGCTAAAAAAAAAGAAATCACCATTCGAATATTCGCGCTCAACACTAACAGTTTTTATTTTTTGTTATTTACAATGTTCATTTAACAGGTTAGATCAGGGATGGGCAAACTCGGCCCTCCAGCTGTTGCAAAAGTTAATCTCCCAGCATGCAAAGACTGCTTACAGCTATCAGCCTACAGCAGGGCATGGTGGGAATTGTAGTTTTACAACAGCTTGAGGGCAGGGCAGCCAATCAACAAGCATATCACTACTTTGCCCTAAGAAGCCATCACAGCCATGCCTACTATTGGCATGGCTGTGATTGGCTAAGTGCAGCATGTGACCCAGCCTCTGTTTAAGCTGGAGTCATGTAGCGCCGCACGTCACTCTGCTACTCTTATTGTAGGGACACCTGCATGTGTGCCAGCCTGCCAGGGACATCAGTCTAATATTTTTTTGGTAGCTCAGTAGAGGAAAAATTCCTTTTTTCTGGCAGGTCAAGTCCCCCTACATTATCTATTTTATAATTTTGGAGTGACAGGGCATTTCTGTAGTTGGGGGAATAAACCCGTACTGTCGTACCACAGAGCACGTTTGCATACAGCGCTGAAAAACCTATTTTAGAATTTTGCGGTTACAGTGCATTTCTGTAGCTGCTGTGATAAACCTGTACTGTCATACCGCAAGAGCACGTTTGCATACACCGCTGAAAGACCTGTTTTATAATTTTGCAGTGACATAGTGCATTTCAGTAGTTGCTGTAATAAACCCCTACTGTCATACCACAGAGCACGTTTGCATACACCGCTGAAAAAATTATTTAAAAATTTTGAGGTGACATAGTGCATTTCTGTAGTTGCTGTAATAAACTGTACTGTTGTACCACAGAGCATGTTTGCATACACCGCGGAAAAACCTATTTTATAATTTTGCGGTGACATAGTGCATTTCTGTAGTTGGTGGAATAAACCCGTACTGTTGTGCCACAGAGCACCTTTGCATAGAAC
Organism: Bufotes viridis; assembly: GCA_033119425.1. Lineage (NCBI taxonomy): Eukaryota > Metazoa > Chordata > Amphibia > Anura > Bufonidae > Bufotes > Bufotes viridis. Next base: position 180,755,899 of record CM065594.1, on the reverse strand, counting down.
GCTGAAAAGACTGTTTTAAAATTTTGCGGTGAAAAACTGCATTTCTGTAGTTGGGTTACTAAATCCATACTGTTGTGCCACAGAGCACGTTTGCATACAATGCTGAAAAAACTGTTTTAAAATTTTGCAGTGAAAAACTGCATTTCTGTAGTTGGGTTAATAAACCCGTACTGTTGTGCCACAGAGCACGTTTGCATACAATGCTGAAAAACCTGCTTTATAATTTTTGGGGTGACATACTGCATTTCTGTAGTTTGTAGCAATAAACACTAGTTTTGTGCTACATACAGATCTGAAGCCTACCCTGTATTTCAGTCATTTTAAGTAACCTGTGGAACTCCGCATTTACATAGTTGGTTGCAAAAACACCGGTTTAGTGGTAGAAAGCACATTTGCAGTGTAAGCAGTATTTCTGACAGTCAAATTAAACTGTTAACCTCTGCTTTTACATTGTTGGTTTGAAAAATCAAATTTTTGTTGATAGTGAAGTAATTGTATTGAATTGCTCCGTTGCACAGTTGTGTGACATAAAGAATAGTGATGTGCGGCAGGGGCAATATTTGAATTTGCGATATTTCACAAATATTAGTTCAAATATTCGTCATATCTTCGCGAAAATTAGTATTCGAGATTATTCTATTATTATTCTTTTATGCGAAAAATCGGCAATGTAATATTCGTGTAATGTGAATGTTCTGAAACACGAATATATAGCACTATAGAATATAGTGCTATATATTCTTTTTTTAGAATATTCGTCATTTTTTCCAATGTAATGTTAACAGTCATTGGCCCAAAAGCAACGTAAGCAGGGATGACTTCAGATGGAAATAAATATTGAATATTCTAAAAAACGAAAATATAGCATTTTATACTATGGTGCTATTTATTTGGGTGTTAGAATATTCGCATTACGCGAATATTACATTGCCGATTTTTCGCATAAGAAAAAAAAATTAAATAATGAAGAATATTCTAATTCACTATAGATTCCAATATTGCAGCCTTCTAACATTTGGACACAAGCAAGAAGCAGGTAGGTATACTAGGTAATGGGTTCAGATGAAAAAAAAAAAAGAATATTGGTTTTTCCGAATATACATCACTATATTAGAAATATTCACGAATTTTCAAAGTGCTGATATTCGCGATAAAAATTCGAAATTCGAATATTCACGCTCAACACTACTAAAGATATATACTCTGTTTATGACACAGGCATAGACCATCTGTTAGTTTGGTGGGTGAACGCAAATAATGAGGAGAACATCAAATAAGGGACGTGGACATGGTCGTGGTGGTGTTGGTGGAGCTCCTGTTGCTGGGAGAGGACGTGGCCGTTCTGCGCCAGCTACAGCTCCAAGTGAAACACCTTCCTCAGGTGCGAGTATACGACATAACCTGCAGCGTTATTTGGTAGGCCCTTATGCCGCTCTATGGATGGTGAGGCCAGAACAAGTAAAGGTCGATAGTAGATTGTATGGCTGACAGTGGGGCCAGTTCCTTCACAGTATCTCCCACCCAGTCCTCTGCAGAAAGCTCAGAGTTGGCACCTGCAGCCCATGCCAACCTCACCCCCTTGCAAAGCAGTCAAGCAGTCTAAGCTCCAAGTCATGCAGCAAACTCTTATGCTTTTTGATGACTCTGCTGGCCATCCACATAGCCCTGCCCCAGAAGAGGAAGACCTTGAATGCACTGATGCCCAACCACTTATGTTGCAGGATGAGGACATGGGAATACCACCACAGCACGTCTCTGATGCCAGCATTTCAAAATTACTGACATTTGAAATGCTCTCATTCCATCTGGTGGAGACGGACTGTTTTAAACAGCTGATGGCGGTGGCTGTCTCACAGTACGTCGTTCCCAGCCGTCACTACTTTTCCAGGAGAGCCGTCCCTTCCCAGCGCCATCTGTGGCAAGGTCCACATAAACACAGATGCATGGGCAGGGACGCTATATCTCCCTAACTGCACACTGGGTAAATGTAGTGGCGGCTAGGCCCGAGGCGGATAGCGGTTTGGTGCATGTCCTTCCACCACCGAGGATTGCGGGGGATTATTCTTTGCCTCCTGTTGCCTCCTCCTCCTACTCTGCTTCCTCGTCCTCCTCTTCTACCACGTCCTCATCCGGTCAGCGAAAGACCTTTACCACCAACTTCAGCACAGCCAGGGGTAAACGTCAGCAGGCGATTTTAAAACTCATGTGTTTGGGGGACAAACCCCACACCGCACAGGAGCTGTGGAGGGGCATAGAAGAACAGAATCATGAGTGGTTGCTGCCATTGATTCTCAAGCTTGGCCTGATGGTGTGCGATAATGGGCAAAAACTCGTAGCAGCTCTTGGACTAGCCGGTTTGACGCACATCCCTTGCCTGGCACATGTGCTGAATTTGGTGGTGCAGAAATTCCTTAAAAACTAGCCAGACATGTCAGAGCTGCTGCAGAAAGTGCGGTCCGTCTGTGCGTACCTTCGGCGTTCTCGTCCTGATGCTGCTCACCTGTCTGCGCTGCAGAGTAACTTCGGCCTTCCCGCTCACCGCCTCAAATGTGACGTGCCGACCAGGTGGAACTCCACCTTGCATATGCTGGAGAGACTGTAGAATAAACCAAACCAAAATTAAACCCTTCATATTATCACATTTCCAATAGTAGTTTTTAGATTGCAAAAATGCAAAGGATGTGTAAGAGATGTCTGTTACGTCGGATACCATCTGCGGCATCCCACATATTTTACTTTCTAAAGGAGGAACATACAAATTTCATAGCATTTAAGATTAGTAGGACGTTTGAGGGATTTTAAAAGTCACATTTAATTCTCCATCTCAGCTGTATTGTTGATATCCTATGACTTTTCTGCCATTACAAGACAGATCATAGTGAATCTAATGGGTCCATTAACCACCCTTGTCTTTGCCTTTGGTGTTAATTTTCCCAAAAGACTCCGATGACATTACCTACCTCTGTAGATGTTATTACTTAATTATCTCTAAGAGAGCGTAGCGAACTGTAGGCTGCAGGAAACTCACCCTTCATTATAATGAGAGCCAAACCTATCACATATTTCCTTTCCCATGCTTTGTGTCCTGGGGCTCATTTCAGTGACTAAAAGTATATATAGTGATACTTTTTCTATAACCATCTTATGTTTTCTAAAGATCATTAAGTTACATAATGAATGTATATTGTTTACTGGGTACATAAAGTTTAAAGGGGGTTTTCAGGACTTTTATATTGATAGCCAATCTTTAAGATAGGTCATAAATACATGATTGGTGGGGGTCAGAATCCTGGCACTCCTTCAACTACTAGATTCTGTTGCTGTTGCTAAAGGACTGAAGGTGCTGAAGGGTAGAAACCTGAAAAACAGATATTGATATCCTATCTGAAGGCCAAGTCATCAGTATAAAAGTCCTAGAAAACACTTTAGGGTAGTGGAACAAAGGGCTTTATGGGACAGTGACTCTTTATCCTCCCTGCTGGATCTACTTCAGGCTTTGGCTCAAAAAACTGCATCAAAAAGAGCCACAGAAACCTATGTGTGACCTCAGACTAAAGGCTCAAAATGGAGATTGATGAGTACCTATTTTTGTAAAAGCCAGTATTACATGCAAATACCTGTCATGATAGGGAGCAGTGAACCCTGAACTACCCGTCCCACTGTCCCAACCTACTTGCACAATTCACCCTAGGCAATGGCCCATAACTGGTTAACAATCTCTCCCTAAATATGTGCAAGGGCTTAAACGGGAAGCAAGGGAGACAAAAAATAAATGCTAGTGACAGATTGATGACCACACTAAGATCAAAGCGAAACAGACAAGTCGGGTCAAACCAGGATACACCAAGATAAACTGAATCAGAACCAATAAATCAGAGTGAATAGCAACTCCAAAGTCAATGCTAGGAGATCAGATAGGTTAAAATTTGAAGACGAAAATCAGAAAATCTTCCAAGCTAGGAGTCAGAACCAGGAAAACATGTCAAGGTCCAAATCGTCAGCCAAAAGTCAAGGTAAAGGTCCAAAGCAGGGTCAGAAACCATAATAAATAGTATAATGATAATGAGGTTATCCTAAGGAAAAGTACAACGCCCCCAAGTGGCATTACCACGCCTACACCCTGCTTATGTCTGTATATGCAATAACCATTTCATCTTATGTCTTTATTTCAGGTCCTCCATGTAGTGTGCATTTCTTCTTATGCATTTGTATTGTTCATGTAGTAACCTGGTTCCCCAGCGGGTGGCAGCAGACGTGACAGTGCTGCTTTACAGAGAGTGGAACCTGGCTTTCCAGCTCTCTTAGACACTCTCCTCCGAGGAGAAAGTACGATCTTGTAGGAACCAGTTAGCTCCTGTACCCCAGGGACAAATAGCAGATGCGCATCCCTGAGGGACTGAGCTCTCCCTAAAATCCAGCCAAGACAGACTAAGGGTACTTTATTTTATATTGAAATGCATTAATGCCAGATCCGGCCCCAAGTGTTCCGGAAAAACGGATCCAGTTTTGCGGTCTAAGCATGTGCAGACCTTACAAAATGTGAAAAAGATAAATACCGGATCAGTTTTTCTGCCTGCGCCGTTCGCTTGTGTATTCGGCGCTGGCGCAGTGAGCTGAGGACAGCAGGTGCCAGCGTCCTCAGCTTACTGCGCCTGCGCCGAATACACAAGCGGATGGCGCAGGCGCAGGATTTCGGCATGAAGACAGGGCCGGAGGCAGGAGAGCTGCGCTGGCCGGCACTGTCAATCAGAAGAAGAGGGGCGTGGCCGCAGGTGGGAACACGGAGCCTCTAGGAGCAGGGGCAATGCCCTCCCTGCTCCTAGAGGCTAAATTGCATATGATATAAAATCGTTTTTTAGAGTTATTAAAGGTCAGAGAGGCATTAGATTTACATTATTAGGTTAGTCTGACATTATTAGCCCATAACTTATGTTAGACAACTTAGGAGGCACATTTCTAGTGACAGAAACGCTTTAAAGACTGTTGAGACTGTTGTCTGCCTGTCAGAGTATTATACTGCCCAAAACTGCGTAATCGCAGCAACTCTTAAAGGAGCCATGCACCAATTTTGTTGCCGTTGTCCATAGTAACGTGCACAAAAAACGCAATCTAGCCTACATTTACCCCTCTAGTCTGGTAGAAAATACTCAAAAGACATGTCTGACAGTGAAGATGACCACCAGTTGGACTGCAGTGATCCACCTGCAGCAACCGCAGCTACATGCATCATGTTTCTTACTATGCCATATTACTTTGGAGCACCCTGGCTCTCACATTACGCAGGAGCATCCCATTCACTCAGGTAAATCCATGATAACATGCTGCCTAGCATTCCTAGACCGACTCACTGCCAGCTTTGACACTAGGATGGCCTCTGAACCGAAGATACGTTTCTTTGGGAAACGATTGCAGCCCACAGAGTCGTTACGAGACTTTGCCCTATCCCTACAAGAAGCTTTGCGGACAGTTATCCAGCTAGATGCACATGAATCTGATGGACAAGATCAGACCTTTAGAGAGCAGTTTATCGAAGGTGTCCTTGACAAACCTCTCAAACGCCAGCTGAAGATGCTGTCGGTCCAGCACCCGGATATCCCGTTCTTAGATTTTAAGGAGCTTGATATTGGCATCCTGGGGGAAAATCCCTACTCTGATCCGCCTGAAGATAGGAAGGCCTGGCCCGTACTGCGATCCGCTGCCCACGGCCAGATAGCGGAGTGTGGGGCCCAGACTCCTGTCCCAGATGCTGTGGCAGCCCTGACTACCCAAGTTGATCTCCTAGCTGAGAATATGGAGAGGATGAGAAAACAGCTAGAGCGACTGGAACAGAAATCCAAGGCCCAGAAGGACTACTACGCCAAGAGACTGTCCTCCACCCGGTCCACGAGAAGACCGATGTCGGCTTGCAGGTATTGTTAGAAGTATGGACACACTGAAGATAACCGCTGGTGGTTAAACAAATATCTATTGAGGATAAGGACCACCCCTCAGGAGAAAGAATACTATGCCCCGAAGATCCAGCCTTCATGCCTAAATATGTGGGAGGCCACCCTGTGATTGGAGTTAGCATCAATGGAGTAACGTATTCTTCTTTTAACGACTCCGGATCTCAAGTAACTACCATCCACCGATCAGCATTCAAAATATGCTGCAAAGGAGCCTAATTGACACAACCCCCGAAATCCTGGATCCACATCAGAGTTACTAATGGCCAAACGGTACCTGTCATAGGTTATTGGGAACCCACCTTATGTATCGAAGATACCGAACTCCTACACCATGGAGTAGTCATGATCCAAGTTCCAGACCACGATGAAGAACCTGTTGCCCTTGGGATGAATGTAATAGGGAACTTTTACACTGAAGTGCAAGAAGCCTTGAAGAAAACCCTACTAATGGCGCCCAGGGCTGTGGTAACTGCTCAACAAAAATTCAGTAACCGACAGGGAGAAATCTGCCGTGTTCGCATCAATGATGCTCAACCTATTAGACTTCAACCTGGAGCAGAGACTTTGATATGGTGCCGAGCTTGCATTGGGGTCCGAGGACAGGATTACCAGGCCCTCGTGGAGCCCCTACAATTGCAAGATCACCCTCTTGTCCGAGTCGCCAGGAGCTTGGTCACTGTGTCACGTGGAAGAGTACCCATCCGCTTGGTCAATCTAAGTGATGAAACTGTGGAACTAAAGAAATATTATCCAGTGGCGAGTCTACGTCACATCCGTCTACAAGACATCCTGGATTCCCCTACTGCTGCTGCACAGCAATCGCTTCAAATGGCAGATGCAGCCAAAGATCCCTCTGAACAACCTTGGTGGGCTGAACTACACATTGGAGATGTCACCACCCCTGCCAAACAACTCAAAGGTGTGTTGGACTTAGCCAAGGAGCACCACACAGTCTTCTGCAAACACCCCTTGGACTATGGTCAAACCAGCTGGATAAAGCACACTATTCCCACTGGCACTCACCCTCCAATCAAAGAAAGATATAGGCCAGCGCCCGCTGCCCTATACCAGCAGGTGAAGAAGATGGTTCAGGGCATGAAAACAGCTAATATCATCCAGGATAGTCACAGCCCCTGGGCTTCCACTTTGGACCTGGTAAAGCAGAAGGACGGAACCATCCGTTTCTGCGTGGATTTTCGCAAAATTAACATTGCGCACAATGATGCGTACCACCGTCCACGAATTAAAAAGTCTCTAGCAGCCCTGGGATCTGCTGCTTATTTCTTAAACCTGGACCTAACCAGTGTTTATTGGCAAGTCCACATGGCACCAGAGGATACAGAAAAAAACGCTTTCACCACCCCAATGGGTCTGTTTGAGTTTAACAACTTGTTATTTGGGCTGTGTAATGCCCCTGGGACATTTCAGAGAATCATGGAAAGATGAAAAACTTTGAATCCGTATTGCTGTACTTGGATGATGCAATCGTCTACTCCAATACTTATGAAGAGAATTTACAGAATTTAGCAGATGTATTCCAGAATCTGGCTCAACATGGATTGAAAGTCAAACCTTTAAAGTGTCACTTGTTGAAACCCCAAGTGAAATATCTGGGACATGTTGTGAGTAGTAATGATCGAGCACCAAAGAATTCGGGTGTTCGGCCCGAACACATTGCTATATTCGTGTGCTCGGCCGAGCACCCGAGTATAATGGAAGTCAATGGGAGACAACCAGGCACCCCCTGCTCTGAAGAGAGGAGGGTGCCTGGTCCATTGAAAAAGGTCAGAAAGTGACAGAAACACCACAAAAATGGATCGGGAACAGCATGGAAACGATGTCTGGATGCATCTTGGACTCCCAGGTCGCTGCTGGGAACCATGTTGTCCGAGTTGTACGCCACTTTTACAGTTTGACAAAAATATTCACAAAAAAAATTTCTATTTCACAGGAAAAATTGTTAGGAAACATTCTTTCCTGCATATTCAATTGTATGTAAAGTGCAAGTGCTGCAAAAAACTTACAAGCAAGAGGTACTCCAAAACAGCCTGTATATCACAGCCTGTATATCACATAAAGGAGGGCCTCATTCACATTGTGGTACAATTGTTCAGGTAGTGGGACTCCTACACTCATAAAGCCTATGAGTAGGGCTGCCAAAAATTACAAAGAACCAATACTGCAATACACCCTTTGTTACAAATAAAGAAGGGAATCATACACACACTTGAAAAATTATCAATGATGGCCTGCTGTTAACCCTCTAAAACATTAGGGGCGAGGGCCTGCTGCTGAGCATTGCAAAAAATGATGGGCGAATGCCAGCTGCTTAGCTGACAATTGAAAAAACGATGGGCAAGTGCCAGCTGCTAAGCTAACCCTGTAAAATATTGTACGTGAGGGCCTGCTGCTGAGCTGACCCTGTAAAATATTGTAGTTGAGGGCCTGCAGGTGAGCTGACCCTGTAAAATATTGTAGTTGAGGGCTTACAAGTGAGCTGATCCTCTAAAATATTGTAGGTGAGGGTCTGCAGGTGAGCTAATCCTGTAAAATATTGTAGGTGAGGGCCTGCAGGTGAGCTGACCCTCTCAAATATTGTAGGTGAGGGCCTGCAGGTGAACTCACACTGTAAAATATTGTAGGTGAGGGCCTGCAGGTGAGCTGACTCTCTCAAATATTGTAGGTGAGGGCCTGCAGGTGAGCTGACCCTCTAAAATATTGTAGGTGAGGGCCTGCAGGTGAAGTCACACTGTAAAATATAGTAGGTGAGGGCCTGCAGGTGAGCTGACTCTCTCAAATATTGTAGGTGAGGGCCTGCAGGGGAGCTGACCCTGTAAAATATTGTAGGTGAGGGCCTGCAGGTGAGCTGACCCTCCATGATATTGTAGGTGAGGGATTGCAGGTTAGCTGACCCTGTAAAACATTGTAGTTGAGGGCCTACAAGTGAGCTGACCCTCTAAAATATTGTAGGTAAGGGCCTGCAGGTGAATTCACCCTGTAAAATATTGTAGGTGAGGGCCTGCAGGTGAGCTGACCCTCTAAAATATTGTAGGTGAGGGCCTGAAGGTTAGCTGACCCTCTCAAATATTGTAGGTGAGGGCCTGCAGGTGAAATCACCCTGTAAAATATTGAATGTGATGGGCTGCAGTTGAGCTGACCCTCTCAAGTCTTGTAGGTGAGGGCCTGCAGGTGAGGGGACCCTATAAAATATTGTAGGTGAGGGCCTGCAGGTGAGTTGACCCTGTAAAATATTGTAGGTGAGGGCCTGCAGGTGAGCTGACCCTCTCAAATATTGTAAGTGAGGGCCTTCAGGTGAACTCACCCTGTAAAATATTGTAGGTGAGGAGCTGCAGGTGAGATAACACTCTAAAATATTGTATGTGAGGGCCTGCAGGTGAGCTGACCCTGTAAAATATTGTAGGTGAGGGCCTGCAGGTGAGCTAACTCTCTCAAATATTGTAGGTGACGGCCTGCAGGTGAACTGACCCTCTATAATATTGTAGGTGAGGGCCTGCAGGTGAACTCACCCTGTAAAATATTGTAGGTGAGGGGCTGCAGGTGAGATGACCCTGTAAAATATTGTAGGTGAGGGTCTGCAGGGGAGCTGACTCTCTCAAATATTGTAGGTGAGGGTCTGCAGGTGAGCTGACTCTCTCAAATATTGTAGGTGAGAGCCTGCAGTTGAGCTGACCCTCTAAAATATTTTAGGTGAGGGCCTGCAGGTGAGCGGACCCTCTAAAATATTGTTGGTGAGGTCCTGCAGATCATCTGACCCTCCATGATATTGTAGGTGAGGGCCTGCAGGTGAACTCACCCTGTAAAATATTGTAGGTGAGGGTCTGCAGGTGAGCTGACTCTCTCAAATATTGTAGGTGAGGGCCGGCAGTTGAGCTGACCCTCTAAAATATTGTAGTCGAGGGCCTGCAGGTGAGCGGACCCTCTAAAATCTTGTAGGTGAGGGCCTGCAGGTGAACGGACCCTCTAAAATATTGTAGGTGAGGGCCTGCAGGTGAGCTGACTCTTTCCAATATTGTAGGTGAGGGCCTGCAGGTTATCTGACCCTATCAAATATTATAGGTGAGGGCCTGAAGAGGGACATGAGAAGATCTTGTGCACTGATTCCCAAACTCTTCAACATCCACAGTCAGAAGAAGATGACGGTGGGGAATGGCAATTAGTGTTGCATGAGGTGGATGATGTGTATAAGACACATTTGTCAATAAGTGAAGGTCTTGTTAGGTCAAAAACACAAGTCAAGTGGATGACCCGAGTGAGGAAGTGGAAGAAGGGGTGGTGGACGATGACATCACTGACCCAACCTGGGAAGGAGACAAGCCAAGCGAGGACAGCAGTATAGAGAGGAAGGGATCCACAGCACCACAACAGGCTGGAAGAGGCTGTGGGATGTCAAAAGGGAGAAGGCAGGCCACACCAAATAGGCCCGCATACAGATGTCCTTAACCCAGGCCTTTGAACGTAAGTGCAAATACCCAGCCACCCACCCACAGGCCATAGCACTAAATGCACACCTTTAAAAAATTGCTGTCCCTGGAAATGTTGCCATTTAGGCCTGTGGACACTGAGGCTTTTCTCAGCCTCATGGCGTCCCTCGTTACTCAGTCCCCAGCCGCCACTTTTTTTCTCGGTGTGCCGTCCCCGTATTACACCAGCAATTGTGTCCCGTAACATCACCAGTGCCCTGACCAACACAGTTATTGGGAAGGCCCACTTAACGACTGACATACGGACAAGTGCTTCTGGCCAGGGACGCTACATTTCCGTGACAGCACACTGGATGAACGTTGAGGAAGCTGGTAGCCAGTCGTACACTGGGATGGCACCAAGATTGCGGGCCCCCATTCCATAAGAATTTTCACCACCACCTACAGTCGTGGCCAAAAGTTTTGAGAATGACACAAATATTAGTTTTCACAAAGCTTGCTGCTAAACTGCTTTTAGATCGTTGTTTCAGTTGTTTCTGTGATGTATTAAAATATAATTACACGCACTTCATACGTTTCAATGGCTTTTATCGACAATTACATGACATTTATGCAAAGAGTCAGTATTTGCAGTCTTGGCCCTTCTTTTTAAGGACCTCTGCAATTCGACTGGGCATGATTTCAATCAACTTCTGGGCCAATTCCTGACTGATAGCAACCCATTCTTTCATAATCACTTCTTGGAGTTTGTCAGAATTAGTGGGTTTTTGTTTGTCCACCCGCCTCTTGAGGATTGCTCACAAGTTCTCAATGGGATTAAGATCTGGGGAGTTTCCAGGCCATGGACCCAAAATGTCAAGGTTTTGGTCCCCGAGCCACTTAGTTATCACTTTTGCCTTATGGCACGGTGCTCCATCATCCTGGAAAATGTATTGTTCTTCACCAAACTGTTGTTGGATTGTTGGAAGAAGTTGCTGTTGGATGGTGTTTTAGTACCATTCTTTATTCATGGCTGTGTTTTTGGGCAAAATTGTGAGTGAGCCCACTCCCTTGGATGAGAAGCAACCCCACACATGAATAGTCTCAGGATGCTTTACTGTTGGCATGACACAGGACTGATGGTAGAACTCACCTTTTCTTCTCTGGACAAGCCTTTTTCCTGATGCCCCAAACAATCGGAAAGAGGCTTCATCGGAGAATATGACTTTGCCCCAGTCTTCAGCAGTCCATTCAGCATACTTTCTGCAGAAGATCAATCTGTCCCTGATGTTTTTTTTGGGAGAGAAGTGGCTTCTTTGCTGCCCTTCTTGACACCAGGCCATATTCCAAAAGTCTTCGCCTCACTGTGCGTGCAGATGCGCTCACACCTGACTGCTGCAATTCCTGAGCAAGCTCTGCACTTGTGGCACTCCGATCCCCCAGCTGAATCCTCTTTAGGAGATGATCCTGGCGCTTGCTGGACTTTCTTGGACGCCCTGAAGCCTTCTTAACAAGAATTGAACCTCTTTCCTTGAAGTTCTTGATGATCCTATAAATTGTTGATTGAGGTGCAATCTTAGTAGCCACAATATCCTTGCCTGTGAAGCCATTTTTATGCAACGCAATGATGGCTGCACGCATTTCTTTGCAGGTCACCATGGTTAACAATGGAAAAACAATGATTTCAAGCATCACCCTTCTTTTAACATCTCAAGCCTGCCATTTTAACCCAATCAGCCTGAAATAATGATCTCCAGCCTTGTGCTCGTCAACATTCTCACCTAAGTTAACAAGACAATTACTGAAATGATCTCAGCAGGTCCTTTAATGACAGCAATGAAATGCAGTGGAAAGGTTTTTTTGGGATTAAGTTAATTTTCATGGCAAAGAAGGACTATGCAATTTATCTGATCACTCTTCATAACATTCTGGAGTATATGCGAATTGCTATTATAAAAACTTAAGCAGCAACTTACCAATATTTACCAATATTTATGTAATTCTCAAAACTTTTGGCCACGACTGTACATTAGGTGCAGTAAACCTCTCTTCTCCTACTCCTACTCCATTCCACCTCTGAATTCTCATCTTGCAGCACCAGTCAGCCATCAGTTAGTATTACAGACAAGATTAGGGCCGCGCGTTAGAATAGATGATATCAAAGCAGTTTTCTTCTCCCTTCAGAATGTACCGAGGTCTGCGGATACTCTATTATATGATATCCTGCATCTTAGTAAAAGGACAACCAATAGTGAAATTCCGTAAGGCTATATAACCCTTTTTTTGCACAGATTATACTCACAGGAAACTCAATAATTGCAGGGGCATCGAACCGTCATTTACATTCTTATTCTTTCCTGAAGTCAAGGTTCTAAATACCACGCTGGCAAGCAGGGGTCAGCCACGGACTTTATCACATCAAACACCGAGGGGAGCTTCTTTTGCTTCAAAAGCGTCTTCTCACTTAAAATTTTCTGTGAACAAGAGCCGCTCCCACCATAGTGAAGTTCCGATAACTTTGTAAAAACTTTTATTTTGTATGTACTTACAAACGTATTCTTTTAAAATCACAATAAAAATCCTAGCGTCTCTCCTCTCGCCCGATCCGGGTTTCGCTCCTAAAGCTTAGTCAGGGGCACACATCATCATATCCCCCTTTCCTTTTTTAATTTGAATAGCACTCATCACACACCTGTTGTGTTCATTAACCACATTCTCTTTTCTCTATTCATGCGATTCTTACTCACAGAACAAATCCCCCTGAAATTCGTATCCACCGTATCAGTGGGCAACTGCAGGGCTGTAAGCCCTCATTCACATATGGACTATCATGCTCCCAACCAATACAATTAATTTAAGACAGCTAGTAAATCAAAATTTACATTTAAACCCCATGGTTGCAACATTTTAAGTTTTTATATCCACTTACTTTCTTTTTTTTATTTCTTTTTTCCAAGAAATTTCCTCCTCTCCAATGGCTTTTTACTAATTCCACTCCAATGAACTATAATCCTTCCAGAATCTTTTGATGAAATATTTAAAAAAGGTTTTTGTTTTGAAGTACCCATTTTCTACATAAATAGTCAAGTCCAGAAAATCCACCGAATCCGCACTAAATGTTCTGGTGAAGCTCAAGTTCCATTACCTATTTTACAATCCTCTGATAAACGTTTCCAATTGATTCTTCTCACCTTCCCATATAACCAAACAATCGTCTGTATACCTTTTCCAGATTTTTAATATTCCATTCCCTTTACATTTATTCACTCTAGGGTCAATAAAAGACTTTTCCCACATTGTCATAAATATATTCGCGAAACTAGGGGCGAATTTCGCCCCCATCGCCTTTCCGACTCTCTGTAAATAATATTGACCCTTGAACCAGAAGTAGTTGTTGTCCAAACAAAATTCAACACGCTCCACAATAAAATCTGCTTGCATTTTTGTCATGTCTGGATCTCCATATAACACATCTTTTATTGCCTGTAATTCCTTGTTTTTTGGTATAATTGTGTAGCCATCCAAGTGTTCTCCCTAACCACGTTGAATTCTCTTATCATATTCACCACACTACCACTATCCTTCAAAAAGGAAGGGGCTTGGGGCACGTATTTCTGTAAAAAGGTATCCACGTATTCCGTGATCCGACTGGTCAGGGAATTAATCCCCGACACTATAGGTTTGCCTTGGGGATGGGTCAGACTTTTATGGATCTTTGACAATACGTAGATAATTGGCGTCGTAGGTTCTTTTATGTTTAAATAGTCTATTTCTTTTTTATTAAGTATACCTTTGTCTCCTCCATATTTGATCAGTTCTTGTAATTTGGTTTTATATTCTGGGAGGGGGCCTTTTTTCAATGTAGAGTATGTTTTTGTATCCTTCAGCTGTCTCAATACCTCTGCTTCATAGTGCTCAATATTCATCACCACTACCCACCCGCCCCTTTTATTCGCAGGTTTTATTATTATGTCTTTATTATTTTGTAGCCTCTTAAGTGAATCTTTCTCTTTTTTGGTCAAATTTCCTTCTTTAATTTTTTATTTTTTTTCCAATTCATTCAAAACACTTCTTTTGAATGCATCTATACACTCACTGTTCTTATTTTTAGGATACAATTTTGACTTCTCTTTTAAATCAGTGTGTATATATTCCCTTTTTTGTTCTGCGTATTTGATAATGGCCGATTCCTTCCCTAGAAAATATTTCGCTATATTAAATTTTTTTATGAATTTATGGATGTCGACAAAGGTATCAAACTTATTTAGACTCTTAGATGGTGCAAATTTTAGCCCCTTTTTTAATACCGCATTTTCTGTTTTTGATAGAGTGTGTTTGCTGACATTGAATATCCCACCGTTCACACCTTGCTTTTTTGATCGCCGATTTGGTGTTTTTTTTCCCCCTCTTTTTCCTCTACGAATCTTCTTTTCTGTGGTATGCTGATGTTGTGTGTGGTTTTGTCTCTCCTTTCCTGCATTTTCTCCTGTTTCTCCTCCCCCTCTCTCTGTATACCTCTGATTGACTGGTGTGCAAAATTTTGTTTGTCTTACACCTCTCCCTCCTGTATTTTTCTATTGATATGTGATCCTTCCCCATTCTCCACGGGTTGTATTAATTTTCATTGTTTCTTATATGTATCCTCTCTTATAAGTCTATATGGATTCTCATTCCTATTGTCCATATTGTTGGTGGGGTCTCATTGCGCTCGGCCATTGGTAGGAATACATACCTCTTGCATCCCACAATTGTTGTAATTTAAACGTTGCTTTCCCCATATATTGATTGGTTGTCCTCCATTGCCATCCTGCCTCCACATTCGATCCTCATCTTCCCACCGGTGTCTGAAATGGCTATTAGATCTAACATTAGTCACACTATTGTTCTTTTCCTCGGCCTCTTTCTGATCTCCCTGTTCTGCTTTGCTTTCTTTTCTATTAATTTCTGACCTAATTCTCCACTTATATACCTTGTTATTCTCATATTCTTCGCATGTTTTTCTGTATTTTTTCAGTTTTTTCTCTTTTATATCTTTTTCTATTGATATTATAATGGCTTGACATTTTTCACTTAATTTGATATATTCTTTTTCTTTCTTAAAAGGTGTTAATTTCTACTGCAGTTTCTCTATATTCTGGCTTAGATTTTTGAGTTTATTCCTATGTATTTTTATAATAAACTCCATAACTTTTAGGCCACAGTGGTTCATTAGTTTCTCCCATTCATCCATATCATTGGCATCTTCCGTATTTAACGGGAGTTGACACCGCAAACCTTCTGGAATCCTCTCCTCTGTTAAAAATCTCTCCAGGGTAAAAACCTCCCACGTGGTCTTTATCTCTTTACATAGATCTCTCTTTAATTCAATGAACATATCTCTCATGATTTTTTCTTCCTTCAATTTTTCATTCACAGAAAAGATAATCGAAAATCGAAAATATCCATATTTGATGGACTAGATGATTGTCCCACTAAATATCAGAAAAAATAAAAGAAACAATTTATCACCAGTCCACAAACTAAGGCGCTGCGAGTCCAAGAAGTGTTGTGTGTTCAGTCACACTTTTGGAGTATTACAGACAAGATTCAGGCCGCGCGTTAGAATAGATGATCTCAAAGCAGTTTTCTTCTCCCCTCAGAATGTACCGAGGTCTGCAGATACTCTATTATATGATATCCGGCAACTTAGTAAAAGGACAACCAATAGTGAAATTCCGTAAGGCAATATAACCCTTTAAAGGGGGGCTAGTGGTGATAAATATTGAGGACTATGAAGCAGAGGTACTGAGACAGCTGAAGGATACAAAAACATACTCTACATTGAAAAAAGACCCCCTCCCGGAATATAAGACCAAATTGCAAGAACTGATCAAATATGGAGGAGACAAAGGTATACTTAATAAAAAAGAAATAGACTATTTAAACATAAAAGAACCTACAACGCCAATTATCTACATATTGCGAAAGATCCATAAAAGTCTGACCCATCCCCCAGGCAAACCTATAGTGTCGGGGATTAATTCCCTGACCAGTCTGATCACGGAATGCGTGGATACCTTTTTACAGAAATACTTGCCCCAAGCCCCTTCCTTTTTGAAGGATAGTGGTAGTGTGGTGAATATGATAAGAGAATTCAACGTGGTTAGAGAGAACACTTGGATGGCTACCATCGATGTGTCCTCCTAATACACAATCATACCAAAAATTAAGGGATTATAGGCAATAAAAGATGTGTTATATGGAGATCCCGACATGACAAAAATGCAAGCAGATTTTATTGTGGAGTGTGTTGAATTTTGTTTGGACCACAACTACTTCTGGTTCAAGGGTCAATATTATTTACAGAGAGTCGGAACGGCGAAATTCGCCCCCAGTTTCGCGAATATATTTATGGCAATGTGGGAAAAATCTTTTATTGACCCTAGAGTGAATAAATGTGAAGGGAACGGAATATTAAAAATCTGGAAAAGGTATATAGACGATTGATTGGTTATATGGGAAGGTGAGAAGAATCAATTGGAAACGTTTATCAGAGGATTGGAAAATAGGGAATGGAACTTGAGCTTCACCAGTACAATCAGTGCGGATTTGGTGGATTTTCTGGACCTTACTATTTATGTAGAAAATGGGCACTTCAAAATAAAAACCTTTTATAAGCCTACCGATGTTAACGGGTATATACATCTAACTAGTCATTATACCCCCTGGCTGCAAAACATACCCAGGGGACAGGTCCAGAGGATTCACCGAGACTACTGTGTTCAAAGAACAAAGCGAAATAATAAAAGACTGTTTTCTGGAAAAGGGATATAAAAGTGAACAATAAGAAAAATGTATCATAGATATAGGAACGCAAAAGGAGAGAATCCCTCCAAAAAATCCGAAAAAATACCTGATTTCCATTCTTCCTTTATAACCCAGTATACACAATGTTCCGGAGAATTAAAAAACGCAATTAAAAAAACTGGTCTATTCTGAAAAATGATACAGTACTTTGATCTGTGATCCCTGAATAACCAATAGTTATATATAAAAGAGCACCCAACTTACAAAATAAGCTTGTACATAGTGCCATACAACCCGAGGAGGTTAGCACGAGGAGAAATTGTTTCAATTGGTGTGGTTTCTGTAGTGCCTGTAAAAATCGAAAAAAAAACTGAGAGACTACAAAATAAAACAAATATATACAGTAATGTGAAGAAAAAGCAATTTGAAGTAGTGGGAGAAATGTCCTGTCACAAAAAAGGGGTCGTTTATGTACTGGAATGCCCATGTGGCCTCCAGTAGGACGTACCATCAGACCCCTTAAAATTCGGGTACAAGAACATATAAGAAATATTAGGAAGGGACTAGAGAGCCATGCAGTCTCTGCACACTATAAAATACTCCAAAAGAATCCGGAAGGATTAAAGTTCATGGGAGTAAAATTAGTAAAAAGCCATTGGAGAGGAGGAAATTTCTTGGAAAAAATAAATAAAAAAGAAATCAAGTGGATATATGAACTTAAAATGTTGTATCCATGGGGTTTAAGTGTAGATTTTGATTTACTAGCTGTCTTAAATTAATTGTATTGGTTGGGAGCATGATAGTCCTTATGTGAATGAGGGCTTACAGCCCTGCGGTTGAATTTCAGGTGGATTTGTTCTGTGAGTAAGAATCGCATGAAAAGAGAAAAGAGAATGTGGTTAATGAACACAACAGGTGTGCGATGAGTGCTATTCAAATTAAAAAAGGAAAGGGGGAGAGTGATGATGACGTGTGCCCCTGACTAAGCTTTAGGAGCGAAACCCGGGTCGGGCGAGAGGAGAGACGATAGGATATTTATTGTGATTTTAAAAGAATACGTTTGTAAGTACATACAAAATAAAAGTTTTTACAAAGTTATCGGAACTTCACTATGGCTCTTGTTCCCAGAAAATTTTAAGTGAGAAGACGCTTTTGAAGCAAAAGAAGCTCCCCTCGGTGTTTGATGTGATAAAGTCCGTGGCTGACCCCTGCTTGTCAGCATGGTATTTAGAACCTTGACTTCAGGAAAGAATAAGGATGTGAATGACTTTTTGATGCGCCTGCAATCAATGAGTTTTCTGTGAGTACAATCTGTGCAAAAAAAGGGAATTTCACTATTGGTTGTCCTTTTACTAAGATGCAGGATATCATATAATAGAGTATCTGAAGACCTCGGTACATTCTGATTGGAGAAGAAAACTGCTTTTCATCTATTCTAATGCGCGGCCCGAATCTTGTCTGTAATATTCTAAAAGTGTGACTGCATCGCCTTAGATTGTGGACTTGTGATAAATTGTTTCTTTTATTTTTTCTAGCCATCAGTTAGTAGCTGGAAGCACTGTAGCACGGCAGTGGGGAAACGTCAACAGGCCGTGCTGAAACTCATTTGATTAGGTGACAAACAGCACACCGCCACAGAGCTGTGGCAGGGTATAAGGGACCAGACTTAGCTGTGGCTCTCGCCACTCAACCTTCAACCAGGCATGGTTGGTTGTTGTGTCTGATAATGGCCGTAACTTGTTGGCAGCTTTGGAGTTTGTCAAGCTCACACATATGGCAATAATACAGCATATATGTCCCATGCACAACAAACATCCCAAACTTATACATTAATATAACTAAAAACATAACACACGACAGTGGAGATAAACCAATTGCATGGCCTGTTAATTAACTCATAAATAACCAAATAACCATAACATATTTTACAACCATAAACCCTAATAATAATAATGCCAACAATAATACAACCACAAATCATAATAATAATAGAACAGAATGAACGAGCCCTGAACATTGTTTTATACAATGAAGTGAACTCATAGTGGCCTTGTTCCTTTAATTGTATAAAGGTGTTATGTGGGAATAATTAATAAAGATTTTCTTACCTGAATATAGGAAAAAGTGTAGGCAACGGTCTTCTGATCGGGTGCCATCAAGAAACATCCTGGTTGGCTGGTCTAGCAACGATTCTCACGTGCAGCAGCCTAGAAAAGAAGGAGACAAGCGCTTTGTGCGCATTCTCGGCGCTGAAGACTACAGATCCCGTCCACCCTCCCTTTATTCAGAAGGGCTCCTACGTCGCATTGGTCTGTTATGGGGTAATTTGCTCCCGTTTGGAGTGGACAATATGGTTGATGGTTATGTTATTAATTATACGGTAAATATTAGACCACCGCGGCCTCTTCTTGCCATAGTCAGTATTGTTATATGTTGGTGATGAAAATCATTAATAAAAGAACTCATAAATGGGAATTTGGCAGTAGTGCGTTAATTTTATGGAGACTAGGCCATCATGTCATTGCGGATAAATTTACATCTGACAACACTGGCGGCAGAGGATGTAGTTCCCTGTGCAACTCAGGAGGGGAGAGGTGGGGATTGGGGAACACACAGCAGTTCCAACAGAGGCAGAACAACACTCTCCAAGACCTGGAACAGTTTCATGACACCCTGCCAGCACGCTCACACTGATGCGTGGCCTAGTGTCACAAGGCAGGTAAAATTTTTGGAAGATGGTGAAGGAGTACTTAGCAGACCTTGTCAGCATCCTCAGTGATCCCTCTGTGTCTTACAACTATTGGGTGTCCAAGCTGGACACTTGGCACAAACAGCCTCAGGGATGCTGGCCTGCCCTGCTGCCCGCGTTTTGTCAGAGCGGGTATTTAGTGTTGCTGGGGACATAATAACTGATAAGCGCATCCGTCTGTCAACTGAAAATAATGACATGTCGACTATAAAAATGAACAAGGCCTGGATTGCCCCTGACTTCTCTACTCCTCCTCCATCATATCAACATGCTTTTTAGGCTGCCCTCACTCATAATGTTTTAGAGGGTCAACTCACCTGCAGGCCCTCAAATATAATGCTTTACAGGGTCAGCTCACCTGCAGGCCCTCACAATTCGTGTTTTTTAGGTTCAGATCACCTGCAGGCCCTCACATATAATGTTTAACAGGGTCAGCTCACCTGCAGGCCCTCACATATAATGTTTTAGAGGGTCAGCTCACCTGCAGGCCCTCACATATAATGTTTTAGAGGGTCAGCTCACCTGCAGGCCATCACATATGATGTTTTAGAGGGTCAGCTCACCTGCAGGCCCTAACATATAATGTTTAACAGGGTCAGCTCATCTGCAGGCCCTCGCAATTCATGTTTTTTAGGGTCCGCTCACCTGCAGGCCCTCACATATAATGTTTAACAAGGCCAGATCACCTGCCGGCCCTCACATATAATTTTTAATAGATTAGGCCCAGATAATTAATATTTGCGCTAAAGAAACAACTTTCGGATGGCGTACTGTATATGTCACAGAAAACAACATGCTATGGACACTAGATTAGCCCCAGATTATTTAAATTTACGCTAAGGTAATAGTTTTCGGATGAAGTACTGTATATATATGGGTGTATAGGGAGAGGCATTAACAGTAGAAAGAGGGAGGTGCTCGTGCCGCTCTACAGAGCACTAGTGAGACCTCATTTGGAGTATTGTGTGCAGTACTGGAGCCCATATCTGCAGAAGGATATTGAAACTGGAGAGAGTTCAGAGAAGAGCTACTAAACTAGTACATGGATTGCAGGACAAAACTTACCAGGAAAGGTTAAAGGACCTTAACATGTATAGCTTGGAAGTAAGAAGAGACAGAGGGGATATGATAGAAACTTTTAAATACATAAAGGGAATCATCACGGTAAAAGAGGAGAGAATATTTAAAAGAAGAAAAACTGCAACAAGAGGACATCGTTTTAAATTAGAGGGGCAAAGGTTTAAAAGTAATATCAGGAAGTATTACTTTACTGAGAGTAGTGGACGCATGGAATAGCCTTCCTGCAGAAGTGGTAGCTGCAAATACAGTGAAGGAGTTTAAGCATGCATGGGATAGGCATAAGGCCATCCTTCATATAAGATAGGGCCAGGGGCTATTCATAATATTCAGTATATTGGGCAGACTAGATGGGCCAAATGGTTCTTATCTGCCGACACATTCTATGTTTCTATGTTTCTATATGTCACGGATGTGTATTAAACGCACACACTATAGACAATACAGTAAATGTGGCGCTGATTATTTGAATATACGCAAAAAGACACAGTCTGCGGATGATGTTCAGTATATGTCACTAATAGGTATTAAAGAATAATATCTTGCTGCTGTCAAACACACACACACAGTAGTCCTTAAAGGGGTATTCCCATCTTATTGATTGAATCTTAAATTATGACCCTTATGCTAAGTATGAATTTTGTAATTACATTATTTTAGCAAAAATGAATCCCTAGAGAGATATTAGACATAATCTTTTTATTTGTTTATGGTTAGTAACCCATAGATACGGCCCTTCTCCAGGGCCGCATCTATGGGCCGCGCTTGCGCAGATCTAACTTACATTTCACCCAGGCGGCCAGTCTTCTGCACCAGAACGCGCACGCTAGCCGTGCATGCGCCTTCTGGGCGATTCCCTTCTGTATGCAGCGCAGACTTCGGGTAGAGGAACAGCAGCGGCGGAGTGAACGGATCTACAGACCCCCCCCCCCTACCTGCCATCACATATGGTCCCGACTACAGATCGCACGGCGTCCTCAGTTGATATGACGCCGTGCGCTCTCTGCTGCCGCTGGAATACAGTGATGCACTCTTATAGATCATAGGAGTGTATCACTGTATTCCGGCAGCAGGAGGGTGCGCACAGCGTAATAGCAACTGAGGACGCCATGCGCTCTGGCGCCCAGAAGGAGTCCAGGCGGTGATCCACAGTTCCCCCTCCCAAGTGCCGTCCACAGATGCCCCCCCCCCATAAGTGCCATTAACAGATGCCCCCCCCCATAAGTGCCATCCACAGATGCCCTCCCAAGTTCCATCCACAGATGCCCGGTGACAGGAGGGCCATCACCCACAAGTGCCCAGTGACAGGAGGGCATCACCCACAATGCCCTGTGACAGTAGGGCATCACCCACCATGCCCTGTCACAGGAGGGAATCACCCACAATGCCCGGTGACATGAGGGCATCACCCACAAGTGCCTGGTGACAGGAGGGCATCACCCACAAGTTTGGGTGATGTCCTCCTGTCACCGGGCACTTGTGGGTGATGCCCTCCTGTCACCGGGCACTTGTGGGTGATGCCCTCCTGTCACCGGGCACATGTGGGTGATGCCCTGCTGTCACCGGGCACTTGTGGGTGATGCCCTCCTGTCACCGGGCACTTGTGGGTGATGCCCTCCTGTCACCGGGCACTTGTGGGTGATGCCCTCCTGTCACCGGGCACTTGTGGGTGATGCCCTCCTGTTACCGGGCACTTGTGGGTGATGCCCTCCTATCACCAGGCATTTGTGGGTGATGCCCTCCTGTCACCGGGCACTTGTGGGTGATGGCCCTCCCGTCAATTTGCAACTTTCTAATACATTTTATGTTTAAATTTCTCCCTGCTTTCAAGATCTCTGCTTGCTGTAAGTGAAGTATCTGCTTACTCCATGCAGATACTATGTCCAGCAGACGCAGGGTTGTTGTAATGCACACGGCCGTGTTTTTCCAGCCTGTGCTCCCCGTACACTGACCCCTTCATTTCTATTTGGGCGTGCTCCCATCCGTGTGTTTTTGGATTTATGTGGCGTTCCGCAAATTGAATTTGAATTATATTCTAAATAATCGCAAATTCTCGAAGTGGCGATATTCGCGATTAAAATTTGCGATTCGAATATTCGCGCTCATGACTACAGGCAAGTTCTTTTTGGGTAACTATAGCCCCCACCGCAGTAAAAACCCGCTATGATGCCACACTACTGGCTGGGCAGGACAGCTTTTCCAGTGCAAACTCTGCCAGTTGTGGCCACAAATCCAGTTTGGCTACCCAGTAGTCCAGCAGGACTTCAATGTGGGGTGGCAGGGTGCAGTCCAAGTATGCCACTACCTGCTGGTTCAGGTTCTGCTCCAGGTCTACCTGCTGCGGCTGGTGAGTAGTTTCTTCACTATGCGGGTGAAGAAAGCTACTCAACAGCGACTGTAGACTCAGGCTGCTGCTGATGGAGCTGGTACCCATTTGTCTACACATTGCCTGTTCTCCAATGTCCTCCTCTCCCTCCTCCTCTTCCAGTTCAGCCCCCACAGGGCTCATGTGGCCATGAGATCAAGGCTCCAAGTCTCCTGTCCCCTGACTTTCCATTGTTACCACTATCTGTTCCAGGGCATGAAGCAGTGGAATGACGTCATTCATACCGTAGTCCTGGTGACTGACAAATAACGTGGTTACCTCATTCAATGGCGAATAAAAGAGAACTTTGAAGAAATATTACTTTGAGTGCCGATCCTTCCAATACTACTGACAAATAACGTGGTGTCCTCAAAGGACCTGAGCAAATGACAGGTGTCACGTATGTGCTGCCACTGGCTGACATCAAAGTTAGGGTGGGGAGTACTCCTATGCGCTTGCATCATCAAGAAATCGTTGACTGCCTTTCTCTGTTTGTATACTCGTCCAACATATGGAGGGTTGAATTCAAATGGGTGGAAACGTCGCATATCAGCCTATTTTGGGGGATACCGTTCTGCCGCTGCAACTCAAGGAGGATGTGCTTTACGGTGTACGAGTGGCTGAAGTGCATGCAAAGTTTCCTGGCCATTTTTAGGATGTCTTGCAGATGGGTGGAAGACTTCAGGAACCTCTTGACTATCAGATCGAACACGTGTGCCATGCAAGATGCATGGCTCAGCCTTCCTTGACACAGCACCGACACCATGTTCTTCCTGTTGTCAGTCAGCATGGTTTCGATTTTCAGTTGTCGCGAGGATTCGATTTCTTGATGCATCACGCCGAGCAGTTCCTCCCCTGTGTGACTCCGTTCGCCAAGGCAAACCAGGTCCATATGGATTACACCCAAGTGTGCTTAAAAAGCTCAGTTCAATCTTTGCTTGTCTAGGTTATCTAGGTTATCTAGGTACTGGTACAGTGACAAGTGATTGGCACAAGGCAAATGTGGTGCCCATAATTAAAAAAGGATCTGGGACCTTCACAGGTAATTATAGACCTAATTTAGCCTCTATTTCTATGCAGAAGATCGCTGTACAGTGAGGGAATCCCTCAGTGTGAGTCCACGGCTTAGGAGTCCCTGCTCTGACTCCTTACAGTCATAGCCGTAAATGTTGGCACCCCTGAAATTTTTCAAGAAAATTAAGTATTTCTCACAGAAAAGTATTACAGTAACACATGTTTTGCTATACACATGTTTATTCCCTTTGTGTGCATTGGAACAAAACCAAAAAAGGGAGGGAAAAAAGAAAATTGGACATTATGTCACACTAAACTCCACAAATGGGCTGGTCAAAATTATTGACACCCTTTCAAAATTGTGGATAAGTAAGATTGTTTAAAGCATGTGATGCTCCTTTAAACTCACCTGGAGCAAGTAACAGGTGTATAATTTTTTTTTTTTTTTTTTTTTTTTATTAAAGCAACTGCCTATGCAGCTATTATAGCTGAGTGGTTAAGTGCCTTGCTTCTAATGCAGAAGTTCATGAGTTCAAATCCCAGCAGAAACGTTTATGAAATACAGACTAAATTAGATTTAAATACACTGGGTGTCCCCCAAGCACTGACTCCAAATATGGACATAGCTATATATGGAGTCAGAGTAGGGACTCCTAAGCCACGGACTCACACTGAGGGACAGCTATCTTCTGCATAGAAATAGAGGGTAAATTAGATTTAAATACACTGTGGTGTTCCCAAGCACTGACTCCATATATGGACATAGCTATTTATGGAGTCAGAGCAGGGACTCCTAAGCCAAACTAGAGTCCCAAAACCCTCCCCTCTTCAGAGAAGGGGGGCCTGGTTTAATGCTCGGGTTCTCCTATTGACTTCCATTGTGCTTGAGTGCTCGGTAGAGCACCCTAGCATCGCAAAATGTTCTACCCGAGCACACGAGCCCTTTGGTGCTCGATCAACACAATATATAATATTAACTCGTGGCATTAGAAAGTACCACTTGTCCTGCAAAAAACAAGCCCTCAAATGGCTATGTGAATGGAAAAATATAAAAGTTATGGCTCCGTAAAAACAGGGAAGAAAAATAAAAATGCAAAAATTAAAAATCTCTGGTATTTAAGGGGATTAATATACAGCTAAGATGTAGCACTTGAACACAAATATATTAAAATGGAAATAAAATGTTATGGGTGTCAGAATATGGTGACCCTAAGCAAATATATATATATATTTTATATAAGTTACAAAGCATTACGAAAATTATATAAATTTGACATTGCTGTAATAATGAATCTGCACAATAAAGGTAACATGTCAATTTCAAAATAAATGAATGATTTTAAAACAAAAACAAACAATAGTGGCTGCATTGCATGTTTTTCAATTTCACCCCATAAAGAATTTTTCCCATATTTCAATGGCAAGCTAAATGTTACCATTAAAAAATGCATCTTGTCCTTCAAAAAACTGACTCACACAAGGCCATGTGAATGTGAAGTAAACAGAAAGGTCAAGGCTAGGGTTGAGCAAAGTTCGGGTTCATACCGAAGTTTGCGAGTTCGGGTACCCGGACCCAAACCTGGACTTTTTCACTGAAGTTCGGGTGATTTTATTATTTTCCATTATAACATGGTCATAACGGGAAATAATAGCATTCTTAAGACAGAATGCTAAATAAAATGGCCATTGATGGGTTAAAAATAATAAAAAAAAAACTCACCTCATCCACTTGATCGCGCAGCCGGTATCCTTTTCTTTCTTCTTTCTGCGAACCTGAACTTCCACTGGTTCGATCATCCCTATTCAAGACTCTTGGAAGGCAATGAGTAAAGAAAAAATAATTGTTTACTGTGCCAAGTGGATGTGCTGTGAACACAGCCGTAGAGCTCATGCACACGACTGTTATTTTTGTCCACATCCGATCCGCATTTTTTGCAGGTTAGATGCAAACTCATTCACTTCAGTGGGACTGCAAAAGATGCAGATAGCACACTGTGTGTTGTCCGCATCCGTATGTCCATTCCACGGCACCTGCAAAAAAGAGAACATGTTCTATTATTGTCCATATAGACAGATCTATTAAGGGCAGAACGCACATGGCTGGTATCTGTGTTTTGCGGATCTGCAATTTGCGGAAAGCAGAAACGGCTACAACCCTTATTTGGACTAACCCTCAGTTCACACTTTCGCGTAAAACGCCGCTTTTGAACGCACATAAAAACGCACAACAGTAAAGGAACCATGCATTCCAATGAGGGTGGTTCACACTTGCGCGTTTTTATGCGCGTTCATAGGCGCCTATAAACGTCGGACGCATAGGCAAGTTTGTTCGCGTTAATTCGGGCTTTTTTCGAGCGTTTGGTGCTAATAGACTTCAATGGGAAACGCGATAGGCGTGTTGTTCGGGCGTTTGTGCTGCGTAAAACGCGCCTATGGACGTGCGTTTTTCACAATTCACACCTCAGATTGGCCAAACTATATAGGGAGGGCTGTTTGGTCATTGGCCAACTATGCAGTCAATCACACAAACGCGCGTCAAACGCGCCTACACTATTTACCAAAACGCTTGAAAAAAACGCGCCTACACGCCAGTCTTGAACGCACCAAAAACGCTAGGCTTCAAAACGCTCAGGTCTGAACCCAGTGTAAGGCATCTATTACACGGGCGTATAAAAATTTCAGATGATACACATTCAGTACTGCTTCAGTAATTCATCCAGATTTACATCTATTACTTCTTTCTGCATATTTTATGCACTCCCACAGACTAAAATGTCTATATTTTGGAAGAAAATAAGCACAAAACAAGGACATGCTGCAGATTTTAAGACCATGTGAATAGTTCCATTCATTAACATTAGCAGCGGATTCCATGTTATCCCTATCACAATTCAGGAGGCAGTTGAAAGATGAAACTGAGCATGTGCGGCCATAAAAAGAAGTAAGGAAAAAAAAAACAGCAGGTAGCGCTATAGAGATACATTTTATAGAATAACTCAGTGGCTATGAGAAATGTTTAATTACATGCAATTACAAAAAAATCAGAAAACAACCCCTTTAATGATCAAACATTTTTTCAAATTTTTCATTGCTGCATTCCAAGAACTATAACTTTTTTACTTTTCCATCAATGCAGCAGTATGACTGCTTGTATTTTGTGGGACAAGTTGTAGTTTTCAATAGTGCCATTTTGAGGTACACATAACTTACAGATTAATTTTTATTAACTCATGCTGGGAAGGGGATGAGAAAAAAAATCTGCAATTTACTGCAATGGAGTTTTACATCATACATTTTGCGGCGTTCGTTTCAAGCATAAATAAGACGATATCTTTATTTTCTGGATCAGTACAATTACAGCAATATCAAATACACACATATATATATATATATATATATATATATATATATTTTTTTTTATGTTTTAACTCTTGTGCACAATACCTAAGGGGTTAAACGGCCTGGATCGGTGCTTTTTTCCAATCTAGGCCATTAGAGCAGGAGCAAGGCTCTCATGGGAGCCACTAAGACTAAGAAAGGCCCATCCTAAGGTCCCTTAGTGACCTGTTAAAATATGTACTGGTAGTCACTAACGGGTAAAATTCCAAATGTATGTGAGACTTTAGCAATATTTTATATTGCCATGTATTTTAAAAACAATATGTTTAACTCCCATGTTAGTGATTTTAGAATCCACAAGAGTATATGATGTGTAGGAGAAATAATTATGCATATTTAGGCCCTGTCTGTTAAAACTGAAGATCTTCCCGCTAGCAGGCAAGAGTTATAGTAAAGTGGGAAATATCCTCTGTTGGAGTAGTACACACAGGATTAAGCTTTTAATTTATAAATATATATCAATTATACTATGCACAGTGGTTTGTGCAGGCAAAACACCAATATAACAGCAGGCGGGTAAGCCACTACTTTATAGTTTCATAAGACTATCTAGCTTAAATAATAAAATACTTTTAGTAGTAATAATGACAAATGAAATAACCTCATTTACCAATGCTGGGATTTTTACTGCATTCTGCACTGCATGTTTTCTCTCTTAAAGGTAACAAGTCAAAATAAATGTTTTCTATTAGAGGGGTTGCTTCTAATATAGTATATGGTCATCATGAGGGGTTCCCCCACTTGTAGGCCAGAGGGCACAGTGGAGACTAGAAAGAGCATCTACCACTCTAGAGGACCTAGCACAACCATCAGTAAGAACAAAATGTAACAAAATGCCATACATGTACATCACGAGGATCACATGGTGATAGAATCTGTGCCAGTGCAATCATTGCAGGAACTCAATGGAGTCTGACAGCTGGGCTCCCACTCCCTGCCATTTAATGCATTAGATGCTACAGCAATTGACCATGGCATCCAAGTGATTAGACAAAGGGAAGGTGATTTTCTCTGTCACCCCGTAAGGACCCCACAAACTCAATTACAGGTAGATGATGGGTTATCATGGCAGCTGGGGGTTCTCAAGGCTGCAATAGCTATGCCGATGGCAAAGTGTAAAATATTGACTGTCAGCTTATTACTGGCAAGCAATACTTTAGTATGCAATACATTAGGTACCCTAGTGCATTGTTTCCCAACCAGTGTGCCTCCAGCTGTTGCAAAACTACAACTCCCAGCATGCCCACACAGCCAAAGGCTGTCCGGGCATGCTGGGAGTTGTAGTTTTGCAACAGCTGGAGGCACGCTGGTTGGGAAAAACTGCCCTAGTGAGTCAAAAAAATTTCAATAAAGTTTAATATTAGTTTAGATTATTTAAAAAAAGGTAAAACCATGGTTTGCGAAATTGTTGATTCAAAATATACATATCTGGTATTGCCACAATCCTTTATAAAAAAGGTAACATATGAACAATGGTTCTCTTAAAATATGATTCCTATGGCTACACTGATGATATCTAAATAAAATATGCAATGAAATATGCTGTTCTTGTGCAAAAGTAGTACAACCAAAATAAAAAGCTATTGATATCTCTGTAATCACACTGACCCATGGATAAATACTACCTGAGCGGGAGATGGTTTGGCACTCAAGTTCTGTTACACAACTGCACTGACATGTTGTTTGGTCTTTTTATGTTGGTATTATTTGAAGAGTGTGTGAAAATCTTCTAAACATTGTTTAAGGTACATCATGACAAATAATAAGTCCTGAAGCTTCCAGACAAAAATGTGATACCTATGACCCACCTGTGGTTGAATTTCATGCCAAATTCATAATTCATAATATTGCTGAATTTTACTCTCTTGGCTATGTACACCTTCAGAGGCAATTTTTGTTTGATTGCATTTTGCAAATTTTTGGCTAAAAATCATATTTTCAATTGGCCTTTATTAACCACCTCAGCCCCCCTAGCTTAACTGCTTGCCGACCGCCGTATGCAGGATTGCGTCCTGCGGGCGGTCGGTTTATTCCTCCTGGACGCAGCGGCGCGTCCTCTCGCGAGACGCGAGAGGACGCGCTGATGTGCTTGCACATGCGCAGTGCGCTCCATGGGCGCACTCGCATGTAACTGTAGTACAGCCTACCAGCGCTGATCGCGCTCTGGCAGGCTGTATAAGTTAGAAAACAGTTATGAACAGCGTCTGATATGCCTGCTGTCTTCTCCTCTGGTGGTCCCTTTGCTTGGGACCACCATAGGGAAAAAAAAAAAAGTGTGCACCAATCACCACCCCCCTCACCCCCCCCCCCCGTCACTGATTAACCCCTGATCACCCATGTCACCCCTGCAAAACACGGACACCGGCAATCTGCTTTTCCCATTTTGTGGATCCGCACATTGCCAGAGCTATATAGAAAATGCCTTTTCTTGTCCGCAATTGCGGACAAGAAAAGGACATGTTCTATATTTTTGCGGATCCGGAAGTGCGGATCCGCAATTCCGGATCCGAGCAGGACAAAGTCTGTCCCCATAGAATTGACTGTATCCACAATTCCGTTCCACAAAATTTTGCGAAACAGAATTGCGGATGTGTGAATGAGGCCTAAGGGTCCCTTAGCGATCGCAGCTTTACAGCTTTCCCCTCTTTTTTTTTTTTTTGCACATTTTGTAGAGATTTTTTCATCCACATTGATCAATGTGAATGAAGAAATCTGTGACGTTCATTTTTTTCTTTCAGCCCAGCGGCTGAACGGAAAAAAAAATTCTCATTACCTGTATGCTCAATATAAGGAAAATAGCAAAAACACCTAATTTTGCCCATACGTGTTTTTATCAAAAACATGTAGAACAATACATTTAGAGAAAAATTTAAATTGAAATATAGTGTTATTTGAAAAATTTTACAACAGAAAGCAAAAAATGTCGTTTTTTTGCAAAAATTTCATCAAAAAAAGTAAAATATCAAAAAAAGTTAAAATGTCAGCAAGAATGAAATACCACCAAATGAAAGCTGTATTAGTGAGAAGAAAAGGAGGAAAAATTCATTTGGGTGGTAATTTGTATGACGGAGCAATAAACGGTGAAAGTAGTGTAGTGCGGAATTGTAAAAAGTGGCCTGGTCATTAAGGGTGTTTAAGCTAGGGGGGCTGAAGTGTTTAAACACCCTTAATGACCAGACCACTTTTTACAATTCTGCACTACACTACTTTCACGGTTTATTGCTAGGTCATGCAACTTACCACCCAAATGAATTTTACCTCCTTTTCTGCTCACTAATAGAGCTTTCATTTGGTGGTATTTCATTGCTGCTGACATTTTAACTTTTTTTGATATTAATCAAAAATGACCAAAATTTTTTGAAAAAAAATGACATTTTTAACATTCTGTTGTAAAATTTTTTTAAAAAAACTACATTTCTATATAAATTTTTCTCTAAATTTATTGTTCTACATGTCTATGATAAAAAAAAATGCAATGTGTATATTCATTGGTTTGGGTAAAAGTTATAGCGTTTACAAACTATGGTGCAAAAAAGTGAATTTCGGCATTTTGAAGCAGCTCTGACTTTCTGAGCACCTGTCATGTTTCTTCAGGTGCTAGAATGCCAGGATAGTATATAAAAAAAAAAATTACACCATTTTTGAAAGAAGACACCCCAAAGTATTCGCAGAGGGGCATGGTGAGTTCATGTATAATTTAATTTTTTTTCACAAGTTAGCGGAAAATGACACTTTCTGAGGGAAAAAAAATAATAATAAAGTTTCCATTTCTGCTAACTTCTGGCAAAAAGAAAATTAAAAAATCTCCCAAGGACTCACTATGCCCCTCAGTGAATAACTTGGTGTGTCTACTCTCCGAAATGGGGTCATTTGTGGGGTGTGTTTACCATTTTGAGCGGGGCTAAATTGTGAGCAACCCTGTAAAACCTAAAGGTACTGGTTGGACTTTACACCGCCTTTACGCACCTAGGCTGCAAAAAAGTGGCACACATGTGGTATCGCCGTACTCACTTTTTAAAACTTTTTCAAAAATTTTATGCAAAGTTGTCAATTTACAGAGATATTTTTCTCACCCAGCATGGGTATATGTAAAAATACACCCCAAAACACATTGCCCTACTTCTCCTGATTACGGCGATACCACATGTGTGACACTTTTTTGCAGCCTAGGTGCGCAAAGGGGCCCAAATTCCAATGAGTACCTTTTAGGAGGGCATTTTTACACATTTAGATTCCAGACATCTTCTCACGCTTTAGGACACCTAAAATGCCAGGGCAGTATAAATACCCCACATGTGACCCCATTTTGGAAAGAAGACACCCCAAGGTATTCCGTGAGGGGCATGGCGAGTGCAACTTGTGACAAAAAATAAAATTTTACATGAACTCACCATACCCCTCACGGAATACCTTGGGGTGTCTTCTTTCTAAAATGGGGTCACATGTGGGGTATTTATACTGCCCTGGTATTTGAGGGTCTCCGCAATCATTACATGTATGGCCAGCATTAGGAGTTTCTGCTATTCTCCTTATATTGAGCATACGGGTAATGAGATTTTTTTTTTTACGTTCAGCCTCTGGGCTGAAAAAAAAAAAAAATGAACGGCACAGATTTCTTCATTCGCATCGATCAATGTGGATGAAAAAATCTCTGCCAAAAAATGTGCAAAAAAAAAAAAAGAGGGGGGAAAGGACATAGGAGTGCTTGCGAAGTAGGGCCCCATTCAAACGTCCGCAAAAATGTCCGCATCTATGCCGCAATTCTGCGGAATAGATGCGGACCCATTCAGTGTGAATGGGGCCGGCGGTGATGCGGAGAGCACACTATGTGCTCGCCGCATCAGCATTTGCGAAGTTGCTGCCGCGAACTTCCGGGTTTTGGCCCCAAAACATCCGGCCGCAGCTCCGCAAAAGATAGAGCATGTCCTATTCTTGTCCGCAATTGCGGACAAGAAAAGGCATTTTCTAGATAGTTCTGGCAATGTGCGGATCCGCAAAATGCGGAAAGC
This sequence comes from Bufotes viridis, assembly GCA_033119425.1. Taxonomy (NCBI): domain Eukaryota; kingdom Metazoa; phylum Chordata; class Amphibia; order Anura; family Bufonidae; genus Bufotes; species Bufotes viridis. The sequence goes on along the minus strand of CM065594.1, from coordinate 180,723,131 downwards.
ACATTGCCGGTGTCCGTGTTTTGCAGACCTGTGGATCCGCAAAACATAAACGGACGTCTGAATGAGCCTTACAAGGGGATGATTAGTGACAGGGGGGGTGACACAGGGTGATCAGGGGGCTGACATGGGGTGATTAGGGGTTAATCAGGGGTTAATCAGTGAAGGGGTTGCGGGGTGTGGTGTGGTGATTGGTGCACTTACTTTAGCTGCTGCCTGTGTTCTCTGTTGGTCCCAAGCAAAAGGGACCACCAGAAGAGCAGGCATCGAGCATATCAGACTGATTTGCGATTTTTTTCTGACATCTACAGCCTGCCAGCGCATGATCAGTGCTGGCAGACTGTAGTAAAAGTTCCTCTGGACGCGATCCTGTGAACGCGCGCGCATTCACAGGAAATCTCGCCTCTCGTGAGATGACGCGCCGACGCGTCAATGAGGAATAACCCGGCCGCCCGCAGGACGCATCCCTGCGTTAGGAGGTCGGGTGGTGGTTAAAAATATTCAGCTATTCTGTCACAAAGGGTTAACTATTTTTCGAACTGTGTGACTGGTACTTTCCCTTCCATCTAATAACCCTTATCTCTAAACTCCAAAGAGGTCATAACACTTATTTAAGCCACATTCTTATGAGCAGTATAAGAACTGAGCTACAATGAGTGTTTAAAATGTCAAAGAGCAGAGATAATGAGTCTGTCTGCTCTCCAAATGACGGAAAAGACAGAATATCCACAGGCTGCTACTACAGCCTCTTAACTATGTACACAAAAAAGGATTCCATATTTTTTTTTTTTAAAAACAATAAAAAATGATTTTAGCTCAAAATAAGTACAATGCAATATTTAAAAAAAATGACCCCAAAGGTGTACATAGCCTCACACGTCAGTGTTTTGGTCAGGGATTTTTATCAGTGATTGTGTGACAAAACCAGGATTAGAGCCTCCACAGACATAAGGTATAAGGGAAAGATTTGCACCTGTTCTGTGCTATACCCAGTGGCATACCTACAATTGAGGCAGACCACTCTATTGCAAGGGGGCCCTGGTAAGGGTTGCAGCATTGAACTTCTCCTGCTCCTGACATACTATAGATTCTTAGATTCACTGCAGTTTCTATTAGCCACTGCTATAGAGATTTTACAGCTTTCATTGATTTTAGTAGTAACTGTATAAACTCCTATGCACTGAGCTCCCCTAATGGTGGCTGTAAGTAGCCAGTTATATTATATGTTGTGTGAAGGGAAGCAGGACATTTATTCATGTATTTATGCCAGTTGTCTGGTGTGGAAACATTGAGAAATATTGAATTCAGAATGAGAGTTATATTTCTAATGCACCTGTTCCATTTTTCCGGCATGCAAGTCAGATAAAGCGGGCAAGGGAGAGTGCGACTTTTTTTTAACAAATTCTGTAATTCAATTAGAAATGTGGGGAGTATGAATTCATCAGAAATATGGGATCATATTAATTACGAGCCCTATGAAATCTGTGTACGCCCCTGGCTATACAAGTGACATATATTAATTTCTTATATATTTTATTGTTAAATAACGTTAGCAAAAAGGTAATTTTTTTTAATGAGAATATAGTCTGCAAAAATGCTGCACAACAGATGTCATAATTTTGCTGTAATCTGTTAGATCTTATCTAGAGACAACTGCATTCTTGCTGGGACTGTTAGGATAAACACAGATATCCTGCAGAAAAGTATTATTATCTGCAAATGTATTTGCAATCAGAAATTTTCTGCTCTGTGTCTTGGTCATTACATACAATTAAATCAAATTCTACTATGCCCTTAAAATATTGCAGGGAAATTTAGCAAAAATCGTGCAAAGGACAACTGGCTTAGTTATCCAAAGAAACCAGTTATATTGACCCTTTTATTTTCCAAAGCAGCGCTGATAAATAAAAGGTGGAAACTGATTGGTTGCTATGAGTAGCTAAGCCAGCTTTCCTTTGCAACAGTTTGATAAATCCAGGCCCCCCCCCCCCCAATGTCTTGTAAATCTGAGACAATTAGTGACTAATGCTCCATTTGACTTGGTAGACACATGCATATTGTCATCTTCAAGGAGCCAAATGAGGGCAACTTTTCATTTGACTCAAAAACTCATGCGTGACTTTTTGTCCTTCTGAAAGCTGGCATTTATGCAGCAAAGCAGCTGGATCCCATTGTAGTCAATAGGTAACTTATGGTTCCAAGCATTACCTAGCTATGCCGGGTAAAGAGAACCCCAGCAGGCTGTTCTTTTATCAGAAAAGTCTGCCGATGTGAACATAGCGGTAACAAAGCTGTTTCCAAGTTAAGCACCTCCTTTTCTTGTACTTGGCTCCAAGCTTGCTTCCTGAGGCCGACAATTGTATCCTCCTTGAGACTAAAGTCAGCACTATCCACATTTGCTATATCATGTGTTATAGTGTCAGGGGAGACTTGTTGTTTAGCAATTTCTAATTACTCTGGCCAGTGTGCTACTTTCAGACAATGAAAAGAAAGCTTGAGCAAGTATTTCTAAATCTATCATAATGAATACTGTAGTCTGGCTCTTCGTCTGTCATAGTTCAAAATGGGTTCTTGTTACAGATTAAGAAAAAGAAAATTCTCTAAGAATCAGAAAATAAAATAGTTTTAAGCTGTTAGGTCTTAAGGTAGTTAGGATGTTCAAAGGAGATCAGCTAGCAGACAGACCCATAAAAGAGCTTATATTAGATACTGTTTCAGAGGGTCAGTGTATGTAATTTGCACTAATGCGCACCAATCAGGGCTAGCTCATGCCCCATAAAGTTTAGTGAGGACCTCCCTCCAATTGTATAAGTTCCATCTGTAGTGACCATTACACTGTAATTACTTCAGATCCTACTTATTAGGTTAGACACTAAGGTGATCATATTAAGACCAGCGTTTTAGACATTAAGACCAGCGTTTTTACATAACTTCAGCTCATTTCCCACTGGTCTGAAGTTAATCCAGCTTTCTAAGTGAAAAACAGGCGTAGAAAATAATAAATGAGACATCCATCCCCTTCCCGCATATACCACGCCCCTTTTTTAGACCTGGTGTGAGCAGTAAAAAGTTACAGAATATTTGTGCCGCAATCTATGACAGATATATGACAGAAAACTGGCATATATCTGATGGTAAATGACTCCTAAATTTAAACATCTGTATTTTGGCCTAATGGCAGCTGCTGATCAGATAAGAATACTGAATCACATGAAATGAAATGGCCACAGTGCTCTTCATTTACGCTTACCTATGTCTGGCTGCTGCAAAAATAAGGGAGGCAATGCATTTTCTACTATCCCTATAATCCAGCCCTGCATCTAAGGCTACTTTCACATCTGCATATTCCTTTCCGGTATTGAGATCATAGGATTTCAAAACCGGAGGAAAATGCCTCAGTTTTGTCCTCATTCATTGTCAATGGAGACAAAACTGAACTGAACGAAAAGGAATGCATTCCATCTGGTTGCGTTTACATGCTGGACCAAAGCACTTGAAAAAAAAATGGTGCTGGATCTGTCTTGTTCATTTTAGAAATAATAAATACAAAATAGCAGCTCTCACCTCAGCCTTCCTTCCCGTGAGCACGGACACGGACTCTGGACACAGCTGATCCCAATAATAAAGGAAATGAAGCCCAGCTCACCAGTAAGGTTTTCTTATTCTTTCTTACTTTATTAGCGTTGCGATAAAAACTTTTCCCGGTACAGGACAATAACTCGCTGTTTACGCGTTTCGGACCTTACACGTACGGTCCTTACTCATGACCATGTGTAAGGTCCGAAACGCGTAGACAGCGAGTTATTGTCCTGTACCTGGAAAAGTTTTTATCGCAACGCTCATAAAGAAAGAAAGAATAAGAAAACCTTACTGGTGAGCTGGGCTTCATTTCCTTTATTTTAGAAATAATGCAACGGATTCATTCTAAGGTAGTTTGTCACCAGAAAGATCAAAAAACTACAAAGCACTATTTGTCAATGATGAAAAATGCTTAAAGGGGTATTTTGTTTACCATAAATATAACTGATGTGTTAGACTAATTCATCATCAATAATTACTAGAGATGAGCAAATCAAAGCTGACGAAGTGGAATTCGATCCAAATTTCAGGAAAGTTTTGACTTGCACCGAAGCAGAAATTCCATGCTCTTCGTGGTAACAAATAACATTTGTTTCCTAAAATGGCTGCTGCACATGTAAGGACATGGAGAAAGGAACTCTGAGAAGGCGGGATCACCCATAATGCCATGCATGCAGCCAATCAGCATCCAGCCAGCCCTGTGATGTCACAGTCCTATAAATAGCATCAGCCATCTTAGATGGCCATTTACCAGCGACCTTAGTGCAAGGAGAGACGTCTGCAAGCGCTAGGGACAGTTATAGGAAAGACTTGATTGTGGTGAAAAACTATTTATAAGAGCAGGGAAAGGATATGGAGGAATTGTTCCACAGCATTTATGTCGAACAGGCTTCAGTAGGGTAGGTTGCAGACTGGGTAATAGGAACAATCCTATTACACCTTGGTGCACTGACTGAGAATCCAAATTGCCATTATACAGCTCTCTCATTCCAGCAAACCATTATTGTCATTGAGTATGCAAGTGCTGTTTGCTATAGCCATTAACAGGGTTTATTACAAGGAAATATTCTACAGTGTGTCTTATTTGCCCTTCTGCGATGCAGTTATATGTTGTAAAGCCCTTTCTGCTGTGTATTAGTGGCAAAAGAAAAATATACTTGCCCTTGTGGGGTGCATAGCCCTGTTTGCCATGTATTAATGGCAAAATAAAAATATATTCGCTGTTCCGCTTTGCACTTATCTGTTGAAAAGCTTTTTGTGCCGTCTAAAAGTAGAAAAAAGTGACGGCCTATTTGCCGTTCAGCGGTGCAGTTATATATTCTAAAGCCCTGTCTGCCGTGTATTACTGGCAAAAGACAAATATATTCGCCGTTCTGTGTTGCACGTATATGTTGAAAAGCCCTGTGTAGTGTGAAAGTGGAAATAAATAAGGCTCTATTTGCCGTTCAGTAGTGCAGTTATATGAGGTAAATCCCTTTTTGCGGTATGGACCGAATTATGTAGTGGTGAAATTTTTTATGTCAAACAGGCTTTTTGGGGAAAAATTGATGGGTGATTGTAGACTTTCTTCTGTATGAACCAAATTCCATTATCCTTTCATTGGTGAAATTTTTTATTTCAAACACGATTTTTTTGGGGAAAATTGATGGGTGTTTGTACACCTAATTTTGCTTTATGGACCACATTACATCATCGTGGGTATTGCAATGAAGATGCTAATGACAACACACCAGCAGACTTTGCCTTTACCATCTATTCACAATTAAATTAAGCAGCTTCAGTAAGTTGAAAATATTCATGTGTCTTTATCTGTTCTGTCTGCATTCGATCTCCGCAGCACACAAGACATGACAGGAGAGCCTCTGCTTTGGAGTCCAAGTACAGTTTCTTAAGATCAGGAGTTCCATCAGAAGCCATAACAAAAGCACTCCATAGGCATACACATCAGAGGAGGCTGATGCTGGTTACCCCAATTTCAATTCAGAAGCAAAAAACAGCCAGAAGTAAATAAAGGTGGCTGAACTCCGCTGCTCTGCTTCTCCTCTGAAGTCAATTTCTCCAACTATGCCCCTCTCGCGATTTACAGCAACTACATTATTTTAATGTAGAGATACAAGAATTATGTTGAAGGCATGTAGCTTTTGCAAGCAATTTTATTTCAAACATGTTTTTTTTCGGGAAAATTGATGTATGGACCGAATTATGTAGTGGTAAAATTTTTTATGTGAAACAGGCTTTTTTGAGGAAAATTGATGGGTGATTGGAGACTTATGACCCGAATTCCATTATACTTTCATTGGTGACATTTTTTATTTCAAACATGTTTTTCTCGGGAAAATTGATGGGTGATTGTACACCTCCTTTTGCTGTATGGCCCGAATTATGCCGTGGTGAAATTTTTTCTGTGAAACAGGCTTTTTGGGGGAAAATTGATGGGTGATTGTAGACTCTCATCCCTCTCAGGCTGTTCTGCACCTGGTTTGCCTGGGCAAACGGAGTCACACAGAGGAGGAACTGAATCTTGTCCTTCATCAAGAAATAGAATCCTGGCTTTCTCCGCGACAACTTAAAATCGGAACCATGGTTACCGAACTTGGGAAGAACACGGTGTCAGCGCTGCGTCAAGGAGGGCTGAGCCATGCTCCCTGCATGGCACACGTGTTCAATCTGGTTGTCAAGCGGTTCCTGAAGTCTTCCACCCATCTGCAAGACATCCTAAAAATGGCCAGGAAACTTTGCATGCACTTCAGCCATTCGTACACCACAAAGAACAACCTCCTTGAGCTGCAGTGTCAAAATGGCATGCCCCAACATGCTGATATTCGACATTTCCACCCATTGGAATTCCACCCTCCATATGTTGGACCGACTATACGAACAGAGAAAGGCCATCAACGATTTCTTGCTGATCCTAGTGGACCAGAGTACTTCCCTTTGTAACTTCGATGTCAGCCAGTGGCAGCTCATGCATGACACCTGCCATTTGCTCAGGCCCTTTGAGGAGGCCACATTATTTGCCAGTCGCCAGGACCACGGGATGAACAACGTCATTCCACTGCTTCATGTCCTGGAACAGATGCTGGTAAATCTGGCTGGTCAGTGGACTGGAGACGTGGCGCCTAGATAGATAGCAGCAGAGTTTCATACATTTGTCTGTCAAGATCTCTATTTACAGTTAGTGAACAGGAACATCATTTATCGCAGGGGGTGTACAAAAACACCTACCAATAGGGTGTTAGACCCCAGAAGTAGGTCATTGGCACGGAGGAGCAATCATTTTCACAGCTCGAGGTATCCTCCCAGAAGCTTGACCTATGCGGGTCAATGGTCTGCATTGAGAAGCTTAAAGCTTTTCTAAAAGAAAAATCCCGCAGTGCACCCCTTTGGAGGAAACTCTTCATCCGGCACAGGCTGTTTTGCTCCTTCAAAAACAATGGACTCTGTACAAGGCGACACCAATGTATAATTTCTCATACACCAGACTGAAAGAGTATTCCAAGCACCTGTCTGTCTACATAGCTGCCAAGAAGCAGAATGGTTTTGCTATTGAAATGGGCTCAGAGCTAAACTTAAAAGCCAAAATTTCGTGTTTACCTGGACTCAAAGGAAAGGACAGGGATCCACTGGCTGTGCTCATACAGATTTCATCCAAGCTTCCACTTACCAAGGCAAGCACAGAGGACTGGTTTGTGTGGACAGGTTGGTTCTTCGGGATGTATACAGAGGACAATCTATTGGAGGTGTTACTTGAGACATTTACTTGCCTCCCGCTCTTCCTGTATAACGGCTCCCAGGCACTCACGCCTAAATGTCTGGATCAGTGTCTGCCACAGAGCTTGTTTTCTCTGTGCCCATCGAACCTCGCATAGACATTTCTTATGCCATCCACGCAGAGGACTTTAAGACTTTATGGAATAATATTCATAAATCAAAGGAGGAAGTCATGTTGGAGGAAGTGTACAATTTATTCCAATGTCTTTACTCGCATTTCTTCAGACACTTTAGAATCCACTTATCAGCAACCCAGCTCATCAAGGTGACGACATCTGTGTTATCAGCGCATTGTGAAGGAAAAGTGAAGTTCCTCAGTAAGGACTACCTAATCCGAGTGCTGGGATTCATGACGGAGCTGGCCATTAATAACAGCCAGTATTGAACACATGGACGACTCTCATCTCGGTCCTTGTCCACAATGTTTGGGACCCCCGGACGTCTTACATGTCTTAGACATGATCCCTGCAGTGCTTACTACATGTTATACTGCTTCTTACCATTCTGTTACAGTGGCTGTGAGACCTGCGCATACTAAGGCTTATTTATGTAGATTTTCGGTTGTTGCCTGTACCGACCAGTAACCTTCCAGCTATGATTGTGTAGCCTGCACTGTAGGAATGAGCTCGAGTCAGCTTGTTTGCTGGACTGTCCTCCAGTTATCAGCCATAACCCCATACATTTCATGATCAATATGCATTTCCATCGTGGTCATCCTAACACTGGTCGTCAATCCATTCCTGTTGATAAAACACTTTTTTTTTCAGTTTGTCTTTTAAATCTTGTTTTTTTGCCCCTTCTGTGTTGTATTTTTTGTGTGTTAATGTCCTGTTTGTGAAATAAACGTATTTTTCTCCCCTGTTTAAAAAAAATAAAATAAAAAAATTGTCTTGTGATTTGGTAGCCAAAAGTAGGAGTAGGTAAAAAACACAGAAGACATGCAAATATTCATTTCACGTGTAATCTCGATTTTGGATCCACTCCTGTTTTTTTTCCATTAGCAATACCGATGGATTGCTGACCGATTGCTGCTCTCTGTAGCCAGTAAATAGCAGTTTTTTAAACGACATTCGCCGTGACTAAATTTGGACCAAATCTAAATTTTTAAAAATTCACTAATCTCTAATAATTACCTAATATAATGTCAATTTCACATATTTACTGTTCAGTAGTTATAAAAGTAGTTTTCTTCCTTTGCTACCCACTGTGTTACCTCATAAAATACCATGGCACTGACCTGTAGTTCCGAGCCTTTGTTAGGTCGAGCATGCACAGTGTGTTGCTATTAATTCTCTAGCTAAATATCTTGCGAAACAAAGGGCATGTTAGTGATTACTGAGTAGAGGAGGCGTGACTGGACTGTATATCAGGAAGCCAATCAATAGACATCAACCCTCACAGCAGGAAAGCTAGGCTTTGTGGGGGTTGTAGTTTTGTAAGGGAAGATTAGGTGCCATGATTCTCTTTGTGTTGCAGGCTCACACAGGAGCTAGAGAAATGGATTGCAAGGTAAAATTAAGCTCTGATTATATGTATAGGTATGGGTTCAGGTTGGGTCTCAGCTTGCAGCCTAAATGCAGTTTTTTAAAAATTAAGTTTCTTTACTGGAATACTCCTTTAACCTTGATTAAAGAGGTAGAAGTAATAGAGTTACTATTGACAGAAATGATCTAAATCCAAGACAATGATGGCAATGAAAAAATACTGATCATACCTTGTGCTCATCAAAATTACAAACAAATGACAGAAAATAGGATTGAATTTGTATAAAGGGGCTTTGCAAGCCAAGTATATTGATGACTTATCTAATCAATATCTAATGAGTGGGGTCCAACACCTGGCACCCTGCTGATCAACTGTTTGAAGAGAAGGTGACGCTCTATTTGACTGCTGCTTCCTCTTCATTACACTACGTGTTGTGTCCCCGCTGAAACGTCAGACAGTAAAATGAACAGGAAGTAGCGCTCGCAAGGAGTGCCACCTCCTCTTCAAACAGCTCGTTGCCAAGGTCCCCGCCGATCAGATATTGATGACCTAATCTGACGACAGGTCAACAATATGCATGACCTGCAAAGCCCTTTTAAAGGGGTTGTCTGGATTCAGAGCAGAACCCGGACACAGCCCTATCTGCACTCATTCACCATGAATGAGTGAAGCATCAGAGCTTTTCACACTTCGATGCCCTTCCTTACCCTGCACTGAATCACAGAAGCAAGGGAATTTTCTTGAGGTCCGATGACATACCGGGCTCTCCATGTGTAAGCTACACAGAAGCTTCTAGCAGTGAGACCGATGTCACCGGCACCATCAGAGCAGAAGACCCACCTAGCAGTGTCCAAATGTAAACAAACAACCCTTCCCCTGCACAATGCAGGGCAGGGCAAGGGGGGCATTGGAGCGTAAAAAGCGGACAACCCCTTTAATATTACACAAAAGGCCTGGCCTCCTGAGTCCCAACAGATTTACTGTACTATTCACCAGAAACTAGCTCATAGCTGCTGTAGATTTAATCTTCTAGTGCACGGACAGGCAAAAGAAGTGACAAATTTATTAAGAGGCATCTTACTACACTGCAGTTTTGATGAAGAAATGCCAGTCTCTCTATTCAAGATTTGCTCCTATGGCGGCAGTGTAGTCATTTTTACTGTCATATCCCCCTATGCAAACATCTTAGTCATAATTTGAGATGTTTGGTGCTATAGAATACATTTGGGACATTTACAGCACTTGTGGAGGCATCAACTAATTCCCAACATGTGTTAGGTATATATTTAAAGTCACTTGAGTCAGATGTTTTGATAGCTTTAAATGTTAGCCAATGTGGGTGGCATTTTAGAACAACATAGGAGTTTCAGGTTTATCTTTTATGTCTTATAAAGAGTTCTATTTACTTCTAACATAATTTCATTTCAGTATCAATTAGAAAAAAACAAAAAGGACACAGTGCTTTGGAGGGCAACTCCATTGATATAACTGAAATGGAGGTGGAAAAAAGTATTCCCACAAAGAGCCCCCTGTGATGTCCTGAGAGGAGAACCTTTGTGCACTTAAAATATAGTGTACTGCTGCTGCTGTCTGCCCTCGCTGTTTTGCAAGACCAGGTGTGCCAGGGGACTATGAAGAAAAAATAGTGCTAAAACACTGATGTGTAAATACACACATTCAAATGAATGGGGACGTGTGCTGTCCACGGAGAACACGTACAGCACACGCCCGTGAAACACTGAAGTGTAAATGAGGCTTAAGACTGCGCACTTCCAGTCAGACCATTCCTATATTTAAACCCCAAACATATCTTCATGTCCACATTTGAAACAACCAGTGTTGCTTCTGCATTTTCTCACTTCCTCATTACTTTAACTCCTTGCAGTCCTGGCCACCCTTCCTATGTTGTTCGGTGGCCACGATACCTCAGTAGATCCTTTATTCTTTGCAGTAAAACTCAAAACCAATGCATTATGGAGCCGAACTGGTGCCTCCTCTGGGTATTTCATTCATAGTACTGAAACAACTGAAATTTTATTTACTCTTGCATAGGTGAATAAAAGGAACTACTGTACTAATTAGCTTCATCACATACTCTCGAGTGCTGCCTTTTTAAAAAAATATATATTTAGTAAGACACTGGTCTTGAGTCTTGGAGTAACAGCACTCACCCACTTATAGCTATGCAGCTGCTGGACCAAACAAGTATCCAAAACGGTAATTTTTTTATCTCAAGTGGAATATCTCCTGAATGATAAAAACGTTAAAAATGTATTCAAAGGATGTTTGTATTTACATTTTCAAGGATGTCCATATGCTTGATTTTGAGTGTGTCAGTGATAATGTGAATGACCAATCAGAGATGGATGGGTGGACTTTCTGCGTTGACTCCTTGATCACATTCATGAGACCAGATCACGACTGGTACATTTGTAAAGAGTCAGTTATTGAAAGCAGCTGTAATGACTCTGTCACAAAAAAAGAGGGCTAGATCTGATGACAGGTTCCCTTTATGTTACTACTGTATAATTTTACGACCTACTGTATTTGCTTTAGTCAGTGGGTATTCATATATGGCTAACACACTGTATGGAAACTAGTGAGATTAAAGTAAAAATGGATATGGTAAATTATTCACATTATTATACAATTGGCATATTTGTCTGGGTTTAAGCATCTGCTGCATTTATTATGTTAATGTAAGAGGAAAACAGATAGGTTTGTAGACTCATATTGTACATTGCCATTAGGATTATTTAATATTTACACTTCAACCCTTTCAAGGTGATTTTCTGTTATTTTTTACTGCCAGCTTTCCCAAAGCCATAACTTTTTTATTTTTTCATTCACATAGCTATATGAGGGGTTGTTTTTTGCGGGACAAGATATGCTTTATAATGGCACCATTTACGAGGGTATATAATATGGGAAGCAGTAAAAAAATTCCAAATGTGGTGAAATTAATTTAAAAAAATTCTGCCACAGTTTTCTGTTTTTTTTTTTAAACACAATTTCCTATGTGGTAAAACTGACCTGTTTCTATCATTCTCTGGGTCATTATGATTACAACGATATCACATATGTATAGTTTTTCTTATGTGTTAATACTGAAGAAAAATTACCAAAATTACCATATTCTGATCCCCATAACTTTTTTTATTTTTGTGTGTACAGAGCTGTGTGAGGACTCATTTTCTGCAGTACGATTTGTATTTTTTACAATCTGTACTTGATACCTTTCTTGGGTCTGCATGACTTTTTGATCACTTTTTATGAAATTTTTTGTGGGAGGTGAAGTGACCAAAAACCTGTGAATTGGCCTTTTTTACTTTTTTTTCCCATTTTGCCGTTTGCAGTATGGGATAAATATTTGAATATTTTAACAGTATTTTTGATTATACTGATGACCATAATGTTAATTTTTAAATTATTTATGCATTTTTATTTTAATTATGGGGAAAGGGGGGTGATTTAAATTTTATTTTGTAATATTTTTTCAGGCACCCAACAGCTATGACACCCACTTCGCTTGTGAGAGGGCACCATTTTTAAATGCACAACCACTGACGTAAACTGTGAATTTACATTGGGCGGTCGGAAAGGGGTTGAGGAGGTTTTATGGTTTGCATCAACATCCTTTAACCGCTTCAGCCCCCCTAGCTTAAACACCCTTAATGACCAGGCCACTTTTTACAATTCCGCACTACACTACTTTCACCGTTTATTGCTCCGTCATACAACTTACCACCCAAATGAATTTTACCTCCTTTTCTTCTCACTAATAGAGCTTTCATTTGGTGGTATTTCATTGCTGCTGACATTTTTACTTTTTTTGCTATTAATCAAAAATTACCGAAATTTTTGCAAAAAAATGACATTTTTCACTTTCTGTTGTAAAATTTTTAAAAAAACTACATTTCTATATAAATTTTTCTCTAAATTTATTGTTCTACATGTCTTTGATAAAAAAAATCCAATAAGTGTATATTTATTGGTTTGGGTAAAAGTTATAGCGTTTACAAACTATGGTGCAAAAAGTGAATTTCGGCATTTTGAAGCAGCTCTGACTTTCTGAGCGCCTGTCATGTTTCTTCAGGTGCTAGAATGCCAGGATAGTATAAATATCCCCAAATTACACCATTTTAGAAAGAAGACACCCCAAAGTATTCGCGGAGGGGCTTGGTGAGTTCATGTATCATTTCATTTTTTTTCACAAGTTAGCGGAAATTGACACTTTCTGAGAAAAAAAAAAAAAAAAAAAAGTTTCAATTTCTGATAACTTCTGGCAAAAAAATAAAAATCTCAGACGGACTCACTATGCCCCTCAGTGAATACCTTGGGGTGTCTACTTTCCGAAATGGAGTCATTTGTGGGGTGTGTTTACTGTTCTGGCATTTTGGGCGGGGCTAAATTGTGAGCCGCCATGTAAAACCTAAAGGTACTCGTTGGAATTTGGGCCCCTTTGCGCACCCAGGCTGCAAAAAGCGGCACTTAGGTGGTATCGCCGTACTCAGGAGAAGCAATGTGTTTTGGGGTGTATTTTTACATATACCCATGTTGGGTGAGAGAAATATCTCTGTAAATTGTCAACTTTGTATAAAAATTTTAAAAGTTGTCGTTTACAGAGATATTTTTCACACAAAGTATGGGTATATAAAAATACACCCCAAAACACATTGCCTACTTCTCCTGAGTACGGCGATACCACATGTGTGCCACTTTTTGCAGCCTGAAGTGCACAGGCCCTAAAACCAAAGAGTACCTTTAGGATTTCACAGGGCATTTTTACGCATTTGGATTCCAGACTTCTTCTCACCCTTTAGGGGCCCCTAAAATGCCAGGACAGTATAAATACCCCACATGTGACCCCATTTTGGAAGAAGACACCCCAAGGTATTCTGTGAGGGGTATGGTGAGTTCATGCAAAATTTTATTTTTGTCACAAGTTAGTGGAATATGAGACTTTGTAAAAACAAAATTAAAAAAAAAAAAAAACAATTTCCAGCTGACTTGTGCCAAAAATAAAAATTCGGTGGACTCACCATGCCCCTCACGGAATACCTTGGGGTGTCTTCTTTCCAAAATGGGGTCACATGTGGGGTATTTATACTCACCTGGCATTTTAGGGGCCCCTAAAGTGTGAGAATCCAAATGCATAAAAATGGCCTGTGAAATCCTAAAGGTACTCATTGGTTTTAGGGCCCCTTTGCATCTTGGCTGCAAAAAGTGTCACTCATGTGGTATCGCCGTACTCAGGAGAAGTGGGGCAATGTGGTTTGGGGTGTATTTTTATATATACCCATGCTTAGTGAGAGAAATATCTCTGTAAATGACAACTTTTTACATTTTTTTATTCAAAGTTGTCAATATACAGAGATATTTCTCTCACCCAGCTATGGGTATATGTAAAATACACCCCAAAACACATTGCCCTACTTCTCCTGAGTACGGCGATACCACATGAGTGACACTTTTTGCAGGCAAGATGCGCAGGGGCCCAAATTCCAATGAGTACCTTTTAGGAGGGCATTTTTACGCATTTTCTTCTCACGCTTTAGGGCCCCTAAAATGCCAGGGCAGTAGAAATACCTCACGTGTGACCCCATTTTTGAAAGAAGACACCCCAGGTATTCCATGAGGGGCATGGCGAGTTCATAGAATATTTTTTTTTGGCACAAGTTAGTGGAAATTGATTTTTATTGTTTTTCTCACAAAGTCTCCCTTTCCGCTAACTTTTGACAAAAGTTTAATTTTCATGAACTCATTATGCCCTCAGCGAATACCTTGGGGTGTCTTCTTTCCAAAATGGGGTCACATGTGGGTATTTATACTGCCCTGGCATTTTAGGGCCCTAAAGCGTGAGAGAAAATGCGTAAAAATGCCCTCCTAAAAGGTACTCATTGGAATTTGGGCCCTTTGCGCATTTGCCTGCAAAAAGTGTCACTCATGTGGTATCGCCGTACTCAGGAGAAGTAGGGCGATGTGTTTTGGAGTGTATTTTACATATACCCATGCTGGGTGAGAGAAATATCTCTGTATATTGACAACTTTGAATAAAAAATGTAAAAAGTTGTCGATTATAGCGATATTTCTCACACCCAGTATGGGTATATGTAAAAATACACCCTAAACCACATTGCCCTACTTCTCCTGAGTACGGCGATACCACATGAGTGACACTTTTTGCAGCCAAGATGCAAAGGGCCCTAAAACCAATGAGTACCTTTAGGATTTCACAGGCCATTTTTACGCATTTGGATTCTCACGCTTTAGGACCCCTAAAATGCCAGGGCAGTATAAATACCCCACATGTGACCCCATTGTGGAAAGAAGACACCCCAAGGTATTCTGTGAGGGGCATGGCGAGTTCACAGAAAAAAAATTTGGCACAAGTTAGCGGAAATTGTTTTTTTTTTTTTTTTTTACAGTCTCATATTTCCACTAACTTGTGACAAAAATAAAATTTTCCATGAACTCGCCATACCCCTCACGGAATACCTTGGGGTGTCTTCTTTCTAAAATGGGGTCACATGTGGGGTTTTGTACTGCCCTGGCATTTGAGGGTCTCCGCAATCATTACACGTATGGCCAGCATTAGGAGTTTCTGCGATTCTCCGTATATTGAGCATACGGGTAATGAGATTTTTTCCGTTCAGCCTCTGGGCTGAAAAAAAAAAATGAACGGCACAGATTTTTTCATTCGCATCGATCAATGTGGATGAAAAAATCTCTGCCAAAATCAGTGACTGCGGTGCGGTGGGCTAGGCGGTAGCTACCTAACAAGTAGCTAACTAACTGGCGGTGATAAGGGACCCTTATGCCCCATTCATACGTCCGAAATTCTGTTTGCGGAACGGAATTGCGGACCCATTCATTTCTATGGGGACAGACTTTGTCCCGCTCGGATCCGGAATTACGGATCCGCGCTCCGAGTCTGCACTTCCGTTCATAAAAATATAGAACATGTCCTATTCTTGTCCGCAACTGCGGACAAGAAAGCATTTTCTATATAGTTCTGGCAATGTGCGGATCTGCAAAATGCGGAAAGCACATTGCCGGTGTCCGTGTTTTGAGGATCTCGCGGATCGGATCCGCGGATCGAATCCGCGGATCGGATCCACGGATCCGTGAATCCACGGATCCGTGAATCCACGGATCCGCAAAACACATATGGACGTCTGAATGGAGCCTTACAAGGGTGTGATCAATGACAGGGGGTGATCAGGGGTCTAGATGGGGTGATCAAGGGGTTAATAGGTGAGGGGGTGGGGGTGGGGTTAGTGTAGTGTTTGGTGCAACTTTACTGTGTTACCTGGTCCTCTGGTGGTCGATCCCAGAAAATGGGACCACCAGAGGACCAGGTAGCAGCTATATCAGACGCTGTTCATAAAACAGCGTCTGATATAGCTGTTTGATGCGATTTATATCGCATCTACAGCCTGCCAGCGATTGATCATCGCTGGCAGGCTGTAGTCCAACTCTCGAGCCGCGCTTCACTGTGAACGCGCGCGCGCACGCGCGCGCGTTCACAGGAACTCTCGCGTCTCGCGAGATGACGCCCCGGCGCGTCCAAACAGAAGATCCCGGCCGCCCGCAGGACGCAATCCTGCGTTCGGCGGTCGGGAACTGGTTAAAATAAATTTTTATGAAGGTAGCTGTAATTTTGTAAATTATTTCTTTTACAGTTGTTGCTCCTATCCAGTAGTGTACCTAAGGTGCCTAAGGTGTTTGGCACCCAGGGCGGGTACTTTCTCCGGCACCCGCTATACTTTAAAACATTGTGCTCACGCACAGTAGTTATGCCTTAATTTTTCCCCCTCACAGTAGTTGTGCCCCCATTGTGCCCCTCTCACAATAGTTATGCCCTCATTGCACTCCTTCTCAGTAGTTATGGCCTCATTGCACCTCTTCACAGTAGTTATGCCCCCATTGTGCCCCCTTCACAGTAGTAATACCCTCATTGCACCCGTTCACAGTAGTTATGCCCTCATTGTGTCCCTTCACAGTAGTTATGTTCATATTGTGCCCCTTCACCAAGTTATGCCCTCAATGTACCCCTTCGCTGCAGTAATGCTCTTAATGCACCCCTTCACGGTAGTTAGCCCTTTATCACACCACAGTAGTTATGTCCTCATTTGTTACCCCCTCATAGTAGTTATGCCCACATTGTGCCCCCTCACAGTAGTTATCCCTTTATTGTGCCCCCTTCACAGTAGTTATGCCCTCATTGTGCCTCCCTCACAGTAATTATGCCCCCATTATGACCTGTCACAGTAGTTATGCCCTCTCTGTGTCCCTTCACAGTAGTTATGCTCTGAATGTTTCTTTCCTTACAGTAGTTATACCTTCTTAGTGCTGCCTTTAGAGTAGTTATGCCTTCATTGTGCACCCCTCATAGTAGATATGCCCTCTCTGTGCCCCATTACAGTAGTTATACCCTCTCTGTGCCGCTTCAGAGTAGTTATGCCCTCATTGTGCCCCCTCACAGTTGATATTACCTCTCTGTGCTCCCATAACAGTGGTTATGCCCACATTGTGCCATCTTCAGAGTAGTTATGCCCTGAATGTTCCTCCCCTCACAGTAGTTATACCTTCTCTGTGCCGCCTTCAGAGTAGTTATGCCCACATTGTGCAACCCTCATTGTAGATATGCCCTCTCTGGGCCCCCTTCAGAATAGTTATGCACTCATTGTGCCCCCTCAGAGTAGATATGCCCTCTCTGTGCCCCCATAACAGTAATTATGCCCTCTCTGTGCCCCCTTACAGTAGTTATGCCCTCATTGTGCCACACCTCACAGTAGATATTCCCTCTCTGTGCTCCCATAACAGTAGTTATGCCCTCATTGGGCATAACTATTGCTAACCATTTTTGTGTCCCTTTGCAATAGTAATGCCCACTATATGCCCCCTTCAGAGCAGTAATGCTAACATTGTTCCTCCTCGGTGTTAATAAAAAAAAACAAACGAAAAACAGTAAATACTCACTTTGTTCTGTTCTTGATGATCAGATCACCTCCAGCACTCCCTGGCAGGCACAGATTGCACTGTAGCACTGTGTGGGAAGAGTACATAGGCAAATTCCAGGGCCTGCACACTCCTTCTACACAGTCCAGAAGTGTGATCTGTGCATGCAGGGCTGAATTGTGGGGCAGGAAGCAGATGGCCTTGAGGAGCGATGGAGAGGAGGAAACTGAACGGTTAATAACTGAATGGACCACCAGCTCCCCGAAGCTCTAACAAAGAGTCTCATGTTATTTGCAGTAAGATTTGCCAGGCCTCAGTGGAGCCCACACAAGTTAGCGCACTACGGAAGAGATATTGTATATTAATTTTCCAACCTAATCAGCTTCGGATAGTGCAATCTGAACCCAACTCACTCAAGCCTAATGATAATATCTGTAAGGTGTGGCAGAATATATCAGCGCTATATAAGTGAGTATAATAAATAATAAATGACCCATCATAAGCATAGGCCATCAATTCTTCAGCCTCAGAGATTATCTTTGTATGTAAGAACATACTGATTTCTGGGACAGTTTGCAAAAAAATGCTATAATATTATATTACATAGGGATCTTTGAAACCTATATTATCCGGAGTTATTAACTATAACATTTGTTCATAGAATAAGGTTGGAATTGCACTAAAACTGCTACATTCTAACTCATATTAAGTCTGAGCCTAAAAACAAACATTTTAGAGCCACGGTGGCCAGTTTTCTTGTCTTGAATTTAGTGGTCCCAAGAGATAGGTGCTTAGGGAGTGGAAATGATCATCTTCCAAAAGATTGAAAATCTAACTGGAGGCTTTAAGTGTTACCAGAATGCACCAGTGATATCCTGAATCTATGCATACCTATGTAAATGTTTTGTAGATAAACATTTATTTAAAGAAATGCATTTTGATTTTGGCCTTAGGAGACTTTGACAAGTACATTTAACACAATTTAAAGTGTTATTTTGAAATCTGCACAGCTGTAATTCAAAGGAACTGAATCACACATACTGTAACTGCAATGGTTTCAAAACAGATAAAAAGAGGAATATATTTATAAAGAAACATGAATTATTAGACTTTCTATTGCTTTTAGGTGATCTTCTGCATATGCTTCCCCTTAAGCTTTGTCAGGATTCTAATCCTTTAAAAGAGAAATTCTATATAATATAAAACGCTGATAACTCCTGTATCTTTCCCAAGCATTCTTATAATAGGAATAATATAAAAGAATATGATGTAAAATAATAGGTTATCAAAAACTACCGAGGAGGTGATAAAACCATTGTAGTTTCTAAGAATACGTTCTCTGATAAGTATTATAGACATTTGAGAGAACACTCTGTATGCTTTTTATTTAATGTATCATAGTTGATGTATTATTACTGACAATAAATTATTTGAAAAAAAGCTTCTGCAGTTGCTGTACACTACTAATGTGACATATATATAGTCAGGAACTCACCCAGGAATTTTCAATTTCCCAATCTACCTCTGTTGTACTCTAAAAACATTCAAATATCCAGCTCCTCTCTATTCAACACGGCAGCCAGACCTGTTAGCCATAGTCCACCCTCCGTTATCAAACAAAATATGCATACTGAGGAGGATACGTAGGTACAGATATGAAGCTAAAATTATTTATAACATGCTACCTACTTAGATTACAAAGATTTATTTGTAATTGCCCATTGTGACGAATACCTCACCTCGCAGCCCCACTTGATGTCAACTACTTCGAGCTCACGTGGTACGGTTTCATCACTGGTTACCAAGACATGACATTACGCCCTCCCTGGGAGTATGTAAGGTCAGCTTGGCACAGTTTACACAGACACCTCCTGTCCATGCAGGCACAGGGAGGCACGGGAAGTGAGAGCGGGGGGTCCACACTACCTCCAGCATAACTCCACACTCGCTCACAACCCTGACAAGGTAAGAGGGCCTTTTCACTGCCCCAGTGAAACAGCGCCCTGTCAGCCCAGTAGACTGCCACCAGTTCATTGTTAGATATAATCCTATTCCGCTAGTAGGATTATATTGGGTCAGAAACCAAGCCCAAGTAGCATATAAATCACGGACACGGGGATTTGTGGTTGAGATAGAACAACAGCGCAAGATTAAATTAGATATTAAATTGCCTTAAGGGCACACTAGAAATAAGACTATATACACACAGAAGATACACAATGGTCGAATGTGCAAATACAGATGATGTGTTACAAACTGGGTTAAACAGAGCAAAAGTCAGTTACCAGGTGGATGAGTAGTCCTTTTCGGTTGTGATAATGAATTCTTGGTTGCTATAATCCTTAGCTGTAGTCACATGGGGGCAGTTATGTCAGAAGTTTCCAGGTCTCCCTAAACACATTACACAATGTGGCCCCCTTAAGAGAAGGACCCTGGCCTCTGGCCTGTATGGCCTTTTCACCTGTAGTCAGCAACTCCCCTCCCCCCCCCCTGGGAGGACCTCATTTCTCCTTTGTCCCGAGAGGAAGCTCAGAACCCAAAAACCCCCTATGCATCGTAGCTCCTCACCGGAAGATCACAGGGAGATCACTGTATCTCCCCTTCCTGGCTTCTGACCCCAAAACTACGACCAGGGGCATGTCCGCCTTGGTCCCAGGGCTGAAGATATGTAACTGGTTTATTTCGGTGATGGACGCCAAATTCATAATCCCTTATGAACTCCCAATTACATGATGTCTGATGGATTATTTTGTTCTGTTGACCAACTCAGCCCCCCATCCTGCCAGAGAGGTTGGAAAATGTGGCTGCCTTTGAAGCAGGGCCTCCCTGTGGCGTTTGTTTCCTCTGCCAACTCCAGGAGCAAATGGTAGGTATTAAAACATGACTCCACATTCCTCACACCCATAGTTTAGGGTGTCATGGAAAGTGTTTTCTTCTGTAACAACAAAAACAATTACAATATTCCAAATAGTAAACCATATATAAATGTTTAGCAGTAAATCTTTAAAGTGTAACTGTCGGTTTTATTTTTTTTTTGTAATGTGTAGGGGCAGTGATCCTGACCATTTTTGTGATATACTTTAATTAGCGAAATCATACTGTACATAGAAAAATAGCTATAAAGTGGCCCATTTTGAGCCTTAGCAACGCTTCTCTGTCAGTGTGAAGTGTGTCTCAACAGTTATGTAAACAGAAGACAGAGGAGCATTGCTAAGGAAGGACCAAAATGGGCCAGTTAAGAGCTATTTTTCTAACAGAAATGTACAATTTCAATAAATAAAGTATATTACAAAAATGGTCTGTATTATTGCCCCTATACATTAAAAATTTTTAAAAAAAGAACGACAGTTACACTTTAAGTATTTAATCTTGTGTTCCACCAATACTCTCACTACATTACAATTATCCTTAACTTTTGGATCTATTTGTGTGCATTCAGTACCATACACTACAGTCATATAGTCTATTTAGTTAGATTGTGCACTGGTTAAAGGATCCATCTTTCTATCACTTTTATGTATAAATACAGTATAAAATCAAGCTTAATGCACCAGAAATGAGCTTGTGACATAAATACAGTAGCAGAACCAAACTCGGCATAGAGAATAGCAAAATCAGACTAGTCACATGAAACTACACCTGACAGTATGAGCTTAATAATGGTGAAGAAGCTGTTTTACAAGCAAGAATGCTGCAACCCATCATCACCCAGGCCACATAAGTGACTATAGTACTATTTAGAATAAGTCATTTGCAGAGTACACAATAACATGCAGTCTTTTTGGATTGGAATTTTCCTCTTCTATTTTCTTCTTTATCCAGCCCTGACCATCATGACAATTTCCTCAAGTCACAACGCATCCCTGCAGAATTTGTTGCCCAGATGTCTTTGGTCTGTTGCATTTGCTGCACAACTCCTACACCAGGGTTGCACAACATGCAGCCCGAGGCCACGTGTCACTCTCAATACCATTCTCTGAGGCCCCCAAACATGTGGTAACACAGATGTATGTCTATGTCTTATCGTTTCTCACATGTATTTTTCATGTATCTTGCTATTAAACCGGAGTCCTGAAATTGTAACCAGACATCTATTATATAAATATATGTTTAATATGCCATAAATAGTTTACCCTTTAAGTTTTATTCTCGGCTATTGGGATTGGTTCAGTCTGACAGTGTGGCCTCCGACCACAAA
This sequence comes from Bufotes viridis, assembly GCA_033119425.1. NCBI lineage: Eukaryota > Metazoa > Chordata > Amphibia > Anura > Bufonidae > Bufotes > Bufotes viridis. The sequence continues at coordinate 180,701,137 of CM065594.1, read as the reverse complement.
AGATTGTGAAACATTGCCCTACACTGTGCCAACTAATCATGAAAATGCAACAAACTGTAGTTCCACACAATGTGAATTAAAAAATGCTTGCGCATTATCCCTGAATAAAATAATTGTCCACAATGTGCTAACTGATTAGCACAGGGGATTAGCGAGCGATAGCTGTGGGCTGAACAACGGCTATTTAATTTGTATGGCCGTGCTTAGACTATATGACATGAGTGAACTTATCTATTTTCTAACTTTACAGTTTGCAATTTCTAGAGACAGTTGTTTAGTTGTTTTAGTGTAGTTTTAAACATCAGCATGAGCTTGTGACTATAGCTTGCTGCACAGTGTTCTGCTGGAAAATATGTTTCTTCTTTTGTATTGAGGGATGTTAGAAACAACAATTGGAAACTTACAATGAAAAACATAAGTGAAAAAAGATCCCTCAAACTCTGGTTATCCAAGCCTTCCTTGTAAGAGATTTCATTGCAGCTCAGCCAGTGTTCCCAGTGATTATGAAAATTGTCTTGCCGCTGTCTGGCATTCAATCATAGCATAGAAACTTTAAAACAAGCTCTTGGAAAATGAATACCGTATTGTATTTACTTCAAAGGCATTACCATTGTAAATAGGTTTGTTTACTGACAGTGGATACATTCTTTCTATAGGAATTATAGTAACTGGAATAAGGAAGATTATTGTTTAGTCACCAGACTATAGAGGACAGACTGTTCTAAAGAAAATCTTCATTCTGAGTGGGTAGACCACTGTTCCACCAAACACTGCCATGTAGATGCTCCTCCACGAGCCCCATCAAATGCCTTGATACATAGCAATGGATAGCATAAAACAGCCGACGTAGCTTCTCGCATGCACAAAAGGTCAGACGAGAGAATATTGCTTTCTTATTTACTGCTCGTGTGCCTCTTGAGAGCAGCTCCTGGTCAGCGCTGCAATTTACGATACCAATTCCACCGAGGTTTTTGCTCTGCTTGGTCACTCTGAGTTATGATTTTTTGAAGTGACAGTGCAGCCTAATAATTTTCTTTTGTGAAGAATTGTCTCTGCCTCAACAAGTATAAACTCTGGAGAATTCTCTGCATGGAAATCCTGAGACAATGTATATAATACAGAATAGGAACCTTGGGATGAATCGACTTCTGTGTTATCATGCTCTTTATTTCATAATGAGTTTTAAGTCACATTGACACAGTGTGAGGGGAGTCATTGACAGTAATTTCCTGGTCTACGCGCACAATGAATGCTCTCCACTTCACCAGGCAGCTCATAGTGATTCACCTGCATAGAAATCCCAACTATAAAATGCTTGAGTTGCCCTAGAAGTAATAGCATGAACTAATTTGTACAGTGCCCAATTGTGTGAGTTGTGGATTTATCATTACCAGCCTGATACCTTCCACAATAGTGATCACATTAGCAATATATCATTTATTCATTTCTGGAATCAGCTTTGTGTACTTCAACTAAATGACATGTTCAACATGCAAACTTTAAATAGAACTAATTAGATTGTACGCTTTGAAGGGTCATTACCGATTCAGTATTATTTGACAACAAGGCCAAAAAAATGCAAATGATGGAAAGGATGCTTAATGTGGAAAAAAGAAAAAGGGCATTGATTTATTTATGAAGCAGAAAGTGCTTCCTCCTGCTGATCAGTTCTATTGTACAGCAAAGTAAACTTTTAGGGGCACATTTGTTAAGACCAGCGTTTTAGATGCCGGTCTTAATAAACCCCTAAACTGACGATTGGTCTGCCGCAGTTTTGTTATGCGCTGGCCTTTTCATAACTTCGGCGGATTCCCCGCCAGTTTTAAATGTAAGCCAGCTTTCTTGCTGTCTTAAATTCAGACCTTTTTCTATGCCTAAAACAGGTGTGGGAAATGGTAAATTAGATGGGTCTACCAGCCCGTCCCCTTCCCCACACACGCCATACCTAAAATTTTAGACCTGATGTGAGCAGGGAGAAGTCGATGATTGTAGCACAAGTAACCGTTGCGCCACAATCTGCGCCTGAAATGCGCCTAATTTAGGCATGTTTCAAATTAATAAATGACCCCCTTAGTACATAAAGTATCATAACACTTTTTGCCAAATTGTATCTGCTAAAATACTGCCTTACAAAGTCAAATAATACTTCCCATGTAATGGCTGCTGATGCGGCGAGCATAGAGGGTTCCCCTCCACCACATAGCAGGAGACTGTGAAAGGGGCAGATGATCCCATATGGTAAAATAGGGAGGGAACAGAGGGGGAGTGGGAAAAGGCGGCGGCCTGGAGTGAAGGTGGAGAACTAGAGACCCCAGCTACAGCCTACAGTCTGTCAGGAGAACTATAGAACTCAGATACAAACCTCAGTCTGCCCGAACACACACAGGCAGGGGTGTACCACCAATGAGGCCAGGTGATGCGATCTCTTCAAGCAGCAGCAGGGAGGGGCAAGAGTGGGGCAGCTGCAGGGCCATGTGCTGAAGGGAAGAGGTTAGGTTTAGAAATTGGCATTGGGGAGGAAGGGGTGCCATTTCAGTTTTCGCCTCAGGCAGCAGAAAGGCAAGGTACACCCGTGGACACAGGACAAGACTGACATTAACCGCTTCAGGACCGCCGTACGCAGGATTGCGTCCTGCGGGCGGTCTTGTTCTTCTGATCGGACGCGCCGGGGCGTCATCTCGCGAGATGCAAGACTTCCTGTGAACGCGCGCGCGGGAGCGCGCGCGTTCACAGCGTCTGGCGTCTGAAGAGTTGTACTACAGCCTGCCAGCGATGATCAATCGCTGGCAGGCTGTAGATGCGATATAAATCGCATCAAACAGCTATATCAGACGCTGTTTTATGAACAGCGTCTGATATAGCTGCTACCTGGTCCTCTGGTGGTCCCATTTTCTGGGATCGACCACCAGAGGACCAGGTAACACAGTAAAGTTGCACCAAACACTACACTAACCCCCTCACCCCCTCACCTATTAACCCCTTGATCACCCCATCTAGACCCCTGATCACCCCCTGTCATTGATCACACCCTTGTAAGGCTCCATTCAGACGTCCATATGTGTTTTGCGGATCCGTGGATTCACGGATCCGTGGATTCACGGATCCGCGGATCCGATCCGCGGATTCGATCCGCGGATCCGATCCGCAGATCCTCAAAACACGGACACCGGCAATGTGCTTTCCGCATTTTGCAGATCCGCACATTGCCAGAACTATATAGAAAATGCTTTTCTTGTCCGCAATTGCGGACAAGAATAGGACATGTTCTATATTTTTGCGGAACGGAAGTGCAGACTCGGAAGCGCGGATCCGTAATTCCGGATCCGAGCGGGACAAAGTCTGTCCCCATAGAAATGAATGGGTCCGCAATTCCGTTCCGCAAACAGAATTGTGGACGTGTGAATGGGGCATAAGGGTTCCCTATCACCACCAGTTAGTTAGCTACTTGATAGGTAGCTAGCGCCCAGCCCACCGCACCGCAGTCACTGATTTTGGCAGAGATTTATTCATCCACATTGATCGATGCGAATGAAGAAATCTGTGCCGTTCATTTTTTTTTTTTTCAGCGCAGAGGCTGAACGAAAAAAAAAAATCTCATTACCCGTATGCTCAATATAAGGAGAATCGCAGAAACTCCTAATGCTGGCCATACGTGTAATGATTGCGGAGACCCTCAAATGCCAGAGCAGTACAAAAACCCCACATGTGACCCCATTTTAGAAAGAAGACACCCCAAGGTATTCCGTGATGGGTATGGTGAGTTCATGCAAAATTTTATTTTTGTCACAAGTTAGTGGAATATGAGACTGTAAAAAAAAAAAAAAAAAAACAATTTCCGCTAACTTGTGCCAATTTTTTTTTTTCTGTGAACTCGCCATGCCCCTCACGGAATACCTTGGGGTGTCTTCTTTCCACAATGGGGTCACTTGTGGGGTATTTATACTGCCCTGGCATTTAGAGGTGCTAAAGCGTGAGAATCCAAATGCGTAAAAATGGCCTGTAAAATCCTAAAGGTACTCATTGGTTTTAGGGCACCTTTGCGCATCTTGGCTGCAAAAAGTGTCACTCATGTGGTATCGCCGTACTCAGGAGAAGTAGGGCGATGTGTTTTGAGGTGTATTTTTACATATACCCATGCTGGGTGTGAGAAATATCGCTGTAAGCGACAACTTTTTACATTTTTTATTCAAAGTTGTCAATATACAGAGATATTTCTCTCACCCAGCATGGGTATATGTAAAAATACACCCCAAAACACATCGCCATACTTCTCCTGAGTACGGCGATACCACATGAGTGACACTTTTTTGCAGCCAAGATGCGCAAAGGGGCCCAAATTCCAACGAGTACCTTTTTGGAGGGTATTTTTACGTATTTTTCTTCTCACGCTTTAGGACCCCTAAAATGCCAGGGCAGTATAAATACCCCATATGTGACCCCATTTTGGAAAGAAGACACCCCAAGGTATTCGCTGAGGTGCATAATGAGTTCATGAAAAATTAAACTTTTTGTCAAAAGTTAGCGGAAAGGGAGACTTTGTGAGAAAAAACAATAAAAAATCAATTTCCACTAACTTGTGCCAAAAAAAAATATTCTATGAACTCGCCATGCCCTCATGGAATACCTTGGGGTGTCTTCTTTCCAAAATGGGGTCACATGTGGGGTATTTATACTGCCCTGGCATTTTAGGACCCTAAAGCGTGAGAAGAAAATGCGTAAAAATGCCCTCCTAAAAGGTACTCATTGGAATTTGGGCCTTTGCGCATCTTGGCTGCAAAAAGTGTCACACATGTGGTATCGCCGTACTCAGGAGAAGTAGGGCAATGTGTTTTGGGGTGTATTTTTACATATACCCATACTGGGTGAGAGAAATATCTCTGTAAATTGACAACTTTGAATAAAAAAATGTAAAAAGTGGTCGTTTACAGCGATATTTCTCACACGCAGCATGGGTATATGTAAAAATACACCCCAAAACACATTGCCCTACTTCTCCTGAGTACGGCGATACCACATGAGTGACACTTTTTTGCAGCCAAGATGCGCAAAGGGGCCCTAAAACCAATGAGTACCTTTAGGATTTCACAGGGCATTTTTATGCATTTGGATTCTCACACTTTAGGGGCCCCTAAAATGCCAGGTGAGTATAAATACCCCACATGTGACCCCATTTTTTTTTTGCCAGAAGTTAGCAGAAATTGAAACTTTTTTATTTATTTTTTTTTCTCAGAAAGTGTCATTTTCCGCTAACTTGTGAAAAAAAATGAAATAATACATGAACTCACCATGCCCCTCCGTGAATACTTTGGGGTGTCTTCTTTCTAAAATGGTGTGATTTGGGGGGTATTTATACCATCCTGACATTCTAGCACCTGAAGAAACATGACAGGCGCTCAGAAAGTCAGAGCTGCTTCAAAATGCCGAAATTCACTTTTTTGCACCATAGTTTGTAAACGCTATAACTTTTACCCAAACCAATAAATATACACTTATTGGACTTTTTTTTATCAAAGACATGTAGAACAATAAATTTAGAGAAAAATTTATATAGAAATGTAGTTTTTTTAAAAAAAATTTACAACAGAATGTGAAAAATGTCATTTTTTTGTAAAAATTTCGGTAATTTTTGATTAATAGCAAAAAAAGTAAAAATGTAAGCAGCAATGAAATAGCACCAAATGAAAGCTCTATTAGTGAGAAGAAAAGGAGGTAAAATTCATTTGGGTGGTAAGTTGCATGACGGAGCAATAAAGGGGTAAAGTAGTGTAGTGCGGAATTGTAAAAAGTGGCCTGGTCTTTAAGGGTGTTTAAGCTAGGGGGGCTGAAGTGGTTAAGAAGGGCGAGTACCCATAGACTATAATTGGGCAAACATACTTTTTTTTTAATATTGAATGGAAACACAAGATAATATGCTTCCATACATTAAATGTATCCGTTTATTTTATTTTTTTCAGATAACGCCTTAAAATCTTCAAATCTTATCTTATTTTAAAAAAAGAAAAGCTTCACAAAGATGTATACATTTTTTCTTGAAAAACTGGACACAAGCTCATTTAAACATAAGCACATGCGTCAAACGTATACATAAAAAAATAGATAACTGTAAAATTGCATGTTTGTGTACTTTATCTTACTTTACTGTACTTTTTTACTGTCTAAACATATCTGCTTGACGTATAGCAAAAGCGAGATGTGAACAGGAACTTACAGAGCTACCAGACGCTATTGGATTAGACTGAGGAGACACAAAGCCACTGTGAGATAAATGTCAGTGACAGCAAAGATGAGCGCTCTGTGAGGGAACTCAATCCATCTCATTTTTATGGGAGACTTTGAGCCCAACCGGCTGACCAAATTACTCTCCCATCAGCCTATGGATAAGAAGCGAGGAAGCCAGTAGTCCTGTTAATTGTATGCAGCGGCTTTTGCATTGTACAATTACACTCCCATGTAAGGCTGGGTAATCATCACGTTTCTGCCCTACATTTACCATATATGTTTGGGGCAAAAAAAAGGATACAAAAGCGTAGCACTATGCTTTTCCATCCTGAAGAGTTCTGCAAAAAAAAAAAGATACATTAACATTTCCCTTTTTTTTTTTTTTTTTTACAGTGGAACTCAACCATGAAGGGTGTCACTGTATGTTATCTGTCTGAGGCATCTGGTTTATGTATACATTATTTTTGTATAGGTTAAATGTAAGACAAAAACATGATGTGAACCCAGCCTAAGGATGCCAGCGGTACCAGCATCTGCCAACATTGGGGACTATTTTGAATTTTTAACCTGAACCCACAGGGACAGTGAACTAGTTAGGTAGATACCGTAGGTTGATGCTACTGGTGTGTGAAAATCTGTGTGCACAGTGTGAAGTGTTATTGTTAGTTGTTGAAATGCACTGTATTACTGTTTACTATGTGTTATATAACTACTATTTTAAATCATTTATTCTCTAGTAGATTCTTTTTCTTTTTATGTACTGTTGAGCGAATCAAAGTTCACGAAGTGGACTTTGACTTGAATTTCAGGGAAAATTAGATTCACTGTGAAGCTAAATTATCTCATGCTTTGTGGTAACTAATCAATTTTCCCTACACTGGGCCCACTAGTCCTCCCTACCTATTGGTTTGGCAATAAAGGCCTTGTTCTTTTATTATACTTACCTATAAATTAATTGTGCTATTATTACTACTTAGTAAGTAATGGGCAGGGGTTCTCCGAGTCACCCCTGGTAGAAGAACCCCCCAGTACACATCTTACCCAGTGAGAATCGAGTGGGGGCACTGTAACAACAAACAATAAGTGAAATTATCCAAACACCCACAGATGCTGAGGAATCCAGATGTTACTCATATAGGGGGTCATTTATCAAACTGGTATGAAGTAGAACTGGCTTAGTTGCCCATAGCATCTAATCAAAGTACACCTTTCATTTTGGACAGCTCCTTTGAAAATTAAAGAAGGAATCTGATTGGTTGCTATGGGCAACTATGCCAGTTCTACTTTACACCAGTTTGATAAATGACCCCCATAATGTCTACACATGTAAACTATTCAGTCGTCAAAGAATAGTCATATAGGGCGATATGAAGCGCCAGTCTTGATATCCCCTGCACTACCGGAGGATGCGCCTAATTTATGACTATGTGCAGGCCTTGTCATAAATTTGGCACATTCTCCGTCAGCCCATGCGCCTAAACAAAAATCTATTACAATTAAGAACTGCCATAAATTTCTGACTTTGTTTACATGTAAATGAAGATAAATTTGTCACTGCCACAGGGTACATGCCTTCCTGCATTTTCCACACCCCCTTCTTGAAAATTGGCAAGGGCAGCGTAAAACTCCTCTTTGCAACTTTTTTTTTTAAATTCACATGAACAAAGTGTGTTTGTAACTTTTTAATTCCACTTTTTAGACACAGGGAGATAATAAAGCTCCACCATACTGTCTATATAAACCTGCTTTACACATTATTACAATACTACAAATCAATGCGCACAAAAAGAGATGTGCCAAGTCCAAATAAAACCACAGACATATACTGCCAAATTAATGTCCTACATAATATGAAGCTAAATGATGTCAGCTTTTTTCAATTCAAACATAGCTTCCCCATCCTACCTTATACTGTACAAAGACAGGAGAGCTCTGCTATGATTTCACATTTTTCTCCAATGCTATGCAGTACACTTAATGTAAATGAATGCTGTGCTTGGCTAGTGGAACGGACAGTGGGATTAAATATTTTTTCCGCTCCACTCAGGTTTCTCCTTGGAGTCCTGCCCTAGGGGGTCTTCTTGCCCATTTTGCCACTCCATGCATAAAGTTGTGTGGAACCAGAACAATAAAGAATGCTTCCCTTTGTTAATAAATTTAATTTACGTCATTAATTTAGAGAGATTAAGGAAGCGTGAAGATTTTGACAGGAATGGAAAATCCCAGTAGGATTTCATATTTATAGGTCGCATAAAGACATTTTTGGGACATTAGAGCTAGAGATGCTGACGAAGTGGAATTCGATCCGAATTTCAGCAATTATTCGCAATCAGCAGCCAGCCAGTCCTGTGATGTCTCAGCCCTATATATAGCCTCAGCCATCTTTGATTCTGCCATTTTCCAGCGTACTTAGTGCAGGAAGAGACGTCAGCAGGCGCTAGGGACAGTGCTAAAAACAACTTCATTGTGCTAAAAAATTATTTAAGGTCAGTGAAAGATTATTCAAGGTGTAGGGAAAGGATAGGGAGGAATCATTTCACAGCATTTATGTAGAACAGGGTTCAGTAGGGGAGGCTACAGCCTGGGTAATAGGAACAATCCTATTACACCTTGCTGCACTGACTTTTTGCCCTGTGTTAGTGGCAAAAAAATAATATTTTTGCCGCTCAGCATTGCAGTTATATGTTGAAAAGCCTTTTGTGGAGTGTATGTGGAAAAAAATTAGAGCCTATTTGCCATTCAGCGGTGCAGTTATATGTTGTAAAGAGATAGACCATTTTGCTTATTAGCTTATTAGCCGTTGTGTGTTGAAGTGAGAAATTTACTGACTTTTCTGGGGTGTTTTAATTTCCTTTTTATTTATTTGATCGAACATTCCGTGGGTCACTCTGTGGTCTCCTCATGCTGCTGCCACCTCCACACTATGTCACCTTGCCACTCTGTGGTCTCCTGATGTTGTTGCTGCCACCTCCACACTGTCATTGTGCCACTCTGTGGCTTCCTGATGCTGCCGCCACCTCCAGACCCTGTCATTGTGCTACTCTGTGTTCTCATGCTGCTTTCATCTCACCACTATGTCATTGTGCCACTCTGTGAACTTCTCATGCTGTTCCCACCCTCTACACTTCATGACTGGGCCACTATTTTGCTGTTCGGCCTGGCCATTTATTTGACCTTTCTTCTGATCTGTCACAAGGAAGGACAAAATTAGATGCACAACAGATCCTGTCTGTGTAGCAGCTGTAACGCCTGTATGGTCCCATCAGACTTGGCTTCTGATTTGGTAGCCAAAAGCAGGAGCAGGTGCAAAACACAGAAGAAATGCAAATATTCCATTCACGTGTCATCTCTGTTTTGGATCCACTCCTGTTTTTTTGGGCATTAGCGATACTGATGGTTTATTGACCAAATGCTGATCGAGGGAAGGCGTATGCTCCACAGAGAGGATCCATTTTTGGGAGGGTTATTGTTCTGATGGATCAGAGGAAGGGCATATTAATCAGTGACGTCAACACAAACTTACTGCTGACACCCTCTCCACTCTGTCGGGGGGGTTCTACTTGTATAAGCGTTTAATAGAACAGGTTCTGTAGACATCTATGTTGAATAAGCTGACAAGGGTGTAAAAGGAGTGTGTTTCTTCTTGATGCTAACATCTACCTGTAAGGCTGAGTTCATACTGGAGTTATTTGGTCAGTTTAGGCTCCGTGACTGCCCAAATAAGTTAAGTGAGCAGTGAGTCTAATAGCAACGCCTGTCATCTGCATGTCATACTGACTCACAGTATTATTTCACTACCAAAGCACACTCCCTTTGCCTGTTACTGCAAGGCACAGTGTTCTTCACCCCTATAAAGGCTCTTTGCAGCCTGGAAATAGACGATTCCCGCGAATAAATTTGGATCAAAGCAAATCTTTTTGGAAAATTCAGCGAACTAGCCGAATCGAATTTTTGAGAAATTCGCTTATCTCTAAGTAGAGCATTAAAGAAAAAATTTAAATTCTGAACTAGCTCTAATATATTAGTGAACTGCAAAAACGAACATTCCATAATATCTTATTTTAAGTAAATTCTCTTAGATTCCAAACAGATGCTTTTGTACAGAGGTATAACAATAGAGTTACACATGGTCCCTATTGTACCCTTTCTACCTTTACATGCCTTGTGGCACATGCCATTGAACTCCGTAGCAATGCTTTGAATGAATATTTCCATGCATTTTTCATCTAAAAGACAATCTAAGCCAATGCGCAGAGGCAATGTGCCCACATACTAACCTATACAGTGTCTGTACCCATGTAGCACTCTTTACTAGTGTTGAGCGAACAGTTCGAGAATAGTTCGGGTTCGTACCGAATTTTGGGGTGTCCGGGACCCGGACCCGAACCCGGACATTTTCAAAAAAGTTTGGGTTCGGGTTCGGTGTTCGTCGATTACTTCCCGCTTTCTGAAGGGCTGCACAGCAGCCAATCAGCTAGCGTTTTACTTCTTGCCCTAAGAGCCCATCACAGCCATGCCTACTAATGGCATGGCTGTGATTGGCCAAGTAAAGCATGTGACCCAGCCTCTATTTAAGCTGGAGTCACGTAGCGCCGCACGTCACACTGCTCTGATTAGTGTAGGGAGAGGACGCAGCTTCTGTCAGGGCGAGATTAGGCAGGTTAAAGTCAGCAACAGCACCTAATGAACAGATCAATTTACAGCTGAGAATCATTGAACTTCTGCTAGTTACTTGCTCGCTGGTTTTTAGGCTGCACAGAGCGTTTTTCTGTCACTTATTTTCTGGGTTTAATCGGCGGCCATTTTGTGACTTGTGGTGCGCCAGAACAAGCTGCCACCAAGTCCATCAATCCATCAATACTAGTTTTTTTTTTTTGCTATATCCTACATTAGGGGCTTGGCTGTGCTAATTGTCACCCCTAAAAACTCAGGAAAGAAATTTCCATATTTTATTAAGGGGTTAAATACAATTGCCCAAATACCAATCCCCTAAATCTGGTGTTCCAGCTTTGGTTAGACAAGTATAATACTGTCTGCTGTCTGGCAAAGGATAGATTATTTTCTGGGGTTAAATTCAATTGCCAAAATAGCAATACCATAAATCAGTGGTTTCAGCTGTGGCTGGCAAAATAGAATAGTGTCCGAGGTAACGCACACACGTACAGACGCACGTACACGATTCTTGAATAGTTGTATTATCGCGATAATAAAACTAACAGTGTAAAGTTGACTGTATTGCTCTAAGTTATATTCGCAGCATCTAATGTAACTTCTATTACAGCACACCAATACTAAAACTGACTAAGAGACAGCTTTAAGTTCTATTCGAACGCGATTGCAACTTTGGAACTTAAAGTGGTGTACGATTTTAAAAGTTGAGTACTAAAAGTTGGAATCGCAATGCGATTCTTATGTATTTGCTAATCGCATTGCGATTACAACTTTGAGCTACCGATCACCATGGAAACGCCTCCTCCAGTAGAATGTACTGTCGGATGTGAGATTAAGTTGAAATCGCAATGCGATTATTATATATCTGCTTAATCGCATTGCCGTTTCAACTTAGCATTGCTAAATAATTCCATCCATATTCGTTAACTTACTGACTCAGTAAGTTAACGATATGAATGGAATTATTTAGCAATGCTAAGTTGAAATCGCAATGCGATTAAGCAAATATATAAGAATCGCATTGCGATTTCAACTTAATTCTCAGATCCGACAGTACATTCTACTGGAGGAGGCGTTCCCATGGTGATCGTTAGCTCAAAGTTGTAATCCCAATGCGTTTATTGCGGTATATTATCCCTCTGGGTGTATTTCACAGCCTTTTTAGTGCCCAAAAGTTTGGGTCCCCATTGACTTCTATGGGGTCGGGTTCGGGATGAAGTTCGGGTTGAGTTCGGATCACGAACCCGGACATTTTCCGGAAGTTCGGCCGAACCTCTCGAACCCGAACATCCAGGTGTTCGCTCATCTCTACTCTTTACCCATAAATAAAATAGATTTTTTTTATCAACTAAATAGTTTCATTCTACAATTGTGGAATAGATCTGCTTTACTTTCTATATCTTATTGCTGTAATTGGATTGCAGCAACTAGCAGGTTGTGACCAAAAGCAGCTCAAGGTATTCATTCATACTCAGAGATCTAATCTGACATTTATAGTTTAGAAAACTGGTGATAGACTTGGGATGGGAAAAGTTAATGTTTATTACTGGTTTCCATCTACAGTTGTGCTGCAAAGTCACCATTATTTCACAAAGCTTTATAGCATATCCATTCTAATTAGGCTTGTTTTAAGGAATTTACAACCTTGTGAAATACTGTAGGATACATGTTATGATCTTAAATTTAGCTTTACAAGGTAGCCAAAAGTCAAGTCTCTGTAATTATAACTTACATTTAATGATAAGTTCCTGTGTTTTAAAGGGTACTGAAGGGACCATCTATTTAACAAAAATGTTAACTGTTTCTTCATGTCTGTCAGACCAAGGATCAAAAGATGAACATTAGTTAACATATTTTAGCAGTCAATAAAAGCCATCACCTCTAGCTAAACATTTGCTGCTAATTAGGTATATATATTTTTTGTCTAATTTTCTTCTTGGTGGACTTCTACCAAGAGATGGGATACTACAAACACAAAGCTGGTTTTAATCTACAAGTAATTTGTGCTGTCTGTTTACTACTTTAAACATTGCCTAATTATCAAATAAAGCATTTTCATCTTTTTTTTTTTTTTTTAGATGTTCTTTTATCCTTCTTCAAAGTTATTTTGATTATAAACAGCTATGACTATATGCAAAATATTATGAGCATGTAATAGAACCAAAGACATAGCATAAATGAATACAGCCCCTATAGTAGATTTTGTAAAATTGCGTTATAAGAATCTGCAATATGAACGTATTATGGATGATATTGTATCATCGGTATATCATCGGTATTGCAGCAGTAATATTGGTGGGTTGACTTTTAGGGAGAAAATACAGGTGCAATACTTATGACATACTGAGGCAGTATGGATAAAACATTGATGCATCCATTTTGTAAACTCTCTCTATAAATGTCAGTGTGCATTTTCTAAATGTAAAATAGATGGAAATAGTTCATACGATTCGCCACAAAGTCGAATTTCCTCGTGCTTCGTAGTAGCAAATCAATTTTCCCTGAAATGGTGTGAAAAAACAACAAAAAAATCATACTTAACTCCATTTGCTCTCGACGGGTCGGCCGCTGTCATCTTGATTGAAGATCTTACATTATCAAGGGCTGCACAAGATTTTGCACCAAATCTTCAATCAATATGGTGGCAGCCAGCCTGTCTCAAGCAAATAGATGAGTTAAGAATGATTTCAATTATTTTTTTTATTTTACACTGTGTTATTACTGTCAGATGCTGCGATCAGCTATGAATGCAGCATCTGATGGGTACAATGACGGGGAGCAGCGCAATCATTGCAAAAGTTGCATAATAGGGATTTGCCACTTTTTAGGCTTACTAGTGCAAAAAATGTATGACTTTTTTATACCTCTCACTTTAATTTTGAAAAGTTCAAAATGTCCAAATGCACAAGTTGGCCCAATTTTAGAAACAATTTGGCAAAACTATGGTTTCTCCAAATGTTTTGACTTTCTCCAAAAAGGACGAGCTGAGCAGAAAGGATAGCGCTGTGAAGTCAGATTTTAATTATGCCACATTTCTACCATAAAATTAAAAGTAAGTCAACCAAGATCCAGCCCCTAGATCTCACAGGCAGGAAGGCTGTAAGTGTATTAGAAGTATTGTAATGCATTGTAAAGGGGATAAGACCCCAAAAAGTTGAAGTCCCAGAGTGGAACAAAAAAATTAAGTTAAAAAAGATGTAAAAAATTAAGTTTTACAAAAAAGCGTCATTTTCCCAGAATAAAGTTAAAAATAAGTAAAAAGTAGGGAAAAAGAGAAAAGTAGACATATTAGATATCACCACGTCTGTATAGACCAGCTCTTTAAAAAATATCACATGATCGATCCTGCCAGGTGAACGCCGTAAAAAAATAAATAAATAATCACTGTGCCAAAACAGTCAATTTCTGGTCACCTTGCCTCACAAAAAGTGTAACCCCAAGGGATCAAAAAGTCTTATGTACCACAAAATGGTACCAATCAAACCATGATCTCATCTCGCAAAAAATGAGTCCCTATCTAAGACAATCGCTCAAAAATTATAAAAAATATCGCTCTCAGAAAATGGCAACACATAAACAAGATTTTATTCTGTTCAAAATGCTTTTACTGTGTGAAACTTAACAAAAATAAAAATGATAGACAAATTAAGCATCGCCGCGTCCATAACAACCTGCTCTATAGAAATTTTGCATTATATGCCCCCTAAATGCTGTAAAAAAAAAAATGATGCCATAACCATTTTTCACCTTGCCTCACAGTGTAATACCAAGCGATCAAAAAGTCTTATGTACTCCAAAATGGTACCAATACAACCGTCATCTCATCTCGCAAAAAATGAGACCCTACCTAAGGCAATCACTTAAAAAATAAAAACCAATGGCACCAGTAAACCAATCCATCAAAATCTGTGCTGCAAAAGCCATATGGCGCTCCTTCCGTTCTAAGTCCTGCCCTGTGCCCCCATAGCAGTTTACCACCAAATATGGGGTGTTGCTGTAATTAGGAGAAAATGGTTAACAAACTATGGGGTGCTTTTTCTCCTGTTAACCCTTGTGAAAATGAAAAAATTTGGGGCTAAAGCAACATTTTATTGGAAGAAATAAAACTTTTCATTTTCACAGGCAAGTTTTTCCAAAAATCGTAAAATGATTAGTGGTAAGTACGCCCCTTAATATATTCTTTAAGGGGTGTCGTTTCCAAAATGGGGTCACTTTTTGAGGGTTTCCACTGTAGGAGTACGTCAGGGTCTCTTCAAATACAAAATGGTGTCTAAAAACCATTCTAGCAAAATCTGCCTCACAAATCCATATCGCGCTCCTTTCCTTCTGACCACTGCCACATGCCCATAGGGCAGTTTATCGCCACATATGAGGTATTTCTGTAAACTGCAGAATCAGAATAATATATATTGAGGTTTATTTTGCTGTTAACCCTTGCTGTGTTGCAATAAAAAATTGATTAACATAAAAAATCTACCAAAAAAAGTGACATTTTGAAATTTCATGTCCATTTTCATTTAATTTTTGTGGAACACCTCAAGGGTTAACAAAGTTTGTAACATCAGTTTTGAATAACTTGAGGGGTGTAGTTTCTAAAATGGGTCATTTATGGGTGGTTTCCATTACGTAAGCCCCTCAAAATCACTTTATAACTGAATTGGTGGTCAAAAAAATGGTTTTGGAAACTTTGTTGAAAATTTGAAAAATTGCTTCTAAACTTTTTAACGGCCTAACAACATAAAATGACATATACAAAATGATGCCCACATAAAGTAGACATATGGGGAATGTTAAGTAATAAATATTTTATAAGGGAACACTTTTTGTTTTAAAAGCAGTGAAATTGAAATTTTAGAAATTGCAAATTTTTCCACATTTTTTGTAAATTTGGGATTTTTTCATAAATAAATGTGAAATATATTGACTCAAATTTATGACAGCCATGAAGTACAATGTGTCACAAGAAAACAGAATGACTTATCTCAGAATGACTTGGATAAGTAAAAGCGTTCCAAAGTTATTACCACAAAATGTGAAACATGTCAGATTTGCAAAAATCAGCCTGGGATTTAAGGTGAAAAGAGGCTCGGTACTGAAGGGGTTAATGAGGGCCTATATAGGCAAAGAAAAATAATCCTGGTTGCTTCTTTAAGGCAAATTTCCCATTAGCGTTTTGGCTTTCTGTTTCTGAGATCCATCATGGGCTCTCAGAAGAGGTCCAAAATGGGTCAGTTTTGCCCTAATGCATTCTGAATGGAAAAGGATCTGCTCAGAATGCATCAGTTTGCCTCTGTTCAGTAACCATTCCGCTGTAGAGGCGGACACCAAAACGCTGCCTGCAGCGTTTTTCAGGCCGCCATGTTGTGCGGAGCATGATGGATTCGCCCTGACACACAATGTAAGCCAATGGGGACAGATGTGTTTTCTCTGACACAATACAAAACGTATCCGTTCCCAGTTGACTGTCAATTGTGTTCATGATGAATCCGTCATGGCTAAAGAAGACATAATACAACCAGATCCGTTCATGATGGATGCATGCAGATGTATTGTAACGAAAATGTTTTTGCAGATCCATGATGGATCTGCAAAAAACACTAATGTGAAGGTAGCCTAAAGAATGAGAATCATTGAGATATGATCTCTTCTGTAGCTCAGGCAGCAGCAGTGTTCTAGCCACAATATACTAAGTGGACATCTGTTACCTGCAACTTGTGTGTGGATCTGCGATGGCTGCATTTATCTATTGTAAAGCCCAATGTAGATGAATGAGCTACTAGACCTTTGAAACTATTCCAGCTGAGCACACCAATTAACTGACCTGTGTGGTTTACCAAGGAGAATATTGGTGAGCCTAATTGGAAAATCAATAGATAAAGCATGGAAAGTTTCAGTCTCTTAGTTGCTGATTATACTGATGGTTATAAGTTTCGGATATGAACTCTGAAGACTCTGAAGAAGTGTACTGCTGTAAGGATGATTCCTTGGCATTGCAAACAACATTAGGTATTCTGTAGGTCAGACACTCATAAGGGCATGGGTCGAGTCATGGGCGTAGCTATAGGGGGTGCAGAGGTAGCAGTCGCTACCGGGCCCAGGAGCCTGAGGGGGCCCAAAGACCCTTGTGCCCCATAAGAAGACACACAAAGCACTGAGGGAAGGGGGGCCCAAGCTGAACTCTTGCACCAGGGCCCATGAGCCGTTGAGTTATATTGCGTGCAGCAGATTCTATAAACAAGAAAGCATATCTGAGCTTTTACATGTCAAAGGTTGTGTTTTTAAAAAGAAAATAATATGCAGACAAATGTGGAGCATATTGTTTTGTTAATTTAGGTGACAGCAATGTGGATTTACACATCTTGGTAAAACATAAATATTGCAATCAGGCAAATACTGCATTTCTTTATGAGTATGGAGTCATCCTTGAATGTTCAATTATATGTCATTTAAATTCTGTGTCTAATTGTTTAGTATTTATCACTAATTTGTAGTACAAATACAAATTCTTCTCTACTATCAATTCACTGCTGGTTTTAGCCTCCAAAACTGCATGCAGAAACCTGACCGTATAGCCTCACCCTAAGGCTTAAAAACTGTCCACCAAGTTCAGCCAATTATTCTGCAGAGCTGGTCCAGAGGAAGACAAAAGACCCCATTAAGTAGAAGATCATTTTCCTCATCTTAGGAGAAAAGATCCTTCCTGACTCCAATCAGGCAATCAGAATAAGTCCCTGTTTCAACAACCCATCTCCAGTAATCTACAAACTATAATCTATAATGCTATTGTACTCCAGAAATACATCCAGGCCCCTCTTGAACTCTTTCAGCGAATTTACCATCACCACCTCCTCAGGCAGAGAGTTCCATAGTCTCACTGCTCGTACCGTAAATAATCCTCTTCTATGTTTGTGTAGAAACCTTCTATCCTCCAGATGCAACGGATGTCCCCTTGTCACAGTCACAGTCCTGGGGATAAATAGATGATAGGAGAGATCTCTGTACTGACCCCTCATATATTTATACATAGTTATAAGATTCAACCTAGGTCTTTTTTTTCTAAAGAATACTAATTTTGATCATTATTCTGGGTGTTGCCCACCCATTCTAGTTATTACTTATTCACTTATTAACAGTTATTAGCTGGCCAACTTTTAACTCACTCAAGCTCTGTTATGTCTTTCTTGTACGCAGGTGCCTAAAATTGTATACAATACTCAATACATGTGCAGTCTGACTAGTGATTTGTAAAGTGGCAGGACTATGTTTTTCAGCATCATGTATGTTTGAGCCTCTCTTGATGTAGCTCATGGTTTTATCAACCTTGTCAGCAGCTGCCTGACATTGGTTGCTACAGTTTACTCTTAACTAAAAGTCCTATAACCTTTTTCATGTAAGTTTCACCCAGTGTTTTCCCTTGTAGTATGTACTGGTAACATGTATTTTTCCTTTCCAATGTGTATAATAACCTTACAGTGTTAAACCTCATGTTTCTGCCCAAGCTTCCAACCTATCGAAATCCAGCATTATGTTGTCTTTTGTTTTGTATTAACTCCTTTACACAGTTTAGTATCGTCAGCAAAAGCAAAAAAAATACAAATAAAAAATCACCCCAAAAAGCAAATCAAAGATATATGTAACGTCATCCCTTCATACACACATTTTTTAACAAAAGCAACAACAGCAAATATTTCTAATACAGTTTTCTCATCCAAGGAACTCAAATTGTTTCACAATTCTTATAATGTGTGGAGTTGTGGAGCATAGGATTCAGTGGCTGCCATCTACGTGCTCATTCCTCAGCATTGATTAGGGTCAGTATCCTGAGAAAAGCCACACAAACATGGGGAGAACATACTAACTCCAGGCAGATGTGGTCTTTGGTCAAAGTCAAATCCAGGACTCCAGAACTGTAAGGCCGAGGTGACATTACTTACCACGCATGTATAAAACATCCTTTACTAGTTCTCCATTCAGAGTGGGCCCCATTTTTCAGGTAGGATTGCATAAGTGAGGTGGGACCCAAACCTATTGGATAATTTTGGTACTGTATATCCTTTTGATATGCTATGAATGTCCAAATTGGCCAACCCCTTTAACCATGGTTGATGATGTGTAAACATTTATGATTAAATTGTATGATGTTCTGACTCAACTGTCATGATATTGTAGTGCTTGAGTTCAAGTAACCCCAATTTTGCACAATTGTCCAAAAGTGTATGGCTAGTGATACTGAGAAATTGGGTGTGAAGTTGTAAAGTGCTCCCTTTCCCATAGGTACATACAACATGTGTAGTATATAGCATTCACAGTTATTCATGGTTTCAGGTGTCCATGAGGGTGAAGGCATCTTGGAACCTAGGAACCTATGCTCAGTAATTACATGGGTTCTCTTGTACCATACTCCATATGTTTTTTGTTTGTTTGTTTGTTTTTATTTTATTTTTAGAAACAGGAGAGAATGAGAGTTTCATCTCTGGGTCCATGGGTCCAACTTGAGAATTGCAAAATGAGGGTTACTTGAACACAAGCACTACAATACCATGACAGTTGAGTCAGAACATCATACTATTTAAACATAAATGTTTGCACATGATCAACCATTGCAAACAATTCTATACATATTTAAGGGGATTATCTCACTTCACCAAATGGCATTTATTATGTAGAAAAAGTTAAAATAAGCACTAATGTATTGTGATTGTTCATAATGCCTCCTTTGCTAGCTTGATTCATTTTTCCATGTCATTAAACACTGTTCGTTTCCAAGGGTTATGGCCATTGATGCAATGCAGATTTGAGGTGGCCAGGACAGGAGCTGTGGCCTATGTGTGTCTATGAGTGCTCCTACGGTCCTGACCACTAGACACTTTTTTATACAGTATGCAAGCACAGCCAAAGCTGCTGGGTTGCAGAGGTCACAGTAACCACTGTATATGAGAAATGTATAATGCAACTGCAAAGTGAATGAAGCTAGCAGAGGAGGCAATATGGACACTCACAATACATTAGTAAGTGCCTTGCATTAACTTGTACATGATAAATAACATTTGTTGTAGTGATACCACCCCATTTAATGTAATATTTAGCTCTATATTTTTTGGTCCTACTTCACAATAATATTGCGTATAACACATAAAGTAGATGACAAAATTGATTAAAATATGATTCAGCAAGGTGTTGTGGCATAACATGGCCTTGGATAAGCAGGATAGGTTATTGTATATCAATTTTATATAAGGGAGAGTTTAGGTAGTTGACGGGGTATTGATGATGTCTTAGCGTATTGATCATTTATTATCTCAGTACATAAACACCACAGAGTATAATTATTTTGACCTTGAAACACTACAAATACTGGAAAAGTATGATAATACAGACATACATAAATCAATAAACATATTACCCACAGACAACACCAATTAGATTTTTCCTGGAGACTTTGAACAACGATCTTTTAATTGATTTTAGCTACTTCTATAAAATATTAGCCATTTATCATAAAACAAAGCATTTGTCAAATTAAAGCATTTTATGACGCATCTATATTCTGTAGTCAATATATATTTCAACTACAGACATGACTTGGGTACAGACTATGACACTATTAGACAAAAAATTTATGACAGTTTTTTTTTTTAATGTACATTATTGTATGTACATTATTCTATAACAAATAACTTTACATTATGTACATTAGAGATAACAAATAACAGATAATACTGCTCAGATAGAAAGCACAATATAAGACATACAATGGACTTGGCTCTCAATGTTATAAACAACATCTTGTTCCATTCCATGTCTATAATCTCAAATCTTTCAGCTCCATAGGATCTCATGTTTATATGGCCGATGCCTACTATGTAGAAGATACGGTGGAGAAAATAAAGGAGTAAAGTATACAATTATACATAGAAGATAGAAAGAAATAAGAGATAAAAATAAGTAAACAATAAGATGGGGAGATAGAAGGGGGTGGTATTTTCAATTAAAAAATATTGTTATTATTAGTACTATTGCATTTTTAAAAAGGTTCTCAATAATAAGGAGCATATACTCTGTATTGAATAAAGGGGCAACAAAAGCCCCTTCACCACATAAGAGTACATAAATATTATAAATGGCTCATGTTTATGATTTTTATTGGGATTCACAAACTTTAGGTTATGGCTCTGGTCATTACAATTAGGGATGAGCAATGATGTTTCGCTCATCCCTAGTTACAATTCTAGAATGAAATATAGTGAATGATCTTAAAGTATAATCATAATAAGTGATTACATCAGGCAAGACAACTTAAAGGGGTTGTGTCGCAAAATATATTCTACATTTTCTCAAACCAGCACCTGGATCTACATACTTTTGTAATTGCATGTAATTAAAAAATGTTTTATAGCCAGTGATCTATCCAATAAAGTGTATCTGTATAGCGCCACCTGCTATATTGCTTTATTTTCCATATATTTGGTTCGTCTCGCTAAGCTGGTCGAATGTGATCAGTTTAAATCTTCAACTGTCGCAGTTGGCGTGATGACGTGAGTGTGTCACGTCGCGTTCTCCTCCTCCCTCCTTGTTCTCCTGCCGATGCCGGCCGAAGCCTGAGTGCGCTCCATTCCTACGGCTCCTTGCGGCCTCCACTTGCACAGACTCGATCACCAGACCCCCGATATCTTTCCTACCCACTGCCGCCTGCTGCTTGTGGTGGATGTAAGCTCCCGGGGGACGTCTGCTGCCGTCTGTTGATCGTGCCATCTCTCTCCGCTGGCTCTCTCCGATCTTGCTGCTCCTCGGCTGGCTTCTGCTATTGTCGCTCCCTCCTCTCCTTGGTGTCGTGCCTGGGTCCTGTTTGCTCCTTTCCCTACTGGGTCCCGTCTCCTGTCTCTGCAGAGAAATGGAGTATTTTTTTTTCCTTTCTCTCCCCTTTTTTAAATGAGGACTATTAGAATTGTCTCTTGGGATGTTAGAGGTCTTGGAGAAAGGATTAAGAGGCAAGCAATTATGGATGCAATAAAAAGACATTTCCCTGCAATTATTTGTATAGTGGAAACCCATCTTACTAAAGAGACAGTGTCCCGCTTGATGACGGGATGGCACTCTCAATCCTATCATTATACTTTTTGTAGTGCCGCTAGGGGTGTTTCGGTTTTGATTCATAATTCTGTAGATTTCACTTTAATAGAATCCTATATAGATGATTAGGGTAGATTTATTTTTTTGCATGGTAGGCTTTATGGTTATAGATATATTCTTGCCTTTTTTTTACATACCTCCGCCATTCTCGATTTATCCACCTAACCATCTATTGCATTTTTTGGAGAAGAGACCAGACTGTCGGCTTATTTTGATGGGAGATTTTAACGCTGTTATGGATCCTAAAAAGGATAGACTGACTTTAGATGTACATCAGGGAAGGAATATTTGCAGCTCTCCACTGCCTCAGTTTTGTTCAGAAGTTGGATTGGTGGATATATGGGAACATTTTGGCGGAGGAAAGAGAGTATACTCCTGTGTTAGCAGGGGTGAAAGAGCAATGTCCCAGATCTAGCGCTTACTAGTGTTGAGCGAACAGTTCGAGCATCGTTCTGGTTTGTACCGAATTTTGGGGTGTCCGGGACACGGACCCGAACCCGGACATTTTCAAAAAAGTTCGGGCTCGGGTCCATTGTTCGGCGATTTCTTTCCGCTTTCTGAAGGGCTGCACAGCAGCCAATCAGCTAGCGTTTTACTTCTTGCCCTAAGAGCCCATCACAGCCATGCCTACTAATGGCATGGCTGTGATTGGCCAAGTGCAGCATGTGACCCAGCCTCTATTTAAGCTGGAGTCACGTAACGCCGCACGTCACACTGCTCTGATTAGTGTAGGGAGAGGACGCAGCTTCTGTCAGGGCGAGATTAGGAAGGGTAAAGTCAGCAACAGCACCTAATGAACGGATCGATCTACAGCTGTGAATGATTGAACTTCTGCTAGTTACTTGCTCACTGGTTTTTAGGCTGCACAGAGCGTTTTTCTGTCACTTATTTTCTGGGTTGATCGGCGGACATTTTGTGACTTGTGGTGCACCAGAAGAAGCTGCCACCAAGTCTATCAATCCATCAATACTAGTTTTTTTGTTTGCTATATCCTACATCAGGGGCTTGGCTGTGCTAATTGTCACCACTAGAAACTCAGGATAGCAATTTCTATATTTTATTTAAGGGGTTAAATACAATTGCCAAAATACCAATCCCCTAAATCTGGTGTTCCAGCTTTGGCTAGACAAGTATAATACTGTCTGCTGTCTGGCAAAGGATAGATTATTTTCTGTGGTGAAATTCAATTGCCAAAATAGCAATACCATAAATCAGTGGTTTCAGCTGTGGCTGGCAAAATAGAATAGTGTCCGCCAAAACATATATTTTGTTCTGGGGTGAAATTAATCTGCCAAAATAGCAATACCCTGAATCTGGTGTCCCAGCTGTTGCAGGCCAGATTTCATAGTGTCCGCCAAAACATATATTTTGTTCTGGGGTGAAATTAATCTGCCAAAATAGCAATACCCTGAATCTGGTGTCCCAGCTGTTGCAGGCCAGATTTCATATTGTCCGTCAAAACATATATTTTGTTCTGGGGTGAAATTAATCTGCCAAAATAGCAATACTATAAATCAGTGGTTTCAGCTGTGGCTGGCAAAATAGAATAGTGTCCGCCAAAACATATATTTTGTTCTGGGGTAAAATTAATCTGCCAAAATAGCTATATCCTGAATCTGGTGTCCCAGCTGTTGCAGGCCAGATTTCATAGTGTCTGCCAAAACATATATTTTGTTCTGGGGTGAAATTAATCTGCCAAAATAGCAATACCCTGAATCTGGTGTCCCAGCTGTTGCAGGCCAGATTTCATAGTGTCCGCCAAAACATATATTTTGTTCTGGGGTGAAATTAATCTGCCAAAATAGCAATACCCTGAATCTGGTGTCCCAGCTGTTGCAGGCCAGATTTCATAGTGTCCGCCAAAACATATATTTTGTTCTGGGGTGAAATTCAATCTGCCAAAATAGCAATACCCTGAATCTGGTGTCCCAGCTGTTGCAGGCCAGATTTCATAGTGTCCGCCAAAACATATATTTTGTTCTGGGGTGAAATTCAATTGCCAAAATAGCAATACCCTGAATCAGTGGTGTCCCAGCTGTTGCAGGCCAAGATATCATAGTGTCCGTCAAAACATATATTTTGTTCTGGGGTGAAATTCAATTGCCAAAATAGCAATACCCTGAATCTGGTGTCCCAGCTGTTGCAGGCCAGATTTCATAGTGTCTTGCAAAACATATTGTAGAGGGTGCAAGGTGTTGTATTTGATAGCAGGTGCGTGTCACCGAGGTTGCTGGCCTCGGTGAGGTGAAAGCCGGGTTTTTGTCTGCAGCAGCTAGTGCTGCTCTGTTAAATAGCATGGCTGCAAAGCCGATCCGGGCCGGCTCTTACTGGGAGCAGCTAAAGAGTAGGGTGGGTGGCTGCTCCCCACGGTCCAGTCCATGTTTTGGGCTGGGTATAAAACGCAGCCAGCAGCTGTGTCTGAGGGTGTGATTATCCTGGAGCCTGCAAACAGGGCTGAGAATTCTCTGTCCTGGAGGAAGGAGCTCAGCAAGGTGGTGTTTCCCTGCGACCTGAAGGTGGAATCGCCTGCGGCTGAGCCGACTGCTAGGTGTGAACCCGCACCTAAACCACCCAAGGTGACTGGACCCTGTGTTGGCCTGTTTTTGTTTTGCCACAGTATTTCCGTTGTGTGTGAACTGTCACCAAGAGACTGCTTTTCATTTATGGCGTGCAAGTGTGAATAAAACACTGTTTGATGCACCATCTGGACTCCTTGTTTTGCCTCTAAACTGCACCCGCACCGCTGTCTACCAGAGCGACTCCCCACATTTGGTGTCGGATGCGGGCATGCGCAGTGAGGCTGGCGTGAACGCCGAACTTTGTTTGCTGAGCAAAAGTGTATGTCCTATATTAGGCCGGCAAAGTTGCAGCCTGTGATTTCTGGCAACATGGAGGCTGCTGTGAAAGCCCTCATAGAGGCTAACGTGCAGCAGCGGGAGACCAACCAGTTATTGCTGCAACATGTGATGGCATTACAGGCGGCAGGAGCGTCCCACCACGTCCATGATGCCCGGAGAGCGGTCCGTGCGGCGATCCCAAAGATGACCCCGCAGGCGACGTGGAGACATACCTAGCCGTCTTTGAGAAGGTCGCCGTGAGGGAAAAGTTACCCCGTGACCAGTGGGCCGAGGTGGTTGCTCCGTTCCTGGCAGCCGGACCCCAGCAAGTTTTTCGATTTGGCAGATGTCCAGGCAGCTGACTACCCGACCGTGAAAGGTGAGATTCTAGCAAGACTGGGGGTGAATGTTTTGGTCCGGGCCCAGCGGGTGCATCAGTGGGAATTTAACCCGGCTGAACCCGCCAGACCACAATACTATGACCTGCTACATCGGTTGCAAAAATGGCTGCAGCCAGACATACTGACTCCCACTGCTATGCTCGACCGTCTGTTAGCAGATGTATTCTGGAGGTCTTTGCCATACCCTCTCCAGCACTGGATCGGCCAGGTATCCCCACCAATGCCCTTGAGATGGTCGACCTGGTGGAGCGATATGAGGCCACCAGAAACCTGCAGGGGGTTCTTTTGGGAGGAGGCCAGTCAAACCCGGAAACCTCCACCCCAGTCCCGCGGCCGGCCAAACCCGCCGGGATGTACCCTTGCAGATCCCTCCCCAGTAGTCTGCTGGCGGTGTCACGAGCCTGGCCACGTGAGGGCCGACTGTCCACAGTGGGGGAACCCATGGAGACTAATTATGGGTACCGGGCTTCCCTGTATGCCCGGAGACTGTGTGCGACCGGCACCCCGAGACAATAGACAATCGACATCTGTGCCAGGTGCAAATCGGGGATAACCTGGCAGTGGCGCTGTTGGACTCAGGGAGCCTGGTAACCCTGGTAAGTGCTGCCCTGGTACAGCCCACCCAGTATACGGGCCGGAAAGTTGGTGTGGTGTGTATACACGGAGACTTAAAGGACTATCCCACGGCTGTAATGTCTCTGTCCACGGCGGCGGCACCTGGACTTGTGAAGTGGCGATCTCCACAAAGCTGCCCTATGAACTAATAGTGGGAGAGACTTCCCTGGTTTTCCGTCACTGTGGCCTGAGATGAAAGTGACTAATAGCCCTGAGACAGGGGTAACCCTAGCAGAGTGGCCTGATACCCCTGGAAGGCCAGAACCCTGGGAGCCCGAGTCTGAAGGGCCAGCGGTAGGGGTGACCACTGCTGCAGCGGTAGTGGGGAGACAACCCCACTGAGTGTAATGGTGGGAGACACGGAGGACTTGCCACCGGGGCCTGAGTTGGCAGACCTCAATGTCTCCGGGGAAAATTTTGGGACCGCACAACACCGGGACCAAACCCTAACCAGGGCCTGGGAGAATGTGCTGGAAATTGATGGTAAACCCCAGAAACCAGGGGCTGAATTAATGTTCCCACGATTTATTGTTCTGCAGGATATGTTGTATCGGGTGAACCAAATCCGAGGTGAACCTGTTGAACAGTTGGTGGTGCCCACAGCGTATCGCAAGCTTGTCATGGAGCTTGCCCACCAACATGTTCTTGGGGACACCTGGGGTGGCAGAAAACCCAGGACCGCATACTGCAGCGGTTTTATTGGCCCAGTGTGTTCAAGGAGGTAGAGAATTATTGTAAGTCCTGTCCGACCTGTCAGATAACTAGCCCCCAGCCACATTTCCGTAGTCCTCTGGTACCTCTGCCAATTATTGAAGTACCGTTCGAGCGAATCGCTATGGATTTAATTGGGCCTGTACCAAAAGTCTGCCAGGGGCCACCAACACATTCTGGTAGTTCTCGACTATGCCACTCGGTATCCGGAGGCGGTGCCTCTGCGACATACCTCAGCTAAGCTCATTGCCAAAGAGTTAATGGAGATGTTTTCCCGTGTGGGCCTGCCAAAGAGGTTCTGACAGACCAAGGGACCCCTTTTATGTCCAAAGTAATGAGGGAACTGTGTAAATTGTTGCGTATAAAGCAGCTACGGACGTCCGTTTACCATCCGCAAACAGACGGTCTTGTTGAGAGGTTTAACCAAACTCTAAAAAATATGTTAAAGAGGGTGGTGTCTAGAGATGGGAAGGACTGGGACCTGCTTCTGCCCTATCTCATGTTCGCAGTGCGAGAGGTACCCCAGGCCTCTACTGGGTTCTCGCCCTTCGAACTGCTTTATAGCAGACACCCTCGGGGCCTGTTGGATATCGCCAAGGAAGCATGGGAACAACAGCCTGTCCCCCACAAAAGTGTCATTGAGTATGTCACCCAGATGCAGGAACGGATAGAAAGGGTGTTGCCGCTGGTCCGGGAGCATATGGAGGCAGCACAACAAGCCCAGAGTAGGGTGTATAATCGTCAGGCTCGGAGTGCGGGGCTTCAATCCGGGAGATCGAGTGTTGGTTCTGGTACCCACCCTTGACAGCAAATTCCTAGCTAGGTGGCAGGGCCCCTATGAGGTGATCGAGAAGGTAGGGAAGTAAATTACAAAGTACACCAGCCAGGGCGGCGCAAGCCGAGCAGGTGTACCACGTGAATTTACTTAAGCCTTGGAAAGATAGGGACACGGCCGGCGACCACAGCCCCCGGCCAGGGCTTCTAGAGTGAAAAGGGTCCAGCCCCACAGTTCGAGGCCTGTGAAGCAGTAACCACGGTAAAAATTGCAGACAGCCTGTCTTCCAAACAAGTTCAGGAAGTCAGGGAGTTCATCAGTCGGAACACGGATGTGTTCTCGGACCTCCCTGGCCGCACGTCTCTCATCCAACATGACATCGTCACTGAGCCTCAGGCCAAGATCCGGTTAAAACCATACCGGGTACCCGAGGCTCGGCGGCGGGCCATCGCGGAGGAAGTACAGTTAATGTTGAAGCTCGATGTCATTGAGGAGTCGAAGAGTGAGTGGGCCAGTCCCATAGTCCTAATACCCAAGCCGGATGGGACGTTGCGGTTCTGCAACGATTTTCGCAAGTTAAATGAAGTGTCCAAGTTTGATGCGTATCCCATGCCCGAGTAGACGAGCTTGTTGAGAAGTTTAGGGCAAGCCCGTTATTTTCTGTGCTAGACCTCACCAAAGGGTACTGGCAGGTACCCTTAACGAGTCGGCTAAGGAAAAAACCGCATTTGTTACCCCGCAGGGCCTGTATCACTACAAGGTGTTACCCTTTGGCCTGCATGGCGCCCCGCCACTTTCCAAGGTTAATGGACATAGTGCTGCGACCACATCGTCGGTGCGCCTCGGCCTACTTAGATGATGTAGTCATCCACAGCACCGACTGGGAAAGCCATTTACCCAAGGTGCAGGCGGTAGTGGATGCCCTGAGGAAAGCCGGACTGACCGCTAACCCAAAGAAGTGCTCCATAGGGTTAGAGGAGACAAAATATCTGGGATATGTAATTGGGCGGGAGTCATCAAACCTCAGGTAACCAAGGTAGAGGCCATTCGTAACTGGCCCCGACCGGTCACCACCAGGCAGGTAAAGTCGTTCCTGGGGATTGTAGGTTACTACATGAGGTTTGTGCCCCACTTTGCCACAATAGCAGCGCCGTTGACAGACCTGTTGAAGGGGCGAAAGTCTGGGAGGGTTAGCTGGAGTGAGAAGGCGGAGGAGGCTTTCGCCGCGTTGAAGTCGGCCCTGTGTGGGTCCCCGGTTTTGGTGACACCCGACTTCAACAAGGAGTTTGTCGTACAGACCGACGCCTCGGAGGTAGGCCTCGGTGCGGTACTGTCTCAGGAGGTCAACGGGGAAGAACATCCCGTTGTCTTCCTGAGCCGTAAGCTCAATCCCGCCGAGTCCAGATATAGTATAGTGGAGAGGGAGTGCCTGGCTATCAAGTGGGCACTCGAATCTCTCCGCTACTACTTGTTAGGGAGGAGGTTCCGTCTGATGACCGACCATTCCCCCTCAAATGGATGAGTCAGGCCAAGGAGAGGAATGCTCGGGTCACCAGGTGGTTCCTATCTCTTCAGAATTTCAAATTCTCCGTGGAACACAGGGCAGGCCGCTTGCAGGGCAACGCAGATGCCCTGTCCCGCGTCCACTGCCTCACGTGTGTTCACCCTCAGGGTTGAACAAAGGGGGGTGTGTAAGAGGGTGCAAGGTGTTGTATTTGATAGCAGGTACGTGTCACCGAGGTTGCTGGCCTCGGTGAGGTGAGAGCCGGGTTTTGTCTGCAGCAGCTAGTGCTGCTCTGTTAAATAGCATGGCTGCAAAGCCAATCCGGGCCGGCTCTTACTGGGAGCAGCTAAAGAGTAGGGTGGGTGGCTGCTCCCCACGGTCCAGTCCATGTTTTGGGCTGGGTATAAAACGCAGCCAGCAGCTGTGTCTGAGGGTGTGATTATCCTGGAGCCTGCAAACAGGGCTGAGGAATTCTCTGTCCTGGAGGAAGGAGCTCAGCAAGGTGGTGTTTCCCTGCGACCTGAAGGTGGAATCGCCTGCGGCTGAGCCGACTGCTAGGTGTGAACCCGCACC
Organism: Bufotes viridis; assembly: GCA_033119425.1. Lineage (NCBI taxonomy): Eukaryota > Metazoa > Chordata > Amphibia > Anura > Bufonidae > Bufotes > Bufotes viridis. The sequence continues at coordinate 180,671,701 of CM065594.1, read as the reverse complement.
TAAACCACCCAAGGTGACTGGACCCTGTGTTGGCCTGTTTTTGTTTTGCCACAGTATTTCCGTTGTGTGTGAACTGTCACCAAGAGACTGCTTTTCATTTATGGCGTGCAAGTGTGAATAAAACACAGTTTGATGCACCATCTGGACTCCTTGTTTTGCCTCTAAACTGCACCCGCACCGCTGTCTACCAGAGCGACTCCCCACAATATATTTTGTTCTGGGGTGAAATTAGTCTGCCAAAATAGCAATACCCTGAATCTGGTGTCCCAGCTGTTGCAGGCCGGGATTCATAGTGTCCGCAAAAACATATATTTTGTTCTGGGGTGACATTTAATTGCCAAAATAGCAATACCGTGAATCTGGTGTCCCAGCTGTTGCAGGCCACGTTTCATAGTGTCCGTCAAAACATATATTTTGTTCTGGGGTGACATTTAATTGCCAAAATAGCAATACCGTGAATCTGGTGTCCCAGCTGTTGCAGGCCACGTTTCATAGTGTCCTTCAAAACATATATTTTGTTCTGGGGTGAAATTCAATTGCCAAAATAGCAATACCCTGAATCTGGTGTCCCAGCTGTTGCAAGCCAGGATTCATAGTGTCCGCAAAAACATATATTTTGTTCTGGGGTGACATTCAATTGCCAAAATAGCAATACCCTGAATCTGGTGTCCCAGCTGTTGCAGGCCAGGTTTCATAGTGTCCGTCAGAACATATATTTTGTTCAGGGCTGACATTCAATTGCCAAAATAGCAATACCCTGAATCTGGTGTCCCAGCTGTTGCAGGCCACGCTTCATAGTGTTCGTCAAAACATATATTCTGTTCTGGGGTGAAATTCAATTGCCAAAATAGCAATACCCTGAATCTGGTGTCCCAGCTGTTGCAGGCCACGTTTCATAGTGTCCGTCAAAACACATATTTTGTTCTCGGGTAAAATTCAATTGCCAAAATAGCAATACCCTGAATCTTGTGTCCCAGCTGTTGCAGGCCAGGATTCATAGTGTCCGCAAAAACATATATTTTGTTCTGGGGTGAAATTAATCTGCCAAAATAGCAATACCCTGAATCTGGTGTCCCAGCTGTTGCAGGCCAGGATTCATAGTGTCCGTCAAAACATATATTTTGTTCAGGGGTGACATTCAAATGCCAAAATAGCAATACCCTGAATCTGGTGTCCCAACTGTTGCAGGCCACGTTTCATAGTGTCCGTCAAAACATATATTTTGTTCTGGGGTGAAATTCAATTGCCAAAATAGCAATACCCTGAATCTGGTGTCCCAGCTGTTGCAGGCCAGGATTCATAGTGTCCGCAAAAACATATATTTTGTTCTGGGGTGACATTCAATTGCCAAAATAGCAATACCCTGAATCTGGTGTCCCAGCTGTTGCAGGCCACGTTTCATAGTGTCCGTCAAAACATATATTTTGTTCTGGGGTGAAATTCAATTGCCAAAATAGCAATACCCTGGAATCTGGTGTCCCAGCTGTTGCAGGCCAGGATTCATAGTGTCCGCAAAAACATATATTTTGTTCTGGGGTGACATTCAATTGCCAAAATAGCAATACCCTGAATCTGGTGTCCCAGCTGTTGCAGGCCAGGATTCATAGTGTCCGTCAAAACATATATTTTGTTCTGGGGTGACATTCAATTGCCAAAATAGCAATACCCTGAATCTGGTGTCCCAGCTGTTGCAGGCCAGGATTGATAGTGTCCGCAAAAACATATATTTTGTTCTGGGGTGACATTCAATTGCCAAAATAGCAATACCCTGAATCTTGTGTCCCAGCTGTTGCTGGCCAGGATTGATAGTGTCCGCAAAAACATATATTTTGTTCTGGGGTGACATTCAAATGCCAAAATAGCAATACCCTCAATCTGGTGTCCCAGCTGTTGCAGGCATGGATTCATAGTGTCCGCAAAAACATATATTTTGTTCTGGGGTGACATTCAATTGCCAAAATAGCAATACCGTGAATCTGGTGTCCCAGCTGTTGCAGGCCACGTTTCATAGTGTCCGTCAAAACATATATTTTGTTCTGGGGTGACATTCAATTGCCAAAATAGCAATACCCTGAATCTGGTGTCCCAGCTGTTGCAGGCCAGGATTCATAGTGTCCTTCAAAACATATATTTTGTTCAGGGGTGACATTCAAATGCGAAAATAGCAATACCCTGAATCTGGTGTCCCAGCTGTTGCAGGCCACGTTTCATAGTGTCCGTCAAAACATATATTTTGTTCTCGGGTGAAATTCAATTGCCAAAATAGCAATACCCTGAATCTAGTGTTCCAGCTGTTGCAGGCCAGGATTCATATTGTCCGCAAAAGCATATATTTTGTTCTGGGGTGATATTCAATTGCCAAAATAGCAATACCCTGAATCTGGTGTCCCAGCTGTTGCAGGCCAGATTTCATTGTGTCTTGCAAAACATATATTTTGTTCTGGGGTGAAATTAGTCTGCCAAAATAGCAATACCCTGAATCTGGTGTCCTAGCTGTTGCAGGCCAGGATTCATGGTGTCCGCAAAAACATATATTTTGTTCTGGGGTGACATTCAATTGCCAAAATAGCAATACCCTGAATCTGGTGTCCCAGCTGTTGCAGGCCACGTTTCATAGTGTCCGTCAAAACATATATTTTGTTCTTGGGTGACATTTAATTGCCAAAATAGCAATACCGTGAATCTGGTGTCCCAGCTGTTGCAGGCCACGTTTCAAAGTGTCCGTCAAAACATATATTTTGTTCTGGGGTGAAATTCAATTGCCAAAATAGCAATACCCTGAATCTGGTGTCCCAGCTGTTGCAGGCCAGGATTCATATTGTCCGCAAAAACATATATTTTGTTCTGGGGTGACATTCAATTGCCAAAATAGCAATACCCTGAATCTGGTGTCCCAGCTGTTGCAGGCCAGGTTTCATAGTGTCCGTCAGAACAAATATTTTGTTCAGGGCTGACATTCAATTGCCAAAATAGCAATACCCTGAATCTGGTGTCCCAGCTGTTGCAGGCCACGCTTCATAGTGTCCGTCAAAACATATATTTTGTTCTGGGGTGAAATTCAATTGCCAAAATAGCAATACCCTGAATCTGGTGTCCCAGCTGTTGCAGGCCACGTTTCATAGTGTCCGTCAAAACACATATTTTGTTCTCGGGTAAAATTCAATTGCCAAAATAGCAATACCCTGAATCTTGTGTCCCAGCTGTTGCAGGCCAGGATTCATAGTGTCCGCAAAAACATATATTTTGTTCTGGGGTGACATTCAATTGCCAAAATAGCAATACCCTGAATCTGGTGTCCCAGCTGTTGCAGGCCACGTTTCATAGTGTCCGTCAAAACATATATTTTGTTCTGGGGTGAAATTCAATTACCCAAATAGCAATACCCTGAATCTGGTGTCCCAGCTGTTGCAGGCCAGGATTCATAGTGTCCGCAAAAACATATATTTTGTTCTGGGGTGACATTCAATTGCCAAAATAGCAATACCCTGAATCTGGTGTCCCAGCTGTTGCAGGCCAGGATTCATAGTGTCCGCAAAAACATATATTTTGTTCTGGGGTGACATTCAATTGCCAAAATAGCAATACCCTGAATCTGGTGTCCCAGCTGTTGCAGGCCAGGATTCATAGTGTCCGCAAAAACATATATTTTGTTCTGGGGTGACATTCAATTGCCAAAATAGCAATACCCTGAATCTGGTGTCCCAGCTGTTGCAGGCCACGATTCATAGTGTCCGTCAAAACATATATTTTGTTCTGGGGTGAAATTCAATTGCCAAAATAGCAATACCCTGAATCTGGTGTCCCAGCTGTTGCAGGCCAGGATTCATAGTGTCCGCAAAAACATATATTTTGTTCTGGGGTGACATTCAATTGCCAAAATAGCAATACCTCTGAATCTGGTGTCCCAGCTGTTGCAGGCCACGATTCATAGTGTCCGTCAAAACATATATTTTGTTCTGGGGTGACATTCAATTGCCAAAATAGCAATACCCTGAATCTGGTGTCCCAGCTGTTGCAGGCCACGTTTCATAGTGTCCGTCAAAACATATATTTTGTTCTGGGGTGAAATTCAATTGCCAAAATAGCAATACCCTGAATCTGGTGTCCCAGCTGTTGCAGGCCAGGATTCATAGTGTCCGCCAAAACATATATTTTGTTCTGGGGTGACATTCAATTGCCAAAATAGCAATACCCTGAATCTGGTGTCCCAGCTGTTGCAGGCCAGGTTTCATAGTGTCCGTCAAGAACATATATTTTGTTCTAGGGCTGACATTCAATTGCCAAAATAGCAATACCCTGAATCTGGTGTCCCAGCTGTTGCAGGCCACGTTTCATAGTGTCCGTCAAAACATATATTTTGTTCTGGGGTGACATTCAGTCTGCCAAAATAGCAATACCCTGAATCTGGTGTCCCAGCTGTTGCAGGCCAGGATTCATAGTGTCCGTCAAAACATATATTTTGTTCTGGGGTGACATTCAATTGCCAAAATAGCAATACCTCTGAATCTGGTGTCCCAGCTGTTGCAGGCCACGTTTCATAGTGTCCGTCAAAACATATATTTTGTTCTGGGGTGAAATTCAATTGCCAAAATAGCAATACCCTGAATCTGGTGTCCCAGCTGTTGCAGGCCACGTTTCATAGTGTCCGTCAAAACATATATTTTGTTCTGGGGTGACATTCAATTGCCAAAATAGCAATACCCTGAATCTGGTGTCCCAGCTGTTGCAGGCCACGTTTCATAGTGTCCGTCAAAACATATATTTTGTTCTGGGGTGAAATTCAATTGCCAAAATAGCAATACCCTGAATCTGGTGTCCCAGCTGTTGCAGGCCAGGTTTCATAGTGTCCGCCAAAACATATATTTTGTTCTGGGGTGAAATTCAATTGCCAAAATAGCAATACCCTGAATCTGGTGTCCCAGCTGTTGCAGGCCAGGATTCATAGTGTCCGCAAAAACATATATTTTGTTCTGGGGTGACATTCAATTGCCAAAATAGCAATACTCTGAATCTGGTGTCCCAGCTGTTGCAGGCCAGGATTCATAGTGTCCGCAAAAACATATATTTTGTTCTGGGGTGACATTCAATTGCCAAAATAGCAATACTCCTGAATCTGGTGTCCCAGCTGTTGCAGGCCACGTTTCATAGTGTCCGCCAAAACATATATTTTGTTCTGGGGTGAAATTCAATTGCCAAAATAGCAATACCCTGAATCTGGTGTCCCAGCTGTTGCAGGCCAGGATTCATAGTGTCCGCAAAAACATATATTTTGTTCTGGGGTGACATTCAATTGCCAAAATAGCAATACCCTGAATCTGGTGTCCCAGCTGTTGCAGGCCAAGATTCATAGTGTCCGCCAAAACATATATTTTGTTCTGGGGTGAAATTCAATTGCCAAAATAGCAATACCATAAATCTAGTGGTTTCAGCTGTGGCTGGCCAAACTATAATAGTGTCCGCCAAAACATATATTTTGTTCTGGGGTGACATTCAATTGCCAAAATAGCAATACCCTGAATCTGTTGTCCCAGCTGTTGCAGGCCAAGTGTAAATCTGTCCATAAAAGGATACCTTTCATCCAGGGCCTAAATACTAGCCCTAAAAGAGATATTCCCTAAATCAGTGGTTACTGCTGTGCCTGGATTAGTGTAATACGCTACATAAACAAATAGGCAGATAGTGTTAGGTGCCTGTAAAAAGGCCTGAATTTGAAATCAATACATTGGGCCAAATATTTTTTTCCTTATTGTGGTGCTTGGTGAACGGTAACAATGAGGAAAACATCTAGTAAGGGACGCGGACGCGGTCGTGGTGGTGTTAGTGTACCCTCTGGTGCTGGGAGAGGACGTGGCCATTCTGCCACAGCCACACGTCCTAGTGAACCAACTACCTCAGGTTCCAGTACCCGCCAGAATTTACAGCGATATTTGGTGGGGCCCAATGCCGTTCTAAGGATGGTAAGGCCTGAGCAGGTACAGGCGCTAGTCAATTGGGTGGCCGACAGTGGATCCAGCATGTTCACAACATTATCTCCCACCCAGTCTTCTGCTGAAAGCGCACAGGTGGCACCTGAAAACCAAGCCCATCAGTCTGTCACATCACCCCATGCATATCAGGGAAACTGTCAGAGCCTCAAGTTATGCAGCAGTCTCTTATGCTGTTTGAAGACTCTGCTGGCAGGGTTTCCCAAGGAAATCCACCTAGCCCTTCCCCAGTGGTGGAAGACATAGAATGCACTGATGCACAACCACTGATGTTTCCTGATGATGAGGACATGGGAATACCACCTCATCGGAGTCCGCACGTCTCTGATGATGACGAAACACAGGTGCCAACTGCTGCGTCTTTCTGCAGTGTGCAGACCGAACAGGAGGTCAGGGAGGAAGACTGTGTGGAAGACGATGCAGGGGACGATGAGGTCCTAGACCCCACATGGAATGAAGGTCGTGCCACTGACTTTCATAGTTCAGAGGAAGAGGCAGTGGTGAGACCGAGCCAACAGCGTAGCAAAAGAGGGAGCAGGGGGCAAAGCAGACCAGCCGCCGCCAAGAGAGTTCGCCTGCTACTGGCCACCGCCACCAGGGACCGAGCACCCCAAAGGCAGCTTCAAGGAGTTCCCTGGCATGGCACTTCTTTAAACAATGTGCTGACGACAAGACCCGAGTGGTTTGCACGCTGTGCCATCAGATCCTGAAGCGAGGCATTAACGTTCTGAACCTTAGCACAACCTGCATGACCAGGCATCTACATGCAAAGCATGAACTGCAGTGGAGTAAACACCTTAAAAGCAAGGAACTCACTCTGGCTCCCCTGCTCCCTCTTCTGCTGCTGCTCGGCCTCTTCCTCCGCCTCGGGAGGAATGTTGGCACCTGCCGCCCACCAAACAGAGGATGTGCCACCGACAACACCACCTGCGCCACCAAGCATCTCCACCATGTCACACGGCAGCGTTCAGCTCTCCATCTCACAAACCTTGGAGAGAAAGCGTAAATTCCCACCTAGCCACCCTCGAGCTCCTGGGCCTGAATGCCAGCATTTCTAAACTACTGGCCTTTGAAATGCTGTCATTCAGGCTGGTGGACACAGACAGCTTCAAACAGCTGATGTCCATGGCTGTCCCACAGTATGTTGTTCCCAGCCGCCACTACTTCTCCAAGACAGCCGTGCCTTCCTGCACAACCAAGTATCCGATAAAATCAAGTGTGCACTGCGCAACGCCATCTGTGGCAAGGTCCACCTAACCACAGATACGTGGACCAGTAAGCACGGCCAGGGACGCTATATCTCCCTAACTGCACACTGGGTAAATGTAGTGGCGGCTGGGCCGCAGGCGGAGAGTTCCTTGGCGCACGTCCTTCCGCCGCCAAGGATCGCAGGGCATCATTCTTGCCTCCTGTAGCCTCCTCCTCCTACTCGGCTTCCTCCTCCTCTGCTTCCACCAGCTCATCCAGTCAGCCACACACCTTCACCACCAACTTCAGCACAGCCCGGGTAAATGTCAGCAGGCCATTCTGAAACTCATATGTTTGGGGGACAGGCCCCACACCGCGCAGGAGTTGTGGCGGGTATTGAACAACAGACCGACGAGTGGTTTCTGCCGGTGGGCCTCAAGCCCGGCCTGGTGGTGTGCGATAATGGGCGAAATCTCGCCGCAGCTCTGGGACTAGCCGGTTTGACGCACATCCCTTGCCTGGCGCATGTGCTGAATTTGGTGGTGCAGAAGTTCATTCACAACTACCCCAACATGTCAGAGCTGCTGCATAAAGTGAGGGCCGTCTGTGCGCGCTTCCGGCGCTCACATCCTGCCGCTGCTCGCCTGTCTGCGCTACAGCGGAACTTCGGCCTTCCCGCCACCGCCTCATATGCGACGTGCCCACCAGGTGGAACTCCACCTTGCACATGCTGGAGAGACTGTGCGAGCAGCAGCAGGCCATAGTGGAGTTTCAGCTGCAGCACGCACGCTGCCAGTCGCACTGCGGAACAGCACCACTTCACCACCAATGATTGGGCCTCCATGCGAGACCTGTGTGCCCTGTTGCGCTGTTTCGAGTACTCCACCAACATGGCCAGTGGCGATGACACCGTTATCAGCGTTACAATACCACTTCTATGTCTCCTTGAGAAAACGCTTAGGCGATGATGGAAGAGGAGGTGGCCCAGGAGGAGGAGGAGGAGGAGGATGAGGGGTCATTTTTAGCACTTTCAGGCCAGTCTGTTAGAAGTGGCTCAGAGGGAGGTTTTTTGCAACAGCAGAGGCCAGGTACAAATGTGGCCAGCCAGGGCCCACTACTGGAGGACGAGGAGGATGAGGAGGAGGTGGAGGAGGATGAGGATGAAGCAGGTTCACAGCGGGGTGGCACCCGACACAGCTCAGGCCCATCACTGGTGCGTGGCTGGGGGATACGGAGGACGATGACGATACGCCTCCCACAGAGGACAGCTTGTCCTTACCTCTGGGGAGCCTGGCACACATGAGCGACTACATGCTGCAGTGCCTGCGCAACGACAGCAGAGTTGCCCACATTTTAACGTGTGCGGACTACTGGGCTGCCACCCTGCTGGATCCCCGGTACAAAGACAATGTGCCCACCTTACTTCCTGCACTGGAGCGTGATAGGAAGATGCGCGAGTACATGCGCACGCTGGTAGAGGCGCTCCTGAGAGCATTCCCAAATGTCACAGGGGAACAGGTGGAAGCCCAAGTCGAAGGCAGAGGAGGAGCAAGAGGTCGCCAATGCAGCTGTGTCACGGCCAGCTCCTCTGAGGGCAGGGTGAGCATGGCAGAAATGAGGAAAAGTTTTGTCTCCACGACATAGCTAACTGCACCACCACCTGATACGGAACGTGTTAGCAGGAGGCAGCATTTCACTAACATGGTTGAACAGTACGTCTGCACACCCCTCCACGTACTGACTGATGGTTCGGCCCCATTCAACTTCAGGGTCTCCAAATTGTCCACGTGGACAAAGTTAGCATTTTATGCCTTGGAGGTGCTGGCCTGCCCAGCGGCCAGCGTTTTGTCTGAACGTGTATTCAGCACGGCAGGGGGCGTCATTACTGACAAACGCAGCCGCCTGTCCACAGCTAACGTGGACAAGCTGACGTTCATAAAAATGAACCAGGCATGGATCCCACAGGACCTGTGCCTCCCTTGTGCAGAATAGACATTTATAACTGCCTCCCCCTCAAACATGTATTCTTGTACTCCGGGGCACTTCTTTATTGAATCCTCATTTTTTTAACTTTACCATGATCTTACGGTGCACCCAAAGTTGAATGAACCTCTCCTCTGTCTGGGTAGTGGGGCCGAAATAACTGAGAGTGGCCTTCTCCGGTGGTGGGTGATATGACACATGATTCATTGCTGTGGGACCTCTCTCCTCTGTCTGGGTGCTGGGCCGAAATAACTGAGAGTGGCCTTCTCCGGTGGTGGGTGAAATGACGCATGATTCCTTGCTGTGGGACCTCTCTGCTCTGTCTGGGTGCTGGACTGAAATAACTGAGAGTGGCCTTCTCCACTGGTGGGTGATATGACGCTTGATTCCTTGCTGTGGGACCTCTCTCCTCTGTCTGAGTGCTGGGCCTAAATAACTGAAAGTGGCCTTTTCCAGTTGTGGTTGATATGACGCATGATTCCTTGCTGTGGGACCTCTCTCCTCTGTCTGGGTGCTGGGCAGAAATAACTAAGAGTGGCCTTCTCCAGTGGTGGGTGATATGACGCATGATTCCTTGCTGTGGGACCTCTCTCCTCTGTCTGGGTGCTGGGCCTAAATAACAGAAAATGGCCTTCTCCAGTGGTTGGTGATATGACGCATGATTCCTTGCTGTGGGACTTCTCTCCTCTGTCTGGGTGCTGGGCCGAAATAACTGAGAGTGGCCTTCTCCGGTGGTGGTTGATATGACGCATGATTCCTTGCTGTGGGACCTCTCTCCTCTGACTGGGTGCTGGGGCCTAAATAACTGAAAATGGCCTTCTCCAGTGGTGGGTGATATGACGCATGATTCCTTGCTGTGGGACCTTTCTCCTGTGTCTGGGTGCTGGGCTGAAATAACTGAGAGTGGCCTTCTCCGGTGGTGGTTGATATGACGCATGATTCCTTGCTGTGGGACCTCTCTCCTCTGACTGGGTGCTGGGGCCTAAATAACTGAAAATGGCCTTCTCCAGTGGTGGGTGATATGACACATGATTCCTTGCTGTGGGACCTCTCTCCTCTGACTGGGTGCTGGGGCCTAAATAACTGAAAGTGGCCTTCTCCAGTGGTGGGTGATATGACGCCTTATTCCTTGCTGTGGGACTGTATCCTCGGTCTGGGTGCTGGGCTGAAATAACTGAAAGTGGCGTTCTCCAGTGGTGGGTGATATGACGCATGATTTCTTGCTGTGGGACCTCTCTTCTCTGTCTGGGTGCTGGGCTGAAGTAACTGAGAGTGGCTTTCTCCGGTGGTGGTTGATATGACGCATGATTCCTTGCTGTGGGACCTCTCTCCTCTGACTGGGTGCTGTGGCCTAAATAACTGAAAATGGCCTTCTCCAGTGGTGGGTGATATGACGATGATTCCTTGCTGTGGACCTCTCTCTCTGTCTGGGTGCTGAGGCCTAAATAACTGAAAGTGGCCTTCTCCAGTGGTGGGTGATATGACGCATGATTCCTTGCTGTGGGACCTCTCCTCTGTCTGGGTGCTGGGCCTAAATAACTGAAAGTGGCCTTCTCCAGTGGTGGGTGATATGACGCCTTATTCCTTGCTGTGGGACCTGTATCCTCGGTCTGGGTGCTGGGCTGAAATAACTGAAAGTGGCGTTCTCCAGTGGTGGGTGATATGACGCATGATTCCTTGCTGTGGGACCTCTCTTCTCTGTCTGGGTGCTGGGCTGAAGTAACTGAGAGTGGCTTTCTCCGGTGGTGGGTGATATGACGCCTTATTCCTTGCTGTGGGACCTGTATCCTCGGTCAGGGTGCTGGGCTGAAATAACTGAAAGTGGCTTTCTCCAGTGGTGGGTGATATGACGCATGATTCCTTGCTGTGGGACCTCTCTTCTCTGTCTGGGTGCTGGGCTGAAGTAACTGAGAGTGGCTTTCTCCGGTGGTGGTTGATATGACGCATGATTCCTTGCTGTGGGACCTCTCTCCTCTGACTGGGTGCTGGGGCCTAAATAACTGAAAATGGCCTTCTCCAGTGGTGGGTGATATGACGCATGATTCCTTGCTGTGGGACCTCTCTCCTCTGACTGGGTGGTGGGGCATAAATAACTGAAAGTGGCCTTCTCCAGTGGTGGGTGATATGACGCATGATTCCTTGCTGTGGGACCTGTATCCTCGGTCTGGGTGCTGGGCCGAAATAACTGAAAGTGGCCTTCTCCAGTGGTGGGTGATATGACGCATGATTCCTTGCTGTGGGACCTCTCTCCTCGGTCTGGGTGCTGGCCGAAATAACTGAAAGTGGCCTTCTCCAGTGGTGGGTGATATGACGCATGATTCCTTGCTGTGGGACCTCTCTCCTCTGTCTGGGTGCTGGGCCTAAATAACTGAAAGTGGCCTTCTCCAGTGGTGGTTGATATGACGCATGATTCCTTGCAGTGGGACCTGTCTCCAATTGATATTGGTTAAATTTTATTTATTTTATTTTAATTCATTTCCCTATCCACATTTGTTTGCAGGGGATTTACCTACATTTTGCTGCCTTTGGCAGCCCTCTAGCCCGTTCCTGGACTATTTTACAGCCTTTTTAGTGCCTAAAAGTTCGGGTCCCCATTGACTTCAATGGGGTTCAGGTTCGGGATAAAGTTCGGGTCGAGTTCGGATCCCGAACCCGAACATTTTCGGGAAGTTCGGCTGAACTTCTCGAACCCGAACATCCAGGTGTTCACTCATCTCTAGCGCTTACCAATTAGAGCAATTTGAATAATATTAGAAGGATACGATATGGAGTAAAAACTGTTTCAGACCAGTCACCCGTATCAATTTAGGTTTGCATTGGGGAGAATAAAGATAATTGGGGGCTTGGTTTTAAGCTTAATCCATACTGGCTTACCATTATGGATAATCAACTGTCCACTAAAGTACTTATATCCTCTTTTTGGGATGTGAATCTCCCCTCTGCTAACATCAACATAGTTTGGGACGCTCTAAAAGCATATCTGAGGGGGGTTCTTATAAGCAATATTACTGCTGTAAAGAGAACATCTAGGAAAAAAGAGGAGGACTTAGTTAAGACTGTAGCATCCACAACGGAGCGATTTATGAATCAACCTACTGAATTTAATAAGGAAGAGATGCAGAGGGCTAGCTGTTGTCACGACCCGCATTGGAGTCGTGACTCTTTAGTTGGCATGCGGTTGCCGTCGGCAACCTGCGTGCCACGACCGGTGTTGCGGTTGTGTCAGTTTTGCCGCATGCGGTTGCCGGCGGCTAGGTCTGTTGTTGCCGCATGTGAGGGGTGTGTTCGTGTTTCCTCACATGTGGTTTCCGCTGGCAACTCTGTTCACTTTGCATGCGAGTCTTTGTCTGCTCTTTGGTGTGCACAGGGTTAAGGTGTGGTTGCTTGTTATGGTGGGTGTGACCTCAGGTCTCCTTATTACCTTTTGTGTGGAACCTGAGGTCAGTTTTGTTTGTCCAGCCATGGTGTGAGCATGGCTGGAGTGTGTTGTTTGGATCCCACCTTTATGTCTGTGTGAGCCACCCTTATTTGTTATATTGTTTACACTGTTTTATTGTATTCCCCTCCTGTGTGCTTCTGCTTACCCTTCCCCACTCTTGGTTATGTATTTGTTGTGGGTTTGTATGTTGCAGTTGGTTGGTTTGTGTGCTCCGGAAGGGGCTTGCTTACCTGGAGGGGTATAGCATATACCGGATGGTGTGCTGCCCGGCCAGGTCTCCCCCCAGGCATCTGATGTCCGCTTGGGGGTCCGGGAGGTCCTGGCGCTGCTTCTCTATCTTCAGCACGGCAGGTAAGTGTGGGCTTCTTGTACGTGTTACTTGCCTGCCGTGCGGGCACACACTGTTCGGGTCCCGGCTGCTGTGGGGGCCTCTAGAGACTCCTGCTCATCCGCGGTCTAGGGTTAGCAGGTGGTCTCCGCCCTGTTTTTATCTGAGGGCGAGACAGGGCGTTCAGGGCCATAGGTACGTGGGTATGAGCCGTCCCACCTTCAGGGTCCGCTCATACAGCCAGGAGACCAGGGCAAGTTTTAGGGACTTGCCAGGAGGTCATCTGCTCCTTTGTCCCTGCTTTTAGGCCCAGTGGCCGTGGAAAGTGCGCGGCGGAGAGTTTCCCCCACTCCCCGTCGTGACAGCTGTTCTCTGAAGGAATATGTAATTGAGAAAGCAAACCATAGATTATTTTTTAAGGGACAAAAGTACTTTTCAGAGTCTGGACGCCCTGGTAAGCTCCTAGCTAGAATAATTTCACAACAGGACAAGAAAAGGAAAGCTATTACCTCGATTCGTAAACTAGACGGTGTGATTATATCAGATTTAGAGGGAATTAGAGATACCTTTCTGCAATATTTTTCCCAGATATATAGAGCTTCACCCGGTTTGTCACCTGACCTGTCGAGGCAGTTCTTGGAGAAAATTTCTCTGCCGATGTTAACGGAAGTTCAAAAAAAATTTTTGGAAAGAGAACTGTCCCTTTTGGAGATTCAGGAGGCCTTGAGGTCTATCTCTGGGAACTCATCGCCAGGGTCAGATGGTCTTCCGTATGAATTTTATCGTAAGTATAGTAATGTCATCCTTCCCCATTTATTAGAGGTGTTTTCTCAAGCATTACAGGGAGGGGGGTCTACCACAGTCCATGATGGAAGCTTTGATAGTTCTAATTCCCAAAAGGATAAAGATCTGATGGATTTGAGCTCTTATAGACCAATCTCCTTATTAAATACGGATGTTAAGCTACTATCAAAAGTCTTATCTAAGAGGCTTTCTCGGGTTTTGTCTTCTGTCGTCCACCCAGATGATTTTGTAACCCTGTTTTTCTTTTTCATAAATTTGTATCTATCTTTTTTGAGATGATAAAAATAAAAACTTTATTATAAAAAAAAAAATAATAATCTTTAACTGTCACCAACCATATGTTCTGTTGGAAGCTGTAGCAGATACAAGAAGAAATCTACAGCAGAAAGGACACACCCCCGGAGCTGCCAGGCTGAAGATAAAATAGCAGAGCAATTGGAGCAGTGAATGTGAAGATCTCTAGATCCATGTGAGGTACAGTGCTGGCTCTAGCTCTGTTAGAAAGAGATTGTCATATGCTATATGATGTCTGATTTTCATGTTCTACATCAATCATGGCATAACTCCTTGAAAGGGAGTCTATCATCAGTAATCTCCTTGCCAATAGTTAAGATAACAATTTTTAAGATTTTTTTTTATGTTTTACCACTTCAACACAAAGCATTTTAGAAAAAAAAAATCTAATTCTTGGAATGCCATTTTCTGAGAACCATATTTTCTTTTATTTTTTTGCTGATGGTCTTGTGTGGGGGCTCATTGTTTGAGAAGAGGTGACGTGTCCATTTATACAATTTTGGGGTACATATGAATTTTTGGCACAGTTTATGTATGTTTATTTAATTTTTACAGTGTTCGCCTGATTGTGACACTTTTATAGAGCAGGTCATTTTGGATGCAGTGATACCTAATATGTCTATTTTTTAACTATTGTTCAGTTTTAAACAATGAAAGAATTTTTTTTTAAAAAAGGTTTTTATGTCAACATTTTTTGAGAGCCAAGTTTTTTGTTTTTTTTGATGGCCTTGTGCGAGCCTTTGTTGGTATGAGGCGACATTTTCATTGGTATTATTCTGGGGTACATGGTACTTTTTGAGCGCTTGATATTACACTTTTTGTGAGGCAAGGTGACAAAAAATGGCACCGTTTTTATTATTATTTTTTACAGCGTTCATCTGAGGTGGTAGGTCATGTTATACAGTAGCTATATATAGCAGGCCTTAGCAGCCTTCGGCCTGTCATCGCAGGACGGCCAGCCGATTGGGTCTGTGTTTTCACCGATGGTAGCAGATACAGCAGGGAACCGCTGTAAGTAACAGCCGGACACTTGCCACTGATTGTGCGAATGCAGCTTCTGCACCCTCGTGATCCGCGTGATGTACATGTACGGCACTGGGACTTAAGTCACCGGCAGCAGTGATGTACATGCATACCTGCGTCCTAAAGATTTATTAAAACAGCATATAAAACAAATACATAAAACACTTGGATTCCATGATAAACAATCAATATGGGTAGCTTGATTTCGATTAACTTGTTGTCTCCATGACTGTAGGACAAGACTGTAATGTTAAAATCTTATAAAATATTCCTTGAATTTATATCTCCACTTCCAAGGGTAAGTGATAGTGCCCTCACTATAAATGGTAAGTCCAGATAATTCAACGATAGGCTTATATACCTCTGGCAATGGTACTTGGATACAATTCACAATTGGCCTAAAGTCCCAATAATATGGGCATTTCTTAAAGGTATGTACACACTGTCCGACTGGATCAGCTGTTATCCACGGGCGGCGTGTGTGGCTTCCCACACTTTCTTTGCTCTGCACCTCTGGTTTTCTCGTAGTATCGCGAGAACACCGTCGACCCCGTCAGAAACAGACAAGCAATTCAATATTGGCTTCCTTAACGTAGTCCATACGAGGCTGCCGGCAAACCACCTTACATCTGTTGGGTACTGTACACGACACTGTCAAAAGCGCCAGACGCATTTCGGGAATTCTGTATTTCTTGTCCCTTCCTCAGTGGCAATACGTGGAAGTGTTTTTTACCCTTTTTATACTCATTTGGCTCTCCCCATAATAGGCTTCTCATAATCTCTGGGATGGATCCACTTAATTTGTTCCATTCAAACTATTTAAACAGTTCCCTCTTGATTATAAATGGGGACTCTTGTGGATTTCATCGTTCACCATATCAGTCACAAGTATTATTATGTACTTCAAGGTATCCCGATATATGCGTTTTTTATCCGTTTTTCATGCGGTTTGATGCGTTTTTTTGTGCATTGCTTGCAAAACATTCTCTTTAATTTTTCTAATGTCTTCAATATATTGCCAGAACTACAAAACATTCACAAAAAAATGTTCTTCTATCTATTGCGAGTCTGAATTGGGAATAGGGTGGGGGTCTTCACTGGAGAAGGACCCCCGAAGGTATTAAACACTCGCGGGTCCTCTGTCCACCGAAGAACCACGTCCTCTACTCACAAAAAAACTAATATTTCCAAGTCAGCATTTAGGCCGAATGGCACCAGTGTATGCAATTCAAAAATGCGTCTTGATTCCAAACTCGACATTTGTTTAATTATATCGCCCCCCCCCCCCTCCAATGTATATCAACATTATCTATTGCAGCGAACCTCAACCCTGTGGGGTCTCTATTGTGATAATCTTTAAAATGCTGAGAAAGGGTATGTTTTGTATATCCATTCCGAATATTGGTAACATGTTCAGAAATACGTTTCTTCAGCATTCGTTTGGTATGACCCACATATTGTTTAGAGCATGGGCATACAATGATATACACCACTCTTTGTGATTTGCACGTCAAACATTCTTTTATCACATGTCTTGTACCATTACTGTGGGAAATTATTTCTTAGTAGTCTTAGGGAATTAAGTTAACATACACACACATTTTACTGCCTCTTGTTCAAAAGCTACTTCCTTCGTGCAATTCCTCTTTACTCTCCGGAATTGCCCTTCTGGCACATTCAACAACCATCTTGGCATATGGCAGCTATTATACAGAATAAACCTGTTTTTTGCAACTGGCTTGTTGTATGTGGTACAAATCACTTCATTTTGTTCTGTAGTTAACAATAGATCGAGAAATTCTATTTGTTGTTCACAAATTTTGGCAGTGAACCGTAAATTTACATCATTTATGTTTATTTCCTCCATAATTTTTGGGAAGGAATCTCTGTCTATGCGCCAAATCATAATCACATTGTCTATATAACGATGCCAGAGCACCAGGTCCGCCCCCAGTCTCGGGATGACATGGTCTCGCTCCCAGTGTGCCATGAATTGATTTGCGTAACTGGAGACGAATCTGGTGCCCAAAGCCGTCCCCCGAATCTGCATATAGTAATCTTGATTAAAATACATATAATTATGATTTAATATATAATTTACTCCCTCCGTCAGGAATTCTATTTGTGGTTTCTCCAGCCGTCCCTCACCATTGCTTCTATACCTTGAGAGTGATCAATCACCGTGTATAATGATTGCACATCAAGTGTACATATTGTCCACTGTGGATCATATTCCAACGTTTCTAAGATTTTAATAATCTGTGTGGTATCCTTCAAATATGTCATAGTTTGTTTTGCCGTAGGTTGCAACAATTTATCGATGTAGCATGAGAGATTGGAAGATACTGACCCTATGCCTGAGACAATTGGGAAACCAGGTGGATTAATAATGGAAAAATAATCTTCTATGAACTCGCCATGCCCCTCATCGAATACCCTGGGGTGTCTTCTTTCTAAAATGAGGTCGCTTGTGGGGTATTTATACTGCCCTGGCATATTAGGGGCCCCTAAAGCGTGAGAAGTAGTTTGGAATCCAAATGTGTAAAAATGCCCTGTGAAATCCTAAAGGTACTCATTGGAATTCGGGCCTCATTGAAATTTTTGTCACAAGTTAGCGGAAAGAGAGACTTTGTGAGAAAAAAACATAAAAAATCTATTTCTGCTAACTTGTGCCAAAAAAAAAAAATCTTCTATGAACTCGCCATGCCCCTTACAGAATACCTTGGGGTGTCTTCTTTCCAAAATGGGGTCTTAGTGCAGGAGTTGCGCCCGCTCGATCTACGGCAGGGGTCCGACAGTCACTGATAGACGGACCCCTGCTGTATGTCAGTTAAATCACCGATGCCAGCGCATTAACCCACGTGAGGGCTTCAGACATGTGCGGGTTGTCTATCGGGTTCCCGTGTTGCTGGGATGGCAGCCGATGCCTTCCTTAGGCATCGTGGCTGCCTTCTGTGACAGCATGTGTGATCCAGCCCCCTTGATCTCACAGGCAGGAAGCTGTAAGTGTATTACAGTGTGTAATACACTTATGGCCAATGCATCACAAAACAGAAGTACAGTATTGTGATGCATTAAAAAAGGGGATCAGACCCTCAAAAGTTGAAGTCCCAGAGTGGGACAAAAAAAAAAAAGTGAAAAAATAAGTAAAAAAAAAAATAAAGTTTTACAAAAAAATTAAAAGTTTAACCCCTTAAGGACACAGCCATATTTTACCTTAAGGACCAGGCCATTTTTTGGAAATCTGACCAGTGTCACTTTATGTGCGAATAACTTTAAAACGCTTTTACTTATCCAGGCCATTCTGAGATTGTTTTTTCGTCACATATTGTACTTCATGACACTGGTAAAATGGAGTAAATAAAAAATCATTTTTATTATATAAAAATACAATTTTCCAAGTTTTAATTTCTCTACTTCTATAATACATAGTAATACTGCCAAAAAAGTAATTAATTTACATTCCCCATATGTCTACTTCATGTATGGATCATTTTGGGAATGCCATTTTATTTTTGGGGGGACGTTACAAGGCTTAGAAGTTTAGAAGCAAATCTTGAAATTTTAAGACATTTTCAAAAACCCACTCTTTTTAGGGACCAGTTCAGGTCTGAAGTCACTTTGTGAGGCTTACGTAATAGAAACCACCCAAAAATGACCCCATTATAGAAACTACACCCCTCAAGGTATTCAAAACCGATTTTACAAGCGTTGTTAACCGTTTAGGTGTTTCACAAGAGTAAATGGGAAATGGGGCTAAAATTTCAGGATTTAGATTTTTTTTGCAAATTTTCCATTTTAATCAATTTTTTCAGGTAACTAAGCAAGGGTTAACAGCCAAACAAAACCCAATTTTTATTGCCCTGATTTAGTAGTTTGCAGAAACATCCCATATGTGGTCGTAAACTACTATATGGCAACGCGGCAGGGCGTAGAGGGAAAGGAGCGCGTGTGGTTTTTGGAAGGGAGATTTTTCTGGACAGGTTTATTTACACCATGTCCCATTTGAAGATCCCCTGATGCCCCCCTGGGGTACATAGGCTTCCAAAAATTTAGCCCCAAAGTGATCAATGACTGGCCTAATTTTGTACAGGCAGTCATAGGCAGGATCACCTTGGGAGGGGGGGGCATACTGCATTATCTGCATAATGCAGGCATTTCCACATGGCCTCAAACCGGGAGCGTGTCATGGTCGTACTGTAAAGTGGGGACTGGTAGAGGACGTCCCCACTCCAGTACAGCCTGGCACTAGATTTTTGACTAGGCACTTGTGCAGCACGAGGCCCCAAAGCGACTTCATCTCGGCTGCACTGACTGGTGTCCAACCATAGGACCTAGCCAAAAAAGAGCCCAAGTGTTCAGCAATGAACTGTTGGGCGTACAGATTTGTTTGCTCCCCCATCAGATTCACAAAGGGGTCACTGAAAAAAAGACTAAAATAGTAGTATTCAGTGAAGCCCACTGTGGGAATCTGGATTACTGGTTGACCAACAAAAACAGGAATCACGGGCTGAAAATCATCTGGGGTACACCTTCCAAGTTCACCGGTAGGGAGCTCAGGTGAACTTATCTGGTGGGCCGGAAAACTAGTACGAGCCCCAGAGCTGCTCGTACTAGGGTGGGCCACAGGGTCCCTAGCATGGCGGTCCCCTTGCTCCATCTGGCGGCGTCTCTGCCGCCTTGGGGGCTCATCATCATCGCTTGATGATGGGGAGGACGTTGATGACAAAAAAAACGTGGGGTTATCCTCGTCCTCACTGAGGCTCTCGGACTCGGAGGCAAGCTGGGTGTATGCCTCCTCGGCCGAGAACGTCCGGCGGGCCATAGGGGAGTGTGTTTGTGCGTGTAGGTGTGTGTGCGTGGAAACCTTTATTCAGTGTGCATGTTTGTGGGGGCACAGGTGTTCCCGGACTTTTCCCTAAACTTAAAATTGAAAAAAAAGAGCCAAAGAAAAGGGGTCCGAAGTTGATAAACGGTGGGGTGGGCGATGTGTTAACAGTGGCCAGACGCTAAAGAGTGTCGGCCACTGTCAGTGTACGCAAAAAAAGAAAAAAAAACTCTGCCGTCCCCCCAAAAAAGGGTGGGGTTGGCCAAGAGGCAATGCTGCAGCACCCTGGGGGGGTCTAGGGTCACACAGCTGTGATGTGGACCCCAGATACCCTAAGAGGGTGATGCAACAGTTAAAAATTAACTCTAAACTCTCCCTAAAGTCTCCCTGCCTGAACTAAACCTTTCCCCTACCTGTCCCCAACCTATCTTTTAGTGCCTTATGGCACTTTGGAGGATCAGGGTGAGATATGGGGGTGCTGGTGGTGCTGGGCACTCCAGCTGCACTGCAGGCTGCTCTCTTCGCACTCCACTGACAAAAAATGGAGGAGCAAAGAAACTCACAGGATCTAAGGATGGTGATTGGTGGTGTATTAGCATACCACTGATCGCCATCCTATTCCGGGTTATCGGGTCACCAGAGACCGAGTAACCTGGAAACGAAGCAAACCGCAGGTGTGTGTGTGTGTGTGTGTGGGGGGTCACAGGACCCCCCTAGGCATTATGACAGAGTGTCTGCTGAATGATTTTGGCAGGCACTCTGTTCCGATCACCCCGCGCTGCGTGGCGGTGATCGGTAGTGCACATGACGTCATGTGTCCTTAAGTACCAGGACACCATAACATACCTGAACGTCATATGTCCTTACAGGGTTAAAGCAAAAATAAAGTGTCTTTTCCCCAAAATAAAGTAAAAAAAAAATTGTAAAAAATAGGGGAAAAAAGAAAAGTAGACCGGTTCCATAAATAAATCACCTGAACTAACCCCTCAGATGAACACCATCAAAAAAATTAAATAAAAACTGTGCTAAAAAAAAACATTTCTGTCACCTGTAAAAGTGCAACACCAAGCGATCAAAAAGGCGTATGCCCCACAAAATCATACCAATCTAACCGTCACCTCATCCCACAAAAAATTTGTCCCTACCTAAGACAAACCCCCCAAAAAAAACTATGGCTCTCAGACCATGGAGACACTAAAATATGATTTTTTTTTGTTTCAAAAATGCTTTTATTGTGTTTAATGTAAAAAAGAATAAAAAAGTAGACATATTATGTTTCGCCACGCCCGTAATAACCTCTATAAAAATACCACATGACCTAACCCCTCAGATGAACACTGTCAAAAAAACTAAATAAAAACCGTGTCAAAAAAGCGATTTTTTGTCACCTTATATCACAAAAAGTGTCATAGCAAGTGATCAAAAAGTCAAACTCACCCCAAAATAGTGCCAATCAAACAGTCATCTCATCCCTCAAAAATTCTACCCTACCTAAGACAATCGCCCAAAAAATAAATAAACTATGGCTCTCAGACTATGGAGACACTAAAACATAATTTTTTTTTTGTTTTAAAAATGTTTTTATTGTTTTAAATGTAAAT
This sequence comes from Bufotes viridis, assembly GCA_033119425.1. Classification (NCBI taxonomy): domain Eukaryota; kingdom Metazoa; phylum Chordata; class Amphibia; order Anura; family Bufonidae; genus Bufotes; species Bufotes viridis. The sequence continues at coordinate 180,650,229 of CM065594.1, read as the reverse complement.
AAATAAAAAAGTAGAGATATTATGTATAGCCGCGTCCGTAACAACCTGCTCTATAAAAATACCACATTAACTAACCCCTCAGATTGTTGGGCAGACATTATAAAAAGGGGCTTATTCACTACAGTGTTCGTGCTACTGATATATACACTGCACCATCAGAGAAATTATTTGTTCTGGGGAAATAACCTAACTTGTGCCACATCCGTGTGTGCATTCAATCCGAAACCGTTATATTAATTACTCCAGCAGAGAGTGATTTATATTTGGGCCATAGTTAACTAGTTTTGGGCACATCTGTGTGTGCGTTTAGGCCGCAGCCGTATATACAGTATTCCCGCAGAGAATACAATTTTTTTAGGACAAATTTGTATCCAATATAGAACTATATCCGAATGCAGTGTGTATTTTCAAAATTACATTATTTCTGGGCTAGTGTAGAAAATTTGTATTTTTCTGTATCCAGTACCTTACTGGAAGCCAATACAGTGTGTACTATAAATATTTAATTATCTGTGGCCTACTGTAGTGCCAAAAATGTGTATTTCTCTGTCTCCAGTACATAACAGCAAGCCAATACAGTGTATAATGTAAAATTTCATTATCTGTGGCCTACTGTAGTGCTGAAAATTTGTATTTCTCTGTCTCCAGTACATTACAGCAAGCCAATACAGTGTGTATTGTAAAAATTACATTATCTCTGGGCTAGTGTACTCCTGAAAATCTTTATTTTTCTGTATTCAGTACATTATAGCAAGCCAATACAGTGTGTACTGTAAAGATTTCATTATCTGTGATCTTCTGTAGTGCCAAAAACTTGTATTTCTCTGTCTCCAGAACATTATAGCAAGCCAGTACAGTTTGTATATAGAGGCTGTATTGGAGTGCTTCTTCATTGTAATTTTTGGCAGCATTTGCACTGTATATCCAATTGAATATACAGGAAGGAATGTTTCCCAACAATTTTACCTCTAAAATTGTCTTTTTTTTATTTGAGGGGGCGGGATTCTGGGCGGAATTTTGTCGCTGTGTAAAAGTGGGACAATATGGTTCCCAGCAGCAACATTGGAGTCCAAGATGCACCCAGACATGTTCCCCATGCTGTTCCAGATCAATTTAGGTGGTGTTTCTGTCACTTTCTGACCTTTTCCAATGGACCAGGCATCCTCCCCTCATCCAAGCAGGGAGTGCCTGGTTGTCTCACATTGACGTCCATTATACTCGGGTGCTCGGCCGAGCGCACGAATATCGCTATGTGTTCGGACCGAGTACCCAAACATCCGAACACTTTGCTGCTCGCTCATCACTTCTTGAGGGGTGTAGTTTCTAAAATAGTTTCTCATTTTTGTGTGGTTTCTATTATGTAAGCCTCACAAAGTGACTTCAGACCTGAACTGGTCTTAAAAAGTGGTTTGGGAAATTTTTTGAACAATTTCAAGATTTGATTCTTAACTTCTAAGCCTTGTAACGTCCTCAAATAATAAAATGGCATTCATAAAATGATCCAAACATGAAGCAGAAATATGTAGAAAGTAAAGTCATAACTATTTTTGGAGTTATTGTTATATATTATAAAAGTAGAGAAATTGAAATGTGCTAATTGTTTTCCAATTTTTGTTAAATTTTGTATTCTTTTTAAGTTAAAATTTTTTGACTCAACTTTACCACTGTCATGAAGTACAATATGTGACAAGAAAACAATCTCAGAATGGCCTGGATAAGTAAAATCTTTTTAAAGTTATTACTAGTGATGAGCGGTATAGGCAATATTCAAATTAACGATATTTTGTAAATTTTTGGCCAAAAATTTGCTATAAATTCATGATTGCAAAAATTGGTAAAGTAATATGTGCATGCAATTTCATTAACTATAACATGTAATAAACAGACAATACCACAAAGACCATATGACAAAAGCCAGGTATGTACAAACCAACAATCTATTCATGAGGCGGATACAATCAGGATATCTTACAATGACAGCCTTGTGCGAGACATTCAAAACCAGCTCTCATCTGACTGATAGCCAGTAAGCCTCAAAGTTGCTTTATTTAAGTTGGATGGCTTGGGGGGACCTGGGTACCTAGATCATTATTAATATGGTGACAAAAATTGCAAACAAATTTTTTATGCTGGCTAACTCTTCTTTCACTGCTTAGGAGGACTGCATAAAAAATGTTTTCTAATTGTCCTAATATTATATTCAATAGCCTTTCTATACGGTTTTGTCATATAAACTAATTTGCATAAACTTGAATCTGCCTTGTTTTTCAGCTGAAACACTACACGACAAAACAGTATAGAAAGGTTATTGAATATAATATTAGGAAAATTAGAAAACTGAAAATTGTATGCAGCCTTTCTGTGATTGTCTGTTATATGTTGTCTATTGTATGTTATAGGTAATGATTTAGTTTAAAAATAAAATAATATAGCATTTATAAAAAGACATTAAAATAATAGGTAAAAAATTACTTATAAGAAAAGTGCATAGGTAAAATAAATAGGTAAAATAATAATTATAAAAAAAAGTATAGATGATAGGTAGCATAATAATGATAAAGAAAAGATTATAGGTTTATATAGTGATGAAAAAATATGTAGAGTATTCTAGATATTCGCGATAACAATTGGCATTTGATTTAGAATCAATTTGCTCATCTCTATGTTCCTAGTTAGAAGTAAACATTGTGGGTGATGCAATGCTTTAAGCATTTGATAGTCGATGGTTCCGGGATTCGGTCCCCCACTGATCCCCCATTGATGACCTATACTGAGGAAACCGGACACCTTTAAAACCTCAGAGCCACAGTTTAATTTTGTAAATTTGCTAAATAAAATGAAAAAAAAGTATTATAAGTTGTTTGATTTATTAAAAACTGCAACATACAAAAAGTGGTATTATCACTTATTGCAACCATACAATGGTTCTAAATATAACATTTTCTAGAAAATGTCAGAAATTTTACTGCACTAGCTTTCACCAATAAGGCTTGGTAAGTATAAATCTGGCCATGCACTTCAACCCTTAGGTGCTCTAATGTGTGTGCAGTTTTTTGTTGTAATCTCTGATGCCTATGATCCAGATGTTACCTTGATTTTGATCCTGGGCTGGAAACTGCTCTCTCACAGCAACCATTGCTAAACATATTAGCTCTGATGCATATCTCAGAAAGTTCTCCACACCCTTCTTTAAGGACTCAGGACTTCTTTAAAAATCACAGTAAGAACACCCTACACTTTTCATCCTTCTGTCGGTGCAGAGGATATGTTTTATCAATGACCTGATATTTCTTTGTCCATCACAGATATTCAACATGAAAGCCTCCATTCTGTTGTATTTACAAGGTTACAAGGTTTTGCTTATTATTAAATATGTTGAAAGCAGAAGAGTGTATTCCAATGGTAAAATCAATTGAGGTGGAAGGAACCAGCTCAATTTTCAATAGATATTACTATATTTTGCAGACTGGGACATAAATGCTTAAAAAGAAATCTAAGACTAAGGATATTTAACAAACAAATGTGGCAGTTTTATTGTTCACCCAGAGACATACACTGAACAGCTTCTATTCACAACTGTGGAAACACCATTTGTCAGTATTTAATTTACATGATTTGTATTACTATAAAAAAACAGCATAGCATTCTACCCTGATATGAAAATAATCAAAATTAATGGCAACATGGGATATTTTCCGAGCACATGAAGGAGTGAATGGAGTGCAGCCTGTACCTTGGAATATTTCTTCAATAGTCTAACATATCTTTCTAGCCCTGGCACATTAACTTAATGCTATGAGCATACAGTAAGAGCAAGATGTTTGATTCAAAAAGCAATATTGGGGCAATAGAGACTACTTTTTCGCCTGGCACCTTGTTTTTACTTAATAAAATTTCTTAGCACTTTTGTGCAGATTTATTTAAACATAAGAACATTTAGGATATGTCTGGATATTGTGCACAGCACTTGCTTAGACATATAGACATGACATTGTGCTGTGTACATTGTAGAAATGGTAAAACACCTACAGTACAGTTAAAGTTTACCTTAAATGGGGTGTCTAACCAAGAAACCAGCAACCACAATAGTCCTAACCTGTGCCCAATTAAAAAATGTACCTGTCTACAGTACCACCATTCCCAAGGTATTGCTCTTTTCTGGGCCACTTCTGGTCCCCGCTGGATATTGCTTGGACCCATAACTGCTACAGCCAATCAATGACCTCAGTAGACATATGTTCTATAACAGCATGGCACTGCTAGTGTTGCGCTGTTCTAGCACATGTGACTGCAGAGACTAGTAATTGGCTGCAGAGGGACAAAGTCCCTTCCATGCTGGTGGAGACTGGAAGCGGTTGGCAATGGCACAGTGACATGGGAACAATGTGACTGTGAACAGTGTTTTTCTTTTATTGGCCACAGTTTAGGACCATTGTGGTTGTCAGCTCCTAGGGAAGAAAACCCCTTTAAATGGAAAGTCCTCTAAGTTTAGCTAGCGTTATTTACCTTTTGTACATTTTACAAGTTTGTTACAAGAATATACAATTAAAGATAATTGTATAGATGGGAATTATTTTTCAAGCTGAAGTGGGAAATAAGTCAATAAAATGTAACAATTTTGAAACCCAATTTCAATTTTAATAATGATTTATTTCATTGAGTTCACATAAAGTGATAGAGATCCTACAGCAAACTCCTAAATAAGAACCCTTGTAGGTGCTGGTTTATATCTTCATATTTATTGTACAAGTACACAATATTTAAAGGTTTATGCAGTCTAAGGACTAAGCAGTATTTCTCCCACCACTTGTGGGACATATTAAGCACTGTTAAGAGTAAAAAAAATAATCATTGCCCCTAAATTCCCAGTCGCTCTTCCTCCGAATCCTAGCTTCCAAAATGAGATGCTGATAATATCTAAAAACAGGCATAAGTACAATGTAGAAAACATCTTTGACTATTGCTTACCCAATATTGCAATGGATAAAACCAGCTCCTGTGTTTCTTTTATTAAAAGGAGCCCAGGTCTAAATATAACTATTCAGTTAAAACTGTGGGGGAATGCAAATAATCATTTCCCATATGCCATTTTTTAGCTTTAAGAAGTAATACAATCTAGATTTGCGATTTTTTTAAATGCCATTGCAGTGAGCTGGACTAGATTTTAGTGTGGCCCACGGGCTGTTGGAAAAGGCATTTAGTTTATGATGGCAGCAGATGATCTCTCAAGATCAGTGTAGCACACGATGGCCTTCATAAATCAGGGCCATTTTATGCCAAGTGACTCTGTGACTTGACATTTACTTAAACAAATTTGAATTGATAGGCACTCATTAAATGACTCGATTTCTGTTTTTGGCAATTATGATTGGTTTGGAACTCCTGAGTACATGTGTGGTTGCAATAAATTAAAAATTCTAATTAATAGGAAAATTCTATTTACAAACACTTTAGTAGTACATCCAACCATTGTGTTGTGTAAATTTAGGGTTGTCTTTACTAAGCATGTGTCTATTATGTCATAAATCTTACTTCAAACCTAACTTGCCATACAATAAGGGATTAGGATATTAGGTAAGGTAATGGGACATACAAATGTTAGTTGACACAACTGTTAATTTAATGTGCAGTCACATGTAGTGCCTAGGGCGACACCAGCTGTTAATACAACCTCGGGCTTTGCTCAAAGGGAAAGACAAATGGCATCTGGAACAGATTTCTGTGATAATGGCTTTGTTTGATGGTAATGTGCATGACAGCCTTAATATATAAAGTTGTCAAAGAAGATTTAGTTTTGCCTTGTTTGGCTAATACCATCTTTAAAACAGCATAGTCTCAAGTCTAACTTGGGCTTGAATCTTTTATACTTTTATTTCTGATTCAGACTGCTTTACTTTTTATTTCTGTGCTGTCTATTGCCCACATGGACAGCATATGGACATATAAATAAATGGTGCAATGCAGACCTCTGTTTTGCTGCACAGACCTTTCCTGCATTGTCCGAAGGGGTGGCCAGGTCTGTGTGAAAATGTACTGCTGTATTAAAGGGAACCAGTCATCAACTTAATGCTAACCTCACTGAGGGCAGCATAAATTAGTGACAGAAATGCTGATTTCAGCGGTGTGTCACTTATGAGCTAAAAGTAAGTGGTTGCCAAGAACCAGCTTTATAATCACTACAGCCTGGGCCTGGAAAAGCCTCAAATCTACTTGAGAAGAGTCATGGTTACTCACAATATCCTGCACTCTCACCCATCTGCTGATGATTGGCAGTTCTCTCCTAGAGAGAAAGTGAGAAAACTAGGTAGAAGACTGTCAGTCATCACCAGGTGGGCAGGGAGAGCAGGAATTTATGAATAACCATGACTCTTCTCGGGTGGCTGGGACTCTTTTCTAGACCCAGTCTGCAATGATTGTGATGTTGGTTCTCGGCAACCACTTACTTTTAACTTATAAATGACAGACCGCTGAAATCAACTCACCTGTTTCTACTTTATTCTGCTGTTAGTATGGACAGCATAAAGTTGATGACAGGTTTCCTGTAAAGCTTTAGAACTATTCATCTACAAATATCTCCATTTTACACCACTCTGCATGTCCACTCTAAAAACATACATTTGCTCATTAGCTTATTGTGTTACCCCAAAAATGCTTTTGTCTCAGATCATTAGTAGTGTTGGGCGCAAATATTTTAATCGTGAATTTTAATCGCGAATATCACGACTTCGAGAACTCACGAAGATTTAGAATATAGTGATGTATATTCGTATTTGCGAATATTCTAGATATGTTTTCCTCTGAACCCATGATCCCTCCCGGATTCTTGCTTGTGGGCCAATGAGAAGGCTGCAATGTCTTTGTCTGAGCTTAGCAACATCCCTAGCAACCAATAAGAAAGTTGCATATCCCTTGCTATATAATTACCTCCCCAGCAGCCAATTTCTGCAGTTTGTTCTTGCTGCTGTGCTTCTGTGCTTTACTGTGTCATATTACGTTAGTTAGTTAGTTAGTTAGCTTATACATATATAATACAGACAGTGGGAGATAGTCAGTGTAGGTTAGATTGTGATATGGTGTAGCTAATAGGTTCTGCTGTCCATACATACATGCTACAGTGCTGTGATATCACAAGCTCACAACAATACTTAGTGCACCAATCACTAATATGAGGTCATACCTGCTAAAATGTGAAGTTGCATGTATTACGCAAAAATATACGCATCATTAACTGCCGTTTTGCGAAATCAGCAATATATCGGAGCACTCTACCTGCATATAAAGCTATTATTGTTCTGCCGTGCCAACCCTGACGCCCATGACAGCACCCTTGAGAGAGACTGTCTGCATCCAGGACAGAAAACAGGAACTTTCGTGAAGAGCTCTTAAGGAGGGGAGCTGCTCCTATACCACCATTTCCTGTTTCCTGTCCTTTGGATAGGATGTTCTTTCTTGTGGAGAGCAAAGGAATTAGGCTGCAGGGCCGCGGAATGCCTGAATGGGGGTTAACTGGTATGGCGTAAGTCTCCTCTAGGAGCCACCTGTGAAGACTGGATTCCTCCTTCTGGGTCCTGGAATTTTTTTCAGGCTGGTGTTCCTGGAGAGTCCCCATGGCACTGTGAAGTGAAGCTTGCACGCCGGAGCCTCCTTTCAGTGTTCAGGAAATCCGGAGCCTCTCTCTCTCCGGCTTCCTCCGTGGGGGGGCGTTACGGGGCAGGGAGCGGAGAGTAAGAGATTGATCTTGCGTGAGCAGGCACAAACTGAAAGTGCGCGGCACGATTTATGGTAGGTGGAACGCACGCAGGGTGCGTTCCGGAAGTAAGGGAATGAGTTTCTCTACTAGTAAAGGCCGCACGGGAGCACCAGCAGGGATCCAACCTAGGGATTTGAAAAGATCCTTCAGCGTGCAGTCAGAAGGAGACCAGCAAGCCTACAAATCATCGATCCTCTTATGGAGAACGCTCTATTCCTACCTACTACAATAGAGGATGAGAGCAGCATTGTGTCGATAAAGTGGTAGAAGAGTAATCCCCATCTCTGCTTCAGAGTATTAAGAATATTGTTAAATCTGAAGTATCTAATTCCATGAAAATGTTTAAGAAGTGCCTCCCTTCCTCAGCTTCTGGCAAGCAAGGTCTCTCTGCCATGGTATCCGATTTGATTCTTCGGACAAGAATGAGCAAAGAGAAATCCTAGAAAGTTCAAACTTGTCTTCACATGAAGAAATCACGGGTAGACCTTTATTTTCCCCTGAGGATACGGAATCTTTGCTGAAGTCTATCAGAGCTACTATGAAAGTAGAGGAATCTAGAGAACAAAAATCTGTCCAAGATATAATGTTTTGTGACCTAGGGCACAGAAAATCAAGGGTTTTTCCAGTAAATGAAAATATAAAAAGCAATGGAAAAAACCTGACAAAAAATGTTTTATTCCAAGAAAACGTAAAACAAAAATATCCCTTTGATGAAGCTGAATCTGTCTGTTGGGATAGGCCTCCTAAATTGGATGCTCCAATCGCCAAAATCTAAAAAAACCTGCCCTGCCATTTGAAGATCTTGGCACCCTAAAAGACCCAATGGATAGAAGAGCAGAAGTTTACCTAAAAATAGTTTGGGAAGCCTCTACTCAGGCGTTTAAACCAAATATTGCCACCACTTCTACTGCTAGATCATTAAAATTATGGCTACAAGAATTGGAGTACCATATCCAAAACAAAACTTCCAGGGACCAATTACTAGCTGTTTTTTCCACCATCCTTAAAGCAGTAGACTTCCTATCAGATGCTTCTGTGAATGCGTTAAAATTAAATGCTAGATCAGCAGCCCTTTCTAACAGCAAGAAGAGCTATCTGGCTTAAATGATGGTCTGGTGACACAGGGTCAAAGAATAAACTCTGCTCTATTCCATGTCAAGGTGATTATCTTTTTGGAACAGTCCTGGATGACCTTCTTGAGAAGGCATCAGATAATAAAAAAGGTTTCCCTGTCCCCAGACCTCCCAAAAGACAGCAGTTTTTCGGTGGAACAAAAGAGTGTTCAATAAGTAAAAAAGGCAGGACTTCAGAGGAGGAAATAAAAATAGAAAAGATAAAGGTTTTCTCTTCAATTCCCAATCCACGTCAGGCTCCAAATCCAGTCAACAATGATGGTTTCTCTCCTGTGGGTGGCTGACTCTCTCTCTCTTTTTTCATGCTTGGGAAAAAATGTCCACGAGCCCCTGGGTTTTAGGTATTCTAGAGTTTGTCTCCCGCCCACCGGAAAGATTCAAAATTACAAATATCATTCAGAATTCTCCAAAAAACCTAGCTCTAAGACAAGAGTGTTTTTCCCTTATAGGTAAAAAAGTTCTAGTTCTGGTTCCGGAAAAAGGAAGGGGTTAATATTTGTCCCTCTTCCTGGTACCCAAACCAGACGGGGCGTTCAGAATGATCATAAATCTAAAAGACCTAAATCAGTTCCTCAGTTACAAAAAATTCAGGATGGAATCAATACAGTCAGTATTAAAACATCTGTTCGGAGACTGCTTCATGGCCACCATAGATATAAAAGATGCCTATTACCACATCCCAATTCATACAGATTTTCAGAAAAATCTCAGAGTGGCAGTTTCCTAGGAAGATCAAGTTCATAATCTGAAATACACAGTACTTCCATATCTCAAGCCCCCAGACTCTTCACAAAAATAATTGTAGAAGTTATGGCCCATATAAAGGAAAAATACTTTTAGTAATTTACCTATTTGGACGATTTTTCGGTGGTAACAGAATCAAAAAGCCTTCTAACCTCTCATCTCCAAGAAGTATTGCGAATTTTGGCAAAGCTTGGGTGGCACATAAACTGGGGAAAATCAAATCTGATCGCCTCCCAGAAATGTGTATTCCTAGGGATGATCCTGGACTCAGTAAAGTTACGTTGTATCCTTCCTCAAAACAAGATAGCGAGATTAACAAAAGATGTGCGGTCCCTGATAGTTGCAAAAAATCGAACCATCAGGCAGGGGATGGCTGCTTTAGGCAGAATGACTTCTACAATACCAGCAGTCAATTGGAGCCAGTTTCGCTCCAGAGTCCTTCAATGGCAGATCCTGAAAGAGTGGCAGGGATCTCTTTCCCCGCTAGATGCACCACTTCCTCTCACCCCTCAGGTAATACAATCTTTAGACTGGTGGCTGAATCCTTTGAATCTGTCTCAAGGTCTACCTTGGAATCCACAGGAACAGATAACCAACACTACAAACGCAAGTCCAACCGGCTGGGGAGCCTATTGCCAGTGAGGTTTCCGACAGGGAGTATGGAAATCAATGGAGTGTCAAGACTCTCAAAATATAAGAGAACTCAGAGCTGTTCTTTTTGCCCTGAAAGAATTCCTACCAATGATTCGAGGAAGAGGTATAAAAAAATTTCAGACAATGCCACGGTGGTATCATACCTAAACAGACAAGGAAGGACCAGATCAGAGGGTCTCATGTGCTTAGCAGCAGCCATTTTTCCCTGATTATTCCTTACAATCCATTTATCAAAGCTGTACACCTAAAGGAAATGGAAAACAAATTGGCAGACTACCTAAGCAGAAATATTCTAAACTAGGGAGAATGGTGTTTAAATCAAGAAATTTTCAACCAGATAACTCAGCTCTGGGGCTATCCTCAACTGGACCTTTTTGCAACCAGGGAAAACAGAAAATGCAAGCTATTCTTTTCCTAAAATCAGAAGATTCTCAAACAGGGATGGATGCTTTCTCCCTCCCTTGGCCAAATCAACTTATCTATGCCTTCCCCCCGCTGAGACTCCTTCCAAGAGTATCAGGAATGAGGAGGGGGTGACGGTTCCTCACTTGCAATTGGTGCCACCTCACACTAGCTCTTGTGATTTTAGATTTGTAACAATAAAGATATTTAGTTTAGGACTGACCAAATAAAGTAATAGTGAAATTATCCTGAGGGCCCTAAAATTAGGCATATTCTGTTTGTCCTTCCAAGTGGGCTACAAAAGCTGAGGCAGGAGCAGACATGTGTCATCTTGATCGCTCCCTTTTGGCCAAGAAGAATATGGTTCACCTGGTTCAGAAATCTCTCTCTAGCAGATCCCTGGATTCTCCCACACAGACAAGACCTATTGTTTCTGGGCCTTGTCTTTCATCCGGAAGTAAGACAACTGCATCTAACAGCCTGGTATTTGAAAGGGAGATCCTAGAATGCAGAGGCCTATTCAAGGAAGTGGTTATCTACTCTATTATCTTGTGGGAAAAATGTTACTTCTTCTATTTACCTCAGAATTTGGAAGACTTTTCTAAACTTTTCAAAAATGCCAGTAGATCCCTTGAGTCCTCATCCTATGTCGAGAATTCTGGATTTTTTGCAAAGTGGTCTAGAGAAGAACTTGAGGTCTATGTCACAGTCGTTACCTCTGGCTGTGACCTTCTGTCCATGCTCGTACTGCAGCTCCTCGCTGCAGTTCCGTTCCTGTGTGTTGTATGTGGTTCTGTATGGGTTAACTCCCTTGTGTGCCTATTAGGAGTTAATCCTCTCTGTCTGCTCCATGGGTGTGGTCTCTCTGCTGCACTCATGCAACCTGTATACAAGGCTGATGTTCCCTCAGTTCTGGGTCAGCTCTACTGATGTGTGTTTGTCCTGTCCTGCTCCTGGTTCGTACTCTGTTTCCCATGCTGCTGACCCATGGGATCCTTGTCTGTCTGTGTTCTGTGGGTTCGCCTACTTGCTCATTGTCGTCCTTATTCCTGTATTTCTGCTATTAGTTCTGCCAGTTATGTTTAATTCACCTTGTGTTTATTATTATGTCTTTATGCCTCCGCCCTGATTAGTCTTGGCTGTCTTGTTTTGTGTCTGTCTTCCCCTATTTTGCATTTGTTCCTCTGTATGGAGGACTCTGTCTCTGCTTTAGGGGATACTCTGTTCAGCAAGCCCTTGCTGCAGATTTCCTTGTTGCAGAATGCTATGGGCAAGGCCATGCAGTATACTACTGGTGGAGCAAGTCCTTCTCTGCTCATTGTCACTCCTGTTTCCTTGCGTAGAATTCTTGCTTATTTTATTAGTTGCCTTGTTTGTATTTGTCTGTCTATGTTATGTTTGCCTATGTACCGTCTGTACCTTCTGGTACCTGTTGTCCGTTTGTTCCTGCTGTCACTGTCTAGTTCACGCTCTGGAGTGGACCCTGGCAACTTTCTGCTGCAAAGCCTAACCCTACTATCTAGGGCCCTAGTGAATACCAGGAGTTGCTTAGTCATGCCCCTCTGGAGTATTGCTAGACAGTGGTGCAGTGTTTTTTCTCACTGTGCTGACGGTACATAGAGCTCATGTTTTGTCTGTGCTACCTTCCTTGGCTTTTGTTTGTGCAATAAACTCTTGTGTGTCTGTACCTGATTTCCGTATGTTTATGGCTTGACGATGCGGAGGTCTTTCGCAGGACCTCTAACTCGTGACAGTCTAGCACCCTTAAAGAACAAGTTTCTGCCCTCAGTGCCTTTTTTGATTTTCCGATTGCAAACCACCCCTGGATTAGGAGATTCTTTAAAACAATTAGTAGAATCAAGCCGGTAATCAGACCCTTGGTTCCCCTCTGGGACCTTAACCTAGTTCTGACCAGTATGATGGAACCTCTTTTTGAACCTATAAAGGACTTGTTGATAAAACATTTGCCCTTTAAAACTGCTTTTCTGGTAGCAATTACCTCAGCCAGACGCGTGGGAGAAATTTCAGCCTTTTCAACCTCTCCTCCCTATACTAATATCTTAGAGGACAGAGTGCTTATCAGACCAGATCCCTCCTTCCTTCCTAAAGTGGTTTCGATGTGCCAAAGAACCCAAGACATTGTTCTTCCCTCCTTTTTATATATATATATATATATATATATATATATATATATATATATATAAAATATATAACTTAAAATATATTTTTCTGAGGCCCAAGTTCACAATACCTTGCCATCATGTGAATTACATTTATCTGATTATGGATTACACCTTAAGAGTGATTTTACTCCAAAGGTTAACTCACAGGCACTTTAACTTTTTTCCAGTGCAGTGTTGAATGAAGTTCGGATACTTTAGGAGTCTGGTATATATGATAATATCCAACATCCGAATATGACTTCTGATGAAATTATAGCATTGAATCAGCTAGTCCATGACCACTCCCTCACCATCAAGCCTGCTGACAAGGGTGGTGCGGTGGGGGTCATGGACACTGCTATGTATATTCTAAAGCGTCACGCCAATTATCAGATATAGATTACGCTAACATCGCTGTCTCCCATATTGAGGAACAGTTTGTGTATCACCACTTGAGCCATGTGCTGAGGTGGTGGAGATACATAGACAATATTTTTTTTATTTGGACTGGCACTGCACCGGAGCTGGGGTCGTTTCACTCCTTTCTTAACGACTTGGTTCCAGAGATACAATACACGCTTGAATATTCACAAGATACCATACATTTCTTGGATGTTTTTGTCCAGATCAAAGACAGGAGATTTATCACTACTTTGTATATCAGACCTACGGATAAAAATACTACTTTGAGGCATGACAGTGCACACTCTAAACAAATTATACAGTCTTTACCTTATAGCCAGTTCATTGGGGCTAAAAGGATCATTAGCGAACAACACTAATTGCAGCAAATATTGGATACTATGACACAATCCTTTCGGGATAGATGTTATCCCTCTACAGTGCTGCGGACACAAAGAATCCGCATACACTGTAGGGAGAGACAACAACTCTAGATAAAAACGGATAGCAGTAATAAATCTAGAATTGCCTTTGTAACAACATAAAATGAAGCTAGTACACGTTAACACAATTATTAATAAACATTGGCCCACTTTAGCAAGTGGACACACAAATATTTCAGTGTTTAAGAACAAACCTCTGATTTCTTATAGAAGGTCACGTAATCTCAGGGACAGACTGGTAATGACATAGGCCCTGGAAAGACTGTCAAACAACAATTTTTGATATCTCAGAAATTGGGATCATACCACTGTATTAATTGTAATTATATGGCTAAGGATAGTGAATTTGTGCATCCTACTATGCAAAAGGTTTATAAGATCAAACACTTTCTGACTTGTGATTCCACATACATGGTTTACGTTTAATGGTGTCCATGCCGACTTCTTTATGTATGTGCGATTTCAAAACACGTTTTAACCTACATCAGTAAATCACGTATGGACCTCAGTGTCATGACATTTTGCTGAAAAAGGTCATAATAAAAAAGACTTGAAATTAATGTTATTAGATCATGTCCCCCAACTCCATACAGGTGGCAATCGCATGGAACTCCTAAAAAAACGTGAGTTTGAATGGATCTTTAAGTTACAATCCCCCAGACCCGTGGGCTTAAATGTGGATTATAGACCTTGGGCTTTTTAATAATTTTTTGTTTTGTTTGGCTTCCCTGTTATGTTTTTATATTTTAATGGAATTTATGTAATAATTCTTTTTTCTTTTGTCTTTTTAGATTTTCCTGTTGGGGGATGAAGATGTTGCCTGTGGGATGCTCAGGATGGAAGTGTCTGCCCATGGGGGGACAATCTGTATTTTGTTCATAAATCCGTGATATACTTTATTAGTACTTCATTCACATGTAGCTGTTTATCGTGTTTTGCTTTGTATTTTTACTTGCACTCTAAATACTTAGCCATTCTACTGACGATTGTGCTGCTTATACGGGGAGACATCAGTTAGCTGGGGAGACAGTGCCCCTGCCTTGCTGGCTAGCTGCCCCCTAAACGTGGGGTTGTGTGCACTGGAAAGTAGCACCGCCCCCAATTTACACCCTTCTAGTCTGACTATGGGTATACAGGGAGTTAAGTCTCCTATGATGACGCTATGGTCATCTGATCAGTACGATGACATCACTAGTGACTGATCATATAATCGGTCACATGCTGATTCTTTGTGGACATGCACAGTAAGTGGACTCTGACGCTCTGTCGCCATATTAACCACATTGCAGAACATTCCTCCTTGCAGAGCGTTCCACTCGCGATCATCCTTTCCCCACAGGTGGGCACATTTTTGCACTTATACCACGGGATCACGTGACATTGATTATTAATGTTTTTATGAACACATGATTACACAGCTAAATATCCGTGATGAATTTCTAATATAGATCATTGACACAGTTGTTGACACTGTTGAATAATGCATTATGTGCATTATAATTTTATTGTACATTTTTATTAATTGATAATTATGTATGCAAATTTTGTACACCCTATAAATATGCACTGTGACTATGTATCAATTGCTTGAAAATGGTCCCAGAAAGCGGACCAAAACATCACTTGGGTGAATAGGGATGAGCAAACCCGAACTGGATAGTTCGGGTTCGTACCGAATTTTGGGGTGTTCGGGACCCGGAACCGAATATTTTCAAAAAAGTTCGGGTTCGAGTCCGTTGTTCGGTGATTTCTTCCCGCTTTCTGAAGGGCTGCACAGCAGCCAATCAGCTAGCATTTTACTTCTTGCCTTAAGAAGCCATCACAGCCATGCCTGCTGCATGTGACTCAGCCTCTATTTCAGCTGGAGTCACGTAGCGCCGCATGTCACTCTGCTCTGATTAGTGTAGGGAGAGGACGCAGCTTCTGTGAGGGCGAGATTAGGCAGAGAAAAGTCAGCAAAAACACCTAATGAAGTGATCGATCTACAGCTGTGAATCATTCAACTTCTGCTAGTTAATTGCTCGCTGGTTTTTAGGCTGCACAGAACGTTTTTCTATCACTTTGATTGGCCATTGTGTGTCTTGTGGTGCACCAGCACAAGCTGCCACCAAGTCCATCAATCCATCATTACTAGTTTTTTTTTTTTCTCTATCCTACATCAGAGGCTTGGCTGTGCTTATTGTCACCCCTAGAAACTCAAGATAGAAATTTCTATATTTTATTAAGGGGTTAAATTCAATTGCCAAAATAGCAATCCCTTAAATCTGGTGTCCCAGCAGTGGCTGGCCAAGTTTAATAGTGTCCGGCAAAGAATAGATTTTATTCTGGGGTGAAATTTAATTGCCAAAATAGCAATACCGTAAATCTGGTGTTCCAGCTGTGACTGGACAAGTTTCATAGTGTCCGTCATAGGATATATTATTTTCTACGGTGAAATTCAGTTGCAAAATTAGAAATACCGCAAATCTGGTGTTCCAGCTGTGACTGGACAAGTTTAATAGTGTGCGGCAAAGGATTTATTATTTTCTGGGGTGAAATTCAGTTGCCAAAATAGCAATACCGTAAATCTGGTGTCCCAGCAGTGGCTGGCAAAGTTTAATAGTGTCCGGCAAAGAATAGATTTTATTCTGGGGTGAAATTCAATTGCCCAAATAGCAATAACATAAATCAGTGGTTTCAGCTGTGGCTGGACAAGTTTAATAGTGTCCGGCAAAGGATAATTTTTTTTCTGGGGTGAAATTCAATTGCCAAAATAGCAATACCGTAAATCTGGTGTTCCAGCTGTGACTGGACAAGTTTCATAGTGTCCATCATAGGATATATTATTTTCTGCGGTTAAATTCAGTTGCAAGAATTGAAAAACCGTAAATCTAGTGTTCCAGCTGTGACTGGACAATTTCCCTAGTGTCCGTCAAAGGATATATTATTTTCTGGGGAGAAATACAGTTGCAAAAATAGAAATACAGTAAATCTAGTGTTCCAGCAGTGGCTTGACAAGTATAATAGTGTCCGGAAAAGGATATATTTTTTTCTAGGGTGAAATTCAATTGCCAAAATAGCAATTCCCTGAATCTGGTGTTCCAGCTGTTGCAGGCCTAGTTTAAATCTGTCCATAAAAGGGTATATTTTTTTCTGGGGTGAAACTTAATTGCCAAAATAGCAATACCCTTAATCTGGTGTTCCAGCTGTAACTGGACAAGTCTACTAGTGTCCGTCAAAGTATATATTATTTTCTGGGGTGAAATTCAGTTGCCAAAATAGCAATACTACAAATCTGGTGTCCCAGCTGTGGCTGGCAAAGTTTAATAGTGTCCGGCAAAGAATAGATTTTGTTCTGGGGTGAAATTCAATTGCCAAAATAGCAATAACATAAATCTAGTGGTTTCAGCTGTGGCTGGACAAGTTTCATAGTGTCCGCAAAGGATAGATTTTTTTCTGGGGTGAAATTCAGTTGCCAAAATAGCAATACCAGTAAATCTGGTGTTCCAGCTGTGACTGGACAAGTTTCATAGTGTCCATGCAAAGGATATATTATTTTCTGGGGTGAAATTCAATTGCCAAGAATAGCAATACCATAAATCTAGTGTTCCAGCTGTGACTGGACAAGTTTAACTAGTGTCCGTCAAAGTATATATTATTTTCTGGGGTGAAATACAGTTGCCAAAATAGAAATACAGTAAATCTAGTGTTCCAGCTGTGACTGGACAAGTTTAATAGTGTCTGACAAAAGGATATATTTTTTTCTAGGGTGAAATTCAATTGCCAAAATAGCAATTCCCTGAATCTGGTGTTCCAGCTGTTGCAGGCCTAGTTTAAATCTGTCCATAAAAGGGTATATTTTTTTCTGGGGTGAAACTTAATTGCCAAAATAGCAATACCCTTAATCTGGTGTTCCAGCTGTAACTGGACAATCTCCCTTGTGTCCGTCAAAGTATATATTATTTTCTGGGGTGAAATTCAGTTGCCAAAATAGAAATACAGCAAATCTGGTGTACCAGCTGTGACTGGACAAGTTTAATAGTATCCGTCAAAGGATAGATTTTGTTCTGTGGTGAAATACAGTTTCAAAAGTAGAAATACAGTAATTCTGGTGTTCCAGCTGTGACTGGATAATTTTCATAGTGTCCGTCAAAGGATAGATTTTGTTCTGGGGTGAAATACAGTTGCAAAAATATAAATACAGTAAATCTGGTGTTCCAGCTGTGACTGGACAAGTTTAATAGTGTCCGGCAAAGGATATTTTTTTTCTGGGGTAAAATTCAATTGCCAAAATAGCAATACCATAAATATGGTGTCCCAGCAGTGGCTGGCCAAGTTTAATTGTGTCCGTCAAAGTATTTATTATTTTCTGCGGTGAAATTCAGTTGCCAAAATAGAAATACAGTAAATCTGGTATTCCAGCTGTGACTGGACAAGTTTAATAGTATCTGACAAAAGACAGATTTTGTTCTGGGGTGAAATTCACTTGCCAATATAGCAATATCCTGAATCTGGTGTTCCAGCTGTTGCAGGCTAAGGGTTCATCTGTCCGTAAAAGGGGATATTACACTCAGCGTGCATCTCCAAGTATATTTCTTTCAGTAAAACGGTATATTACAGAAAGTGTTACATTACAATTGCTGAAAGCATAATCCTGTAAATCTGCACGCACTAATGTGCATCTGATAGTGTATTTCTGTTTGTAAAATGGTATATTACACTCAAGATGTATATACAAGTGCTGAGAGGGTCCTCCTCAATAACTTCCCACGCTACCATGCATCTCCAAGTGTATTTCTGTCCGTTAAAGGGTATATTACACAAAGTGTTAAAATACAATTGCTGAGTGCATAATCCTACATATTTTTTCACACGCTACTGTGCATCTCCAAGTGTGAATCTGTCTGCGATACCTTTCATCCAGGGCCTAAATACAAGGCCTACAATTGATATTCCCCTAAATCAGTGGTTACTGCTGTGCCTGGATTAGTGTAATACAGTACTTAAATAAATAGGCAGATAGTGTTAAATGCCTGTAAAAAAAGGCCTGAATTTGAAATCAATACATTGGGCCAAATATTTTTTTTCCTATTGTGGTGCTTGGTGAACGGTAACAATGAGGAAAACATCTATTTAGGGATGCGGACGTGGTCGTGGTTGTGTTAGTGGACCCTCTGGTGCTGGGAGAGGACGTGGCCATTCTGCCACAGCCACACGTCCTAGTGAACCAACTACCTCAGGTTCCAGTATCCGTCAGAATTTACAGCGATATTTGGTGGGGCCCAATGCCGTTCTAAGGATGGTAAGGTCTGAGCAAGTACAGGCGCTAGTCAATTGGGTGGCCGACAGTGGATCCAGCACGTTCACAACATTATCTCCCACCCAGTCTTCTGCAGAAAGCGCACAGGTGGCGCCTGAAAACCAAGCCCATCAGTCTGTCACATCACCCCCATGCATATCAGGGAAACTGTCTGAGCCTCAAGATATGCAGCAGTCTCTTATGATGTTTGAAGACTCTGCTGGCAGGTTTTCCCAAGGGAATCCACCCAGCCCTTCCCCAGTGATGGAAGACATAGAATGCACTGATGCACAACCACTTATGTTTCCTGATGAAGAGGACATGGGAATACCACCTCATCGGAGTCCGCACGTCTCTGATGATGACGAAACACAGGTGCCAACTGTTGCATCTTTCTGCAGTGTGCCGACCGAACAGGAGGTCAGGGAGGAAGACTGTGTGGAAGACGATGCAGGGGACGATGAGGTCCTAGACCCCACATGGAATAAAGGTCATACCACTGACTTTCATAGTTCAGAGGAAGAGGCAGTGGTGAGACCGAGCCAACAGCGTAGCAAAAGAAGCAAAAGAGGGAGCAGGGGGCAAAAGCAGAACAGCCGCTGCCAAGAGAGTTCGCCTGCTACTGGCCACCACCACCAGGGACCGAGCACCCCAAAGGCAGCTTCAAGGAGTTCCCTGGCATGGCACTTCTTTAAACAATGTGCTGACGACAAGACCCAAGTGGTTTGCACGCTGTGCCATCAGAGCCTGAACGAGGCATTAACATTCTGAACCTTAGCACAACCTGCATGACCAGGCATCTACATGCAATGCATGAACTGCAGTGGAGTAAACACCTTAAAAACAAGGAACTCACTCAGGCTCCCCCTGTTCCCTCTTCTGCTGCTGCCTCGGCCTATTCCTCTGCCTAAGGAGGAATGTTGGCACCTGCCGCCCAGAAAACAGAGGATGTGCCACTGACACCACCACCTGCGTCACCAAGCATCTCCACCATATCACACGGCAGCGTTCAACTCTCCATCTCACAAACCTTGGAGAGAAAGCGTAAATTCCCACCTAGCCACCCTCGAGCCCTGGGCCTGAATGCCAGCATTTCTAAACTACTGGCCTTTGAAATGCTGTCATTAAGGCTGGTAGACACAGACAGCTTCAAACAGCTGATGGCTGTCCCACAGTATGTTGTTCCCAGCCACCACTACTTCTCCAAGACAGCCGTGCCTTCCCTGCACAACCAAGTATCCGATAAAATCAAGTGTGCACTACGCAACATCATCTGTGGCAAGGTCCACCTAACCACAGATACGTGGACCAGTAAGCACGGCCAGGGACACGGCCATATCTCCCTAACTGCACACTGGGTAAATGTAGTGGTGGCTGGGCCCCAGGCGTAGAGTTCTTTGGCGCACGTCCTTCCGCCGCCAAGGATCGCAGGGCATCATTCTTTGCGTCCTGTAGCCTCCTCCTCCTACTCGGCTTCCTCCTCCTCTTCTTCCACCTGCTCATCCAGTCAGCCACACACCTTCACCACCAACTTCAGCACAACCCGGGGTAAACGTCAGCAGGCCTTCCTGAAACTCATATTTTTTGGGGACAGGCCCCACACCGCGCAGGAGTTGTGGCGGGGTATTGAACAACAGACCGATCGATGAGTGGTTGCTGCCAGTGGGCCTCTAGCCCGGCCTAGTGGTGTGCGATAATGGGCGAAATCACGTTGCATTTCTGGGACTAGCCGGTTTGACGCATATCCCTTGCCTGGCACATGTGCTGAAATCGGTGGTGCAGAAGTTCATTCACAACAACCCGACATGTTAGAGCTGCTGCATAAAGTGCGGGCCGTCTCGTCTGTGCACGCTTCCGAAGTTCACATCCTGTCGATGCTCGCCTTCGGCGTTCCGCCTTCCCGCACACTGCCTCATATGCGATGTGCCCACCAAGTGGAACTCCACCTTGCACATGCTGGAGAGACTGTGCGATCAGCAGCAGGCCATAGTGGAGTTTCAGCTGCAGCACGCACGAGTCAGTCGCACTGCGGAACAGCACCACTTCCCCACCAGTGACTGGGCCTCCATGAGAGACCTGTGTGCCCTGTTGCGCTCTTTCGAGTACTCCACCAACATGGCCAGTGGCTATGACGCCGTTATCAGCGTTACAATACCACTTCTATGTTTCCTTGAGAAAACACTTACGGCGATGATGGAAGAGGAGGTGGCCCAGGAGGAGGAGGAAGATGAGAGGTCATTTTTAGCACTTTCAGGCCAGTCTGTTAGAAGTGGCTCAGAGGGAGGTCTTTTGCAACAGCAGAGGCCAGGTACAAATGTGGCCAGCCAGGGCCCACTACTGGAGGATGAGAAGGATGGGGAGGAGGTGGAGAAGGATGAGGATGAAGAAGGTTCACAGTGGGGTGGCACCCAACACAGCTCAGGCCCATCACTGGTGCATGGCTGGGGGATACGGAGGACGATGACAATACGCCTCCCACAGAGGACAGCTTGTCCTTACCTCTGGGCAGCTTGGCATACATGAGCGACTACAAGCTGCAGTGCCTGCGCAACAACAGCAGAGTTGCCCACATTTTAACGTGTGTGGACTACTGGGTTGCCACCCTGCTGGATCCCCGGTACAAAGACAATGTGCCCACCTTACATCCTGCACTGGGGTGTGATAGGAAGATGCGCGAGTACAAGTGCACGCTGGTAGACGCGCTCCGGAGAGCATTCCCAAATGTCACAGGGGAACAAGTGGAAGCCCAATGCGAAGGCAGAGGAGGAGCAAGAGGTCAGCTCCTCTGAGGGCAGGGTTAGCATGGCAGAAATGTGGAAAAGTTTTGTCACCACGCCACAGCTAGCTGCACCACCACCTGATATGGAACGTGCATTTCACTAACATGGTTGAACAGTACGTGTGCACACCCCTCCACGTACTGACTGATCGTTCGGCCCCATTCAACTTCTGGGTCTACAAATTGTCCACGTGGCCAGAGCTAGCCTTTTATGTCTTGGAGGTGCTGGCCTGCCCAGCGGCCAGCATTTTGTCTAACTGTGTATTCAGCACGGCAGGGGGCGTCATTACTGACAAACGCAGCCGCCTGTCACAGCCAACGTGGACAATCTGGCGTCCATAAAAATGAACCAGGCATGGATTCCACAGGACCTGTCCATCACTTGTGCACAATAGACATTTATAACTGCCTCCCCATTAACCATATATTCTTGTACTCCGGGGCACTTCTTTATTGAATCCTCTTTTTTTTATTTTGCCATTATATTGCGTTGCAACCCAATGTTGAATGAACCTCTCCTCCGTCTAGGTGCCAGGGGCCTAATTATCTGAAAGTGGCCTGTTCCAGAGGTGGGTGACATGAAGCCTGATTCTCTGCTATGCGACCTCTGTCCTCTGTCTGGGTGTCTTGGGCTAAATATCTGAAAGTGGCCTTCTCTATTGCTGGGTGACATGAAGCCTGATTCTCTGCTATGCGACCTCTCTCCTCCATCTGGGTGCCAGGGGCCTAATTTCGAAAAGTGGCCTTCTCCATTGGTGGGTGACTTAAAGCCTTATTCTCTGCTATGGAACCTCTCTCCAATTGATATTGCCAAATTATTATTTTTTTTTTATTTTAATTAATTTCCCTATCCAGATTTGTTTGCAGGGGATTTACCTACATTTTTCTGCCTTTTGCAGCCCTCTAGCCCTTTCCTGGACTATTTTACAGCCTTTTTAGTGCCCAAAAGTTTGGGTCCCCATTGACTTCAATGGTGTTCGGGTTCGGGACGAAGTTCGGGTCGAGTTCGGATCCCGAACATTTTTGGGAAGTTCGGCCAAACTTCTCGAACCCGAACATCCAGGTGTTCGTTCAACTCTATGGGTGAATAAAGGACGACTAAAGGCTATCATTTTTTTCTATATATATAAATATATAAAAAATAAATAAAAAGAATATATATAAATATATATATATATATATATATATATATATATATTTGAAAAATGGCGGCACTGGACAAAATACTTAGGCGGGTGCAATGTTCAATGGGGACTGACCATAAGCCCCAAACTAATGTCGGAGGTGTGGCAGCCTCCGCTTCAGTCGTGCACACCTGACTAGTCTCTCTGCCATAGATGCTGGTTTTTAATCAGAGTGAGTATAAAGCTGAATGCGACTCACATTACCTGCCAGTTACCATCTGGCTCCAGGAGGAGTGCACAGTGGGCTCAGCATGCATGTTGGTACCTGCATCCCTGGATCTAATGGAGGCTGTTATAGCACCAGAAGGGGTTAATAAGTAAGGTTAAATCCAGCATGCATGCTGGTCTCACACTCCCTGGATCTTGTGTGGCTGTTGTGGCCCATAACAGGTAAGATTTAGCGTTAGGAGGATGTTATGCGGCTATTATGGCCCATAACAGGTCAGATTTAGTGTTAGTACCCGCTCTAGGAGACAACCGTGTCGGGGTGAGTGGGCTTACTACCTTTGATCAAAATGTAAACCAATGTCTCCACTGTTTGCATATGATATCATTTATGTCCTCTGTAGCTTTCATCTTGGGCAGAGGTCTGGTTACAGAGTGCTGTTGCACCTTGTTGTCTGTATGTATAATCGCCATAGCAACGTGCACCTGTATTCAGGTAGTGCTGACTGAACACCCCCTTTGCGTTTTTCAGTTTAGTAAGAGTCGGAGGTGTGGCAGCCTCCGCTTCAGTCGTGCACACCTGACTAGTCTCTCTGCCATAGATGCTGGTTTTTAATCAGAGTGAGTATAAAGCTGAATGCGACTCACATTACCTGCCAGTTACCATCTGGCTCCAGGAGGAGTGCACAGTGGGCTCAGCATGCATGTTGGTACCTGCATCCCTGGATCTAATGGAGGCTGTTATAGCACCAGAAGGGGTTAATAAGTAAGGTTAAATCCAGCATGCATGCTGGTCTCACACTCCCTGGATCTTGTGTGGCTGTTGTGGCCCATAACAGGTAAGATTTAGCGTTAGGAGGATGTTATGCGGCTATTATGGCCCATAACAGGTCAGATTTAGTGTTAGTACCCGCTCTAGGAGACAACCGTGTCGGGGTGAGTGGGCTTACTACCTTTTGATCAAAATGTAAACCAATGTCTCCACTGTTTGCATATGATATCATTTATGTCCTCTGTAGCTTTCATCTTGGGCAGAGGTCTGGTTACAGAGTGCTGTTGCACCTTGTTGTCTGTATGTATAATCGCCATAGCAACGTGCACCTGTATTCAGGTAGTGCTGACTGAACACCCCCTTTGCGTTTTTCAGTTTAGTAAGAGTCGGAGGTGTGGCAGCCTCCGCTTCAGTCGTGCACACCTGACTAGTCTCTCTGCCATAGATGCTGGTTTTTAATCAGAGTGAGTATAAAGCTGAATGCGACTCACATTACCTGCCAGTTACCATCTGGCTCCAGGAGGAGTGCACAGTGGGCTCAGCATGCATGTTGGTACCTGCATCCCTGGATCTAATGGAGGCTGTTATAGCACCAGAAGGGGTTAATAAGTAAGGTTAAATCCAGCATGCATGCTGGTCTCACACTCCCTGGATCTTGTGTGGCTGTTGTGGCCCATAACAGGTAAGATTTAGCGTTAGGAGGATGTTATGCGGCTATTATGGCCCATAACAGGTCAGATTTAGTGTTAGTACCCGCTCTAGGAGACAACCGTGTCGGGGTGAGTGGGCTTACTACCTTTGATCAAAATGTAAACCAATGTCTCCACTGTTTGCATATGATATCATTTATGTCCTCTGTAGCTTTCATCTTGGGCAGAGGTCTGGTTACAGAGTGCTGTTGCACCTTGTTGTCTGTATGTATAATCGCCATAGCAACGTGCACCTGTATTCAGGTAGTGCTGACTGAACACCCCCTTTGCGTTTTTCAGTTTAGTAAGAGTCGGAGGTGTGGCAGCCTCCGCTTCAGTCGTGCACACCTGACTAGTCTCTCTGCCATAGATGCTGGTTTTTAATCAGAGTGAGTATAAAGCTGAATGCGACTCACATTACCTGCCAGTTACCATCTGGCTCCAGGAGGAGTGCACAGTGGGCTCAGCATGCATGTTGGTACCTGCATCCCTGGATCTAATGGAGGCTGTTATAGCACCAGAAGGGGTTAATAAGTAAGGTTAAATCCAGCATGCATGCTGGTCTCACACTCCCTGGATCTTGTGTGGCTGTTGTGGCCCATAACAGGTAAGATTTAGCGTTAGGAGGATGTTATGCGGCTATTATGGCCCATAACAGGTCAGATTTAGTGTTAGTACCCGCTCTAGGAGACAACCGTGTCGGGGTGAGTGGGCTTACTACCTTTTGATCAAAATGTAAACCAATGTCTCCACTGTTTGCATATGATATCATTTATGTCCTCTGTAGCTTTCATCTTGGGCAGAGGTCTGGTTACAGAGTGCTGTTGCACCTTGTTGTCTGTATGTATAAGCCCCAAACTAATAATATAGAAAAACGAACTGCACTCCAAAAAATAAATCAAAAGGAGTTCATTTATTGACCCGTGCGGTGCACGGGTCTGAACCTAGAGCCTTTCTCAAGCCTAGGCTTGAGAAAGGCTCTAGGTTCAGAGCCAAAACGTTGCACCGCACGGGTCAATAAATGAACTCCTTTTGATTTATTTTTTGGAGTGCAGTTCGTTTTTCTATATTATATAAATATATATATATATATATATATAAAAGAATGGCAGCACCGCATAAACATGAATATACAATTGTGGGTGCAATGTCCAGGGACCAAGCCAAAAATCCACATAAAAAAATAGAAAAAGGACAGCACTCCACTGAAATAAAGTGAGTTATTTATTTACCCATATGGTGCAAAAAACCGCGACGTTTCGGCTCAGCAATAGAGCCTTTCTCAAGCATAAAACACTGGTGAGTACTGACCATATATATAGGTAAGTTCAACCAATCACAAAACAGCAATTAGTCACAGGTGAAAGTTAATTAATGTGTAAACAAAACTTCATACTCATACAAATAAAGTGCATCGTGCATAATTATAAAAAAAAAAACAACAATAGATCAATATGTAAATATCTTATACATCAGAGTGTGAGTACTAGCGTACATGATCGTGAAAAGATAAAGTTCATATCATCATCATGTGCAAAGTGCTACCTTGTGAATAAAGTTCATCATCATTA
Source organism: Bufotes viridis (assembly GCA_033119425.1). NCBI lineage: Eukaryota > Metazoa > Chordata > Amphibia > Anura > Bufonidae > Bufotes > Bufotes viridis. The sequence goes on along the minus strand of CM065594.1, from coordinate 180,624,101 downwards.
TAATTAAAAACATCTGTGGGGACGGGTCATGGAGAAAGATTGTACACATACCCCCTGTAGTCCGACATGAGAGCACGAGCAAACCAATGACATCATCGGTGTGGGCCGCGGTCAGCAGCCGATGACGTAAAACCAAGACATGCGCAGTGGCACAACATGCCCAGGCGCAACCATCTTGGATGATGGAAATGTAACCGGGTCGTTAGCGCATGCGCACAAAACCTTCTGCATGTCAAGCGGCCATCGGAAGTGTGGGTAACAATAAATGAAAGCAATACATGCGAGGGCAAGGTGCCAAAAGCGGAATAGGGGGACATGAGCCGTCAGGCACATGAAACCCCCATGCGACCACATATATACATAACAGCAAAAGACATATCAATGTCAATTGTCGTCCATGTATGTGGTCAAAATCCACCGGCACTGCAATTACCCTCAATAAGGGATCTCCTGAATGAATACTTCCAGCCACAGACACAATTCACTCTAACTTGTGATGCATGCAACGAACAACGAAAAAAAAAAAAACTTCCTAGTGTGAGAAAATTCGATTCTGTTGTCAAGGTTGCTGATATTCGTATTGTTCATCACATTGGGGTATGCGTAGTATCTTCTCCAGATCCCGTACATTCATCCCATAGTAACTGCAATAGAGAATAAAGGACAAAATTAAATCAATGTAACAAAAGACCATATTTTTATATAACCAATCAATTGTTTTATACGAAATAGGGGATACTGAACGGCTGACCGTACCATCAATAGGGACATCTTCAAGAGTACCAGCTAGGATTGTATTCTACATTTAGTCCAAAAGGTCTAACACTGTTCAGGGTGTAAATCCAATATTGTTCCCTCTTTTTTAATAAAAGGGACCTATTACCTCCTCTTCGTGGGTTAGGAATATGATCTATGATCCAGCACTTAAGATCCCTCTCCTTATGGTCCAATCTAGAAAAGTGTTTTGGAACCGGTAAATCCTGTCGTTCCTGTCTAATTGAGAATCGGTAATTATTAAGTCTAGTTTTTTGATCAGTAGATGTCTCACCCACATACAAAAGATTGCATGGACATACCAATACATAAATTACAAAGTTAGAGTTACAGGTCAAATGAAACTTAATAGGAAATGATATACCAGTCTGTGGGTGTATAAAGGATCTACCTTTATCTATGTATTTACAATTGGTGCATCCCAAGCATGGGAAAGATCCAACACTCCTTTGACCAAAAAAAGTTTGCTTGATCTTGGTATCTGATCCCATATCTGCATGCACCAACTGATCACGTAGAGACCTCGATCTGCGATATGCGAACATAGGTGGAGCACAGAAGGCCTCGGTTTTAAGTACCGAGGAGAGAATACTCCAGTGCCGTCTAATGATGGATTTGATTTTTCCACTGTATTCATTATAGGTGGAAACAAATGGAATTCTTGTTTGTGTTTTAGTACCCGCTACCTTATTCATCAGCAGTTGCTTCCTCTCAAGTCCAAGTACCTCATTTTTTTGGTTTGACAGCAATTGTTTGGGATAGCCCCTATCAAGGAACTTCCCAACCATGCTGTCTAAAGTTTCTTCTAGTTAGTCAGGACTGGTTGTGATGCGTTTAGCTCTTAAAAATTGTGAGCACGGTAGATGTTTTACCATATGATGTGGGTGACTGCTCTCAAACCTTAATAAAGTGTTACGGTCTGTGGGTTTCACATGGAGTGAAGTATATATTTTACCCTCATGAAGTCTCACAGTAGTGTCCAAAAACTGAATGCTTTCCAAAGAGTATACCAGGGAGAATTGCAGATCCTTATTTACAGCATTTAAGGACATTTGGAAATCAATGAGTTCAGGGACAGTACCTGTCCAAATGAGGAAGATGTCGTCTATGTAACGCCACCATCGCAGAACTTGTCGGAAGTGGTGGGAAACATAGACGACATCCTCCTCAAAGGCTCTCATAAATATATTAGCATAAGTGGGCGCGGCATTCGAGCCCATCGCCACACCACGAACTTGTTTATAAAAAGTGTCTCGGAAAAGAAAATAATTTTCTTTTAAGATGATTTCCAGTAGAGAAATAACAAACAAGCAGGCAGGTGTAGACAATGAAGATAGTTCAAGCATTTGTCTAACCGCCCTAATGCCTAAATCATGATTAATCGAAGTGTATAAAGAAACAACGTCAAACGACGCTAATATTATCTGGTGTTCATCATATACATTAATGCTGTCAAGTTTATTCAAAAAATCCGTAGTATCACGTATATAGGAAGAGGCATCTACAGCAAAAGAACGTAATATCTTATCCAGGAAAATTGCTATCCTACAAAAAATTGAGTCTGACAAGACCCGGTCACAGAACAAAGTACAACCATTAAAGAAAAAATGACTGTGATCAACTTACCTTCCACCACGTTAACAACTGCACAAGTGAGTGTACTCTCTAAGGGTTTTTATATATATAAAAAGCATAGGCGTGCGCACCCTAATAGGTTCGAATTGTCACCCCCGTGCTCTCGGGCTGCAGTGTCTTTCCCCCCCCCCCCCCCCCGCTGATTCCCCTGTGGCTCTGTGTGTCTGCTATGCATGCTGGCCGCCGCCCGCCGCACTGTCAATTAATTTACATTACAATATATTACCCTGTCCCTAGGCTGCGGGAGGCTGCCGGCTAGTGCTAACCATATAAGGGGGCGGAGCCCTGACTTCCGGACCCAGCGGAGGCAGCAAGAGAGTGTGCCGTGCAGTGCGTGCTGTACGGCGCAGGCTGACGTCACTTCACGCTGCGTGCCCTGGGCGCCTGGTGAAGTGAGGCCCTGGCTGAAGAATTCTGCTGGTGTTGGTGCCACCGTGCCACTGCCCAGCTGATCCAGTGACGTCCGAGACCATACAGCTGCAGTGTGTTTTGTTTAAATTTTAAAAAGTATGTTTACCAGTCCAGACTCCAGTAGGCTAGCAAACATTAAAAACATGTCTACCCCCCTCTCTGACTGTCCCACAGTACCCCTCTGGCTCTGTTGTCCCATCCCTGTAACAGTATTAGTATTACCCTGATTGATACCCTACCCCTCAGTTTAGTCAGTTATATAATATATGATTATCTGAGCCTTCTGAGGGGTATCAGGGAATTATACAGGGGGGCAGGGGGAATATAACTATGGAGGGGTATAACATCATGTAATATAACTGTGGAGGGCTATGCTGTTATCCGATTTTATACAGGGGTAATAACTAATATATTACTCCTAGCCCCTGTATTATGTCCATGATTGCCCTCCTCAGTTATATTAACCCTGTATAATGTACCTGGATACCCCTCAGTTTAGTTATATAATATAACTGAGGGGTATCGTGGTAAATTATACAGGGCGGCTTAATATAACTAAGGGGTATTAGGCGGGTCGCGGGTACATTATTATACAGGGGTAATATAATTAAGGGGTATTAGGGTACATTATACAGGGGTAATATAACTTATATTACCCATGTATAATGTCCTTGATATCCGTCCTCACTAGTTATATTACCCTTGTATAATGTACCCCGATACCCCTTAGTTATATTACCCCCTGTATGATGTCCCCGGATAGCCCTTCTCAGTCATATGTCATCCACAGACAGATCCCCCATAACAGTGTCATCCATAGATCCGCTATAACAGTGTGTCATCCACAGATCCTCCATAACAGTGTCATCCACAGATTCCCCATAACAGTGTCATCCATAGATCCCCCATAACAGTGTCATCCACAGATCATCCATAACAGTGTGTCATCCACAGATTCCCCATAACAGTGTGTCCTCCACAGATCCTCCATAACAGTGTCCTCCACAGATCCCCCAAAGCAGTGTGTCATCCACAGATACCCCATAACAGTGCCACCCACAGATCCCCCATAACAGTGCGTCATCCACAGATCCTCCATAACAGTGTGTTATCCACAGATTCCCCCCATAACAGTGTGTCATCCACAGATCCCCCATAACAGTGTCATCCACAGATCCTCCATAACAACGTGTCATCCACAGATCCCCCATAACAGTGTCTTCCACAGATCCCCCATAACAACGTGTCATCCACAGATCCCCCATAACAGTGTCTTCCACAGATCCCCCATAACAGTGCGTCATCCACAGATCCTCCATAACAACGTGTCATCCACAGATCCCCCATAACAGTGCGCCTGCCCTGCACACTGAGGAGAAACTGAAAGGAGGGGAGGAATCCGCGGAATCAAGCAAAGGACAGCACAGCAGAGGACTGAATAGCTTCTTTTGTAAGTCAATTTTTTTATTATAGTGCTGAAACTGCTTTAAACTATAAAGAAAAGTTTTCAAGAGTGTTTCTCTCTTTCTCAGGTCTGAAGCAATACCGAGAAAGAAAGGAAAACTCTTGAAAGCTTGTCTTTTAAGTATTAGGTTTGTACAATAAAAAGGTATCCCTGCATACCGTAATACTCTTGTATTTTGTAATCTTATTTATACATACTAATTTCGTTTTTCAGTAGTATAATTAAGTGGTGAAAATTATTAGTGCCCCTCCGCCCATTTTTGACCGTGGTATCTTATGTGCCCCCCCCCATATATTGTTCCTAGAGTCACCACTGCGCAGAGGCGGAGTCACGGCAATGTTAGGGTTAGGCCCGGCCTGTATGTGGGTGTATGTGTTGTGGGGAATTGCTCTGGTAGACAGGCTTGCGGACGCAGTATAGAGGCAAGGTACACAGTTCTCTGGGTAAAGCAGAAGTGTTTTATTCACACTCAGCAACACAAAAACAGCTTTAGTGCTTGTTCACACGAGGCAAAACACAAGGCAAAAATATCAGTCCCACAGCAAGGTCACCTGACTGGTCGGTGTTAGTTCACACCTGGCAGTTAGCTCGGCCACGCAAAGTTTCCACCAGCGGCTTCCAGGTAGACTGCACGCCTATTTGCAGACTCTTGCTCTCAGCCCTGAGAGCTCCACAGCAACACCAGCAGCTTCCAGGATAATCACCTCCCACCTGCTGAGGTGGCTGCCTTTTTAAAGGCCCGGAAAAAGTCCGGCCTGGACCGTGGGGAATAGTCTCCCACCCAGCACTTGACTATTCCCAATAAGAGCCGGCCCGGATCGGCTTTGTAGCCATACTAAATATCAATGTGTCAAACAGCACTAGCTGCTGCTGACACACACCGAGGCCAGGAACCTTGGTGACACGTACCTTCCGTCGACGACGGAACCTTGCGCCCTCTTAGGGTCCATTCACACGTCTGTGTGTGTTTTGCGGATCCATGGATCCGCGGATCTGCAAAACACGGACATCGGCGATGTGCGTTCCGCAATTTGCGGACCGCACATCGCCGGCACTCTCATAGAAAATGCCTTTTCTTGTCTGCAATTGCGGACAAGAATAGGACATGTTCTATTTTTTTCGGGAACGCAATTGCGGACCCGGAAGTGCGGATCCGCAATTGCGGACCCGGCCGGGACATCATCTGTCCCCATTGAAACGAATGGGTCCGCAATTCCGTTCCGCAAAATGCGGAATGGAATTGCGGACGTGTGAATGGACCCTTACAGTGTATATAATATATGTATATATATATATATATATATATATATATATATATATACACACATACTGTGGGGAGTCGCTCTGGTAGATAGCGGTGCGGGTGCAGTACAGAGGCAAAAGGGAGTCCAGAAGGTGCAATAATCAGTGCTTTATTCACACTTGCACAACATAAACAATAAACAGTCTCTTGGTGTTAAATCACACACATCCGAAATCATGAGGCAAAACAAAACAGTCCAAAAACAGGTTCCAGTCACCTGGGAGGTTTTAGGTGCAGGTTCGCACCTGGCTGTCAGTCCAGCCGCAAGGCGATCGACCTCATGCTTCCAGGCCGTCTGCACTCCTCCTTGCTTGGGCCCTTGCTTCCAGCGTGAACTCCACACAGCACAGAATGGATCAGAACTCCCAAACTCAGATGATTCCACAGCCTAACACCAGCTCCAGGATAATCACACCCTCAGCTGCTGAGGAGGCTGCCTTTTAAAGGCCCGGATAAAGTCCGGCCTGGACCGTGGGGAGTAGGCACCCACCCAACTATTTGCCTACTCCCAGTAAGAGCCGGCCCGGATTGGCTTTGCAGCCAAACTAACTAACAATGTCAAGCAGCACTAGCTGCTGCTGACACATAAAAACCCGGCTCTCACCTCACCGAGGCCAGGAACCTCGGTGACACGTACCTGCCATCGACAACGGTACCTTGCACCTTACCACAATACACACACGCGCAGTGTGTGCGTTTGTGCTTTAGGGTGCACACCCTAATGCAATAGGCTGCGCACGCCTATGATAAAAAGAAGATTTTGGGTTAAAATGTATTTTAGGACAAGTTCTCGCGATTTCCTAAAATGGCTGCTGCACATGTTACAAAGGGAAAGTAAGAAGCCTGGGAACGAGGATCACCCATAATGCTGTGCTGTCAGCCAATCAGCAGATAGCCAGCCCCTGTGATGTCACAGCCATTTTATTGTGAACTTAGTGCATGGAGAGACATGACAGGTGCTAGGGGCAAAGATTAGGAAATACTTTATTTACAAAATATTAGTTTTGAACAATTCTTTTTGTTTTTTGTTTTTTTTAAGGCTTTTAAAAAAATTAGGAATTCATATTAACAAAAACACTTAAAAAAATATTGACATATAAAATAACAGCTTAATTGCCATTTATGTTAACATATTCCCACAAAAAATCATGTTTTCTTTTTTTGGTTTAATATTCTTTTTTCCCATCCCTCCCTCCTCCCTCCCCATTCTGTCAGCCATGCTAAAACATTGTGAAAAATGGCCCCTTACTCCTGGCCACATGCTATATTATTCTGATGTTGCTGCTCGCCTGATGCAACACACCTGCTGCCTTTGCTGCCATCTTCTCCTACTGCCACCATCTTGTGCTGTTACTGCCACTGCTGTTGCCACCAGCACCACTCTGTGACTGGGCCACTATGTTGACTCCTCATGTTGTTGCCACCCACACCACTCTGTGACTGGGCCACTATGTTGACTCCTCATACTGTTCCCACCCTCCCACTCTGTGATTGGGCCACAATGTTGACTTATCATGCTGTTTCCATCTTCTCCACTCAATGACTGGGCCTCTATGTTGACTCCTCATTCTTTGCCACCCTCACTACTATGTGACTAGGCCACTATGATGACTGCTCTCGCTTTTTCTACCTTCACCACTCTGTGAAGGGGCCAATACAGAAGAGTAGGTCCAAAACAGAAATAACATACTGGCCATGTGATAGAGCCTTATGGATGCTTGAAAAACAGGGTCTATTGTGTTTTTCAACTTATCTTTCTTCTGACAGATCAGAAGAAGGGTAAAATAAACAATGATCAACAAGACCAAACAGTGGCACTCGTGGTCCTGTCACAGAGTGGTGAGGGTGGCAACAGCATATGAAGTCAACTTAGTGGCCCTTTCACAGAGTGGGGAGGGTAGCAACAACATATGAAGGCAACTTAGTGGTCCAGTCACAGAGTGGGGAGGGTAGCAACAGCATGAGGAGTCAACATAGTGACCCAGTCACAGAGTGGGGAGGGTATCAACAACATGAGGAGTTAACATAATGACTCAGTCACAGAGTGGGGAGGGTGGCGACAGCATGATGAGTCAACATAGTAGCCCAGTTACAGAGTGGGGAGGTGGATAGCAACAACACTGGCAGTAACAGCACAAGATGGTGGGTGGCAGTAGGAGAAGATGGCAAAAGAGGCTGCAAGTGTGTGGCATTAGGTGGTTGGCATCATCAGAATAGTGGCTGCAGCACGTGGCCAGAAGTAAAGGGCCATTTTTCATAATGTCCTTCCTGTTATCGATGACCATGGCTCTGATCTTCAGTTGGGGAAGAGACATCCAGGATTCGATTTTTGGTTGATGACGCCGAGCAGTTACTCCCTGGTGTTCTCCCAGACTGGCCAGGTTCAGAACAGCTCGACATTGCCCTGCTTTGCATAGGTGATATACTGGAGGACCACTCCGAACTGTGCCTATAGTGGAGGCTGAGGACAAAGTGGATGATGAGGAGACGGAGGAGGACATTGGTGCTTCAATCAAAGCATGAGAACACTAAGGTGGCATTGCCATCACTTGGCCAAGTTGATGGTGTGCCCGGGCAGGAACCACATTTACCCAGTGGGCAGTAACATACATATATATTTTCCTTGAACCTAGTTACCTCTCCATAGGTTGGCGCTGCCATGAACTGTACCAGACTGGACTGACTCAAGGACTGGCCCACCTTCTACTGTAGGTAGTAGTGATGGCTTGGGACTCTCCACCTTGGCTTGGCACAAGTCATCAGTTCTCTGCAATGTGCAGAGTCAACTACATGGAAAGAGAGGAACTGTGCCACTTTATGGTGACGATTCATGTGCTGACGCAGGGCTGTGGTGCCAACATTGGTATCCTGGCCACGCTTCACCTTCTGCCCACAGATTCTTCAAATGGCCATGCTGACGTCCTCACGCAACTTAATGAAAAATTTCCACACTGGCGAGTAGCGAATTTTAATCACCACCATTCCTTGCTGGCTGGCTGCCGCTGCCTCTATATAGCCGTTCTTCGCTAGTTGTTTCCAGACAGGTAGACTCCTGAGTAGAAGATGGCCTACCCTGGGAACATTTGGCTACAGATCTCACACTGCTGCAACCCTGCTGGCACATGGCCACGCTTGCACCCTGCTGGCTCATTGAAACATTGCCACCCTGCCACTGTCTCACGGGCAGGCTGCCACCCTCGGCCAGGATGAGGCTTTTTATAGGGCTGTGGCATCACAGGGGCTGACTATCTGCTGATTGTCTGGCGGCACGGCATTATGGATGATCGCCCATTCGCGGGCTTCTTTCTTTCACTTTGTAACATGTGAAGCAGCCATTTAAAAAAAATCTGATTCATTACCACTACGCATGAGGAAATTGGGATTTGTGGCAAATTTATTTATGCCTGAAATTCGGATCCCACTCAATTAACTTTGATTCACTCAACACTAGTTGCACCCTTGTGCTAAAATGTAAAAAAAATGTTTCCAATCATTCTGCAATACTCCCAAAGGACAAAGTGAAAGCAGAATGTTCAAAATCTTAGCTAATTTATTGAAAAGAAAAAAGTTAAATATTGCATTGATATTCATACTCTGGTGCTCTACCAGTACTTTGTAAAAAAAAAAAAAAAAAAAAAAAACACTTTTGGCAGTGATTACAGCCTCTAGTCTTCTTGGGTACAATGTCACAAGGTTTGCACACTTGGATTTGGAGATTTTCTGCCATTCTTCTCTGTCAGGTTGGATCTGGACCATCAGTTAACAGCCACTTTCAAATATCTCCAGATATACTAGATTGGGTTCAAGTCAATGCTCCAGACTATTCAAGTGTTTTCACAGAGTTGTCCCTGTGTTATCCTCCTGTGTTATCTTGGCTCTGCATTTAGTGTCATTGTCTTGTTGGAAGGTGAATCTTTGGCCACATCTGAGGTCCAGAGCACTCTGGATCAGGTTTTCATTTAGCGTATCTCTGTACTTTGCTCCATTCAGCTTTCCCTCAACACTGATCAGTCTCCCTGTCCCACAATGCTTCACTGTATGGATGGTATTTGGCAGGCGATGAGCAATGCCTGTTTTCCTCCAGACATAACATTAAGAGTTGAAGTAAGGCCAAATAATTAGCTAATCTTATTTCTCAGAGAATCCTTTAGGTGCTTTTCTGAAATTTCTACGTGGGGTTTCATGTGTCTTTTACTGATAAGAGGCTTCTTTCTGACCACTCTGCCCAGATTGGTAGAGCGCTGCAGTGATAGTTGATCTTCTGGAGGTTTCTCCCATCTGCACACAAGATCTTTGGAATTTAGCCAGAGTGACTATTGGGTTCTTGGTCACCTTACCGAGGTTCTTCTCCCCTGATTACTTAGTTTGGTGGGGTGGCCAGCTATAGGAGAAGTCCTGGTTTTTCCAAAACTTCAATTTAAGAAAGATGCAGGCCACTGTGCTTTTGGGAACTTTCAGTGCATCTTAATTTTTTTGTACCCTTCTCCAGATCTGTGCCTCCTCCCAATCCTGTCTCTAAGCTCTATAGGCAGTTCTTTTCTCCTCATAGCTTGGTTTTTGCTGTGATATGCATTGTCAACTGTGGGACCTTATATAGACAGTGATTGTCTTTCCAAATCATATCCAATCAACTGAATTTACTACAGCTGTTGTAGAATCAAGGTGTAGAAACATTTCAAAGATAATCAAGAGAAATAACTGGCCCCAGAGCTAATGTTAAAGTGTCATAGCCAAGGGTCTGAATACTTAAATTATGTCAATTCAAAATTAAATTTTTCCATTTTAATAAATTAGCAACAATTTCTAAAATTCTGTTTTCACTTTCTCATTATGGGGTGGGGTTGTACAATGTGGGTAGTGCCATACAATATTGCCATATAGTGACCACTATAAATAGATTCATATTACTGCTGATATTACAATATACACAGTGCTAACAAAAATATTACCACAAAAAATTCCAATAGTGCCTCTAAAATACTGCCATTTTATCAGTAAGTGTCAAAAACCTGTGCCATATAATTAATGCCCCCTAATATTGTGCCTTGCATAATCACCTAAAAACATGAATATAGAAATATACATACAACTAGCATTCACAATTTTGAGCTTGCCTTGAAATTCATATGATCAGTGTTGATCACTAATGGCATACATTATGTCTCATAACTTATTTTATTTATGTAACCATAGCCCATGGGTCACATGCACCTTGCTATACATACATACCCACTCAGCTATGCTGTTCTTTAACTGCCTGCCCTCTTTGTATTGCATTCATCTATGAAGCATATTTTTTTCTATGTATTTTAGTGTATTTTCATGTGCATTTTCAAACCATGTGTGCCTCCCAAAAGGATATATTATTTTGAAACATTCAATAATTGACAGTATTGTAATGTAATCTCCTTTAAACACCTTGTTCTCTTTACAGATGCTTTTGGTGCCATGAATTTGTTTGACTTAAATGTCTTTCCACTAAACAAACCACAAAAAGGGCTCATTTTCATGTTACTGTATATCCCACATGTCTTTATTATATTACGAGGGTGATATCTATAATTGTGTGCAATGATATTTCATCTGTGGTGTCACATGGATTTTATTAATACATTGAATTTGCATGTTCTTCTTTAGCAATAAGTATAATTTTTTGTATGACACAAGGATAGGTAAAAAAATATGCATTCTTACAATAAATTTTCTCTGATATTTAAAAAACTGTTTGCAAGTCGTTTAAAAGCAGTATGAATTATTATTTTGTAAGCCAGAAACATGAGCATGCTTATGGTGTTTATCTCCTGGTTGTGTCACATATGTGTCAATATCACATATTCTGAACACATTGTTATTAGTGATGAGCGGTATAGGCAATATTCAAATTTGCAATATTTCGCAAATTTTGTGTGAATATTCCCTATAAATTTGTAAATTCGAGAATTCGTGATCTCCAGTCATTTTTTACTTGATTGCGAAAATCGGCAATGTAATATATTAGCGATAAAAATTAGCGATTAGAATATTCGCGATCAACACTAAGGGGTAGCCAACTTTCCTATTGGTTGCTAGGAATGTTGCTAAGTGTTGATATTTACGATAAATTCACGATTAGAATATTCGTGATCAAAACTATTCGAGAATACGAATATATAGCACTATATTATAAATATTCGTTAATTCTCAAAGTGGCGATATTTGCGATTAAAATTCGAGATTCGAATATATGCTCTCAACATTAATTGTTATCTTACCTCTGCTCCCCTCCCTGTAGTATAGTAAATTATGACATTTCCACTGACATTCCCTCTCTCTTCCTCTGGACAGATTGTGTTTCACACGCAGGGAAGCAGCGACAGTAACATGCAATGTCAGCCAGTAGTACAGCAACAGCCGTCTGTCAGAGGTAAGAGGAATCATGAAAAATGTAGCCCTTTATATTTCTTAATCTCACCCGCAACAAGTTCTGATAATCTATGCAAAGGAAACCAGTGCTATGTCACTCCATTCTCAGTACCACAGAAATGCTAACAGAATGCTATGAATGTTTTACTTGCAATATTTGTTCTCAAATTATCAAATAACTGTATCTCAAATAATCATTGTAATATGGAAATATAACAATAATAATAGAACAAACAGGTGCACTCTGCTGTCTTACTAACCCTCATTATGATGTTAAAATTGATATTAGCCAACATGTCCTACTGTGGAGGACATGTCTGAGCCCGGGCACCGTGCCAAGGTTTCTAAAGTAGCTCACCTACCTGTGCCGTATGGGCAATACCAGGGGCCAGTGGGCTAAATTACAGGAGTGTAAAAGCCGACTCGCAGCAAACTCCCTAGTTACCTCCATCATGTAGCCATGCCTGCAATGGGAGGGGGGGGGGGGGGAGAAGGCTGTGAGCCCCACCCAAGACTGGCTGATATGGCCCAGGCCTCACAGGTGCACCAAATGTAGCCTGTGGATGGACATCAGGCATATTTACATAGGAGTTTATACACCTCTAGACAACTCAATATGCAAAAAAAATATTCGAATTCAGCGGGACGCCGCTGAGTGTGACTAGTAGCAGGACGCCGCTATATATGTTTCAAGTCACAGAACTTTGATACCAGTCGAAAAAGCTATCACTTTTTGCCACTTCAAGAGATTGGCTATTTATTATCGCTGCTATTTTTTGGTGTTTTATTTCTGATATACATATCCTTATAGATAGATTTTATTTTAATATTCCATTTCTGCCAACTATTAAATTGTGTGCCCAGTTACCTTCTAGTGTGCCCGGTTTCTTTACAATTATTCAATATACAAAACAACTGAAAAAATGGCGTGGTGTTAAACAGGCAGGAAATGCTCAAACCCAAATGCAGTTGTGCATGTATAAACAGGGGAGCAGATTGTGCACTTGTGGCCCGTTGCTAATGGCGATCCCCAGCAAAAATGCATACAATGGAGGATGCCCGCAGTGGCAAGTACCACAATAGACATCCTACACACAGTAGCAGTTGTGTGGATGTGATAAACAATATAACCATAATAATAGAAAAAACAGGTGCACTTCGGTCTTGCGGTCTTACTAACCCTCATTCTGATGTTAAAATTGAGTCGTTTTTTCAGTCGTTTTGTATATTGTAATATGGAACCATAATGTCACTATTGCCATGGCAATAGAATTTGCCCATTGTCTTAATGATGACCAATATATTGTCATGTTTCGCAAATATTTAGAATATAGTGCTATATATTCGTATTTACGAATAGTGTTGATCATGAGTATTCTAATCGCGAATGTATCACAAATATCGGCACTTAGCAACATCCCTAGCAACCAATAGGAAAGTTGCCTACCCCTTACAGTTAATCGCAAATATTCTAATCGCAAATTTTTATTGCGAATATATTACATTGCCGATTTTCGCAATTAAGTAAATAATGACTGGAGATTGCGAAATTATGGCGAATATTCCGACAAAAAATCGTGAAAAATTGCAAATTCGAATATTGCCTATGCCGCTCATCACTAACAGTGGTCATTACATATATGTATTAGTGATGAGCGGCAGGGGCAATATTCGAATTGGCGATATTTCGTGAATATTTGGTAGAATAATTTTCATATATTTGCGAATTCGCGGTTATTTTCTTGATTGTGAAAATCGGCAATGTAATATGCGAGTAATACGCGCGCAATACAGGCATTTGTCACTATAGCTACATCTTTCAAGCTGCTAGAAGTTTCCTGAGACTGGAAAAAATGGTTGGCATGGCAGAACATTACAATAGCTTTATATGCAGATAGCGTACTCTGATATATTCGCGATTAGGCAAATCGGCAATTAATGATGCGTATATTTTTGCGCAATACATGCAACTTCACATTTTAGCAGCTCTGACTACATATTAGTGATTGGTGCACTAAGTATTGTTGTGAACTTGTGACATCACAGCACTATGTATTTAGCATGTATGTATGGACAGTAGAGTTGAGCGAACACTTGGAAGTTCGGGTTCGCCCGAACTTCGCCGTAAAGTTCGAGTTCGGGACCCGAACTTGACCCGAACTTGATCCCGAACCCCATTGAAGTTAATGGGGACCCGAACTTTGGGGCACTAAAATGGCTCTAAAAAAGTCCTGGAAAGGGCTAGAAGGTTGGAAAATAAAGCAAAATGGGGTTAAGAGTAGGACAAGTGCCCTGCAAACAAATTTGGATAGGGAAATAACTTAAAAAAACATAAAATACATAACAATGAAAAATAAACGTTCTAAACCTGAGCACAAGTGCGTGACAGTGGCACCTGCCACTCTGCAAACAGAGGATCTGGCAGCAACGCCACCACATCTTTCACTGTCACCAAGCATCTCCACACTATCCCATGGAAGCATTCAAAAAGAAAGAGGAAGTACCCCCCTAACCACCCACGATCCCTGGTCCTGAATGCCAGGATTTCAAAATTTGTGGTCCTTTGAAATGCTGTCATTCTGTCTGGTGGAGATGAATGGAGACTTTTAAAAAACTTATGGCGGTGGCTGTCCCACAGTACGTGGTTCCCAGCCGCCATTACTTTTCCAGGCAAACCATCCCTTCCCTGCACAACCAAGTGGCGGACAAAATCAGGTGTGCACTGCGCAATGCCATCTGTGGCAAGGTCCACATAACAACCAAAAAGTGGACCGGTAAGCACGGACAGGGAAGTTTTATCTCCCTAACAGCACACTGAGTAAATGTAGTGGTGACCAGAGGCGGATGGCAGTTTGGCACATGTCCTTCCGCCCCCGAGGATTGCAGGGCATTTAATTTCTATTTGCCTCCTGTTGCCTCCTCCTCCTACTCCGCTTTCTCCTCCTCTACCACCTCCTCATCCACTCAGCATTACACCTTCACCACCAACATCAGCACAGCAAGGGGAAAATGATAGCAGGCTGTTCTGAAACTCATCTGTTTAGGGGAAAAACCCCACACCGCGCAGGAACTGTGGACAGGTACGAAACAACAGACCAATGAGTGGTTGGTGCCACTAAGTCTCAAGCCCAGCCTGGTGGTGTGCGATAATGGACGAAATCTCTTAGCAGCTCTGGGCGTAGCCGGTTTGACACACATCCCTTGTCTGGCATATGTGCTGAATTTGTTGGTGCAGAAATTCCTAAATAGAGATGGCCCGAACTATCCGCCGGCGAACAGTTCCCGTCGAACATAGCTTGTTCGCGTTTGCCGCAGCGGGCGAACACATGCGATGTTCGGTCCGCCCCCTATACATCATCATTGAGCAAACTTTGACCCTGTACCTCACAGTCAGCAGACACATTTCAGCCAATCAGCAGCATACCCTCCCTCCCAGACCCTCCCATCTCCTGAACAGCATCCATTTTAGATTCATTCGGAATTTGCAGTCTTAGTGAGAGGAGGGAGAGTGTAGTTGCTGCTGATTTAATAGGGAAATCGATAGCTAGGCTAGTGAATTCAGTGTCTACTCCAGTCCTGAAAGACTCATCTGATCTTTGCTGTAAGGACAGCGTCCTGACAGCACCCCAAAAAGCCCTTTTTAGGGCTGCAACATTAGTCTGCTTTTTTTTTTCCATATACATATTGCAGTTGCCTGGCCTGCCTGTGTGTGATGAGCTGCAGGCCCACAGACTGTAGTGTTCCCACTGCCAGTGCCCACCCCTGTCATCCCATGTTGCACAGGACTTTGCTTTAAAAAAAGGCATTTCATTTTTACACTTTAATCTAAGGTTAGTTGCCTGCCAGTGTGTGTTAGGCTGACTTCCACTGACTGTAGTGTGCCCACTGCCAGTGCCCACCACTCATACCGGCTGGCACAGGACTTTGCATAAAAAAAGGCATTTAATTTTTACACTTTAGTGTAATTTAAGTTGCTTGCCTGCTGCTAGTGTGTGTCAGGCCGACTTCCACTGACTGTAGTGTGCCCACTGCCAGTGCCCACCCCTGTCATCCCGTGTGGCACAGGACTTTGCATCAAAAAAAGGCATTTCATTTTTACACTTTAGTGTAATTTCAGTTGCTTGCCTGCTGCTAGTGTGTGTCAGGCCGACTTCCACTGACTGTAGTGTGCCCACTGACAGTGATCACCCCTGTCATCCCGTGTGGCACAGGACTTTGCATCAAAAAAAGGCATTTAATTTTTACACTTTAGTGTAATTTCAGTTGCTTGCCTGCTGCCAGTGTGTGTCAGGCCCACTTCCACAGACTGTAGTGTGCCCACTGCCAGTGCCAACCACTGATACCGGGTGGCACAGTAGCTTGCCGATAAATAAGGCATTTAATTTTTAGACAGTAGTCTAAATTCAGTTGCTTGCCTGCTGCCAGTGTGTGTCAGGACCAATTCCACTGACTGTAGTGTGCCCACTGCCAGTGCCAACCACTGATACTGGGTGGCACAGTAGCTTGCCGATAAATAAGGCATTTAATTTTTACACACTAGTCTAATTTCAGTTGCTTGCCTGCTGCCAGTGTGTGTCAGGCCCACTTCCACAGACTGTTGTGTGCCATCTGCCAATGCCCACCACTGATACCGGGTGGCACAGTACCTAGCACGCGTAGTACCACTTATCTAAAAAAAATGACTGGCAGAGGCAGGCCACCCCGCAGGGGCTGTCGTGGTGCTGTGATTTCCACTGTCCCTGGAATAATGCCTAGTGTTCAGAGGCCACGTACCCTGAACCCGAAAAATTCTGAGGACATAGTTGACTAGCTTAGACAGGACACCCAATCTTCAACAGCTTCCGCTAAGAACCTTGACGCACCATCCTCCTTCAGCTCAGCTTCGGTCACCTGCTCTCAAGTAACCACGCACCCGCCCGCCCGCCGCCACCACCACCACTACCAGCACAGCCACCACAGCCGCTTCACTTGATCCGTCAGAGGAGTTATTTACACATCAGTTGGATGCAATTAGTGATGCTCAACCATTATTGCCAGATGATGTAGATTACAGGGATATGTCTCAGTCAGGCAGGATTACACACATGGATGTACAGTGTGATGATGATGATGTTGTACCCGCTGCTGCTTCCTTTGCTGAGGTGTCAGATACAAGTGAAGCGGTTGATGATGACGATGTGTCCACGGATGCCACGTGGGTGCCTGCTCGAAGAGAAGAAGAGGGGGAAAGTTCAGAAGGGGAGACAGAGAGAATGAGGAGACGAGTTGGAAGCAAGGGGAGGTCGTCGCAAGGAGTTAGTGGCACAGTCAGACAGCATGTATCGGCACCTGGGGTCAGCCAGACAGCACGCCAGTCAACACATGCTTTTGCCACCACCAGAATGCCGTCATTGCAAAGCTCAGCAGTGTGGCATTTTTTGTGTGTGTCTGCCTCTGATAACAGCAATGCCATTTGCAACCTGTGCAAAAAGAAACTGAGTAGTGGGAAGTCCAACACCCACCTTGGTACAACTGCTTTGCGAAGGAGGCACATGATCTCACATCACAAAAGCCTATGGGATCAACACATGAGTACAAGCAGCACACAAACTCAAAGCCACCATGCTCCTCCTGGTCCAGCATCTTCAGCCACGTCAACCACTGCTGTCCTCCCTGCCCCCTCTCAACCACCTGCCACTCCTCCTCTCACCTTCAGCAGTTCCTGCTCATCTGCCCACAGTCAGGTGTCTGTCAAGGACATGTTTGAGCGTAAAAAGCCAATGTCACAGAATCACCCCCTTGCCCGGCGACTGACAGCTGGCTTGACGGAACTCTTAGACCGCCAGCTTTTACCATACCAGCTGGTGGAGTCTGAGGCCTTCAAAAAATTTGTCGCTATTGGGACACCACAGTGGAAGGTACCCGGACGAATTTTTTTTTCAAAAAAGGCAATCCCAAACCTCTACCATGTCATTGAAAAGGAAGTCATGGCATCTCTGGCATACAGTGTTGGGGCAAGGGTCCATCTGACCACTGATACCTGGTCTGCAAAGCACGGTCAGAGCAGGTATATCACGTACACTGCGCATTGGGTCAACCTGCTGACGGCTGACAAGCATGGAATGCGTGGCTCCGCAGCGGAGTTGGTGACACCACCACGACTTGCAGGCAGACCTACTGCCACCTCCTCTACTCTTACTCCATCCTCTTCGATATCCTCCTCGGCTGAGTCCTCTTCTGCTGCGGCGTCTGGCTGCACATCAACTGAATCCCCTCAGCTCCCCAGGGGTTATTCCACATCCCGGATACAACAGTGTCACGCTGTCTTGGGGTTGACTTGACTGAAAGCAGAGAGCCACACAGGACCAGCACTCCTGTCCGCCCTGAACGCACAGGTGGATCAGTGGCTGAACTCCGCACCAACTGGAGATCGGCAAAGTGGTGTGTGACAATGGAACAAATTTGTTGTCGGCATTGAATTTGGGCAAGTTGTCACATGTGCCCTGCATGGCACATGTGTTGAAACAGGACATCCTCAAGCAGGCCAGGAAGGTGTGTGGCAATTTCAGGCGTTCCTACACGGCCATGGCGCACTTTTCCGATATTCAGCGGCTAAACAACATGCCAGTGAGTCGCTTGATATGCGACAGCCCGACACGTTGGAATTCAATACTCCTAATGTTTGACCGCCTGCTTCAACAAGAAAAAGCCGTCAACGAGTATTTGTATGACCGGGGTGCTAGGACAGCCTCTGCGGAGCTGGGAATTTTTTTGCAGCCTTGTCATCATCGCTTGCCGGACCTGTGGCAACGCTGGAAGAGGAGTATGAGGAAGAGGAGTCAGAGGAGGAATGTGGCGGCTTTGAGGAGGAGGAAGATCAACCACAGCAGGCACCCCAGGGTGCTCGTTGTTGTCACCTATCTGGGACCCATGGTGTTGTACGTGGCTGGGGGGAAGAACATACCGTCAATGACATCAGTGAGGACGAGGAACGGGAAATGAGTAGCTCTGCATCCAACCTTGTTCAAATGGGGTCTTTCATGCTGTCATGTCTGTTGAGGTACCCACGTATAAAAAGGATGAAGGAGAACGACCTGTACTGGGTGGCCACACTACTAGACTTCCGGTATAAGCAGAAAGTGGCAGAAATGTTACCAAATTACCGAAAGTCGGAAAGGATGCAGCAGTTCAAAACCAAACTAAAAAATATGCTTTACACAGCTTATAAGGGGGATGTCACAGCACAACGGGAATCTAACAGGGGAAGAGGTGAGTGTAATCCTCCTCCTACCACGGCGGCAAGGACTGGATGATTTACAGATGTGTTGTTGATGGAGGACATGCAGAGCTTTTTCAGTCCTACTCATCGCCACAGCCTTCGGGATCCAGCCTTAGAGAACGACTCGACCGACAGGTAGCAGACTACCTCGCCTTAACAGCAGATATCGACACTCTGAGGAGCAATGAACCCCTTCACTACTGGGTGTGCAGGCTTGACCTGTGGCCTGAGCTATCCCAGTTTGCGATAGAACTTCTGGCCTGCCCTGCTTCAAGTGTCCTGTCAGAAAGGACCTTCAGTGCAGCAGGAGGCATTGTCACTGACAAGAGAAGTCGCCTCGGTCAAAAAAGTGTTGATTACCTCACCTTCATAAAGATGAATAAGGCATGGATCTCGAAGGGACTGACAGTGGGGGATACGTTTTACTAACAAAAGGCCTGATGACATGCCTTGGCCTCAAAATGGTCCCCACGCTGCTGTATTTAATGTCTGCATACCGGATGACTTTCGTGAATTCTCCACCACCAACTAGGGTTAAAGCCGCAATGTTTTAGTCACTTTTCTGCCTGGAAAACATACATTTTTCCGGCCGTTGCTACAATAGCGGCTGCAACAATGCCATTATTTTTCAGGCATGTGTACATGCCTAATTTTTCTGTCCTATGGTGCAGCACTGTGGCTGCAAAAACAAACAAAAAAAAAAGGCACATACAAGTGTCAATTCCCCTTCGTAATCGTTACCTTGTTGTGGTGAAGGGGCTTGCGTATCACAATGAAGCAATCATCACCTCTATGAGTGTGTTGGCAATGTTGCCACACCCCAGATGATAAGGCCGTTGCTTCTTTATGGTCAGACCAAAAGCGATCAAAAAACATTAATTTACCTTTTTTTTATATGTTGTGTGGGTTTTTAATACATAAAATAAAAAATCATAATAAAGTCTCTTAATAGTTTATTAGAAATGATGCAGACAATTAAAAAATCCCCATCAATTCTAATACAAAGCAAGTACAGAGCTCAGAACTAAATGTATTTCATGATGTCGTAATGGTTCGCTAATTCGACAATGGTTAATCAATTCGACCGGATAGGGTACGTAACAGGGATTAAACTGATAGGAATAGTACTAGTTAAGACACCACTCATATAGGGTGTCACAGCACATTGCTCTGTGCACGCGCAGTGCCCCAATTTGGGAGTATGAGGACCGACTAAGCTGCTTTTTCCATCTCCCGATTCCTGAAATCAATTCAGTTTGGTGTATGAGAGTTTGGTCTGTCACTGTAAATGCAGTCGAAGGTACCCGGCCTAAATTTTTTTTCGCAAAAGGCAATCCCTGATATGGGATGTAACAGGGATTAAACTGATGAGAATAGTACTACAGAAAATACCACTCATATCAGGTGTGACAGTAAATTGCACGGTGCAGACGCAGTCACCGTGGATTAAAACAGAGTGGAGGGAGCCAGTTTTTTTTTAACCATCTCCCCGTTCGAAAAATCTATTCAATAAATGGCCCCCAGATTGGGGACGTTATAGGGATTAAACTGATGAGAATAGTAGTACAGAAAATACCACTCATATCGGGTTTGACAGTAAATTGCACGGCGCAGACGCAGTCACCGTGGATTAAAACAGAGTGGAGGGAGACAGCGTTTTTTTAACCATCTCCCCGTTCGAAAAATCTATTCAATAAATGGCCTTTGGGGACGTTAGAGGGATTAAACTGATGAGAATAGTACTACAGAAAATACCACTCATATGTGGTCATTCATCAGGACATTAATCTATGGAAACATGCGGACAAACAAACACAGAAGCGCTGACTGCCGTGTGATTCAACAGCAGCAGAGTCGGCGCTATGGAGGCTGTGACGCGAGCGCCGTGCTCAGAGGTTTAAAACTACTAAACCACTCCCATAAGGTGGAGACCAAACCCCCAGCCGGCCAATCAGGGCACAGGAGGCACGGACATCGCAATATACCTCCGTGTCCTGATGCCGCTCACAAAGGAGGTGTGTCTCAGCTGTGTCAAAACACACAAAAAAAGACCAAGGGGATATCTCCTGCCTAACAACAGTGTGCGGGTAAAATTACCTAGGCATCTTGTATGAGACATCCACATATCCAAATATATCAATACATATACTCCCAATACAAACCAAAAAATAAACACCAAAAAGGAGCCAAATGCAAATATCCATATAAATATACTTTATTAATGCATAGAATTTAAAAGTATGTGCAACAGGAGGTGCAAAAATTGAAGCGCCATCCTAGACCCAATATTAGCTAGTAACAAAGGAGGGAAAGATACTGCATGCAAACACAAACGTGTTTTGCCTTAAATACTGCTAATTATGAGCATTACCCTATACAGAGGAAGTATCACACCATGAATTACTGCCTCCGTAGTACGGATCCAGTAATAATGACATTACAAATGCCAGAATGCCAGAAAAATAATCATTGCATAAATGCAGATCTTACCCAAAGTAATGAAAATGCAGCCAAAGGACCAGGATGACGCCACCCGACGCGCGTTTCGGCGAACCTTCGTCCGGGGTGACGCCATCTCTGTGCTGTGGAGTTTAAAAAGGCTGGTCTAGCCAATAGGAAACGCGATTATGGTCACATGGCATGACCTCATAAAGAGCGCATACATGCGTACACAGTACTGTTAGAAACATCTAAAAGATAGTATCCTAATAGATTATACCTGTCCCACTTATAGAATATCGGTTATAGTAAATATAATGCGCATTGCATATATCGCAAAATTGCGGTCAGTGCGATCATGTGATAATGACATCAGTGGCCCAAGTCACATGATCGGGAGTGGTAATATGCCCAGATTCAGACATAAATATAACATGGGACGGTAAATCCATTATCATGCACATATGCAATCAACATTATAGTGCAGGTCAGGTATTACAAGCCAATGCTTGTGCCTTACATCCAAAATGAATACTTCAAACAGACGCATCATATCGGTCATGTGATACCGACGTCAGTGATCCAGATCACATGATCGGAAGATGCGATGTTGCAACGAAACACAAAAAAGAAGAAAATAAGAAAAATCATTCATTCAGTGCAAGGTTAGGAATGACGGTGAGGAAGGAGTGAGTGAAATAAAGTGAGGGTAACGGTGAATGGGGGGAGTGATGATTATTACATACAAATATGTTGACAATAAAAATTAAAAATCAATTAATTCATGGTGCAATTCATACCAGCATATGAGCATATGTTACAAGTCCATAATAAGTGAAAAAGACCAATGTGTGTGAATCACACAAAAAACATTGAAAATAGAGTAAAAACTGAAACACACAAAATAATGAAAAAATGTAAAAACAAGTCTATCATAATATAATGCATGTGTAGGCTGCATATACAGCTAAAGTGACATAGTGCTGTGGCAAAATTCTTCTTTTTTCCATGCAAAGTCATCAATCCCGTATAAGATATCCAGAGCTGTTCCATGGACATAAAAAGAGCATAAAAAAGGACCAAAGATGTAATACTGTCGCGACCTTGAATCCCACTTGTTTTTACATTTTTTCATTATTTTGTGTGTTTCAGTTTTTACTCTATTTTCAATGTTTTTTGTGTGATTCACACACATTGGTCTTTTTCACTTATTATGGACTTGTAACATATGCTCATATGCTGGTATGAATTGCACCATGAATTAATTGATTTTTAATTTTTATTGTCAACATATTTGTATGTAATAATCATCACTCCCCCCATTCACCGTTACCCTCACTTTATTTCACTCACTCCTTCCTCACCGTCATTCCTAACCTTGCACTGAATGAATGATTTTTCTTATTTTCTTCTTTTTTGTGTTTCGTTGCAACATCGCATCTTCCGATCATGTGATCTGGATCACTGACGTCGGTATCACATGACCGATATGATGCGTCTGTTTGAAGTATTCATTTTGGATGTAAGGCACAAGCATTGGCTTGTAATACCTGACCTGCACTATAATGTTGATTGCATATGTGCATGATAATGGATTTACCGTCCCATGTTATATTTATGTCTGAATCTGGGCATATTACCACTCCCGATCATGTGACTTGGGCCACTGATGTCATTATCACATGATCGCACTGACCGCAATTTTGCGATATATGCAATGCGCATTATATTTACTATAACCGATATTCTATAAGTGGGACAGGTATAATCTATTAGGATACTATCTTTTAGATGTTTCTAACAGTACTGTGTACGCATGTATGCGCTCTTTATGAGGTCATGCCATGTGACCATAATCGCGTTTCCTATTGGCTAGACCAGCCTTTTTAAACTCCACAGCACAGAGATGGCGTCACCCCGGACGAAGGTTCGCCGAAACGCGCGTCGGGTGGCGTCATCCTGGTCCTTTGGCTGCATTTTCATTACTTTGGGTAAGATCTGCATTTATGCAATGATTATTTTTCTGGCATTCTGGCATTTGTAATGTCATTATTACTGGATCCGTACTACGGAGGCAGTAATTCATGGTGTGATACTTCCTCTGTATAGGGTAATGCTCATAATTAGCAGTATTTAAGGCAAAACACGTTTGTGTTTGCATGCAGTATCTTTCCCTCCTTTGTTACTAGCTAATATTGGGTCTAGGATGGCGCTTCAATTTTTGCACCTCCTGTTGCACATACTTTTAAATTCTATGCATTAATAAAGTATATTTATATGGATATTTGCATTTGGCTCCTTTTTGGTGTTTATTTTTTGTGTCAAAACACAGTTCGTAATAGCAGGAATAAATCGGCGGTATAAACATGGCAGTGATAGCAGTGCATGTAGTAGTATGCGTCCGCCAAGTGTGTCATATAGCTTTCTGACCCGAATCGAATATGTCATGGGAGAATGACGTCCCAAACCATAGGTAATGGGAAATCTTTTATTCCAATCCCGGTGTTCATCAGTACTTTGTGGGGGTACATCATCTTTGGCCCCACAATGAGTTCATCATGGAACTTCTTCACTTTATCCTTGAGAATAACCCTAGAGAATGAGGAAAAGCACGAATGAAATTCATACTTAGTCCATCTCTTTTTAAACCTAGGCAATTTATCTGTCGTAGCATGAGTTTCAAGGAGGGCAACAATAGCAGGTAAGGAGTTACTAATTCAATCGAATATCATGGTTCTTTTTACTCTGTCGCCAATTCCCCGAACGTTCCAAGATATAATTTTATAGGACATTACAAGATTTTAACCCAAATGAAACCGCTCAAAATCCGCCGAGACCAAACCTAGCCAGCCGTACCCATGACACTCCCCCAATTCCCCCCTCCCCTTCTCCTTAACCCCTACCCCCACCCTGCTGGTAGACGAGGGCACTAAACCTCATCACCTCTTCCCAATCGCCCCCCCCCCCGCCTGATCCCACCACCACCGACCAAACCTAACCCTCCACCTATCAACCAGTGATGTATTTTAATATTTTATCCAAGGGGCAAATAATCATATGCCCGCCGAATCCAACCAATATAGAGCTGTACTTTTTCTTTATAGACAACTCTAAGCGTTGCAGGAAATAACATGGCTTATTGTATATTTGCATCCCGCAATCTTTTTTTGATTGCATAATACGCCCTCCTTTTCTCCTGCATTTCCTTAGAATAGTCGAGATTAAATCATATCAAGTTGCTATCATCTACGATCTCTTGCATTTCTCTCTGTCTTTTAAGTATCCAATCTCTGTCGCTAGAGCAAAGCGTTCTAACCAATAAAGCTCTAGTGGTGGGATTGTAGTCAGGCCCTAACACCTGTTCAAACCATTTTTGTATGAAGCCAACTGGATCTTGTTGCTCTATTCCTTCTGCGAGTCCAATCAACCTAATATTATTTCTATGAGATCTATCTTCAAACTCAATTAGTTTTTTACTCAGTTTAATATGGTCTTGTACTATAACCTCTACTTTCTTAATTACACTCGTCACCTCCTTCCGCACCGCCTGGACCTTCGATATTGTTTGTTTAATTTTTTCCCGAACTTTAGCAAGCTCGTCTTTAATCAGGGTCAAGTCGGACTGCAAAGTGAAGACCGTGCCTGTTAAATTAGAAACTGACTTATTGGTGGTTTGTACTATCCCTAGAATATCTGCAAGTTTCCCTTCTAAATTCGTAAATTGATCCTCTTTCGAACTAATATACTGACTGTAACGGATCGACGGGCACCCTGACTGGGTACCTCCGTTGAAAGATGCTCCTAGCGCTTCTTGAGGATTCCAAGCGCTCTAGCCGACACCACAACCACCAAATCGGAGAAGCATATGAATGCGGTAAACAGCCGAATAGGAAAAACCATATGAAGAGGTTTACACTCCTAGCAGTCAAACTAGAACAGCATTCACTAAATCCCCCCCAATAACGAGACGACACTTCATTTTGAGGGTCAAGCAGGAACTCTTTATTGGATGGCAAAGCTTGGCCTTTTATGCAAGTCTTCCAGCTAGGGATACTCCCCCGGGGACCTGATTGAGGACAGGCACACAAAATACAGCGACCAATCAACATACAGCCAGATATATCCCACCCCCACATGCATGGTCCATTGTGCTTGCTGATTAGGTCACAGGTAATGTCCATTGTGAATGTTGATTAGGTCACAGGCCATGTCCATTGTGGATGTTGATTAGGTCACAGCAATGTCCATTGTGGATGTTGATTAGGTCACAGGTAATGTCCATTGTGGATGTTGATTAGGTCACAGGTAATGTCCACTGTGGATATTGATTAGGTCACAGGCAATGTCCATTGTGGATGTTGATTAGGTCACAGCAATGTCCATTGTGGATGTTGATTAGGTCACAGGCAATGTCCATTGTGAATGCCAACTGTCATTGGGGCCATAGTCGCAGGGTAAGAGGCTAGCAAGCATGCCTCTCCAATGACCAGGGATAAATGGCAGTTTGTCACACTGACCTTTTCTGTGAAAAAGTATTTTCCTTGTGGATTTCGGGCCTGATTGCGTCTTCTGTAGTCCTCGTTCAAAGCTGAACGCAGACATATACCATTTTTATTAATAAAAATGGGACATGTGCGTGTTTAGCTGTGAGGGAATACACAAATTTAAAAAATAAAAATGAATAAATAATTTTCTAAAGACATAATTAGAAATTAGGTATTAGAAGGTATTTACACTAAATGTATAAAAAAAAATTGGATTTTACAAAGTACCTCAGCCCGCAAGCCCACATCAAGGGTCTTCATTCTCTTGTGAGTCCCTAATCTAAACTAACAACAGGAGATCTAACTAAACTAAGAAATTAATTTTTTTTTAAATTTAAACCAGATTCCAGCTGAAATCAACTACTTCCACAGATGACGTCCAACTGCCACGACAATGCTCCCTCAGTGCTGCAGAAGTAGTTGGCATAGAGTTCCTGAACAGCTAGTCCAGCCGTTCCAGGGCGTTCAGGCCTGCTCAGGTCTAAAATGACAGATGATGTCATATTTAGGACCAATTCTGCATCTGTGGAGGCATTGTGAATCCTGGTGAAGTTGTGTAGGAGTACACAGGCCTGTATCACCAGGGTGGCAATCCTTGGATTCATCAGTATGGGTGACATGAACACTCTCCACTTTGTGGACAGTATTCCAAAAGTATACTCCACATACCGACGTGCGCGAGTCAATCAATAGTTGAAGATGCGCTTACGGTCATCCAGATCATGTCTGGTGAAGGTCCGCATCAGGTGGGGTGACAATGTGAATCCTTCATCTGCCACGATCACAAATGGAGCAGATCCGGATAGTCTTCTAGGCTCTGGCAGGGCAAGCTGGTTTGTCTGAAGCCGTTCACCCATTTCCAAAGTAGAAGATAAACATAAATTGCACAATATCTTGTTTATTTTATGTGATATCATATAATTACTTCACAGTCACTTAAAAATAACTTCAATATTAGCTGGATAAAAATAAAACAAAACTGTAATTATACTTATTCCACTATGATTCTCGTTCATGATAATTGTGTATGTTCTATAACATTTTTTATTTGCTTCACTGTTCTTGAATTAGTGTCTAGAATACAAAATAACATATTTAACAAAACTATGTTTACCAGAGATTAGTTTATTATTAAATCATATTAGTTTAGCTTTTGTTAGCCTGTAAGGCATACTCATCTCCAGTAGAGTTGCTAAACTTCAATAAATGTGATGTTCTCAATTGGCACTTAATGAGAATTCAGTAGTAATGTGTTCGTCATTAGGCATCTTTTATAAGGTTTGACAAGATGACTTTTCTATATTAATCAAATAACAAAGCTCATTAAAATATGTATAGTAGAAATCAAATTTATATATACATTTGCTTAAAATCATGAAATGTCAATTAACACTTACTCTATGACAAGAGAATATAATGTACCAGAAAGCTTGTAAGTACAACCCTTAGGAGGCAATATACAGTGTCTTGCAAAAGTATTCACCCCCCTTGACTTTTCTCGTATTTTGGTGCCTCACAAATGGATTGTTTGAGGATTTGCATCATTTATTTACAGAATATGCCCACAACTTTGAAGATGTTTTTTTGTAACTGTGAAACAAACAACAAATAGGACAAAATAACAGAAATAATCAATGTGCATAACTATTCACCCACCCTAAAGTCAATACTTTGTAGAGCCACCTTTTGCGGAAATCACAGCTCAAAGTCGCTTTGGATAAGTCTCTATGAGCTTGCCACATCTTACCACTGGGATTTTTGCCCATTCCTCCTTGTAAAACTGCTCCAGCTCCTTCAAGTTGGACCACAGATTTTCTATTGGATTGAGATCTGGGCTTTGACTAGGCCATTTCAACACATTTTCATGTTTCCTCTTAAACTACTCAAGTGTTGCTTTAGCAGTGTGTTTGGGGTCATTGTCCTGCTGGAAGATGAACCTCCGTCCTAGCCTCAAATCACGCACAGAGTGGTACAGATTTTGCTCAAGAATATCCCTGTATTTAGCACCATTCATCTTTCCCTCAACCCTGACCAGTTTCCCAGTCCTGGCTTCTGAAAAACGGTGTTCTTTGGGTGATGTGTTGGGTTTGCGTCAAACATAGCGTTTTCTTGATGGCCGAAAAGTTACATTTTAGTCTCATCAGACCAGAGAACCTTCCTTTATACATTTTGGGAGTCTTCCACATGCCTTTTCTCAAACTTACAACGTGCCTTTTTGTTTTTTGCTGAAAGTAATTTATTTCTTCTGGCCACTCTGCTATAAAGCCCAACTCTATGGAGTGTACAGCCTATTGTCGTCCTATGTACTGTGACACAGTGAGAGGTTTGGTGGTAAAAAGCAGGTATTTTCCTCTCAGCCTGTGCTGCTGGGTTGATTGCAGCCAGGTGAGGGTAAATACTGGACCGGATTTTAGGTGCCAGTCCGGGTTTTTGGGTTAATACCGAGCTGCCTTTAAAAAACAGATGGGTTTATGCAAGGGTCTCTCTCTGTGTTTGGGATCTGAGCCCTGTGCTGGGCTGAAAAGCTGAGACCTGTGTGTCAGGAGAGCAGGCCATTTAAAGACGGTCAGTGGACTTTTTGTGTTGCTGAGCATTAAGCCAGGTGTGAACTGACACCTAGGATTTGAGGTGATTTAACCTGGAAACTGCTGGTGTTCCATGGAGCTCTCAGGGCTGGAAGCAAGAGCTTGCAAAGAGGCGTGCAGTCTGCCTGGAAGCCTGAGGTTGGACTTTCCTGCGGCTGGGCTGACAGCCAGGTGTGAACACGCACCTAAACCACACAGGTGAATTTGATTCAGTCTTGGACTTTTGTTTTGCCTCAAGTTTTTGCTGTGTGTGAAGTAACACAAAGTGACTGTTTTGAGTTTTGTTTGTGCAAGTGTGAAATAAAACACTGTTTGCTGCACTACCTGGACTCTCTTTGCCTCTATACTGCACCCGCACCGCTGTCTACCAGAGCAACCCCCCCACATTTGGTGTCGGATGCGGGCAATTGCAGTGAGGCTGGCGTGAAGCCAAAACTTTTCGTAGCATTTTTTTTTTTTTTTTTTGGGCACTGTTGTATGTCCTGGATTAAGCCTGCCAAGCTGCAACCACCAACACAGGACAAGATGGAGGAGATGATAAAGCAGCTTGTCCAGGCCAACTTAAAGCAACAGCAGGCCATGGATGTCCAACAGCAGGCCATCGCACAACAGCAAAAGAGACATGAGGAAGCCTTACTTGTCCAACAGCAGGCCGTCGCACAACTGCTAGAGGCTAATCAGCGACAGCAGGACATGAACCAGCGGCTGCTGCAACACGTAATGGTGCTAGAAAAGTCAGGGATGCCTCAGGGAGTGCACGATGCCCGGAAAGCAGTCCACATGGCCGTTCCCAAGATGACACCGACAGATGATGTTGAAACCTACTTGGCGATGTTCGAAAAGGTGGCCGTGAGAGAGAGACTACCCCGAGACCAGTGGGCAGAGGTCATCGCTCCGTTTCTGGCGTCCGGACCCCAACAGGTTTACTTTGATTTACCGGACGACCAAGCAGCAGACTACTCTGTGGTTAAAGGTGAGATCCTGGCGAGACTGGGGGTGAATGTGTTGGTCAGGGCCCAGCGGGTACATCAGTGGGAGTTTAACCCAGCTGAGCCAGCACGACCCCAGTATTACAATTTGCTAAAACTCTTACAAAAATGGCTACCGCCTGACGTACTTAGTCCCACTGCTATGCTGGACCGTATTGTAGCTGACAAATTCTGGAGGGCATTGCCACTACCCCTCCAGCGCTGGGTTGGCCAGACATCTCCTACTAGTGCCCTGGAGATGGTGGACCTGGTCGAACGTTATGGGGCTACTGAGGAACTTAAGGGGGGGACTCTGGGGAAGGGAGTAATAAAACCCAGAAAATCCCCTCCCCAGACCCTGCGGCCTGAGCTGAGAAAGACCGCACGGGATGTGCCCTTTGGGGATCAGGACTCTATAATCTGCTGGCGGTGCCATGAGCCTGGCCATGTACGGGCCAACTGTCCCCTCCTGGGTGAGCCCATGGATGTGAACTTTGGGTATCGACAGTCATTGTATGCCAGAAGGGTCGATGTGTCAGAGGTTATCCATGATGAACATTTGTGTCGGGTGAAGGTGGGAGACACTCCAGTGGCAGCTCTGCTGGATTCGGGGAGTTAGGTGACCCTGGTGAGGGCTTCCCTGGTGCGACCCGCAGAGTTTACAGGCCGGAGAGTCGGGGTTTTCAGCATTCATGGAGATTTAAAAGAATACCCCACTGCTCTGTTATCTGTAAGCACGTGTGCCGGCAGGCAGGTCCATGAGGTGGCTGTAACCACAAGTATGCCCTATGATGTGATAATAGGAAGAGACTTTCCATTGTTCCCAGCCCTGTGGCCGGCCATTGTACATACAGTTCCCAGACAGGTAGGAAAACTTCCAGTCGTGAGGCCTAGCCCAGGTGAGGTGTTAGAACCCCAGAAACCCAAGGCAGAGGGACCCACAGTAGGTCCGGTGGGTGAGGGGAAGACAGTCCCCCTTAGTAAGATAGGTAGAAAACATAGGAAGGTGGCTCAGCCAGGCCAAAGCCGGACCTGCAATCGAGTGTCTGGGGTCCGTAGCCAAAGGGACCCGGTTTTGGTTGTTGGGCCACCTGTGGACAGTAAGGACAGCGCTAGGGGGAAGGGGACCTATAAAATAGCACAGAAAGTTGGAGACCCAAATTACAAGGTACACCAGCCAGGACTGCAAAAGCCGCAGCCAGTCTACCATGTAAATTTACGGAAACCTTGGAAGGTTAGAGAGACTTGTATTGAGAACAACCCGCGGCCGGTTTATCTAGGGAAAGTGATTCCGGTCCCTCTGTCTGCTAACAGGGAAGCGGCTGCCACAGATAAAATTACTGGCAGCCTTTCCACTGAACAGACTCAGAGAGCCAAGGAGTTTGTTAGTCGGAACACAGAGGTGTTCTGTGATTTCCCTGAATGCCCTTCCATAACTCGCCGTGATATTGTCACTGAGCCCCAGGCAAAAGTCTGGTTAAAGCCGTACCAGGTGCCCGTGGCTCGGCGACAAGCCATCTCTGAAAGAGTGATATGGGGTTGGCCGCAGCCTGTCACCACCTGGACAAAGAAGGAAAGTCCTGGGTCACCAGAGGGTTCGGGTGACTTCAGAACTTTAGATTTTCAGTGGAACACAGAGCAGGGCAGTTACAGGGAAATGCGAGTGCCCGGTTCTGGGTATACTGTCTGGCGTGTGTTCACCCCCTCAGGGTTGAACAAAGGGGGGGGGGTATGTGACACAGTGAGAGGTTTGGTGGTAAAAAGCAGGTATTTTCCTCTCAGCCTGTGCTGCTGGGTTGATTGCAGCCAGGTGAGGGTAAATTCTGGACCGGATTTCAGGTGCCGGTCCGGGTTTTTGGGTTAATACCGAGCTGCCTTTAAAAAACAGCTGGGTTTATGCAAGGGTCTCTCTCTGTGTTTGGGATCTGAGCCCTGTGCTGGGCTGAAAAGCTGAGACCTGTGTGTCAGGAGAGCAGGCCATTTAAAGACGGTCAGTGGACTTTTTGTGTTGCCGAGCATTCAGCCAGGTGTGAACTGACACCTAGGATTTGAGGTGATTTAACCTGGAAACTGCTGGTGTTCCGTGGAGCTCTCAGGGCTGGAAGCAAGAGCTTGCAAAGAGGCGTGCAGTCTGCCTGGAAGCCTGAGGTTGGACTTTCCTGTGGCTGGGCTGACAGCCAGGTGTGAACACGCACCTAAACCACACAGGTGAATTTGATTCAGTCTTGGACTTTTGTTTTGCCTCAAGTTTTTGCTGTGTGTGAAGTAACACAAAGTGACTGTTTTGAGTTTTGTTTGTGCAAGTGTGAAATAAAACACTGTTTGCTGCACTACCTGGACTCTCTTTGCCTCTATACTGCACCCGTACCGCTGTCTACCAGAGCAACCCCCCCACAGTACAGATACTCGAGTCTCTGCTGTGGAACTATGCAGCTCATCCCGGGTTACCTTAGGTTTCTGTGCTGCCTCTCTGATTAATGCCCTCCTTGCCCGGTCCGTGAGTTTTGGTTGGCAGCCGTCTCTTGGCAGGTTTGCTGTTGTGCTATGTTCTTTCCATTTGGTTATGATAGATTTGATAGTGCTCCTGGAGATCATCAAAGATTTGGATATTTTTTTAAAACCTAACCCTGACTTGTACCTCTCAACAACATTGTTCCTTACTTGTTTGGAGAGTTCCTTGGTCTAAAAGGATTCCACATGAATCTTGGTACTAGAGATACCCAGACAACCTATAGAACTTCATATGAAGCCACATTTTCTAGGGACTTTGTGGGGGTTATATTATTTTGTTACCCTCAAGACTTTACTGTCAGATTGCTCCTGAGAGTTACATTTCAACATAAAACATTATAAAACCTCAATGAATTAACCCATAGACATCTGTTTTGGTTGTTTGAGGTCAAATCAGATTTAGAAGGATATATTTGTATTCAACAAGCAGCCGCACGTAACAATAAACAGAGTACAGATTGGTAGACATGGTAGAGATTAGCTATAACCAATTTCTATTAATGTATGATATTAATATCCGTTGTTGTTTAAAACTTTATATACAGAGGGACTTTTCATCCATGTCAGTTACTGAAGGGTTATTGAAGGTATTTTTTAAAATTTTCTGTAAACTAATGGAATCCAGTGAAAATAATAGGAAAAGTTACACTTTCCTTCTCAGCCACCTCCGATCCAGCACTTCCTCTTCCTCTTAGTCTTTCTCTTCTTCCCCTGGCTTCAGTCACTGATGTATTGTTTTGGCTGACATCCCACACACACCACTGCAGCCAATTGCTGGCCTCAGTGTTCTCGTGCCGTTCAGCATGGAGGCAGTGGTGCATGGTAAGTCAGCGCAGAAGCCAAAACAATATGTCACTGGCTGTAGCCAGGGGAAAGAGGATGGAGCAGTGACATAGGGTCAAAGGGGGGAGGGAAGGTAAGTTTATTCTTTTATTTGTGTCCATGTACTCAATAAATCTAAGCCTGCATAGTATTAAAGCTATGGGCACAAACAGTTCAATAACTGCTTGAACTAAAGTTTAGAGGGATTTAGGAGCGTGTTAAGTGGAGATTAAAATGTTGCTACAGGAAAACATTGATTTCACTATTGCTTCAAATTCACCTAGTTATTAATGTTGATCGAGCACAAAAGTGCTCGGGTGCTCGAGTAGAACACCTCGGGTTGCTTGGGTGCTCTGGGAGAACTGAGCATTATACCAGGCACCCCCTGCTCTGAAGAGGGGAGGGTGTCTGGTTCACATGAAAAGGTCAAAAATTGATGGAAATACCACTGAAATGGTTCAGGAACCATTCTGCTGCTGAGTTGACTCTCCAAAACATTAGGGACGAGTGACTGCTGCTGATCTGACCATCTAAAATATTATGGGCGAGGGCCTGCTGCTGAGCTGACCATGGAAAAAATTATGGCTGAGGGCCTGCTGCTCAGCTGACCATCTAAAACCTTAAGGGTGAGGGTCTACTGCTGAGCTGACTATCAAAATAATTATGGTTTAGGGCCTGCTGCTGAGCTGACCATCAAAAAAATTATGGTTGATGGTCTGCTGCTCAGCTGACTCTCTAAAACAATAGGGGCGAGGGCCTGCAGCTGAGCTGACCATCGAAAAAATTATGATTGAGGGTCTGCTGCTGAGCTGACTCTCTAAAACATTAAGGGGGAGTGCCTACTGCTGATCTGACCATGGAAAAACTTATGGGCGAGGGCCTGCTGCTGAGCTGACCTTCTAAAACATTATGGGAGAGGGCCCGCTGCTGAGTTGACCATCTAAAACATTAGGGCGAGGACCATCTGCTGAGCTGACCATGGATTAAATTATAGGCGAGAGAATGCTGCTGAGCTGACCATTTAAAACATTAGGAGTGAGGGTCTGCTGTTTAGCTGACTGTCTAAAACATTAGGGGTGAGTGCCTGCTGCTGAGCTGACCATCGAAAAAATTATGGTTAAGGGCCTGGTGCTGGTTTAGGGCGAGGGCCTGGTGCTAATCTGGAAAAAAAAAAGGGAAACAATTATGGGTGAGGGATTGCTGCTGAGCTGACCATCAAAAAAATTATGGTTAAGGGTCTGCTGCTGAGCTGACCCTCTAAAACATTAGGAGCGAGGGCAGACTAATTAGCATGTTGATATGATGAAGGAGGAGGAGGACAAGAAAAGGAAGATTGAACCATATACCGTTTTAAGTGGTGGAAGGGGTGCATGGGAATACAGTGTGTTCAATACACCATAAAAGCCACATTTTAAGTTCCGCTTTCCTTTGGTGGAGTCAAGAAGTCAGGGGCCTTCCAGGCTTTATTCATTATGATAAGAGTCAACCTGTCAGCATTTTCAGTTGACAGGCAGATGCGCTTATCAGTTATTATGCCCCCAGCAGCACTAAACACCCGCTCTGACAAAACACTGGCGGCAGGGCAAGCCAGCACCTCCAAGGCATAGAGCGCCAGTTCGTGCCACATATCCAGCTTAGACACTCAACAGTTGTAAGGCACAGAGGGATAATTGAGGACGCAGACACGGTCTGCTACGTACTCCTTCACCATCTTCCAAAATTTTTCCCTCCTTGTGACGGTAGGCCGTGCATCAGGGTGAGGGTGCTGGCCGGGTGTCATGAAACTGTCCCAGTCCTTGGAGAGTGTTGCCCTGTCTTTGTTGGAACTGCTGTGTGTTCCCCTCGTCTCCCCTCCTCGGTTGCCTAAGGTACTACGTACTCTGCCGCCAGCGTTGTCAGCTGGAGAGTTTTGGAGGAATTAGTTAAATGAGCCCACCTGGGGAAGAGGAGTTAACATAGGTAAGACGCTCTGCAAGTAGCGATGTTCTGCCACTGAATCAACATGTGGCAGAACATCGCTACTTGCAGAGCGTCTCACCTATGTTGACTCCTCATTCCCAGGTGGGCTCATTTTATTTCACATGACGTGATCACGGGTCACCAATGGCTTTATTATTTTTAGATCATATATTACACTATTTTTATGAATTTGTGATCCTTACTTCGTTTATATTATATATTATACTTTAATTGATTATATGTTTGTCTGACACCATGTTTTTCTATGAAATTTTGTATCTCACTTATTATGTATGCAAATGAGTTACTCCCTATAAATGTGCACAATGACCATATCTTTATTGCTTGAAAATGGTCTCAGCAAGCGGACCGAAACGTCGCTTGGGTGAATAAAGGATTACACTTTTTTTCACTGCATCGGATGTGCAGTAGTATTTTCTTCATTATTTATTATACGGCTGTAAGTCAAGCTTCAACTGCTGGCACTCCGCCATTACACACAGATGCTTGGTGTGCGGCTCGGATTTCCTTCTCAATTAATTCGTGCTGAGAAGATAAAATGAGGGTGGTGAGCAGCGAGCATTTCAGTAGACACAGAAGTTGGACGGTTACGCTGATAGTAGCGGCATCGCTGCTTACCATCTATGTTGACTCCTCAAAGTCGCGTAAAACCTCAAAGAGGTCTGACATCCATGCCCTCTCATCGCTTGTGAATAGCAGAAGCTGGCTGGAAAGGTGACAACCATGTTGCAGCTGGTATTCCACTACTGCCCTCTGCTGCTCACAAAGCCTGGCCAACATGTGGAACGTGGAGTTCCAGCGCGGCTCACGTCGCACAACATTCGGTGAGCTGCGAATTGCAAGCATTGCCAGACCAGCGGCAGCTGTAGATGACTTTTGGAAATGGACAAACACACGCTGCGTTGTGGTTGAGTGGCGAGAGCCACAGCTCAGTACGGTCCCTTATACCCTGCCATAGCTCTACGGCGGTGTGCTGTTTGTCACCTAAGCAAATTAGTTTTAGCATGGCCTGTTGCCGCTTCCCCACTGCAGTGCTACACTTTTTCCAGCTACTGACTGATGGCTAACAGGTGCTGCAAAATAATAATTCAGAGGTGAAACTGGTGGAGGAGGAGGCGAAGGAGGAGAAGAGTGGGTTTGCAGCCACTAACATAGGTGGCGGCGAAAACCCTGATGGAAGTAGGGCCCGCATTCCTTGGCATCAGTAGCATCTGTGCCATCCCAGGGTACGACTCACTCCTGGCCTCCACAACGTTCAACCAGTGTGCCGTCAGGTAAATGTAGCGACCCTGGCAACAAGCACTTGTCCATGTGTCATTCGTTAAGTGGACCTTCCCAATAACTGCATTGGTCAGGGCACGGGTGATGTTACAGGACACATGCTGGTGTAAGGCAGAGATGGTACACCGGGCATAAAAGTGGCGGCTGGGGACTGAGTAACGAGGGACGGCCGCCGCCATCAGGCTTCGGAAAGCCTTAGTGTCCACAAGCCTAAATTACCAGGGCCAGCAATTTGGAAAGGTGAGCATTTAGTGCTATAGTCTGTGGGTGGGTGGCTGAGTATTTGCACTTTTGTTCAAAGTCCTGGGGTATGGTTAACTGTACGCTTCGCTGGGACACAGAGGTGAATATGCTAGCTGATTGTGTTTGCGAAAGTCTAGGTGCAGGGCGGGAGGCATTTGGGCTTGCATCTTGGACAGGGGTTTGGCCAACACGTAACACAGGGGAAGAGGAGGCAGTGGTGTAACCCGTAGACACTGATTGTGGACCCAGGCATTTGGCCTACCTATTAGGGTGCTTTTATGCTCTGTGTTGGATCATGCTGGTGGTGGTGAGGTTGCTAGAGTTCACGCCCCTGCTAATTTTTCTACGACACAGGTCGCAAATGACAATTCTTTTATCGTCCGCACTTCAATAAGAAAAGCGCCAGACTGCGGAACACCTACCCCTTGACAAGGGAGATTTCCACATGGGGGTGCTCCTGGGAACAGTTGCTGGCATGTTTGGTGTGGCCCGCCTTCTCCCTTTTGCCATCCCACTGCCTTTACCAGCCTGTTGCAGTGCTGCGGATCCCTCCCCCTCTGTACTGCTGTCCTCGCTTAGTTTGCCACCTTCCGAGGTTGGGTCAGTGATTTCATCATCCACCACCTCCTCTTCCACTTCCTCACTCTGGTCATCCTCCTGACACCAACAACCTCACTTATTCACAAATGTGTCTCATCCTCATCATCAACCTCTTGAGACACTAATTTCCATTGACTTATTGCAAACTGTGTCTCATCATCATCATCCACCTCTGAAACACTAATTGCCATTCCACTCCGCCATCTTCTTCTGACTGTGGATGCTCAAGAGTTTGGGAATCAGGGCACAAGATCTCCTCATGTCCCTCTTCAAGCTAGTTTGACGAGAGGCACAAATAAAGGAATGGCGATGAAAAGAGCTCCGCGGAATAGCCGAGTGCGGGATCACTTGCTTGCAAAGACTCTCCACGGTGGGAAGAAGGAGGATCAGAGTGAGGATTCTGTTGACCAGACTCTTGGCTACTGAGACTAGACCTTGTGGAAGAGAGGGTGGAGCTTAACCGACTGGAAGCATTATTTGCTGCAATCCAACCGACCACCTGCTCGCACTGGTCTGACTTCAAGAGTGATGTCCTGCACCGCACTGCAAACTGGGACAAGATGCGAGGTATCATGGATGAGTGTGTTTTTTTGTGCTCTGCCAGCAGGCACAGTTTCACTGCTCACAGGGCCACAGCCTCTGCGTGCTCCATCTGTAGCACGGCCACTTCCCCGTCCCTTACTGCTAACCTTCATTATATTAAATGGTATATATGCTTGCAAGTATGTCACACGCACAGTAGCGCAGTTTTTTTTTAAGTGTATGCGCAAGTAAATTACAGTCAATGGCACAGATATTTTGGATGCGGAAACAGTATACAGGAGATGTAGTAATGTCACTGTTAAAAAGGAGATATTGCGCAGATAATGTCCTTGTCCGCAGCATCTATGGAAAAAGTACACTGTCACAGATACTTTTACTATGCGTGAACGTTATACAGGAGATGTAGCGCAGGTAATGTCACTGTCCAAAACATAACCATAGCAAAAGCAGGTGCACTCTGCGGCAATACTAAACTCTCACGCTGATAAAATTGAGGGGTTAGTTTGACATATCCTACTAGGATAGCACCTCCCACCTCCCATTGCAAGCATGGTTACATGCTGGAGGTCACTGGTGAGCTGTCTATGAGTCAGGCCTTATGCTCCCGTAATGCCCAACGGCTCCTGATATCTCCCATACGGCTCAGGTACGTTGAGTGGTAGGGCCTCGGGCTACTTGAGGGACCTTGCCGTGGTGTCCGAGCTTAAGACATGTCCTCCTAGTAGGATATGTCGAACTAACCCCTCAATTTTATCAGCGTGAGGGTTTAGTATTGCCGCAGAGTGCACCTGCTTTTGCTATGGTTATGTTTTTGATTGTTCTCCACATCCACATTATCGCTATCGTATGTAGGATGGTTATTGTGGTACTTGTAGTCCGTTGCTGGCATCTTCCATTGTATGCATTTTTTGCTGTTGATTGCCCCTAGCAACGGACTACAAGTGCAGGATGTGCTCCCCTATATATATACACAACTGCATATGGGTTGAGCATATCCTGCTTGTTAAACACCACACCACGTTTTCTAATGGATTGTATAATGTCACTGTCCGCAGCGTATACAGAAAAATACACTGGATGTCACAGATATTTTTAGCATGCTCAAAAGTTATACAGAAGATGTGGCGCAGGTAATGTCACTGTCCGCAGAGGACACCGTCTATGGAAAAAGTACACTGGATGTCACAGATATTTTTAGTATGCTCACATGTTAAACAGGAGCTGTAGCACAGATGATGTCCTTATCGTCAGTGTCTACTGAAAAAGGACACTGGATGTCAGAGATATTTTTAGTATGCGCACACGTTAAACAGGAGACGTAGCACAGACAATGTCACTGTCCGCAGCGTCTGCTGAAAAAGTATACTGGATGTCACAGATATTTTTAGTATGTGCACACGTTAAACAGGAGATGTAGTACAGATAATATCGTTGTCCGCAGCGTCGACAGAAAAAGTACACTGGATGTCACGGATATTTTTAGTATGCGCACATGTTAAACAGGAGATGTGCGCATATAATGTCGCTGTCGGCAGCATCTACGGAAAAAGTATACTGAATGTCAAAGATATTTTTAGCATGCACAAATGTTATACAGAAGATGTAGAGCATAAAATGTTGCTGTCCGAAGCATCTACGGAAAAAGTATACTGAATGTCATAGATATTTTTAGTATGTGCACATGTTAAACAGGAGATGTAGAGCAGATAATGTCACTGTCCGTAGAGTCTAGGGAAAAAGTACACTGTCACAGATATTTTTTGTGTGCACAAACGTTATACAGGAGATGTAGCGCAGGTAATGTAACTGTCCGCAGCGGACACCGTCTATGGAAAAAGTACAATGAATGTCACAGATATTTTTATTATGCGCACAAGTTAAACAGGAAATATAGCGCAGATAATGTCATTGTCCGCAGCGTCTACGGACAAAAATACACTGGATGTCACATATATTTTTAGTATACGCAAACGTTATACAGGAGATGTAGCACAGGTAATGTCACTGTCCACAGTGGACACGGTCTACGGAAAAAGTACACTCAATGTCATAGATATTTTTAGTATGCGCACACCTTAAACAGGAGATTTAGCTCAGATAACGTCCTTGTCTGCAGCGTCTACTAAAAGAGTACACTGGATGTCACAGATATTTTTAGGATGCGCACAAGTTAAACAGGAGATGTTGAGCAGATAATGTCCTTGTCCGCAGCATCTACGGAAAAGGTACACTGGATGTCACAGATATTTTTAGTATGCGCAAAAGTTATACAGGAGATATAGCGCAGGTAAAGTAACTGTCCGCAGCAGACACCGTCTGTGGAAAAAGGACACTGGATGTCACAGATATTTTTAGTACGTGCACAAGTTAAACAGGAGATGTAGCGCAGATAATGTCCTTGTCCGCAGCGTCTACGGAAAAAGTACACTGGATGTCACATATATTTTTAGTATGCGCAAACGTTATCCAGGAGATGTAGCACACGTAATGTCACTGTCTGCAGCGGACACGGTCTACAGAAAAAGTACACTCGATGTCATAGATATTTTTAGTATGCGCACACCTTAAACAGGAAATGGAGCTAAGATATTGTCCTGGTCTGCAACGTCTACTGAAAAAGTACACTGCATGTACACTGTATGCGCACACGTTAAACAGGAGATGTAGTGCATACATTATCGCTGTCTGCAGCGTCTATGGAAAAAGTACAATGGAAGTCATATATATTTTTAGTATGCACACATGTTAACCAGGAGATATAACGCAGACAATGTCGCTGTCAGCAGCTTCTATGGAAAAAGTACACTGGATGTCACAGATTTTCTTAGTATGCACAAACGTTACATAGGAGATGTAGCACAAGTAATGTCACTGATCGCAGAGTCTAGGAAAAAGTACAATGGATGTCAGATATTTTTAGTATGCGCACAAGTTAAACAGGAGATGTAGCGCAGATAATGTCCTTGTCCGCATTGTCTATGGAAAAAGTACACTGGATGACACATATATTTTTAGTATGCGCAAACGTTATATAGGAGATGGAGCGCAGGTAATGTCACTGTCCAAGCAGACATTGTCTATGGAAAAAGTACACTGGATGTCACAGATATTTTTAGTATGCGCACAAGTTAACCCCTTAAGGACGCATGACGTACCGGTACGTCATGGTTTCCGAGTTCTTAAGGACCCATGACGTACCGGTACGTCATATCTTTAAAATGCAAGTGCGGCGCGGCAGGGGTTAATAGTAACAGGATGTCCGCTGAAATCATTCAGGGGGCATCCTGTCACAACGCCGAGGGGGGTCATTTGACCCCCCCCCCCCCGTATCGGCGATCGCAGAAAACCGCAGGTCAATTCAGACCTGCGGTTTGCTGCGTTTCCGGTCCATTCGGGTCTCCGGTGACCCGGTGAACCGGAAAAGAATGGTGATCGGTGGTGTGATATCACACCACCAATCACCGTTCTTGAATTGGGGATGGTTGTGGCGGTGCTGGGATCCGATTGGTCCGGGGAGAGAGGCGGGAGATTCAAACTCCTGGCACTCCTCTCTCCCCTCCTCTTCCTGCTGCTGCCGAGTGAGGATCGCACCAGCACAGCTCCAGCACTGCTCCAGCACCGCTCCAGCACCGTTCCTGTCACCCCCCCACCCCCCCACCCCCGGCCGGCTCCCATCACCCTCCGCCATCAGGTAGGTTAGGGTCAGCGAGGGAGAGGTATCTTAGGCAGGGCGAGAAGGGATAGTTAGGAAAAAAGATGTTTAGGAAAAAAGTTTTTTATTTATTTCAGTGCTGCCTGTGGTGGTTGGGGTCCACAGCACTTAGCTGTGAGACCCTAAACCCACCCAGGGGTGCTGACCCGTGCTGCACATGGGTCTAGTGCAAAAACCCAGTGTCAGGCATTACTGGAGTGGGGACGTCCTCTATCAGACCCCACTGCACAGTATGGCCATGACGCGTCCCAGATTCGAGGCCATCCGGAAATGCCTGCATTATGCAGATAATGCAGCATGTCCCCCCCAAGGTGATCCTGCCTATGACCGGCTGTATAAGGTACGGCTGATCATAAATCATTTCGGGGCCAAGTTTGCACAGGCCTGCGTACCTGGAAGGGAGGTTGAGGTTGATGAGTCTCTCGTGGCTTTCAAGGGGAGACTCAGTTTCCGCCAATACATTCCCACTAAGCGAGCGAGGTATGGCGTGAAAATGTACAAAATTTGTGAGACTACCTCAGGGTACACGACGAGATTCCCGTATTCAACCCCCAGAATGTCCCCCCACTCTGGGTGTTAGCGGGAAACTCGTGTGGGACCTTGTGCACCCACTGCTGGATAAGGGTTACAACCTGTACGTGGATAACTTTTATACCAGTATTCCCTTGTTCATGTCCCTTGCCGCCAGATCCACGTTCGCTTGTGGGACCGTGCGGAAAAATCAGCGCGGCCTCCCTACCTCCCTCCTCCAGGTACCTATCCCCAGGGGTGAGACCCGTGCCCTTACCAGCGACAACCTGTTGTTGGTCAGGTATAAGGACAAGAGGGATGTCCTTATCCTGACCACAATCCATGGTAACGGCACCACCCCAGTCTCTGTGCGAGGTACCACGGCAACGGTCCTCAAGCCCGATTGTATCGTCGACTACAATCGGTATATGGGAGGAGTTGATCTATCTGATCAAGTCCTCAAACCATATAATGCCATGCGGAAAACCTGGGCATGGTACAAAAAGGTTGCGGTCTACATGGTACAGGTTGCCATGTACAACGCTTTTGTATCTCGAAGCGCTGGCAGCACAGAGACTTTCCTCCAGTTCTATGAGGCAGTCCTCAAGGACCTGATCTTTTCAGACCGGGAAAGAGCAGGTCGGAGTACCTCGGGAATTGGAGGGGCCCGGATCGTCCCTGGCCAACATTTTCCAGGTGTGATCCCCCATACTGGAAAGAAGGGACGAACCCAAAAAAGATGCAGAGTGTGTCACAGGAGGGGGATACGGAAAGACACCACCACTCAGTGTGACACTTGCCCCGATCATCCGGGCCTCTGCGTTATCAATTGCTTCAGGGAGTATCACACTTCCATGGAGTACTAAATTTTTATAATTCCCGACAGTCCCCTAGAGAACATAAAAAACTATGGCTCTCAGACTTTGGTGACACTGTAACAATTTTTTTTCACAAAAATATTAGTTTTAGTGCAGGCATCCTCAAACTGCAGCCCTCCAGATGTTGTAAAACTACAACTCTCAGCATGCCCAGACAACCTACAGTGGGAATTGCATTTTTACAACATCTGGAGGGCCGCAGTTTGAGGATGCCTGCTTAGTGTCTCCAAAGTATGAGAGCCATACATATTGGGCATCGCCGCGTACATAAAAAACTTGTCTATAAATATACCCCATAAACTAGCCCTTCGATAAATGCAATCCAAAAAAATCTAATAAAAACTATGTAAAAAAAGCCATTTTTATTTTCACCTTGGATCCCAAAAAGTGTAATAAAAAGCCATTAAAAAGTCATATGCACCCCCAAATAGTGCCAATCAAACCGCCATCTCATCCCGCAAAAAATGAGCCCCTAAATTAGATAGTTGCCCAACCAAAAAAAATGAAAATTTAGCTCCCAGGCTATGGAGATACTAAAATAATTTTTTTTGTTCCTCAAATGATGATGTAGTATAATTTGTTTAGATTTTACATGAAGTAGACATATTAGGTATTGCCGCGTCCGTAACAATCTGCCCTATAAAAATAACATTTAACCCAACCCCGGATGAACAGGGTTAAAAATAAAATAAAAACTGTGTAAAAAAGCAGTTTTTGTCACCTAACATCAAAAAAGTGTTATAGCGAGCGATCAAAAAGTCATATGCACCCCAAATAGTGCCAATAAAACCGCCATCTCATCCCGCAAAAAATGAGCCCCTATATTAGACAGTCACCCAACCAAAAAAAAATGTAGCTCCCAGGATATTGAGATACTAAAATTATTTAATTTGTGTTCCTTAACTGATAATATAGTGTAAAATCTAAACAAATTATAAAAAGTAGACATATTATGTATCTCCACGTCCGTAACAATCTGCCCTATAAAAATAACATTTAACCCAACCCCCCCGGATGAACAGCATAAAAAAAAAAAAGTGTAAAAACACAATTTTTTGGGCAAAATTTCCATTTCAATCCATTTTTCCGGTAATAAAGCAAGGGTTAACAGCCAAACAAAACTAAAAAATTATTGCC
Organism: Bufotes viridis; assembly: GCA_033119425.1. Lineage (NCBI taxonomy): Eukaryota > Metazoa > Chordata > Amphibia > Anura > Bufonidae > Bufotes > Bufotes viridis. The sequence goes on along the minus strand of CM065594.1, from coordinate 180,580,100 downwards.
CTGATTCTGTAGTTTGCAGAAACACCCGAACGAAGGGAACGCCATATGGTTTCTTGAAGGCAGATTTTGATGGATTGGTTTATTTACACCATGTCCCATTAGAAGCTCCCCCTGATGTAGCCTAGACTAGAAACTCCAAAAAAGTGACCCCATATAAGAAACTACACCCCTCAAGGTATTCAAAAAATACTTTACAAACTGTATTAACCCTTTAGGTGTTCCACAAAACTTAATCGCGAATGTAGAAACAATTTTAAAATTAAAATTTTTTGTTATCTTTCCTCAAAAAAGTGTAATATAGAGCAACCAAAAATCATATTTATCCTAAAATAGTACCAAAACAACAACCACCATATCCTGTAGTTTCCTAGATGGGGTCACTTTTATGGAGTTTCTACTCAAGGGGTGCAGCAGGGGGCTTGAAAGGGTACATGGTGTAAATAAACCAGTCCTGCAAAATCTGCCTTCCAAAAACCATATGGCGTTCCCCTTCTTCTATGTCCTGCCGTTTAGCCAAATAGTAGTTTAGGACCACATAGGTGGTGTTTCTGCAAACTACAGAATCAGGGCAACCCATATTGAGTCTTGTTTGGCAGTTAACCCATTTTGTCCAGTAATAAAGTAAGGGTTAAAATGGAAAATGTTCCCAAAAATTGAAATTCCGAAATTGTTTCTCCATCTGCCATTAACTCTAGTGGGACACCTAAAGGGTTAACAAAGTTTGCAAACCCAGTTTTGAATACCTTGAGGGGTGTACTTTCTTAGGTTGAGTCACTTTTTTGGAATTTCTATTCTAGGGGTGCAACAGGGGGCTTGAAATAGGACATGGTATAAACAAAACCAGTCCCGTAAAATCTGCCTTGCAAAACCCATATGGCGTTCCCCTCCTTCTATAGAAACATAGAAACATAGAATGTGTCGGCAAATAAGAACCATTTGGCCCATCTAGTCTGCCCAATATACTGAATACTATGAATAGCCCCAGGCCCTATCTTATATGAAAGATGGCCTTATGCCTATCCCATGCATGCTTAAACTCCTTCACTGTATTTGCAGCTACCACTTCTGCAGGAAGGCTATTCCATGCGTCCACTACTCTCTCAGTAAAGTAATTCTTCCTGATGTTACTTTTAAACCTTTGCCCCTCTAATTTAAAACTATGTCCTCTTGTAGCAGTTTTTCTTCTTTTAAATATTCTCTCCTCTTTTACCGTGATGCTTCCCTTTATGTATTTAAAAGTTTCTATCATATCCCCTCTGTCTCTTCTTACTTCCAAGCTATACATGTTAAGGTCCTTTAACCTTTCCTGGTAAGTTTTGTCCTGCAATCCATGTACTAGTTTAGTAGCTCTTCTCTGAACTCTCTCCAAAGTTTCAATATCCTTCTGCAGATATGGTCTCCAGTACTGCACACAATACTCCAAATGAGGTCTCACTAGTGCTCTGTAGAGCGGCACGAGCACCTCCCTCTTTCTACTGTTAATGCCTCTTCCTATGTCCTACCGTTTGGCCAAACAGTAGTTCAGGACCACATATGGGGTGTTTCTGCAAACTACAGAATCAGGGCAACCCATATTGAGTCTTGTTTGGCAGGTAACCCTTACTTTATTACTTGAAAAAATGGATTAAAATGGAAATTTTTCCCAAAAATTAAAATTATGAAATTGTTTCTCCATCTGCCATTAACTCTAGTGGAACACCTAAAGGGTTAACAAAGTTTGTAAACCCAGTTTTGAATACCTTGAGGGGTGTACTTTCTTAGATGGAGTAACTTTTTTGGAATTTCTATTCTAGGGGTGCAACAGGGAGCTTGAAATGGGACATGGTATAAACAAAACCAGTCCCACAAAATCTGCCTTGCAAAACCCATATGGCGTTCCCCTCCTTCTATGTCCTACCGTTTGGCCAAACAGTAGTTTAGGACCACATATGGGGTGTTTCTGCAAACTACAGAATCAGGGCAACCCATATTGAGTCTTGTTTGGCTGTTAACTCTTGCTTTGTTCCTGGAAAACATGGATTATATTGGAAAATTTTCCCAAAAATTGAATTTCTTAAATTTTATGTCCATTTGCCATTAACTCTAGTGGAACACCTAAAGGGTTAACAAAGTTTTTAAAATCAGTTTTGAATACCTTGAGGGGTAAAAAACCTTGAGGGGTAAAAAATTAACTTTTTGACCGAATTTTAGCAGTGTCATGAAGTACTATATGTGACAAAAAAACTATCTCAGAACGGCCTGGATAAGTAAAGGCATTTTAAAGTTATTCACACATAAAGTGACACTGGTCAGATTTTCAAAAAATGGCCAAGTCCTAAGGGTGAAATAGGGCTGAGTCCTTAAGGGGTTAAACAGGAGATGTAGCGCAGATAATGTCCTTGTCCGCATCGTCTACGGAAAAAGTACACTGGATGTCACATATATTTTTAGTATGCGCAAACGTTATATAGGAGATGTGGCGCAGGTGATGTCACTGTCCAAGCAGACATTGTCTACGGAAAAAGTACACTGGATGTCACAGATATTTTTAGTATGCGCACAAGTTAAACAGGAGATGTAGCGCAGATAATGTCCTTGTCCGCATCGTCTACGGAAAAAGTACACTGGATGTCACAGATATTTTTAGTATATGCACACGTTAAACAGGAGATGTAGGAAAGATAATGTCACTGCCCGCAGAGTCTAGAGAAAAAGTACACTGTCACAGATATTTTTTGTATGCGCAAACGATACACAGGAGATGTAGCGCAGGTAATATAACTGTCCGCAACGGACTCTGTCTATGGAAAAAGATGTAGCGCCGTTAATGCCCTTTTACGCAGAGTATAAGGAAAAAGTACACTGGACTTAACAGATATTTTTAGTATGCACAAACGTTATACAGGAGATTTAACGCAGGTAATGTCACTGTCCGCAGCAGACACCGTCTACGGAAAAAGTACACTGGATTTCATATATTTTTAGTATGCGCAAACTTTAAACAGGGGATGTAGCGCAGATGATGCCACAGACACACAAAAAAAATGCCACACTGCTGAGCTTTGCAATGACGGCATTCTGGTGGTGGCAACAGCATGCGTTGATTGGCGTGCTGTCTGGCTGACCCCGGGGGCCGATACATGATGTCTGACTGTGCCACTAGCTCCTTGCGATGACCTCCCCCTGCTTGCAACTCGTCTCCTCCTCCTCTCTGTCTCCCCATCTGAACTTTCCCCCTGTTCTTCTTCTCTTCAAACGGGCACCCACGTGATATCCACTGACACATTATCATCATCAACCTCTTCACTTGTATCTGACAACTCAGCAAAGGAAGCAGCAGCGGGTACAACATCATCATCATCACACCGTACGTCCATGTGTGTAATGCTGCCTGACTGAGACATATCCCTGTTATCTACATCCTCTGGCAATAAAGGTTGTGCATCACTAATTTCTTCCAACTGATGTGTAAATAATTCCTCTGACAGATCAAATGAAGCGGCTGTGGTGCTAGTGATGGTGGTGGCGGCGGGCGGGCGAGTAGTAACTTGAGAGGTGCTTAAAGCTAAGCTGAAGGAGGATGGTGCATCAAGGTTCCGAGCAGAAGCTGTATTAGATTGGGTGTCCTGTGTAAGCCAGTAAACTATGTCCTCTGAATTTTTCGAGTTCAGGGTATGTGGCCTCTGAACACTGGGCATTATTCTAGGGCCAAAGGAAATCACAGTACCATGACGGCCCCTGCGGGGTGGCCTGCCTCTGCCTGTCATTTGTTTTTTGATTAGTAATACTATGCGTGCAAGGTACTGTGCCACCCTATATGAGTGGTGGGCACTGGCAGTGGGCACAGTACAGTCTGTGGGCCTGACACACACTGGCAGGCAACTGAAATTATATTAAAGGGTAAAAATGAAATGACTTTTTTATCTGAAAGGTACTGTGCCACCCAATATGAGTAGTGGGCACTGGCAGTGGGCACAGTACATGTGAGCCTGATACAAACTGGCAGTCAAATGTCCTTAGATTAAAGGGTAAAAATGAAATGCCTTATTTATCGGCAAGCTATTGTGCCACCCGATTTGAGTGGTGGGCACTGGCAGTGGGCACACTACAGTCAGTGGAAGTGGGCCTGACACACACTGGCAGGTAAATAACCTTAGATTAAAGTGTAAAAATGAAATGCCTTATTTATCGGAAAGCTACTGTGCCACCCGGTATGAGTGGTGGCACTGGCAGTGGGCACACTACAGTCAGTGGTAGTGGGCCTGTAGTATAGGAAGGATCGTCACTCAAAGTAATGCTTCTTCAAAGTTCTCTTTTATTCGCCATAGTTGAGGCAACACACTACACGTGTTTCGGCTGTATAAGCCTTTCTCAAGTGTACAATCTTCTACAATCTGTGGGCCTGACACACACTGGCAGGCAATTGACCTTATATTAAAGGGTAAAAATTAAATGCCTTATTTATTGGCAAGCTACTGCCAGTGGTGGGCACTGGCAGTGGGCACACTACAGTCAGTGGAAGTGGGCCTGACACACACTGGCAGGTAAATAACCTTAGATTAAAGTGTAAAAATGAAATGCCTTATTTATCGGAAAGCTACTGTGCCACCCGGTATGAGTGGTGGCACTGGCAGTGGGCACACTACAGTCAGTGGTAGTGGGCCTGTAGTATAGGAAGGATCGTCACTCAAAGTAATGCTTCTTCAAAGTTCTCTTTTATTCGCCATAGTTGAGGCAACACACTACACTTGTTTCGGCTGTATAAGCCTTTCTCAAGTGTACAATCTTCTACAATCTGTGGGCCTGACACACACTGGCAGGCAATTGACCTTATATTAGAGGGTAAAAATTAAATGCCTTATTTATTGGCAAGCTACTGTGCCACCCGGTATGAGTAGTGGGCACTGGCAGTGGGCACACTACGGTCAGTGGAAGTGGGCCTGACACACATTGGCAGGTAACTAACCTTAGATTAAAGGGTAGAAATTAAATGCCTTATTTATCGGCAAGCTACTATGCCACCCGGTATGAGTGGTGGGCACTGGCAGTGGGCACACTACAGTCAGTGGAAGTGGGCCTGACACACACTGGCAGGCAACTAACCTTAGATTAAAGGGTAAAAATGAAATGCCTTATTTATCGGCAAGCTACTGTGCCACTCGGTATGAGTGGTGGGCACTGGCAGTGGGCACACTACAGTGTGTGGGCCTGACACACACTGGCAGGCAACTGACCTTAGATTAAAGGGTAAAAATGAAATGCCTTATTTATCGGCAAGCTACTGTGCCACCCGGTATGAGTGGTGGGCACTGGCAGTGGGCACACTACAGTCTGTGGGCCTGACACACACTGGCAGGCAGGCAACTGAAATTAGATTCAAGTGTAAAAATTAAATGCCTTTTTTTATGCAAAGTCCTGTGCCACACGGTATGAGTGGTGGGCACTGGCAGTGGGCACAATACAGTCTTTGGGCCTGCGGCCTCTCACACACGGGCAGGCAACTGCAATATAATATAAATAAATAAATAAAAAGCAGACTGATGTACCAGCCCTAAAAAGGGCTTTTTGGGGTGCTTTAAGGACGCTCTAGTTCGAGACATCTCTAGTGGTGGCAGCAGCAGCATCAGGAGAAGGCCACCGAGTAACACAATGACTGAGTCTGGAGGTGGCGGCAGCAGCAGCAGCATCAGGACAAGGCCACCGAGTGGCACAATGACCGAGTCTGGAGGTGGTGGCAGCATGAGGAGACCACAGAGCAGCACAATCACAAAATCTGCAGGTGGCAGCAGAATCAGGAGGCCACAGAGTGGCACAATGACAGAGTCTGGAGGTGGCAGCAGAATCAGGAGGCCACAGGGTTGCACAATAACAGAGTGTGGAGGTGAAATAAGCATGAGCAGACCACAGAGTGGAACATTGACAGAGACTGGAGGTGGCGGCAGTAGCAGCATTAGGATGAAGCCACAGAGTGGCACAATGACCTAGTATGGAGGTGGCAGCAGCATGCGGAGACCACAGAGCGGCACAATGACAGAGTCTGGATGTGGCAGCAGAATCAGGAGGCCACAGCGTGCCACAATGACAAAGTCTGGAGGTGGCAGCAGAATCAGGAGGCCACAGAGTTGCACAATAACAGAGTGTGGAGGTGAAATAAGCATGAGCAGACCACAGAGTGGCACATTGACAGAGACTGTAGGTGGCGGCAGCAGCAGCATCAGGAGGAGGCCACAGAGTGGCACAATGACCTAGTGTGTAGGTGCCAGCAGCATGCGGAGACCACAGAGCAGCACAATGACAGAGTCTGGAGGTTGCAGAAAAATCAGGAGGCCACAGAGTTGCACAATAACAGAGTGTGGAGGTGAAATAAGCATGAGCAGACCACAGAGTGGCACATTGACAGACACCGAAGGTGGCGGCAGCAGCAGCATCAGGAGAAGGCCACAGAGTGGCACAATGACCTAGTGTGGAGGTGGCGGCAGCATGCAGAGACCACAGAGCGGCACAATGACAGAGTATGGATGTGGCAGCAGAATCAGGAGGCCACAGCATGCCACAATGACAGAGTGTGGAGGTGGCAGCAACATGAGCAGGACAGAGAGTGGCACAGTGAGTGGCACAATGCGCTCAAGGCTTTGTGGTGTACGAGTGGCTGAAGTGCATGCAAAGATTCCTGCCCACTTTTAGGATGCTTGCAGATGGGTGGAAGTCTGACTTCAGCAACCGCTTGACAACTAGATTGAACACGTGTGCCATGCAGGGCGCATGGCTCAGCCTTCCTTGGCGCAGCTCTGACACCATATTATTTCCCTTTTTTGGTCACCATGGTTCCTATTTTCAGTTGTGGCGGAGAAAGACAGGATTCTATTTCTTGATGAATCACACGGAGCAGTTCCTCTTCTGTGTTACTCCGTTCACCAAGGCAAACCAGGTGCAGAACAGTGTAACACCACCATGCCTGCAGAGGCGGACATTGTAGCTGGAGCAACAGCATGAGAACGTGGAGGTGGAAGCAGCGTCACCTGGCCAAATTGCTGTTGTGGCTATGCAGGAACCACATTCACCCCGTGGGCCATAAAGGACATGTCCCTGACCGCAGTTAAAGCTCCACACGTTGGCGCTGCAGTGCACTTTGGCAGACACTGACAGGCTCAAGGACTGGCCCACATTCTGTTCTACATGTTTGTGCAGGCTGGTACTGCCTTTTTGGCAAAGAAATTACATCTTGGGTCCCTCCACCTTGGCTTGGCACAAGCCATCAGTTCTCTGAAAGGTGCAGAGTCCACCACTTGGAAAAGGAGGGACTGCAGCACCAGCAACTTGGAGAGGAGCTTGTTCATCTTCTGTGTCGTTGGATGTGTGCACGCATACTGCTGTCTCTTGGCAATCGCTTGGGTAATCGATTGATTACTAGTGATGTCGCGAACAAACAATTTTCCATTCGCGAACGGCGAACGTGAACTTCCGCAAATGTTCGCGAACCGGCGAACCGGGCGATCGACCATAGACTTCAATAGGCAGGCGAATTTTAAAACCCACAGGGACTCTTTCTGGCCACAATAGTGATGGAAAAGTTGTTTCAAGGGGACTAACACCTGGACTGTGGCATGCTGGAGGGGGATCCATGGCAAAACTCCCATGGAAAATTACATAGTTGACGCAGAGTTGGGTTTTAATCCATAAAAGGCATAAATCACCTAACAATCCCAAATTTTTTTAAACAACATGGTTTAAAACATCTAGTGTGTGTATACGATCAGGTATGATGTTGTATCAATCCGGGTTACGGGGTTGTATCGATAAGGGTTACGCCCGCTTCACAGACATTGACAGACCAAACTCCCCTTTTAATGTACCGCAAACAGCCGCAAACAGTTCATTTGCACAACCGCAAACTCCCTATTTGCACAAGGTTGGATACCAAGCTAGCCATGTCCCGGTGATGTCATTGAAGGTTTCTTCCTCCACCCAGCCACGTTCAACACCAAGGGTCCCCGAAAGGTGAATTGAATTGATTTTTCGAACGAATGGTTAAAAAAATGCTGGCTCCCTCCACTCTGTTTTAATCCACGGTCACTGCGTCTGCGCCGTGCAATTTACTGTCACACCCGATATGAGTGGTATTTTCTGTAGTACTATTCTCATCAGTTTAATCCCTGTTACATCCCATATCAGGGATTGTGAAAAAAAAATTAGGCCGGGTACCTTCGACTGCCTTCACAGTGACAGACTAAACTCTCATACACCAAACTGATGAATTGATTTCAGGAACCGGGAGATGGAAAAGGCAGCTTGGTCGGTCCTCTTACTCCCAAATTGGGGCACTGCGTGTGCACAGAGCAATGTGCTGTGACACCCTATATGAGTGGTGTCTTAACTAGTACTATTCCTATCAGTTTAATCCCTGTTACGTACCCTATCCGGGGACGTGTGTCAAATTGATTAAACATTGTTAAATTAAGGAACCATTACGACATCATGAAATAATTTAGTTCTGAGCTCTGTACTTGCTTTGTATTGGAATTGATGGGAATTTTTTTAATTGTCTGAATTATTTCTAATAAACTATTAAGAGACTTTATTATGATTTTTGATTTTATGTATTAAAAACCCATACAACATAAAAAAAAAAAGAGGTAAATTAATGTTTTTTCTATGAAATATTATTCAGCCGTCAGATCGCTTTTGGTCTGACCATAATGAAGAAACGGCGTTATCATCTGGGGTGTGGCAACATTGCCAACACACTCATATAGGTGATGATTGCTTCATTGTGATACGCAAGCCCCTTCACCACAACAAGGTAACGGTCACGAAGGGGAATTGACACTTGTATGTGCCTTTTTTTTTTTTGGTTTGTTTTTGCAGCCACAGTGCTGCACCATAGGACAGAAAAATTAGGCATGTACACATGCCTGAAAAATAATGGCATTGTTGCAGCCACTATTGTAGCAACGGCCGGAAAAATTGATGTTTTCTATCCAGAAAAGTGACTAAAACATTGAGGCTTGAACCCTAGTTGGTGGTGGAGAATTCACGAAAGTCATCCGGTATGCAGACATTAAATACAGCAGCGTGGGGACCATTTTGAGGCCAAGGCATGTCATCAGGCCTTTTGTTAGTCAAACGTATCCCCCACTGTCCGTCCCTTTGGGATCCATGCCTCATTCATCTTTATGAAGGTGAGGTAATCAACACTTTTTTGACCGAGGCGACTTCTCTTGTCAGTGACAATGCCTCCTGCTGCACTGAAGGTCCTTTCTGACAGGACACTTGAAGCAGGGCAGGCCAGAAGTTCTATCGCAAACTGGGATAGCTCAGGCCACAGGTCAAGCCTGCACACCCAGTAGTGAAGGGGTTCATTGCTCCTCAGAGTGTCGATATCTGCTGTTAAGGCGAGGTAGTCTGCTACCTGTCGGTCGAGTCCTTCTCTAAGGCTGGATCCTGAAGGGCTGTGGAGATGAGTAGGACAGAAAAAGCTCCGCATGTCCTCCATCAACAACACATCTGTAAATCGTCCAGTCCTTGCCGCCGTGGTAGGAGGAGGATTACCCTCACCTCTTCCCCTGTTAGATTCCCGTTGTGCTGTGACATCCCCCTTATAAGCTGTGTAAAGCATATTTTTTAGTTTGGTTTTGAACTGCTGCATCCTTTCCGACTTTCGGTAATTTGGTAACATTTCTGCCACTTTCTGCTTATACCGGGGGTCTAGTAGCGTGGCCACCCAGTACAGGTCGTTCTCCTTTATCCTTTTTATACAAGGGTCCCTCAACAGACATGACAGCATGAAAGACCCCATTTGAACAAGGTTGGATGCAGAGCTACTCACTTCCCGTTCTTCGTCCTCACTGATGTCATTGACGGTCTGTTCTTCCCCCCCAGCCACGTACAACACCATGGGTCCCAGATAGGTGACAACAACGAGCACCCTGGGGTGCCTGCTGTGGTTGGTCTTCCTCCTCCTCAAAGCTGCCACATTCCTCCTCTGACTCCTCTTCCTCATACTCCTCTTCCAGCGTTGCCGCAGGTCCAGCAAGCGATGATGACAAGGCTGTTTCTGGTGGTGATGGTGACCACAACTCTTCCACTTCCTCTTCACAAACATCTACAGCCTGATCCAGCACTCTTCACAGAGCAGGCTCCAGGAAGAAAACAAATGGGATGAGGTCGCTGATGGTGCCTTCGGTGCGACTGACTAGGTTTGTCACCTCCTCAAAAGGACGCATGAGCCTACAGGCATTGCGCATGAGCGTCCAGTAACGTGGCAAAAAAAATTCCCAGCTCCGCAGAGGCTGTCCTAGCACCCCGGTCATACAAATACTCGTTGACGGCTTTCTCTTGTTGGAGCAGGCGGTTGAACATTAGGAGTGTTGAATTCCAACGTGTCGGGCTATCGCAAATCAAGCGCCTCACTGGCATGTTGTTTCGCCGTTGAATATCGGAAAAGTGCGCCATGGCCGTGTAGGAACGCCTGAAATGGACACACACCTTCCTGGCCTGCTTAAGGATGTCCTGTAAGCCTGGGTACTTAGACACAAAGCGTTGTATGATGAGATTCAACACATGTGCCATGCACGGCACATGTGACAACTTGCCCAGATTCAATGCCGACAACAAATTTGTTCCATTGTCACACACCACTTTGCCGATCTCCAGTTGGTGCGGGGTCAGCCACTGATCCACCTGTGCGTTCCGGGGCGGACAGGAGTGCTGGTCCTGTGTGGCTCTCTGCTTTCAGGCAAGTCAACCCCAAGACAGTGTGACACTGTCGTATCCGGGATGTGGACTAGCTCCTGGGGAGCTGGGGAGAATCAGTTGATGTGCAGCCAGACGCCGCAGCAGAAGAGGACTCAGTCGAGGAGGATATCGAAGAGGATGGAGTAGGAGTAGAGGAGGTGGCAGTAGGTCTGCCTGCAAGTCGTGGCGGTGTCACCAACTCCGCTGCGGAGCCACGCATTTCATGCTTGTCAGCCATCAGCAGGTTGACCCAGTGCGCATTGTACGTGATATACATGCCCTGACCGTGCTTTGCCGACCAGGTATCAGTGGTCAGATGGACCCTTGCCCCAACACTGTATGCCAGAGATGCCAAGATTTTTTTTTTCAATAACACAGTAGAGGTTTGGGATTGCCTCTTTTGAAAAAAAAAATCGTCCGGGTACCTTCCACTGTGGCGTCCCAATAGCGACAAATTTTTTGAAGGCCTCAGACTCCACCAGCTGGTATGGTAAAAGCTGGCGGGCTAAGAGTCCGTCAAGCCAGCTGTCAGTCGCCGGGCAAGGGGGTGATTCTGTGACATTGGCTTCTTACGCCCAAACATGTCTAAACTTGCAATGACGGCATTCTGGTGGTGGCAACAGCATGCGTTGACTGGCGTGCTGTCTGGCTGACCCCGGGTGCCGATACATGCTGTCTGACTGTGCCACTAACTCCTTGCGACGACCTCCCCCTGCTTCCAACTCGTCTCCTCATTCTCTCTGTCTCCCCTTGTGAACTTCCCCCTCTTCTTCTCTTCGAGCAGGCACCCACGTGGCATCCGTGGACACATCGTCATCATCAACCGCTTCACTTGTATCTGACACCTCAGCAAAGGAAGCAGCAGCGGGTACAACATCATCATCATCATCACACTGTACGTCCATGTGTGTAATCCTGCCTGACTGAGACATATCCCTGTAATCTACATCATCTGGCAATAATGGTTGCACATCACTAATTGCATCCAACTGATGTGTAAATAACTCCTCTGACGGATCAAGTGAAGCGGCTGTGGTGGTTGTGGTGGTAGTGGTGGTGGCGGCGGCGGGCGGAGCGTGGTAACTTGAGGGCAGGTGACCGAAGCTGAGCTGGAGGAGGATGGTGCGTCAAAGTTGTTAGCGGAAGCTGTTGAAGATTGGGTGTCCTGTCTAAGCCAGTCAACTATGTCCTCAGAATTTTTCGGGTTCAGGGTACGTGGCCTCTGAACACTAGGCATTATTCCAGGGACAGTGGAAATCAAAGCACCACAACCACGACGGCCCCTGCGGGGTGGCCTGCCTCTGCCTGTCATTTATTTTTAGATAAATGGTACTACGCGTGCTAGGTACTGTGCCACCCGGTATGAGTGGTGGGCACTGGCAGTGGGCACACTACAGTCTTTGGAAGTGGGCCTGACACACACTGGCAGCAGGCAAGCAACTGAATTTAGACTACTGTCTAAAAATTAAATGCCTTATTTATCGGCAAGCTACTGTGCCACCCGGTATCATTGGTGGGCACTGGCAGTGGGCACACTACAGTCAGTGGAAGTGGGCCTGACACACACTGGCAGCAGGCAAGCAACTGAAATTAGACTACTGTCTAAAAATGAAATGCTTTATTTATGGGCAAGCTACTGTGCCACCCGGTATCAGTGGTTGGCACTTGTAGTGGGCACACTACAGTCTGTGAAAGTGGGCCTGACACACACTGGCAGCAGGCAAGCAACTGAATTTAGACTACTGTCTAAAAATTAAATGCCTTATTTATCGGCAAGCTACTGTGCCGCCCGGTATCATTGGTGGGCACTGGCAGTGGGCACACTACAGTCAGTGGAAGTGGGCCTGACACACACTGGCAGCAGGCAAGCAACTGAAATTAGACTACTGTCTAAAAATTAAATGCTTTATTTATCGGCAAGCTACTGTGCCACCCGGTATCAGTGGTTGGCACTGGTAGTGGGCACACTGCAGTCTGTGAAAGTGGGCCTGACACACACTGGCAGCAGGCAAGCAACTGAAATTAGACTACTGTCTAAAAATTAAATGCTTTTTTTATCGGCAAGCTACTGTGCCACCCGGTATCAGTGGTTGGCACTGGCAGTGGGCACACTACAGTCTGTGGAAGTGGGCCTGACACACACTGGCAGCAGGCAAGCAACTGAAATTAGACTACTGTCTAAAAATTAAATGCCTTATTTATCGGCAAGCTACTGTGCCACCCGGTATCAGTGGTTGGCAATGGCAGTGGGCACACTACAGTCTGTGGAAGTGGGCCTGACACACACTGGCAGCAGGCAAGCAACTGAATTTAGACTACTGTCTAAAAATTAAATGACTTTTTTATCGGCAAGCTACTGTGCCACCCGGTATCAGTGGTGGGCACTGGCAGTAGGCTCACTACAGTCAGTGGAAGTGGGCCTGTCACACACTGTTAGAAGGCAAGCAACTGAATTAAGACTACTGTCTAAAAATTAAATGCCTTATTTATCGGCAAGCTACTGTGCCACCTGGTATCAGTGGTGGGCCCTGGCAGTGGGCACACTACAGTCAGTGGAAGTGGGCCTGACACACACTGGCAGCAGGCAAGCAACTGAAATTAGACTACTGTCTAAAAATTAAATGCTTTATTTATGGGCAAGCTACTGTGCCGCCCGGTATCAGTGGTTGGCACTGGCAGTGGGCACACTGCAGTCTGTGAAAGTTGGCCTGACACACACTGGCAGCAGGCAAGCAACTGAAATTAGACTACTGTCTAAAAATTAAATGCCTTATTTATCGGCAAGCTACTGTGCCACCCAGTATCAGTGGTTGGCACTGTCAGTTTGCACACTACAGTCTGTGAAAGTGGGCCTGACACACACTGGCAGCAGGCAAGCAACTGAAATTAGACTACTGTCTAAAAATTAAATGCCTTATTTATCAGCAAGCTACTGTGCCACCCGGTATCAGTGGTTGGCAATGGCAGTGGGCACACTACAGTCTGTGGAAGTGGGCCTGACACACACTGGCAGCAGGCAAGCAACTGAAATTAGACTACTGTCTAAAAATTAAATGCTTTATTTATCGGCAAGCTACTGTGCCACCCGGTATCAGTGGTTGGCACTGGCAGTGGGCACACAACAGTCTGTGGAAGTGGGCCTGACACACACTGGCAGCAGGCAAGCAACTGAATTTAGACTACTGTCTAAAAATTAAATGCTTTATTTATTGGCAAGCTACTGTGCCACCCGGTATCAGTGGTTGGCAGTGGAAATGGGCACACTACAGTCTGTGAAAGTGGGCCTGACACACACTGGCAGCAGGCAAGCAATTTGAATTTAGACTACTGTCTAAAAATTAAATGCTTTATTTATCGGCAAGCTACTGTGCCACCCGGTATCAGTGGTGAGAACTGGCAGTGGGCACACTACAGTCAGTGGAAGTGGGCCTGACCCACACTGGCAGCAGGCAAGCAAATGAATTTAAAAGTGAACGGCGTATATATTTTTCTTTTTGTAATGAAAGAGGCCACTAAACACTTTTACTGCAAATAATGGCAACAGTGAACTGTGTATATATTTTTCTTCTAGTACAGAAATACGTCGCTAAACTCTTTTAACCCAAAAAAAACTGCAGAAGTGAACTGTGCATATATTTTTCTTTTTGTAATGAAATCGGCAACTAAAAGCTTTTACCGCAAATAACGGCAACAGTAAACTGCATATATATTTTTCTTCTTGTACAGAAATACGTCACTAAACGCTTTCACCACATATAGGAGCAGAAGTGAACTGCAGATATATTTTTCTTTTTCCACAGATATAAACCACTAAAGGCTTTTCAACATAGCACTTGCACTCCAAGAACAAATTGCTGGAATGACAGAGCTGTATAATGGCTATTTGGATCCCCAAACTATCTTTCCCTGCACTTGTAAATCACTTTTCCCTAGCGCCTTCTTAGCGCCTTCTTACGTCTCTCACTGCACTAAGATGCTGTGAAAAGGTTCCTCCCTATCCTTTCCCTGCACTTATAAATCGTTTTTTCCAGTTTTTTTTTCACAATGAGGTTTTCCCAATTGCTGTCCCTGTGTCCTTCTCACATCTGTCCCTGCACTCAGAATGCTGGAAAATGTCAGAATCTAAAATGGCTGCCGTATTTATAGGGCTGTGACACCACAGGGCTGGCTGGCTGACGATTGGCTGCATGCATGCATGTCAATCTGGGTGATCCCCCCTTCCCATGGTTCCTTGCCCCATGTCCTCAGTCCTCACACGTGTGGCTACCATTTTAGGAAAAATTGCGATTCGTTAACATGAAGCGCAAAGAAATTCGCATTTGATTCGCTCATCTCTATGTGTGAGGCTCTAATTGAGTCACTACAGGAAGACTCTCACTAATCAAAGTGAATGGTCTGAGAAATTCAAGGGGGACTGTCGGCCATGTTAAAAGTCCAAAAAAATTGAGGAAGTTAAAAAGTGAGCAGGAAGTAGAATGGAGTGACTTCAAAAAAAATTATTAAGAAAGCCATCCACTTTTTTTTGTAAAAAAAAAAAAAAATGCATTGAATTTTCCACATAGTTTGTCACCATAGTTTTTGGCTTTTAACTGTAGTACTACAAGAACAGTACTGCACATAAGGAGACCAGCTAAAAATGTTTTTACATTTTCCTACTGCTCACAGTTCCCCGCTGTCTGTTGTCAAAGATGTGCTAGTATAGACAGTCCTGACAGTGTAGTGCAGCTTTATACCCTGACAGTTAGTGAACCGAGTGCAGTAATAAAAAAATGTTATCTGTACTTATAGGCAGTACTCTACATGTATTAAAGAAAATAATGGCCTAAAAGCGCAGTGATAGATTCCCTTTAATGTATGAGGAACAATGTTTTGATGGTAGTGTTCCTTTAAGCAGTATGCTATCAATGAGAGTGATATAGTTGTTCTTAGGCAATGCATGCTTTTGTAGTGATTGCTGTCTTGTTTTCAGCACAGAGCTTTGACAGTGTATCACTGATAAGTTCCAAGTACAGCCAAGAACAGACAAGCTATTCACTAGGAGAACAACAGATTTTATCAGCATGAGCATTGTCAGGAACATTTCCCTTACTCATTATTCATTTAGGTTTTTATTCAAAGTCCAGAGAACGTGTTCCTTAGAGCTAGAGAGATCAATTGAAGGTATAGTTTTTTAAAATGTGGCAAGTGTCATTGAGAACATTAACCCTTTAAACTATGTTTCATTTAATGTGCATTTCAGTATTTTTATTATAGGTTATTCATTTTTGTCCTTTCATTTATAAGCCATCTTTGGCTTTAAGAACAGTAGCAACCATTTTTTTTATATCTGCATGCTGACAGATATAACTTTTTACAATTTTTTGGTTGACATATTCAGATAGCCCCCAACCCATATAATAGATTTTCCTGCACATGGCAAACAGTACTGAATGACCCCAACATGTGAATAAACACCCTTAGCCCTCTCACACACGAACGTGCCATGTTTTGCCGTCAGCAAATTGCAGATCCACAAAACACGGATGCCGCCTGTGTGCAATGCGCAATTTGCAGAACGGGACAGATGGCCCATTATAGAAATGCCTATTTTTGTCTGCAAAATGGACAAGAATAGGACATGATCTATAATTTTTGCGGGGCCACAGAACGGAGCAACGGATGCGAACAGCACATGGTTAGTTACACTGATATCTGCGACTTTTCCCCATTCACGCCAGGTCTAAAATTGTGGGCATGACAGGAGCGGGGAAGGGGACAGGCCGGCAGGCCCATCTCATTTACCATTTTCTATGCCTGCTTTAGGCATAGAAAAAAGACTAAATGTACGACAGCTAGGAAGCTGTCTTACATTTAGATCTGGAGAAGGATCCGCCGAAGTTATGAAAAGGCCTGCAGCAATGTTTTTCTTGTGGAGAAATTAGCAGGCAACACTCATATTCGGGGTTTAGCAGAAAACATATTGTATTTATTATATTAAAATATAGGAATTAGAAGTAATTAAAAAGGTTAAAATCTGGGTATACAGATTGAAAGGTGAAGAGAAGGGTAAATGGTGGCTGGTTAATCAAGGGTGAATGATATTCTTTTTGTGTTAGATCTGGTACCAGATGGGTATCTAGTGGTGTAAAAGTGCTCCACAAAGTGAAGTAGAAAGTGATGCAGATATATTAAAACATAATTATGGTGGTCTCTAAAAAATGATAGAAAGTCCTAGTGGCATAGGTTTTGATCATAAAAATAGCTTAAAAAAGTAAATAGCAAAGTCTCCAGTAATAATATAACAGTCCTCTTTAGTGGATAAAAAAGTATCTTCCTTATGCTATATAACTACTTTATGCAGAAAAATTAGGCAGTCTTCATAGGAGATACTAATTGTTGGAATGAAGAGACGGTGATCTGGCCTGGGTGCGGCGTCCCACACTATCTTCGACTCAGGATTCACTTACCCGTCTGCTAAGGTTGTCCTTTGGCGGACTGTGTTCTTCTTGTGGCAGGGGCGAGCTGAATTCTTCTTGCGGCAAGAGTGAGCTGTATTCTCCTTGCGGCAGGAGCGAGCTGTATTCTCCTTGTGGCAGGGGTTGGTGGATCTCGGCGTCCTCGTGGTTGCTGCGCGCAGCCTGCGTGTCTGTTGCTGTGCTCTGTTGACTTCAGTGGGTCACGTGGTTGGAGTCCCGCCGGCTGCCTTGGTGGAATGTGCTTTTTCTCAATTATGGGAGCGCTCCACTTAGAGATATATCATGGATATATTAGTAGATCACACTGTTGTACTGGTTAGAATCCTCCGTGCTCAAACGCATTTCGGGACCTTGTCCCTTCATCAGTAGTGTTGAGCGAACAGTTCAAGAATAGTTCGGGTTCGTACCGAATTTTGGGGTGTTCGGGAAACAAACCCGAACATTTTCAAAAAAGTTCGGGATCGTTGTTCCGCGATTTATTCCCGCTTTCTGAAGGGCTGCACAGCAGCCAATCAGCTAGCATTTTACTTCTTGCCCTAAGAGCCCATCACAGCCATGCCTACTAATGGCATGGCTGTGATTGGCCAAGTGCAGCATGTGACCCAGCCTCTATTTAAGCTGGAGTCATGTAGCGCCGCACGTCACACTGCTCTGATTAGTGTAGGGAGAGGACGCAGCTGCTGTGAGGGCGAGATTAGGCAGGGAAAAGTCTGCAAAAGCACCTAATGAAGTGATCGATCTACATCTATGAATGATTGAACTTCTGCTAGTTACTTGCTCACTGGTTTTTAGGCTGCACAGAGCGTTTTTCTGTCACTTATTTTCTGGGGTGATCGGCGGCCATTTTGTGACTTGTGGACATCAGGGGCTTGGCTGTGCTAATTGTCACCCCTAGAAACTCAGGATAGCAATTTCTATATTTTATTAAGGGGTTAAATACAATTGCCCAAATACCAATCCCCTAAATCTGGTGTTCCAGCTTTGGCTAGACAAGTATAATACTGTCTGCTGTCTGGCAAAGCATAGATTATTTTCTGTGGTGAAATTCAATTGCCAAAATAGTAATTCCCTAAATCTGGTGTCCCAGCACTGGCTGGCAAACTATAATAGTGTCCGCCAAAACATATATTTTGTTCTGGGGTGAAATTCAATTGCCAAAATAGCAATACCATAAATCTGGTGACACAGCTGTGGCTGGCAAACTATAATAGTGTCCGCCAAAACATATATTTTGTTCTGGAGTGAAATTCACTTGCCAAAATAGCAATCCCCTAAATCTGGTGTCACAGCTGTGGCTGGCAAACTATAATAGTGTCAGCCAAAACATATATTTTGTTCTGGGGTGAAATTCACTTGCTAAGATAGCAATCCCCTAAATCTGGTGTCCCAGCACTGGCTGGCAAACTATAATAGTGTCCGCCAAAACATATATTTTGTTTTGGGGTGAAATTCAGTTGCCAAAGTAGCAATACCATAAATCAGTGGTTTCAGCTGTGGCTGGCAAAGTATAATAGTGTCCGCCAAAACATATATTTTGTTCTGTGGTGAAATTCAATTGGCAAAATAGCAATACCATAAATCTGGTGTCCCAGCTCTGGCTGGCAAATTATAATAGTGTCCGCCAAAACATATATTTTGTTCTGGGGTGAAATTCACTTGCTAAGATAGCAATCCCCTAAATCTGGTGTCCCAGCACTGGCTGGCAAACTATAATAGTGTCCGCCAAAACATATATTTTGTTTTGGGGTGAAATTCAGTTGCCAAAATAGCAATACCATAAATCAGTGGTTTCAGCTGTGGCTGGAAAAGTATAATAGTATCCGCCAAAACATATATTTTGTTCTGGGGTGAAATTCAATTGCCAAAATAGCAATACCCTGAATCTGGTGTCCCAGCTGTTGCAGGCCAAGTGTTAATCTGTCCGTAAAAGGGTATATTTTGTTCTGGGGTGAAATTCAATTGACAAAATAGCAATACCATAAATCAGTGGTTTCAGCTGTGGCTGGCAAAGTATAATAGTGTCCGCCAAAACATATATCTTGTTCTGGGGTGAAATTCAATTGCCAAAATAGCAATACCCTGAATCTGGTGTCCCAGCTGTTGCAGGCCAAGTGTTAATCTGTCCGTAAAAGGGTATATTTTATTCTGGGGTGAAATTCAATTGCCAAAATAGCAATACCCTGAATCTGGTGTCCCAGCTGTTGCAGGCCAAGTGTTAATCTGTCCGTAAAAGGGAATATTTTGTTCTGGGGTGAAATTCAATTGCCAAAATAGCAATACCATAAATGAGTGGTTTCAGCTGTGGCTGGCAAAGTATAATAGTGTCTGCCAAAACATATATTTTGTTCTGGGGTGAAATTCAATTGCCAAAATAGCAATACCCTGAATATGGTGTACCAGCTGTTGCAGGCCAAGTGTTAATCTGTCCGTAAAAGGGTATATTACACTCAAGGTGCTGAGTGCTGAGAGGGTCATCCTCATTAACTTCACACGCTACCGTGCATCTCCCATTGTATCTCTGTCCATTAAAGGGTATATTACACAAAGTGTTAAAATACAATTGCTGAATGCATAATCCTACATATTTTTCCTCCAAGTGTAAATTTGTCCATAAAAGGATACCTTTCATCCAGGGCCTAAATACTAGCCCTTCAATAGATATTCCCCTAAATCAGTGCTTACTACTGTGCCTGTATTAGTGTAATACGGTACATAAATAAATAAGCAGATAGTGTTAGGTGCCTGTAAAAAAAGGCCTGAATTTGAAATCAATACATTGGGCCAAATATTTTTTTTCTTATTGTGGTGCTTGGTGAACGGTAACAATGAGGAAAACATCTAGTAAGGGACGCGGACGCGGTCGTGGTGGTGTTAGTGGACCCTCTGGTGCTGGGAGAGGACATGGCCATTCTGCCACAGCCACACGTCATAGTGAACCAACTACCTCAGGTTCCAGTACCCGCCAGAATTTACAGTCATATTTGGTGGGGCCCAATGCCGTTCTAAGGATGGTAAGGCCTGAGCAGGTACAGGCGCTAGTCAATTGGGTGGCCGACAGTAGATCCAGCATGTTCACAACATTATCTCCCACACAGTCTTCTGCAGAAAGCGCACAGGTGGCACCTGAAAACCAATCCCACCAGTCTGTCACATCTCCCCCATGCATATCAGGGAAACTGTCTGAGCCTCAAGTTATGCAGCAGTCTCTTATGCTGTTTGAAGACTCTGCTGGCAGGGATTCGCAAGAGAATCCACCTACCCCTTCCCCAGTGTTGGAAGACATAGAATGCACTGATGCACAACCACTGATGTTTCCTGATGATGAGGACATCGGAATACCACCTCATCGGAGTCCGCACGTCTCTGATGATGACGAAACACAGGTGCCAACTGCTGCGTCATTCTGCAGTGTGCAGACGGAACAGGAGGTCAGGGAGGAAGACTGTGTGGAAGACGATGCAGGGGACGATGAGGTCGTAGACCCCACATGGAATGAAGGTCGTGCCACTGACTTTCATAGTTCAGAGGAAGAGGCAGTGGCGAGACCGAGCCAACAGCATAGCAAAAGAGGGAACAGGGGGCAAAAAAAGAACAGTCGCCGCTAAGAGAGTTCGCCTGCTACTGGCCACCGCCACCAGGGACCAGCACCCCAAAGGAAGCTTCAAGGAGTTCCCTGGCATGGCACTTCTTTAAACAATGCGCTGACGACAAGACCCGAGTGGTTTGCACGCTGTGCCATCAGAGCCTGAAGCGAGGCATTAACGTTCTGAACCTTAGCACAACCTGCATGACCAGGCATCTACATGCAAAGCATGAACTGAAGTGGAGTAAACACCTTAAGAGCAAGGAACTCACTCTGGCTCCCCCTGCTCCCTCTTCTTCTGCTGCTTCGGCCTCTTTCTCCGCCTCGGGAGGAACGTTGGCACCTGCCGCCCACCAAACAGAGGATGTGCCACCGACACCACCACCTGCGTCACCAAGCTTCTCCACCATGTCACACGGCAGCGTTCAGCTCTCCATCTCACAAACCTTGGAGAGAAAGCGTAAATTCCCACTTAGCCACCCTCGAGCCCTGGGCCTGAATGCCAGCATTTCTAAACTACTGGCCTTTGAAATGCTGTCATTCAGGCTGGTGGACACAGACAGCTTCAAACAGCTGATGTCCATGGCTGTCCCACAGTATGTTGTTCCCAGCCGCCACTACTGTACTTCTCCAAGACAGCCGTACCTTCCCTGCACAACCAAGTATCCGATAAAATCAAGTGTGCACTGCGTAACGCCATCTGTGGCAAGGTCCACCTAACCACAGATAAGTGGACCAGTAAGCATGGCCAGGGACGCTATATCTCCCTAACTGCACACTGTGTAAATGTAGTGGCGGCTGGGCCCCAGGCGGAGAGTTCCTTGGCACACGTCTTTCCGCCGCCAAGATCGCAAGGCATCATTCTTTGCCTCCTGTAGCCTCCTCCTCCTACTCGGCTTCCTCCTCCTCTTCCACCTCGGCTTCCACCAGCTCATCCAGTCAGCCACACACCTTCACCACCAACTTCAGCACAGCCCGGGGTAAACGTCAGCAGGCCATTCTCAAACTCATATGTTTGGGGGACAGGCCCCACACCGCGCAGGAGTTGTGGCGGGGTATTGAACAACAGACCGACGTGTGGTTTCTACCGGAGGGCCTCAAGCCCGGCCTGGTGGTGTGCGATATTATTTCGGCCCAGCACCCAGACAGAGGAGAGAGGTCCCACAGCAAGGAATCATGCGTCATATCAACCACCACCGGAGAAGGCCACTCTTAGTTATTTTGGCCCAGCACCCAGACAGAGTAGAGAGGTCCCACAGTAATGAATCATGCGTCATATCAACCACCACCGGAGAAGGCCACTATCAGTTATTTCGGCCCAGCACCCAAACAGAGGAGAGAGGTCCCACAGCAAGGAATCATGCGTCATATCAACCACCACCGGAGAAGGCCACTCTCAGTTATTGAGAGGCCCAGCACCCGTATCCCCCCAGCCACGCACCAGTGATGGGCCTGAGCTGTGTCGGGTGCCACCCTGCTGTGAACCTGCTTCATCCTCATCCTGCTCCACCTCCTCCTCGTCCTCCAGTAGTGGGCCCTGGCTGGCCACATTTGTACCTGGCCTCTGTTGTTGCAAAAAACCTCCCTCTGAGCCACTTCTAACAGACTGGCCTGAAAGTGCTAAAAATGACCCCTCATCCTCCTCCTCCTCCTCCTGGGCCACCTCCTCTTCCATCATCGCCCTAAGCGTTTTCTCAAGGAGACATAGAAGTGGTATTGTAACGCTGATAACGGTGTCATCGCCACTGGCCATGTTGGTGGAGTACTCGAAACAGCGCAACAGGGCACACAGGTCTCGCATGGAGGCCCAATCATTGGTGGTGAAGTGGTGCTGTTCCGCAGTGCGACTGACGCGTGCGTGCTGCATCTGAAACTCCACTATGGCCTGCTGCTGCTCGCACAGTCTCTCCAGCATGTGCAAGGTGGAGTTCCACCTGGTGGGCACGTCGCATATGAGGCGGTGAGCAGGAAGGGTGAAGTTCCGCTATAGCGCAGACATGCGAGCAGCAGCAGGATGTAAACGCCGGAAGCGTGCACTGCGGCCCTCACTTTATGCAGCAGCTATGACATGTCGGGGTAGTTGTGAATGAACTTCTGCACCACCAAATTCAGCACATGCGCCAGGCAAGGGATATGCGTCAAACCGGCTAGTCCCGGCTAGAGCTGCGACGAGATTTCGCCCATTATCGCACACCACCAGGCCGGGCTTGAGGCCCACCGGCAGAAACCACTCGTCGGTCTGTTGTTCAATACCCCACCACAACTCTTGCGCAGTGTTGGGCCTGTCCCCCAAACATATGAGTTTCAGAATGGCCTGCTGACGTTTTCCCCGGCTGTGCTGAAGTTGGTGAAGGTGTGTGGCTGACTGGATGAGCTGGTGGAAGAGGAAGAGGATGAAGCCGAGTAGGAGGAGGAGGCTACAGGAGGCAAAGAATGATGCCCTGCGATCCTTGGCGGCGGAAGGACGTGCGCCAAGGAACTCTCCGCCTGCGGCCCAGCCGCCACTACATTTACCCAGTGTGCAGTTAGGGAGATATAGAGTCCTTGGCCGTGCTTACTGATCTTTTTTAGGGCTAGTATTTAGGCCCTGGTTGAAAGGTATCCTTTTATGGACAGATTTACACTTGGCCTGCAACAGCTGGGACACCAGATTCAGGGTATTGCTATTTTGGCAAATTAATTTCACCCCAGAACAAAATATATGTTTTGGCGGACACTATGAAACCTGGCCTGCAACAGCTGGGACACCAGATTCAGGGTATTGCTATTTTGGCAAATTAATATCACCCCAGAACAAAATATATGTTTTGGCGGACACTATGAAACCTGGCCTGCAACAGCTGGGACAACAGATTCAGGGTATTGCTATTTTGGCAAATTAATTTCACCCCAGAACAAAATTTATGTTTTGGCGGACACTATGAAACCTGGCCGGCAACAGCTGGGACACCAGATTCATGGTATTGCTATTTTGGCAAATTAATTTCACCCCAGAACAAAATATATGTTTTGGCGGACACTATGAAACCTGGCCTGCAACAGCTGGGACACCAGATTCAGGGTATTGTTATTTTGGCAAATTAATTTCACCCCAGAACAAAATATATGTTTTGGCGGACACTATGAAACCTGGCCTGCAACAGCTGGGACACCAGATTCAGGGTATTGCTATTTTGGCAAATTAATTTCACCCCAGAACAAAATTTATGTTTTGGCGGACACTATGAATCCTGGCCGGCAACAGCTGGGACACCAGATTCATGGTATTGCTATTTTGGCAGATTAATTTCACCCCAGAACAAAATATATGTTTTGGCGGACACTATGAAACCTGGCCTGCAACAGCTGGGACACCAGATTCAGGGTATTGTTATTTTGGCAAATTAATTTCACCCCAGAACAAAATATATGTTTTGGCGGACACTATGAAACCTGGCCTGCAACAGCTGGGACACCAGATTCAGGGAATTGCTATTATGGCAGATTAATTTCACCCCAGAACAAAATATATGTTTTGGCGGACACTATGAAACCAGGCCTGCAACAGCTGGGACACCAGATTCAGTGATTTTGCTATTTTGGCAAATTAATTTCACCGCAGAACAAAATATATGTTTTGGCGGACACTATGAAACCTGGCCTGCAACAGCTGGGACACCAGATTCAGGGTATTGCTATTTTGGCAAATTAATTTCACCCCAGAACAAAATAAATGTTTTGGCGGACACTATGAAACCTGGCCTGCAACAGCTGGGACACCAGATTAAGGGTATTGTTATTTTGGCAAATTAATTTCACCCCAGAACAAAATATATGTTTTGGCGGACACTATGAAACCTGGCCTGCAACAGCTGGGACACCAGATTCAGGGTATTGCTATTTTGGCAAATTAATTTCACCCCAGAACAAAATTTATGTTTTGGCGGACACTATGAATCCTGGCCGGCAACAGCTGGGACACCAGATTCATGGTATTGCTATTTTGGCAGATTAATTTCACCCCAGAACAAAATATATGTTTTGGCGGACACTATGAAACCTGGCCTGCAACAGCTGGGACACCAGATTCAGGGTATTGCTATTTTGTCAAATTAATTTCACCCCAGAACAAAATATATGTTTTGGCGGACACTATGAAATCTGGCCTGCAACAGCTGGGACACCAGATTCAGGGTATTGCATGCTATTTTGGCAATTGAATTTCACCACAGAAAATAATCTATCCTTTGCCAGACAGCAGACAGTATTATACTTGTCTAGCCAAAGCTGGAACAGCAGATTTAGGGGATTGGTATTTGGGCAATTGTATTTAACCCCTTAATAAAATATAGAAATTGCTATCCTGAGTTTCTAAGGGTGACAATTTGAACAGCCAAGCCCCTGATGTAGGATATAGCAAAAAAAAAACTAGTAGTTGATGGATTGATGGACTTGGTGGCAGCTTGTTCTGGTGCACCACAAGTCAGAAAATGGCCGCCGATCAACCCAGAAAATAAGTGACAGAAAAACGCTCTGTGCAGCCTAAAAACCAGTGAGCAAGTAACTAGCAGAAGTTCAATCATTCACAGCTGTAGATCGATCCGTTCATTAGGTGCTGTTGCTGACTTTACCCTTCCTAATCTCGCCCTGACAGAAGCTGCGTCCTCTCCCTACACTAATCAGAGCAGTGTGACGTGCGGCGCTACGTGACTCCAGCTTAAATAGAGGCTGGGTCACATGCTGCACTTGGCCAATCACAGCCATGCCATTAGTAGGCATGGCTGTGATGGGCTCTTAGGGCAAGATGTAAAACGCTAGCTGATTGGCTGCTGTGCAGCCCTTCAGAAAGCGGGAAGTAATCGACGAATAACGAACCCGAACCCGAACTTTTTTGAAAATGTCCGGGTTCGGGTCCGTGTCCCGGACACCCCAAAATTCGGTACAAACCCGAACGATGCTCGAACTGTTCGCTCAACACTAATATTGGCTAATTTTTATTTATTTTATTTTATTTTAATTCATTTCCCTATCCACATTTGTTTGCAGGACATTTACCTACATTTTGCTGCCTTTTGGAGCCCTCTAGCCCTTTCCTGGACTATTTTACAGCCTTTTTAGTGCCTAAAAGTTCGGGTCCCCATTGACTTCAATGGGGTTCAGATTCGGGATAAAGTTCGTGTCGAGTTCGGATCCCGAACCCGAACATTTTCGGAAAGTTCGACCGAACTTCTCAAACCCGAACATCCAGGTGTTCACTCATCTTTATTCATCAGTCAATGGAGGATGGGTGTGATAGACATCTCATTTATAGTGTGGCAGTGACAGATGATTGGTCATGTAATTGAATATGCAAATTAGATAATGATGCTCAATTTGTTGAGTGTGGTCTGGGTTGGTCCTTTTGTAATAATGATTACTTCAACTTTCCACTGGTCCCTGATGAATGAGACTCAGTGGATGTAAAGTTCTTTATTTTAGTTCGATCTATTGGAGGATTAAAAAATGACAGGGTATATAAGAGGTATAAAACCTTGCATAGAGGAGCGCATACTTAGAGTTAAGGATGAGTAATTCCTATCTTTATCGGTGCTTCCTCTATTATTCCACTAGTAAAAGGTTCAGGTAATTTGTTAGACCTCATTTTAGAGGAGAGGAATATATCTAATATGTAAGGAGTTGTGTGGGAAGAGAGGAGAGACAGACTCCCCAATTATTCCACTGATCCGTAGTATAGAAGATCCAATGGAAATGGGGGTCTCAGCACTCCTCAATCAAATGTATGATCTTGGTTGATTTTGAAGGGAGTGATCAGTTTAGGCAAAAAGAAGAGAGTATGAACAAAATACATGGAGTTAAGAATGAGTAGTTCCTATCTTTATCGGTGGTTCCTCTATTATTCCCCTAGTAAAAAGTAGATTGTTAGACCTCATTTTGGAGGAGAGGAATATATCTGGTATGTAAGGACTTGAGTAGAAAGGGAAGGACTCCCCAATTATTACATTGATCCGTAGTACGAAAGATCCAATGGAAATGGGGGTCTCAGCACTTCTTAATTTAATATGTGATCGTAGTTTATTTTGAAGGGAGTGATCAATTTTCAGGGAAAGATGGTAGGGAGGGGGGCGGCTGCGCATCGAGGGGGGACCGGAGTGACTGTTAAATCCGCGCCGGTCCTACATCAGGGCGCAGCGGCCTCCTGAAGGTTATAAGAAACCAAATATTTCCATTTCTGCGTTCAGTCCATGTGGTAGGATTAAATCAAATTCAAAGATTCTTCTGGACTCTATCCTGGACATTTTGTGTGTATGATCTCCATCTCTCCAGTCCTTTGTAACCTTTTCCACTGCTGCAAATTTCAGTCCTGTTGGGTCTTTATTATGGAAAGACTTGAAATGATTTGATACAGTATGTTTCTCGTATCCTTTCCTTATGTTAGCAATATGTTCCAATACGCACTTTTTGAGGGATCTTTTGTTACGGACTATGTATAATGTATTGCAAGGACCTTCTAGGGCATAAATTACTTCGGTGGAACTGCTTGTTAAAAATTCCTTAATTTCTTGTTTGTGTGCATTAGTCTTAGATATAATGTGTTTAGTTTTTTTGGGGAATAATGTTATCTGACAATTGTTACATTTTCCACATCTGTAGAACCTCGTAATATCTGCCCATTCTTGAATAGTTGTGGTGTGGCTTAAATCATTTTTAATGGTGGGGGCTATTTTTAAACCTAGATTTGGGGCTTCAGTGAATGTTATTTGGCGATTTTTTTGGAACTATGGATCCTATTATTTTGTCCTGCTTTATATGGTACCAATGGTTATTGATGATTTTTTTAATTTTGCGATATTGAGGTTTATAAGGCAGAATAATCCTGAAAGACGTATCTTCCTGATTTTGTTTGATGTTGGTGTTTTTTTCTCTCCATCTTCCTAACTTGGTCTAAAGATGAGTCGATAAGTGGGATAGGGTATTTTCTATCAATAAATTGTTTTTTCATCTTTTTAGCTTCTTGTTCAAAGTGCGAGTCTGATGTGCAGTTTCTTCTGACTCTCCGAAACTGTCCCTGCGGTACATTAGCAAGCCAAGATGGTAAATGACAACTATTAAATTGGATAAAACTATTTTTAGCTGTAGGTTTTTGATATGTGGTACAAATTAATTTCTTTCTCAACAGAAATTTGGAGATCAAGGAATTCAATTTTTGACGTTCCTATGGATGGTGTGAATATTAGGTTAGAATTATTGATGTTATTCTCCTTTAGAAAGAGTTGTAGGCTTTCTGTACTATTTTGCCATATAAAGATAACATCGTCTATTTACCGTTGCCAGAGCACCAGATCCGTCCCCAGTCTTGGCGCTATGGTCTCATCCTCCCACTGCGCCATAAATAAGTTGGCATAGCTCTGGGCGAATCTGGTGCCCATGGCGGTACCCTGGATTTGTAGATAGAAATCAGAGTTCCAATAGAAGTAATTATGATTTAGTATAAAACTTATGCCTCCCATTATAAAATTGATTTGTTCTGGTGGGATTTTAGATTCTTTAATTAGCTGTTTGTATACGGCTTCTATTCCCTGCTGATGATTAAAGCAGGTGTACAAAGATTGTACGTCCAGAGTGCCTATATGCCAATGGGATTCAAATGTTAAATTTTCAACTAAACTGATGACTTCATTGATATCTTTAATATAAGAGTTAATACCTTTTACTCTAGGTTGCACGAGGGTATCGATGTATTGAGACAGGTTGCTAGTGAGTGAGCCTATCCCTGATATAATTGGGCATCCAGGTGGATTTTCTCTATTCTTATGGATTTTCGGGAGACAATATAGTACTGGTATTCTTTTGGGTGTGTTTAGTATAAAGTTATATTCTGTTTCGGATAGGATTTCATTTTTCCTGCCTTTTTCACAGTATTGTAATAGTTCTGAGTAATATTGTTCTGTTGGGTCATTTTTTAACTTTTGATATGTACTTGTGTCTGACAGTTGTTTTATACATTCCGTATTATATGTAGTAATATCTTGGATTACAATAGTGCCACCTTTGTCCGCTGGATGTATTATCTAGTCTTTTTCTTTTTGTAGTTGTTTAATGGCTGCAATTTCTTGTTTAGAAAGGTTATTTTTGAATTTTGATTGCTCTTTTAGTTTCCGTATGTCTTTTTCTACGCATTGTTTGAATGCTGCCAATTCTTGTCCGATTTCTTGTTGTGGATATTTTTTGGATGAACTTTTTAGTGACATGTGTTCATATTTTTTGTTGTTAATATCTTCTTTAGTTGTGGGATTTTTTATGAAATATTTTTTCAGGCATAGTTTGCGGATACATTTCTCTATGCCTATGTACATATCGAACTTATTTAATGTGTTGTTGGTGCGAATTTTAATAAACTTCGTTGAGCGGTATTTAGTGTAACTTTACTTTGGTTGATAATGGTATCTTCGTCCTGATCTATCTGGTGTAATTTGTTCTTGTATCTCCCTCCTCTCCGTATCTTTTTCTTTCCCGTGTTTCGTATTTTCTTGTTTGATGTGTTTGGTAGTTGTCCCTCCTCTAGTTGCCTCTGGATTGATAATGTGTCCTCCTCATTTGCTGTCAGTTGTGTTGGTGATATGGTCTGTGTTTTTGATCCTGTGATTGTTGTATGTGTCTTAGATTGTATCTGTGATTTTGTGGCGTTGCTACTGTTGGGGACCGAGGGGACCGAGGTGATCGTTGTCTGGTGTGTGGTTTGTGATGTGGGGGAGTTTGGTCTAAAAAATGATGGTGTTCTTCTAGTATTTCAAATCTATTGTTAGTGGGTATTGTGAATTTGTTGTATCTTTGTGCATTATTTTCTTGTGTATTATTAGTGTTTTATTCCTCTCTGTGTTTATTATTGTGAATTTTCGTTTCAATCTTACCTTTTTTCCTAATAGAAAATATATTATTCCTCAATTTTTTTATTTTTTTCTCCATAATTTCTTGTTCTGTTTTATCTAGGTTTTTACATAGTTTGTGTTGCCAGTTGTTATATTCCACGTTTTTGGGGAATTTCTCTAGTTTGGCTGTAATTTCCACTAGTATTATAGACCTTCTTTTTGTGATGAGACGCATAAGTGATAATGATTGTTCATGTAGTAATGTGTCCCATTCTTTGTTGAATTCTGTGTCCCATAAGTCTTGGGCTGGTGTTTTCATTAGTTGTAGGCCTTTCGGGACTTTTTTATGTTCAATGTATTGCATTAATGACCTGATTTCCCATCGTTGTTTGAGCTGTTTAGTTAATAGAAACTCTGCTTCTTTGAATGCCTCACTCATAGTTAACTCATAGTTTTCTGTGTTTGTGTCTTGGGAAATATATGTTCCTACGTTTGCTCTTTTGTTTTCGGCATGGTCCCAAATATTCATCTTTATTGAGCAGTGAGCTAACGTCTTAGTGGGTGAGGAAGGATAACAATTAATAGATGATGGTAGACGGCTCAACTGTTCAATGTGAATGATAGAGGTGCGAATCTGCTGAAACTGACTCACCCAGTCAGATGGGTGTAATATAAAGTGGAGAAATTAGCAGGCAACACTCATATTCGGGGTTTAGCAGAAAACATATTGCATTTATTATATTAAAATATAGGAAATAGAAGTAATTAAAAAGGTTAAAATCTGGGTATACAGATTGAAAGGTGAAGAGAAGGGTAAATGGTGGCTGGTTAATCAAGGGTGAATGATATTCTTTTTTGTGTTAGATCTGGTACCAGATGGGTATCTAGTGGTGTAATAGTGCTCCACAAAGTGAAGTAGAAAGTAACGCTGATATATTAAAACATAACTGGGTGAGTCAGTTTCAGCAGATTCGCAAATCTATCATTCATATTGAACAGTTGAGCCGTCTACCTTCCTCTGTTAATTGTTATCCTTAAAAAGATGAAAATTTTATTTATTGATAGAAAATACCCTATCCCACTTATCAACTCATCTTTAGACCAAGTTAGGAAGATGGAGAGAATTTTTTTTTTATCAACACCAACATCAAACAAAAGCAGGAAGATACGTCTTTCAGGATTATTCTGCCTTATAACCCTCAATATCGCAAAATTAAAAAAATCATCAATAACCATTGGTACCATATAAGACAGGACAAAATAATAGGATCCATAGTTCCAAAAAATCCCCAAATAACATTCACTAAAGCCCCAAATCTAAGTTTAAAAATAGCCCCCACCATTAAAAATGATTTAAGCCACACCATAACTATTCAAGAATAGGCAGATATTATGTGGTTCTACAGATGTGGAAAATGTAACAATTGTCAGATAACATCATTCCCAAAAAAAACTACACACAATATACAGTATCTAGGACACACACAAACAAGAAATTAAGGAATTTTTAACGTGCAGTTCCACCGAAGTAATTTATGCCCTAGAATGTCCTTGCAATAAATTATACATAGGCCGTACCAAAAAATCCCTCAAAAAGCGCTTATCGGAACATATTGCTAACATAAGGAAAGGATACGAGAAACATACTGTATCAAATCATTTCAAGTCTTTCCATAATAAAGACCCAACAGGACTGAAATTTGCAGCAGTGGAAAAGGTTACAAAGGACTGGAGAGGTGGAGATCATACACACAAAATGCCCAGGATAGAGTCCAGAAGAATCTTTGAATTTGATTTAATCCTACCACATGGACTGAACGCAGAAATGGAAATATTTGGTTTCTTATAACCTTCAGGAGGCCGCTGCGCCCTGATGTAGGACCGGCGCGGATTTAACAGTCGCTCCGGTCCCCCCTCGGTGCGCAGCCGCCCCCCCCCCCCTACCATCTTTCCCTGAAAATTGATCACTCCCTTCAAAATCAACTACGATCACATATTAAATTAAGGAGTGCTGAGACCCCCATTTCCATTGGATCTTTCGTACTACGGATCAATGTAATAATTGGGGAGTCCTTTCCTTTCTACTCAACTCCTTACATACCAGATATATTCCTCTCCTCCAAAATGAGGTCTAACAAACTACCTTTTACTAGGGGAATAATAGAGGAACCACCGATAAAGATAGGAAGTACTCATTCTTAACTCCATGTATTTTGTTCATACTCTCTTCATTTTGCCTAAACTGATCACTCCCTTCAATATCAACCAAGATCATACATTTGATTGAGGAGTGCTGAAACCCCCATTTCCATTGGATCTTCTATACTACGGATCAATGGAATAATTGGGGAGTCTGTCTCTCCTCTCTTCCCACACAACTCCTTACATATTAGATATATTCCTCTCCTCTAAAATGAGGTCTAACAAATTACCTGAACCTTTTACTAGTGGAATAATAGAGGAAGCACCGATAAAGATAGGAATTACTCATCCTTAACTCTAAGTATACGCTCCTCTATGCAAGGTTTTATACCTCTTATATACCCTGTCATTTTTTAATCCTCCAATAGATCGAACTAAAATAAGGAACATTACATCCACTGAGTCTCATTCATCAGGGACCAGTAGAAAGTTGAAGTAATCATTATTTCAAAAGGACCAACCCAGACCACACTCAACAAATTGAGCATCATTATCTAATTTGCATATTCAATTACATGACCAATCATCTGTCACTGGCACACTATAAATGAGATGTCTATCACACCCATCGTCCGTTCACTGATGAAGGGACAAAGTCCCGAATCGCGTTTGAGCACGGAGGATTCTAACCAGTACAACAGTGTGATCTACTAATATATCCATGATATATCTCCAAGTGGAGCGCTCCAGTAATAGAGAAAAAGCACATTCCACCGAGGCAGCCGGCGGGACTCCAACCACGTGACCCACTGAAGTCAACAGAGCACAGCAACAGACGCACGGGCCGTGCACAGCAACCACGAGGACGCCGAGATCCATCAACCCCTGCTACAAGGAGAATACAGCTCGCTCCTGCCACAAGGAGAATACAGCTCACTCCTGCCGCAAGGAGAATTCAGCTCGCCCCTGCCACAAGAAGAACACAGTCCGCCAAAGGACAACCTTAGCAGACGGGTAAGTGAATCCTGAGTCGAAGATAGTGTGGGACGCCGCACCCAGGCCAGATCACCGTCTCTCCATTTCAACAATTAGTATCTCCTATGAAGACTGCCTAATTTTTCTGCATAAAGTAGTTATATAGCATAAGGAAGATACTTTTTTATCCACTAAAGAGGACTGTTATATTATTACTGGAGACTTTGCTATTTACTTTTTTAAGCTATTTTTATGATCAAAACCTATGCCACTAGGACTTTCTATCATTTTTTAGAGACCACCATAATTATGTTTTAATATATCTGCGTCACTTTCTACTTCACTTTGTGGAGCACTTTTACACCACTAGATACCCATCTGGTACCAGATCTAACACAAAAAGAATATCATTCACCCTTGATTAACCAGCCACCATTTACCCTTCTCTTCACCTTTCAATCTGTATACCCAGATTTTAACCTTTTTAATTACTTCTATTTCCTATATTTTAATATAATAAATACAATATGTTTTCTGCTAAACCCTGAATATGAGTGTTGCCTGCTAATTTCTTCACTTTATATTATACCCATCTGACTGGGTGAGTCAGTTTCAGCAGATTCGCACCTTTATCATTCATATTGAACAGTTGAGCCGTCTACCTTCCTCTGTAAAATGTTTTTCTTGTGTATCCTATACATTGTCTATTCTGTCATCCATTATGCAGGTGCTTTTAGTGAGAATAACCATTTTGACTGATCATAACATAGCAGTAGGATGTCTAGGCATATAAATGATATAAGTACTTTCTCCATGTGTGGAAAGGATATCTAAAATTATCTGCTGCTTCTCAAAGTGAACCATGTAGAACAAAACAATCACAAAGAATACAAACATTTGTAAGCAGAAAGTATTTAAAATAAATAAATTATAACTTCCTTTTAGGAGATGAAAAATCATATTTAGAGTGAAAAATGCTGTATATTTGAGGAGATGCAAAAATTATGAATATTTTGGATGCAAAAAATGAGAAATGTTTTAAAAATATCTAACCAATGGGTAATCTCTATTCTTAAAGTGTTGATGCTGCACATTGTACTTCACCCCCCTCACCCCATTATTCCAGGGTCTGAGACCTGTGGTAAGGTGCAAGGTACCGTTGTCGACGGGAGGTACGTGTCACCGAGGTTCCTGGCCTCGGTGAGGTGAGAGCCGGGTTTTATGTGTCAGCAGCAGCTAGTGCTGCTTGACATTTATAGTTAGTTTGGCTGCAAAGCCAATCCGGGCCGGCTCTTACTGGGAGTAGGCAAAGAGTTGGGTGGGTGCCTACTCCCCACGGTCCAGGCCGGACTTTGCCGGGCTTTAAAACACAGCCAGCACCAGCAGGTGGGTGTGATTGTCCTGGAGCTGCTGTTAGGCTGTGGAGTCACTTGTGTTTGGAAGTTCTCTGGGCTGGAAGCAAGAGCCCAGCAAGGAGGAGTGCAGACGACCTGGAAGCCTGACGGCGACTGTCTTGCGGCTGGACTGACAGCCAGGTGCGAACCTGCACCTAAAACCTCCCAGGTGACTAGAACCTGATTTGGACTGTTTTGTTTTGCCTCATGATTTCTGGTATGTGTGAACGAACACCAAGAGACTGTTTATATCGTTTGTTTTTGTGCAAGTGTGAATAAAACACTGTTCATTGCACCTTCTGGACTCCCTGTTTTGCCTCTGTACTGCACCCGCACCGCTATCTACCAGAGCGACTCCCCACATTTGGTGGAGGATGCGGGCATGCGCAGTGAGGCTGGCGTGAACGCCGAAGTTTGTTTGTTTTGCTGGGCACGAGTGCATGGAATATATTAAACCAGCAAAGCTACAAGTAGGAATTGCTGACAACATGGAGGCGGCTGTGAAAGCTCTCATAGAGGCTAACGTGCAGCAGCGGGAGACCAACCAGCTACTATTACAGCACTTGATGGCTTTACAAGCTGCAGGAGCGTCCCACCATGTCCATGATGCCCGGAAAGCGGTCCGTGCGGCGATCCCAAAAATGACCCCCTCGGACGACGTTGAGACGTATCTGGCGGTCTTTGAGAAGGTAGCCGTGAGGGAGAAGTTACCCCGTGACCAGTGGGCCGAGGTGGTCGCTCCATTCCTGGCATCCGGACCCCAGCAGGTTTTTTTTGATTTAGCAGATGACCAGGCTGCTGATTACCCCACGGTGAAGGGGGAGATCCTGGCCAGACTGGGGGTAAATGTGTTGGTCCGGGCTCAGCGGGTCCACCAGTGGGACTTTAAATCGGCTGAACCCGCCAGGCCGCAGTACTATGAGTTGCAAAAGTGGCTGCAGCCTGAGGTTCTAAGTCCGACGGCTATGCTGGACCGTTTGCTGGCCGACATGTTCTGGAGGGCCCTACCTTACCCCCTTCAGCACTGGATCGGCCAGGTATCCCCCACTAATGCCCTTGAAATGGTTGATATGGTGGAGCGTTACGAGGCCACCAGAAACCTGCAGGGGAGTCTTGCTGGGAAGGGGCCAGTCAAACCCCGGAGGCCTCCACCCCAGTTCCGACGACCGGCGACAGAAAGACCTGCACGGAATGTGCCCCCTGCGGTTCCGCCTCCCGTGGTATGCTGGAGGTGTCAGGAGCCAGGCCACCTCAGGGTCGACTGTCCGCATCAGGGTGAGCCGATGGAAGTGAACTACGGCTATCGCCACTCCCTGTATGCATGGAAGCTGTGTGCAACTGGCACCCGTGAGGTGCAGGACAATAACCACCTGTGTCAGGTAGAGGTGGGAGATTCTCTGGCGGTGGCCCTGCTGGACTCCGGGAGTCTAGTCTCCTGGTAAGGGCTGCCCTGGTACGGCCTGTGGAGTATACCGGCCGTAAAATCGGGGTCCTGTGCATCCACGGAGACCTAAAAGACTACCCCACTGCACTAGTGACTTTGTCCACAGCGGCTGGTAAGTGGATCCACGAGGTGGCTGTCGCTACTAAACTCCCACATGAACTGATACTTGGGAGGGACTTCCCAGGTTTCCGGCGCTGTGGCCGGCAATAAAAGTATCTGATGGACCCGAGACAGGGGTAACCCTAGTAGAGTGGCCTGATACCACTGGAAGGCCAGAACCCTGGGAGTCCGAATCTGAAGGGCCAGCGGTAGGGGTGACCACTGCTCCAGCGGTAGAGGGGGAGGCAACCCCACTGAGGGTAATGGTGGGAGACACGGAGGACTTGCCACCGGGACCTGAGTTGGCAGACCTCAATGTCTCCGGGGAAAATTTTGGGACCGCACAACACCGGGACCAAACCCTAACCAGGGCCTGGGAAAGTGTTGTAATGATTGATGGTAAACCCCAGAAACCTGGGGCTGAATTAATGTTTCCGCGATTTATTGTTCTTCAGGATATGTTGTATCGGGTGAACCAAATCCGAGGTGAGCCAGTTGAACAGTTGGTGGTGCCCACCGCATACCGCAAGCTTGTTATGGAGCTTGCCCACCAACATGTTCTTGGGGGACACATGGGGTGGCAGAAAACGCAGGACCGCGTACTACAGCGATTTTACTGGCCCGGTTTGTTTAACCACTTGAAGACCACAGGTTTATACCCCCCTAGTGACCAGGCCCTTTTTTACAAATCCGCACTACACTACTTTCACCGTCTATTGCTCGGTCATACAACTTACCACCCAAATGAATTTTACCTCCTTTTCTTCTCACTAATAGAGCTTTCATTTGGTGGTATTTCATTGTTGCTGACATTTTTACTTTTTTGTTATTAATAAAAATTTAACGACATTTTTGCAAAAAAATGACATTTTTCACTTTCTGTTGTAATTTTTTTTTAAAAAAACTACATTTCTATATAAATTTTTCTCTAAATTTATTGTTCTACATGTGTTTGATAAAAAAAAAGTCCAATAAGTGTATATTTATTGGTTTGGGTAAAAGTTATAGCGTTTACAAACTATGGTGCAAAAAAGTGAATTTGGGCATTTTGAAGCAGCTCTGACTTTCTGAGCACCTGTCATGTTTCTTCAGGAGCTAGAATGTCAGGAAAGTATAAATACCCCCAAATCACACCATTTTAGAAAGAAGACACCCCAAAGTATTCGCGGAGGGGCATGGTGAGTTCATGTATCATTTCATTTTTTTCACAAGTTAGCGGAAAATGACACTTTCTGAGGAAAAAAATAATAATAAAGTTTCCATTTCTGCTAACTTCTGGCAAAAAAAAAAAAATCTCATACGGGCTCATTATGCCCCTCAGTGAATACCTTAGGGTGTCTACTTTCCGAAATGGGGTCATTTGTGGGGTGTGTTTACTGTTCTGGCATTTTGGGCGGGGCTAAATTGTGAGCAGCCATGTAAAGCTAAAGGTACTCATTGGTTTTAGGGCCCTTTGCGCACTCAGTCTGCAAAAAGTGGCACTCATGTGGTATCACCGTACTCAGGAGAAGTAGGGCAATGTGTTTTGGGGTGTATTTTTACATATACCCATGTTGGATGAGAGAAATATCTCTGTAAACTGACAACTTTGTATAAAAAATTTAAAAATTGTCGCTTACAGAGATATTTCTCACACCCAGCAGGGGTATATATAAAAATACACCCCAAAACACATTGCCCCACTTCTCCTGAGTACGGCGATACCACGTGTGACACTTTTTTGCAGCCTGGGTGCGCAAAGGGGCCCTAAAACCAATGAGTACCTTTAGCATTTCACAGGGCATTTTTACGCATTTGGATTCCAGACTTCTTCTCACGCTTTAGGGGCCCCTAAAATGCCAGGACAGTATAAATACCCCACATGTGACCCATTTTAGAAAGAAGACACCCCAAGGTATTCCGTGAGGGGTATGGTGAGTTCATGTAAAATTTTATTTTTTGTCACAAGTTAGTGGAATATGAGACTTTGTAAAAAACTAAATAAAAAAATATATATATCTCAATTTCCGCTTACTTGTGCCAAAAAAAAAAAAAATTCTGTGAACTCGCCATGCCCCTCACGGAATACCTTGGGGCGTCTTCTTTCTAAAATGGGGTCACATGTGGGGTATTTATACTGCCCTGGCATTTTAGGGAATCTAAAGTGTGAGAATCCAAATGCGTAAAAATGGCCTGTGAAATCCTAAAGGTACTCATTGGTTTTAGGGCCCCTTTGCGCATCTTGGCTGCAAAAAAGTGTCACTCATGTGATATCGCCGTACTCAGGAGAAGTAGGGCAATGTGTTTTGGGGTGTATTTTTACATATACCCATACTGTGTGTGAGAAATATCGCTGTAAATGACAACTTTTTAATTTTTTTTATACAAAGTTGTCAGTTTACAGAGATATTTCTCTCACCCAACATGGGTATATGTAAAAATACACCCTAAAACACATTGCCCTACTTCTCCTGAGTACGGCGATACCACATGAGTGACACTTTTGCAGCCAAGATGCTAAAGGGCCCAAATTCCATGAGTTCCTTTTAGGAGGGCATTTTTACGCATTTTCTTCTCATGCTTTAGGGCCCCTAAAATGCCAGGGCAGTATAAATACCCACATGTGACCCCATTTTGGAAGAAGACACCCCAAGGTATTCCATGAGGGGCATGGCGAGTTCATAGAAAAAAATTTTTGGGCACAAGTTAGTGGAAATTGATTTTTATTGTTTTTCTCACAAAGTCTCCCTTTCCGCTAACTTTTGACAAAAGTTAAATTTTTCATGGACTCACTATGCCCCTCAGCGAATACCTTGGGGTGTCTTCTTTCCAAAATGGGGTCACATGTGGGGTATTTATACTGCCCTGGCATTTTAGGGGCACTAAAGCGTGAGAAGAAAATGCGTAAAAATGCCCTCCTAAAGTTACTCATTGGAATTTGGGCCCTTTGCGCATCTTGGCTGCAAAAAAGTGTCACACATGTGGTATCGCCGTACTCAGGAGAAGTAGGGCAATGTGTTTTGGGGTGTATTTTTACATATACCCATGCTGGGTGAGAGAAATATCTCTGTAAATTGCCAACTTTGAATAAAAAAATTTAAAAAGTTGTCATTTACAGAGATATTTCTCACACGCAGCATGGGTATATATAAAAATACACCCCAAAACACATTGCCCTACTTCTTCTGAGTTCGGTGATACCACATGTGTGACACTTTTTTGCAGCCAAGATGCGCAAAGGGGCCCTAAAACCAATGAGTACCTTTAGGATTTCACAGGGCATTTTTACGTATTTGGATTCTCACGCTTTAGGACCCCCTAAAATGCCAGGACAGTATAAATACCCCACATGTGACCCCATTTTGGAAAGAAGACACCCCAAGGTATTCCGTGAGGGGAATGGCGAGTTCACATAAAAAAAAAATTTTTCACACAAGTTAGCGGAAATTGATATATATATATATTTTTTTTTTACAAAGTCTCATATTCCACTAACTTGTGACAAAAAATAAAATTTTACATGAACTCCCCATACCCCTCACGGAATACCTTGGGGTGTCTTCTTTCTAAAATGGGGTCACATGTGGGGTATTTATACTGCCCTGGCATTTTAGGGGTCTCCGCAATCATTACACGTATGGCCAGCATTAGGAGTTTCTGCGATTCTCCTTATATTGAGCACACGGGTAATGAGATTTTTTTTTTCCGTTCAGCCGCTGCGCTGAAAAAAAAATAAAAAATGAACGGCACAGATTTCTTAATTCGCATCGATCAATGTGGATGAAAAAATCTCTGCCAAAATCAGTGACTGCGGTGGGCTGGGCGCTAGCTACCTAACAAGTAGCTAACTAACTGGCGGTGATAACGGGACCCTTATGCCCCATTCACACGTCCGAAATTCTGTTTGCGGAACGGAATTGCGGACCCATTCATTTCTATGGGGACAGACTTTGTCCCGCTCGGATCCGGAATTACGGATCCGCGCTTCCGGGTCTGCACTTCCGTTCCGCAAAAATATAGAACATGTCCTATTCTTGTCCGCAATTGCGGACAAGAAAAAGCATTTTCTATATAGTTCTGTCGCGGATCTGCAAAATGCGGAAAGCGCATTGCCGGTGTCCGTATTTTGCGGATCCGCAGATCCATGGATCCGCAGATCCATGGATCCGCAAAACACATACTGGACGTCTGAATGAGCCTGTAGGGGGTGATTAGTGACAGGGGGGTGACAGGGGTGATCAGGGGGTGACATGGGTGATCAGGGGTTAATCAGTGATGGGGGGTGGGGGTGTGTGTAGTGATTGGTGCACTTTTCCTATGTTTCCTCTGGTGGTCCCAAACAAAGGGACCACCAGACGAGCAGAGCTAGCAGGCATATCAGACGCTGTTTAAAAACAGCGTCTGATATGCGATTTAAATGCGTTTTTTTCCGCATCTACAGCCTGCCAGCGCATGATCAGCGCTGGCAGGCTGTAGTTTCAGTTGTCCTGGCTCCGATCACATGAACGCGCGCGCACGACGCGCGCGCGTTCATGTGAAATCTCAGGTCTCACGAGATGACGCCGATAGGCGTGACTGAGACCTGAGAGAGCCGCCGCGCTGACGCCCATCGGCGTTAGCGTGGCGGCAAGAGGTTAAGGAAGTAGAGGAGTTCTGTAAGTCCTGTCCGACCTGTCAGGTAAATAGCCCCCAGCCGCATTACAGAAGTCCCCTGGTCCCTCTCCCAATAATTAAGGTCCCATTAGAGCGTATTGCCATGGATCTGGTCGGACCCGTACCGAAGTCTGCTAGGGGTCACCAACATATCCTGGTGGTTCTGGACTATGCTACTCGGTATCCAGAGGCGGTGCCTCTGCGACATACCTCGGCTAAGCTCATTGCCAAAGAGTTAATGGAAATGTTTTCCCGTGTGGGCCTGCCAAAAGAGATTCTGACCAACCAAGGGACCCCTTTTATGTCCAAAGTTATGAGGGAACTATGTAAATTGTTGCGTATAAAGCAGTTACGGACGTCCGTTTACCATCCGCAAACAGACAGTCTTGTCGAAAGGTTCAACCAAACTCTAAAAAATATGTTAAAAAGGGTGGTGTCCAGAGATGGGAAGGACTGGGACCTGCTTCTGCCCTATCTCATGTTCGCCGTGCGAGAGGTGCCCCAGGCCTCTACTGGGTTCTCGCCCTTCGAACTGCTTTATGGCAGACACCCTCGGGGCCTGTTGGATATCGCCAAGGAAGCGTGGGAACAACAGCCTGTCCCCCACAAAATTGTCATTGAGTATGTCACCCAGATGCAGGACCGGATGGAAAGGGTGTTGCCGCTGGTCCGGGAGCATATGGAGGCAGCGCAACAAGCCCAGAGTAGGGTGTATAATCGTCAGGCTCGGGTACGGAACTTCAACCCAGGAGATCGGGTTTTGGTTCTGGTGCCCACCCTTGACAGCAAGTTCCTAGCCAGGTGGCAGGGCCCCTATGAGGTTATCGAGAAGGTAGGGGAAGTAAATTACAAAGTACACCAGCCAGGGCGGCGCAAGCCGGAGCAGGTGTACCACGTGAATTTACTAAAGCCGTGGAAAGACAGGGACACGGCCGACGACAACAGCCCCCGGCCAGGGCTTCTAGGTGACAAGGGTCCAGCCCCACAGTTCGAGGCCTGCGAAGCGGTAGCCACGGTAAAAATTGCAGACAGCCTGTCTTCCAAACAAGTTCAGGAAGTCAGGGAGTTCATCAGTCGGAACACGCATGTGTTCTCGGACCTCCCTGGCCGCACATCTCTCATCCAACATGACATCGTCACTGAGCCTCAGGCCAAAATCCGGTTAAAACCATACCGGGTACCCGAGGCTCGGCGACGGGCCATCGCGGAGGAAGTGCAATTAATGTTGAAGCTTGATGTCATTGAGGAATCGAAAAGTGAGTGGGCCAGTCCCATAGTTCTAATACCCAAGCCGGATGGGACGTTGCGGTTCTGCAACGATTTTCGCAAATTAAATGAAGTGTCCAAGTTCGATGCGTATCACATGCCCCGGGTAGACGAGCTTGTTGAGAATTTAGGGCAAGCCCGTTATTTTTCTGTGCTAGACCTCACTAAAGGATACTGGCAAGTACCCTTAACGGAGGCGGCCAAGGAAAAACACTTTGTTACTCCGCAGGGCCTGTATCATTACAAGGTGTTACCCTTTGGCCTGCATGGCGCCCCGCCACCTTCCAAAGGTTAATGGATATTGTGCTGCGACCTCATCGTCGGTACGCCTCGGCCTACTTAGATGATGTAATCATCCACAGCACCGACTGGGAAAGCCATTTGCCCAAAGTGCAGGCGGTAGTAGATGCCCTGAGGAAAGCTGGTCTAACCGCCAATCCAAAGAAGTGTGCGATTGGGTTGGAAGAGACCAAATATCTGGGATATGTTATTGGGCGCGGAGTCATCAAGCCGCAGGTAACTAAGGTAGAGGCCATTCGTAACTGGCCCCGACCGGTCACCACCAGGCAGGTAAAGTCCTTCCTGGGAATTGTAGGGTACTACATGCGGTTTGTGCCCCACTTTGCCACAATAGCAGTGCCGTTGACAGACCTGTTGAAGGGGCGAAAGTCGGGGAAGGTTAGCTGGAATGAGAAGGCGGAGGAGGCTTTCTCCGCGTTGAAGTCGGTCCTGTGTGGGTCCCCGGTTTTGGTGACACCCGACTTCAACAGGGAGTTCGTCGTTCAGACGGATGCCTCGGAGGTAGGTCTCGGTGCAGTACTGTCTCAGGAGGTCAATGGGGAAGAACATCCCGTTGTCTTCCTGATCTGTAAACTCACCCCAGCCGAGACCAGGTATAGTATAGTGGAGAGGGAGTGCCTGGCTATCAAGTGGGCACTCGAATCTCTCCGCTATTACCTGTTAGGGAGGAGGTTCCGTCTGGTGACCGACCATTCCCCTCTCAAGTGGATGAGCCAGGCCAAGGAGAGGAATGCTCGGGTCACCAGGTGGTTCCTATCCTTGCAAAATTTCAAATTTTCGGTAGAACACAGGGCAGGCCGCTTGCAGGGTAATGCAGATGCCCTGTCCCGCGTCCACTGCCTCACATGTGTTCACCCCCTCAGGGTTGAACAAAGGGGGGGGGGGTATGTGGTAAGGTGCAAGGTACCGTTGTCGACGGGAGGTACGTGTCACCGAGGTTCCTGGCCTCGGTGAGGTGAGAGCCGGGTTTTATGTGTCAGCAGCAGCTAGTGCTGCTTGACATTTATAGTTAGTTTGGCTGCAAAGCCAATCCGGGCCGGCTCTTACTGGGAGTAGGCAAAGAGTTGGGCGGGTGCCTTCTCCCCACGGTCCAGGCCGGACTTTGCCGGGCTTTAAAACACAGCCAGCACCAGCAGGTGGGTGTGATTGTCCTGGAGTTAGGCTGTGGAGTCTCTTGTGTTTGGAAGTTCTCTGGGCTGGAAGCAAGAGCCCAGCAAGGAGGAGTGCAGACGACCTGGAAGCCTGACGGCGACTGTCTTGCGGCTGGACTGACAGCCAGGTGCGAACCTGCACCTAAAACCTCCCAGGTGACTAGAACCTGATTTGGACTGTTTTGTTTTGCCTCATGATTTTTAGTATGTGTGAACGAACACCAAGAGACTGTTTATATCGTTTGTTTTTGTGCAAGTGTGAATAAAACACTGTTCATTGCACCTTCTAAGCTCCCTGTTTTGCCTCTGTACTGCACCCGCACCGCTATCTACCAGAGCGACTCCCCACAGACCCTATGGTATTAATTGTCTGAATCTGCTGTGAGACGATTGCATAACAATCCCCCCCCCCACGCACACACACACATACACACACAGACAAAGACACCCACATAGCTACTATAGGATCGACCTATCTCTTCTAACTGCCCATTATGAGCCTCTCCCTGCAGATCTACTTCAGACTACTTTCAGATTGGTCACTCCTTTCTACGATGCTCCATATTCATAACTCCACCATCAGCCACTCCTTTAGCTAAACAGAATAGACTCTGTCCCCAACTGCAAAAACATTCTGTCATGGATACCCATACCTTCAGATGTTGTCCTCCCAGATCTTTCACACTTTTAGCCTTGGTCAGTGGTGTCTTGGGTGTGGATGTCCAAACAGAAAAAGAATGACTCAAGAGGTGCTAATCCTTGAATATCAGGATTAGCTT
Organism: Bufotes viridis; assembly: GCA_033119425.1. Classification (NCBI taxonomy): domain Eukaryota; kingdom Metazoa; phylum Chordata; class Amphibia; order Anura; family Bufonidae; genus Bufotes; species Bufotes viridis. The sequence continues at coordinate 180,536,321 of CM065594.1, read as the reverse complement.
TGGCACTCTTAACCTTTGGCAATATCTTGTCTTTTCAGAATGTCAAGACCACAGTCTTCCACAAAGAAGAAGACTAGAGATGAGCAAATTTCTCAAAAATTCGATTTGGCCAGTTCGCCAAACTTTTCGAAAAGATTCAATTCGATCGGAATTTTTTCGCGGCACATTGCATTAAAAATTGTCTATTTCCGGGCTGCAGAGAGCCTTTATAGTGGTGTAGACTGCTGTGCCTTGCAGTAACACGCATAGGGAGTCTGCTGTGGTAGTGAAACAATACTGTGAGTCAGTATGGCATGCAGATGACATGGGTCTCTCTTAGAATCACTGCATACTTCACTTATTTGGGCAGTCACGGGGCCAAAACTGACCAAATAACTGAAGTTTCAACTCAGCCTGACAGGTGTTAGAGTCAAGAAGAAGCGCAGTCCTTTTAAACCCTTGTCAGCTGATTCCACATAGATGTCTACAGAACCTGTTCTATTAAATGTGTATACAAGTAAAGCCCCCTGTCAGAGTGGAGAGGGTGTCAGCAGTAAGTTTGTGTTGACGTCACTGTTAATTTTAATCTGTCAGAACAATAACCCACAAAAAACAGATCCTGCCTGTGGAGCATATGCCTTCACTCAGTCAGCATTTGCTCATTAATCCATCAATATTGCTAATGCAAAAAACAGAGATGACACGTGAATGGAATATTTGCATGTCTTCTGTGTTTTGTACCCACTCCTGCTTTTGGCTACCAAATCATAAGCAAATTAATGATGATGTCAGCCAGGCTGAAAGCCAAAATAGTGGACCAGTCATGAGGTGGGGAGGGTGGGAACAGCATGAGAAGTCCACAGAGTGGACCTTTGACATAGTGGTGAGGTGAAAGCAGCAAGAGAAGATCACAGAGTGGCCCAATGACTGGGTGTGGAAGTGGAAGCAGTATGAGGAGGCCACCGAGTGGCACAATGACAGTGTCTGGAGGTGGCAGCAGTATGAGGAGGCTACCGAGTAGCACAATGACACAGTCTGGAGTTGGCTGCAGTATAAGTAGACCACAGAGTGGCACAATGACATAGTCTGGAGGTGGCAGCAGCATGAGGAAACCACCGAGTGGCGCAACAACCGAGTCTGGAGGTGGTGGCAGCATGAGGAGACCACAGAGCAGCACAATGACAGAGTCTGGAAGTGGCAGCAGAATCAGGAGGCCACAAAGTGGCACAATGACAGAGGGTGGAGGGGTAGCAGCATGAGCAGACCACAGAGTGGCACAATGACAGAGACTGGAGTTGACGGCAGCAGCAGCATCAGGAGGAGGCCACATAGTGGCACAATGGCCTAGTGTAGAGGTGGCAGCAGCATGAGAAGACCACAGAGTGGCACAATGACAGAGTCTGGAGGGGGCGGCAGCAGCAGCATCAAGAGGAGGCTACAGAGTGACACAGTGACCTAGTGTGGAGGTGGCAGCAGCATGAGAAGACCACAGAGTGGCACAATGACAGAGTCTGGAGGGGGCGGCAGCAGCAGCATCAAGAGGAGGCTACAGAGTGACACAGTGACCTAGTGTGGAGGTGGCAGCAGAATTAGGAGGCCACAAAGTAACATAATTACACAGGCTGGAGGTGGAGGCAGCATGCGGAGACCACAGAACGGCACAATGGCAGTTTGGAGGTTGGAGCAGAATCAGGATGCCACAGCGTGCCACAATGACAGAGTGTGGAGGTAGCAGCAGCATGAGTAGGCCACAGAGTGGCACAATGAGTGGCACAATGCAGTTTAAGGAGGGTGTGCTTTGTGGTGTACGAGTGGCTGAAGTGCATGCAAAGTTTCCTGCCCATTTTTACAATGTCTTACAGATGGGTGGAAGACTTCAGGAACCGCTTGACAACCATATTGAACATGTGTGCCATGCAGGGCACATGGCTCAGCCTTCCTTGATGCAGATCTGACAACATGTCATTCCCATTGTCGGTCACCATGGTTCAGATTTTCAGTTATCGCGGAATAAGCCGGGATTCGATTTCTTGATGAATGACCTGGAACAGTTCCTCCCCTGTGTTAATCTGTTCGCCAAGGCAAACCAGGTGCAGAACAGCGTGACACCGCCATGCCCTGCACATGTGGTATGCTGGATGGGCACTGTGACTTGTCCCCACAGTAGAGGCTGAGGACATGCTTGGTGGAGGATGAGGCGGACATTGTCGCTGGAGCAACGGCGTGAGAACGTGAAGGTGGAAGCAGCGTCCCCTGGCCAAGTTGCTGGTTGCTGGTGCGCAGGAATCACATTCACCCAGTGGGCTGTAAAGGACATGTGACCATACTGTAGTTACAGCTCCACACATCAGCGCTGCCATGCACTTTGGCAGACACTGACAGGCTCAAGGACCGGCCCACCTTCTGTTCTATATGTTTGTGCAGGGCTGGTACTGCCTTTTTGGCAAAAAAAAATGACGGCTTGGGACTCTCTACCTTGTCTCAGCATAAGTCATCAGGGACTGCAGCACAGCAACTTGGACAGGAGCAGGTTCAGCTTCTGCTCTGTTGGATGCATGCATGTATACTGTTGTCTCTTGGCAATCACTTTGGTGATCGATTGTTGACGGAATGATTGACGAGAAGTATGAGGAAGAGGAGCAGGAGCATCAGGACCATCAAACGATTGGAACGACAGACAGCTCCCTTCGGCTGAGGTGGTGGAGCCTTGACTGCATAAAATTGGGTGAGGCATTCCACTGGGTGATGCGGCGGTTGCTGCAGCAGGCTGGACCACCACATCAGAGCCACAGTTCTCCCAGGCCACTTTTTGGTGACGCGGCATGTGTTGACGCAGGGCCGTGGTGCGAACATTGGCACCCTGGCCACGCTTCACCTTCTGCCCACATATTCTACATATGGTCATGTTGACCTCCTCCGGCAGCTTCACAAAAAACTGCCACACCGCCAAGTAGCTTATTTTACCCCCATCACTACGCACTGGCTGACCCGTGCACCACTCCTTTCCGGGCAGGTAGGCTGCTGCAAAGCGGGTGGTCTACTCCATGCCCGTTTGGCTCCAGACCTCTACCAATGCTGCCACCCTGCTTACTCCCGGCCACGCTAACGACTTGCTGGCTCAGCTGTTGCCTCACGGGCAAGCTGCTAACCTCTTCTTCTCAGTATTACTTTACGGAGAGAGTGTATTACTTTACTGAGAGAGTAGTGGACGCATGGAGTAGCCTTCCTGCAGAAGTGGTAACTGCAAATACAGTGAAGGAGTTTAAGCATGCATGGGATAGGCAAAAGACCATCCTTCATATAAGATAGGGCCAGGGGCTATTCCTAGTATTCAGTATATTGGGCACACTAGATGGGCCAAATGGTTCTTATCTGCCGACACATTCTATGTTTCTATGTTTCTCCTGATGATGATAGAGCCCCTTCTTAACCTGGCTCCCAAGTGCAATCAGCTTCATCATCATCGAGTACTGTCTGCATGTCACTGATGTCCTCCTCAACGGTGTCTGGGTCAGGAGCCTGACCGTTCGCAACGCCAGCTCCAACGCCACTCTCCTCATCACTAATTGCCTGCATAGTAGAAGAAGCGGCGGATGTCTCCTCCAGATCTTTGCTGGGCTGTAGATGCTGACTGTGCTCTAGTAGCTCGTCCTTGCTGTATATTGGAGCTAAGCTCTCAGCCTACATAACTTCTCTAGCTGATGGAACAGAAAAGGACAGAGGCAGGTTGAGGACAGGAGAGGGCACAGGGCAAGCTCCCGGGCCATGCCAACTAAGGGTTATGTCTGACGAACCCACCGATTGTTGGCTGAGGATGTCTGATGTCACTTGGGATGAAGTGGATGACCAAGTTAACCAATCAAGAACCGCTGGGTTGCTGGTCAAGACAAGACTGCTAGATGACACAAGGAGCTCAGGCCTCTCGCTGCGACTCCTGCTGCCACACCCTCTTACTCTGCTGTGACCTGTGCCTGTGCCAGAAACATTTAGACCTTTGCCACTCCCCTGTGCAGGGCCTGGCACTCTCTGTCTGAAATACTGTAGGCCTAACTAAATAAACAAAAATGAAATTGAAACACCCCTAAAAGCGCCAAATACAATATATTTTTCTTTTTGTACTGAAATACGCCACTAAACGCTTTCAACACATATAACTACAGGAGTGACCAGCTTATATATTTCTCTTTTTGCACTGAAATAGGGCAGTAAATGCTTTAATATACTTCTCTTTTTGCACTGAAATATGCCAGTAAAGGCTTTTAGCGCAAATAACTGCAAAAGTGAACTGCGTATATATTTCTCTTTTTGCACTTAAATAGGCCGGTAAACGCTATTAGCGCAAATAACTGCAAAAGTGAACCGTGTATATATTTCTCTTTTTGCACTGAAATTGCCCAGTAAATGCTTTTAGCGCAAAAGACTGCAAAGGGAACTGCGTATATACACTCACCTAAAGAATTATTAGGAACACCTGTTCTATTTCTCATTAATGCAATTATCTAGTCAATCACATGGCAGTAGCTTCAATGCATTTAGGGGTGCGGTCCTGGTCAAGACAATCTCCTGAACTCCAAACTGAATGTCAGAATGGGAAAGAAAGGTAATTTAAGCAATTTTGAGCGTGGCATAGTTGTTGGTGCCAGACGGGCCAGTCTGAGTATTTCACAATCTGCTCAGTTACTGGGATTTTCATGCACAACTATTTCTAGGGTTTACAAAGAATGGTGTGAAAAAGGAAAAACATCCAGTATGCGGCAGTCCTATGGGCGAAAATGACTTGTTGATGCTAGAGGTCAGAGGAGAATGGGCCGACTGATTCAAGCTGATAGAAGAGCAACGTTGACTGAAATAACCACTCGTTACAACCGAGATATGCAGCAAAGCATTTGTGAAGCTACAACACGCACATCCTTGAGACGGATGGGCTACAACAGCAGAAGACCCCACCAGGTACCACTCATCTCCACTACAAATAGGAAAAAGAGGCTACAATTTGCACAAGCTCACCAAATTTGGACTGTTGAAGACTGGAACAATGTTGCCTGGTCTGATGAGTCTCGATTTCTGTTGAGAAATTCAAATGGTAGAGTCCGAATTTGGCGTAAACAGAATAAGAACATGTATCCATCATGCCTTGTTAACACTTTGAAGGCTGGTAGTGGTGGTGTAATGGTGTGGGGGATGTTTTCTGGGCACACTTTATGCCCCTTAGTGCCAATTGGGCATCATTTAAATGCCACTGTCTACCTGAGCATTGTTTCTGACCATGTCCATCCCTTCCTGACCACCATGTACCCATCCTCTGATGGCTACTTCCAGCAGGATAATGCACCATGTCACAAAGCTCGATCATTTCAAATTGGTTTCTCGAACATGACAATGACTTCACTGTACTAAAATAGCCCCCACAGTCACAAGATCTCAACCCAATAGAGCATCTTTGGGATGTGGTGGAACGGGAGCTTCGTGCCCTGGATGTGCATCCCTCAAATCTCCATCAACTGCAAGATGCTATCCTATCAATATGGGCCAACATTTCTAAAGAATGCTATCAGCACCTTGTGGAATCAATGCCACATAGAATTAAGGCAGTTCTGAAGGCAAAAGGGGGTCCAACACCATATTAGTATGGTGTTCCTAATAATTCTTTAGTTGAGTGTATTTCTCTTTTGGTACTGAAATAGGCCAGTAAACCGTTTAGCGCAAATAACTGCAAAAGTGAACTGTGTATCGATTTCTCTTTTTGTACAGAAATAGGCCAGTAAACCCTTTTAGCGCAAATAACTACAAAAGTGTACTGCGTATATATTTCTCTTTTTGCACTGAAATAGGCCAGTAAACACTTTCACCACATATAGCTGCAGAAGTGAACTGCATATATATTTTTCTTTTTCCACAGATATAAGCCACTAAAGGCTTTTCAACATAGCCCTTGCACCCAAAGAGCAAATTGTTGGAATGACAGAGCTGTATATTGGCTATTTGGATCCCCAAATAATATTTCCCTGCATTTGTAAATCGGGTGCCATCATGTCTTTAGGCAGGTGAGTGCTAGGCTCCTGCTGCTGATTGGCCAGTGTATCGCAGCAGCAGAAAGAACTGAGGGGGCGGGACATGCTCTCTGCCTGGCTCAGTCAGCCGTCGGACTCCAGCCCCCACAGACACAGTGAGCAACTACTGGGCTGCAAGTTCATGACCTGGTGGTGAGGAAGGAGGGGGACAGCAGCAGGGACCAGACTTTATTTGAGTGGGGGGGAGGCACACTGTTCTCCATGTAAGTGTCAGCAGCAGCAAGCAGAGTTCATGTTGCTGCTGATGCATATCATAGAGAGAACAGTGTGCCCAAGGATCCCCCATATTGCTGATTTCTGCTTATATAGAGGACAGTGTGTGACCTGGGCAGCCCCTCTCTCCACAAGCAACAGAAGCAAGCGGAGGTCATGGCGGGGGTTGGGGGTCTGCTTGGGGTACACACTGTCCTCAATATGAGCATCACAAGTATATATATATATATTTGTGGTCCTGGCTGCGGCGCAAAGCCCAGGATGCGAGTCCTGACCCTAAACTACCTGGGTAGGCTAGTGGTGTGCAGTTAGCCGCGAACGAGGGTAGGCAAATAAAGGGGGCAAGAAAATGAGTAGGAAAGTTTATGGATGCAACTTTTATTGTTATGTATTTATAGTACCAGGTCGGAGAAAGCTTTGGCAATTTCGGATTTCGGATGCGGGATATACCGTGAGAAGCACGACGATTGCCATCGTCCCATCTTGCGTATGATGTGGGCCGGGACCCCGTTTTTGGATGCAGCGGAGGCGGCTCCGATCCGGAACGAGTGGCTCGATATGGTTCTGGGGTCGACTCCTAACCCTGATGTGAGGCTGCGCATGTGTTTGGTAAACTGTGAGCACGAGAGTGGCCGGGAAGGGAAAGGAAGTAATGGGCTGGTCGGAGCCCGATTACCTAGAGTGGTAAGTAATGCATCGAGGACAGCCACTGGGCCCCAAGGATTGGTAGTTGGGAAATATTGGATGAGCTTTGAGGATGGTGTTTTTGAATGACCCAAAAGGGTTACCGTCTAGGGAGGTTGAAATCTGCCTGAACAAGTCCCCTGACACGGGTTGCCTTGTGGGTTCGGACCTGTTGGCACTCTTCTGGATGCCACGTAACATGGCTTTGATGGCATGGGAGGAAAAGAGGGAAGTGGAGCCAGGGTGGCGGATCATGAGATGATGCTGGACCCCCGACAAATACAACCTGATTGTGCTGTATGAGAGGTGAAGGTCTTTGTGGCAGTATGCCAGGAATGCCGTGATGAACGTGACTTCGTCCGTGTCGCCCCTGGGGTGAAGGTGAGAAAAGACCTTGAATGCCTTCCAGCCTGATTGGTAGTTCCTGGAGGAGTTCTCTGACAGAGACTTGCGGATGAGAGATTGTGCCGTTGCTATGTGCTTATCTAGTCCAGGATCAGGGAAGCTAAATCTGGGGGGTTAACCCGACTCTTTCGGCTTGTGGCATGACCTGAAAGAAAAGGTTGAGGTTTAGGCGGGTTAAGGCATCTGCTGCTACATTCTTGAGGCCCGGAATGTGGGCACAGGAGATATGGAAATTGTGCTTCAGGGCCAACCAGGTGACTTTGCACATGAAACGCATGACATTCGGTGAGGAGGATCTTCCTTTGGTGAGGATGTCCACTACCGTGTGCTTGTCTGTAATGAAGGATACCGGCATGTTGTTCCACTCTTCGCCCCAGACCTGGGCGGCCTCCACAATGGGGTATAGTTCCAGGAGGGGGGAAGACCGGATGGCCTGGGAATCAGAATAGATTTGGGGAGGCCAGGAGTTTGCGAACCATTGTCGGCCGCAAACGGCACCAAACCCGACGAACGCGGCTGCGTCGGAGTACACTGTCGAGAAGGCCTCGTTCCAATGTGGTACGAACAGGGAGATACCATTCCAGTCTGATAGAAAGACCCTCCACATGGCTAGGTCGGCCAGGGCTTCCCGGTCCAGTTGGATGAGAGAGTCTTGTGTCGTTGCCGTGGGTAATAGCCGGAGAAGCCTTGATGTGAAGGAGCGACCTTGTGGCATGATCCAGGTGGCAAAATTGAGAGAGCCCAATAACGACTGTAACTCGCCTTTTGACATGGTCCTGGATCCTACGAGAGTGGAAATGGCTGTTTGGAGCCTGACCAATTTGTCCTCCGGAAGTCTGGCCTCCATTCTGAGAGTGTCTAGGGAGATGCCTAAGAAGGTGATAGCCGTGGACAGGCCTTCGACCTTTGACAGTGCCACGGGGACCCATAGAGCCGAGAAAATGCTGAGGAAACTCTCCAACCGGTCGAGAACATGGTTGGGGTTTTTGATTAGCAAGAAGTCGTCCAGGTAGTGGATTACTCAGGGACAATTGGCGTGGTTTACCAGAATCCAATGGAGGGCCTATGCGAACTGGTCAAAGAGCCAGGGGCTGCTCTTTGACCCGAACGTGAGGCGGGTGGCGAAGTAGTACTGGTCCCTCCGTTTGATTCCGTGGAACCTTCAGAGGTGTGGCTGGAGTGGTAATAGCTTGAAAGCGTCGGATATGTCCGCTTTCGATAGCTATGCGCCCGCCCCTACCTGGAGGATCAGCTGTATCGCTTTGTCCAGGGATGAGTATTGTATTGAATACTCCTCGGAGGGAATCAATGAGTTGAGGCTGGGAACGCTGGAAGCATGAGGCGCTGACAAGTCGTAAATCAACAGTTTTTTATTGGTGTTTTATTTTTGGATACCAGCCCGATGGGGTTCACTCTATAAGCGTGGAAGGGAGATTGGGAAAAGGGGCCTATGATGAATCTTTTCTGTAATTCGGACTGTAGGAGCGAATCCACTGCGTCCGGGTCTTCGGTGGCTGACATCAGATTCCCAGGAACCTTGGGGCAAGGTGACGAAGCCGGTGTGGAAGCCCTCGGAAAATCCAGATTGCAGGAATCGTGTTAACTCGGGGTTGTGATGGGTTTTTAGGAGGGAAACCAAAAGGGGGACATTGATGTCGGCTAGTCAGCTTTTCGCAGTTCGTTGGGAACAGGAGGTTTGAGGGTGGGCCCGGAACCAGGTTGAGCAAATATGGAGAGCTTTACACTTGTTGTAATTGCAGAAGGAGGAGTTGTAGTTGTTGCATAGCTGATTTTTTCCCAGGAACACTATGGGAAATTAATTTCCACTAATTTATCCAGAAGTGGCCCTGGCTTTTGGGAAGCCGAGGTGCTGGGATATTGTTTTGGCTGGGAGGGGACGTTTGAATTGGGGCACCAGTCGGACGCACCGACTGACAGTTGGAGCAAGATGGGGATCTTAGTCCGGCAAAATGTCTGCAGAAAAGCTCCATGTCGAGGGACGCCCAGTTGGTGACGTGTTGAGACTGGGCAAGGGCAGCAGCTGCCTTTGCAGAGAATGACCGGTGGTAGTCGTAGTAGGCGAATCCTCCGTATTTATACGCGAGGTCCATGACTCTGTAGAGGTATGTATCAAGCTCCTATCTTCTGGCCGGCTGGGCGGAACAGATGACGTCCCGATACAGGCTGAATGCCAGCACAAACTCCGGGATGGAGAGCTTCCGGTTGAGGCGAGTGTCTTTGGACTTCAGTACCACTGACACATCGCCACACGCGATGGTCCTGCTCTCCACTGTGTCATGAGTGGAAATGAGGACCGCCGCGAGGCTGACATCCTTGCCGGCCAGTATGTCCCTGCGCAAATTCTCGTGAACGAAGAAGGAGGGAGCAATGTCGGGAACCCCGGCGACCCTACCTGAGGAAGAAGGCCGGGAAGTGGATGGACCTGGAGTGGGATCGGTGGGTGTGGTGGGTGCCGCATCCCTGTTTTCAACGACCTGCAGTCTAGTGTTGATGTCGCAGATCGAACTGGACAGGTTGTTGATTGTGGCGTGTAATTTTGTTAGGGACAACTGGATAGTTGACATTGAGACCTGATCCGTGGGCCCTGTGGACGGGTCCGGGAACAGCAAGCGATACAGTTCTGCCTTGCGAGCTGTGGCCGCATGGCGTATCCCTCGCTTGTTGAGCTCGGCAATCAGCTTGGGGATTGTCCAGGTTCTGTAAGATAAGAGGCTTCCTCGCTCCGAAACCGCGGACTCTACAGTTGACAGAGCGTCCTCGATGTCGGAAACGTGGGACATGATGGGCTGAAATGAAAGGAACGAAATGGAAGCTAGTGGGGTCAAGGCGGGGAGCAGATGTCCAGGAGGGGATGATTGTGATATGGGGGTGGTGGGGGCACTAGTTGTGGGCAGGAGGTTGCAGTGTAGCGTGCGATCGACAACTCACCTGTTACCGGAGCTGTCTGCAGCGAGCCTAGGGAATTTCACCTGAAAAAAGACGGTACGTGTTGCCGCGGTTGGCAATGCCAGGAGAGCGAAAGCCAAGCGTGTTTCCTACTTACCTATGGACAGACGACTAAATTCTTACGGGTACCCGTGGTTTAACCTAGCACCTGAAGGAAGAAGACCGTACGTGTTGACTTGATAAATCGTGACTGAAAAAAACAGGCGTTCGTGGGCTTGACGGACCGACGCCACGATCGAAGGGCAGGACTGCCGCTGGCGTGGCCGATGTCGGGAATGCGCGGATCGGGAGGAACCAGCAGCGTGATGTGTGAGCGGGCCCTGAATCGTTGTGACTGATGGAGAGACTGGCGACGGGCCTTCTGAGCAAACATGAGCCAGGGCGGTCCTGGATGAGCTGGACGAAGGACATTTGGATGACGTGGAACGGCCAGGGCGTACCTGGTGAGGATGACTGCCGCGAGAGACATGAGGCTTGGGCGTACCATGCCGGGTGGCAGTGGGGTGAAAACGGGGGAGTGTTTACCCGTGAGCAGGAGGGAGACCTGGGCGCTCCTGATGAGGGTGCTGGATGCTTGGGCGCACCAAGCGTGGGGAGACATAGTTGCGGGGCACCAGGAAAACCGCACGTGGAATGGGGGAATCCAGGGCATTCACGATGCCTGGATTGCAGGGGGGGAGGGGGTGGTCCTGAGCGTGTCAGGCTGGAGGGACCGAGTATGCAAGGATGGGAAAAAGCAGCGTGGAAGCCTGGGGGACTAGCGGGGCAGCATAAAATGGTAAGGCATGGCGTGTGAGCACGGGTGGGCCGTGAGCGTTGGGAGCGTGTGTCTGAAAATACGGAATATTGGCGCTGTTGTATGCACAAGCGCGTGTGTGTATATATATATATACACATATACATGATAAATGGACATATATATATGCATATATATATGGCTCTGGATCGGACTGTGATTAATGCTTCTCTACCTGTGTTATGCATGGTTTGGAACAGCGGCTATCATATGCTCGGGAACCAAGGTGGTAACAGGGTCCCTGAACAACCTGATGATCGCGGTGTGGTGCTGTTTTTTTTTTTTTTATTGTAACAAGGGAGCGACCTCTGACATGGATATGCCGAGGTTGGCTTTGCTTCAAACTTGACATTGGAGGTGACTGTGCGGGATCATGGCGAAACTTTGATGGTTACAACCGTGTCCCGTTACAATTTCTCTTTGTCATTTAATGTACTGGATACAAAAGCGATCATGTGAGTGTAACTACACCGTATGGGCGGACGCATGTGCCGAGTGCTGGGTCCTCCAGTGTGGAGGAGAGGAGATGGAGCTCAGGGGGATCAGGCACTGCTGAGTTGCTAGTCTTCAGTGTGGTAGGTGATTTGACGTGAGCCAGGAGACGGGCGGCGCTGTGCGCATGGGCCTCCTGACTCGCTGGGCGGGAGAGATCGCGGGCTGCGTTCCACGGTGGAACGCACGGTGGTAGCGGGTTATCCTCCTGGAGGCGGAGGGAGAGGAGGACAATGCCGTGCCGCGCAGCCTTGTGGAGGGAGTTAGAAAGGCCAGGAGAACCGGAGGCATCGGGAGCCGGGCGCCAGGCAAGTGCCAGCCGGCTACTGGCTCGGCTGCAGAGGGAGCGACAGCGTGGCTGTGGTAGGTATTCGCGGGCGGACCGAGGGGGGGGGGGATGGGAGCCGTGCGTGCGGATTTGAGAGATAACTGGCGGGGCACGGGGGCAGACGGGGTTGTACTTACCCTCCGGGCCCGGTTCTGGCGAGCGGGATCACTGGAAATGGCCGGAAGTGATGTGTGTGCGACTCCTCCTGCAAGAGAGGATGCGCACTCCATGTGCTGGGCGGCGGGGCTTATGAAGTCCCCTACGCCCCTCCTACAAATACAGGCTGAACTCAGCCTGCTGAATATATATATATATATATATATATTTGTGTGTATATGTATGCATGTAAGTGTGTATATGGGTCTATATTTTCTGTGCATGTGTGTGTATATGTATCTGTATAAATGTATGTGTATATATGTAGATATATATATATATATATATATATATATATATATATATACCTGTGTGTGTATATATAAAATGTGTGTCTTTACGTGTATAGGTACTTATTGTCTATGCATATATTTGTCTCACTCTCTTTCTTTCTCTCTCTGTCTATAGACAGTATATATATATATATATATATATATATATATATATATATATATATATATATATACAATATGTATACAATATGTTGGGGATCATTTTTATTGTATGTATGTGTTTGTGCGTCTGTTCCTCTGTTTGTGTCTATCCCTCTGTGTGCGTCTGTCCCTCTGTGTGCGTCTGTCCCTCTGTGTGCGTCTGTCCCTGTGTGTGCGTCTGTCCCTGTGTGTGCATCTGTCCCTGTGTGTGCATCTGTCCCTGTGTGTGCGTCTTTCCCTGTGTATGCGTCTGTCAGTGTGTGTGCCACCATCACCATACCCACAGTGTTCCTATGTCTTGACGCAGCTGCATCAGGACTTTCTGTGTGGGGCAAGAAGAAGATGGAAGAGGAGGCAGCGCCGCCAGCATGGAGTCCGTGGGAGAGACACAGGGAGGCACACTAAGGACGTAAGTAACACTACCACATGATCTACACTAGTGTTATCTGTGGTTTTACATAGGACTGCAGGTAACAATACCACATTATCAGCACTAGTGTTATCTGTGGTTTTACGTTTGACTGCAGGTAACACTACTACATTTTTGGTAATCAGAGAGCTATCACTGTGTTATTTGTAGTGTTACATAGAATTGTAGATAAAACCTTTATGGAATATCCACAGGAGTCCCATGGATTCAGATACCACAGGGTTTGGTTGCTACTGCATTTCCTTTGCCTCAAAACTGACCTGTGCCCTTCATTCTCTGAGTTAATACTAATACTTACGAACAAATGGGGGTGTGGCAGGGGAGGAGCCAGTACATGAGGTGGGATGGGCCAGGGGTGGGTACTGGGTGGGGTTATGGGGCCCAATTCAGATTCTTGTTATGGGGCCCAGTGATTTCAATGTACGCCCCTGGTCTCCCCTGTCCTGTATGCTCCTTTTACCCATTCCTAGTCATACTCACAGGACAGATTTACCTCTACATCCCTCTTTCTAGAATGGATAGTAGTCTCTCTTATACTATAATGCATGCTAGAATGGGTGTCGGGTGAGGACTTGATGGTGTGCTGTGGCTGTGGATGACTATGTATTCAAAGTCTGCGGCTAATTCCATGTTGTGCCCTTCAGCATTCTCTAGTATACATTGTAGTTTTCATGTCATTATATTGTATACCTTGCATTCTTTACCCTTGCCATCCTCCTTTTTCTCTTGTCCATGCCCCATTTTTTCATGTTTACAAATTTAATTTAATAACATCCTATTTCTCAACTGTTTTATATAATCATTAGCTGACCAATTTTCACTGATTCTAAGCATTATATATGTATAAATTAAGGAGGATGGCAAACTGTGCCTTGGCTCAGGATGGCACTTCTCTCCTTCCCCCTCAGTTTTTACCAAGGTAAATTGCTCATTTTGTTACTGTTTTACTGTTTAATGTTCACTGATGCACTGCCACTGGGTTCCACTGAACACCCCCAATGTCATCTGCATTTGTTTGGGATACCAGGGTTACATTCTTCTCATAAAGATTTACCTCAGTTTTTGATCCTGACCCCCTCTCTCTCCTTTTATACAAGATGGCAGATATAATAGTATGTTCATATGATGTCAAAGGTCTTAATTTCCCCACCAAGCGTATCCACCTATTGTCTTTGTTACAAAAAGATAAGGTTTCTACCCAATTATTGCAAGAAACCCATTTTAAAATACAGAAAGTACCTAAACTGCCCACCCACTATTTCTCCACATGGCACCACCATACTAATGACCATTCAGCCTTGAAAAGAGTTTCTATTATTTTTCATAGGGAACTCCTGTTCACTTATACAGGCATATATCGTCACAATAATTTGGAAGGGCTGGTACTCTTTTTGAAAGACAAGATAGGTATCGCTAAATATGCTATAGCTAATGTATAAGCCCCTAATGTTTCCCAAACCTCTTGGTTCTTGAGGAGATTGGAGGATCTCCAGGCTTTCGTGAAGGGAACAATTATTCTAGGTGGGGATTTTAATCTACCCTTGAAACCATTATTGGGCTCTTCCACTAAGCATTCAGTACATACAAAATAAAGTTTGCATAGACTTTGTAATAGATTGAAGACATCGGACCTCACAGAGAGACTGATGCATCCTACATATGCAGATTTAACTTTTTACTCGATACCAGACCACATCAAAGGTTAGATTATTTCTTTATACATGACTAGTGATGAGCGGCATAAGCAATATTCGAATCTGCGATATTTCGCAAATTTTTGGCAGAATATTCGCCATAAATTTGCAAATGCGAGAATTCACGATCTCCAGTCATTATTTACTTGATTGCGAAAACCGGCAATGTAATATATTCGCGATAAAAATTTGCGATTAGAATATTCGCAATCAACACTAAGGGGTAGGCAACTTTCCTATTGGCTGCTAGGTATGTTGCTAAGTGCTGATATTCACGGTAAATTTGCAATAAATTTGCAATTGGAATATTCACGACCAACACTATTCATGAATACGAATATATAGCACTATATTCTAAATATTCACAAATTCTCGAAGTGGCGATATTTTGAATATTCGCGCTCAACACTATACATGACAGTTTTCTCCCTGCATTAACTCACTCCAACGTTGGCCCTTCAGCATTCTCAGACCATTCTCCAGTACTCATGCACATATGCTTGGTTGATTTACCTAGGAGGGACTGTGGTTGATTTACCTAGAAGGGACTGGACATGGCACCTAAATGAGACGCTATTGAACAGCCCTGATGCCTTGAAATCCCTTATGCAGCTACTCCAGTCTTTATTTGATCTCAGTAAAACACCAGGCACGTCGGAGGCCATCATCTGGGAGACGCATAAGTCTTTTGTGCGAGGGCTCCTGATATCCTTAGGTGCCTAGGTGAAAAAAGAGAGTGGGTGAGAAACTCTTGCTCTTCTTTCTCAGATTTGGGCTCTTGAAGCTTCCCATAAACGTGCACCTAGCCAAACTGCTCAGGTCGAGTTAACATCCCTATGCACATAACTTAAAATTAAAAACATCCTTAATTGTAAGTTAGCTAAGAATATGTTATATTATAAGCAGAAACTGTATGCCCATGGACACAAGGGAGGGAAGCCAATGTCTGCACTGATTAAAAAAAGAAAGAAGAAATCCTTTATATCCCGTATTAATTCTCTAGGGGGCTAATCACTCACTCTTACCTCAGATATTGCAAGAGAGTTCAGGAACTTTTATTCTTCCCTATATAATATAGAACTATTAGATCATGGAACTACAGGTTCAAATAGGAAATCCAACATACTTAGCTTTCTTAAGAACTTGATATTGCCCTCCCTTACTACATCTGAAGCTACGGAGCTAATGTGCCTCATAACCATCCAGGAAGAAAAGGATACACTGTCATCTCTCGCTTTTGGAAAGAGCCCAGGCCTAGACATGCTTTCCCTGGCATAATATAAAAAATTTCAGGATCTGTTGCTTCCGCAGCTCACTGTTTTAGGCAATCATCTTCTCTCTGGTGGCTCATTCCTGAAACAGGCACTGGAGGCCCACAATGCAATACTGGCTAATGAGGGGAAGGATTCCAATCTCTGTTCCTGTTATGGAACAGAGATTTCCCTTTTAAATCTAAATATCAAGGTATGGGCGAAACTCTTAGCCCGCCACCTGACTAAATTGCTCCCTAGACTAATCCACCCATACCAAATGTGCTTTGTAAAGGGAAGGGAGGGTAGATTTAATGCCATACGCCTCATCAACATTATCTATCTAGCTCATTCTCGTAAGATACCATTTGTCCTTCTTGGCACAGAGGCCGAGAAGGCATTTGATAGAGTTGATGGGATTTCATGCGATACACTTTAGAGAAGCTTAGCTTCCCTACAACCTTTATTGCAACGGTCTTTTCATTATATACTACCCCCACTGCCAGGCTTAAGGGTAATGGCACTCTGTCACCCTCTTTTAACACCAACAAATGGACATGATAGGGCTGTCCATTGTCACCCTACATTGTTTATTTTAACTATAGAAATCTTGCAAAAACCAAGGCACAATGACTTAATAAAAGGTTTCATCTTCAACTCCAGCTCCCATCTGCTCTCTGCATTTGCTCATGACTTGTTGTCAAATCCCATGGAAGCCATGACTAGGCTCCTAGATATATTTACAGAGTATGTTTCCCTCTCAAATTTTAAGATTAATTACTCTACATCTGACATATTCAACATCACCCTTCCCCCACCCCGAGCAGCAGCCTTATAGCACTTTTGTCCTTTCCACTGGGCTGAGTGCTTCTTTCAATATCTAGGCATACAGTTACCTAGTGACCTTTCAGAACTCTATCACCTATCGTGGATGGGTTGTAAGAACCTGATCAACATTTACATTCTCCCACTGATTATACAGTGTATATCACTTGCAGATGATAAAATTTCTCAAAAGTTTGATTCGGCCGCTTCGCATTAAAAAACGGATATTTCCGAGCTTCATAGAGTCTTTATATGCAGAAAGAACACTGTACCTTGCAGTAACACGCATAGGGCGTGTGCTGGGGTAATGGAATAATACTGTCAGTCTGTATGACATGCAGATGACTGACATGCGTCGCTATTAGAATGACACTGCGCACTTCACTTATTTAGGCAGTCACAGAGCCAAAACCAGCCAAATAACTCAAGTATTAACTCAGCCTGACAGGTCGATGTTAGTGTAAAGAAGAAGCACACTCCTTTTACACCCTCTTCAGCTGATTCCACATAGATGTCTACAGAACCCGTTCAATTAAACGCTTATACAAGTAGAGCACCCCCGACAGAGCAGAGTGGAGCAGTAAGTTTGTGTTAATGTCACTGATTATTTTGCCCTTCCTCAGATTCGTCAGAACTAAACTTGAAAGGCTACAGAGCAGCCAATCAGCAAGCGTTTTACATCTTTGCCCTAAGAAGCCATTCCAGCCATGCCTACTAATGGCATGGCTGTGATTGGCTGAGTGCACCATGTGACCCAGCCTCTTTATCGTCACTCTGCTGCTGTTAGTACAGGAAACGGTTGCTGCCAGTGCTCTTAGGGAGAGATTAGGAAAGAAATCTGTTGAACCTGGTGGTGTGAAATCTTCAAGCTACAGCAATTATTGAGGGAGCTGCTGCAATCCTACATTTGTGTACCAAGCCCTGAGCCCAGTGATACTGAAAAGTTTTTTTTTTTTTTAATCCATCTGTTTCTAAGGTGGAGTTGGCAGCCATTTTAGACACTGTAGTGTCCTGGGAACTGCATGTGACCTGCATGTGTGCCAGCCTGCCAGGGACATCAGTCTAATCCTTTTTGGTAGCTCAGTGAAGGAAAAAAATCCATTTTTCTGGCAGATCAAGTCCCCTACATTATCTTTTGTATAATTTAGGGGTGACATCGTCCATTTCTGTAGTCTGGGGCAAAAATCTGTATTGTGGTGCTATAGAGCACTTGTGCATACAACAAAGCAAAACATATTTTAAATTTCAGCAGTGAAATAATGGTTCAGTGTATTTTTTGGAAAAAAAAGCTGTATTCCTGGGCCACAAAGCAGTTTAAAATGCACTGCCCAGATAACTGTTTTACATTTCCGCAGTGAAATAGTGCATCAGTGTATATTTGGGAAAGAAAAGGGGTATTCCTGGCCCACAAAGTAGTTTTGCATAGATAATACAAATACCAATTTTAAATTTCAGCACTAATATAGTGCTTTACTGTGTTTTAGAGAGAAAAAACGGTATTCCTGGTCCACAAAGCAGTTTAAAATTCACCGCCCAAATACCTATTTTACATTTCTGCAGTGAAATAGTGCATCAGTGTATTTTTGGTGAAAAAAGTGGAATTCCTGGTCTACAAAGCAGGTGTGCATACAGCGTACAAATAAATATTTTAAAAGTCAGCACTGAAATTGTGCATTAGTGTGTTTTAGGGAAAACAATCCGCGTTCTTGGTTCACAAAGAAGTTGTGCATACAGCGTACAAATACCTACGTTTAATTTTCAGCCGTTAAATAATGCCTTTGTGAATTATAGGGAAAAAAGCCATGTTCTTGGTCGACAAAGCAGGTGTGCATACAGCGTACAAATACCTATTTTACATCTTTGCAGTAAAATAGTGCATACGTGTATTTTTGGGGAAAAAAGCCGTATTCCTGGTCTACAAAGCAGATGTGCATACAGCGTACAAATACCTACTTTAAATTTCAGCACTGAAATAGTGCATTACTGTGTTTTAGGTAGAAAAAGCATTATTCCTGGTCCACAAACCAGTTTCAATACACCACCCAAAAAACTATTTTACATTTCTGCAGTGAAATAGTGCATCAGTGTATTTTTGGTGAAAAAGCGGTATTCCTGGTCCACAAAGCAGTTGTGCATACAGCGTACACAAAGCAGTTATGCATACAGCGTACAAATACCTACTTTAAATTTCAGCACTGAAATAGTGCATTACTGTGTTTGAGGTAGAAAAAGCATTATTCCTAGTCCACAAACCAGTTTCAATATACCACCCAAAAATCTATTTTACATTTCTGCAGTGAAATAGTGCATCAGTGTATTTTTGGTGAACGAAGCAGTTGTGCATACAGCGTACAAATACCTATTTTAAATTTCAGCACGGAAATAGTGCTTTAGTGTGTTTTATAGAAAAAAAGCCATTTTCTTGCTTCATAAAGCAGTTGTGCATACAGTGTACAAATACCTACATTTCATTTCCAGCCGATAAATAGTGCATTAGTGTGTTTTAGAGAAAGAAATCCATGTACTTGGTTCACAAAGCAGTTGTGAATACAGCGTACAAATAACTACGTTTAATTTTTAGCCGTTAAATAGTGCCTTTGTGAATTTTGGGGTAAAAAGCCATGTTCTTAATCCACAAAGCAGTTGTGCATACAGCGTACAAATACCTATTTTAAATTTGAGCACTGAAATAGTGCTTTACTGTGTTTTAGGTAGAAAAAGTTTTACTCCTGGTCCTCAAACCAGTTTACAATACACCACTCAAACACCTATTTTACATTTCTGCAGTAAAATAGTGCATCAGTGTATTTTTGGTGAAAAAAGTGGTATTCTTGGTCCACAAAACAGTTGTGCATATAGTGTACAAATACCTACATTTCATTTCCAGCCGATAAATAGTGCATTAGTGTGTTTTAGAGAAAGAAATCCATGTACTTGGTTCACAAAGCAGTTGTGAATACAGCGTACAAATAACTACGTTTAATTTTTAGCCGTTAAATAGTGCCTTTGTGAATTTTGGGGTAAAAAGCCATGTTCTTAATCCACAAAGCAGTTGTGCATACAGCGTACAAATACCTATTTTAAATTTCAGCACTGAAATAGTGCTTTACTGTGTTTTAGGTAGAAAAAGTTTTACTCCTGGTCCTCAAACCAGTTTACAATACACCACTCAAACACCTATTTTACATTTCTACAGTAAAATAGTGCATCAGTGTATTTTTGGTGAAAAAAGTGGTATTCTTGGTCCACAAAGCAGTTGTGCATATAGTGTACAAATACCTACATTTATTTTTCAGCCGATAAATAGTGCATTTGCGAATTTTGGGAAAAAAAACTGTGTTCTTGGTCCACAAAGCAATTGTGCATACAGCGTACATATACCTACGTTTAATTTTCAGCCGGAAATAGTGCATTTGCGAATTTTGGGAAAAAAAACTGTGTTCTTGGTCCACAAAGCAATTGTGCATACAGCATACAAATACCTATTTTAAATTTCAGCACGGAAATAGTGCATTATTGTGTTTTATAGAAAAAAAGCCATTTTCTTGGTCCACAAAGCAGCTGTGCATACAGCGTACAAATAACTACGTTTAATTTTCAGCCGTTTAATAGTGCCTTTGTGAATTTTGGGGAAAAAAGCCATGTTCTTGGTCCACAAAGCAGTTGTGCATACAGCGTACAGATACCTATTTTAAATTTCAGCACTGAAATAGTACTTTACTGTGTTTCAGGTAGAATTTTTTTTATTCCTGGTCCTCAAACCAGTTTACAATACACCACCCAAATACCTATTTTACATTTCTGCAGTAAAATAGTGCATCAGTGTATTTTTGGTGAAAAAAGTGGTATTCTTGGTCCACAAAGCAGTTGTGCATATAGTGTACAAATACCTACGTTTTTGTTTTTCAGCCGTTAAATAGTGCATTTGCGAATTTGGGGAAAAAAGCTGTGTTCTTGGTCCACAAAGCAGTTGTGCATACAGCGTACAAATACCTACATTTCATTTTCAGCCGATAAATAGTGCATTTGCGAATTTTGGGAGAAAAAGCTGTGTTCTTGGTCCACAAAGCAACTGTGCATACAGCGTACAAATACCTACATTTAATTTTCAGCCGTTCAATAGTGCCTTTGTGAATTTTGGGGAAAAAAGCCATGTTCTTGGTCCACAAAGCAGTTGTGCATACAGCGTACAGATACCTATTTTAAATTTCAGCACTGAAATAGTGCTTTACTGTGTTTCCGGTAGAAAAAGTTTTATTCCTGGTCCTCAAACCAGTTTACAATACACAACCCAAATACCTATTTTACATTTCTGCAGTAAAATAGTGCATCAGTGTATTTTTGGTGAAAAAAGTGGTATTCTTGGTCCACAAAGCAGTTGTTCATATAGTGTACAAATACCTACGTTTTTGTTTTTCAGCTGTTAAATAGTGCATTTGCGAATTTGGGGAGAAAAAGCTGTATTCTTGGTCCACAAAGCAGTTGTGCATATAGTGTACAAATACCTACATTTAATTTTCAGTCGATAAATAGTGCATTTGCGAATTTGGGGAGAAAAAGCTGTGTTCTTGGTCCACAAAGCAATTGTGCATACAGCGTACATATACCTATTTTAAATTTCAGCACGGAAATACAGTAGTGCATTAGTGTGTTTTATAGAAAAAAAGCAATTTTATTGGTTCATAAAGCAGTTGTGCATACAGCGTACAAATACCTATTTTAAATTTCAGCATGAAAATAGTGCATTAGTATGTTTTATAGAAAAAAAGCCATGTTCTTGGTCCACAAAGCAGTTGTGCTTACAGCGTACAAATACATTTTTTAAATTTTAGCATGGAAATAGTGCATTAGTGTGTTTTATAGAAAAAAAGCCATTTTATTGGTTCATAAAGCAATTGTGCATACAGCGTACAAATACCTACGTTTAATTTTCAGCTGTTCAATAGTGCCTTTGTGAATTTTGGGGAAAAAAGCCATGTTCTTGGTCCACAAAGCAGTTGTGCATACAGCGTACAAATACCTATTTTAAATTTCAGAACTGAAATAGTGCTGTACTGTGTTTTAGGTAGAAAAAGTTTTATTCCTGGTCCTCAAACCAGTTTACAATACACCACCCAAATACCTATTTTACATTTCTGCAGTGAAATAGTGCATGTATTTTTGGTGAAAAAAGTGGTATTCTTGGTCCACAAAGCAGTTGTGCATATAGTGTACAAATACCTACGTTTATTTTTAAGCCATTAAATAGTGCATTTTTCGAAATTTGGGGAAAGAAGCTGTGTTGTTAGTCCACAAATCAGTTGTGCATACAGCGCACAAATACCTATTTTAAATTTCAGCACGGAAATAGTGCATTAGTGTGTTTTATAGAAAAAAAGCCATGTTCTTGGTCCACAAAGCAGTTGTGCATACAGCGTACAAATACCTACATTTAATTTTAATCCGTTAAATAACGCCTTTGTGAATTTTGGGGAAAAAAGCCATGTTCTTGGTCCACAAAGCAGCTGTGCATACAGCGTACAAATACATATTTTAAATTTCAGCACTGAAATAATGCTTTAATGTGTTTTAGGTAGAAAAAGTTTTATTCCTGGTCCTCAAACCAGTTTACAATACACCAACCAAATACCTATTTTACATTTCTGCAGTGAAATAGTGCGTCATTGTATTTTTGGTGAAAAAAGTGGTATTCTTGGTCCACAAAGCAGTTGTGCATATAGTGTACAAATACCTAAGTTTATTTTTAAGCCATTAAATAGTCCATTTGCGAAATTTGGGGAAAGAAGCTGTGTTCTTAGTCCACAAATCAGTTGTGCATACAGCGTACAAATACCTATTTTAAATTTCAGCATGAAAATAGTGGATTAGTGTGTTTTATAGAAAAAAAGCCATGTTCTTGGTCCACAAAGCAGTTGTGCATACAGCGTACAAATACATACTTTAAATTTCAGCACCTAAATAGTGCATTAGTGTGTTTTATGGAAAAAAAGCCATTTTATTGGTTCATAAAGCAGTTGTGCATACAGCGTACAAATACCTATTTTAAATTTCAGCATCAAAATAGTGCATTAGTGTGTTTTATAGAAAAAAAGCCATGTTCTTGGTCCACAAAGCAGTTGTGCATACAGCGTACAAATACATACTTTAAATTTCAGCACGGAAATAATGCATTAGTGTGTTTTATAGAAAAAAAGCCATTTTATTGGTTCACAAAGCAGTTGTGCATACAGCGTACAAATACCTATGTTTAATTTTCAGCCGTTAAATAGCGCCTTTGTGAATTTTGGGGGAAAAAGCCATGTTCTTGGTCCACAAAGCAGTTGTGCATACAGGTACAAATACCTATTTTCAATTTCAGCACTGAAATAATGCTTTACTGTGTTTTAGGTAGAAAAAGTTTTATTCCTGGTCCTCAAACCAGTTTACAATACACCAACCAAATACCTATTTTACATTTCTGCAGTAGAAATAGTGCATCAGTGTATTTTTGGTGAAAAAAATGGTATTCTTGGTCCACAAAGCAGTTGTGCATATAGTGTACAAATACCTACGTTTATTTTTCAGCCGTTAAATAGTGCCTTTGTGAATTTTGGGGGAAAAAGCCATGTTCTTGGTCCACAAAGCAGCTGTGCATACAGCGTACAAATACCTATTTTACATTTCTGCATGGAAATTGTGCATCAGTGTATTTTTGGAAAAATAGCGGTATTCATGGTCCACAAAGCAGTTGTGCATACAGCGTACAAATACCTATTCTAAATTTCTGCACTTTAATAGTGCATTAATGTGTTTTATGTAGAAAAAGCGTTATTCCTGGCACACAAACCAGTTTACAATACACCACCCAAATACCTATTTTACATTTCTGCAGTGAAGTAGTGCATCAGTGTATTTTTGGTGAAAAAAGTGGTATCCCTGGTCCCCAAAGCAGTTGTGCATACAGCGTACAAATACCTATTTTAAATTTCATCACTGAAATAGTGCATTAGTGTGTTTTAGAGAAAAAAAGCCATGTTCTTGGTTCACAAAGCAGTTTTGCATACAGCATACAAATACCTATTTTATATTTCAGCACTGAAATAGTGCTTTAGTGTTTTTTTCGGGAAAAAAGCCGTGTTCTTGGTTCACAAAGCAGTTGTGCATACAGCATACAAATACCTATGTTTAATTTTCAGCCGTTAAATAGTGCATTTTTAGAATTTTGGGGGAAAAAAAGCCGTGTTTTTGGTCCACATAGCAGTTGTGCATTCAGCGTACAAATACCTATTTAAAATTTCTGAACTGAAATTGTGCATTAGTGTGTTTTAGGAAAAAAATCAGTGTTCTTGGTTCACAAAGCAGTTGTGCATACATTGTACAAATACCTATGTTTAATTTTCAGCCGTTAAATAGTGCATTTGTGAATTTTGGGAAAAAATGCAGTGTTCTTGGTCCACAAAGCAGTTGTGCATACAGCATACAAATACCTATGTTTAATTTTCAGCCGTTAAATAGTGCATTTGCGAATTTTGGGAAAAAAAGCCGTGTTTTTGGTTCACATAGCAGTTGTGCATACAGCGTACAAATACCTATTTAAAATTTCAGCAAGGAAATAGTGCATTATTGTGTTTTAGAGAAAAAAAGCTGTGTTCTTGGTCCACAAAGCAGTTGTGCATATAGTGTACAAATACCTACGTTTACTTGTCAACCGTTAAAACGTGCATTTGTGAATTTTGGGGAAAAAAGACATGTTCTTGGTCCACAAAGCAGTTGTACATACAGCGTACAAATACCTATTTAAAATTTCAGCACTGATATTGTTCATTAGTATGTCTTAGGGGAAAAAAAACATGTTCTTGGTCCACAAAGCAGTTGTACATATAGCGTACAAATATCTATTTTTCATTTCTGGAGTGAAATAGTGCATCAGTGTATTTTTGGGGAAAAAAGCGGTATGCCTGGTCCACAAAGCAGTTGTGCATATAGCATACAAACACCTATGTTTAATTTTCAGTCGTTAAATAGTGCATTTGCGAATTTTGGGGTAAAAAACTGTGTTCTTGGTCCACAAAGCAGTTGTGCATACAGTGTACAAATACCTATTTTAAATTTCAGCACGGAAAGAGTGCATTAGTGTGTTTTAGAGAAAAAAAGCCATGTTCTTGGTTCATAAAGCAGTTGTGCATACAGCGTACAAATACCTATTTTAAATTTCAACACTGAAATAGTGCATTTTTTTGTTTTAGGGGGGAAAAAAAGTTGTGTTATAGGTCCACAAAGCAGTTGTGCATATAGTGTACAAATACCTACGTTTAATTTTCAGCCGTTAAATAATGCATTTGGGAATTTTGGGGAAAAATGCCATGTTCTTGGTCCACGAAGCAGTTGTGCATACAGCGTACAAATACCTATTTTAAATTTCAGCACTAAATTGTGCATTAATGTGTTTTAGGGAAAACAATCCATGGTTTTGGTTCACAAAGCAGTTGTGTATACAGCGTACAAATTCCTACGTTTAATTTTCAGTTGTTATATAGTGCCTTTGTGAATTTTCGGGAAAAAAGCCATGATCTTGGTCCACAAAGCAGTTGTGCATACAGCGTACAAATACCTATTTTACATTTCTCCAGTGAAATAGTGCATCAGTGTATTTTTGGGGAAAAAAGCTGTATTTCTGGTCCACAAAGCAGTTGTGCATACAGCGTACAAATGCCTATTTTAAATTTCAGCACTGAAATAGTGCATTACTGTGTTTTACGTAAAAAAAGCTGTATTCCTGATCCACAAAGTAGTTTACAATACACCGCCCAAATACCTATTTTAGATTTAAGCACTGAAATATTGCATTAGTGTGTTGTAGGGAAAACACAAAGCAGTTGTGTACATAGCGTACAAATTCCTGCGAGTTTTTTGGTTAATAATGTAAAATTTTTATTTGTTTTATTTTATTTTAAGTTATTTCCCTATCCACATTTGTTTGCAGGGCACTTACCCACATTTTGCTGCCTTTTGCAGCCCTATAGTCCTTACCATGACTTTGTCACAGCCATATTTGTGCCCAAAAGTTCGGGTACACATTTACTTGTATGGGTGCCAGTGGCCTACATTTCTGAAAATCGCCTGTTGCATTAGTGGATGACATGCCGCATGTTTTGCTGTGAATCAACCTTTCCAGTGTCTGGGTGCCAGGGGCCTACGTTTCTGAAAATCGCCTGTTTCATTGGTGGGTGACATTAAGCTCTTTTTGCCATGAATGAACCTCTCCTCAGTCTGGTTGCCAGGGGCCTACATTTCTGAAAATCGCCTGTTGCATTGGTGGACGACATTAACCTCTTTTTGCTGTGAATGAACATTTCCTCTGTCTGGGTGCCAGGGGCCTACGTTTCTGAAAATCGCCTGTTTCATTGGTGGGTGACATTAAACTCTTTTTGCCGTGAATGAACCTCTCCTCTGTTTGGGAGCCAGGGGTCTACATTTCTCAAAATTGCCTGTTGCATTGGTGGATGACATGAAGCCGGATTTGCCGTGAATGAACCTCTCCTCTGTCTGGGTGCCAGGGGCTAACTTACAAAAAATCGCCTGTTCCATTGGTGGGTGACATTAAAGGGTTTCTGTCACCAACTTTTGACATTATAAGCTGTCTGACATTAGCTATGTGCTAATGTCAGACCAGCTTGATAATGTCTTTTTTATAAAAATCCGCTGTATATATAGTCTGAAAAACTTACTTTTATATTATGTAAATTAGCCTCTAGGAGCAGGGGGGGCGTTGCCCTGCTCCTAGCGGCTCCGTCCGGCAACCTGCTGGCACGCCCCTTCACACTTTGATTGACAGTGCAGGGCAGCGATCCTCCTGCACTGTCTCGTTCTGAATCGCGCGCCCGCGCGCCGCTCTGTATTCGGCGCAGGCGCGGTGAGCAGAGGACGCTGGTGCCTGCTGTCCTCTGCTCACCGCGCCTGCGCCGAATACAGAGCGGCGGCGCGGCGCGCGATTCAGAGCGAGACAGTGCAGGAGGATCGCTGCCCTGCACTGTCAATCAAAGTGTGAAGGGGCGTGCCAGCAGGTTGCCGGACGAGCCGCTAGGAGCAGGGCAACGCCCTGCTCTAGAGGCTAGTTTCATAATATAAAAGTAAGTTTTTCAGACTATATATACAGCGGATTTTTATAAAAAAGACATTATCAAGCTGGTCTGACATTAGCACATAGCTAATGTCAGACAGCTTATAATGTCAAAAGTTGGTGACAGAAACCCTTTAAGCTCTTTTCGCCGTGAATGAACCTCTCCTCTGTCTGGGTGCCAGGGGCCTACATTTCTGAAAATCATCTGTTCCACTGGTGGGTGATATTAACCTCTTTTTGCTGTGAATGAACGTTTCCTCTGTCTGGGTGCCAGGGGCCTAACTTAATAAAATCGCCTGTTCCATTGGTGGGTGACATAACCTCTTTTTGCTGTGAATGAACCTTCCTCTGTCTGGGTGCCAGGGGCCTACATTTCTCAAAATCGCCTGTTGCATTGGTGGATGACATGAAGCCAATTTTGCTGTGAATGAACCTCTCCTCTGTCTGGGTGCCAGGGGTCTACATTTCTGAAAATTACCTGTTCCATTGGTGGATGACATTAACCTCTTTTTGCTGTGAATGAACGTTTCCTCTGTATGGGTGCCAGTGGCCTAACTTACTTAATATCGCCTGTTCCATTGGTGGGTAATGGATACTGATCAAAAGATGCGTGAATACAAACGCACGCTTGTAGACGCGCTGCTGATGGCATTCCCACCTGACGCCTCCTCAACCTCCTACTCCACATCCACCTCCTTCTCCGAGTTGCAATTAATAATGTTAAATTTTTATTATTTTAAGTAATTTCCCTATCCACATTTGTTTGCAGGGCATTTACCTACATTTTGCTGCCTTTTGCAGCTTTCTAGCCATTTCCAGGGCTATTCTACAGCCATTTTAGTGCCCAAGAGTTGACTTCAATGGGGTTCGGGGTCAAGTTTGGGTTAAGTTCGGAACCCGAGACTGGGGCCTGGTTGGTTGGTTTGAATCTTGACTAACTTTGCGACTCTTCCGGGCTTAAAGCTATCTTGAAGCTTTATCTTCTCATAGTCTGTAGCTACTGTAGGCCTGGTCATGCCAGGCAGGTTTCCCCCAGAAGTATCTTGGTCGATGAGCAGCCAATACCACACTTGCAGCAATCTTAACAGGATTCGTCTCCAGGTGGAAGGGAATTGTTTTCATTGCATGCTTCCTCCATCGCAACACCACATCGTTGAATAAACAGAAGACTTGCCGATTCTCTCCGGTTGTAGATGAAATTTAAATTTTATTACTAAATGTATTAAATATTTTATTATTAAATTAATTAAATATAATGTGCCCTCCTTTTAATTTCCATGATGACGGGGAACCTGAACAGAAGACTGGCCGATTCTCTCCTGTCTTTGGCAACATGTAATATTTATTAGTAAATTCATTAAATATTTAATATTAAATTGAACCAAAACTTGATTAAAATGATAAGAAAATATACAAAACTGACCGAAAAACTCAAGTATGGACTCAGCCTTACAGGTCCATGTTAGTGTCGAGAAGAAACACACTCCTTTTACATCCTCGTCAGCTGATTCCACATAGATGTCTACAGAACCTGTTCTATTAAACGCTTACAAGTAGAACCCCCCGCCCCACCCGACAGAGTGGAGAGGGTGTCAACAGTAAGTTTGTGCTGATGTCACTGATTAATTTGCCCTTCCGCTGATCCGTCAGAACAAAAACCCACAAAAAACGGATCCTGTCTGGGAAGCATACATCTTCACTCGGTCAGCATTTGCTTAGTAATCCATGAGTATTGGTAAGGCCAATATAACAGGAGTGGATCTAAAACAGAGATGACACATGTGTTTTGTACCCACTCCTGCTTTTGGCTACCAAATCATAAGCCAATTCTGATAGTACCATACAGGCCTTACAGCTGCTACACAGACAGGATGCATTGTGTGTCTCATTTTACCTTCCTTCTGACTGATCAGAAGAAAGGTCAAATAAATGGTGATTTTAAGAAGGCCAAACAAGGACAATGGTGACCCTGTCATAGAGTGGGGAGGGTGGTAAAAGCATGAGAAATCCACAGTGTCCCTATGACAGAGTGGTGAGGTGGAAGCAGCATGAGGAGACCACCAAGTGGCACAATGACAGGGTAAGGAGGTGGCGGCACCATCAGGAGGCCACAAGGTAACAGTCTGGAGATGGCAGCATCAGGAGGCCACAGAGTGGCAAGGTGACATAGTGTGGAGATAGCAGTAGCAGCAGCAGCATGATACCACAGAGTAGCATGGTGACATAGTGTGGAGATGGCAGCATCAGGAGGCCACAAAGTGGCATGGTGACATAGTGTAGACATGGCAGCAACAGCAGCAGCATTATACCACAGAGTGGCACAGTGACATAGTGTGGAGATGGATCATCTAATCTGATGCATGAGGCATTGGTGGGTGGAAATCCTGGCTGATCACGCCTGATTTATCTTGACAAAAGTAAGTCTCTACACATTATGGCCCCCGCCACACTAAATACCCGTTCTAGGCAGGATATCTTTTCCAGGGCAAACTCGGACAGTTGCGTCCACAAATCCAGTTTGGCTGCCCGTCTATATTGGCTGGCAGGGTTTTGTCAAAGTATTCCACCACCTGCTGGTTCAGGTCCTGCTCCAGGTCTACCTGCTGCTGCTGGTTAGTGAAGGGTTAAATAGAATGAGCCATATGTATGGATGACAGGATGGTGGGGGAGATCATGTTAGAGGGGATATTTTTAAAGTAGCCTTATTTCCATATATGGGAGGGTCTCCACCTGTTACAATGGAATGTGAAATACAGCTATCTCTTGTTATGTATGTATGTACTATATAAGGTGGACACTGTATAAGAATAAACCAGAGTTGTGTTTGAAGGTCACTAGCTTGGTGGTTATTTCACACACAGCTCTCCAGACGTCTGCCTCATGGGATGAGGGAACAACCAGGCTACAGAAATACACTAACTCTTTCAGCTGGGGGCATCGTCCGGGATAGAATACAGACACGCTTCGGTGAGTCCGGGAGCATCCTGCCTATTTTTTTTCTTTTTAAGGATTGTGGGCTTCCGATGCTTTCCGAAGACTGTCTGTTATTTCTATTTTAACCCAATTTAGACACACTGAAAGGAATAGTATCTATCTTTTGGCAAGATAGAGGTCGGCTTTAGGCAAGCTGGACTGTAAATAGGGAACCTATCTTTTGGCAAGCTAGGCGGCCTGCTTTTGGCAAGCAGGACTGTAAATAGTGACTCTATCTTTAGGTAAGATGGACAGTCGGTCTTCAGGCAAGATAAACTGTAAATAGTCTCTAGCCCTATGAGAAATTCTTTAGGTAAGAATTTAAAAGAGGAATTCTTTTGGCAAGAATTCAAATATTGTCTGCACCCTGGTTTTTCTTATCCCTATCTCTATCGCTTCTTATCTGTCGCATTCTTCCTTTCTCTTGTATGTTATTATGTTATGATGCATTAAGTAATTTTATTTTATGCTGAAGGTAAGCAGCAAATGATACTGTGAAAATTGTTTTATTTCTGCTGAAGGTAAGCAGCAAATGATACTGTGAAAACTGTACTAACTTTATTGTGTGTGTCCTGGAAAACCGTAAGACGCCCCACCACTCTGGCTAGGGAAACCCGCTGACCCAGAAACTGGTGAACGCCAGTGACGGTTTGAAAGGATAATACTAACAGGCAGTTGAGAAGGAAGTTGAGCATAGACATACGTCCTTTCCATCCAGTTGACAAGTATTGTCAGAACTTTCACAGTTCAGTACAGCCAGTCCTGGGGAGAGTTCTGCTCTGCCTCCGTCTCAATTAAATTATAAGAAATGGGTGCGAAGCAAGGAAAGGTCTCTCCACCCGCTCCGTATGTAGGAGAAACATGTAAGGATTATGTTGCACGGGTCTGTGGGACTAATCATTATTTAGTTACTCCCTGGGTGGATAATATGGCAGGATGGACAGAGAGATGAAGAGTATACATTTGTTTCCTCGGATAGGGACTAATGACACCTTCTATATGGACATGGTGAAAGAATATGTCCGTGATCAACTCTGAGCCCGGACATTCTCTGTAAACTGCTTGTCACCTTATCTCAAGTGCTAGCCAAGCTATGTGTTTATGCAGCGTGGGGTGGGAAGAGAGGGGGCACACAGCTGCGGGCTGTCTTCTCTGCCTACAGAGTGACATATGGACTGAAGGAGCATGCTGGAGTCAATTTAGTAAACAATGCCACAGCCCCAGCATAATACCCCTCATTTTCCTGTAGCTTGAGGGCAGCAGACATCACAATGAGGAAGCCCGTGGGACAGTATCCAGCATTCACTCTCATTACAAACCACTATAAGGAATCACCACTGATTGTGTTAACCATAGAGGGACGTCCTCTCCCTTTTCTTGTGGATTCTGGTGCTACTTGTAGTACTATATGTGAGGATTATTATGGTGGTCCAAGAGAGAATGCTGAGCCCTCTGTGGGAATTAATGGGATACTGACCAGATCTTACAAAACTCCTCCTCTCTCAATCCAACACCCATACAAGCACCAGTCAATGTTCACACACAGTTGTAGGAACATTCCAAATTGTCCTGTGAATTTATTAGGGAGGGATTTGTTTGTTCTGTTACAGTTGCAGTTAGGGGTTAGCAAGACGGGACACCTACATGTCACATCCTCAGTTATGCCCATTCATGTACTCGGAGGGTAATTGTTTTTATATCTGGAGTGCCAACCTCAGGATCTGCTACTTGATTTGGTGCCTCCTGAGGTTTGGGCAACTACTGACCAAGCTGTTGGCCTTATCTCTTGTACACCATATAAGGCACTGCTCCGGCCCGGCGCTGCACCTCTTTATATTAAACAATACCACCCTTCCCCAGAAAAAGAAAAGGAGATAGAGTCTATGTTGAGGGAATTCCTAGAGGCTGGGGTTATTGAGGAAATTATTTCCCCTATAATAGACCTATCAACCTAGTAAGAAAGGCTGATAATACCTTTAGGTTTGTCCAGGATCTTAGAGCGGTAAATGCACAGATCATACCCATAGCCCCTGTGGTTCCAGACGTACCATCTCTGCTATCAGCTATTCCTGCCCATGCAGAGTTTTTCTCTGTTGTTGATTTAAAGAATGCATTTTTTCTGTCCCAGTGGACGGAGAGACACGGCCACTTTTGCATTCACATTCAAATTTCGCCAGTATACTTGGTGTAGAATGCCTCAGGGTTATGTAGACTCCCCAGTAGTCTACTCCATTGTCCTCCAAGTTACACTGCGCCCTTGGACTGCCCCTCATGGTTCTGTCCTTCTACAATATGTGGATGATCTCCTCATATGTAGTTCTACTCGGGAGGCCTGCCAGGCAGACTGTGTTAGTCTATTACTGTGGTTATGTGAATGTGGTCACAAAGTTTCTAGGAAGAAATTACAATGGTGTATGGACAGTGTTGAATACTTGGGCTTTGTTCTCAGTAAAGGTGAGAGGAAAATCAGCCATGCCAGAATTACTGCCGTACTGGGTCTGCCCCGCCCACAAACCAAGAAAGACATGTTGACCTTTCTTGGCATGATTGGTTACTGCCGCCAATGGATTGCTGATTGTTCCTACTGTGATAATATTCTGAGACAAGCCACTAATACTGATATGCCTGATTTCATTAAATGGTCTGATGACATGTTACAAGCTTTTAGTCATTTGAAATGTGCCATGGTTTCAAGTCCTGGTTTGGGCCTACCCGACTATGGCGTGATGTTTCACTTGTTTGCCAGGGACAATTGTAAAACCATGGCGGGAGTCCTGGCGCAAGACCATGGAGGCAAATTCCGCCCTGTTGCTTTTTTTCTCAAAGGTGGTTCCCGTACAGGTTCAGGGCATGCCTGCGTGTCTCAGGAGTTTGGCAGCCTGTGCTATGGTCGCTGAGATGGCTACGCCTATCACCCTAGGTCATCCCACCACTCTGCATACCTCACACAATGTTCAGGCCCTGTTGAAGAACATACATACACAACATATGTCAGCACAAAGACTGAGTGGATATGAAGTTTTGTTGCTATCTAATCCTCAACTTCATATCAAATACTCAGCCCCCACATTCGGTCCCATGGCTATACTGAATGCCCTACTTGGCTACAAGGGAGAGCAGGATGATTTGCCTCCTCCCCATGTATGTACTGAGCTTATACATGAACATACCTCACCTAGGCCTGACTTACAGTCCACACCCATTGAAGGAGCACCTGATATTTTTGTAGATGGATCCTGTTCCCGCCCTAATGACAACGCCTATCATGCAGGATACGCTGTAGTTCAACTCCCTGATGTTATTCTAGAATCAAATCCTATACCTTTTCAGTCAGCCCAAGCAGCTGAACTGATTGCCCTCACTAGGGCTTGTTGTCTTTTTGAGGGGAGAGATGTAAATATCTACACCGATTCCAAATATGCCTTTGGGGTTGTCCATGATCATGGGGTAATTTGGCTGAGAAGAGGCTTCATAGCTGCTGATGGGAAGAAAATCTCGCATTCCACCCTAGTACATGATCTCCTGGCCGCCATCCAATTACCCAGCACGGTTGCTATTATCCATTGTAAGGCACATACTGGTCTCCAAACGCACATAGCAAAAGGGAATGCCCTTGCTGATCAGGCAGCAAAAGAGGATGCTATTAGAACGGCAGCAACGGTTCAAATGCCCTCCCTAGTTCCAGAAATCACCCTTACTGACAATCTATTGCTCAGCCTCCAGGATTTGTCAAACAGTAGTGACAAGATAGAATGGCAATCGGTAGGTGCAGTACAAGACCCTGATACGGGTCTTATCTGCAAAGAGGGGAAACCATGTATTCCAGTTGCAAGCCCCCCGAGATCTCGAAGTAGTACAGGCACAATATGTGAGGAAACTTGTAGAAATTTTAGATGGTCTTGAACGAGATATTGCTCGTGCCTCTCCTTTCTCTCCACAGGAATCTACGCATCCTTTCCAACCAGGAGACGTGGTGATAGTCCAGCGCCTGGCAAAAGGACGGAAGCATACTGAGTTCCCGTTTGGACCACCCACCCGAGTGGTAGCAGTTACCAGAACAGCGATTCTCACAGAAGAGGCTTCAATCTGGATTCACGCTAGCAGAGTGAAAAGGGTCCCTGAGGCTTTTTCTCCGGTGACAGACAAAGAGGGGAGCTCAGAAGAAGCTTCCCTGAAAAGTGCCTTGCCACAGGCTGAAGATGATGACCCCACAATATTCTGGGAGATTTGTTTGTCTGCTAATAATTATTAATCTTTGTGTTTCCTTGCCAGTCTGGCTTATTACTACATGTATTTATCACCCAGAAGAGCTGAGTTTGCTCTGCGGTGCACCAAATAATCAGACGATACATAAAAGAGCACAGGAGCAAGATCCCTTTGCTCCTGGCCCCCTTTATTCTGAACAGAATAGTATAGTCAGGATGGCAAATGCTCTAAATGTAAGTTCATTGTGCCTTAAAGACTTACGGAGCCCACTGGATCTTATTCAAACATGTGTTATTGCTGTGCCTACACCCGATGAATCCCTCCTTGGAGTCTGGTCGAGGGCTAACAATACACAATCTTTTATTCCCTTGTATGACTTCTGTGGAGAGTGTCAGAAATTAGGAAATAGCAGGGATAATATTAGAATACTGACTATTAATGTGACTGCAGCAGAGACTTGTTTTACCTTTTCCCAGGATATGACATAATATTGTGATAATGGAGCCATAAAAGTAAATTACCTAGGAATAGTGTATATGATTATATTGACGACACCTGTAAAAGAATAGTAGGCTTGCTAGCTCCCTAGACAATTCCATGAGTTGTAATAAGACCATAGGGACTCCCAGTTTATCTATAATACAATGCTCCCTAAGGGATGGTTTTTGTCTTGTGGTAACAGCACCTACAATTACATTCCTGCTAATGTTATTGGAGGTCCCTGTGCATTATCCAGGCTGACTTTGGCCCTACCCAGTCAACCCCTTAGCAGGAGAGCTTACGATTACCAAGACTCTATCTGAAACTGTGACTCTACTTTACCCCTCCTCAGCTGTACAGAATATATCAGTTTGGACGCCTCTATATTAGGAGTGCCTGGACTGGCTATATATAATGCTCGTACTATAAATTCTATTGCATGTGCCTTGGCTAAATCTCTGAATAATACCTCATTTATCTGACCACTCCAGATCAATCCAGTCCCATATTCAAGGGTTAAATCGCCAATAATATCAAAAAGGATGTTGATTCATCCTCTTGGTGGGACTGGTTATTGAGCTGGCTGCCAGATTTGAGTTGGTTAAGAACATTCTTTATCAGTATTATAAATATAATTGCTTTTTTGATTACAATACGTTGGTGCATTCAATATATTCCCTCACTAATACAGTCCGAGACCCACAGATCCTGGACAACCTTATGCTACATACCTCTCTATGAGAGAAAGAAGATAAGTCATATTCATGACTTAAGAGGGGATTGAAGGGTTAAATAGAATGAGCCATATGTATGGATGACAGGATGGTGGGGGAGATCATGCTAGAGGGGGGATATTTTTAAAGTAGCCTTATTTCCATATATGGGAGGGTCTCCACCTGTTACAATGGAATGTGAAACACAGCTATCTCTTGTTATGTATGTATGTACTATATAAGGTGGACACTGTATAAGAATAAACCAGAGTTGTGTTTGAAGGTCACTAGCTTGGTGGTTATTTCACACACAGCTCTCCAGACGTCTGCCTCATGGGATGAGGGAACAACCAGGCTACAGAAATACACTAACTCTTTCAGTTAGTACTTTCTTTAAAATGCGGGTGAAGAAAGCTGCTCATCAGCAACTCTAGACTTGGGCTGCTGGTGCTGCTGTCACTTGCGACAAAGTCGAAGATCGGTCAACCAATTTAGAACCACTGGGTTGCTGGTCAAGATATGTGGACCTAAGGCCTCAGTAAGAAACCTTCGTTTTCCTTGCCTCAGTAAGAAACCCCTGCTGCCACTCCCCCTTACTCTGCTGCGACCTGTGCCTGCACCAGAATAATTTACACCTCTGCCACTCCCCTGTGCAGGGCCTGGTACTTTTCTGTCTGACATACTTTTAGCTGAACTAACTAAATTAAAAGCAAATTAAAACACCCCTAAAAGCGCCAAATATATATTTCTTTTTTTACTGAGATAGGCAACTAAAGGATCTAAAATTGGTAACAAAACAATTTCAGCGTAAATAGCAGAAAAAGTGAAATACGTATATATATTTCTCATATTGGACTTGAATAGGCCACTAAATGATTTCTGCAAAAATACAAGAAAATGTGACCTGCGTATAAATATTTCTCGTATTGGACTAAAATAGGCCACTAGACAATTTCTAAGCAAATAACACCAAATGTGAGCTGCATCTATTTTTCTCATATTGGAGTGAAATATGGCAATAAACGCTTTTAGCGCAAATAACACCAAATGTGAACTGCGTCTATTTTTCACGTATTGTAGTGAAATATGACAAGAAACGCTTTTAGCACAAATAACACTAAATGTGAATTGCGTCAATTTTTCTCGTATTGTAGTGAAATATGGCAATAAACACTTTTAGCGCAAAGAACACAAAATGTGAACTGCATCTATGTTTCTCATATTGGAGTGAAATATGACAAGAAATGCTTTCAGCGCAAATAACAGCAAATATGAACTTAGTCTATTTTTCTCTTTTTCTCTAGATATATGGCAATAAACGCTTCTAGCGCAAATAACAACAAAAATTACCTGTGTATATATTTCTTGTGTTGTATTGAAATAGACCCCTAAATGATATCAGCGCAGTTAACAGCAAAAGTGACCTGCAGATATATTTATCTTTTTCCACAGATTAAAGCCACTAAAGGCTTTTCAACATAGCACTTGCACCCCAATAACTAATTGCTGGAATGACAGAGCTATATTATGACTATCTAGATCCCCAAGCAATGTTTCACTGCACTTGTAAATTACTTTTTTTCACAATGAGGTTTTTCCTATGACTCTCCCTAGCATCTGCACACATCTCTCTATGCCTGTGAAATGATACCTCTCACTATTCTGCACTAGAAAATCGCTTATTTCGTGTTTTTTTTTTTAAACAATCAGCTTTTCTTTCACTCTCCCTAGCACCTGTATACATGTCTGTCCCTGAACAAAGTACGATGGTGAATGGAAGAATCTAAGATTTCTGCCGTATTTATAGGGCTGTGACATCACCGGGCTAGCTGGCTGCTGATTTGGCTGCATGCATGGCATTATGGATCATCCCGCCTTCCCAGAGTTCCTTGCCCCATGTCCTCACACGTGTAGCCGCCATTTTAGCCACCATTGTAGTCGGCTAGCAGCCATGTTAGGAAAAATTGAGATTCATTACGACGACGCTCAAGAAAATTTGCATTCTTTCAGAATTGAATTTTTCCTGAAATTTGGAATGAATTTGACTTTTTGAGCTTCGATTCGTTCATCTCTAATGATAACCATGCATCTACCAGGGTCATTCTTCAATACACTGAAAAAGTTCTTTTCTTTCTTTCTTCCTATGGAAAGGTAATAAGTAGAGATGAGCGAATCAAAGTTGACGAAGTGGAATTCGATCTGAATTTCAGGAAAAATTTGATTTGCACCAAAAACGAATTTCCTCACGCTTTGTGGTAATGAATCAAATTTTTTCCTAAAATGGCTGCTGCAGGACATGGAGCAAAGATCTCTGGGAACGAGGGATCAACCAGAATGCCATGCATGCAGCCAATGAGCAGACAGCCTCTGTGATGTCATAGCCCGATAAATAGCCTCAGCCATGTTGGATTCAGCCATTTTCCAGTGTACTTAGTGCAGAGAGAGATGTGACAGGCACTAGGGACAGTGCTAGGAAAGACTTTATTGTGCTGAAAAAAATTATTTAGAAATTCAGGGAAAAATTACAATTATAGTTAGGGATGAGCGAATCGACTTCGGATGAAACATCCAAAGTCGATTTACATAAAACGTTGTTTCAATACTGTATGGAGCGAGCGCTTCATACAGTATAAAAATGTATTGGCTCCAATGAGTCGAAGTTATTACTTTGCGCAGTCACGCGAGACTTCGCATAATAGCTTCAGAAATTGATTTATACCGTAAAAAAACATTTCCCGAACATCGGAGCCAATACATTTTAATACTGTACGGAGTGCTTGCTCCGTACAGTATTGAAATAAATTTGTATGTGAATCGACTTTGGATGTTTTATCCGAAGTTGATTCGCTCATCCCTACTCATAGTGTATTGAAAGGAAAGGGAGGCATTATCCACTCTATAAAGTGAGAACAGGGTCTAATAGGGGAGTGTGCAGTCTGGGTAATAGGAACAATTCCATAAGGCCCCTTTCACACGGGCATTGCGGAATGGGGCCGGATAGGATGCACGTGCATGCGTAAAAATTCATGATTTTTCTGCGCGAGTGCAAAGCGTTTTAATGCGTTTTGCATGCATGTGGGAAAAATCGTCATGTTTGGTACTCAGACCCGAACCCGGACTTCTTCAATGAAGTTCGGGTTTGAGTTGAGTATTCTGTAGATGTAGATTTTATTATTTTCCCTTATAACATGGTTATAAGGGAAAATAATAGCATTTTCAATACAGAATGCTTAGTAAAATGTGGATTGAGGGGTTAAAAATAAAAAAAAATTACTCACATTATCCATTTGATCGCGTACTTGCGATCTCTTCTCTAAACATTAGTTGCCGACTAAAGGACCTGTGGTGACGTCCCTATGCTCATCAAATGGTCCAATCACATGGTCCATCAGCATGGTGATGGGCCATATGATTGGATCATGTGATGTGACATCACCACAGGTCCTTTAGCCGGCAGCTCATGATTGAAGAATAAAGAAGAGATCGCAACTATGCGATCAAGTGGATAAGATGAGTTAATTTTTTTATTTTAACCCCTCAATCCACATTTTACTAAGCATTCTGTATTGAGAATGCTATTATTTTCCCTTATTACGATGTTATAAGGGAAAATAATAAAGATCGGGTCCCCATCCCGATCGTCTCTTAGCATCCATGTGGGAAAATCGCACCGCATCCGTACTTGCTTGCGGATGCTTGCGATTTTCACGCGGCCCCATTCACGTCTATGTGGCCTGCATTGTGTGAAAAACGCTGATTATAGAGCATGGTGCGATTTGCACGCACCATCTCAGCGTCTTATTTTCTGTTCTGCGGTAAAGTTACATTGTACTACAGCCAGTTACGGGGTGTATTAATAGGAAATATACGTAAGTCCTATTAACCGTCCTGCAGTGAATTTACATTGTTATACTTTTTTTGTGTGTTTATTAATAGGAAAAAAAATATATACACCTACAAAAAGAGGCCCCAAATAGACTCATAAACGGCTGTGGCCAAAGACCAAAGCACAACATCCAATAATTGCTCAGCAAGAGCAAGAAAAGGCACAGCCCAAGTATGCAAAAGTATAAAGATTTATTTAACAAATAAATAGACAATTGATAATAAGTACATACACATTGATTGTGCAATGGAGGAGCACAGAGCGAATGCCCAAGAACCACCACTAACACTGAGTATCCCCCACACCACAAAAATGGTTAAGCACTCAATGATAAAGCAACGGTAAGGTTGGGGGTCATGATAGACCCCAGAGAGTTAAACAACTTAGCCCAAATATGCATCACATAATCAAAAACAGTCTAGGACACAGATAACATACCGTTAGCCATGGTGTACAGGGGATAGTCAGTACCAGTGGAACAGAACACCCTCGAGCGCGTTTCGCGCCGCTCGTCAGGAGGTACCTCCTGACGAGCGAGGCGCAAGCGTCAGCGTGTTCTGTTCCACTGGTACTGACTATCCCCGTACACCATGGCTAACGGTATGTTATCTGTGTCCTAGACTGTTTTTGATTATGTGATGCATATTTGGGCTAAGTTGTTTAACTCTCTGGGGTTTATCATGACCCCCAACCTTACCGTTGCTTTATCATTGAGTGCTTAACCATTTTTGTGGTGTGGGGGATACTCAGTGTTAGTGGTGGTTCTTGGGCATTCGCTCTGTGCTCCTCCATTGCACAATCAATGTGTATGTACTTATTATCAATTGTCTATTTATTTGTTAAATAAATCTTTATACTTTTGCATACTTGGGCTGTGCCTTTTCTTGCTCTTGCTGAGCAATTATTGGAGGAAAAAAAATATGTCTTACTTGCTGTTCTGTTGTGAAGGTATATTGAACTACAGCCATTTACGGGGTGTATTAATAGAAAATATACTTACATCCTTTTAGCCGTTCTATGGTGAATTTACATTGTTATACTTTTTTTGGGGGGGTGTATTGGTAGGAAAAAAATATGTCTTAATTTCCATACTGCAGTGAAGTTACATTGTACTACAGCCATTTACAGGGTGTATTAATAGGAAATATACGTACGTCCTATTAGCCGTTCTCTGGTGAATTTACATTGTTATACTTTTTTTTAGGTGTATTAATAAGAAAAAAATATGTCTTAATTGTCATTCTGCGCTGAAGTTACATTGTACTGCAGTCTTTTATGGGGTGTATTAATAGGAAATATATGTATGTCCAATTAGCCGTGCTGTGCTGAATTTACATTGTTATATATTTTTTTTGCAAAGTGTTAATAGGAAAAAAAATACGTCTTACTTGCC
Source organism: Bufotes viridis (assembly GCA_033119425.1). Taxonomy (NCBI): domain Eukaryota; kingdom Metazoa; phylum Chordata; class Amphibia; order Anura; family Bufonidae; genus Bufotes; species Bufotes viridis. The sequence goes on along the minus strand of CM065594.1, from coordinate 180,495,847 downwards.
GTTCTGCGGTAAAGTTACATTGTTCTACAGCCATTTACAGGGTGTATTAATAGGAAATATACGTACGCCCTATTAGCCATTCTGCAGTGAATTGGCATTGTTATACATTTTTTTTTGTGTGTGTGTTATTCGGAAAACAAAAAGGTCTTATTTGCCGTTCTGCAGTGAATTTACATTGTACAACAGACTTTTTTGGGGTGTATTTTTTTCTTTTAATTTAATTATTTTATTATACAGTATGTCAGAAAGACAAGTGACAGGCCCTTCAAAGGGAATGGGCAGTGGGCAAAATGTTTCTGTCGCAGTCAAAAGTAGAAGCAGAAGAAGCGAGGTGGCAGCAGGAGTCTCAACGAGAGGCCAAAAGCTCCCTGTGTCATCTAGCGGTCGTGTCTTGACCAGCAACCCAGCGGTGATTGAATGGTTGACTCTGTCTTCGACTTCGTTGCAAGTGACATCAGACACCCCCAGCCAAGAGTCGGTGGGTTACTCTGACATGACGCTTAGTTGGCATGGCCCAGGAACAGGGCCTGTGCCGCAAACTATCCTCGACCTGCGTCTGTTATTTTATGGTCCCTCAGCGCGAGAACTCTTATATGCTGTAGACTCTGCTCCACTTTTCAGCAAGGACAAGCTACTAGAGGACAGTCAGCAGCTACTGCCAAGCCAAGATCTGGAGGAGACATCCGCCGTTTACTCCGTTAGGTGGGCAAGTAGTGATGATGAGAGTCGTGTGGGAGGTGGTGTTGCGAGCGGTCAGGCTCCTGGCCCTGAGACAATTGAGGGGGACATCAGTGACATGCAGACAGTAGCAGATGATGATGATGTAGCCGATCGCACTTGGGAGCCGGGTGATGAAGGGGCTTTATCATAAACAGAAGAAGAGGGTGGCAGCGTGTGCGTGAGGCAACAGCTGAGCCAGAAAGCTGGTAGCAAAGCCATGAGTGAGCAGGGTTACAGCAATGGGTGGTCGGGAGACCAACGTGCCTGGGGTAGATCACAAGCTTTGCATGAGCCTACCTGCCTGGAAAGTAGCGGTGCAGGGGTTCACGGAAGCGGCAGTAGAAGGCAGTCAATGTGGAGTGTTGGGGGGAAAAGGGATACTTATTGGAGAGGCAGTTTTTTGTTAAGCCACTGGAGGAGGTTAACATGGCCATTTGCCGAATTTGTGGGCAGAATGTAAAGCATGGCCAGGGTGCAAATGTTGATACCACGGCGCTGCGTCAACACACGCAGCGTCAACATAAATTGGCCTGGGAGAACCGTGGTTCTAATGTGGAGGTCTAGCCTGCCGCAGAAACCACTACATCACCCAGTGGCACACACCCGATTTCATGCAGTCAAGGCTCCACCACCTCAGCCCAAGGGAGATGTCTGTCCTTCCCCTCACCTACTGGTCCTGATGCTCCTGCTCCTCCTCCTCCTCCCTGTCAGTTATTTCCTCTGCAATAGATCACCAAAGCGATTGCCAAGAGACAACAGTATGCGTGCACTCATCCAACAGCGCAGAAGTTGAACATGCTCCTGACCAAGTTGCTGATGCTGCAACCCCTCCCTTTCCAAGTGGTGGAATCTGCACCTTTCAGAGAACTGATGACTTGTCCCGAGCCGAGGTGGAGAGTCCCCAGCCGTCATTTCTTTGCAAAAAAGGCAGTACCCGCCTTGTACACATATGTACAACAGAAGGTGGGTCAGTCAGTGTCTGCCAATGTGCATGGCAGCGCCAACATGTGGAACTGTAACTACATTCAAGGACGATATATGTCCTTTACGACCCTCCACGGTCTCTTGCCGTTGGTCCTGCGACAATGTCCACCTCTGCCACCTCATCCTCCATGGCAGGGAGAATTTACAGTGTTCCTCCAGCATACCAAATGTGCAGGTCACGGCAGTCTCACGCTGTTCTGCACCTAGATTGCCTGGGCGAACGGAGTCACACAGGGGAAGAACTTCTCTGCATCTTTCATTAAGAAATGAAATAGTGGCTTTCTCCTTGACAAATCAAAATCAGAACCATGGTAACCAACAACGGGAAGAATGTGGTGTCGGATCTGTGTCAAGTAGGGCTGAGCCTTGCACCCTGCATGGTGCATGTGTTCAATCTTGTTCCTGAAGTCTTCACCCCATCTGCAAGAATTCCTGAAAAGGGCCAGGAAACTTTGCATGCACTTCAGCCACTCATACACACTAAAGCACACCCTCCTTGAGCTGAAGCTGCAGAACGGCATCCCCAAACCTAAGCTGATATGCAACGTTTCTACCCGTTGGAATTGCAGCCTCCATATATTGGACCGATTATATTCACAGAGAAAGGCCATAAAGGCCATATGATTTCTTGATGATACAGGCAGACAGAGAAACTCCCCTGTGTAACTTCGATATTAGCCAGTGGCAGCTCATGCGTGACACCTGCCGTTAGCTCGGATTCTTTGAGCAGGCCACTTTATTTGTCAGTCACCAGGACTACGGGATAAACGTCATTCCACTGATTCATGTCCTGGAACAGATGCTGCTAAATCTGGCTGGTCAGGGGACTGGAGACGTGGTGCCTAGATCTCACGGCCACATGAGACTTGTGGGGGCTGAACTAGAGGAGGAGAAGGACATTGGAGCACAAACAATATGTAGCAAAATGGGTGGTTTCTCTATACAGATGACAGGAGAGGAGGAACAGGGCGATGAAGAAGACGAGGCAGAGGACCCAGACACACCGTGGCAGTATGCAGTGGAGATGGAGGCAGGAAGTCCCTCCGAGTCACGTCCGCAAATGCCCCGATGCATGCTCAGTTGCTTGAGTAGTGACAGCCGAATTGTCACCATTCGGCAAAGGGATGACTACTGGCTCTAAACCATATTAGACCCTCACTACTGGTCCACAATGGGGGCCTTTTTTCCACCCACTGAGAGTGAGGACAAACTGAACTGCTATCGAGACATCCTATGGCACCTGTCTATGTGTGCCATTGCCCATTATCACGCAGGTCTGACCGGGGGTCCCCTCTGCACTCACATTTCACCACCATAGCTTCTGGGGGGGGGGGGGGATAGGAGCAGTACCAGCTCCATCAGCAGCAACTTAAGTCTAGAGTCGCTGATGAGCAGTTTTCTTCACCCGCCTACTGAAGAAACTATTTACCAGCAGCAGCAGGCAGACATAGAGCAAAGCCTGATCCAGCAGGTGGTGGCATATTTCGAGTGCACCCTGCCACCCCACATTGAAGATCCCCTGGACTACTGGGAAGCCAAACTCGATTTGTGACCGCAAGTGGCCGAGTTTGCCCTGGTCAAGCTTTCCTACCAGACCATCAGAGCGGGTGTTTAGTGCGGTGGGTCCACGATTACCCCAAGTAGAACTCTTTTGTAGACCCAAAATGTGGAGAAACTGATCTTTGTGAAGATGAATCAGGCGTGGATTAGCCAGGATTTCCACACACCAGTGCCTGATACATCAGACTAGTTCACCAAACATGTCACACCTAAACTTTGTCAAAAGAGACCTTTTTCTTCTGGCGACCTGCTACACCTACGCCATCCGCCTGATGCCTCACACCTGCTGCCAGGTGCTCCTACTGCCAACCACCTTAAGCTGGTACTGGAATTGCCCCGGACTTCAGTACTATGTCATGGGGCCTCTCTGTGGTCTCCTTATGCTGCTGCTACCTGACCACTCTGTGGTCTCCTCATGCTGCTGCCACCTGACCACTTTTTGGTCTCCTCTTGCTGCTGCCACCTCAACACTCTGTAACTTGGCCACTCTGTTGTCTCCTCGTGCTGTTGCCACCTCACCAATCTGTGGTCTCCTCATGCTGCTGCCAACTCACCACTCTGTGGTCTCCTCATGCTGTTGCCACCTCACCACTCTGTGGTCTCTTCATGCTGCTGACAACTCACCACTCTGTGGTCTCCTCATGCTGCTGCCACCTCAACACTCTGTGGTCTCCTCATGCTGCTGACAACTCACCACTCTGTGGTCTCCTCATGCTTCTGTCAACTCACCACTCTGTCACTGGGCTACTCTATGGTCTACTCATGCTTCTGCCGACTCACCACTCTGTGGACTCCTCATGCTGCTGCCACCTCACCACTCTGTGGTTTCCTTATACTGCTTCCACCTGAACACTCTGTGGTCTTCTCATGCTGCTTCCACCTCCTGACTATCTCACTGGGCCCCTCTGTGGTCTCTTCATTCTGATGCCACCTCACCACTTTGTGGTCTCCTCATGCTGCTGCCAACCCAACACTCTGTCACTGGACCACTCTGTGGTCTCCTCATGCTGCTGCCATCTCACCAGTCTGTGGACTCCTCATGCTGCTTTCACCTTAACACTCTGTGGTTTCCTCATGCTGCTGCCACCTCATGACTATCTCACTGGGCCACTCTGATGTCTCCTTATGCTGCTGCCACCTCACCACTCTGTGGTCTCCTCATGCTGCTGCCACCTCAACACTCTGTGGTCTACTCATGCTGCTGCCACCTCAACTCTATGTCACTAGGCCACTGTGTGGTCTACTCATGCTAAAGCCACCTCAACACTCTGTCACTGGGTACCTTTGTGGTCTCCTCATGCTGCTACCACCTCACCACTCTGTGGTCTCCTCATCCTGCTGCTACTTCAACAAACTGTTATTGGGCCACTCTGTGGTCTCCTTATGCTGCTGCCACCTTGCCACTATGTCACTGGGCCACTCTATGGTCTCCTCATACTGCTTCCACCTCAACACTCTATCATTGGGCCACTCTGTGGTCTCCGTACGCTGCTGGCACCTCACCAATATGTCACTGGGAAATTCTGTGGTCTCCTCATGCTGCTAAAACCTCACCACTATCTCAATGGGCCACTCTGTGGTCTCCTCATGCTGCTGCCACCCCACCACTCTGTGGTCTCCTCATGTTGCTGTTACCTCAACACACTGTTATTTGGCCACTCTGTGGTCTCCTTACGCTGCTGGCACCTCACCACTATGTCACTGGGCCATTCTGTGCTCTCCTCATGCTGCTGAAACCTCACCACTATCTTACTGGGCCACTTTGAGGTCTCCTCATACTGCTTTCACCTTAACACTCTATCATTGGGCCATTCTGTGGTCTCCTCATGCTGCTTCCATCTCATGACTATCTCACTGGGCCACTCTGTGGTCTCTTCATTCTAATGCCACCTTACCACTCTGTGGTCTCCTCATGCTGCCACTACCTAACCACTTTGTGGTCTCCTCATGCTGCTGCCACCTCAACACTTTTTGGTCTCCTCTTGCTCCTGCCATCTCACCACTCTGTCAATAGGCAACTCTGTGGTCTCTTCATACTGTTGCCATCTCACCATCTGTGGTCTTCTTATGCTGCTTCCACCTCAACACTCTGTGGTCTACTTATCCTGCTGCCACCTCATGACTATCTCACTGGGCCACTCTATGGTCTCCTCATGCTGCTGCCACCTCACCACTCTATGGTCTCCTCATGCTGCCACTTCCTAACCACTTTGTGGTCTCCTCATGCTGCTGCCACCTCAACACTCTGTCACTGGGCCACTCTGTGGTCTCCTCATGCTACTGCCACCTCACCACTCTGTGGTCTCCTCATGCTGCTGCCACCTCACCACTCTGTCAATGGGCTACTCTGTGGTCTCCTCTTGCTTCTACCACCTCACCACTCTGTGGTCTCCTCATGCTGTTGCCACCTAAACACTATTTCACTAGGCCACTCTGTTATCTCCTCATACTACAGCCACCTCAACACTCTTTTACTGGATCACTTTGTGGTCTCATCATGCTGCTACCACCTCACCACTCTGTGTAGAGTTGAGAGTTGAGCACCTGGATGTTCGGGTTCGAGAAATTTGGCTGAACTTCACGGAAATGTTCGGGTTTGTGATCAGTACTTGACCCGAACTTGACCCCGAACCCAAACTCTTTTGAAGTCAATGTGGACCCGAACTTTTGGGCACTAAAATGGCTGTAAGATAGCCCTGGAAAGAGCTAGAGGGCTGCAAAAGGCAGCAAAATGTGGGTAAGTGCCCTACAAACAAATGTGGATAGAGAATTAACTTAAAATAACATAAAATAACTAAAAATTAAACAATATTAATTGGCAACTCGGCGAAGGAGGTGGAATAGGAGGTTGGGGAGGCATCAGGTGGGAATGCCATCAGCAGCGTGTCTACCAGTGTGCATTTTGTAGTCAGTAGTCATGCATCTTTTGATCAGTAACATTCATTTTTACAAAATTTGGTTTCCTGCCAGCAATGCACAGCTGTGGCTTATCACTGGCAAAAATAGGTTAATGTCACCCACCAATAGAACAGGTGATATTCAGAAATGTTAGGCCCCTGGCAACCAGATAAAGGAGAGGTCAATGCTCGGCAAAAAGAGGTTAATGTCACCCATCAAAGCAACAGGCGATTATCTGAAATGTAGGACCCTGGCACCCAGACAGAGGAGAGGGCAATGCAAGGCAAAAGAGGCTTCTTGTCACCCAGCAATGGAACAGGCAATTTTCAGTCATTTAGGCCCCTGGCACCCAGACAGAGGAGAGAGGTCACGTAACAGCAAAACAGGCATCATGTCACTCAGCAATGCAGTACTCGATTATCATAAATGTAGGCCCCTGGTACCCAGACATAGGAGAGGCCATTGGACGGCAAAAAGAGCTTAATGTCACGCACCAAAGCATCAGGTAATTATCATAAATGTAGACCACAGCCACCCAAACAAAGGAGAGAGGTTAATGCACGGAAAACAGGCTTCTTGTCACCCAGCAATGGAACAGGCCATTTCCAGTAATTTAGGCCCTAGCACCCTGACAGAGGAGAGAGGTCCTGTAACTGCAAAACAGGCTTCATGTCCCCTACTTGTCCCCCAGTGTCAGTTGGGTATGCCCTCAGGAGCGCATCTACCAGCGTGTGCTTGTACTCGCGCATCTTCCTATCACGCTCCAGTGCGGTAATTAAGGTATACACATTGTCTTTGTACCGAGATCCAGCAGGGTGGCAACCCAGTAGTCAGGACAAGTTACAATGTGGGAAACTCTGCTGTCGTTGGGCAGGCACTGCAGCATGTAGTCGCTCATGTGTGCCAGGCTGCCCAGAGGTAAGAATAAGCTGTCCTCTGTAGGTAGTGTATCGTCTGTGTCCTCCGTATCCCCCCAGCCACGCTTCAGTGATGGGCCTGAGCTGCGTTGGGTGCCACCCTGCAATGAACCATCCTCCACCTCTACCTCATCCTCCTACTCGTCCGCCAAATCTGTGCCCTGGCTGGCCACATGTGTACCTGGCCTCTGCTGGTGCAGGAACTCACCCTCGGAGCCACTTCATAATGTCCGGCATGAAACCCTGTGAAATGCCCCCTCTTACTTCTCCTCCTCCTCTGCCACATCCTCTACCATTATCATCTTAATTGATTTTTCAAGGAGACATAGGAGTGGCATTGTCATGCCAACAATGGCGTCATCAGCACTGGCCATGTTGTTTGAGTACTCAAAAGACCGCAACAAAGTACACAGGTCTCGCATGCAGGCCCAGTCACTGGTGGTGAAGTTCTGCTGATCAACAGAGCAAATAACCCGTGCATGCTGCAGCTGATCTCCACTATCGCCTGCTTCTGCTCGCACAGTCTCTGCAGCATATGCGAGGTGGAGTCCCACGGGCACGTTGCATATGAGGCAGTAAGCAGGGAAGGTCGAAGTTATGCTGCAGCGCAGACAGGCGAGCAGCAGCAGGGTGAGAACGCCAAGAGTGTGCACAGACGGACCGCACATTCAGCAGCAGCTCTGACATGTCTTGGTAGGTTTTAAGAAACTTCTGCACCACCATATTAAGCACATGCACCAGGCAAGGGATGTGCGTCAAACCGGCTAGTCCCAGAGCAGCAATGAGATTTTGCCCATTATCGCAAAACACCAGGCGGGGCTTGAGGCTCACTGGCAGCAACCACTCATTGGTCTGCTATTCTATGCCCCTCCAAAGCTCCTGTGTGGTATGGGTTTTGTCCCCCAAACATACGAGTTTTAAAATCGCCTGCTGACGTTTACCCCGGGCTGTGCTGAAGTTAGGGGTGAGGTTCTTTCGATGACTGGATCTGGGGGTAGTAGAGGAGGAGGAGGAGGAAGATGCGGAGTACGAGGAGGAGGCAACAGGAGGCAAAGAATAAAGCCATGCGATCCTCGGTGGTGGAAGGACACGGCTATCCGCCTCGGGCCCAGCTGCCACTACATTTACCCAGTGTGCAGTTGGGAGATATAGTGGCCCTGGCTGTGCATACTGGTCCATGTATCTGTGGTTATGTGATTTTATCCTCCACTTGGTTGTGCAGGAAATGAATGGCCCGCCTGGAAAAGTAGTGGTGGCTGGGAACTACGTATTGTGGGACAGCGACCGCCATCCTCTGTTTGAAAGTCTGTCTCCACCAGACGGAATGACAGCATTTCAAAGGCAAGTAATTTTTAAATGCTGGCATTCAGGGCCAGGGGTTGAGGGTGGGTAGGTGGGGATTTCCTTTCTCTCCAATGTTTGGGAGATGGACAGCTGAACGCTGCCGTGTGACATAGTGGAGATGCTTGGTAATGATGATGTATGTGGTGGTGTTGGTGGGACATCCTCTGTTTGCTGGTCGCCAGGTGCCACGGTGATGCCAGTGGTGGAGGGAGAGGCCGAGCCAGCAGCAGAAGAGGAAGCAGGAGGAGCCTGATGTCACGCAAAAAAGCATCAGGTAATTATCATAAATGGTTTTTAAGGTGTTTTTAAGGTGTTTACTCCACTGCAGTTCATGCTTTGCATGTAGATGCATGGTCATGCAGGTTGTTTTGAGGTTAAGAATGTTTATGCCTCGCTTCAGGCTCTGATGGCAAAACGTGCAAACCACTCGTGTCTTGTCGTCAGGACATTGTGTGAAGAACTGCCACGCCAATGAACTCTTTGGAGGAGGCCTTGGTGAGCTGGGTGTCTGGATGAGGTGGCCAGTAGCAGGCATACTGTTTCTGGAACGGCCACTGCGTTTTTGCACCCTGCTCCCTCTTTTGCTGTGCTGTTGCCTCTGTGCGACCACCGCCTCATCCTCAGAACTGCACAGGTCACTCGCACGACCTTCAATCCATTCTGGGTCTAGGACCTCATCATCCTCCACATCATCTTCCACCCATTCATGACCCCTGCCCTCCTGTTCGGTCTGCACATTGCAGAAAGCCACAGCAGTTGGCACCTGTGTTTCGTCATCCTTAGAGACGTGCTGCGGCTGTCTTCCCACTTCCTCATCCTGCAACCTAAGTGGTTGGGCATCAGTGCATTCAATGTCTTCCACTACTGGGGCAGGGCTAGGTGGATGGGCCGGGGAAATCCTGCCAGCAGAGTCATCAAAGAGCTCTGACTGCTTGGCTGATTTGCAAGGGGGTGAGGTGGAAGACTGATGGGCATGGGCTGCAGGTGCCAACTCTGAGCTTTCTGCAGAGGACTGGGTGGGAGACACTGTGAAGGAACTGGAGGCACTGTCAGCCATCCAATCTACTACCGCCTGTACATTTTCTGGCCTCACCATCCGTAAAGAGGCATTCGAGCCTACCAAATAACGCTGCAGATTCTGTCGCCTACTCGCACCAGAGGAAGGTTTTTCACTTGGACCTGTAGTTGGTGTTGAATGGCCACGTCCTCTCCCAGCAACAGGAGCTCCACCAACACCAAAGCGACCATGCCCACTTCCCTTATTTAATGTTCTCCTCATTATTTGTGTTCACCCACCAAGATGAAAGATTGGTTTCTCTCCGGTGTCAATTTAACTGCCAATAGTCAACAATTAAGTTCACTAAGGCAGTGCCTGTGTCATAAAAATGCTCTGTTTATAAAAATGCTCTGTGGACCAAGAATAAAGATTTTTGGGCCTAAAACACACTTATTCTCAATTTTATTGCAGAAATGTAAAATATGTATTTGTACGCTGTATGCACAGCCATTTGGTGAACCCCGAACACAGTTTTTTTCCCAGTAAAACACAGTAAAGCACTATTAAAATTGGTATTTGTACTCTGTATGCACAAGTGGTTTGTGGACCAAGAACAAGGATTTTTGTAATAAAACACAGAAAAGCAGTATTTCACTGCCATTAATAAAATGTAGCTATTTCTACGGTTTATGCAAAAGTGGTTTGTGGACCCAGAACACTGATTTTTTTCAATAAAACACAGAAAATCATTATGTCACTTCTATTAATAAAACATAGCTATTTCTACGGTTTATGCAAGAGTGGTTTGTGTACTCAGAACACGGATTTTTTTGATAAAACACAGAAAAGCTGTATTTCACTGCTATTAATAAAACGTTGGTATTTCTATGCTGAATGCACAAGTGGTTTGTGAAGCAAGAATATTGCTTTTTTCCCACAAAAAAAAAATATTAATTCACTATTTCACTGCAGAAATGTCTAATGTGTATTTGGGCGGGGTATTTCAAACTGTTTTGTGGACCAGAAATAATGTGTTTCTTTTTCCAGGAAACACACTGATGCACTATTTCCCTGAAGAAATATTAAATATGTATTTGTATGAAAGGTGTAGGGTTAAAAATATATCAAAAACCTCTTAATTGTATGTACACTAATGCCAGAAGCCTGACTAACTAAACTGGGGAACTGGAATTAGTGATGTGTGAGGAGGACTATGATATAGTGGGAATAACTGAGACATGGCTGGATGACAGCTATGACTGGGCAGTTAATGTACAGGGTTACAGTCTGTTTAGAAAGTATCGTCAAAACCGGAGAGGGGGAGGGGTCTGCCTTTATGTAAAGTCCTATCTAAAGCCCACAGTCCGAGAAGATATAAGTGAGGGACATTAACATGTGGAGTCACTGTGGGTAGAGATACATGGGGCCAGATTTATCATTAGCTAAAGTCACTTTAACGGAGTGAAAAAGTCGCAAAAAAATGCGCAATCGGTAAAATTGCGCATTTTTGTTGCGACTTTTTCAAGCTCTGCACTAAGCTCTCCAGTTTTGTGAAAGTGGGTGTGTTGTCTTATGTAAATGAATCTCTAGACATATTTTCTATTGCAACCATTTAAAAAATAGCAAAAAAGTCGCAAAAAAATGCGCAATTTCACTCCAGGGGGGACCATGCTTATCTTATGCGACTTTTTAATAGAACATGCAACTTTTTTGTAAAGACGTGCGACTTTTGTAAAGCCGCTTTCTAAAGGATAAACTGCTACTGTCAAACCACATTTATCACAGTATTAAAGGACCATTAATAAATCTGACTATAATAAAGTGACTTTGGGCATATGTAAAAGTGGAGTAAGATGTAAGTGTAATGATAAACCTGGCCCATGGAGCCAAAAACAATAATAAATTACTAATAGGAGTTTACTATAAACCACCTAATATACCAGAGTCCACAGAAAATCTATTACTAAACGAGATAGACAAGGCCGCAAATCATAATAAGGTGGTTATTATGGGGGACTTCAACTATCCAGCTATAGACTGGGAAACTGAAAGCTGTACATCGCATAAAGGAAACAGATTCTTGGTATGGATGAGCGAACCCGTACTGTATAGTTGTTGTGTTCGGACCTGAACATTATCAAAAAAGTTCGGGTTCGGGTTTGTTGTTCGCCAATTTCTTCCCGCTTTCTGAAGGGCTGCACAGCAGCCAGTCAGCTTACGTTTTACTTCTTGCCTTAAGAAGCCATCACAGTCATGCCTACTAATGGCATGGCTGTGATTGGCCAAGTGCAGCATGTCACCCAGCTTCTATTTAAGCTGGAGTCACGTAGCGCCACACGTCACTCTGCTCTGATTAGTGTAGGGATAGGACGCAGCTGCTGTGAGGGTGAGATTAGGCAGGGAAAAGACAGCAAAAACACCTAATGAAGTGATCGATCTACAGCTGTGAATCATTCAACTTCTGCTAGTTAATTGCTCACTGGTTTTTAGGCTGCACAGAGCGTTTTCTGTCACTTTTTTCTGGGGTGATTGGCAGCCATTTTGTGTCTTGTGGTGCACCAGCACAAGCTTCCACCAAGTCCATCAAACCATCAATACTAGTTTTTTTTTTTTGCTATATCCTACATCAGGGGCTTTATAATAATGTATAATAGTGTCCGGCAAAGGATATATTTTGTTCTGGGGTGAAATTCAATTGCCAAAATAGCAATACCATAAATCAGTGGTTTCAGCTGTGGCTGGCCAAGTTTAATAGTGTTCGGCAAAGGATATATTTTGTTCTGGGGTTAAATTCAATTGCCAAAACAGCAATACCGTAAATCTGGTGTTCCCCTGTGACTGGACAAGTTTAATAGTGTCCGGCAAAGGATATATTTTTTTCTGGGGTGAAATTCAATTGCCAAAATAGCAATACCATAAATCAGTGGTTTCAGCTGTGGCTGGCCAAGTTTAATAGTGTCCGGCAAAGGGTATATTTTTTTTCTGCGGTGAAATTCAATTGCCAAAATAGCAATACCGTAAATCTGGTGTTCCAGCTGTGACTGGACAAGTTTCATAGTGTCCGTCATAGGATATATTATTTTCTGCGGTGAATTTCAGTTGCAAAAATAGAAATACCGTAAATCTGGTGTTCCAGCTGTGACTGAACAAGTTTAATAGTGTCCGGCAAAGGATATATTTTGTTCTAGGGTGAAATTCAATTGCCAAATTTGCAATACCGTAAATCTGGTGTCCCAGCAGTGGCTGGCCAAGTTTAATAGTGTCCGTCACAGGAGATATTATTTTCTGGGGTGAAATTCAATTGCCAAAATAGCAATACCAATAATCTGGTGTTCCAGCTGTTGCAGGCCAAGTGTAAATCTGTCCGTAAAAGGGTATATTACACTCCGCGTGCATCTCCAAGTGTATTTCTTTCCGTTAAAGGGTATATTACAGTAAGTGTTAAATACAGCATAATCCTCTACATTTGCACATACTGTTTTGCACCTCTAAGAGTATTTATTTCCGTTAAAGGGTATATTACACACATTGTTAAAATACAAGTGCTGAAAGCATAATCCTATATATTTTTCCACAAGCTACTGTGCATCTCAAAGTGTAAATCTGTCCGTAAAAGGATACCTTTCATCCAGGGCCTAAATATTAGGCCTACAATTGATATTCAAACCATTAGAAAACGTGGTGTGGTGTTTAACAAGCAGGATATGCTCAACCCACATGCAGTTGTGCATGTATATAGGGGAGAACATCCTGCACTTGTAGTCCGTTGCTAGGGGCAATCAACAGCAAGAAATGCAGACAATGGAAGATGCCAGCAACGGACTACAAGTACCACAATAACCATCCTACATACGATAACGATAATGTGAATGTGGAGAACAATCAAAAACATAACCATAGCAATGGCAGGTGCACTCTTCGGCAATACTAAACCCTCACACTGATAAAATTGAGAGGTTAGTTCGACATATCCTACTAGGAGGACGTGTCTTAAGCTCGGACACCACGGCAAGGTCTCTCAAGTAGCCCGAGGCCCTACCACTCAACCTACCTGTGCCGTATGGGCAATACCAGGAGCCGTTGAGCATTATGTAAGGCCTGCCTTTGCTATGGTTATGTCTACAATTGATATTCCCCTAAATCTGTGGTTAGTGTGTAACTGGATTAGTGTGAAATGGTACATAAATAGATAGCCAGATAGTGTTAGGTGCCTGGAAAAAAAGGCCTAAATTTGAATTCAATACATTGGGTCAAATAATTTTTTTATTATTGTGGTGAACCGTAACAATGAGGAAAACATCTAGTAAGGGACGCGGACGCTGACACGGTCTTGGTGTTGTTAGTGGAGCCTCTGGTGCTGGGAGAGGACGTGGCCATTCTGCCACAGCCACACGTCCTAGTGAACCAACTACCTCAGGTTCCAGTACCCGCCAGAATTAACAGCGATATTTGGTGGGGCCCAATGCCGTTCTAAGGATGGTAAAGCCTGAGCAAGTACAGGCGCTAGTCAATTGGGTGGCTGACAGTGGATCCAGCATGTTCACAACATTATCTCCCACCCAGTCTTCTGCAGAAAGCGCACAGGTGGCGCCTGAAAACCAAGCCCATCAGTCTGTCACATCACCCCCATGCATATCAGGGAAACTGTCTGAGTCTCAAGTTATGCAGCAGTCTATTATGCTGTTTGAAGACTCTGCTGGCAGGGTTTCCCAAGGGAATCCAACTAGCCCTTCCCCAGTGGTGGAAGACATAAAATGCACTGATGCGCAACCACTTATGTTTCCTGATGATGAGGACATGGGAATACCACCTCATCAGAGTCTGCACGTCTCTGATGATGACGAAACACAGGTGCCAATTGCTGCGTCTTTTTGCAGTGTGCAGAACGAACAGGAGGTCAGGGAGAAAGACTGTGTGGAAGACGATGCAGGGGACGATGAGGACCTAGACCCCACATGGAATGAAGGTCGTGACACTGACTTTCATAGTTCAGAGGAAGAGGCAGTGGTATGACCGAGCCAACAGCGTAGCAAAAGAGGGAGCAGAGACCAAAAGCAGAACAGGCGCCGTCAAGAGAGTTCGCCTGCTACTGGCCACCACCACTAGGGACCAAGCTCCTCAAAGGCAGCTTCAAGGAGTTCCCTGGCATGGCACTTCTTTAAACAATGTGCTGACGACAAGACCCGAGTGGTGCCATCAGAGCCTGAAGCGAGGCATTAACGTTCTGAACACTAGCACAACCTGCATGACCAGGCATCTACATGCAAAGCATAAACTTCAGGGGAGTAAACACCTTAAAAGCAAGGAACTCACTCTGGCTCCCCCTGCTCCCTCTTCTGCTGCTGCCTCGGCCTATTCCTCCGCCTCGGGAGGAACGTTGGCACCTGCCGCCCACCAAACAGAGGATGCGCCACCAACACCACCTCCTCCGTCACCAAGCATCTCCACCATGTCACATGGCAGCGTTCAGCTCTCCATCTCACAAACCTTGGCGAGAAAGCGCAAATTCCCACCTACCCACCCTCGAGCACTGGGCCTGAATGCCAGCATTTCTAAACTACTGCCCTTTGAAATACTGTCATTCAGGCTGGTGGATACAGCCAGCTTCAAACAGCTGATGGCGTTGGCTGTCCCACAATATGTTGTTCCCAGCCGCTACTACTTCTCCAAGAGAGCCGTGCCTTCCCTGCACAACCAAGTATTAGATAAAATCAAGTGTGCACTGCGTAACGCAATCTGTGGCAAGGTCCACCTAAGCACAGTTACGTGGACCAGTAAGCACGGCCAGGGACGCTATATTTCCCTAACTGCACATTGGGTAAATGCAGTGGCGGCTGGGCCCCAGGCGGAGAGTTCCTTGGCGCACGTCCTTCCTCCGCCAAGGATCGCAGGGCATCATTCTTTGCGTCCTGTAGCCTCCTCCTCCTACTCGGCTTCCTCCTCCTCTTCTTTCACCTGCTCATACAGTCAGCCACACACCTTCACCACCAACTTCAGCACAGCCCGTGGTAAACGTCAGCAGGCCGTTCTGAAACTCATATGTTTGGGGGACAGGCCCCACACCGCGCAGGAGTTGTGGCGGGGTATTGAACAACAGACCGACGAGTGGTTGCTGCCGGTGGGCCTCAAGCCCGGCCTGGTGGTGTGTGATAATAGGCGAAATCTCGTCGCAGCTCTGGGACTAGCCGATTTGACGCACATCCTTTGCCTGGCGCATGTACTGAATTTAGTGGTGCAGAATTTCCTTCACTACTACCCCGACATGTCAGAGCTGCTGCATAAAGTGCTGGCCGTCTATGCCCGCTTCCGGCGTTCACATCCTGCTGCTGCTCGCCTGTCTGCGCTACAGCATAACTTTGGCCTTCCCGCTCACCGCCTCATATGCGACGTGCCCACCAGGTAGAACTCCACCTTGCACATGCTGGAGAGACTGTGCGAGCAGCAGCAGGCCATAGTGGAGTTTCAGCTGCAGCACGCACGGGTCAGTCGCACTGCAGAACAGCACCACTTCACCACCAATGACTGGGCCTCCAGGCGAGACATGTGTGCCCTGCTGCACTGTTTCGAGTACTCCACCAACATGGCCAGTGGCGATGACGCCGTTATCAGCGTTACAATACCACTTCTATGTCTCCTTGAGAAAACACATAGGGCGATGATGGTAGAGGAGGTGGCCCAGGAGGAGGAGGAGGAGGAAGAGGGGTCATTTTTAGCACTTTCAGGCCAGTCTCTTAGAAGTGTCTCAGAGGGAGGTTTTTTGCAAAAGCAGAGGCTAGGTACAAATGTGGCTAGCCAGGGCCCACTACTGGAGGACGAGAAGGACGAGGATGAGGAGGAGGTGGAGGAGGATGAAGCATGTTCACAGTGGGGTGGCATCCAACGCAGCTCGGGCCCATCACTTGTGCATGGCTGGGGGGAAACGGAGGACAATGACGATACGCCTCCCACAGAGGACAGCTTGTCCTTACCTCTGGGCAGCCTGGCACACATGAGCGACTACAGTCTCTGCAGCCTGGCACACATGAGTTGCCTGCTCAACTACAGCAGAGTTGCTCAAATTTTAAGGTCCCCGGTACAAAGACAATGTGCCCACCTTACTTCCTGCACTTGAGCGTGATAGGAAGATGCACAAGTACAAACGCACGTTGGTAGACGCGCTCCTGAGAGCATTCCCAAATGTCACAGGGGAACAAGTGGAAGCCCAAGGTGAAGGCAGAGGAGGAGCAAGAGGTCGTCAACGCAGCTGTGTCACGGCCAGCTCCTCTGAGGGCAGGGTTAGCATTGCAGAGATGTGGAAAAGTTTTGTCACCAGGCCACAGCTAACTGCACCACCACCTGATATGGACCATGTTAGCTGGAGGCAGCATTTCACTAACATGGTGGAACAGTACGTGTGCAAACACCTCCACGTACTGACTGATGGTTCGGCCCCATTCAACTTCTGGGTCTCCAAATTGTCGACGTGGCCAGAGCTAGCCTTTTATGCCTTGGAGGTGCAGGCCTGCCCGGCAGCCAGCTTTTTGTCTGAACGTGTATTCAGCATGGCAAGTGGCGTCATTACTAACAACACAGCCACGTGTCCACAGCCAACGTGGACAAGCTGACGTTCATAGAAATGAACCAGGCATGGATCCCACAAAACCTGTCCATCCCTTGTTCAGAATAGACATTTATAACTACCTCCCCTTAACCATATATTCTTGTACTCCAGGGCACTTCTTTATTGAATCCTTTTTCTCATTTTACCATTATTTTGTGGGGCAACCCAAAGTTGAATGAACCTCTCCTCCGTCTGGGTGCCATGGCCCTGAGTCTGTGAATGAGGCCTGTGGCACTTCAGGTAGACATGAATCCTTTTTGGCTGTGATGAGAACATCAACTCCCATAGCATTTCCACCTGATGCTACCCCAACCACCTATTCCACCTCCTCCTCCTCCAAGTTGCCAATTGATATTAGTTCATTTTAATTTATTTTATTTTATTTTAGGTTATTTCCCTATCCACATTTGTTTGCAGGGGATTTACCTACATTTTGCTGCCTTTTGCAGCCCTCTAGCCTTTTCCCGGGCTATTTTACAGTCTTTTTAGTGCCCAAAAGTTCGGGTCCCCATTGACTTCAATGGGGTTCGGGTTCGGGGAGAAGTTCGGGTCGAGTTCGGATCCCGAACCCGAACATTTTCGGGAAGTTCGGCCGAACTTATCGAACCCGAACATCCAGGTGTTCGCTCAACTCTAGTTCTTGGCAATACCTTTCCCAACTGGTTCAGGACCCGACTAGCGGGACAGCGATACTGGACTTAGTATTAACTAATAGACCTGACAGAACAACAGATGTGCAAGTTGGGGGACACCTGAAAATAGTGACCATAAAGTAATAACCTTCCAATTTATCATTCAAAAGAGCATTTCTACAGGGAGGAACAAAAATACCAAACTTCAAAAAAGCTAAATTTACTCAACTAAGCGCGGCCATAGACCTAACTAACTGGGATAAAGTCCTCAAAAATGGGATATCTTTAAAAGCATCCTAAATTCTAATTGTGAGAGGTACATACCGTATGGGAATAAAAGGTTAAGGAACAAAAAGAAACCAATGTGGATAAAAAGAAATGTAAAGAAAGCAATACATGACAAAAAAAAGCATATGAATCATTAAAACAGGAGGATAGCGAGGAAGCACTGAAAAACTATAAGGAAAAAAATAGAACATTTAAAAAACAAATAAAAGCAGCCAAACTAGAGACCGAGAGATTAATTGCCAAAGAGAGTGAAACTAACCCTAAAATGTTCTTCAATTATATAAATGTTAAAAAGTATAAATCTGAAGGTGTCGGCCCTTTAAAGAGCAATAAGGCGTGAGTGGTAGAGAGCGACGAGGAGAAAGCAAAGCCGTTAAATATTTTTTTCTCCAATGTATTCACTGAGGAAAATAAACTGTCAGATGGCATACACCACCATATCCTAAGAGAATTAAGTCATGTCATAGCCAGACCCTTATTTCTGATATTTACAGACTCTATACTGACAGGGAATGTTCCTCAGGATTGGCTCATAGTAAATGTGGTACCAATATTCAAAAAGGGTCCAAAAACAGAGCCCGGAAACTATAGGCCGGTAAGTTTAACATCTGTTGTGGGGAAACTGTTTGAAGGTCTGCTGAGAGATGCTCTCTTAGAGGATCTCAACGGAAATAAGCAAATAACGCCATATCAGCATGGCTTCATGAGGTATCGGTCATGCCAAACAAATTTAATCAGTTTCTATGAGGAGGTAAGTTCTAGACTTGACAGTGGCGAATCAATGGATGTCGTATATCTGGACTTCTCCAAAGCATTTGACACTGTACCACATAAAATGTTAGTATATGAAATGAGGATGCTCGGACTGGGAGACAATGTCTGTAAGTGGGTAAGTAACTGGCTGAGTGACAGAAAACAGAGGGTGGTTATTAATGGTACACACTCAGATTGGGTCACTGTCAATAGTTGGGTGCCTCAGGGGTCAGTACTGGGCCCTATTCTTTTCAATATATTTAAAATATATATATAAATTTTTGCAGATGACACTAAACTGTGTAAAGTAATTAACACTGAAGAGGACAATATACTGCTACAGAGGGATCTGGATAGATTGGAGGCTTGGGCAGATAAGTGGCAGATGAGGTTTAACACTAACAAATGTAAAGTTATGCACATGGGAAGGAATAATGCAAGTCACCCGTACATACTAAATGGTAAAATACTCAGTAACACTGACATGGTAAAGGATCTAGGAATTTTAATAAACAGCAAACTAAGCTGCAAAAACCAGTGTCAGGCAGCTGCCCCCAAGGCCAATAAGATAATGGGTTGCATTAAAAGGGGCATGGACGCCCGTGATGGGAACATAGTCCTACCACTTTACAATCGTTAGTCAGACCACACATGGAGTACTGTGTACAGTTCTGTGCTCACTGCTCACCTTGGGTCCCCCCCACTCCCTCAGCTTTGAGGAACAAAACATGATTATTATCATCCATTAACACCCACTAAGTGATTGATCCTACCTTCACCTATCTACCTTACTCTAACCCCATTATTATTTCCGTCTCACTGGGGATTGGTGCCTTGATTGGTGTGTTTTTTCTGTGACCAAACACGGTCTCACCCACCGTGCCACCGTCACTCATTTTTCTCCTGTGAACAAGGCAGACATAGCAGAGCTGGAGACGGTTCAGAGGAGGGCAACTAAAGTAAAAACTGGAATGGATCAATTACAGTACCCTGAAAGATTATCAAAATTAGGGTTATTTACTTTAGAAAAAAGACGACTGAGGGGAGATCTAATAGCTATGTATAAATATATCAGGGGTCAGTACAGAGATTTCTCCCATCATCTATTTATCCCCGTGACGAGGGGACATCCTCTGCATCTGAAGGAAAGAAGAGGATTCTTTACGGTAAGAGCAGTGAGACTATGGAACTCTCTGTCTCAGGAGGTGGTGATGGTGAGTACAATAAAGGAATTCAAGAGGCCTGGATGTATTTCTGGAGTATAATAATATAACAGGCTATAGCTACTAGAGATGGGTCGTTGATCCATGGAGTTATTCTGATTGCCTGATTGGAGTAGGGAAGGAATTTTTTATTCCCCTTAAGTGAGGAAAATTGGTTTCTACCTCAAAGGTTTTTTTGCCTTCCTCTGGATCAACTAACAGGATGACAGGCAGAACTGGATGGACAGATGTCTTTCTTCGGCCTTATGTACTATATTACTATATACAAGTGGCTCGGAGGGTGGGTTCCTGCACCAACATAGGCCAGGTACACAGTTTTCCAGCAAGGGCACAGTTCTGGAGGATGAGGAGGAGCAGAAACCGTGTTCACAGCAGGGTGGCACCCAAAGCAGCTCATGGCCATCACTTAAGTGTGGCTGGGGGGATACGGAGGACACAGATGATACACCTCCCACAGAGTACAGCTTATCGTTTCCTCTGGGCAGCCTGGCAAACATGAGCGACTACATGCTGCAGTGCCTGCGCAACTACTGCAGAGTTGCCCACATTCTAACTTGTGCAGATTACTGAGTGGCCACCCTGCTGGATCCCCGTTACAAGGACAATGTGTCGTCCTTAATTCCGTCCCTGAAGAGTGATCGGAAGAAGCCAATGCTGGTAGATGCGCTGCTAATGGCATTCACACCTGACACTGGGGGCTCAGTGGAAATACAAGGCTAAAGCAGAGTAGGAGGAGGAAGAAGTCGCCAACGCAGCTGGGTCACCGCCCGCACCTCAGAAGCAGGGTTAGCATGGCCGAAATGTGGAAAACCTTTGTCACCACACAACAACAACCAGCACCACCAGCAGATATGGAACGTCTTAGCAAGAGGCAGCAAAATGGTGGAATAGTATCTGTGCACACGCCTACACCTACTGACTGATGGGTCTGCCCAGCGTCGTAGCTACAGGAAAAGCAGGGAAAGTGGCTGCTTTGGGGCCCTGGCCCAGAAGGGGCCCATCCAGAAGGAGGAGGACTAATAGACTTTGTCAGGACCCCCTCAACAGTATTACACATTGAAATTATACACAGTGGCAGTATAGACAGTGTATAGACAGTGTTGACAACTGCCGGGCCTGGTCTGAGAGAGCGATTTTTAGTAGCCACAGGAATGGGGGCAGCATGAATGGAAGGGGTTGCAAAAAAATTACTGGGGAAGGGGGGCCCCATTCAAAAATTTCTTGTTGGGCCCAGTCATTTCTAGCTACGCCACTGGTTCTGCCGCATTTAACTTCTGGGTCTCCAAATTAGGGACATGACCTCAGCTTGACCTTTACGCCTTGGAGGTGCTGGCCTGCCCTGCAGCCAGTGTATTGTCTGATTGTGTGTTTAGCACGGCTGGGGGAGTTATCACAGACAAGCACAGCCGCCTGTCCACAGCCAACGTAGACAATCTCACTCGTTCATTAAAAAGAACCAGGCATGGATCCCACAGGACTTGTGCAGAATAGACATAGATAGTGGCCTCATCCAACCATTGTTATACTACAGCACACTTACTCTTTGTTTTCTTTTTTATATTTCCCAATGTTTTGGGTTCTACCCCAATTTATTTAAAAAATGAAAAAAAGAAAACAAAACACATTGTTGTTGGCGACTACCTTTGGCTTCACAGCCAAAAAATGCTTTTTCAGGCAACAATGTAACCGCCAATTGTAATGAATGAAGTTCCCTGTCTGTTATGCAGTGCAGGGGTACTTTGAAAGAAAGAAGGGGTACAGATCCCCCAACAATCTAAAGGCCAACTAATTTACAGAACATATTTCCGAGTCAGGTATGCAATTCAAGGGTACTTTGAAAGAAGGGGTACAGATCACCTAACAATCTGAAGGCCACCTAATTTACTGAATATATTTCCAAGCGAGGTATGCAGTGCAGGGGTACTCTATGGCCCAAGAATGTAACAGACGATTGTTAGAAATTTACCTCCCTGTCACCTATGCAGAGCAGGGGTTTGTATACGGCAAAAATTGTAAAATGTCACCCACCAATGGAACAGACGATTTTTACAAATTTCCGTCTCTGTCAACTAAGCAGAACAGGGGTTTGTATGCTGAAAATCTGGGTTAATGTCAACCAAGAATGTAACAGATGATTTTTAGAAATTTACGTCCCTGTCACCTATGTAGAGCAGGGGTTTGTATACGTCAAAAATGGTAAAATGTCACCGACCAATGTAACAGACGATTTTTACAAATTTACCTCCCTGTCACCTATGCAGAGAAGGGGTTTGTATATGGCAAAAATGGCAAAGGTCACCCACCAATGGAACAGACAATTTTTACAAATTTACGTCCCTGTCACCTATGCAGAGCAGGATTTTGTATACGGCAAAACTGGGTTAATTTCACCCAAGAATGTAACAGACGATTTTTAGAAATGTACCTCCCTGTCACCTATACAAAAAAAATGGTAAAATGTCACCCAAGAATGTAACAGACGATTTTTAGAAATTTACCTCCCTGTCACCTATGCAGGGCTTCGTTTATGGCAAAAATGGTAAAATGTCACCCACCAATGTAACAGGCGATTTTTACTAATTTACCTCCCTGTCACCTATGCAGAGCAGGGGTTTGTATATAGCAAAAATGGTAAAATGACACCCACCAATGTAACAGACGATTTTTACTAATTTGCCTCCCTGTCACCTATGCAGAGCAGGTGTTTGTATACAGCAAAAATGGTAAAATGATACCCACCAATGTAACAGGCGATTTTTACTAATTTACCTCCCTGTCACCTATGCAGAGCAGGTGTTTGTATATGGCAAAACTGGGTTAATGTCACCCAAGAATGTAACAAACGATTTTTAGAAATTTATGTCCCTGTCACCTATGCAGAGCAGGGGTTTATATATGGGAAAACGGGGTTAATGTCACCCAATAATGTAACAGACAATTTTTACAAATTTACCTCCCTGTCACCTATGCAGAGTAGGGGTTTGTATACGGCAAAAATTATAAAATGTCAACCAAGAGTGTAACAGACGATTTTTAGAAATTTAACTCCCTGTCCCTATGCAGAGCAGGGGTTTGTCTATGGCAAAAATAATAAAATTCCACCCACTAATGTAACCGACGATTTTTAGAAATTTGCATCCCTGACACCTATGCAGAGCAGGGGTTTGTATACGGCAAATCTGGGTTAATGTCACCCAAGAATGTAACAGACGTTTTTTACAAATTTACGTCCCTGTCTCCTATCTAGCACAAAAAGTGTGCTTTTTTTATAGCACCAATGTAAATGCAGTATTTTACGGTTTTATTGGACTGTCAGAAATGCAGCATAGCCCGTAAATTTCCTATCTAGCAAAAAAGTGTGCTTTTTTATATCAGCAAGGTAACTGCAGTAGTTAAAAGAATCCCCCATTCAAAATGCCGTTATGGTCCGTGGTAGCGGAATCCATAACGGGATGCTTTGATAACCCAAACCCGAACTTTGGAAGCCGAACTTAAAACAGAAGTTCGCTCAACTCTACTAGTGAATAATTTTCACTGCCTGGTATGCACTGCAGGCCGCAGGTGTACTTGACTGGCCAAAAAAGGGAATTTGTCCTCCACTGATCTACTAGAACAGAATTAAAGTAATGTCCCTAGCACACATGCAGTTCACATGCAGTTGCAAGTGCACTGCAGTTGCAAAAATGTCCGCCGATGCCCACCGAACTAGCAGATGGATTAAAAGTTATTTTTTAGTGTCACTAGGCTCAGGGCTGGGTACAAAAATGTAGCATAGCACCCTCAATAATTGCTGTAGTTTCAAGACTGAACACCAAGTACACCAGAATTCTTCCCTAATCTCTCCCTCACAGCAGCAGCAGCATCCTATCCCTACACTGAGAAGAGCAGAGTGACGTGCGGCGCTACGTAATTCCAGCCTATATAGAGGCTGGGTCACATTCTGCACTTGGCCAATCACAGTAATACCATTAGTAGGCATGGTTGTGATGGCTTCTAAGGGCACACTAGTGAAACGCTTGTTGATTGTCTGCCCTGCAGCCTTTCAAAAAGTGCAAAGAAATCACCGAACACCGAACCCGAACCTGAACTTTTACGGAAATGTCCAGGTTCAGATCCGGGTACCAAAAACCCTAAAGTTCGGTACAAACCCGAACTTTACAGTTCAGGTTCGCTCAACCCTACTTATAACTTCAGATCCTTAGTTGTTCTATACTATAAATGGAGCTTAGCTTTATTGGTTAAAGGGGTTGTCCGGGTTCAGAGTTGAACCCGGATATACACATAATTTCACAAAGGCAGCCCCCCTGATGTTAGATTTGGAGCATTTCATGCTCTGATGCTCTCCCTTGCCCTGTGCTGGATAGTGCAGGGCAAGGGCTCTTTTATTTACAATAACACACTACCGTGTGGAGGCTTCCACCCAGCAGTGTGTTCGGCTCTAATGGGCGGGCTTTAGCGCTGCCCTAGCCACTTTACAGGCTAGGGCAGCGCTAATGCCCGCCCATTAGTGCTGGTCACATCACCGAACACGCTGCTGGGCAGGAGCCTCTGCCTGGCAGCCCTAAGGAGAGCCCAGTATGTCACGGAACTCCAGAAAATGCCTTTTCCCTGCGTGAGTCAGTGCAGGGCAAAGGAGAGCATCGGAGCATAAACTGTGCCGATGCTCAAGTCAGGGGGGCTGCCTGGGTGAAAATGGGAATATGTCCGGGTTCAGCTCCGACAACCCCTTTAATGAGTTCATTTTGGACTATTGTTCTTCATTAAATTTTCTGAACATACAAGAGGACATTTGCCTAAACTGGTGCTATGGAAAGGTTGATTTGCTACCCATAGCAACCAATCCAATTCCATGTCTCAAGGATCAATCTGATTGGTTGATATGGGCAATTAAGTCATTTTTACTTTGCATAAGTATTGATACATTTCCCTTACATCACATTGACATTTGATGGCCTCTTACTTGGCAAAGCAAATTCATCCTGCACATTGCAAAATGAAGTAAATTTTTCTATCAACATTGTCAGATATTTCCCACTCTATTTTCTTGATTATGGATATAATTTTTACTTGCCCTGGAGGAAAACAAATAACCAATTCAATATCACCATATAAATAAAGTTATGTAATGAACAAAATTAATTTTAAAAGTCAAGTAAAGGTCACCTATCTATAAGCTTTTCCTGAGCTAGAAAATTTACTGATTGCATATCTTTCTGTCTCAATCTTGACAGCATGCAGAAATGAGGTACAGTAGCAGTAAGTAGGCGATTTATACACTAGTAAAATACAATGACTGTGCTTTGATCACATTGTACTAATTTTTATTGTGTATATATATATATATATATATATATATATATATATATATATAGAAAACAAGAGGGGATGAGGCAGCACTGACCAACAATGTAGGGTGCACGCTCAAAATTCAGATAAGCAGTCCGTAATCATATATTGAAAAGGACAGAGCAGCACTCCATTAATTGTGCAAAAATATATAGGTTTTATTTACCCATATGGTGTGGCGACATTTCGGTTCGCAAACATGAGCCTTTCTCAAGCAAATTCAGTAAGAACAAGTGAACATTATATAGTGAGTATTCAAGGTAAAAAAGTGTCATGTGATACAATCATCAAACTGACAATTGACTCCCTAATTGCCAGAGTAAAATTTAAAAGTGAAAGCATGTGTAAAAACCAGACAATTCATACATATTATATGCAAAAAGTAATATCTCAATGTGCAAACATGATTAATAGGTGTTACAAATAATGTCATATACATGATCGTGTTTAAAAATATCACAATGATGCATAAAACAGTCCATCAAGGGTTAATTCTTACACTTCAGATTGTTGGTGAGAGGTGGGAAAGGCTGACCACGCAAGCTTGGGTGCACATGTACTGACCATAATGGAGATCACCCCACATCGACGGCTTCATTACGGCGTCCCGGGAATGCAACTGCACATGCACCGGAATGTGGAAACGTCACAGACATCACATGACCGAGAAGGTAATCTCCTGACGTGACCTCTTGGAAAGGGGCCTGTCCAGAACACAGACAGGGTACGCCCCCAAAAGTCACGGGTCACCCGGCGGCTCCTCCCCAAGGGTCATCAATACCATTCACACAGTCATACAATGCACAGCCAATTCAGGCGCTATAATAGTAAGTAGCGAACGTAGTCATACGGAACATCACTCAACTAAACTAGGTGGCACACTGGCGGGGGCTCCAGAGTACCAGAGTCCCAACCTTGGTGACACCTTCAGCTCCGATCTGTGCAAAAAAGGTTCTCCTCATCACTTCAACAAGCACACCAGGAGAAAAAACCTTCTAAAGAATATCCACACATTCCGAATTTATGTAAAAAAAGATGACGGGGATCTAATCATCTGGAAAATACAATATGCACCAGTCGCGTCCAAGTCTGAAGCCGACCCAATTACTACCATAATCTGGAAGGAAAAAAAGAAACAATTAATCTCCAAAATTAATTAAATAAATAGTATACATTAATTATCATAAAAAAAAATTTCTTATGAAAAACAACCCACTGAGCAGGACTGGAGTAGGTATCAGTATCCAGGGGGTCACTCAGGGCAAACCACTATTTCAACCTGTCCCCCAGATTGAACTCAACATTGAGGCCAATTGGTTTTAATGTATTTAATACATTAATCCATTCCAATTCCTTGTTTTTTAGGATTTTGACCCTGTCTCCTCCCCTCCTTGGGATCGAGACCTGGTCAATGATCCAACATTTCAAGTCCCTTTCACTATGCTGCAGTTCAAAAAAATGTTTAGATACAGGTAAGTTGGTTAGTTTTTTTTCCGAATACTATACCTATGGTTATTTAAGCGAGTCTTAAGGTCGGTTGTTGTTTCGCCAACATATAATAAATGACACGGACATTTTAACACATAAATGACATGATCTGAGTTGCAAGTCAAATGGAAACGTATATGGAAGGACACACCTGTACCCGGATGTTGAAAGACCTTTCCTTTACATATGAATTTACAATTCACACAATTTAAAGAGGACCTTTCATCAGGCTAAAAAAATGTGTACTAAGTGTGCTGACATGTAGAGCGGCGCCCAGGGATCTTCCTGCACTTACTATTATCCCTGGACGCCGCTCCGTTCGCCTGGTATAGGCTCCGGTATCTTCTAGGACTTGGTTATACTAGGAGGAGCCTAGTATCACTTGGTTATAGTAGGCGTATCCCAGGCTGTAGCGCTGGCCAATTGCAGCGCACAGCTCATATCCTGGGAGTTTTTTTCTCCCAGGCTGTGAGCCGAGCGCTGCGATTGGCCAGCGCTACAGCCTGGGATACGCCTACTATAACCAAGTGTACTAGGCTCCTCCTAGTATAACCAAGTCCCAGAAGATACCGGAGCCTATACCAGGAGAACGGAGCGGCGCCCAGGGATAATAGTAAGTGCAGGGAGATCCCTGGGCACCGCTCTACATGTCAGCATACTTAGTACACATTTTTTACCCTGATGAAAGGTCCTCTTTAAGCATGAGAAACAACACAGCCCTACTTGTGTCAATGTAGACTGCCTGCTTGTTTTCTTATGGCCAATATCTGCACATACCAGTTGATCCTTAAGGTTTTTATATCTTCTGTGGGAAAAAAAGGGGGGGGGGGATTTTGAAATTCTGCTACCCCCTTAATGGATCTCCCAAGTACAGGCCAATGCATTCTAATTCTAATTATGCCGCTGATGGCACCACTCATATGGAAGATGTTGGACCATTTTTCTGGGATGACAGCTGCTATTTAATAGCATTGTATTTTTGTCAGTTGGTTTAGTATATAACTGGGTGTGTAAACTACCCTCCGAGAATATCACCTTGGTGTCTAAAAATGGAATTTCACTATTAGAATATACTAATGTGAACTGCAAGGAGCTGTCAACACTGTTCAAAAAATGATGAAAATCTATCAATTTATTTTCATTGCCTGTCCAGATGAGGACTATGTCGTCTATGTATCTCCACCACACGAGAACATGCTCAAAGTGGTGTGACACATAGACGACATCCTCCTCAAAACTGCACATGAATATATTTGCATACTTAGGGGCCATATTAGACCCCATGGTCATGCCACGTCTCTGTACATAAAAGGCATTCTGAAACAAAAAATAATTGTGATGTAAAATAATTGACAGGAGTTGTATAATGAAGTCACTAGCCATATCTGTAAAAGAAGACATGGCGTGCATTCTTCTGATTGAAGCAATGCCTTTGTCATGTTTGATTAAGGTGTATAATGATGTGATATCAAATGACACCAGCATTACACTTTCACACAGGAATATGTCAATTTCACTTAATTTCGACAAAAAATCGGTAGTGTCCCGTATAGATGAATTGCCACCGGTGGAATAACTACGTAAGATTCTATCCAAAAAGATCGCAGGACGAATAAATATTGAATCTGAACCAGATACAATCGGCCTCCCTGGAGGATCCACCATTGATTTATGTATTTTCGCCAATACATAAACTACAGGTGTGATAGGATGTGATACCTGTAAATATTCTTTATATATTGTTGCACATTGTGTATTAATTCGATATTCGGATGGTGAGACCATAAATATGTTTTTTTAATTTCTTATATATGGTGTACATTGAGCTGGATTTTTGACTTGGGTCCTTGGTATCTGGAATCATGTGATTGCGGTCGCCTAGGTACCGCTTGTGCACCACCACTGTGCGCTCCACTTTGGTCAATACTGCGATCATGTGACTCCTGTCATGATCATGTTCTCTGTCTTAATGCCCGCCCTGAATACTAAGTACTTTGTCTTCGCAGAATATGGAGTGTAGGAGGCGCAGACTGCACTCCCATGGGTATTAAGTGACTGCACGTTTGGCACTCTCAGCATAGCTGCTGGCTGCGCATGCGCATTTGATAGCAGAAGACACTAAGTAGTGAAGACCGAGCAGTATTGGTTCGGCTTGAGCATCTCTATGCTCGGCGCTTGGCTTTACTCGGCCGAGCACCACGTGTATTCGTCGCATTGCTCGAGTCTCCTCCCCGCACGTTTGGCGCCTTCTAAGCAGCCAATCAAGGTCCAGGTAAGTAATTCCCCTCAGTGTAAGGCCATAGCCATGTTAGCTGTAAGCCTTACACTGATTGGCTTGCTGGAACACATCATACCATTTCTTATAGGAGCTGAAGTCTGACGCTCTGCTCATTCAGCGTCAGGGAGAGCAGACAGTAGGCAGGGACAGATAGCGTTTTGCTCTAACCTTACAGATTTTACTCCAAAAACCTTATTGAAAGACCTAACAGTCCTTTTAAGTCCTTTTAAGTGTGTGTTTGATAGCAGTGCAGCACCTTTTTTCTTTTTTTAAGAAGGGGTTTGCTTCAGCACTATAAGGGACAGGGCCCAGGGTCACCAGAAAGGGACAGATAGTGCAGGGCTTGAAAATCGCTTTTTTAACTTCTAAAAGACAGAAATATTTCAGATTAGTGACATCTACAATACGCCATCATAAATATATTATATTTATTATAAAAAGGGGCTTCTCAGCACAAATTGGTCCATGAAAAGGAGGAGGAGGAGGAGCTGGAGACACTTGCCTCTGCTACAGAGGCTAGTACCCATGGAACTTTAATTCCATCTGTTCAGCATGGATGGGCAGAGGAGGAGGAGGATGAGGGCATGGAGAGTCATCCTGAAGCTTACATAAACGTCTTGCCAGTTGGTACTCTGGCACACATGGCTGACTTCATGTTAGGCTGCTTTTCCCGCGACCCTCCCGTTATATGCATTTTAGGTAGCACAGATTACTGGGTGTTCACCCTTCTCAACCCCCGCTACAAAGAGAACTTCTCATCTCTCATTCCTGTGGTGGAGAGGAAAAGTAAAACCATGTAATACCAGAAGGTACTTGTTGACAGATTGCTCCAAAATTTTCCATCTGACTATGCGGCCGCCAGAGTTCATACTTCCTTAGGCAACCGAGGAATGGAGACAAGGGGAACACACAGTAAATGCAGCAGGGCAACACTTTCCAAGGCATGGGACACTTTTATGACACCCTGCCAGCACCCTCACCCTGAAGCGCGGCCTAGTGCTACAAGGAGGGAAAAGTTTTGAAAGATGGTGATGGAATACATTGCAGACCATGTCAGCGTCCTAAATGATCCCTCAGTGCCTTACAACTACTGGGTGTCCAAGCTGGACACGTGGCACGAACTTGCGCTCTACGCCTTGGAGGTGCTGGCCTTCCCTGCTGCCAGCGTATTGTCTGAGCGTGTACTTAGTGCTGCTGGTGGCATTATAACAGATAAGTGTATCCGCTTGTCTACTGACAATGCTGACAGGTTGACTCAGATAAAAATGAACAGGGTCTGGATTGCCCCTTCCCTGACTTCTCCACTCCACCAGAGGAAAGCTGAGCTAATAAGGAACAAAAACACTATTTAAATGTATGCTTTATAATGTACTCAATCCACAAGATTCAGATGCACCCTTTTCACTGCAAAAAAGAGTATATGTTTGAATCTTGTTTTCTTGTTTGAATCTTGTTTTCTTATCCGCCTCCGCCTCCTCTTCGATACAGAAAATATATGCCCTCACTACAATGTTTTGTAGAGTTCCCTCGGCTTCAGGCCCTCGCCTCCAATCCTTTTTACGGTCTGCTTACCTGTAGTCTATACCTGCAATGTTTTATGGGGTTCACTCGGCTTCAGGCTCTAACCTCTAATGTTTTATATGGTCTGCTCACCTTTAGGCCAATACTGCAATGTTTAATGAGGTTCGCTCACCTTCAGTCCCTTACCTCCAATGCTTTATACGGTCTGCTCACCTGTAGGCCATCACTGCAATGTTTTATGGGGTTCGCTCAGCTTCAGGTCCTTACCACCAATGTTTTATACGGTCTGCTCACCTGTAGGCCATCCCTGCAATGTTTTATGGGGTTCACTCAGCTTGAGGCCCTCACCTCCAATGTTTTATATGGTCTGCTCACCTGTAGGCCATCACTGCAATGTTTTATGGGGTTCACTCACCTTCAGGCTCTAAACTCTAATGTTTTATATGGTATTCGCTAACCTCCAGGCCCTCCCTACAATTTTTTATAGGGTCCTCTCACCTTCAGGCCCTCAACTATAATGTTTTAGAGGGTAACCAGCAGGCCCTTGCTCCAAATGTTTTTGAGGGTCACATGCAGGCCATCAATGATAATTTTTCAAGGGTGTGTATGATGTCCTCATTTATGTGTAATAAAGGGTGTATTGGAGTGCCAGTTCCTTGTAATTTTTGCCAGCCCTTTCACTTAGTACATAGGCTTTATGAGTCTAGCAGTGTACCTGACTAATTGTAGCACCATGTGAATGAGGCCCTCCTTTATGTGATATACAGGCTGTATCGGAGTGCTTCTTCCTTGTAATTTTTTACAGCATTTGAACTGTATATACAATTGAATATACAGGAAATAATGTTTTCTAACAATTTAACCTCTAAACATTTTAATTTTTTTTTGAGGGGGCAGGATTTTCGACGTGATTTTGTCACTATGTAAAAGTGGCGGACAACTGGGACAATATGGTTCCCTGCATCGACATTGGAGTCCAAGATGCACCCAGACATGGTCCCCATGCTGTTCCAGATCCATTTTGGTGGTGTTTCTGTCACTTTCTGACCTTTTCCAATGGACCAGGCACCCTCCCAGGGGCGTAACTATAGGGGAAGCAGGGGAAGCGGCTGCTTTGGGGCCCTGACCCAGAAGGGGCCCATCCAAGAGAAGGAGAAGTACTAAAAGATTTTGTCAGGGCCCCTCAACATTATTACACAATGAAATTATATACAGTGGCAGTATAGACAGTGTAGAAAACGGATGGAACAGCTGCCGGGCATGGTCTGAGAGAGCGATCTTTACTAGCCACAGTAAAGGGGGCGGCATGAAAGTTAGGGGTTGTGAAAAAATTACTTGGGGAGGGGGCCACATTCAAAAATTTGCTGTGGGGCCCAGTCATTTCTAGTTACGCCACTGCACCCTCCCCATATCCGAGCAGGGGGTTCCTGGTTGTCTACCATTGGCTTCCATTATACTCGGTGCTCGGCCGAGAGCACCAATATCGCTATGTGTTCGGACCGAGTACCTGAACACCCGAACACTTTTATGTTCGCTCACCACTAACGCTAAGTACATACAAATTGTCCATGCTCACCTGTATTGCCTTCAGTATATATAACACTGACCTCTGTAGTGCCTCCAGTATATCTAATGTTCCTCCCTGTAGTGCACCCAGTATATATTATAATGCCCCTTATAGTGCCATTATGTAATATGCTGCACCCTGTAGTGCCTCCAGTATATATAATCCTCACCCCTGTATTGTCTCCATTATATATAATGATCCCCCTGTAGTGCCTCTAGTATATACAATGCTCACTCCTGTATTGCCTCCAGTATACGTAATGATCCCCCTATAGTGCCTCCAGTATATATAATGCTCACCCCTGTATTGCCTCCAGTATATGTAATGCTCCCCCTGTGGTGCCTCTAGTATATATAATGCCCACCACTGTATTGCCTACAGTATACATAATGCTTCCCCTGTAGTATCACCAGTATATAAAATGCTCCCCCCTTTCATGCACCCAGTACATATAATGTTACACCCCTCTCTCTCTCTCTCTCTCTCTCTCTCTATATATATATATATATATATATATATATATAGAGAGAGAGAGAGAGAGAGAGGAGAGAGAGAGGAAAGACTGTGATAATGTGTTGCTGTGGTAATGGAGACTGTAAACAAGTGCTGCTGCTCATTAGCCACACCTCACCCTTCTCTCATGTCTCCTCATCTCCATTCCCACAGAGATTCACCTGTATTTACTTGACCAGAAGAGCAGAGAGGGGGATGAGGCTGCACTATAGCTTATTGTGGTGAAGTAACTTGTCATCCTGTGTGATAAGAACAGGTTTTGTGTGTTCTGATAGGACGGCGGCCATTTTATTTAGTAACATAGTAACATAGTATATAAGACCAAAAAAAGACATTTGTCCATCCAGTTCGGCCTGTTTCCTACAAGTTGATCCAGAGGAAGGCAAAAAACCCCTGTGAGGCAGAAGCCAATTTTCCTCACTTAAGGGGAAAAAAATTCCTTCCCGACTCCAATCAGGCAATCAGAATAACTCCCTGGATCAACGACCCCTCTCTAGTAGCTGTAGCCTGTAATATTATTACACTCCAGAAATAAATCCAGTCCCCTCTTGAATTCCTTTATTGTACTTACCATCACCACCTCCTCAGGCAGAGAGTTCCATAGTCTCACTGCTCTTACAGTGAATAATCCTTTTCTATGTTTGTGTACAAACCTTCTTTCCTCCAGACGCAGAGGATGTCCCCTTGTCACAGTCACAGTCCTGGGGATAAATAGATGATGGGACAGATCTCTGTACTGACCCCTGATATATTTATACATAGTTATTAGATCTCCCCTCATTCATCTTTTTTCTAAAGTGAATAACCCAAATTTTGATAACCTTTCAGGGTACTGTAGATCCCTCATTCCAGTTATTACTTTAGTTGCCCTCCTCTGAACCCTCTCCAGCTCTGCTATGTCTGTCTTGTTCACAGGAGCCCAGAACTGTACACTGTACTCCATGTGTGGTCTGACTAGTGATTTGTAAAGTGGTAGGACTATGTTCTCATCACGGGCATCTATGCCCCTTTTGATGCAACCCATCATCTTATTGGCCTTGGCAGTAGCTGCCTGACACTGGTTTTTGCAGTTTAATTTGCTGTTTATTAAAATTCCTAGATCCTTTTCCATGTCAGTGTTACTGAGTGTTTTACCATTTAATATGTACGGGTGACTTGCATTATTCCTTCCCATGTGCATAACTTTACATTTGTCAGTGTTTAACCTCATCTGCCATATCTCTGCCCAAGCCTCCAATCTATCCAGATCCCTCTGTAGCAGAAAACTGTCCTCTTCAGTGTTAATTACTTTACACAGTTTAGTGTCATCTGCAAAAATAGATATTTTACTGTGCAGGCCTTCTACAAGATCATTAATAAATATATTGAAGAGAATAGGGCCCAATACGGACCCCTGAGGTACCCCACTAGTTACAGTGACCCAAACTGAGTATCTACCGTTAATAACCACCCTCTGTTTTCTGTCACTCAGCCAGTTACTTACCCACATACAGACATTTTCTCCCAGTCCGAGCATCCTCATTTTATATACTAACCTTTTATGAGGTACAGTGTCAAATGCTTTCTCCTAATGATTGCTCCCTAGACAAAACAAGCCATTCTAAGTAATAAAAGGTATTTGTGAATATATTTATTATAAAATAATATTTAAGTATTTTCATTTTTTTAATTCCTGGATAACCCCCTTAAACAAAAAGTTTGAACTACAAGGTGGTAAAGTGGATGTGGATAGCTATTTTAATGAGTTTAATTCCCTATTTATCACTGTGACTTTTTTAGTAAGTCGCAATCTCACTCCAGTAGGAGGGTGTAGTATGAAAACTGGAGTAGCTTTTGTAGACAAAAGTATTAGGTTTAAGGATAAGACAAATTTATAAAACAATATGTGACATTTGATACGTGTGGCATAAAGTACGCCAACATAGACTACTGCAAAACTCACTTCAGGTATTCCCCTCAAGATAAATCCCTCCAAAGTATTCACCTGACTTTCATTCCCTGCAACCCAGCGTAGGGGGTCCTGGTGTCATTGCAACTTCCTGCACTGTTCTACTGCCTCATAAGCTTTAGATATGGCAGATACAGCCCTAACTGCTGGAAACAGGATGAGAACAAAATTGTATGGAGACAATCCTAAAGATCTTGAGAAGCATAAAGACTGAGCTCCAAGAAAAAGTATTAAAGAAAAAAAAAACTATTCATAAGGCCATCTAGAGTTATCAAAATTCTGACCAATTTCACATGGTCAGTATTTGGTCATTATGTTTCATCAGTGTTTGTAAGCCAAAAGCCTGAGGGGCTACAAAACACAGTAACATAGTAACATGGTAACATAGTATATAAGACCGAAAAAAGACATTTGTCCATCCAGTTTGGCCTGTTTCCTACAAGTTGATCCAGAGGAAGGCAAAAAAACCCTGTGAGGCAGAAGCCAATTTTCCCCACTTAAGGGGAAAAAAATTGCTTCCCGACTCCAATAAGGCAATCAGAATAACTCCCTGGATCAATGACCCCTCTCTAGTAGCTGTAGCCTGTAATATTATTACACTCCAGAAATACATCCAGTACCCTCTTGAATTCCTTTATTGTACTCACCATCACCACCTCCTCAGGCAGAGAGTTCCATAGTCTCACTGCTCTTACAGTGAAGAATCCTTTTCTATGTTTGTGCACAAACCTTCTTTCCTCCCGACGCAGAGGATGTCCCCTCGTCACAGTCACAGTCCTGGGGATAAATAGATGATGGGACAGATCTCTGTACTGACCCCTGATATATTTATACATAGTTATTATATCTCCCGTCAGTCGTCTTTTTTCTAAAGTGAATAACCCTAATTTTGAAAACCTTTCAGTGTACTGTATATCCCTCATTCCAGTTATTACTTTAGTTGCCCTCCTCTGAACCCTCTCCAGCTCTGCTATGTCTGTCTTGTTCACAGGAGCCCAGAACTGTACACAGTACTCCATGTGTGGTCTGACTAGTGATTTGTAAAGTGGTAGGACTATGTTCTCATCACGGCACCTATGCCCCTTTTGATGCAACCCATTATCTTATTGGCCTTGGCAGTAGCTGCCTGACACTGGTTTTTGCAGCTTAATTTGCTGTTTATTAAAATTCCTAGATCCTTTTCCATGTCAGTGTTACCGAGTGTTTTACCATTTAATATGTACGGGTGACTTGCATTATTCCTTCCCATGTGCATAACTTTACATTTGTCAGTGTTAAACCTCATCTGCCATATCTCTGCCCAAGCCTCCAATCTATCCAGATCCCTCTGTAGCAGAAAACTGTCCTCTTCAGTGTTAATTAGGCTGGGAACACACCTAGGTGTTTCTGAATTGCGCGTATGACGCGCGTTTTTGGATGCGCGTTTTTGTAACTAAGAAACGCGGTCATACGCGCGATTCAGTGATTCTCCCCTATGGCAACATTGTCCATAGGCGCGTTAAAACGCCCAAAAGAAGCTCATGTACTTGTTTGGGCGTTGGGCGTTTTACAGCGCGTTCAAACGCGCTTTAAAACGCCCAAATGTGAACCATGCCCATAGGGATGCATGGCTTTTCACATGTTGAGCATTTTTCAGCGCGTTTGAACGCGCTGAAAAACGCTCAGGTGTGTTCCCAGGGTTACTGAGTCAACGGAACCTGGGATTCCTTCCCAACCAGTCTCCCAAGCTGGTACTTGCCCAGCCTTAAGCTGTTTACCATCTGCAATCTGACGAGTGCAGGTAGGATCAGCTTAGAATAACCGTTGACAGCAAAGACACAAATCTTTCAATTATATTTTTATCTGTAGGTTCCAGTCCTGATTTTGGCTTAACTACTGACCAGGGCCGGCGCGTCCTATACGTCCTTGGGAAGGGGCGCTGCTAGGAGCGCCGGCCCCGCCTCATTCTGCAGCCGCCCGAGCGCTCTGAATTGAGCCTCTGGCAGCTGCAGCACTCCCCGGGCTGGCGCGTCCATGAGGTCGCACCGCCCGGGCACACCAAGAGGAGAGGAGCTGACAGGAGGGAAGCGCTGAGCGCTCCCTCCTGTTACTCCATTGTAGTGTGGCCGAGCTCTTTAAGGTCCGCGGGTACAGGAGCATCTGTCTCCTGTACCCGGCCGGACTGACATGAAGAGCGCACACAGTGTGCGCTTCCTGTCAGTCCGCCGGGGTACAGGAAACTAAAGCTCCTGTACCCCTGGACCATAAAGAGCTACGCCGCGCTACACTAGAGGTAGCGGAGGGAGGGCAGGTGAGGAGGGGGGGGGGGAGAAAGAGAATGACAAGGGGAGGGGGAGAGAATAAAAAGGGTGGAAAGAGAATGACAAGGGGAGGGGGGAGAATGAAAAGAGGGGAAAGAGAATGACAAAGGAGGGGGAGAGAGAATGACAAGGGGGGAAAGTGAATGACAAGGGGAGGGGGGAGAATGAAAAGAGGGGAAAGAGAATGACAAAGGAGGGGGGGAGAGAATGACAAGGGGGGAAAGTGAATGGCAAGAGGAGAAAGAGAATGACAAGGGGGGGGGAGAATGACAAGAGGGGGAATGGGAATGACAAGAGGGGGAAAGGGAATGACAAGGGGGGGGAGTGAAGAATGACAAGAGGGGGAGAGAATGACAAGGGTGGGGGGGAGTGTAAAGAATGACAAGAGGGGGAGAGAATGACAAGAGGGGGGGGAGAGAGAACTGGCGTTAGTTAAACGGGTTCTGCAGTTTGTTACAACTGATGATCTATCCTCTGGATAGATCATCAGCATCTGATCGGCCGGGGTCTGACACCTGGGACCCCCGCCGATCAGCTGTTTGAGAAGGCAGTGGCACTGGCAGGAGCGCCTCGGCCTTCTTGCTGTTTACCGCAGGCGCAGTGACGTCACGACTAGTATCACTGGCCTTGGCGGGGTTAAGCTCTGTTCACTTGAATGAAGCTTAGCCCCACCCAGGCCAATGATACTAATCATGACATCACTGAGAGAAGGCTGAGGTGCTACTGCCAGCGCCACTGCCTTCTCAAACAGCTGATTGGCGGGGGTCCCGGGTGTCGGACCCCTGCCGATCAGTTTAAATAAACTGCAGAACGCCTTTAATATGGCAGATCATATGTGTGGGGCATTGTGATGTCACATGGGGGGGGGGTGGCAAACTTTTCTTTTGACTAGGGCGGCAAAAATCCTTGCACCGGCCCTGCTACTGACCATATGCAAGGAATGTATATTGCATATAGTAACAGTTAATATCATTTAGAATTTGCACAGTCAGTATTACATTAGAAGAACTGGAACAGCATATCCAAAAAGGAAATGTCAACTTGTTATTATGTTTAAGGTCAAAAAGAGTCTATAATCTCTCATTTCCAGCCAAAATCTGCGATATAGGTCCCAAATGGAGTCTCCAATGCAAATGTGAACAAGCCCTTATTTGTAAGAAATTTTTGAGAAATAGTGAAGTTACCATTTCCACAGAGTACTACAAATAGTACCCGACAATTGTGATCCTATAACATAAAAAATAATTTACATTATTGCCTTTTACAGAGTTTAACTAATTGTTCCAGCATAAAAAAGTCAAATCTAGTCCTTCTTGTAGTTTCATCCTTGATTGCAAATAAATCTTTTCTGTTTTCCACACCAGAGATTCTTTTCTTGACTATGTCCATATCTTCCAAATGAGTATATGTCAAGCGTAAAGACGAATCCACTGAAAAACAGTCTTGTTCGAGTCACAATCCCAATACACCAGCATAATTTGTTCTCTACTATTGTAGAATAGAGAAGCTAATTATTCTAACATACTCTTCTTCAGGGCAACAGTCAATGAAATTAGCCACGTGATACACCTTGTAAATCATAGGTCTCTTTTTGACTGTAAAAAAAAAAAAAAAAATCTATTCTAATAAAAGAATAATTTAATAGCATTTTACTAAAATGACAAATATTTTAATCTGTACAGTCACTTAATAAAATACAGTAAAGAAATACTAAGCACCTAAAGTCATTTGAATTTTTCGACATTGTTTTAGGGTATGTTCAGACGACGACAATTGTCGCGCGACAAAAATTCGCACTATTGTCGCGCGACAATTTTTA
The DNA here is from genome assembly GCA_033119425.1 of Bufotes viridis. Taxonomy (NCBI): domain Eukaryota; kingdom Metazoa; phylum Chordata; class Amphibia; order Anura; family Bufonidae; genus Bufotes; species Bufotes viridis. The sequence goes on along the minus strand of CM065594.1, from coordinate 180,457,151 downwards.
TAATGGGAGTCTATGGTGTCGCAGTGCGACATGCGACATGCTGCGACTGCGACACGACAGTCGACAAAAATCCATCCGGGATGGACTTCTTGCGACTGTTGTGTCGCAGTCGCAACATGTTGCATGTCGCACGTGCGACACCACCATAGACACCCATTATAAAAATTGCCGCGCGACATTAATGTGACATCAATGTCGCGCTACAAATGTTGCAGTGTAGTGGTTCCCAAATTGTCGCGCGACTTTTTGTCGCGCGACAATTGTCGTCGTCTGAACATACCCTTATTCACATTAAGTCATTTAAACAGCACATAAAGATACATCTAATGACACATATATGCCATTTGTTTCTGTAGAAAATGTAAGTTCCCCAGGTTTCACAAAAACATTCGCTGCAGGTAATTATGTCTGTCAGAAATTTGCCAACACTCCTCTATGGGTGATGTTTTACTGTCATGTACAACATTTCTATGAGATTTAGGCCTCTTGCACACGAACGTATTTTTTTTCAGTGTTTTGCTGTCCGTTTATAACGGATCCGTTTTTCCGTTTTTTGTTTCCGTTTTGTTTCCGTTTCGGTTCCGTTGTTCCGTTCCGTTTTTCCGTTTGGCATATACAGTATACATTAATTCCATAATGAAAATTGGGCTGGTCTTAAAATTTTCAATAGATTGTTCAGCAAAAACGGAACGGATACGGAAGACATATGGATGCCTTTCCGTATGCTTTCCATTTTTTTTGCTGACCGATTGACTTGAATGGAGCCACTGAACGTGATTTGCGGACAAGAAAAGGCCATGGTCTATATTTAGGGTCCATTCACACGTCCGTGTGTGTTTTGCGGATCCACAGATGCGCGGATCCGCAAAACACGGACACCGGCAATGTGCGTTCCGCATTTTGCGGACCCCACATCGCCGGCACTCTCATAAAAAATGCCATTTCTTGTCCGCAATTGCGGACAAGAATAGGACATGTTCTATTTTTTTCGGGAACGCGATTGCGGACCCGGAAGTGCGGATCCGCAATTGCAGACCCGGCCGGGACATCGTCTGTCCCCATTGAAACTAATGGGTCCGCAATTCCGTTCCGCAAAATGCGGAATGGAATTACGGACGTGTGATTGGACCCTTAAACGGAACAGAAAAAACGTAAAAACGGAAACGGAAGGCATACGGAGACACTTCAGTATTTTTTGCAGACCCATTGAAGTGAATGGTTCAGTATACTGTCAGTATACTGAACTTAAAAAACTGCCAGTATAGGGTCCGCAAAATACGTTCGTGTGCAAGAGCCTTAGATACAGGGTGTTATTTGGGCAATTAACCCTCCATTTCTTTCAACCATTCATTGGTGGACTTACTAATAGTTTACGATCATCCATGGATCTGTGAATAGGCCATATAAGCTTTAGGCTGGAATGCCTCTTTAAAGTCTTAAAGACTGGACCTATTTTCATTTTTACATTTTAGATTTTTCCTCCCGACGTTCCAATAGCCATAACTTTTTTATTTTTCTGTTCACATAGCCAAATAAGGGCATATTTTTTTGCAAGACGCTATGCATTTTTTAATGCCGCCATTAAATTTACCATGTCTTGTATTGGAAAACAGGAAAAAAATATTTTTGGGGTAAACCTGGAAAAAAAAAAAACACAAAATTTGGCCAAGGGTTTTGGGGTTTTGACATCACGGCGTTCACTGTGCACTAAAAATAATATGAAGTCCTTATTCTGCAACTCAATATGATTGTGGCGATACCAAACTTGTATGGTTTTTATTTTGTTCAATTACTTTAAAAAACATATAAACATTTTTTTTAAAAATAATAATAATTTTTCTGACAGCTCAGTTCAGACATTTTCAGTTGCGGTGATGCCTAATATGTTAATTTTTTTTATTGTTGATATGTTTTATATGTAAAATTGGGAAAGGGGGTGATTTAAACTTTTAATATTTTGTGTTTTTTTATTAACTATTAGCCCGCTTAGGGGAATAGAACTTGGGATCTTTTGATCCATTGTTCTATTCATCCTAATAGAGATCTATTACACTCAGTTCACACCTGAGCGTTTTACAGCGCGTTCAAACCCGCAACAAAAACGCGCGTAATACGCGCGTATCAAATACGCTCAAGTGTAAACCCAGCGTTAGGGGGAATAGGATTTTTACACTGTCCATGCTGAGCTATGCCTCATGCATAGTTCAGCAGGCAGGCTACCATGGCAGGTCTGTAAGGCCTCAGAAGCGTCCAGGCAGCCATGGTAAACAATCAGAGCCCTGCGATATCACTGCAGGGACTCCGATCATAAGTCAGAGGGAGCTGCATCCCTCTGCCTAACTCCACAGATGCCACAATCAGAGTGGATAGCAGCATCTGATGGATTAAATGACAGGGGTTCAACGGGATCGCCATTCCTTGTCATTGCAACCGGGTGCCTGCTGTATGATACAGCTGCCCCCTCGCCCTGTATGGAGTGAGCTCACTACAGAAGTCCTCTTCATACACAAAGTTATGGGAAGGGGGATTGATTAAACACTTTACACCCCTATTGTGGCATAAAAAAGTCACACATTTTGGTGCACTCCATATTTGCACCAAAATTTGTGACATTTAGTGGATCTTGCCACTTTTCAAAGGCAGAGAGAAAAGGCCAGTGCTTAAAGGGAGGGGTGAGGCATATGTTATAGCTCAAATCTGCGCTAGTTCCTATCTGCTGTAGAGGTTGCCTGCTTTTTTATTTCGTTGACTCATCCTAAGAATAGATCATCAATAGGAGATTGTTGGGGTCCACCTCCAAGCATTTTTGTCGATCAGCTGCTAGAAGAGAAGGCAGCGCTCATATGAGTGCTGTCTTCTCTACTCTGTTTACCTTCTCACTGCAGCAATTGCAGTGGTGAACAGATGTAATTACAAATATGGCTTCCTTATTCACTTCCATGAGATGGCTCTGTCTGTTCAAGTGAATACTACAGAGCCATCCCATAGAGGTGAATGGGAACACCATACTTGTTATTACACCTGCTCACCACTGCAATTGCTGCAGTGAGCAAGTAAACAGAGAAGTGAGAGCAGCTCTAATCAAAAAGCTAATCTGCGGGGTTGCCAGGAGTTGGACCCCCACCTACCTGAAAATGGGTCATCAATAGTAAAAAGGGGACAATCACTTATGTTTATGGCAAGTGCCAGAGATGCACCTAATTTATTAAGAGGCATGTGCCTTTTAATAAATTAGGTGCATATAACTCCAGTGCAGGGAGGGCATATGGGAATGTCAGCCATGATAAATCTCCCACATAGTATTTTCTATGATGGTGATGGTGATGTACCCAGATGATGATGTACTAAGGCCTGATTCAGCAAAGAGGCCTAAAAGCATAATATTTCTGTGTATTGTGTGACATTATTTCTGTGTATACTGGTGACATTTCCTCTGGTAAAATGCAACCTAACTTTTCACTTAAACACATTTTCTGGTATTGTGGCCATATAATCCTTTCTTTCTCATGTCTTTCTAGACTGCATTGTTGTAGATATTCTGATTGTCATGTTTAGCTTTGCTTAATGTTCTTTCGGGATAGTAAAGGATTTCTCTCGGCACACCTCCCATATTTTTCTAACTTGCACATCATATTTCTAAAGGTAGACTCATACACTTTGCCATTAATACTGGAACGAGCAAACAGTTGAATACATAATAATGCTGAATGTCATAGACACTTCATTTAGCATCTTGCATTCTGCACTCAGGCTTCTGAGATTGCCTGGCCAGGGCTAATTGGTATTGCTTGATATCTCATCCCTTTTTAGACAATCTTCTAGACAGATTGATGTCTGTTTGTTTGATAATCTCATTTAAATACCTTTCCTGACTTATTGGCATCTAGAACCTTCTTCCGAAATGGACTAAGGGAGCGCCGTAGATCTAGGTATGGTATTACCACATATTTCTGTGACAAGTATTTAATTAAGGGTGCATTCACACCACCGTATAAATAGATCTGCATCCACTCCACAAAAAATATGAAGCATGCCCTATTCTTGTCTGCGGTTGTGGACTAGAAAAGGCATTCTCTATATGGCGCAGGCCATGTGCGGTCCGCAAAATGCGGAACGCACACGGCCGGTATCCGTGTTTTGTGGATCCGCAATTTGTGGACCGCAAAACACTTACGGTCACGTGAATGCACCATAAGGCTGGGGACATACTATGACTTTGGCCTGCGATACACAACTCACGGCCAAAGATCACAGTGTAAGGCCTTTTGCACATGGCCGTTGTGCAATTTGCGGTCCCCTATGTACGGGCAACATCCATGTGGAGGCCGGGATAGATTGAGGCCCATTCAAACTTAATGGGTCCGTGATCCGTCTGCTTCTCAAAAAAATAGAACATGTTTAATTTTTTGGTTGTGTAGAGGCACAGACAGAAATACCACGGAAGCACTCCGTAGTGCTTCCATGGGGTTCTGTGCCTCCGTTCCGCACCGCAGCTCCGGTTTGCGGACCCATTTATGTGAATGGGTCCGCATCCATGATGCGGGGAGCACACCGCCGGTGCCCGCATATTGCGGACCAGCTGATTGTGGGCCACAATACGGCCACGGCCCGGTAACGGAAGAGTTACAACTTAGCCGTTGTAAGAAATCCAATAGGTTTCTTCACTTTTACATATAAGTTGTAATGTAGCATTATCTTGATGTGATTCCTGGCTGCATAATATATGCATATATACAGTACATATAAAAATGTTTGCATGCAGCAAAATGCAGCATGCTCTGGTTAGCATTTTTCTTTTTGTCTCTCTATATGATTCTCTACAGGACTAAAAAAAGCTAGGGAAATGCATAAATTTATAATTGCTTTATAAAAAGCCACCAAAAGATGCATGTAAAAGCAGACACAATGGCAAAAAAAATGCAAAAATTAAAAAGAGCAAAAACATATGAAAAGAACAAATAGCTTATTAGTAAATCTGGACCTATGTGTGAAACCACCCCAAAGGTTTTCATGACAGGTTTTGTGGCGGTTTTTTGAGCCAAATACAAAAATGGATCTTTTGTTTATATGTTCCATTCTCTTCCATTCACATCTTTCTTTGGCTCAAAAAGCTGCTAAAACCACCACAAAAATCTGTGTGAACCTACCCTTATGCCTCATTCACATGTCAGTGTTCAGTCAGTGATTTCCATCAGTGATTTAAAACCCAAACCAGGTGCGGTTCTAAACACAGAACAGATCTTTCCCTTATAACTTATGTCTGTGAAGGCTCCAATCGTGGTTTTTGCTCACACTCACTGATAGAAATCAATGACCAAAACACTGATGTATGAATTAGGCTTTTTGCTGCATTTTATCATTAAGACATTTTTTTATGTTTGTATGTACTTTGTTTTTTATTGTTCTAATTTTTTTTGTTTGTTTCTATTGGTTTCGTTCTGTTCAGTATTTTATTGCTGTATACTCCTTGTAATTTAGAAAAACATGTCAATATAAAATAGTATTAGCAAAGCAATAGCAAGGAACCAAGCACAAATGGCTAATATATTTCTCTGTTTATCTGCAGAAAGAAAAATTGCAAGCATCTATGTATTTAGGCCATTCAAGATAAAATGGATGCACATGCTGTCATGTTCAGAAAGGAAGCATTACTAAATGTCTGCTTTGTATAGAGAGCTTTGCTTTATGTATGTCAGTCCGCAATTTCAGAAATGTCAACTAATGCTTACAATGTAATGAGATTTTGTTTCGTCTCTTCAGCACATAGAAGAAATGCACAAACATGAGTAATGTATTCAAGTCCAATAAATGTAAGAACTTTGTTTCATTTCATTTCATATAATTGGGCATGTTACAGTCAAAGGAAATGGCAAATGTAGTTATCTTCATGATAGAGAGAGGCAGAAAGACCAAAATAGTTCTTCTCTAGTAGACAACAAGGCCACGTTAAGGGTGATGTTTTCTTTTACTGATTGATCCCTTTAGAAAAATATTGAGAACCAATCATCAGTTAGAGACACTTAGAGAAATATTTTAGGTGGAAATAACTATTTGTTATACAGAAAGGTCAAGAAGTTAAAAATCATGTACAGTACATAGAGGAACAAGTTCATAAAGTCTGTAGGGTTATACTGTACATTCATTGAGATATAAGACTAATAATAATAGCTGGCAGCTCTTGAAGATAATGTTAGAGGAAATGGATTTAATAGTCTTATTATTGCACATATCATTGTGCCATAAACAGTCATTTGTACAGGGATCTTGATTCTTAGTTTCTATTCTATAGAAGTGCTTCATGGGATCAGTGCATACTACAGGAGTAGCAATGTCCCTGGAAGTACTAAGCAATGTGCATTGTTACTGTGACAAAGAACCGTGAATGAATTTGCGTGACTGTCAATTATATACATTGAACGGAAAGCAGAAAAAAATCAACATATCCTTAAGTACTGCATATACTTATAGAAAAGCATGCAGGAATTATTACATAGTATTGAAGCAGAACAGGGTTCAGTAGGGGAGTTTACAGCCTAGGTAATAGGAACAATTCTATTACACCTTGCAGCACTGTCTGCGGATCCAAATTGCCATTATACAGCCCTGTAATTCCAGCAAACCGTTCTTGGTATCGGAGTGCAAGTGCTGTTTGATACAGCCATTAACAGGGTTTATTACAAGGAAATATTTATATGTCGTATTTTCCCTTGTGCGGTGCAGTCATATGTTCTAAAGCATTTTTGGCTTGTATTAGTGGGATAAAAGGCCTTATTAGAGTTTGTGTGGTGAAATGAGAAAATTATAGCCCATTTTGTCATGTATTACTGTCAAAAAAATATATATTTGCCGTTCAGTTGTGCATTTATATGTTCTAAAGCCTTTTGTGGCGTGTATAAGTGGAAAAAAAATAAGGGCCTATTTGCCATTCAGTGGTGCAGTTATATGTTCTAAAGCCCTTTTTGTTGTGTATTTTTTGTATGGTGAAGTAAAAAAAGTTGAGACTTTTTTGAGGTGTTTTAATTTTCTTTTCATTTATTTGATTTAACAGTATGCGAAGTGCCAGGACCTGCACAGAGGAATGAAAGAGACCTAAATGTTTCTGGTGCAGGCACAGGTCGCAGCAGAGTAAGGGGCCATGGCAGCAGGAGTTGCAGACAGAGGCCTGAAATCCCAGTGTCATCTAGCGCTCGTGTCTTGACAAACAACCCAGCCAAGAGTCGGGGGGTTTGTCAGACACAACCCTTAGTTGGCATGGCCCAAGAGCAGGCCCTGTGCCCTCACCTGTCTTCATCCTGCCTCTGTCCTTTTCTGTTCCCTCAGACAGAGAAGTATTATATGCTGTGGGCTCAGCTCCACTATACAGTGAGGACGAGCTACTAGAGGACAGTCAGCAGCTACTAGCCAGCCAAGATGTGGAGGAGACATCCGCCGCTTTCTCCGGTAGGCTAGCAAGTAGTGATGAGGAGAGTGGCGTGGGAGCTGGTGTTGTTGAGCGTTCAGGCTCCTGATCCAGAGACCGTTGAGGAGGACATCAGTGACGGCAGACAGTACTCGATGATTATGATGTAGCTGATCGCACTTGGGAGCCAGATTAATTAGGGGCTTTATCATCATCGGGAGAAGAGGATGTCAGCCGCGGAACCAGCAAGTCACTAGCATGGCGGGGAGTCAGAAAGGTGGCAGCAGTGGACGGTCGTGATGCAAACGTGCCCCGGATAGACCATTCGCTTTGCAGGAGCCTACCTGCCTGCAAAGTAGTGGTGCAGGGGTTCATGGAAGCAGCAGCGATAGCAGTCAGTCAATGCGGAGTGCTGGGGGTAAAATCACCTACTCGGCGGTGTGGCAGTTGCTGGTGATGCAGTCCCTCCCTTGCCAAGTGGTGGTGGACTCTGCACCTTTCAGAGAACTGATGGCTTGTGCCGAGCTGAGGTGGAGAGTCCCTAGCAGTCATTCTTTGCCAAAAAGGCAGTACCAGCACTGCACACGTATGTAGAACAGAAGGTAGGCCAGTCCTTGAGCCTCTCAGTGTCTGCCAAAGTGCAAGGACCGCCACAACGTGTGGAGCTGTAACTACGGTCAGGGACAATACATGTCCTTTATGGCCCACTGGATAAAAATGGTTCCTGCATAGCCATGTCAGCAACTTGGTCAGGTGACGCCGCGTCCGTCTCCACGTTCTCACGCTGTTAGACCTGCGACAATGTGCCTCCTCATCCTCCACCGTGTCCTCAGACTCCACTGCAGGGAAAATTCACAGTGCTCCTCCAGCATAACACATGTGCAGGGCACGGCGGTGTCTCGCTGTTCTGCACTATGTTTGCCTGGGTCAACGGAGCAAACAGGGGAGGAACTGCTCCGTGTTCTTCATCAAGAAATCGAACTCTGGATTTCTCTGTGACAACTCAAAATCGGAATCATGGTGACCAACAATGGGAAGAACATGGTGGCGGCGCTGCGTCAAGGAAGGCTGAGCCATGAGCCCTGCATTGCACACGTGTTCAATCTGGTTTTAAGCGGTTCCTGAATTCTTCCACCCATCTGCAGGACATCCTAAAAATGGCCAGGAAATTTTGCATGCACTTCAGACACTCGTACACTGCAAAGCACACCCTCCTTGAATTGCAGCAGCAGAACGGCATCCCCAACATAGGCTGATATGCAACGTTTCCACCCGTTGGAATTCCACCATATGATGGACCGACTGTACGAACAGAGAAAAGCCATAAATGATTTCTTGATGATCCAAGCCGATAGGAGTACGCCCCTGTGTAACTTCGATGTCAGCCAGTGGCAGCTCATGCGTGACACCTGCCATTTGTTCAGGCCCTTTGAGGAGGCCATATTATATGTCAGTATCCAGGACTACGGGATAAATGCCGTCATTCTACTGCTTCATGTCCTGAAACAGATGCTGGTGAATATGGCTTGTCAGGGGACTGGAAAACGTGGCACCGAGAACTCATGGCCACATGAATCCTGTAGGGGCTGAACTGGAAGAGGAGGGGGAGGAGGACATTGGAGCACAGGAAATATGTAGAGAAATTAGTGCTTTTTCTAATGCGTTGACAGGAGAGGAGGAGCAGGAGCAGCCGGAGGAGCAAAAGGGTGATGAGGAAGGCGAGGCAGAGGACACAGACACACCGTGGCAGTATGCAGTGGAGATGGAGGCAGGGAATCCCTCAGAGTCACTTGCACAAATGGCCCGCTGCATACTCACTTATTTGTGTAGTGACAGCAGAATTGCTACCATTCGGCAGAGGGAAGACTTCTGGTTCTCCACCATGTTAGACCCTCGCTACCGGTCCAAAATGGGGGCCTTTTTTACACCCACTGAGAGGGAGGACAAACTGAAGTACTACAGAGACATCCTATGTAGTCAGTTGGCCTCTGCCTATCGTCCATCCTCTGCATTTACATTCCTCTGCCATGGCTGCTGGGGAGGGGGGGGGGTGTCAGGAACAGTACCAGCAGCAGCAGCCTGAGTCTAGAGTCCATGATCAGCAGCTTTCTTCACCCTCATAGTCAAGGAACCACTCACCAGCAGCAGCAGGTAGACCTGGAGCAGGACCTGAACCAGCAGGTGGTGGCATACTTGTACAGCACCCTGCTAGCCGTCATAGAAGATCTGCTGGACTACTGGGCAGTCAAACTGGATTTGTGGCCGCAACTGGCAGAGTTTGCCCTGGAAAAGCTGTCCTGCCCAGCCAGTAGTGTGGCATCAGAGCGGGTGTTTAGTGCGACAGGGGCCATAGTTACCCCAAAAAAGAACTCGCCTGTCCCACCAAAATGTGGAGAGACTTACTTTTGTCAAGATGAATCAGGCATGGATCAGCCAGGATTTTAACCCACCGATGCCTGATGCATCAGATTAGATCATCCATCTCCACACTATGACACCATGCCACTCTGTGGCCTTCTGATGCTACCATCGCCTTGCCACGCTGTGGTATCATGCTGCTGCTGTTGCTGCCATCTCCACACTATGTCACCTTGCCACTCTGTGGTATCATGATGCTGCTGTTGCTGTCATCTCCACACTATGTCACCTTGCAACTCTGTGGTATCATGCTGCTGCTGCCATCTCCACACTATGTCACCTTGCCACTCATTGGTATCATGCTGCTGCTGCTTGAAGGTCTTGCACTGATCATCCGCCCCACGATCTAATTTGGGTTTTGGAACCAACAAACCCAACTTGATTTTGAGGGCTGCATTAATCTACAGGTTACTATCGTACATCTCTACAGATAACTTTCCTTCTGCATCTTTCTCAATAATCTGTGCCCTCAGTATTTAATATTTCAAAAATTTTATTGAAAAATTTTAATTTTACATTAATTTGGCAATCTGCTGGTTACAGTTGTACTGCTCTATAGATAACTTTCCATCTAAATCTTTCTCAACAATCTGTGCCCTCAGTCTTGTATCCAGACTGCTATTGTGCCACTCTGTGGCATCCTCATGCTGCCGCCTGTTACATCAGGAGAGCAAGTGCCATGGTTGTGTGTCATGAACTGTGCAGAAATCCTATGATCTCTTCCTCTATGCAGAATGAGGGCTGTAACTTTGTCCACCATCCCCTGCGGAGACTCTGCCCGGCAACAACAGATTAACAGATGTACTTAATGTTGTTTACCTGTAAAGCCTTATAAGCACAATGGAATGTGATAATGTCATGTGACCTGCCATGAGAGAGGGGGGATTCAAAACTAATGTTATCCATCATATGTTGGGGAGGGGGATATGAAAACTGTTGTTTTACCTCAATAAATCAGTTTATGTTCTGAGTTCACATGAACCAGAGGTGTGTGGTGTCTTCTCTGAGGAAAAGGGGACATTGGGATCGCATGGTTCTGGATGTCCGAATGGCTTGATCTTGGGACAGCAGGGAGCTACTAATTTAGGTTATAAGGGCCCCGTTACAATTTGGTGGCAGCGGTGGGATAGATGCCACCACCTGGGTGACGGACAAACCTTCAACTGGGACCCCTTTGTAATGATGGAGCGTTACTATGAGACTCTCAAGAGGAAGACCCTGAAAGATCTGCTGGAGACTTGAGGAAGGACATTTGGTAATAAGACAAAAGCCATGATGATCGAGGAGTTGTGCGAGTTAGACCAGCAACAAGGAGCGGTCCGAGTTGAGAGTCTCATATGGGACACAAAGAAGCAGGGGGAGTGGCGACTTGCCCTTTATGGAGATCACCCCACGGATGAGTAGGTGAACCAGGTGCTGGATCAGGTGCACAAGCTTGAGATGGAGCTGGAAAGGTGGATGACCCAGCAGGAAGCAGTAGCCCCGGCCCTGAGGATAGGGAGGAATAAGCTACCCTATGGGGCATTCAAAACATTTAAAGAGGAACGGGAAGACTGACGAGTTCCTTGAGGTATTTGAGCGGCAAAGTGGGAACTTATGTCTGGAGCCGGATGAGTGGGTGCCTGTGCTAGTTAGTAAGCTTGCCGGCCGAGCACGGACTGCCTATGAGAGCATGCCTGCTGAGGACTTCCAGGACTATGAACTAGTAAAGGAGCAGCTGCTCGCCCGCTATAGAATAACCCCTGAGGTGCATCGTGAAATTCTGTATCCTCAGAAGGAAGGTACAGAAGTCCTTGGTGGAGTGGACCCACTGCATGAAGTGGTCTGCAGAAGGCAGGATCTTGGGCAACCGGGCAGAGACTGTTTAGAACGTTATTCAGTTAGTACTTCTGGAGCAATTTTATGAGTTTGCTTCCCCTGCCGTCACCGAGCGGGTGAAAGACCGTAAACACAAAACTGCGGACGTTGCAGCAGTTCTTGGGGACCAGTACCTGGACGCCCAATGCAACTGGCACCTCGACAATAATAGGCAAATACTGAATGCGCCTACTCCAACCCGAACCCCGTTTCAGCCCCAACCCAGTCCGGCAACCGTTGCTCCCACAGCTTCCAGACCACCCTACCCTCTCTCAGCTGCCAGAAAACCTTACCAGGCACCATCTACTGAGAACAGACTTGTGCTAGCAAGACCAACCTGTCCAGACCTGCGGACCTGTTTCTGTTGCGGGCAAGCGAGACATATCCAGCTACACTACACCAACACCTGGGGCCTCAAGAACAACCCCCCTTCTGTCCAACCTCCAGTTCTCTGCCTAGAAACCTACGTGGACTTTGGAACCCTGCATGAGGTGGACCTAGTCTGATCTGCCCCTGGAGATAACAGGGAACACCACCAGCAGGATGTGTGGATCAATGGCAAGAAAGCTGAGGGGCTACGAGATACAGGGGCTACTATCACCCTTGTTAAGCCCCACCTGGTCCCCCCTGCTGGACAGTTGTCCAAATTTATAGATGTACGAGTGGCCGGAGGCAATGTTCATCAGATTCCCCTTGCCCAAGTTAAAATGGATTGGGGAAACGGGAGCCAACAGGTTCAAGTTGGAGTTATGCAGGAGTTACCAGCTGATATGCTTATGGCCAATGATTTGGGCTACTTAACTTCTCACTATCAGAAGTAGTGATGTCGCGAACATAAAATTTTCCGTTCGCGAATGGCGAACGCAAACTTCCGCAAATGTTCGCGAACGGGCGAACCGGGCGAACCGTCATAGACTTTAATAGGCAGGCAAATTTTAAAACCCACAGGGACTCTTTCTGGCCACAATAGTGATGGAAAAGTTGTTTCAAGGGGACTAACACCTGGACTTTGGCATGCCGGAGGGGGATCCAGGGCAAAACACTCCTAAATTTTTTTGAACAACGTGGTTTAAAACATCCAGTGTGTGTATGCGATCAGGTATGATGTTGTATCGATCAGGTAGTGTAAGGGTTACGCCAGCTTCACAGACATTGACAGACCAAACTCCCCTTTTAATGCACCGCAAACAACTGCAAACAGTCCATTTGCACAACCGCAAACTCCCCATTTGCACATGTCCCGGTGATGTCATTGAAGGTTTCTTCCTCCACCCAGCCACGTACAACATCAAGGTTCCCCGAAAGGTGAATTGAATAGATTTTTCGAACGGGGAGATGGTTAAAAAAACGCTGGCTCCCTCCCCTTTGTTTTAATCCACGGTCATTGGGTCTGCGCCGTGCAATTTACTCTCACACCCGATATGAGTGTTATTTTCTGTAGTACTATTCTCATCAGTTTAATCCCTGTTACGTCCCCTATCAAGACGTGTATTGAATGGATTGTAGACAACCACAAACAGTTGTCAAAAGTTGACAAACTCCTTGCTGAAATGTGATTTATCTGTGTGCGTCCTTCTTGTTACTTCCAATTACTTCTGCGTGTGCCGTGCAATATACTCTCCCACATGGTATGAATGGTGTTTTAACTAGTACTATTCTTATCAGTTTAATCCCTGTTACGTCCCCAATCTGGGGTCCATTTATTGAATTGATTTTTCGAACGGGGAGATGGTTAAAAAAACGCTGGCTCCCTCCCCTTTGTTTTAATCCACGGTCACTGCGTCTGCGCCGTGCAATTTACTGTCACACCCATTATGAGTGGTGTCTTAACTAGTACTATTTGTATCAGTTTAATCCCTGTTATGTCCCATATCAGGGATTGCCTTTTGTGAAAAAAAAATGTAGGACGGGTACCTTCGACTGCCTTCACAGTGACAGACCAAACTCTCATACACCAAACTGAATTGATTTTAGGAACCGGGAGATGGAAAAAGCAGCTTGGTCGGTCCTCTTACTCCCAATTGGGGCACTGGGCGTGCACAGAGCAATGTGCTGTGACACCCTATATGAGTGGTGTCTTAACTAGTCCTATTCCTATCAGTTTAATCCCTGTTACATACCCTATCCGGGGACATGTGTTGAATTAATTAACCATTGTCGAATTAACGAAACATTACAACTTATCTGATTTATCTGTGTGCGTCCTTCTTGTTACTTCCAATTACTTCTGCGTGTGCCGTGCAATATACTCTCCCACATGGTATGAATGGTGTTTTAACTAGTACTATTCTTATCAGTTTAATCCCTGTTACGTCCCCAATCTGGGGTCCATTTATTGAATTGATTTTTCGAACGGGGAGATGGTTAAAAAAACGCTGGCTCCCTCCCCTTTGTTTTAATCCACGGTCACTGCGTCTGCGCCGTGCAATTTACTGTCACACCCGTTATGAGTGCTGTCTTAACTAGTACTATTTGTATCAGTTTAATCCCTGTTATGTCCCATATCAGGGATTGCCTTTTGTGAAAAAAAAATGTAGGACGGGTACCTTCGACTGCCTTCACAGTGACAGACCAAACTCTCATACACCAAACTGAATTGATTTTAGGAACCGGGAGATGGAAAAAGCAGCTTTTTCTGTCACATCCGTTATGAGTGGTGTCTTAACTAGTACTATTTGTATCAGTTTAATCCCTGTTATGTCCCATATCAGGGATTGCCTTTTGTGAAAAAAAAAATGTAGGACGGGTACCTTCGACTGCCTTCACAGTGACAGACCAAACTCTCATACACCAAACTGAATTGATTTTAGGAACCGGGAGATGGAAAAAGCAGCTTGGTCGGTCCTCTTACTCCCAATTGGGGCACTGCGCGTGCACAGAGCAATGTGCTGTGACACCCTATATGAGTGGTGTCTTAACTAGTGCTATTCCTATCAGTTTAATCCCTGTTACATACCCTATCCGGGGACATGTGTTGAATTAATTAACCATTGTCGAATTAACGAAACATTACGACTTATCTGATTTATCTGTGTGCGTCCTTCTTGTTACTTCGACTGCCTTCACAGTGACAGACCAAACTCTCATACACCAAACTGAATTGATTTTAGGAACCGGGAGATGGAAAAAGCAGCTTGGTCGGTCCTCTTACTCCCAATTGGGGCACTGGGCGTGCACAGAGCAATGTGCTGTGACACCCTATATGAGTGGTGTCTTAACTAGTGCTATTCCTATCAGTTTAATCCCTGTTACATACCCTATCCGGGGACATGTGTTGAATTAATTAACCATTGTCGAATTAACGAAACATTATGACATCATGAAATAATTTAGTTTTGAGCTCTGTACTTGCTTTGTATTGGAATTGATGGGGATTTTTTTATTGTCTGCATTATTTCTAATAAACTATTAAGAGACTTTATTATGATTTTTTATTTTATGTATTGAAAACCCATACAACTTAACCACATCAGCCCCCCTAGCTTAAACACCCTTAATGACCAGGCCACTTTTTACGATTCTGCACTACACTACTTTCACCGTTTATTGCTCGGTCATACAACTTACCACCCAAATGAATTTTACCTCCTTTTCTTCTCACTAATAGAGCTTTCATTTGGTGGTATTTCATTGCTGCTGACATTTTTACTTTTTTCATATTAATTAAAAATGACCGAAATTTTTGCAAAAAATGACATTTTTCACTTTCTGTTGTAATTATTTTTTAAAAAAACTACATTTCTATATAAATGTTTCTCTAAGTTTATTGTTCTACATTTCTTTGATAAAAAATAAAATCCAATAAGTGTATATTTTTTGGTTTGGGTAAAAGTTATAGTGTTTACAAACTATGGTGCAAAAAAGTGAATTTCCGCATTTTGACTTTCTGAGCACCTGTCATGTTTCCTGAGGCACTACAATTCCAGACAGTAGAAACACCCCACAAATGACCCCTTTTCGGAAAGTAGACACCCTAAGGTATTCGATGATGGGCATAGTGAGTTCATGGAAGTTTTTATTTTTTGTCACAAGTTAGCGGAAATGGAATTTTTTTTTCAAAAAATTTGATTTTCCGCTAACTTGTGACAAAAAAAAAACTTCCATGAACTCACTATGCACATCAGCGAATACCTTAGGGTGTCTACTTTCCGAAATGGGGTCACATGTGTGGTATTTATACTGCCCTGGCATTTTAGGGGCCCCTAAAGAGTGAGAAGTAGTTTTGAATCCAAATGCGTAAAAATGCACTGTGAAATCCTAAAGGTACTCAATGGAATTAGGGCCCCTTTGCGCATCTTGGCTGCAAAAAAGTGGCACACATGTGGTATCACCTACTCAGGAGAAGTAGGGCAATGTGTTTGGGGGTGTATTTTTACAGATACCCATACTGTGTTTCAAAACTATCTCTATAAATGACAACTTTTTAATTTTTTTTATACAAAGTTGTCAATTTACAAAGATATTTCTCTCATCCGGCATGGGTATATATAAAAATACACCCCAAAACACATTGCCCTACTTCTCCTGAGTACGGCGATACCACATGAGTGACACTTTTTTGCAGCTAAGATGCGCAAAGGGGCCGTAATTCCAAGGAGGACCTTTAGGATTTCACAGGGCATTTTTACGCATTTGGATTCCAGACTTCTTCTCACGCTTTAGGGGCCCCTAAAATGCCAGGACAGTATAAATACCCCACAAGTGACCCCATTTTAGAAAGTAGACACCCCAAGGTATTCCGTGAGTGGCATGGCGAGTTCATAGAAGTTTTTTTTTTTTTTTGCACAAGTTAGCGGAAATTGATTTTTTTTTTCTTACAAAGTCTCATATTCCACTAACTTGTGACAGAAAATAAACTTTTACATGAACTCACCATACCCCTCACGGAATACCTTGGGGTGTCTACTTTCTAAAATGGGTTACTTGTGGGGTATTTATACTACCTTGGCATTTTAGGGGCCCCTAAAGCGTGAGAAGAAGTCTGGAATCCAAATGCTTAAAGATGCCCTGTGAAATCCTAAAGGTACTCATTGGAATTAGGGCCCCTTTGCGCATCTTGGCTGCAAAAAAGTGTCACTCATGTGATATCGCCGTACTCAGGAGAAGTACGGCAATGTGTTTTGGGGTGTATTTTTACATATACCCATACTGTGTGTGAAAAATATCCCTGTAAATGACAACTTTTTCCATTTTTTTATGCAAAGTTGTCAATTTACAGAGATATTTCTCTCACCCAGCATGGGTGACACTTTTTTGCAGCCAAGATGTGCAAAGGGGCCCTAATTCTAATGAGTACCTTTTAGGAGGGCATTTTTAAGCATTTTTCTTCTCACGCTTTAGGGCCCTTAAAATGCCAGGGCAGTATAAATACCCCACATGTGACCCCATTTTAGAAAGAAGACACCCCAAGGTATTCCGTGAGGGGCATGGCGAGTTCATAGAAGTTTTTTTTTTTTTGCACAAGTTAGCGGAATTAGATTTATTTTGTTTTTTCTCACAAAGTCTCCCTTTCCGCTAACTTGTGACAAAAAATTCAATCTTTCATGGACTCAATATGCCCCTCAGCGAATACCTTGGGGTGTTTTTGTACTGCTCTGGCATTTGAGGGTCTCCACAATCATTACATGTATGGCCAGCATTAGGAGTTTCTGCTATTCTCCTTATATGGAGCATACGGGTAATGAGATTTTTTTTTCCGTTCAGCCTCTGGGCTGAAAGAAAAAATAAACGGCACAGTTTTCTTCATTCGCATTGATCGATGTGGATGAAAAAATCTCTGCCAAAAAATATGCAAAAAAAAAAAAGAGGGGCCTGGCGATTGCCAGGACACAGGGGGCCCAAACATCCATACCCACTTCAGCTCCTATGTCCTGGCAAACGTGATTTCTCCATTCACATCGATCAATCAATCGTTGTGGAGGAAGACACCTTTGCCAGATTTTTGATACAAAGTGTTTGCCAACGAATATGAACTCCAACACCTCTCCTCAGCTCATATGCCTGGGCAAACATACCTGTACTGCGGAGAAGAAATCTCGTCCTGCAGCGCCGCATTCACCGACTTCACATGTCTTCTGACAGCAGCGCAATGCTTCTCTCAGAATGCACATCAGTGCTGCAGTGTTTTCGTCAGTTGGTCCAGCTGGAAAATAAAGTAAGTAAAGTTAGTAAAAAAAAAAAAAAAAAAAAAGAAAAAACAAGCAGCAGACTCATAAATTTAAACGTTACGAACTTTATAAAACCTGAACATCATAAAACTTTTAAAACCTAAACTAACTCAAGATTTCTTTTTCTTGCTACCTGTTTAATTTTTTTTTTCCTTTTCACTCTTTATTTTCCTTGCAGAAACCTCTCCTCTCCCATAGGACAATGTGTAAAGTGTAAATCGCACAGAGATGGTGCGAAGTACATTATGCACTTTATCCCAAGTGAAAGGAGACGTTTTTAACGTTTCACATAGCTGCAGTAGCACACTAGCACCCCTGTGTGTTAGGGTCTCTCAAAACCTAGTATCCTGAGAGACCCTTGTGTAAAAACTACCTGTGTCCTGCGGTCCCTAGGTCCATAAGTGTACCTGAGAGTGGTACTTCCGGAAACACTCCCCTAGGCATACGGCAGGGTGGTCAGGACAGTCAGAACAGAAATAGCGGGTGTCACGCTTAATTCCACTCCTGCCTCAGACACGACATCTTTTTCGGGGTGGCGGTTGGGTTGAGGTACCAGCAACAACACTGGGGAAGTGTCGCTCGTGTAGACGGCTCACTACACTGGGGTTTGGGGCCACGGAATCTCCTGTTCTAGAAACAAATGCCTGAAGAGGGGCACACTTGTGTAGAAATTGTCCACATAAAGATGGTACCCCTTGCCGAATAAGGGTGACACCAAGTCCCAGACTGTCTTCCCACTGCTCCCCAGGTAGTCATGGCAACCGACCGGCTCCAGGGTCTGATCTTTACCCTCATAGACACAAAATTTGTGTGTATAGCCTGTGGCCCTTTCACAGAGCTTATACAATTTGACCCCATACCGGGCGCGCTTGCTTGGGATGTATTGTTTGAAGCCAAGGCGCCCGGTAAAATGTAAAAGGGACTGGTCTATGCAGATGTTTTGTGCAGGGGTATACAAATCTGCAAATTTGGTGTTAAAGTGGTCTATGAGGGGACAAATTTTGTGGAGCTGGTCAAAAGCTGGGTGGCCTCTGGGACGAGAGGTGGTGTTGTCACTAAAGTGTAGGAAACGCAGGTTGGTCTCAAATCGTGTTCTGGACATGGCAGCAGAGTACATGGGCATGTGATGAATTGGGTTTGTGGACCAATATGACCGCAAGTCATGTTTTTTTGTCAGGCCCATGTTGAGGAGACGGCCTAGAAAAGTTTTAAATTCGGAAACTTGGACTGGTTTCCACCGGACAGGCTGGGCATAGAAGCTTCCCGGGTTGGCGGTTATAAATTGAGTGGCATACCGGTTTGTTTCTGCCACGACTAGGTCAAAGAGCTCCGCAGTGAAGAACAGCTCAAAAAACCCCAATGCCGATCTGATCTGAGCTGTGTCCACCCAAACTCCTGACTGGGCCGTGAAAGGGGGAACTAATGGTGCGGCTGAAAATGGGGGCTGCCAATCAGGGTTTGCCGGCACCTCAGGGACTCAGGGCTCTATGGGCCTGTCTGTGCCGTGGCTGCGACAGTGAAAATCCTGCACGTGCCACCGTACCAGCTTCAGCTGCCCTTCTGGTGCTCGCCACTTCACCATGTTCTACGGCAGTGCTGGTACTAGGTCCAGGATGGGCTGCACTGCTGGTGTATGCCTCACCACATAATCCGACAGCGCCAGCCCTACTCTGCTGCCCTTGAAACGGAACCTGTGCAACCTGTGGTCTAGCGACACGGGCCGGGTACGCCTGGTGGTATCAGGGACCTCAACCTCCTCGTCCGAACTTTGGGTCAGACTGCCACTGCTTTCTACAGGTGCATATTCTGACGCGCTAGATTTGTCAGATGAGGGTTCCCGTTCCTCATCCGACTGGGTCAGAGTCCTGTAGGCCTTTTCAGATGAATACCCCTTATTTGACATTTGTACAACTAAATTTAGGGGGTATTCCCTGAGACTACCCAAGAAAAAAAGCAAGCCTGTCTTACAAATGGGAGGCTAGCGAAGTACAGAAAGCCGCTGCGATTGATAAAAAATATCAAAACTGATTTTTTTTTATCGCCGCAGCGCTTTGTGAAGTGATTGTGCAGTGATAAAAAAAAATAAATACATTTTTTTCACTGTGGCGGGGCGGGAGTTGGTGAATGCACGTGTGGGCGACCAATCTGGCCTGATTGGGCAAACACTGCGTTATGGGTGGGGGCGAACTAAGGTGACACTAATACTATTATAGATCTGACTGTGATCAGTTCTGATCACTTACAGATACTATAAAAGTACAAATGCTGATTAGCGCTACGCTAATCAGCGAATCAGTGACTGCGGTGCGGTGGGCTGGGTGCTAACTGAAGCTAACTACCTACCAAAGGGGCCTAACGTAACCTAAACCTAGCAGTTAATACTGGTGAAAAAAAAAGTGACAGTTTACACTGCCGCACGGAATGATTGATGGGCAGCACTAGCAGAGTGCACACTACAGTCTTTGGGCCTGACACACACACACTGGCTGGCAGGCAACTGAAATTAGATTAAAGTGTACAGATAAAGTGCCTTATTTTAAGACAAAGTCCAGTGCCACACAGTATGATTGATGGGCAGCACTGGCAGAGGGCACACTACAGTCTTTGGGCCTGCAGCGCCTTACACACGGGCAGGCCAGGCAACTGCAATATATATATGGTGAAAAGAAAAATAAAAGCAGACTAATGTGGCAGCCCTAAAAAGTGCTTTTTGGGGTGCTATCAGGACACTGTCCTTACAGCAGAGATCAGATGAGTCTTTTAGGACTCGAGTGGACACTGAATACATTAGCCTAGCTATCGATTTCCCTATTAAATCAGCAGCAGCTACACTGTCCCTCCTCTCACTAATCAGGAAGAGATGATGGAGGCAGCATGTCCGGTTGAAAAATCCCTTTATTTGGGAACTGCTCACATGAAATACGTGAATATAAAAAGTTGCTACGTTTCGGCTATCACATAGCCTTTGTCAAAGTGCTTGACAAAGGCTATGTGATAGGCAGCGTAGCAACTTTATATTCACGTATTTCATGAGCAGTTCCAAATAAAGGGATTTTTCAACCGGACATGCTGCCTCCATCATCTCTTCCTGAATCGTCTGCATAGGAGCCTGTATGGATCTGGGGCTCCAGGTTGGCTGTTGCATTCCGGTGGACCATATGATCTGGCGAGTGTGGTTCCATATCGATTGATTGTACCTCCTCTCACTAAGACTGCAGCTTCCGAATGAATCTAAAATGGATGCTGTCCAGGAGATGGGAGGGTCTGGGAGGGAGGGTATGCTGCTGATTGGCTGGATTGTGTCTGCTGACTGTGAGGTACAAGGTCAAAGTTTGCTCAATGATGATGTATAGGGGGCGGACCGAACATCGCATATGTTCCCCCGCCTTGGTGAACGCGAACAAGCTATGTTCGCCGGGAACTGTTCGCCGGCGAATAGTTTGGGACATCTCTAATCAGAAGGATACCGTAACCCCAGAAACATGTACGGTGGTAGCACGCCAGCAGAGCCAGAAGATCAGAGGGGCAATCAAGGAGTAGAACCAAGTGAGTGATACTGCCCCTAACTACAACCCTGACAAGTCCCTAGGTATTGCCCCAGATAGCGGTCCTGACCCGCCCGATAGGTCGTGGGCAACCTCAGCAGAGTTTTCAAAAGCCATGCTTGCTGATCCAACCCTAGCAGGGTATCGAAAACGTGCTGGGGCTGAGCCGGAAAAGCCAAGCGATGGTAAAATTATATGGTGCCAGGGGTTGTTATACCGGCTTACAGAGGGCACCAAGCCCACTAAGATACCTAAGAAGCAGCTGTTCTTGCCCCAGCAGTTCAGAATTTACCTCATGCGAGTTAGCCATGACATTCCCCTGGCTGGCCACCTCAGAATAAACGGTACCAGGGATGGCCTGACTGAACTTTTATTTGCTTGGGCTATCCGAGGATTTGAAAATGTACCTGCGAACTTGTGATGCCTGCCAGTGGGCAGGCAAGCGAGGCGACAACCCCAGGGCTAAACTGCACCCCTTACCTGTTATCGAGGAGCTCTTTAGCTGCATAGCAGTCAATATTATCGGGCCCCTCGCTAAACCCAGCCCCACCGGGAAAAGGTTCATCCTCACAGTTGTAGACTTTGCTACTAGGTACCCCGAGGGTGTCCGGTGAAATAATATCACCACCAAGTCAGTGAACGATTCACCGTTTAGTATTTGCTCCAGGGTGGGTTTTTCCTGAGAGGTGCTTTCTGACAACAGGTCTCAGTTCTGTGCTGAACTGACCCGGCAGGTCTGGGATCTGTATAAGATCCACAGTCTGCGTCCATCCCCCTATTACTCCCTGACCAATGGTCTCTGCAAAAGCTTCAATGGAACCCTGAAGTAAATGCTTCGGACATTCGCCCTGCAGTACCGGGACTGGGAGAGGTTCTGTATCTGTGCTGCCTGTGAGACTCAAGCCCGGCCTGGTGGTGTGCAGTAATGGGCGAAATCTCGTTGCAGCTCTGGGACTAGCTGGTTTGACGCACATCCCTTGCCTGGCGCATGTGCTGAATTTGGTGGTGCAGAAATTTATTCACAACTACCCCGACATGTCAGAGCTGCTGCATAAAGTGCGGGCCGTCTGTGCGCGCTTCCGGCATCCTCATCCTGCCGTAGACGCGCTCCTGAGAGCATTCCCAACTGACAAGGGGGGGACAAGTGGAAGCACAAGGCGAAGGCAGAGGAGGAGCAAGAGGTCGCCAATGCAGGTGTGTCACGGCCAGCTCCTCTGAAGGCAGGGTTAGCATGGCCGAGATGTGGAAAAGTTTTGTCACAGCGCCACAGCTAACTGCACCACTAGCTGATAGGGAACGTGTTAGCAGGAGGCAGCATTTGAACAACATGGTGGAAGAGTAAGTGTGCACACACCTCCATATACTGACTGTTGGTTCAGCCCCATTTAACTTCTGGGTCTCCAAATTGTCCACGTGGCCAGAGCTAGCCTTTTATGCCTTGGAGGTGCTGGCCTGCCCTGTGGCCAGTGTATTGTCCGAATGTGTATTTAGCATGGCAGGGGGCGTCATTACAGACAAACGCAGCCTCCTGTCCACAGCCAACGTGGACAAGCTGACATTCATAAAAATGAACCAGGCATGGATCCCACAGGACCTGTCCATCCCTTGTGCAGAATAGACATTTATAACTGCCTCGCCCTCAACCATACAGGGAACTTCTTTATTGAATCCTCTTTTTTTTAATTGTACCATTATTTTTGGTGGCAACACCAAGTTGAATGAACCTCTCCTCTGTCTGGGTGCCAGGGGCCTACATTTCAGCTAATCGCCTGCTGCTTTGGTGCGTGACATTAACCTATCTTTGCTGTCAAATGATCTGTCTGGGTGTCAGGGGCCTAAATAACTGAAAGTGGCCTGTTCCATTGGTGGGTAACATGATGCCTGTTTTGCTGCTATGGGACCTCTCTCCTCTGTCTGGGTGCTGGGGCTTAAATTACTGAAAGTGGCCTGTTCCAATGGTGGGTAACACGATGCCTCTTTTGCTGCTATGGGACCTTTCCCCTCTGTCTGGGTGCCAGGGGCCTACATTTCAGATAATCACCTGTTGCTTTGGTGGGTGACATTATTCTCTTTTTGATGTGCATTATATTTCGTTTACTTACTTGCTGTGTTGGTGGGAGACATTTAACTCTTTTTACTTTCAAATTACCGCCCCAATGTGTGGGTGTCAGGGGCCTATATTTTGTTTACTTGCTTGCTGTCTTGGTGGGAGACATTTAACTATTTTTACTTTCAAATGACTGCCCCATTGTGTGGGTGTCAGGGGCCTATATGTCGTTTAATCGTTTGTTTTGCTTTGTTAGGTGACATTTTCCTCTTTATACTGTCAAATGACCTCTACATTGTCTGGTTGTCAGGGGCCTATATTTTGTTACATCGCTTGCTGCATTGGTGGGAGATAGTACAACCGACTAAATCATCAAAAAGATGAGTGTATGTGTGACTAACAATAGTAACAACACCAAATAAACTGAAGGGACACACATATAAAATGATACAACATATTTATTAAATAATTAATATTACAAAAGACATAACAAAACAATAATTATATAAGCAGCAGCAATGCAGGGTAGCGCTGCGACCAGTAGCTCATTTGCCAGACAAGAGATAGCCTGATCTACATGTGGGGGGAAAAAGCGCCAAAAGAAGGGGCTGTATTTAAAGATTGCATGAAAAATGCAAACAATCTACCACAACCTTTACTAAATGTGAACCTACTCAATAGTACAGGACCTGTTGCACTGTAGACCTAACATGAAGGCCAAACTACAAATCACCCCAAGTACATGACTAAAAACGGGTGAAAGAAAGAAAAACAACAGTATATAATAAACTCATATTACCTGAGGAATGTAGGACCACAGAAAGATCGGACCCTAGACCAGCAAAGAGCGCAACCCGACGCGCACTTCGCTCCGCTTTTTCAAGGGGCATATGAAGTTATACCCACTGACCAACATCTATATAGCCCAGTCAATAAGTGTAATGAACATTACACCTGTGCACGAGCCAATAGTTGTGAGTCAAGTTTTGTGTGACAGAGGCTAAGCAAGTCAGCGCAGGACGCGTAATGACGTCGGCCGTCATGTGACTCGCCAGGGCTGGTTAGACAAATAGGGCACATAAACAGCGATTGATTGCATCAAGCGACACGAAGATTGGCGAATCAGCGCAGGTCGCGTCATCTTGCGATACAAGGCGAAGATGACCCCGGCTGCCACCTGACACGCCGAGGATCACATGGGAGGTAAGGCGCATAAACCAACGCTAATCGCGTACTCACGCGAGACTACGCCAAATAGCGAAATAGCAATACTTGCACATAATAACAAAAAACCAGATCAAGAAATACCTCGCATATAGCCGAAGACAGCTAGACCGTGAAAGAGAATTGCGGTCGCGCACTCAAACGTCACTAACAATGCGAAGATTTGACAAGTAAAATCATATAGAGAATTGCAGTGCTGCCTAGCTATATCATCACCCCATATGGGAGAAGCTGTATACTTGATAATGCGCGCCACTATAAGCGCGCTATTGTCACACAACGTTCAAGAGGCCACACAGTCCGCAATACTAGATATGCTAAATAGTTATACATGGGGGACAGAACAATTAATCTATCAGAAATAGTTTTATATACACCATATAAACAAGAACCACATGACAATGTGATTATAATGAATGAACCAAATACTGCAAAATAAAGGACAGAATAAGGCGCTGAAAAAAACACAATAACATTATTAGTGCATCATAAAAAGTTTAAACTTGCCCCTTATGGGCACAATACAACAAAAGTTACATAATATAAGAGGCCCATTAGACCACAATAACACATAAAATGCATAATGAAGTAAGGTGAGGTGAGCTGGGTGAGAAGTCTTGAAAACATAAATAAATAAAAAGTGAGAAAAGTGAAGTGCAATGCAAATGCAAAGTGAAAAAATTATACGTGACATGCAGTAGAGAGGGGTTTGTCACGCTGAGCGCTCTGGGTCCGCTGCTGGCCTCGGAGCGCTCACAGCGTATGCCCCCAGGCAGCACTCCAGCGTCTCGGCGTGTGCGTCCCCGCTCTCTAGGGCGTGCACGCGCCGGGACTCTTAGATTCAAAGGGCCAGTGCACCAGTGATTGGTGCCTGGCCCAAAGTGGTTATTAAGGGTTAAGGTTGTGAGAGGCAGTGCTGACTTAATTAGGCTGCACCTGTGCTCTGCCCATAAATACCTTCTCCTCCCACAGCTTCCTGCCGGATCTTTGTGCCTTGTGCCTCTGAGAAAGCGTTCCCTACTGTGTTATTTGCCTTGCCTGTTGCCGAACCCGTTGCTACCAACTACTCGTCTTAGAACCTTTGCCGCCTGCCCTGACCTCTGCTACGTCCGACTACGCTCTTGCCTACTCCCTGGGTACCACGCCATATCAGCTGCCAGAGAGGTCGAGTTGTTACTGGGGGACACGACCTGGTAGTTACCGCCGCAGCAAATGCATCCCGCTTTGCGGCGGGCTCTGGTGAAGACCAGTAACTGCTTAGAACCGGTCCTCTAGTGCAACCCGCGCCTCTCTGGTCCAGAGGATCCACTACCAGTCCTGCCGGTTCGTGACAGGGTTCATATATAATAGCATAAAAACACATGAGTATCATATGATTCAAAAGACACCTATGGTGCTAAAAAGTGCCAGAAAGAAAAAAAAAAAAAAAAAGGGAAGCTCGGTATAAAATGACGTTAAATGGTCCTCCAATAATAGAAGCTCTCTTCCTAGCTATGGATAGGCCCGACAATGCTGTCCTTATCCACACTCCCATATCCCCTTGTAATATGTAACTCATATGTGCGTGCTCCAAATAGCCTGGGGTATCCATCTGGTCAGCAGGTACAAAGTATCAATCATGTGTAAACTGTTAAAAATGACAAAACATATATTAATATAAAATACAGTTAAAAACAACACAAATGAGCAGCTTGTTTAGACCACAAGTACTGTATTACTCCACGACATTAAAGGCTACAGAACAAGAACACACAGTGATGCAGCCAACGAAGAAAGATGTCCTAATCAGCAGCCCACATCACAAACTACAATGACAAGGCCAGGTGGGGGGAGAAAGGGCAGATCTAAATGAATGTGGCAAAACTATTGCCCTCATTCAAGCCTAAGGGTACAATTGAATTAAGGAGGAAAATCCATTTCGTTTCACGTTGGGCTAGTACTCTCTTCCAGTTGCCACCTCTCGCTGTGATAATGAATCGATCGATACCCCTGACCTGTAACAAGGTCCCGTCCGAGTCATGTTTATCTTTGAAGTGTCTCGCTAGAGTCTTCAATTGCATCAGATCTTCTTCCTCTCTAGCTGCTGAGATGAATAGCACATGTTCCCTCACCCTTCTCCTCAATTGGCGCGATGTCATCCCCACATAGATAAGGTTGCATGGGCAGATCACCAAATATATCACCCCCACTGTCGTACAATTAATGGGATGAGTAATCCTAAAGGTCTGGTTGTTAGCAGCATTGTGAAAGTGAGTGGCTCTCTCCATGTTTACACAAACAACGCATTTACCGCAGGGTTTGCTACCCCAGGGGGCCCAAATAGCCCAATCTCTCTCCGAGCATGATGACTATGCACCAAATGGTCACAGAGATTTTTTGACCTCCTGTAGGTTATGGAGGGATATAACACCCTGTAACTGGGGATCCTGCAACAGTATTTCCCAGTACTTGTTTAAGGCTGTATTTACCTCCTTCCATTTGTTATTGAATGTGGTAATGAACCTTATTTGCTGGGTGTCATGCCATATAGTTTTTTTTGTGCAGAAGATCTCCTCTCTTCGATGTCCTGGCCCTTTGATAGGCTTTATCAATGCAGCGCTTGCCATAACCTCGATGTTCAAATCTTTCCCTGAGATCCGCCGCCTGGGCTTCGAACATCTCATCTGACAAACAGATTCTGCGAGCCTGCAAGAACTGTCCCACTGGTATGCTCTTAATTAAATTGCCAGGGTGTGACGAGCTTGCATGTAGGAGAGAATTTACCGATGTTTTCTTTCTATGTAAGTTGGTCGCGATCTGTCCTCCTGCATCAACCTGGAAAACCACATCCAAAAACTCAATATTTGATCGAGCAACTTTATAGGTAAGCCTAATTTTCTTATTATTATCATTGAGCAGGTCAATGAATCGTCCGAACTCCCCTTCAGTCCCCTGCCAGATGATAAATATGTCATCAATTTAGCGTCCCCAGTATTGGACGCCACTAGCATCTGGCAGGGGATCCGTCTGGAGGACACCCCTCTCCCACAGCCCCAGGAACAGGTTGGCATATGAGGGTGCACAAGTCGCCCCCATTGCCGTGCCTCAGAGCTGCAGGTAGAAGGACCCCCCAAACAGAAAGAAGTTATGCGTCAGTATAAATTACAACAAGGATAGGACAAAATGAAACTTCCGCTTATCCATATTGGTGCTGCTCAGAAAGAATGCTGCTGCTTCCAGGCCATCCTGATAATTAATGGATGTATACAAGGATTCCACGTCACATGTAGCAATGACCATATCAGGCTCCAGATGGATGTCTTCCACCTTCCTTAGAATGTCCATAGTATCTTTCAAATGGGAGGGTAGTTCTTCCACCAGAGCTTGTAAAAAGTGATCAACATATTTGCAAACTGCAGCATTTAGACCATTGATGCCCACAATGATCGGTCTGCCAGGTGGGTTTGCCAGGTCTTTGTGTATCTTAGGTAAAAGGTAAAGTGTAGGGATTACAGGATATTCTGGAAGAAGATAAGAACATTGTTTTGGTGAGATAACCCCTTTCTCAATGATCCTTTGAATTATCACAGATAGCGTTGAGCGAACAGTTCAAGCATAGTTCGGGTTCGTACCAAATTTTGGAGTGTTCGGGACACGGATCCGGACCCAAACATTTTCAAAAAAGTTCGGGTTCGGGTCCGTTGTTCGGCTATTTCTTCCCGCTTTCTAAAGGGCTGCACAGCAGCCAATCAGCTAGCGTATTACTTCTTTCTCTAAGAAGCCATCACAGCCATGCCAACTAATGGCATGGCTGTGATTGGCTAAGTGCAGCATGTGACCCAGCTTCTATTTAAGCTGGCGTCACGTAGCACCGCACGTCACACTACTCTGATTTGTGTAGGGAGAGGACGCAGCTTCTGTGAGGGCGAGATTAGGCAGGGAAAAGTCAGCAAAAACATCTAATGAAGTGATCCATCTACAGCTGTGAATGATTCAACTTCTGCTAGTTTATTGCTCACTGGTTTTTAGGCTTTTTTCTGGGGTGATCGGCGGCCATTCTGTGACTTGTGGTGCACCAGCACAAGCTGCCACCAAGTCCATCAATCCATCAATACTAGTTTTTTTTTTTTTGCTATATCCTACATCAGAGGATTGGCTGTGCTTATTGTCACCCCTAGAAACTCAGGATAGAAATTTCTATATATTATAAAGGGGTTAAATTCAATTGCCAAAATAGCAATCCCCTGAATCTGGTGTCCCAGCTGTGGCTAGCCAAGTGCAATACTGTCTGGCAAAGGATAGATAATTTTCTGTGGTGAAATTCAATTGCCAAAATAGCAATCCCCTAAATCTGGTGTCCCAGCAGTGGCTGGCAAAGTATAATAGTGTCCGGCAAAGGATAAATTTTATTCTAGGGTGAAATTCAATACCCAAAATAGCAATACCATAAATCAGTGGTTTCAGCTGTGGCTGGCCAAGTTTAATAGTGTACGGCAAAGGATATATTTTTTTCTGGGGTGAAATTCAATTGTCAAAATAGCAATACCATAAATCAGTGGTTTCAGCTGTGGCTGGCCAAGTTTAATATTGTCCTGCAAAGGATATATTTTGTTCTGGGGTGAAATTCAATTGTCAAAATAGCAATACCATAAATCAGTGGTTTCAGCTTTGGCTGGCCAAGTTTAATAGTGTCCGGCAAAGGATATATTTTGTTCTTGGGTGAAATTCAATTGCCAAAATAGCAATACCCTGAATCTGGTGTTCCAGCTGTTCCAGGCCTAGTTTAAATCTGTCCGTAACAGGGTATATTTTTTTCTGGGGTGAAATTTAATTGCCAAACTAGCAATACCATAAATCAGTGGTTTCAGCTGTGGCTTGCAAAGTATAATAGTGTCCGGCAAAGGATATATTTTGTTCTGGGGTGAAATTCACTTGTTAATATAGCAATACCCTGAATCTGGTGTCCCAGCTGTTGCAGGCCAAGTGTTAATCAGTACGTAAAAGGGTATATTACACTCATTGTGTATATACAATTGCTGAGAGGGTCATCCTCAATAACTTCACACGCTACCATGCATCTCCCATTGTATTTCTGTCCGTTAAAGGGTATACTACGCAAAGTGATAAAATACAATTGCTGAAGGCATAATCCTACATATTTTTTCACATGCTACTGTGCATCTCCAAGTGTACATCTGTCAATAAAAGGATATCTTTCATCCAGGGCCTAAATACTAGCTCTACAAGTGATATTCCCCTAAATCAGTGGTTACTGCTGTGCCTGGATTAGTGTAATACGGTACATAAATAAATAGGCAGATAGTGTTAGGTGAATGTAAAAAAAGGCCTGAATTTGAAATCAATACATTGGGCCAATTTTTTTTTTTCTTATTGTGGTGTTTGGTGAACGTTAACAATGAAGAAAACATCTAGTAAGGGATGCGGACGCGGTCATGGTGGTGTTAGTGGACCCCCTGGTGCTGGGAGAGGACATGGCCATTCTGCCACAGCCACACGTCCTAGTGAACCAACTACCTCAGGTTCCAGTACCCGCAAGAATTTACAGCGATATTTGGTGGGGCCCAATGCCGTTCTAAGAATGGTAAGGCCTGAGCAGGTACAGGCGCTAGTCAATTGGGTGGCAGACAGTGGATCCAGCACGTTCACAATATTATCTCACATCATTATTTTCTGCTGTGAAATTTTGTTGCAAAAATAGAAATACAGTAAAACTGTTGTTCCAGCTGTTGTAGGCTTCGCTTAAATCTGTCCGTAAAAGGTTATATTTTTTTCTGGGGTGAAATTTAATTGCCAAAATAGCAATACCCTGAATCTGGTGTTCCAGCTGTTGCAGGCCCAGTTTAAATCTGTCCGCAAAAGGGTATATTTTTTTCTAGGGTGAAATTTAATTGCCAAAGTAGCAATACCCTGAATCTGGTGTTCCAGCTGTTGCAGGCCTAGTTTAAATATGTCTGTAACAGGGTATATTTTTTTATGATGTGAAATTCAATTGCCAAAATAGCAATACCAAAAATCAGATGTTTTAGCTGTGGCTGGCCAAGTTTAATAGTGTCCGGCAAAGGATATATTTTGTTCTGGGGTGAAATTAAATTGCCAAAATAGCAATACCCTGAATCTGGTGTTCCAGCTGTTGCAGGCCTAGTTTAAATCTGTAATTAAAAGGGTAAATTTTTTTCTGAGGTGAAATTTAATTGCCAAAATAGCAATACCCTGAATCTGGTGTTTCAGCTGTTGCAGGCCTAGTTTAAATCTGTCAGTAACAGGGTATATTTTTTTCTGGGGTGAAATGTAATTGCCAAACTAACAATACCATAAATCAGTGGTTTCAGCTGTGGCTGGCCAAGTTTAATAGTGTCCTGCAAAGGATATATTTTGTTCTGGGGTGAAATTCAATTGCCAAAATAGCAATACCCTGAATCTGGTGTCCCAGCTGTTGCAGGCCAAGTGTTAATCAGTACATAAAAGGGTATATTACACTCAAGGTGTATATACAAGTGCTCAGAGGGCCATCCTTAATAACTTTACACGCTACCGTGCATCTCCCATTGTATTTCTGTCCGTTAAAGGGTATATTACACAAAGTGTTAAAATACAATTGCTGAAGGCATAATCCTACATATTTTTTCACACGCTACTGTGCATCTCCAAGTGTAAATCTGTCCATAAAAGGATATCTTTCATCCAGGGCCTAAATACTAGCCCTACAATTGATATTCCCCTAAATCAGTGGTTACTGCTGTGCCTGGATTAGTGTAATACGGTACATAAATAAATAGGCAGATAGTGTTAGGTGCCTGTAAAAGAAAAAGCCTGAATTTGAAATCAATACATTGGGCCAAATATTTTTTTTCTTATTGTGGTGCTTGGTGAACGTTAACAATGAGTAAAACATCTAGTAAGGGACGCGGACGCGGTCGTGGTGGTGTTAGTGGACCCTCTGGAGCTGGGAGAGGACGTGGCCATTCTGCCACAGCCACACGTCCTAGTGAACCAACTACCTCAGGTTCCAGTACCCGCCAGAATTTACAGCGATATTTGGTGGGGCCCAATGCTGTTCTAAGGATGGTAAGGCCTGAGCAGGTACAGGCGCTAGTCAATTGAGTGGCCAACAGTGGATCCAGAACGTTCACAACATTATCTCACAACATTATTTTCTGCGGTGAAATTCAGTTGCAAAAATAGAAATACAGTAAAACTGTTGTTCCAGCTGTTGTAGGCTTCGCTTAAATCTGTCCGTAAAAGGTTATATTTTTTTCTGGGGTGAAATTTAATTGACAAAATAGCAATACCCTGAATCTGGTGTTCCAGCTGTTGCAGGCCTAGTTTAAATCTGTCCGCAAAAGGGTATATTTTTTCTGGGGTGAAATTTAATTGCCAAAGTAGCAATACGCTGAATCTGGTGTTCCAGCTGTTGCAGGCCTAGTTTAAAGATGTCTGTAACTGGGTATATTTTTTTATGATGTGAAATTCAATTGCCAAAATAGCAATACCAAAAATCAGTGGTCTTAGCTATGGCTGGCCAAGTTTAATAGTGTCCAGCAAAGGATATATTTTTTTCTGGGGTGAAATTCAATTGCCAAAATAGCAATACCCTGAATCTGATGTTCCAGCTGTTGCAGGCCTAGTTTATATCTGTCCTTAAAAGGGTACATTTTTTTCTGAGGTGAAATTTAATTGCCAAAATAGCAATACCCTGAATCTGGTGTTTCAGCTGTTGCAGGCCTAGTTTAAATCTGTCATTAACAGGGTATATTTTTTTTCTGGGGTGAAATGTAATTGCCAAACTAGCAATACCATAAATCAGTGGTTTCAGCTGTGGCTGGCCAAGTTTAATAGTGTCCTGCAAAGGATATATTTTGTTCTGGGGTGAAATTCAATTGCCAAAATAGCAATACCATCAGTCAGTGGTTTCAGCTGTGGCTGGCCAAGTTTAATAGTGTCTGGCAAAGGATATATTTTGTTCTGGGGTGAAATTCAATTGCCAAAATAGCAATACCCTGAATCTGGTGTTCCAGCACCAGATTCAGGGTATTGCTACCCTGAGAACCTGAGAACCAAGCCCATCAGTCTGTCACATCACCCCCATGCATATCAGGGAAACTTAATGTGATCAAAATGCTTCTGTGGCACTCAGTGTGTTCCACTGTTGTTTGGCAGCGGTACCGCAGCAGGACCGCAAAGCCTGCTGCAATGGAAAAGTAATATATCGTCAATAGGTACTGCGCACATAAATGGAGCAAGTATTAGTAAAAAAGAGCGTGGTTTGGCAATACCCTATCCACCAAAAAGCACACAGGTATGTAAGGTAGTTGTGAGTCTCATACATGCAAACTACCTGTGTATACTTTAGTTCGATCCGTATTCATTATTTTTTTAATTTTCTGCATGGATTCTGCATGGATAAACTCCCCCCCCTCCCCCATCTTCTGTTTTTTTTGCTGCTCACTGAACCACTGTTCAGATTCATTCCCATACATTTACTTGTGGGGGCAATTATATTACCTACATTCTGCATCTTTCTGAATACAAATTTGGGTTCTTTTGGGATCATTTCACCTATAACTTTATCCTCTTTGAGGATGTCCCAATGTTTCTTTACAATTTTCTTAAAATGGGACACCTGATAGTTATATGGTGTAATGATTGGAGGAACTGTCATTTCCATTTCTGTTTCAATAGTTTTTTTTCTGATTTTACCCTCCATTGTCAAGGTTTGTCTATTTAATTGGTTTATTTCAGTTTTTTGTTCTATCAGTTTTACTTTATCATATCCCTTGTATTAAAATTTTCTATGTAGAAGCTCCGCCTCCCGTTCATATTCATTTATTTCCGCACAGTTTCTATTAAGTCTCAAGAATTGGCTTCTTGGTATATTTTCTAGCCACCGTGGTAGGTGGCAGCTCTCCATGGCAATGAAACTGTTGGCATCTGTGGGTTTGTTGTATGTCTTTGTTAATAATTTATTCCCCTCCGCATAGATGGTTAGATCTAAAAAATTTATTTCCTTCCTACTGTATGTGAAAACAAATTCCAAATAAAATTAATTTTTATTAATTTCTTTTAAAAATTCCAATAGTTTAATTCCCCCCCCCATCCCATATAAAAAGGATATCGTCGATAAAACGCCGCCAGAGGACGAGACCCGCCCGGGGCCCGCTGTCGGGGTGGATACACTGTTCCTCCCACCAACCAACATATAGATTTACGAACCCCGGTGCGAATTTTGTCCCCATCGCGGTCCCCCACGTCTGGAGGTAAAAATTTTCATCATATAAAAAATAATTTTTAGTTAAAATAAACATGATGCACTCCCCCAGATAGTTGATTTGGGCTTCTGGCATATTCCCTCCATTTTTTTAGGAAGTGTTTAACCGCCTTGACCCCTTTGTTGTTCTCTATCACAGTGTAAAGAGATTTTACATCAAGAGTGCCTATTATGTAGTCTTCTTTCTATTCTATATTGCTAAATGATTTGTAATGTATGTTTAGTGTTCTTTAGGTATGTTGGAAGCGCCTGAACATAAGGTTGTAGTTGCTGGTCAATATATCTTGATAGTGCGCTTGTCAGGCAGTCTATCCCTGACACTATAGGTCTCCCCGGTGGTTTTTAATGTCTTTGTGGATTATTGGGTTATGGTATAGTACTGCAAATTTTGGAAGTTCATTATTAATGAAACAGGCCTCTTTTTTTTATTGAGAATGCCCTGGTCTCTACCAATTTTGACTAGGTCCTTGAGTTGTTTTTGAAAATTTTCTGTGGGGTAACTTTTTAAATTTTTGTATGTTCTATTGTCACTCAAGATATTTTTTGCTTCATTGTGATAATCCTCAATGTTCATAAAGACAATGCCTCCACCGTTATCAGCCGGACGGATAATGATGGAGTTATTATTTTGCATTGTCATGATGGCATTTTTTTCCTCTTTGGTAATGTTATTCAGATATTGAGTAATTTTTTGGCTGGCTGATTTTTCTTATGTCTCTGGTCACTAGATTCATAAAACTTTTCAAGGCAGAGGATTGTTCTTGTAATGGGTTGTACTTTGATTAAGATTTTAGGTCTGTATGTTTAAACATATCTGCAGGTTCCTCCTCTGTCTGCTGTTCTCTAACTTTAATACTATATTTGGATATTCCTTCTTTTTTTATTTCTTTTTTCATAAAATGTTTTTTTAAAAGCTAATCTCCTCATGAACCTTCTAATCCCTATAAAGGCCTGAAATTTATTCAAATACTTTAAACCCTTTTCAGGATTTTTTCCTCACCCCCTGTTAGTACATGATTGCCCAAATTATATATCTTTTAGCCCAAGTTTTCATCCGTACCACCTTCCCCCGTTAGTTGTTTTTTCTTTTTTTTGGCGAATTTCCCCCCTCTACATCCCCTTTTTTGTTTCCTGATCTTCGGATCTGAAAAAAATCCTGCTTGACGGTTTTTCTAATGCTACCCTTCTTTTTAATGGTTATTTAAGATTTTTCACTGATTAGGTCTTCCTCTGTATTTAATTGTATGTCCATTTTTTGTTCTCCATTCTGGGCGTCATTGTTTCCTGTTTTAACAGTTGCATTGTACGTTTTCCCCATGGACTTTTTTCTACAGTTGGATTTTTTCCCTTTTTTTGCTGCTGTATTGCCATCATTGCTACTTTGTTTTATCGCTAAACACCCCCGGTCCTCTGTTTCACCAGTGTCTATGTCCTCTATCTCCTCATTTCTGGTATAACTAAGGGGACTGTATCTATTTCCTTCTATGATGTTGGTGTCATGTATTAATGCCTCCGTGGCCACTAAGTTAGCTGTGGCCACGGTGGCACTAAGCCCCTCATTCTCTGAATTATTATGTGTGGAAAAAGACAGTTCCTGAGTACTCAGCATTTGTGTTCACAATTCATCTATGGTTTCTAGGGAATTTATATCCTCTGGTATTTCATTTTCAAAGATATGCATAGATAATGAGTCCCTATTCAATTTCCACATTTTTTTCTCTTTTATTTCTTTTTCTTTATTATATAGTCTCAATCTTATATTTTCCACCAGGGGTTTTATGCTTGGGTCATCTTTCCATGGTCTAATTTTTTCAAAGGATTTACATATTTCTTTACTTGTAGTCATTAGTCTTTGTCTTCTTTTATGGATAATGAAGATAATTGCTCTTCTTGAGAAATCATGGAACATATGGTTCCGTTCTGTGATTATGTCTCTATCTTCCATATCTCCTGATAGTCTTTTTTCTACTTTTAGACCTTTTAGGATGATGTTACATTCTATATATTTTTCCAATGTCATTATTTCCTATAAATCTTTTAATTCTGTAGTGAGCATGTCCTCTAGTTCCCGCAAGGTATTCCTAATAAAGGGGAAGTGAGTTTCTATATTGTTATCATTATTAGTGTTAAATTTAGCAGAGGAATGTGTTCCAAAGATAGACTGTACTCTCTGAATTCTTTCTTTTCTATCTTTTCTTTCTTTTTAATAATGAACATCCAAAAATTGCAGTACTATACCATAACCCAAAAATCCACAAAGACATTAAAAAACCACCAAGAAGACCTATAGTGTCAGGGATAGACTGCCTGACAAGCGCATTATCAAGATATATCGACCAGCAACTACAACCCTATGTTCAGGCGCTTCCAACATACCTGAAGGACACTAAACATACATTACAAATCATTTAGCAATATAGAATGGAAAGAAGGCTACATAATAGGCACTCTTGATGTAAAATCTCTTTACACTGTGATAGAGAACAACAAAGGGGTCAAGGCGGTTAAACACTTCCTAAAAAAATGGAGTGAATATGCCAGAAGCCCAAATCAACTATCTGGGGGAGTGCATCATGTTTATTTTAACTAAAAATTATTTTTTATATGATGAAAATTTTTACCTCCAGACGTGGGGGGCCGCGATGGGGACGAGATTCACACCGGGGTTCGCAAATCTATATGTTGGTTGGTGGGAGGAACAGTGTATCCACCCCGACAGCGGGCCCCGGGCGGGTCTCGTCCTCTGGCGGCGTTTTATCGACGATATCCTTTTTATATGAGATTGGGGGGAAATTAAACTATTGGAATTTTTGAAAGAAATTAATAAAAATTAATTTTATTTGGAATTTGTTTCCACATACAGTAAGAAGGAAATAAATTTTTTAGATCTAACCATCTATGCGGAGGGGAATAAATTATTAACAAAGACATACAACAAACCCACAGATGCCAACAGTTTCATTGCCATGGAGAGCTGCCACCTACCACGGTGGCTAGAAAATATACCAAGAAGCCAATTCTTGAGACTTAAAAGAAACTGTACGGAAACAAATGAATATGAACGGGAGGCGGAGCTTCTACAGAGAAAATTTGAAGACAAGGGATATGATAAAGTAAAACTGATAGAACAAAAAACTGAAATAAACCAATTAAATAGACAAACCTTGATAACGGAGGGTAAAATCAGAAAGAAAACAATTGAAAAAGAAGTGGAAATGACAGTTCCTCCAATCATTACACCATATAACTATCAGGTGTCCCATTTTAAGAAAATTGTAAAGAAACGTTGGGACATCCTCAAAGAGGATAAAGTTATAGGTGTAATGATCTCAAAAGAACCCAAATTTGTATTCAGAAAGATGCAGAATGTAGGTAATATAATTGCCCCCACAAGTAAATGTATGGGAATGAATCTGAACAGTGGGTCAGTGAGCAGCAAAAAAACTGAAGATGGGGGGGGTTTATCCATGCATAATCTGCAGGGGCTGCAAAAAATCCTATGAAAAGAAAATTAAAAAACAAATAATGAATACGGATCGAACTAAAGTACACAGAGGATTTTTTCTGGCACCGGTGGTTAGTGGTAACCACGGAAGTGATGTCCCTCGCTGCTCCTAGTGAGCGCAATACTCTGCCTTACTCCTACCTGTTTGCAGCGTCGCGCCACCGGCCGGGGAGAGAAGCTGCACACTACCAAATTGAATCTACCTCCAAGACCACATTCAAAGTTCGGGACCCGCGATACTCATTGACCAAGACTTAGGCATAGACGCTACCTCGGCAGACTGCAGGATCGAACTAAAGTACACACAGGTACTTTGCATGTATGAGACTCACAACTACATTACATGCCTGTCTGCTTTTTGGTGGATAGGGTATTGCCAAACCCCGCTCTTTTTTACTAATACTTGCTCTATTTATGTGCGCAGTAACTATTGACGATACATATCAGGGAAACTGTCTGAGCCTCAAGTTATGCAGCAGTCTCTTATGCTGTTTGAAGACTCTGCTGGCAGGGTTTCCCAAGAGAATCCACCTAGCCCTTCCCCAGTGGTGGAAGACATAGAATGCACTGATGCACAACCACTTATGTTTCCTGATGATGAGGACATGGGAATACCACCTCATCGGAGTCCGCACGTCTCTGATGATGACGAAACACGTCATCTGCACGTCTTTCTGCAATGTGCAGACTGAACAGGAGGTCAGGGAGGAAGACTGTGTGGAAGACGATGCAGGGGACGATGAGGTCCTAGACCCCACATGGAATGAAGGTTGCGCCACTGACTTTCATAGCGAGGAGCGTAGCAAAAGAGGGAGCAGGGGGCATAAGCAGAACAGCGGCCGCCAAGAGAGTTCGCCTGCTACTGACCACCGCCACCAGGGACCGAGCACCCCAAAGGCAGCTTCAATGAGTTCACTGGCATGGCACTTCTTTAAATAATGTGTTGACAACAAGACCCGAGTGGTTTGCACGCTGTGCCATCACAGCCTGAAGCGAGGCATTAACGTTCTGAACCTTAACACAACCTGCATGACCAGGCATCTACATGCAAAGCATGAACTGCAGTGGAGTAAACACCTTAAAAGCAAGGAAATCACTCAGGCTCCCCCTGCTCCCTCTTCTACTGCTGCCTCGGCCTCTTCCTCCGCCTCGGGAGGATTGTTGGCACCTGCCGCCAACCAAACAGAGGATGTGCCACCGACACCACCACCTGCGTCACCAAGCATCTCCACCATGTCCTAATGCAGCGTTCAGCTCTCCATCTCACAAACCTTGGAGAGAAAGCGTAAATTCCCACCTAGCCACCCTCGAGTCCTGGGCCTGAATGCCAGCATTTCTAAACTACTGGCCTTTGAAATGCTGTCATTCAGGCTGGTGGACACAGACAGCTTCAAACAGCTGATGGTGATGGCTGTCCCACAGTATGTTGTTCCCAGCTGCCACTACTTCTCCAAGACAGCCGTGCCTTCCCTGCACAACCAAGTATCCGATAAAATCAAGTGTGCACTGCACAACGCCATCTGTGGCAAGGTCCACCTAACCACAGATACGTGGACCAGTAAGCATGGACAGGGAAACTATATCTCCCTAACTGCGCACTGGGTAAATGTAGTGGCGGCTGGGCCCCAGGCGGAGAGTTCTTTGGCGCACATCCTTCCGCTGACAAGGATCACAGGGCATCATTCTTTGCCTCCTGTAGCCTCCTCCTCCTACTCGGCTTCCTCCTCCTCTGCTTCCACCAGCTCATCCAGTCAGCCACACACCTTCACCACTAACTTCAGCACAGCCCGGGGTAAACGTCAGCAGGCCATTCTGAAACTCATATGTTTGGGGGACAGGCACCACACCGCGCAGGAGTTGTGGCGGGGTATTGAACAACAGACCGACGAGTGGTTTCTGCCGGTGGGCCTCAAGCCCGGCCTGGTGGTGTGCGATAATGGGCGAAATCTCGTCGCAGCTCTGGGACTAGCCGGTTTGACGCACATCCCTTGCCTGGCGCATGTGCTGAATTTGGTGGTGCAGAAGTTCATTCACAACTACCCCGACATGTCAGAGCTGCTGCATAAAGTGCGGGCCGTCTGCGCGCACTTCCGGCGTTCACATCCTGCTGCTGCCTGCCTTTCTGCACTACAGCGTAATTTCGGCCTTCCCGCTCACCGTCTCATATGCGAAGTGCCCACCAGGTGGAACTCCACCTTGCACATGCTGGCCAGACTGTGTCAGCAGCAGCAGGCGATAGTGTAGTTTCAGCTGCAGCACTCACGGGTGAGTCGCTCGGCGGAACAGCACCACTTCACCACGAATGACTGGGCCTCCATGCGAGACCTGTGTGCCCTGTTGCGCTGTTTCGAATACTCCACCAACATGGCCAGTGGCGATGACGCCGTTATCAGCGTTACAATACCACTTACATGTCTCCCTGAGAAAACACTTAGAGCGATGATGGAAGAGGAGGTGGCCCAGGAGGAGGAGGAGGAGGAGGATGAGGGGTCATTTTTAGCACTTTCAGGCCAGTCTGTTAGAAGTGCCTCAGAGGGAGGTTTTTTGCAACAGCATAGGCCAGGTACAAATGTGGCCAGCCAGGGCCCACTACTAGAGGACGGAAGAGGTGGATGAGGATTAGGATGAAGCAGGTTCACATCGGGGTGGCACCCAACACAGCTCAGGCCCATCACTGGTGCATGGCTGGGGGGATACGGAGGACGATGACGATACGCCTTCCACAGAGGACAGCTTGTCTTTACCTCTGGGCAGCCTGGCACACATGAGCGACTACATGCTGCAGTGCCTGCGCAACGACAGCAGAGTTCCCCAAATTTTAACGTGTGCGACTAATGGGTTGCCACCCTGCTGAATCAGCGGTACAAAGACAATGTGCCCACCTTACTTCCTGCACTGGAGCGTGATAGGAAGATGCACGAGTACAAGCGCAGGCTGGTAGACGCACTCCTGAGATCATTCCCAAATGTCACAGGGGAACAGGTGGAAGCCCAAGGCGAAGGCAGAGGAGGAGCAAGAGGTCTTTAACGCAGCTGTGTCACGGCCAGCTCCTCTGAGGGCAGGGTTAGCATGGCAGAAATGTGGAAAAGTTTTGTCTCCATGCCACAGTTAACTGCACCACCACCTGATACGGAACGTGTTAGCAGGAGGCAGCATTTCACTAACATGGTTGAACAGTACGTCTGCACACCCCTCCACCTACTGACTGATGGTTCGGCCCCATTCAACTTCTGGGTCTCCAAATTGTCCACGTGGCCAGAGTTAACCTTTCAGGCCTTGGAGGTGCTGTCCTGCCCGGAGGCCAGCGTTTTGTCTGAACGTGTATTCAGCATGGCGGGGGGCGTTATTACTGACAAACGCAGCCGCCTGTCCACAGCCAATGTGGACAAGCTGACGTTCATAAAAATGAACCAGGCATGGATCCCACAGGACCTGTCCCTACCTTGTGCAGAATAGACATTTGTAACTGCTTCCCCCTCAACTATGTATTCTTGTACTCCGGGGCACTTCTTTATTGAATCCTAATTTTTTTTAATTTACTATGATCTTGCGGTGCAACCCAAAGTTGAATGAACCTCTCCTCAATCTGGGCGCGGGGGCTTGAATAACTGAAAGTGGCCTGTTACAATGGTGGGTGACATGAAGCCTGAACCTCTGCCATGCGACCTCTCTCCTCTGTCTGGGTGCCTTGGGCTAAATAACTGAAAGTGGCCTTCTCCAGTGGTGGGTAATTTGACGCATGATTCTCTGCTGTGGGACCTCTCTCCTCTGTCTGGGTGCTGGGGCCTAAATAACTGAAAGTGGCCTTCTCCAGTGGTGGGTAATATGACGCATGATTCTCTGCTGTAGGACCTCTCTCCTCTGTCTGGGTGCTGGGGCCTAAATTACAGAAAGTGGCCTTCTCGAGTGGTGGGTGATATGATGCATGATTCTCTGCTGTGGGACCTCTTTCCTCTGTCTGGGTTCTGGGGCCTAAATAACTGAAAGTGGCCTTCTCCAGTGGTGGGTGATATGACGCCTTATTCCTTGCTTTGGG
This sequence comes from Bufotes viridis, assembly GCA_033119425.1. Taxonomy (NCBI): domain Eukaryota; kingdom Metazoa; phylum Chordata; class Amphibia; order Anura; family Bufonidae; genus Bufotes; species Bufotes viridis. The sequence continues at coordinate 180,415,688 of CM065594.1, read as the reverse complement.
ACCTCTCTCCTCTGTCTGGGTGCTGGGGCCTAAATAACTTAAAGTGGCCTTCTCCAGTGGTGGGTAATATGACCCATGATTCCTTGCTGTGGGACCTCTCTCCTCTGTCTGGGTGCTGGGGCCTAAATAACTAAAAGTGGCCTTCTCGAGTGGTGGGTGATATGATACTTTATTCCTTGCTGTGGGACCTCTCTCCTCTGTCTGGGTGCTGGGGCCTAAATAACTGAAAGTGTCCGTCTCCAGTGGTGGGTGATATGATGTCATATTCATTGCTTTGGGACCCCTCTCATGTGTCTGGGTGCTGGGGCCTAAATAACTGAAAGTGGCCTTCTCCATTGGTGGATGATATGATGCCTTATTCCTTGCTGTGGGACCTCTCTCCTCTGTCTGAGTACTTGGGCCTAAGTAACTCAAAGTCGCCTTCTCCAGTGGTGGGTGATATGACACATGATTTTCTTCTATGGGACCTCTCTCCAATTGATATCAGTTAATTTTTATTTATTTTATTTTATTTTAATTCATTTCCCTATCCACATTTGTTTGCAGGGCATTTACCTACATTTTGCTGCCTTTTGCAGCCCTCTAACCCTTTCCTGGACTATTTTACAGCCTTTTTAGTGCCCAAAAGTTCGGGTCCCCATTGACTTCAATGGGGTTCGGGTTTGGAATGAAGTTTGGGTCGAGTTCGGATCCCGAACATTTTTAGGAAGTTCGGCCGAACTTCTCGAACCTGAACATCCAGGTGTTCGCTCAATTCTAATCACAGACAGTTCCTGTTGGAATTTCACAAGGAGGTTGAAGGTTAACTTCTTATAGCATTCAACATCATGTAGTTGTCTAGGGGCCTCATTTTCATACACGGTGGTTGGCCAGATTACAATGTTGCCCCCTTTGTTGGCCGGTTTAATAACTATATCCGGCCATTTCTCAATCTCATTAAGGGCTCATCTCTCACGAATAGTGCAGTTGTCCCTACCCCCATATTTAGCAATTTTAGATAGCTCTTTCTCTACCAGTTTTACAAACAAACCCACATTGGGGTATAGGGACACAGATGGAAAATGTTTTGATTTGGGGATCAGGGTCCTGGGAAACTCACCAGACTGCTCTCCTTCCTGTTCCTCCAATAGCGATGTTAAAATCCTGAGAGCTTCCTGTTCAGATTGAGTGATAAGGTTGGGGTCCATTCTTGTGTAAAAGATTTTTTTTTAAATCAGGCATCGGGCAAAGAGATATAGGTCCTTTACTGCAGAGAAATGGTCAAAATTACAGGTAGGTGAGAAAGACAAGCCCTTCCCTAGTATAGATAATTGGTCCTCAGTGAGGGTCCTATCGGACAAATTAATTACCTGCAATTTATGACCACCATCCTGCCGTCTCTTGCTGCCTGGCTGGGCTGCCTCACCCATCTTAAATCTTCTCGGATATCTACGTGTGTCTTGTCCAGATATGCTCCTGGAATCACTAATGGAGGTATGAGAGTATACTGATACAGAGCGTGATATCCCTTCATGTGACTTCCACCTATAGACCCTATTGCTCTCCATATCCTGTAGATCTCGTTGGAATTTGCTGGTCTTGACAGCTTTAATCTGTTTTTCCCACACTATATATTCATCATCAACTTCTCTCTTGAAGGTATCCAACTCCACTAGGCTTAATTTCTGAGAGAGTTGTTCCTCAAATTTAGTAATATCTGATTCCAATTGTGTCATGGCCTGCACATTGGAATCAGTGATTAGGCGCATAGGGGTATTAGAACAGGATCCACATGCGGACTCCCACTTGTTGCAGAATTCAGCATCGTCCTGTCCATATGATGGGAATATCTGCACCCACAATCCTCTGGGTATGAGCCCCTTTTCCCTGTATTTGTCTAGAGTAGCATTATTCCACCATAGTTTCATTCGTCTGTGGAGTGTGTTCTTGATCTGGGCCTTCAACTCGTTGGTACTTTTACAGACCGGGTCCTCCCCAGCTGCTGCGCCACCCGCAAAAACGGCATCAACCTGGGACAGCCAGGTAGAGTATTGTGACCGGAAATCCATGATAATTGCTGGAAAACGAATCTTCTGTGAAACACAGGAAAAGAATTAGTACAACCGACTAAATCATCAAAAAGATGAGTGTATGTGTAACTTCCCGAAAATGTTGGGTTCGGGATCCGAACTCGACCCGAACTTCATCCCGAACCCGAACCCCATTGAAGTCAATGGGGACCCGAACTTTTTGGCACTAAAAAGGCTGTAAAATAGTCCAGGAAAGGGCTAGAGTGCTGCAAAATGCAGCAAAATGTAGGTCAATCCCCTGCAAACAAATGTGGATAGGGAAATTAATTAAAATAACATAAAATAAATAAAAATTAAGCAATATCAATTGGAGTGAGGTCCCATAGCAGAGAATCAGGCATCATGTCACCCACCAATGGAGAAGGCCACTTTTCGATACTTAGGCCCCCGGCACCAAGACGGAGGAGAGAGGTCGCATAGCAGAGAATCAGGCGTCATGTCACCCACCAACTGAGAAGGCCACTTTTCTATAATTAGGCCCCTTGCACGCAGGTGGAGGAGAGAGGTCGCCTAGCAGAGAATTAGGCTTCATGTCACCCAGCAATAGAGAAGGCCACTTCCCGATATTTAGCCCACGGCACCCAGACAGAGGACAGAGGTCGCATAGCAGTGAATCAGGCATCATGTCACCCAACAATGGAGAATGCCACTTTCATTTATTTAGGCCCCAGCACCCAGTCAGAGAACAGAGGTCGCATAGCAGAGAATCAGGCATCATGTCACCCACCAATGGAGAAGGCCACTTTTCGATAATTAGGCCCCTGGCACCCAGACGGAGGAGAGAGGTCGCATAGCAGAATATCAGGCATCATGTCACCCACCAATGGAGAAGGCCACTTTTTCGATAATTAGGCCCCTGGCACCCAGAAGGAGGAGAGAGGTCGCCTAGCAGAGAATCAGGCTTCATGTCACCCAGCAATAGAGAAGGCCACTTCCAGATATTTAGCCCACGGCACCCAGACAGAGGACAGAGGTCGCATAGCAGAAAATCAGGCATCATGTCACCCACAAATAGAGAAGGCCACTTTCATTTATTTAGGCCCCAGTACCCAGACAGATGACCGAGGTCGCATAGCAAAGAATCAGGCGTCATGTCACCCACCAATGGAGAAGGCCACTTTTCGATAATTAGGCCCCTGGCACCCAGACGGAGGAGAGAGGTCGCCTAGCGGAAAATCAGGCTTCATGTCACCCAGCAATAGAGAAGGCCACTTCCAGATATTTAGCCCACGGCACTCAGACAGATGACAGAGGACGAATAGCAGAGAATCAGGCGTCATGTCACTCAGCACTGGAAGAGGCCACTTTCAGATAATTAGGCCCCTGGCACCTAGACGGAGGAGAGGTTCATTAAAAAAAAGAGGATTCAATAAAGAAGTGCCCCGGAGTACAAGAATATATGGTTGAGGGGGAGGCAGTTATAAATGTCTATTCTGCACAGGGGAGGGACAGGTCCTGTGGGATCCATGCCTGGTTCATTTTTATGAACGTCAGCTTGTCCACGTTGGCTGTGGACAGGCGGCTGCGTTTGTCAGTAATGGCGCCCCCCGCCGTGCTAAATACACGTTCAGACAAAACGCTGGCCGCCGGGCAGGCCAGCACCTCCAAGGCATAAAAGGCTAGCTCTGGCCACGTGGACAATTTGAAGACCCAGAAGTTGAATGGGGCTGAATCATCAGTCAGTACGTGGAGGGGTGTGCAGACGTACTGTTCAACCATGTTAGTGAAATGCTGCCTCCTGCTAACACGTTCCGTATCAGGTGGTGGTGCAGTTAGCTGTGGCGTGGTGACAAAACTTTTCCACATTTCTGCCATGCTAACCCTGCCCTCAGAGGAGCTGGCCGTGACACAGCTGCGTTAAAGACCTCTTGCTCCTCCTCTGCCTTCGCCTTGGGCTTCCACTTTTTCCCCTGTGACATTTGGGAATGCTCTCAGGAGTGCTTCTACCAGCGTGCGCTTGTACTCGTGCATCTTCCTATCACGCTCCAGTGCAGGAAGTAAGGTGGGCACATTGTCTTTGTACCGCGGATCCAGCAGGGTGGCAACCCAGTAGTCCGCACACGTTAAAATGTGGGGTACTCTGCTGTCGTTGCGCAGGCACTGCAGCATGTAGTCGCTCATGTGTGCCAGGCTGCCCAGAGGTAAAGACAAGCTGTCCTCTGTGGGAGGCGTATCGTCATCGTCCCCCGTATCCCCCCAGCCACGCACCAGTGATGGGCCTGAGCTGTGTCGGGTGCCACCCTGCTGTGAACCTGCTTCATCCTCATCCTCCTCCACCTCCTCCTCCACCTCCTCCTCATCCTCCTCGTCCTCCAGAAGTGGGCACTGGCTGGCCACATTTGTACCTGGCCTCTGCTGTTGCAAAAAAACTCCCTCTGAGACTGGCCTGAAAGTGCTAAAAATGACCCCTCATCCTCCTCCACTTTATGCAGCAGCTCTGACATGTCGGGGTAGTAGTAAATGAACTTCTGCACCACCAAAATCAGCACATGCGCCAGGCAAGTGATGTACGTCAAACCGGCTAGTCCCAGAGCTGCGACGAGATTTCGCCCATTATCGCACACCACCAGGCTGGGCTTGAGGCCCACCTGCAGCAACCACTGGTCGGTCTGTTGTTCAATACCCCGCCACAACTCCTGCGCGTTGTGCGGCCTGTCCCCCAAACATGTAAGTTTCAAAACAGCCTGCTGACGTTTACCCCGGGCTGTGCTAAAGCTGGTGGTGAAGGTGTGTGGCTGACTGGATGAGCAGGTGGAAGCAGAGGAGGAGGAAGCCGAGTAGGAGGAGGAGGCTACAGGAGGCAAAGAATGATGCCCTGTGATCCTTGGCAGCGGAAGGATGTGCGCCAAAGAACTCTCTGTCTGGGGCCCAGCCGCCACTACATTTACCCAGTGAGCAGTTAGAGAGATATAGCGTCCCTGGCCGTGCTTACTGGTCCACCTATCTGTGATTTGGTGGACCTTGCCACAGATGGTGTTGCGCAGTGCACACTTGATTTTATCGGATACTTTTTATCGTGAGAAGAAGTCTGTAATCCAAATGCATAAAAATGCCCTCCTAAAAGGTACTCGTTGGTATTTGGGCCCCTTTGCGCACCTAGGCTGCAAAAAAGTGTCACACATGTGGTATCCCCGTACTCAGGAGAAGTAGGGCAATGTGTTTTGGGGTGTATTTTTACATATACCCATGCTGGGTAATAGAAAATATCTCTGTAAATTGACAACTTTGTATAAAAAAATGTAAAAAGTTGTCGTTTGCAGCGATATTTCTCACACAAAGTATGGGTATATATAAAAATTCACCCCAAAACACATTGCCCTACTTCTACTGAGTACGGCGATACCACATGTGTGACACTTTTTGCAGACAAGATGCGCAAAGGGGCCCAAATTCCGATGAGTACCTTTTTGGATTTCACAGGGCATTTTTACGCATTTGAATTCTCATGCTTTAGGGCCACTAAAATGCCAGGGCAGTAAAAATACCAAACATGTGACCCCATTTTGGAAAGAAGACACCCCAACGTATTCCGTGAGGGGCATGGCGAGTTCACAGAATTATATATTTTTTGGCACAAGTTAGCGGAAATTGATATAATTTTTATTTTTTTTTACAAAGTTTCATATTCCACTAACTTGTGACAAAAAATAAAATTTTACATGAACTCACCATACCCCTCACGGAATACCTTGGGGTGTCTTTTTCCAAAATGGGGTCACTTGTGGGGTGTTTGTACTGCCCTGGCATTTGAGGGTCATTACATGAATTAGGAGTTTGTGCTATTCTCCTTATATTGAGCATACGGATAATGAGATTTTTTTTTCCGTTCAGCCTCTGGGCTGAAAGAAAAAATGAACGGCACAGATTTCTTCATTCGCATCGATCAATGTGGATGAAAAATCTCTGCCAAAATCAGTGACTGCGGTGCGGTGGGCTGGGCGCTAACTACCTAACAAGTAGCTAACTGGCGGTGATAAGGGACCCTTAGGCCCCATTCACACGTCCGCAATTCTGTTTGCGGAACGGAATTGCGGACCCATTCATTTCTATGGGGACAGACTTTGTCCTGCTCGGATCCGGAATTGCGCATCCGCACTTCCGGGTCTGCACTTCCGTTCCGCAAAAATATAGAACATGTCCTATTCTTGTCCGCAATTGCGGACAAGAAAAGGCATTTTCTATATAGTTCTGTCAATGTGCAAAATGCGGAAAGCACATTGCCGGTGTCCGTTGTCCACGAATCCGCAACACACATATGGATGTCTGAATGGAGCCTTACAGGGGGTGATCAATGACAGGGGGTGATCAAGCAGTCTATATGTGGTGATCAGGGGTTAACAAGGGGTTAATAAGTGACGGGGGTGTAGTGTGGTGCTTGGTGCTACTTTACAGAACCACCTGGTTCTCTGGTGGTCGATCCCAGCAAATGGGACGACTAGAGGACCAGGTAGCAGGTATATCAGACGCTGTTAACAAAACAGCGTCTGATATACCTGTTTGATTTAATTTATTTTACATCTACAGCCTGCCAGCGATTGATCATCACTGGCAGGCTGCAGTGTAACTGCAGAGCTGCGCGCCGCTGTGAATGTGCGTGCGCGTCACGGATGCGTCAGGCCAGAACAACAGGACCACTTACCGGACGCATCCGTGTGTTAGACGGTCCTGAGAAGGTTAAACTTGGCCAGCCACAGCTGAAACCGCTGATTTATGTTATTGCTATTTTGGCAATTGAATTTCACCCCAGAAAATAATATATCTTTTGCCGGACACTAGCAAACTTGTCCAGGCACAGCTGGAACACCAGATTTACTGTATTTCTATCTTTGCAACTGTATTTCACCCCAGAAAATAATATATCCTTTGACGGATAGTGATGTCGCGAACATAAAATTTTCAGTTCGCGAACAGCGAGCGCGAACTTCCGCAAATGTTCGCGAACGGGCGAACCGGGCGAACCGCCATAGACTTCAATTGGCAGGCGAATTTTAAAACCCACAGGGACTCTTTCTGGCCACAATAGTGATGAGAAAGTTTTTCAAGGGGTCTAACACCTGGACTGTGGCATGCCGGAGGGGATCTATGGCAAAACTCCCATGGAAAATTATGTAGTGGATGCAGAGTCGGGTTTTAATCCATAAAGGGCATAAATCAAAATACCAAACATGTGACCCCATTTTGGAAAGAAGACACCCCAACGTATTCCGTGAGGGGCATGGCGAGTTCACCGAATTATATATTTTTTGGCACAAGTTAGCGGAAATTGATATAATTTTTTTTTTTTTTTACAAAGTTTCATATTCCACTAACTTGTGACAAAAAATAAAATTTTACATGAACTCACCATACCCCTCACGGAATACCTTGGGGTGTCTTTTTCCAAAATGGGGTCACTTGTGGGGTGTTTGTACTGCCCTGGCATTTGAGGGTCATTACATGAATTAGGAGTTTGTGCTATTCTCCTTATATTGAGCATACGGATAATGAGATTTTTTTTTCCGTTCAGCCTCTGGGCTGAAAGAAAAAATGAACGGCACAGATTTCTTCATTCGCATCGATCAATGTGGATGAAAAAATCTCTGCCAAAATCAGTGACTGCGGTGCGGTGGGCTGGGCGCTAACTACCTAACAAGTAGCTAACTGGCGGTGATAAGGGACCCTTAGGCCCCATTCACACGTCCGCAATTCTGTTTGCGGAACGGAATTGCGGACCCATTCATTTCTATGGGGACAGACTTTGTCCTGCTCGGATCCGGAATTGCGCATCCGCACTTCCGGGTCTGCACTTCCGTTCCGCAAAAATATAGAACATGTCCTATTCTTGTCCGCAATTGCGGACAAGAAAAGGCATTTTCTATATAGTTCTGTCAATGTGCAAAATGCGGAAAGCACATTGCCGGTGTCCGTTGTCCACGAATCCGCAACACACATATGGATGTCTGAATGGAGCCTTACAGGGGGTGATCAATGACAGGGGGTGATCAAGCAGTCTATATGTGGTGATCAGGGGTTAACAAGGGGTTAATAAGTGACGGGGGTGTAGTGTGGTGCTTGGTGCTACTTTACAGAACCACCTGGTTCTCTGGTGGTCGATCCCAGCAAATGGGACGACTAGAGGACCAGGTAGCAGGTATATCAGACGCTGTTAACAAAACAGCGTCTGATATACCTGTTTGATTTAATTTATTTTACATCTACAGCCTGCCAGCGATTGATCATCACTGGCAGGCTGCAGTGTAACTGCAGAGCTGCGCGCCGCTGTGAATGTGCGTGCGGCGTCACGGATGCGTCAGGCCAGAACAACAGGACCACTTACCGGACGCATCCGTGTGTTAGACGGTCCTGAGAAGGTTAAACTTGGCCAGCCACAGCTGAAACCGCTGATTTATGTTATTGCTATTTTGGCAATTGAATTTCACCCCAGAAAATAATATATCTTTTGCCGGACACTAGCAAACTTGTCCAGGCACAGCTGGAACACCAGATTTACTGTATTTCTATCTTTGCAACTGTATTTCACCCCAGAAAATAATATATCCTTTGACGGATAGTGATGTCGCGAACATAAAATTTTCAGTTCGCGAACAGCGAACGCGAACTTCCGCAAATGTTCGCGAACGGGCGAACCGGGCGAACCGCCATAGACTTCAATTGGCAGGCGAATTTTAAAACCCACAGGGACTCTTTCTGGCCACAATAGTGATGAGAAAGTTTTTTCAAGGGGTCTAACACCTGGACTGTGGCATGCCGGAGGGGGATCTATGGCAAAACTCCCATGGAAAATTATGTAGTGGATGCAGAGTCGGGTTTTAATCCATAAAGGGCATAAATCAAATAACATTCCTAAATTGTTTGGAATAACGTGCTTTAAAACATCCAGTGTGTGTATACGATCAGGTATGATGTTGTATCGATCAGGTAGTGTAAGGGTTACGCCCGCTTCACTGACATTGACAGACCAAACTCCCCTTTTAATGCACCGCAAACAGTTCATTTGCACAACCGCAAACTCCCCATTTGCACAAGGTTGGATACCAAGCTAGCCACGTCCCGGTGATGTTATTGAAGGTTTCTTCCTCCACCCAGCCACGTACAACACCAAGGGTCCCCAAAAGATGAATTGAATTGATTTTTCGAACGGTGAGATGGTTAAAAAAACGCTGGCTCCCTCCCCTTTGTTTTTATTCACGGTGACTGCGTCTGCGCCGTGCAATTTACTGTCACACCCGATATGAGTTGTATTTTCTGTAGTACTATTCTCATCAGTTTAATCCCTCTAACGTCCCCAATCTGGGGGCCATTTATTGAATAGATTTTTCGAACGGGAGATGGTTAAAAAACGCTGGCTCCCTCCACTCTGTTTTAAACCACGGTGACTGCGTCTGCGCCGTGCAATTTACTGTCACACCCGATATGAGTTGTATTTTCTGTAGTACTATTCTCATCAGTTTAATCCCTCTAACGTCCCCAATCTGGGTGCCATTTATTGAATAGATTTTTCGAACAGGGAGATGGTTAAAAACGCTGGCTCCCTCCACTCTGTTTTAATCCACGGTCACTGCGTCTGCGCCGTGCAATTTACTGTCACACCCGATATGAGTGGTATTTTCTGTAGTACTATTCTCATCAGTTTAATCCCTCTAACGTCCCCCAATCTGAGGGCCATTTATTGAATAGATTTTTCGAACGGGAGATGGTTAAAAAACGCTGGCTCCCTCCACTCTGTTTTAAACCACGGTGACTGCGTCTGCGCCGTGCAATTTACTGTCACACCCGATATGAGTGGTATTTTCTGTAGTACTATTCTCATCAGTTTAATCCCTCTAACGTCCCCGACTCCCCAATCTGAGGGCCATTTATTAAATAGATTTTTCGAACGGGGAGATGGTTAAAAACGCTGGCTCCCTCCACTCTGTTTTAAACCACGGTCACTGCGTCTGCGCCGTGCAATTTACTGTCACACCCGATATGAGTGGTATTTTCTGTAGTACTATTCTCATCAGTTTAATCCTCTAACGTCCCCAATCTGGGGGCCATTTATTGAATAGATTTTTCGAACGGGAGATGGTTAAAAACGCTGGCTCCCTCCACTCTGTTTTAAACCACGGTGACTGCGTCTGCGCCGTGCAATTTACTGTCACACCCGATATGAGTGGTATTTTCTGTAGTATTATTCTCATCAGTTTAATCCCTGTTACGTCCCATATCAGGGATTGCCTTTTGTGAAAAAAAATTTAGGCCGGGTACCTTCGACTGCCTTCACAGTGACAGACCAAACTCTCATACACTAAACTGAATTGATTTCAGGAACCGGGAGATGGAAAAAGCAGCTTGGTCGGTCCTCTTACTCCCAAATTGGGGCACTGCGCGTGCACAGAGCAATGTGCTGTGACACCCTATATGAGTGGTGTCTTAACTAGTACTATTCCTATCAGTTTAATCCCTGTTACGGACCCTATTCGGTCGAATTGATTATCCATTGTCGAATTAGCGAACCATTACGACATCATGAAATAATTTAGTTCTGAGCTCTGTACTTGCTTTGTATTGGAATTGATGGGGATTTTTTAATTGCCTGCATCATTTCTAATAAACTATTAAGAGACTTTATTATGATTTTTTATTTTATGTATTAAAAACCCATACAACATATAAAAAAAAAGGTAAATTAATGTTTTTTCTATGAAATATTATCCAGCCGCCCGATCGCTTTTGGTCTGACCATAATGAAGCAACGGCCTTATCATCTGGGGTGTGGCAACATTGCCAACACACTTATAGAGGTGATGATTGCTTCATTGTGATACGCAAGCCCCTTCACCACAACAAGGTAACGATCACGAAAGGGAATTGACACTTGTATGTGCCTTTTTTTTTTGGTTTGTTTCTGCAGCCACAGTGCTGCACCATAGGACAGAAAAATTAGGCATGTACACATGCCTGAAAAATAATGGCACTGTTGCAGCCGCTATTGTTATGTTTTCCAGGCAGAAAAGTGACTAAAACATTGCGGCTTGAACCCTAGTTGGTGGTGGAGAATTCACGAAAGTCATCCGGTATGCAGACATTAAATACAGCAGCGTGGGGACCATTTTGAGGCCAAGGCATGTAATCAGGCCTTTTGTTAGTCAAACGTATCCCCCACTGTCAGTCCCTTCGGGATCCATGCCTCATTCATCTTTATGAAGGTGAGGTAATCAACACTTTTTTGACCGAGGCGACTTCTCTTGTCAGTGACAATGCCTCCTGCTGCACTGAAGGTCCTTTCTGACAGGACACTTGAAGCAGGGCAGGCCAGAAGTTCTATCGCAAACTGGGATAGCTCAGGCCACAGGTCAAGCCTGCACACCCAGTAGTGAAGGGGTTCATTGCTCCTCAGAGTGTCGATATCTGCTGTTAAGGCGAGGTAGTCTGCTACCTGTCGGTCGAGTCGTTCTCTAAGGCTGGATCCCGAAGGGCTGTGGCGATGAGTAGGACTGAAAAAGCTCCGCATGTCCTCCATCAACAACACATCTGTAAATCGTCCAGTCCTTGCCGCCGTGGTAGGAGGAGGATTACACTCACCTCTTCCCTGTTAGATTCCCGCTGTGCTGTGACATCCCCTTATAAGCTGTGTAAAGCATATTTTTTAGTTTGGTTTTGAACTGCTGCATCCTTTCCGACTTTCAGTAATTTGGTAACATTTCTGCCACTTTCTGCTTATACCGGGGTCTAGTAGCGTGGCCACCCAGTACAGATCGTTCTCCTTTATCCTTTTTATACGTGGGTCCCTCAACAGACATGACAGCATGAAAGACCCCATTTGAACAAGGTTGGATGCAGAGCTACTCATTTCCCGTTCCTCGTCCTCACTGATGTCATTGACGGTCTGTTCTTCCCCCAGCCACGTACAACACCATGGGTCCCAGATAGGTGACAACAACGAGCACCCTGGGGTGCCTGCTGTGGTTGGTCTTCCTCCTCCTCAAAGCCGCCACATTCCTCCTCTGACTCCTCTTCCTCATTCTCCTCTTCCAGCGTTGCTGCAGGTCCGGCAAGCGATGATGACAAGGCTGTTTCTGGTGGTGATGGTGACCACAACTCTTCCTCTTCCTCTTCACGGTCATCTACAGCCTGATCCAGAACTCTTCGCAGGGCACGCTCCAGGAAGAAAACAAATGGGATGAGGTCGCTGATGGTGCCTTCGGTGCGACTGACTAGGTTTGTCACCTCCTCAAAAGGACGCATGAGCCTACAGGCATTGCGCATGAGTGTCCAGTAACGTGGCAAAAGATTCCCAGCTCCGCAGAGGCTGTCCTAGCACCCGGTCATACAAATACTCGTTGACGGCTTTTTCTTGTTGGAGCAGGCGGTCGAACATTAGGAGTGTTGAATTCCAACGTGTTGGGCTGTCGCATATCAAGCGCCTCACTGGCATGTTGTTTCGCCGCTGAATATCGGAAAAGTGCGCCATGGCCGTGTAGGAACGCCTGAAATGGCCACACACCTTCCTGGCCTGCTTGCGGACGTCCTGTAAGCCTGGGTACTTAGACACAAAACGTTGTACGATGAGATTCAACACATGTGCCATGCACGGCACATGTGACAACTTGCCCAAATTTAATGCCGCCAACAGATTGCTTCCATTGTCACACACCACTTTGCCGATCTCCAGTTGGTGCGGGGTCAGCCACTGATCCACCTGTGCGTTCAGGGCGGACAGGAGTGCTGGTCCTGTGTGGCTCTCTGCTTTCAGGCAAGTCAACCCCAAGATAGCGTGACACTGTCGTATCCGGGATGTGGAATAGCCCCTGGGGAGCTGGGGGAATCAGTTGATGTGCAGCCAGACGCCGCAGCAGAAGAGGACTCAGCCGAGGAGGATATTGAAGAGGATGGAGTAGGAGTAAAGGAGGTGGCAGTAGGTCTGCCTGCAAGTCGTGGTGGTGTCACCAACTCCACTGCGGAGCCACGCATTCCATGCTTGTCAGCCGTCAGCAGGTTGACCCAATGCGCAGTATACGTGATATACCTGCCCTGACCGTGCTTTGCAGACCAGGTATCAGTGGTCAGATGGACCCTTGCCCCAACACTGTATGCCAGAGATGCCATGACTTCCTTTTCAATGACATGGTAGAGGTTTGGGATTGCCTTTTTTGAAAAAAAAATTCGTCCGGGTACCTTCCACTGTGGTGTCCCAATAGCGACAAATTTTTTGAAGGCCTCAGACTTCACCAGCTAGTATGGTAAAAGCTGGCGGGCTAAGAGTTCCGTCAAGCCAGCTGTCAGTCGCCGGGCAAGTGGGTGACTTTGTGACATTGGCTTCTTATGCTCAAACATGTCCTTGACAGACACCTGTAGTGGTGGTTTCGCCTCTCACGTTTGATAGTGAGTTTGGCTAATTTGGACACCTTTCGGCGCAAAACACTTAACTCAGACCGTAGTGCATGAAGAACACTTTATTTGACAACGCGTTTCGGAGTCACGGCGACTCCTTTATCAAGTCTATAAAGAAAAATAGTATTGATACAGAATAATGTATAATACTGACCCATAGGCGTGAAAACCTAAAAGCACTTTTTTTGTATATATAATAAAAGTAAATAAAGAATATATTTTTATAAATATTAGTACATGTAAAAAAATTAGTGCATATAAAAAATATGTATAAATAACAAAGGTAAATCATATTTTTTTCAGGTATGTGACAGTACTAAGATAAGCGTTTTCTGTTTGATAAAAAGCGTAAATGGGCTAGATTGGTAGTTTATAATATAGAGTAACATGTAGTAGTATATAATGACACTGGTAACACTAATAACACTAATATATAGTGTTACCAGTGTCATTATATACTACTACATGTTACTCTATATTATAAACTACCAATCTAGCCTATTTACGCTTTTATCAAACAGAAAACGCCTATCTTAGTACTGTCACATACCTGAAAAATATGATTTACCTTTGTTATTTATACATATTTTTATATGCACTAATTTTTACATGTACTAATATTTATAAAAATATATTCTTTATTTACTTTTATTATATATACAAAAAAAGTGCTTTTAGGTTTTCACGCCTACGGGTCAGTATTATACATTATTCTGTATCAATACTATTTTTCTTTATAGACTTGATAAAGGAGTCGCCGAGACTCCGAAACGCGTTGTCAAATAAAGTGTTCTTCATGCACTACGGTCTGAGTTAAGTGTTTTGCGCCGAAAGGTGTCCAAATTAGCCAAACTCACTATCAAACGTGAGAGGCGAAACCACCACTACATATACTATCCCAAAAAAAAGGGGCCTAGCCAGCCACCAACGGGAATTCAGGACACACCAGGCAGCATACACCTACGATCTCCCAACAGTGCAACACACAGGAATGAACAACAAAGAAACTAAAAAGGTGAGCATAAAACTATCGGTTTATTAGAACTACATCACAGTTCATATACATATCACCCTATGAGCGCTTTCTCGTTCCTTGGCTTTACCCCACTTGACAGACAACTGACTGTGGGCAGATGAGCAGGAACTGCTGAAGGTGAGAGATGGAGTGGCGGGTGGTTGAGAGGGGGCAGGGAGGACAGCAGTGGTTGACGTGGCTGAAGATGCTGGACCAGGAGGAGTATGGTGGCTTTGAGTTTGTGTGCTGCTTGTACTCATGTGTTGATCACATAGGCGTTTGTGATGTGAGATCATGTGCCTTCGCAAAGCAGTTGTACCAAGGTGGGTGTTGGACTTCCCACGACTCAGTTTCTTTTGGCACAGGTTGCAAATGGCATTGCTTTTATCAGAGGCAGACACACAAAAAAAATGCCACACTGCTGAGCTTTGCAATGACGGCATTCTAGTGGTGGCAACAGCATGCGTTGACTGGCGTGCTGTCTGGCTGACCCCAGGTGCCGATACATGCTGTCTGACTGTGCCACTAACTCCTTGCGATGACCTCCCCCTGCTTCCAACTCGTCTCGTCATTCTCTCTGTCTCCCTTCAGAACTTTCCCCTCTTCTTCTCTTCGAGCAGGCACCCACGTGGCATCCGTGGACACATCGTCATCATCAACCGCTTCACTTGTATCTGACACCTCAGCAAAGGAAGCAGCAGCGGGTACAACATCATCATCATCACACTGTACGTCCATGTGTGTAATCCTGCCTGACTGAGACATATCCCCATAATCTACATCATCTGGCAATAATGGTTGCGCATCACTAATTGCATCCAACTGATGTGTAAATAACTCCTCTGACGGATCAAGTGAAGCGGCTGTGGTGGCTGTGGTGGTAGTGGTGGTGGTGGCGACGGGCGGGTGCGTGGTAACTTGAGAGCAGGTGACCGAAGCTGAGCTGGAGGAGGATGGTGCGTCAAGGTTCTTAGCGGAAGCTGTTGAAGATTGGGTGTCCTGTCTAAGCCAGTCAACTACGTCCTCTGAATTTTTCGGGTTCAGGGTACGTGGCCTCTGAAAACTGGGCATTATTCCAGTGGAAATCAAAGCACCACGACCACGACGGCCCCTGCGCGGTGGCCTGCCTCTGCCTGTCATTTTTTTTTTAGATAAGTGGTACTGCACGTGCTAGGTACTGTGCCACCCGGTATGAGTGGTTGGCACTGGCAGTGGGCACATTACAGTCAGTCGATGCGGGCCTGACACACACTGGCAGCAGGCAAGCAACTGAATTTAGACTACTGTCTAAAAATTAAATGCCTTATTTATCGGCAAGCTACTGTGCCACCCGGTATCAGTGGTTGGCACTGGCAGTGGGCACACTACAGTCAGTGGAAGAGGGCCCGACACACACTGGCAGCAGGCAAGCAACTGAATTTAGACTACTGTCTAAAAATTAAATGCCTTATTTATCGGCAAGCTACTGTGCCACCCGGTATCAGTGGTTGGCACTGGCAGTGGGCACACTACAGTCAGTGGAAGAGGGCCTGACACACACTGGCAGCAGGCAAGCAACTGAATTTAGACTACTGTCTAAAAATTAAATGCCTTATTTATCGGCAAGCTACTGTGCCACCCGGTATCACTGGTTGGCACTGGCAGTGGGCACACTACAGTCAGTGGAAGAGGGCCTGACACACACTGGCAGCAGGCAGCAACTGAATTTAGACTACTGTCTAAAAATGAAATGCCTTATTTATCGGCAAGCTACTGTGCCACCCGGTATCAGTGGTTGGCACTGGCAGTGGCACACTACAGTCAGTGGAAGAGGGCCTGACACACACTGGCAGCAGGCAAGCAACTGAATTTAGACTACTGTCTAAAAATTAAATGCCTTATTTATCGGCAAGCTACTGTGCCACCCGGTATCAGTGGTTGGCACTGGCAGTGGGCACACTACAGTCAGTGGAAGAGGGCCTGACACACACTGGCAGCAGGCAAGCAACTGAATTTAGACTACTGTCTAAAAATTAAATGCCTTATTTATCGGCAAGCTACTGTGCCAGCCGGTATGAGTGGTGGGCACTGGCAGTGGGCACACTACAGTCAGTGGAAGTCGGCCTGACACACACTAGCAGCAGGCAAGCAACTGAAATTACACTAAAGTGTAAAAATTAAATGCCTTTTTTTGATGCAAAGTACTGTGCCACACGGGATGACAGGGGTGGGCACTGGCAGTGAGCACACTACAGTCAGTGGAAGTCAGCCTGACACACACTGGCAGCAGGCAAGCAACTGAAATTACACTAAAGTGTAAAAATTAAATGCCTGTTTTTGATGCAAAGTCCTGTGCCACACTGGATGACAGGGGTGGGCACTGGCAGTGGGCACACTACAGTCAGTTGATGTCGGCCTGACACACACTAGCAGCAGGCAAGCAGCTGAAATTATACTAAAGTGTAAAAATTAAATGCCTTTCTTATGCAAAGTCCTGTGCCAGCCGGTATGAGTGGTGGGCACTGGCAGTGGGCACACTACAGTCAGTGGAAGTCAGCCTGACACACACTGGCAGGCAACTAACCTTAGATTAAAGTGTAAAAATTAAGTGCCTTTTTTTTATGCAAAGTCCTGTGCCACACGGGATGACAGGGGTGGGCACTGACAGTGGGCACACTACAGTCAGTTGAAGTCGGCCTGACACACACTAGCAGCAGGCAAGCAGCTGAAATTACACTAAAGTGTAAAAATTAAATGCCTTTTTTATGCAAAGTCCTGTGCCAGCCGGTATGAGTGGTGGGCACTGGCAGTGGGCACACTACAGTCAGTGGAAGTCAGCCTGACACACACTGGCAGGCAACTAACCTTAGATTAAAGTGTAAAAATTAAATGCCTTTTTCTGATGCAAAGTCCTATGCCACATGGGATGACAGGGGTGGGCACTGGCAGTGGTCACACTACAGTCTGTGGGCCTGCAGCTCCTCACACACAGGCAGGCCAGGCAACTGCAATATGTATATAAAGGGAAAAAAAAAGCTGACTAATGTTGCAGCCCTAAAAAGGGCTTTTTGGGGTGCTGTCAGGACGCTGTCCTTACAGCAGAGATCAGATGAGTCTTTCAGGACTGGAGTGGACACTGAATTCACTAGCCTAGCTATCGATTTCCCAATTAAATCAGCAGCAACTACACTCTCCCTCCTTTCACTAAGACTGCAGCTTCAGAATGAATCTAAAATGGATGCTGTGCAGGAGGTGGGAGGGTCTGGGAGGGAGGGTATGCTGCTGATTGGCTGGAATGTGTCTGCTGACTGTGAGGTACAGGGTCAAAGTTTGCTCAATGATGATGTATAGGGGGCGGACCGAACATCGCATATGTTCGCCCGGCAGAGGCGAACGCGAACAAGCTATGTTCGCCGGGAACTGTTCGCCGGCGGATAGTTCGGGCCATCTCTATTGACGGACACTAGGGAAATTGTCCAGTCCCAACTGGAACACCAGATTCAGGGTATTGCTATTTTGGCAATTACATTTCACCCCAGAACAAAATCTATCCAGTGACGGACACTAATAAACTTGGAAATAAAATAGAAGGTAAATGTCGCACTAGAATATAGAATTTCAGGGAGGAGGTGCACTACACAGGTGGAGTCACTCGCTCCACACAAATTGTGAAGGAATGGAAGAAAAATAGTGTGGCACTCTCAGATATCAAGGAGCATAAAGAGGGATTAAACCAGTAGATATTTATTAGATAAAAACAGGATAATGTAATATAATATAATATAAAATGTATGGTTAACAGACCCAAATACAAAAAGCAAGCCCGATTGTGAATGAGCCTCAAGGTTACAAAAGTGCAGAAATGGATGCAGAAAAAACTGTAAAGGGTAGTCTCTTGTAAAACTCGTTGCCAGTAAAGTCAGTTAGATAGTGTGTCTGGAATGGCGTCCCACTCCAACACTTAAGGTAGCGGCGTCCCGCTTAAAATCAATAAAGCGATCGCTGAGCAATAGCAAATTAGAACAGTCTTACCAGGGTCTCGAGGTCTAGGGTGGCTCTCTGCGTAGTGCAAACTTGGTAGTTATCGTCCACACTCCGGTATCGGGAGCCCTTCAGTTGAACAGAGTCCGCTCGCACGGCAACTGCTACACGTGAATTACCTGCACTGTAATGCCGTGCCATGTTTTATCGCTTTATCAAGCTTGTGTCTCTGCGGGTGCTTCTGTGGATAGTTAATATATCCTCTTCCGACCTCTTCACTGTTTGCTGTTCATTAGCGTAGTTGCTCGGGGGGTGAAACTCCAAACGCGTTTCGGGGTTACAAACTTGCCCCTTCATCAGTGGTTATCTTCCCCCTCATGATGTTCCTCTTTTATATGGGTCACAAGTGTTTCAAAAAACCAGTCATGGATTTTTCAAAAAGCTGGCAACTTGTATTCCAATTGGATAATCTCAAGTATCTGTCGATAGCAATCTCCAAACATAGAAATAGTTCATACAGTTGTGAAAAAAAGGGTCCAACATTCCCCGTATGAAGAAAACGCATCAGGAGATTCATGCGTTTTCTTTGGGGTTTTGTTGCGTTTTCAATAATTTAAAAATTCACTTTAAAATTAATACAGAATACATAATAGAATAAAATGTGTATAAAAATATATCCCATGATTAGTGGACACAACTATTCCATTTTTCTTTCATTCATAGTAATTTTATATCATACAATATTCTTTTTCTTTTTTCTTCTCTATCTATCAATAGCAATCTCCAAATCTAGAGATAATTCATACAATTGTATAGAAGGGTCCAACAATCTCCATATAAAGTAAACGCATCTGGAAATTCATGCGTTTTCTTTGCGGTTTTGATGCGTTTTCAATGTTTTTTTTTAAAAATTCACCTTAAAATTAATACAGAATACATAATAAAAGTGTGTAAAGGTATATTCCATGGTTGTTGAACACAACTTTTAATTTTTCTTTCATTCATAGTGATTTTGTATCATAATATATTCTTTTCTTTTTCCTTTTTTTTATATAAACTTATTTCTTTTCATTTCTATTATGATACAATTTTTTTTTTCTTTTTCTTTTTTTTTCATTTTTATTATGATACAAAAAAGGTGTTAGAATGGGGACCTCCCCCACAAGAAAAACCGGACCCAGTACATACAAAGTGCGGTTATTTGTTGTAGGGGAGGATCCCACCCCCGCATCATAGGAAGCCAAAGAGTTCAAACTCTGCATTTAACCCTCTGGGTAATAAAGTGTCTAGTTCGAAAATTCTCTTGGTTTCTAGTCTCGACATCTTTTCTATAAAATTGTCCCCCCTCCAATCCTTCTGTACCTTATCTATTGCTGCGAATTTAATTCCAGCAGGATCTTGTTTGTGCATCTCCTTAAAATGTTTAGAAAAGGAATGATTTTCAAAGCCCTTCACAATATTGGTCACATGTTCTGAGATCCGTTTCTTTAGGGACCTTTTTGTCCTTCCCACATACTGCCGTTTGCACGGACATTCCACAACATAAATAGCATTTTCTGAATTACAGGTGAGAAAATCCTTTATGATGTGTATATTGTTGTTGGTGGTAGAGATAATCTCTTTGATTTTCTTGGGGGATGATGTTACTCTACAGCTCCTACATTGGCCACATCTGAAAAAGCCCTGCATTCCCGCCCAACTTTGGATGGTAAGTGTATTCTCATTATTTCTATTTTTCACAGTAGGTGCTATTTTAATCCCCAAATTCGGGGCTTTTGTAAAAATAATTTTTGGTTCTAGAGGTATTATTTGACGCAATGTCTTGTCTTGTCTTAGTAAGTTCCAATGTGTCTTTATTATATATCTTATTTTTTTATAATTGTCACTAAATGGTAAGATTATTCTGATATTTTCTTGTTCAGATTTGATTTCTTGTTTGTAATTTTTCTGAACTTTGTAATTGCTAAATCTAAAACAGTATCAGGATATTTTCTCTCCAAAAATTGCTCCCTCATCTTCTGGGCCTCCAATTCAAATTGGTCCTCTGATGTACAGTTTCGCCAAATTCTGCGAAGCTTTCCTTGAGGAATATTTATAAGCCAATCTGGAAGATGGCAGCTATTAAAGAGAATATAGCTATTCCTGGCCATAGGTTTGATAAAGGTGCTGCATTCTAATTGTTTATTTTTAACAGAGATCTTTAAATCTAAAAATTCCAAGGAATCTTGACTAGTAGTGCATGTAACTTTCAAGTTCCTTCCATTAGAATTAATTTCATCTAAAAAAAGTTTCAATCTTTCCTCACCAGTCTGCTATATAAAAAAAAACATCATCGATATAACGCTGCCAGAGCACCAGGTCCGTCCCCAGTCTGGGCGTGATGTTCTGTGTCTCCCAGTCAGCCATAAATAAATTGGCATAACTAGGGGCGAACCTGGTGCCCATGGCAGTACCTTGTGTTTGCAAATAAAAAACATCTTCAAAATTAAAATAATTGTGAGTCAAGATAAAATCTATACTCTCAATTATATATTCTATTTGAATATCATTTAATCTTCCTTCTAATTTTAATTGAGACTTCACTGAGTTCTTGCCATGAGTGTGGTGTATTATTGTGTACAATGACTGTACATCCAGGGACCCCATAATCCAATGGTCTTGGAATTTTAATCCCTTCACCTTTTTATAATTTGAGTTGTGTCCTTTGTATATGATGGGACCTCTTTCACCCTAGGTTGTAAAAGTTCATCAATATATTTTGATAGATTTGAGGTTAGGGATCCAATCCCTAATAAACTTGGCCAGCCACAGCTGAAACCACTGATTTATGGTATTACTATTTTGGCAATTGAATTTCACCCCAGAAAAAAAGAATATGCTTTGCCGGACACTATTAAACTTGTCCAGCCAGAGCAGGAACACCAGATTTACTGTATTTCTATTTTTGCAACTGTATTTCACCCCAGAAAATAATATATCCTTTGACAGACACTAGGGAAATTGTCCAGTCACAGTTGGAACACTAGATTCAGGGTATTGCTTTTTTGGCAATTAAATTTCAGAAAAAGAAATATCCTTTGCCGGACACTATTAAACTTGTCCAGTCAGAGCTGGAACACCAGATTTACTGTATTTATATTTTTGCAACTGTATTTCACCACAGAACAAAATCTATCCTGTGATGGACAAAAATATATGCTTTGCCGGACACTATTAAACTTGGCCAGCCACAGCTGAAACCGTTGATTTATAGTATTGCTATTTTGGCAATTGAATTTCACCCCAGAAAAAAATATATCATTTGACGGACACTAGTGAAATTGTCCAGTCACAGCTGGAACACCAGATTCAGGGTATTTCTATTTTGGCAATTAAATTTCACCCCAGAACAAAATCTATCCTGTGACGGACACTAATAAACTTGGTCAGCCGCAGCTGAAACCACTGATTTATGGTATTACTATTTTGGCAATTGAATTTCACCCCAGAAAAAAATATATCCTTTGCCGGACACTATTAAACTTGTCCAGCCACAGCTGCAACACCAGATTTACTGTATTTCTATTTTTGCAACTGTATTTCACCCCAGAAAATAATATATCCTTTGACGGACACTAGGGAAATTGTCCAGTCACAGCTGGAACACCACATTCAAGGTATTGCTATTTTGGCAATCAAATTTCACCCAAGAAAAAAATATACCCTTTTACGGACAGATTTAAACTAGGACTGCAACAGCTGGAACACTAGATTCAGGGTATTGCTTTTTTGACAATTAAATTTCACCACAGAACAAAATATACCCTTTTACGGACAGATTAACACTTGGCCTGCAACAGCTGGGACAACAGATTCAGGGTATTGCTTTTTTGGCAATTAAATTTCACCACAGAAAAAAATATACCCTTTTAAGGACAGATTTAAACTAGACCTGCAACAGCTGGAACACCAGATTCAGGGTATTGCTATTTTGGCAATTAAATTTCACCCAAGAAAAAAAAATACCCTTTTACGGACAGATTTAAACTAGGCCTGCAACAGCTGGAACACCAGGTTTACTGTATTTCTATTTTTGCTACTGACTTTCACCCCAGAAAATAATATATCCTTTGACGGACACTAAGGAAATTGTCTATTCGCAGCTGCAACACCAGATTCAGGGTATTGCTATATTGGCAATTAAATTTTACCCCAAAACAAAATCTATCCTGTGACGGACACTATTAAACTTGGCCAGCCGAAACACCAGATTTACTGTATTTCTATTTTCGCAACTGTATTTCACACCAGAAAATAATATATCCGTTGACAGACACTAGGGAAATTGTCCAGTCACAGTTGGAACACCAGATTCAGGGTAATGCTATTTTGGCAATTAAATTTCACCCAAGAAAAAAAATGTACCCTTCTACGGACAGATTTAATCTAGGCCTGCAACAGCTTGAACACCAGATTCAGGGTATTGCTATTTTGGCAATTGAATTTCATCCCAGAACAAAATATATCTTTTGCCGGACACTATGAAACTTGGCCAGCCACTGCTCAAACCACTGATTTACGTTATTGCTCTTTTGGCAATTGAATTTCACCCCAGAAAATTATCTATCCTTTGCCGGACACTATTAAACTTGGCTAGCCACTGCTGGGACACCAGATTTACGGTATTTCTATTTTTGCAACTGAATTTCACCACAGAAAATAATATATCCTATGATGGACACTATGAAACTTGTCCAGTCACAGCTGGAACACCAGATTTACGGTATTGCTATTTTGGCAATTAAATTTCACCCCAGAAAATTATCTATCCTTTGCCGGACACTATTAAACTTGGCCAGCCACTGCTGGGACACCAAATTTACGATATTGCTATTTTGGCTATTGAATTTCACCCCAGAACAAAATATATCCTTTGCTAGACACTATTAAACTTTGCCAGCCACTGCTGGGTCACCAGATTTAGGGGATTGCTATTTTGGCAATTGAATTTCACCACAGAAAAAAATCTATCCTTTGCCAGACAGCAGACAGTATTACACTTGGCTAGCCACAGCTGGATCACTAGATTTAAGTGATTGCTATTTTGGCAATTGAATTTAACCCCTTAAAAAAATATAGACATTTCTATCCTCAGTTTATAGGGGTGACAATAAGCACAGCCAAGCCTCTGATGTAGGATATAGCAAAAAAAAAAAAAAAACTAGTATTGATGGATTGATGGACTTGGTGGCAGCTTGTTCTGGTGCACCACAAGTCACAAAATGGCCGCCGATCACCCCAGGAAATAATTGACAGAAAAACGCTCTGTGCTGCCTAAAAACCAGTGAGCAAGTAACTAGCAGAAGTTCAATCATTCACAGCTGTAGATCGATCCGTTCATTAGGTTCTGTTGCTGACTTTTCCCTGCCTAATCTCGCCCTCACAGAAGCTGCGTCCTCTCCCTACACTAATCAGAGCAGTATGACGTGCGGCGCTACGTGACTCCAGCTTAAATAGAGGCTGGGTCACATGGTGCACTTGGCCAATTATAGCCATACCTTTAGTAGGCATGGCTGTGATGGCTTCTTAGGGCAAGAAGTAAAACGCTAGCTGATTGGCTGCTTCTGAAAGCAGGAAGAAATCGCCGAACAACGGACCTGAACCCGAACTTTTTTTAAATTGTTCGGGTCCGGGTCCGTGTCCCGAACACCCTAAAATTCGGTAAGAACCCGAACTATACAGTTCGGGTTCGCTCATCCCTAGTGACTAACAATAGTAACAACACCAAATAAACTGAATGGACTGACGTATAAAATGATACAACATGGTTGTGGTTGTTATTGGTGGGAGATATTAAACTCTTTTTACTGTCAAATGACTGCCCCATTGTGTGGGTTGTCAGGGGCCAATATTTTGTTTAATTGCTTGCTGTGTTGGTGGGAGACATTAAACTCTTTTTACTGTCAAATGACCTCTCTGCTGTCTGGGTGTCAGGGGCCTACATAATTGATAATGGCCTGTTCCATTGCAGGTTGACCTGAGGCCTGTGTTGTTGTTGTGATTGCTATTTTGGCAATTGAATTTAACCCCTTAATAAAATATAGACATTTCAATTCTGAGTTTCTAGGGGTGACAATAAGCACAGCCAAGTCCCTGATGTAGGATATAACATAAAATAACTAGTATTGATGGATTGATGGACTTGGTGGCAACTTGTGCTGGTGCACCACAAGACACAAAACGTCCGCCGATCAAAGTGACAGAAAAACGCTCTGTGCAGCCTAAAAACCAGGGAGCAATTAACTAGCAGAAGCTGAATCATTCATAGCTGTAGATAGATCACTTCATTAGTAGTGTTGAGCAAACAGTTCGAGAATAGTTCGGGTTCGTACCGAATTTTGGGGTGCCCGGGACCCGGACCCGATCCCGGACATTTTCAAAAAAGTTCGGGTTCGGGTTCGGTGTTCGTCGATTACTTCCCGCTTTCTGAAGGGCTGCACAGCAGCCAATCAGCTAGCGTTTTACTTCTTGCCCTAAGAGCCCATCACAGCCATGCCTACTAATGGCATGGCTGTGATTGGCCAAGTGCACCATGTGACCAAGCCTCTATTTAAGCTGGAGTCACGTAGCGCCGCACGTCACACTGCTCTGATTAGTGTAGGGAGAGGACGCAGCTTCTGTCAGGGCGAGATTAGGCAGGTTAAAGTCAGCAACAGCACCTAATGAACGGATCAATTTACAGCTGAGAATCATTGAACTTCTGCTAGTTACTTGCTCGCTGGTTTTTAGGCTGCACAGAGCGTTTTTCTGTCACTTATTTTCTGGGTTGATCGGCGGCCATTTTGTGACTTGTGGTGCGCCAGAAGAAGCTGCCACCAAGTCCATCAATCCATCAATACTAGTTTTTTTTTTGCTATATCCTACATCAGGGGCTTGGCTGTGCTAATTGTCACCCCTAGAAACTCAGGAAAGAAATTTCTATATTTTATTAAGGGGTTAAATACAATTGCCCAAATACCAATCCCCTAAATCTGGTGTTCCAGCTTTGGTTAGACAAGTATAATACTGTCTGCTGTCTGGCAAAGGATAGATTATTTTCTGGGGTTAAATTCAATTGCCAAAATAGCAATACCATAAATCAGTGGTTTCAGCTGTGGCTGGCAAAATAGAATAGTGTCCGAGGTAACACACACACGTACAGACGCGCGTACACGATTCTTGAATAGTTGTATTATCGCGATAATAAAACTAACAGTGTAAAGTTGACTGTATTGCTCTAAGTTATATTCGCGTACGAATGTAACTTCTATTACAACACACCAATACTAAAACTGACTAAGAGACAGCTTTAAGTTCTATTTGAACGCGATTGCAACTTTGGAACTTAAAGTGGTGTACGATTTTAAAAGTTGAGTACTAAAAAGTTGGAATCGCAATGCGATTCTTATGTATTTGCTTAATCGCATTGCGATTACAACTTTGAGCTACCGATCACCATGGGAACGCCTCCTCCAGTAGAATATACTGTCGGATGTGAGAATTAAGTTGAAATCGCAATGCGATTATTATATATCTGCTTAATCGCATTGCCGTTTCAACTTAGCATTGCTAAATAATTCCATCCATATTCGTTAACTTACTGACTCAGTAAGTTAACGATATGGATGGAATTATTTAGCAATGCTAAGTTGAAATCGCAATGCGATTAAGCAAATATATAAGAATCGCATTGCGATTTCAACTTAATTCTCAGATCCGACAGTACATTTTACTGGAGGAGGCGTTCCCATGGTGATCGTTAGCTCAAAGTTGTAATCGCAATGCGTTTATTGCGGTATATTATCCCTCTGGGTGTCTTTTACAGCCTTTTTAGTGCCCAAAAGTTCGGGTCCCCATTGACTTCTATTGGGTTCGGGTTCGGGTTGAGTTCGGATCACGAACCCGGACATTTTCTGGAAGTTTGGCCGAACCTCTCGAACCCGAACATCCAGGTGTTCGCTCATCTCTATTCATTAGGTGTTTTTGCTGACTTTTTGCTGACTTTTCCCTGCCTAATCTCGCTTTCCTCTTTGCGGGTGCCATGGTCCTCCTGAATTAGTAAACGAGGCCTGTGGCACTTCTGGGTGAAATCAATACTGATTTGGCATGATTGTTACTCTCCTCTTTGTGGGTGCCATGGGTCTAAATCTGTGAATGAGGTCTGTGGCATTGCTGGGTGAAATCAATACTGTCTTGGCGTGATTTTACCTCTCCTCTTTGTGGGTCCCGTGGGCCTGAATGTTTAAATGAGGCCTGTGGCCCTGCAGGCAGACATCATTCCTTCTTGGCTGTGATGACAACTTCAACTGCCATGTATGGTTGCCATTGGCCTGAGTCTGTGAGTGAGGCCTGTGACACTGCTGGCAGACATGAATCCTTCTTGGCTGTGATGTGAACTTAAACTCCCATGTATGGTTGCCATTGCCCTGAATCTGTGAATGAGGCCTGTGGCACTGCAGGCAGATATGAATCCTTTTTGGCTGTGATGAGAACTTCAACTCCCATAGCATTTCCACCTGACACCACCTCAACCTCCTATTCCAACTCCTACTCCTAGTTGCCAATTGATATTGGTTAATTTTTATTTATTTTATTTTATTTTAAGTCATTTCCCTATCCACATTTGTTTTCAGGGGATTTACCTACATTTTGATGCTTTTTACAGCCCACTAGCCCTTTCCTGGGCTATTTTACAACCTTTTTAGCGCCCAAAAGTTTGGGTCCCCATTGACTTCAAGGGGGGTTCGGGTTCGGGGTCAAGTTCGGGTCGAGTTTGGATCCCGAACCCGAACATTTTCGTGAAGTTCGGCGAACTTCTTGAACCCGAACATCCAGGTGTTTGCTCAACTTGAGGTCTGAGTTCATATGAACCAGAGGTGTGTGGTGTCTTCTCTGAGGAAAAGGGGACCTTAGGATCACATGGTTCTGGATGTCCGAATGGCATGATCTTAGGACAGCATGGAGTTACTCATTTGGGTTCTAAGGGCCCCGTTACACCGCCATCTCCAGACTGTCATTTTGCCACTCTGTAGCCTTCTTGATGCTACCATAGACCTGTAAGACTGAGTTCACACTAGAGTTATTTGGTCAGTTTTGGCCCCGTGACTGCCCAAATAAGTGAAGTGTGCAGTGATTCTAAGAGCGACGTCTGTCATCTGCATGTCATACTGACTCACAGTATTATTTCACTACCACAGCAGACTCCCTATGCATGTTACTGTTAGACACAGTGTTCTACTCCCCTATAAAGGCTCTCTGCAGCCTAGAAATAGCAGTTTTTTAATGCGATTTGCAGCGAATAAATTTGTATCGAAGCAACTACCTAGTGGCAGACCATGTGACTGCTATGGTGCCCAGGACAAGAGGGGATTATCTTGTTCAGGACTCTACCCTCTAAAGAAACAACTTTTATGAGGTAGTGGAAAAATTTCCCAAGGGTCATTAAAAGGGGTTTAGGCAGAAACCTGTCCTGTGTGGGGGAGCCTGGTTTGATCCTTGCTATGGTGCCCTTACTTCTCTTTGTATGCCACTGCCTCCACACTATTTCATCTTGCTACTCTGTGGTCTCCTGATGTTGCTGCCACCTCCACACTATGTCACCTTGTCAATCTGTAGTCTCCTGATGCTGCTGCCACCTCCACACTTTCATTTTGCCACTCTGTGGCCTCCTCCTGATGCTCCTGCCGCCACCTCCACACTGTCATTGTGCCACCTTGTGGTCTCCTCCTGATGCTACTGCTGCCGCCACCTCCTCATTCTGTCATGGTGACATTCAGTGGGCTCCTGATGCTGCTGCCGCCACCTCCACACTGTCATTGTGCCACCCTGTGGCCTCCTACTGATGCTGCTGCTGCCGCCTCCACGCTTTGTCATTGTGCCACTCTGTGGCCTCTTAATGATGCTGCTGCCACCTCCACACTGCCATTATGCCAAATCCGTGGCCTCCTCCTGATGCTGCTGCTGCCGCCACCTCCACGCTTTGTCATTGTGCCACTCTGGCCTTCTGATGCTGCTGCTGCTACCTTCACACTGTCATAGTGCCACTCCGTGGCCTCCTAATGATGCTGCTGCCACCTCCACACCATCATTGGGCCACTCTGTGGTCTCCTCATGCTGCTTCCACCTCACCACTATTTCATAGGGCCACTCTGTGGACTTCTCATTCTGCTCCCACCCTCCCCAATTCATGACTGGGCCAGTATTTTGCCTTTGGCCTGGCCGACATCATCATTTAGGAGGAGAAATGAGGAGGAGTAGAAATGAGAAGCACAACAGATCATGTCTATGTAACAGCTGTAATGCCTGCATGACATGGTCCCTATTTTGCATCAGAATTGGCTTATGATTTGGTAGCCAAAAGCAGGAGTGGGTACAAAACACAGAAGACAAGCAAATATTCCATTCACCACTCATCTCTGTTTTGGATCCACTGCTGTTTTTTTTTTTTACTTTAGCAATTCTGATGGATTACTGACCAAATGCTGACCGAGTGAAGGCAAATGCTTTACAGACAGGATACGTTTTTTGGGGGTTATTGTTCTGACGGATCAGAGGAAGGTCAAAAAATTCCATGACATCAACACAAACTTTCTGCTGACACCCTCTCCACTCTGTCAGGGGGGAGGGCTCTACTTGTATAAATGTTTAATAAAACAGGTTCTGTAGACATCTATGTGGAATCAGCTGCCGACGGTGTAAAAGGAGTGCGCTTCTTCTTGACGCTAACATTGACTTATAAGGCTGAGTTCACACTTGAGTAGAGATGGCCCGAACTATCCGCCGGCGAACAGTTCCCGGCGAACATAGCTTGTTCGCGTTCGCCTCTGCCGGGCGAACATATGCGATGTTCGGTCCGCCCCCTATACATCATCATTGAGCAAACTTTGACCCTGTACCTCACAGTCAGCAGACACATTCCAGCCAATCAGCAGCATACCCTCCCTCTCAGACCCTCCCACCTCCTGCACAGCATCCATTTTAGATTCATTCTGAAGCTGCAGTCTTAGTGAGAGGAGGGAGAGTGTAGTTGCTGCTGATTTAATTGGGAAATCGATAGCTAGGCTAGTGAATTCAGTGTCCACTCCAGTCCTGAAAGACTCATCTGATCTCTGCTGTAAGGACAGCGTCCTGACAGCACCCCAAAAAGCCCTTTTTAGGGCTGCAACATTAGTCTGCTTTTTTTTTCCCTTTATATACATATTGCAGTTGCCTGGCCTGCCTGTGTGTGAGGAGCTGCAGGCCCACAGACTGTAGTGTGACCACTGCCAGTGCCCACCCCTGTCATCCCATGTGGCATAGGACTTTGCATCAGAAAAAGGCATTTAATTTTTACACTTTAATCTAAGGTTAGTTGCCTGCCAGTGTGTGTCAGGCTGACTTCCACTGACTGTAGTGTGCCCACTGCCAGTGCCCACCACTCATACCGGCTGGCACAGGACTTTGCATAAAAAGGCATTTAATTTTTACACTTTAGTGTAATTTCAGCTGCTTGCCTGCTGCTAGTGTGTGTCAGGCCGACTTCAACTGACTGTAGTGTGCCCACTGCCAGTGCCCACCCCTGTCATCCCGTGTGGCACAGGACTTTGCATAAAAAAGGCACTTAATTTTTACACTTTAATCTAAGGTTAGTTGCCTGCCAGTGTGTGTCAGGCTGACTTCCACTGACTGTAGTGTGCCCACTGCCAGTGCCCACCACTCATACCGGCTGGCACAGGACTTTGCATAAAAAAGGCATTTAACTTTTACACTTTAGGGTAATTTCAGCTGCTTGCCTGCTGCTAGTGTGTGTCAGGCCGACTTCAACTGACTGTAGTGTGCCCACTGCCAGTGCCCACCCCTGTCATCCTGTGTGGCACAGGACTTTGCATCAAAAACAGGCATTTAATTTTTACACTTTAGTGTAATTTCAGTTGCTTGCCTGCTGCTAGTGTGTGTCAGGCCCACTTCCACTGACTGTTGTGTGCCCACTGCCAGTGCCAACCACTGATACCGGGTGGCACAGTAGCTTGCCGATAAATAAGGCATTTCATTTTTAGACAGTAGTCTAAATTCAGTTGCTTGCCTGCTGCCAGTGTGTGTCAGGCCCTCTTCCACTGACTGTAGTGTGCCCACTGCCAGTGCCAACCACTGATACCGGGTGGCACAGTAGCTTGCCGATAAATAAGGCATTTCATTTTTAGACAGTAGTCTAAATTCAGTTGCTTGCCTGCTGCCAGTGTGTGTCAGGCCCTCTTCCACTGACTGTAGTGTGCCCACTGCCAGTGCCAACCACTGATACCGGGTGGCACAGTAGCTTGCCGATAAATAAGGCATTTAATTTTTAGACAGTAGTCTAAATTCAGTTGCTTGCCTGCTGCCAGTGTGTGTCAGGCCCGCTTCCACTGACTGTAGTGTGCCCACTGCCAGTGCCAACCACTGATACCGGGTGGCACAGTAGCTTGCCGATAAATAAGGCATTTAATTTTTAGACAGTAGTCTAATTTCAGTTGCTTGCTTGCTGCCAGTGTGAGTCAGGCCCACTTCCACAGACTGTAGTGTGCCCACTGCCAGTGCCAACCACTCATACCAGGTGACACAGTACCTAGCACGCGTAGTACCACTTATCTAAAAAAAAAATGACAGGCAGAGGCAGGCCACCCCGCAGGGGCCGTCGTGGTCGTGGTGCTGTGATTTCCACTGTCCCTGGAATAATGCCCAGTTTTCAGAGGCCACGTACCCTGAACCCGAAAAATTCTGAGGACGTAGTTGACTGGCTTAGACAGGACACCCAATCTTCAACAACTTCCGCTAAGAACCTTGACGCACCATCCTCCTCCAGCTCAGCTTCGTTCACCTGCTCTCAAGTTACCACGCACCCGCCCGTCGCCACCACCACCACTACCACCACAGCCACCACAGCCGCTTCACTTGATCCGTCAGAGGAGTTATTTACACATCAGTTGGATGCAATTAGTGATGCCCAGGTCCGCTTCCACTGACTGTAGTGTGCCCACTGCCAGTGCCAACCACTGATACCGGGTGGCACAGTAGCTTGCCGATAAATAAGGCATTTAATTTTTAGACAGTAGTCTAATTTCAGTTGCTTGCCTGCTGCCAGTGTGTGTCAGGCCCACTTCCACAGACTGTAGTGTGCCCACTGCCAGTGCCAACCACTCATACCAGGTGGCACAGTAGCTAGCACGCGTAGTACCACTTATCTAAAAAAAAAATGACAGGCAGAGGCAGGCCACCCCGCAGGGGCCGTCGTGGTCGTGGTGCTGTGAT
Organism: Bufotes viridis; assembly: GCA_033119425.1. Classification (NCBI taxonomy): domain Eukaryota; kingdom Metazoa; phylum Chordata; class Amphibia; order Anura; family Bufonidae; genus Bufotes; species Bufotes viridis. The sequence continues at coordinate 180,383,990 of CM065594.1, read as the reverse complement.
TTCCACTGTCCCTGGAATAATGCCCAGTTTTCAGAGGCCACGTACCCTGAACCCGAAAAATTCTGAGGACGTAGTTGACTGGCTTAGACAGGACACCCAATCTTCAACAGCTTCCGCTAAGAACCTTGACGCACCATCCTCCTCCAGCTCAGCTTCGTTCACCTGCTCTCAAGTTACCACGCACCCGCCCGTCGCCACCACCACCACTTCCACCACAGCAACCACAGCCGCTTCACTTGATCCGTCAGAGGAGTTATTTACACATCAGTTGGATGCAATTAGTGATGCGCAACCATTATTGCCAGATGATGTAGATTACGGGGATATGTCTCAGTCAGGCAGGATTACACACATGGACGTACAGTGTGATGATGATGATGATGATGTTGTACCCGCTGCTGCTTCCTTTGCTGAGGTGTCAGATACAAGTGAAGCGGTTGATGATGACGATGTGTCCACGGATGCCACGTGGGTGCCTGCTCGAAGAGAAGAAGAGGGGGAAAGTTCTGAAGGGGAGACAGAGAGAATGAGGAGACGAGTTGGAAGCAGGGGGAGGTCGTCGCAAGGAGTTAGTGGCACAGTCAGACAGCGTGTATCGGCACCTGGGGTCAGCCAGACAGCACGCCAGTCAACGCATGCTGTTGCCACCACCAGAATGCCGTCATTGCAAAGCTCAGCAGTGTGGCATTTTTTTGTGTGTCTGCCTCTGATAAAAGCAATGCCATTTGCAACCTGTGCCAAAAGAAACTGAGTCGTGGGAAGTCCAACACCCACCTTGGTACAACTGCTTTGCGAAGGCACATGATCTCACATCACAAACGCCTATGGGATCAACACATGAGTACAAGCAGCACACAAACTCAAAGCCACCATGCTCCTCCTGGTCCAGCATCTTCAGCCACGTCAACCACTGCTGTCCTCCCTGCCCCCTCTCAACCACCCGCCACTCCATCTCTCACCTTCAGCAGTTCCTGCTCATCTGCCCACAGTCAGGTGTCTGTCAAGGACATGTTTGAGCATAATAAGCCAATGTCACAAAGTCACCCACTTGCCCGAAGACTGACAGCTGGCTTGACGGAACTCTTAACCCGCCAGCTTTTACCATACCAGCTGGTAGAGTCTGAGGCCTTTAAAAAATTTGTCCCTATTGGGACACCACAGTGGAAGGTACCCGGACGAAATTTTTTTTCAAAGAAGGCAATCCCAAACCTCTACCATGTCATTGAAAAGGAAGTCATGGCATCTCTGGCATACAGTGTTGGGGCAAGGGTCCATCTGACCACTGATACCTGGTCTGCAAAGCACGGTCAGGGCAGGTATATCACGTATACTGCGCATTGGGTCAACCTGCTGACGGCTGACAAGCATGGAATGCGTGGCTCCGCAGCGGAGTTGGTGACACCACCACGACTTGCAGGCAGACCTACTGCCACCTCCTCTACTCCTACTCCATCCTCTTCGATATCCTCCTCGGCTGAGTCCTCTTCTGCTGCGGCGTCTGGCTGCACATCAACTGATTCCCCCCAGCTCCCCAGGGGCTATTCCACATCCCGGATACGACAGTGTCACGCTATCTTGGGGTTGACTTGCCTGAAAGCAGAGAGCCACACAGGACCAGAACTCCTGTCCGCCCTGAACGCACAGGTGGATCAGTGGCTGACCCCGCACCAACTGGAGATCGGCAAAGTGGTGTGTGACAATGGAAGCAATCTGTTGGCGGCATTAAATTTGGGCAAGTTGTCACATGTGCCGTGCATGGCACATGTGTTGAATCTCATCGTACAACGTTTTGTGTCTAAGTACCCAGGCTTACAGGACGTCCTCAAGCAGGCCAGGAAGGTGTGTGGCCATTTCAGGCGTTCCTACACGGCCATGGCGCACTTTTCCGATATTCAGCGGCGAAACAACATGCCAGTGAGGCGCTTGATATGCGACAGCCCGACACGTTGGAATTCAACACTCATAATGTTCGACCGCCTGCTCCAACAAGAAAAAGCCGTCAACGAGTATTTGTATGACCGGGGTGCTAGGACAGCCTCTGCGGAGCTGGGAATCTTTTTGCCACGTTACTGGATACTCATGCGCAATGCCTGTAGGCTCATGCGTCCTTTTGAGGAGGTGACAAACCTAGTCAGTCGCACCGAAGGCACCATCAGCGACCTCATCCCATTTGTTTTCTTCCTGGAGCGAGCCCTGCGAAGAGTTCTGGATCAGGCTGTAGATGAGCCTGAAGAGGAAGAGGAAAAGTTGTGGTCACCATCACCACCAGAAACAGCCTTGTCATCATCGCTTGCCGGACCTGCAGCAACGCTGGAAGAGGAGTATGAGGAAGAGGAGTCAGAGGAGGAATGTGGCGGCTTTGAGGAGGAGGAAGACCAACCACAGCAGGCACCCCAGGGTGCTCGTTGTTGTCACCTATCTGGGACCCATGGTGTTGTACGTGGCTGGGGGAAAGAACAGACCGTCAATGACATCAGTGAGGACGAGGAACGGGAAATGAGTAGCTCTGCATCCAACCTTGTTCAAATGGGGTCTTTCATGCTTTCATGTCTGTTGAGGGACCCACGTATAAAAAGGATAAAGGAGAACGATCTGTACTGGGTGGCCACGCTACTAGACCCCCGGTATAAGCAGAAAGTGGCAGAAATGTTACCAAATTACCGAAAGTCGGAAAGGATGCAGCAGTTCAAAACCAAACTAAAAATTTGCTTTACACAGCTTATAAGGGGGATGTCACAGCACAGCGGGAATCTAACAGGGAAGAGGTGAGTGTAATCCTCCTCCTACCACGGCGGCAAGGACTGGACGATTTACAGATGTGTTGTTGATGGAGGACATGCGGAGCTTTTTCAGTCCTACTCATCGCCACAGCCCTTCGGGATCCAGCCTTAGAGAACGACTCGACCGACAGGTAGCAGACTACCTCGCCTTAACAGCAGATATCGACACTCTGAGGAGCAATGAACCCCTTCACTACTGGGTGTGCAGGCTTGACCTGTGGCCTGAGCTATCCCAGTTCGCGATAGAACTTCTGGCCTGCCCTGCTTCAAGTGTCCTGTCAGAAAGGACCTTCAGTGCAGCAGGAGGCATTGTCACTGACAAGAGAAGTCGCCTCGGTCAAAAAGTGTTGATTACCTCACCTTCATAAAGATGAATGAGGCATGGATCCCGAAGGGACTGACAGTGGGGATACGCTTGACTAACAAAAGGCCTGATTACATGCCTTGGCCTCAAAATGGTCCCCACGCTGCTGTATTTAATGTCTGCATACCGGATGACTTTCGTGAATTCTCCACCACCAACTAGGGTTCAAGCCGCAATGTTTTAGTCACTTTTCTGCCTGAAAACATAAATTTTTCCAGCCGCTGCTACAATAGCGGCTGCAACAATGCCATTATTTTTCAGGCATGTGTACATGCCTAATTTTTCTGTCCTATGGTGCAGCACTGTGGCTGCAAAAACAAACCAAAAAAAAGGCACATACAAGTGTCAATTCCCTTCGTGATCGTTACCTTGTTGTGGTGAAGGGGCTTGCGTATCACAATGAAGCAATCATCATCACTCTATAAGTGTGTTGGCAATGTTGCCACACCCCAGATGATAAGGCCGTTGCTTCATTATGGTCAGACCAAAAGCGATCGGACGGCTGGATAATATTTCATAGAAAAAACATTAATTTACCTTTTTTTTATATGTTGTATGGGTTTTTAATACATAAAATAAAAAATCATAATAAAGTCTCTTAATAGTTTATTAGAAATGATGCAGGCAATTAAAAAAAATCCCCATCAATTCCAATACAAAGCAAGTACAGAGCTCAGAACTAAATTATTTCATGATGTCGTAATGGTTCGCTAATTCGACAATGGTTAATCAATTCGACCGGATAGGGTCCGTAACAGGGATTAAACTGATAGGAATAGTACTAGTTAAGACACCACTCATATAGGGTATCACAGCACATTGCTCTGTGCACGCGCAGTGCCTCAATTTGGGAGTAAAAGGACCGACCAAGCTGCTTTTTCCATCTCCCGGTTCCTGAAATCAATTCAGTTTAGTGTATGAGAGTTTGGTCTGTCACTGTGAAGGCAGTCGAAGATACCCGGCCTAAATTTTTTTTCACAAAAGGCAATCCCTGATATGGGACGTAACAGGGATTAAACTGATGAGAATAGTACTACAGAAAATACCACTCATATCGGGTGTGACAGTAAATTGCACGGCGCAGACGCAGTAACCGTGGTTTAAAACAGAGTGGAGGGAGCCAGCGTTTTTTTAACCATCTCCCCGTTCGAAAAATCTATTCAATAAATGGCACCCAGATTGGGGACGTTAGAGGGATTAAACTGATGAGAATAGTGCTACAGAAAATACCACTCATATCGGGTGTGACAGTAAATTGCATGGCGCAGACGCAGTGACCGTGATTTAAAACAGAGTGGAGGGAGCCAGTGTTTTTTTAACCATCTCCCCGTTCGAAAAATCTATTTAATAAATGGCCCCCAGATTGGGGAGTCGGGGACGTTAGAGGGATTAAACTGATGAGAATAGTACTACAGAAAATACCACTCATATCGGTGTGACAGTAAATTGCACGGCGCAGACGCAGTGACCGTGGTTTAAAACAGAGTGGAGGGAGCCAGCGTTTTTTAACCATCTCCCCGTTCGAAAAATCTATTCAATAAATGGCCCCAGATTGGGGACGTTAGAGGGATTAAACTGATGAGAATAGTACTACAGAAAATACCACTCATATCGGGTGTGACAGTAAATTGCACGGCGCAGACGCAGTCACCGTGGTTTAAAACAGAGTGGAGGGAGCCAGCGTTTTTTTAACCATCTCCTCGTTCGAAAAATCTATTTAATAAATGGCTCCCAGATTGGGGACGTTAGAGGGATTAAACTGATGAGAATAGTACTACAGAAAATACCACTCATATCGGGTGTGACAGTAAATTGCACGGCGCAGGCGCAGTGACCGTCGATTAAAACAAAGGGGAAGGAGCCAGCGGTTTTTTTAACCATCTCCCCGTTCGAAAAATCTATTCAATAAATGGCACCCAGATTGGGGACGTTAGAGGGATTAAACTGATGAGAATAGTACTACAGAAAATTATACTCATATTGGGTGTGACAGTAAATTGCACGGCGCAGACGCAGTCACCGTGGATAAAAACAAAGGGGAGGGAGCCAGCGTTTTTTTTAACCATCTCCCCGTTCGAAAAATCAATTCAATTCACCGTTTGGGGTCCCTTGGTGTTGTACGTGGCTGGGTGGAGGAAGAAACCTTCAATGACATCACCGGGACGTGGCTAGCTTGGTATCCAACCTTGTGCAAATGGGGAGTTTAAGGTTGTGCAAATGAACTGTTTGCGGTGCATTAAAAGGGGAGTTTGGTCTGTCAATGTCAGTGAAGCGGGCGTAACCCTTACACTACCTGATCGATACACCATCATACCTGATCGTATAAACACACAATATGTTTTAAAGCACGTTATTCCAAACACGAGTGATTCTAGGTATCTGCTGGCTCACTTGGTATACTATGTCCCAAATATGGTGCACAAACCCCAAAAGTATGACTCACCCTGTCATACGGAGATAAATGAGAAAAAGAAAAATGTTTTGGGAGGCACACAATCAATAGAAGTACTCAGATAGATTAGGTTAAAAATGTCCTTTTTTACTTTATTCAATACAAAATAATATAAAATATATGATCATGGAGTAGAGTTGTATATACGGTATATGGACTAAATTGGTCTGTCCTGACAGTGACTATTGATTGTTGTGTATGTCTCAATGGGCAAGTAGTGTCTCTGTTGTGTAGCTGTTTGTAAGTACTGTGGATATAAAAGTGCAAACGTGCCAAAAAGAGATGTATACAATAGATGTGAAAAGTGTGAGGAAAAAGATTTTCTGTGAGCAAAAAGATAATTTATGTGAGCAAAAAATGGAGGTACAAATTCTTAATATGGATAAAAAATATTAGTATAAAAATACATATAGAATAAATAAATAATATAAAGTACAGCAGATCTATTTAGTGAGTGTAAAAAGTTGTATGTAGGTAGGTATTGCTAGATATTGAAGTCTTGTAGAGTATTCAGTACATAGAAATAAAAAATAAAAATGTAAATAGAAATATAAAAAGTAGAAAAAATAAAAATGAATATAGAAAAATGTGCAAAATCAGATAGTCTTTGCATTCAATCAATACATGTAGATTGATTCCTTCTAATGCAGATGAGATTTAGGTAAAATAAAGAGCACTATAGTCAATATGAACAATATACTCGATGTATGTTGACTTTAGTTCATAAATCCACCTTCAAAGAATCACTTTCAAAGAATCCATCCTATATCATCAGTAGTGGAGCTTGCTGTCTATTATATCGCTGAAAGACAAATGTCCCTTCAGTTTGCTGGTCCCTTGTTACAGTTAAATCAAGGGTTAATTGCTATAATATTAACCAGAGTGTCTTTATACAGAATGCATGCCGGCTAGTTTTCTTTTGTATAGTTGTAAGACACTTACTTGTTATTCAGTATTGAAGTCCGTTGTTGCAGCGGCGTCCCGCTGTAAGTAGTGCTTACCCTGCTTATATGAGCCGGGATGTGTCTTCTCTGTCTCACTGGGAGATAAATCTCGGCGTCCCACGTGGTGTACCTGTTTTCGGCGTCTTGTATGAGCCGGGATGTGCCTTCTGTGTCTCACCGGGAGATGGATCTCGGCGTCCCACGTGGTATTTCTATTTGGTTGTCGCACAGTCCGTGCGCGTTATCTGAAAGCCGCTCCTATCTCTGCTTGATACGCTATTCCTCTTTTGTGGTGATCTGTATTGAGGATTGGTGGGGTAACTGTATATCTGTGGTTTAAGCTGCCATACGCGTTTCAAGGGTGTCTACCCTCTTCATCAGTGGCCATATTGTTTGTTAGTTACCCCTCTTCCTTTTATTGGTATCTGTTTGATTGGCAGTGTTCCCCACCAATCCGCTTCTACTTCATTTGTTTCACCATTATCATCACAATTCTTTTGTCTTGAGTTGTTCAATATATCTTAATACTTATAAATTATATACTTTTGAAAGAACAATATATATATAAAAATAGAAAAATAGAGATATAGAAATATATATAAAAAATAAGAAATATATATAGAGATATATAAAGATAAAATATACAAAATATATACCAATATATATATATATAAAAAAATATATATATAAAAAATATATAAAATATATAAAATATATATACAAAAACCTATAAATATATATATATACACCAATAGATGGGATGTTTTCATTAAATGATTCCTTAATTGGTATTTTGAAATGGGCATATATATTCAGTAATTTTAGTTCCACGCCAGCATAATCTAGGTGTGTTAGTGTTCTGAAGACTATACAGTAATAGATACTGTTAGATCTTGATTATACCTCTTGATTATACAATTGCATGATTAAATAAGTATATACATATATATCCACATATATATACACACACATCTAGATAAATAAATAGGTATGTTGTACTCATTGGGAAGGATTTTTACATATACATGTTCCCCTTGATAATAGGCATGTCTTCAAAAATGGAGAAATAAAGGTTGAGAAATACAACATTTTTTCACCTCAAATGCTAACAAAATGTTTAAAATAATTATAGATATAGAATATATAATAATTTTTGATATAGAGTGTATAGTTTTTGATGTAAGGTATATAATTTGTGATGTAGAGTATATATTTTTTGTTGCGGACAGGGGCTGGTTTACAGAAAATTTGTTTCTAGATGGTATAATTGAGTAAGATTGAGAAAGATTGAGAAATGGGGGGAGTTTCTAACTCCAAAGATCGAATGTGGTGCTGGTAGACAGCCGGACACAGGTGGTTCTCTCTTCCAATGACCAAATGTGTGTCCGGCTGTCTACCAGCACCACATTCGATCTTTGGAGTTAGAAACTCCCCCCATTTCTCAATCTTTCTCAATCTTACTCAATTATACCATCTAGAAACAAATTTTCTGTAAACCAGCCCCTGTCCGCAACAAAAAATATATACTCTACATCACAAATTATATACCTTACATCAAAAACTATACACTCTATATAAAAAATTATTATATATTCTATATCTATAATTATTTTAAACATTTTGTTAGCATTTGAGGTGAAAAAATGTTGTATTTCTCAACCTTTATTTCTCCATTTTTGAAGACATGCCTATTATCAAGGGGAACATGTATATGTAAAAATCCTTCCCAATGAGTACAACATACCTATTTATTTATCTAGATGTGTGTGTATATATATGTGGATATATATGTATATACTTATTTAATCATGCAATTGTATAATCAAGAGGTATAATCAAGATCTAACAGTATCTATTACTGTATAGTCTTCAGAACACTAACACACCTAGATTATGCTGGCGTGGAACTAAAAGTACTATGAATATATATGCCCATTTCAAAATACCAATTAAGGAATCATTTAATGAAAACATCCCATCTATTGGTTGTATATATATATTTATAGGATTTTGTATATATATTTTATATATTTTATATATTTTTTATATATATATTTTTATATATATATATATATATATATATATATATATATTGGTATATATTTTGTATATTTTATCTTTATATATCTCTATATATATTTCTTATTTTTTATATATATTTCTATATCTCTATTTTTCTATTTTTATATATATTGTTCTTTCAAAAGTATATAATTTATAAGTATTAAGATATATTGAACAACTCAAGACAAAAGAATTATGATGATAATGGTGAAACAAATGAAGTAGAAGCGGATTGGTGGGGAACACTGCCAATCAAACAGATACCAATAAAAGGAAGAGGGGTAACTAACAAACAATATGGCCACTGATGAAGAGGGTAGATACCCTTGAAACGTGTATGGCAGCTTAAACCACAGATATACAGTTACCCCACCAATCCTCAATACAGATCACCACAAAAGAGGAATAGCGTATCAAGCAGAGATAGGAGCGGCTTTCAGATAACGCGCACGGACTGTGCGACAACCAAATAGAAATACCACGTGGGACGCCGAGATCCATCTCCCGGTGAGACACAGAAGGCACATCCCGGCTCATACAAGACGCCGAAAACAGGTACACCACGTGGGAAGCCGAGATTTATCTCCCGGTGAGACAGAGAAGACACATCTTGGCTCATATAAGCAGGGTAAGCACTACTTACAGCGGGACGCCGCTGCAACAACGGACTTCAATACTAAATAACAAGTAAGTGTCTTACAACTATACAAAAGAAAACTAGCCGGCATGCATTCTGTATAAAGACACTCTGGTTAATATTATAGCAATTAACCCTTGATTTAACTGTAACAAGGGACCAGCAAACTGAAGGGACATTTGTCTTTCAGCGATATAATAGACAGCAAGCTCCACTACTGATGATATAGGATGGATTCTTTGAAAGTGATTCTTTGAAGGTGGATTTATGAACTAAAGTCAACATACATCGAGTATATTGTTCATATTGACTATAGTGCTCTTTATTTTACCTAAATCTCATCTGCATTAGAAGGAATCAATCTACATGTATTGATTGAATGCAAAGACTATCTGATTTTTCACATTTTTCTATATTCATTTTTTATTTTTTCTACTTTTTATATTTCTATTTACATTTTTTATTTTTTATTTCTATGTACTGAATACTCTACAAGACTTCAATATCTAGCAATACCTACCTACATACAACTTTTTACACTCACTAAATAGATCTGCTGTACTTTATATTATTTATTTATTCTATATGTATTTTTTATACTAATATTTTTTTATCCATATTAAGAATTTGTACCTCCATTTTTTGCTCACTTAAATTATCTTTTTGCTCACAGAAAATCTTTTTCCTCACACTTTTCACATCTATTGTATACATCTCTTTTTGGCACGTTTGCACTTTTATATCCACAGTACTTACAAACAGCTACACAACAGAGACACTACTTGCCCATTGAGACATACACAACAATCAATAGTCACTGTCAGGACAGACCAATTTAGTCCATATACCGTATATACAACTCTACTCCATGATCATATATTTTATATTATTTTGTATTGAATAAAGTAAAAAAGGACATTTTTAACCTAATCTATCTGAGTACTCCTATTGATTGTGTGCCTCCCAAAACATTTTTCTTTTTCTCACGTTATTCCAAACAATTTAGGAATGTTAGTTGATTTATGCCCTTTATGGATTAAAACCCGACTCTGCGTCCACTACGTAATTTTCCATGGGAGTTTTGCCATAGATCCCCCTCCGGCATGCCACAGTCCAGGTGTTAGACCCCTTGAAACAACTTTCCCATCACTATTGTGGCCAGAAAGAGTCCCTGTGGGTTTTAAAATTCGACTGCCAATTGAAGTCTATGGCGGTTCGCCCAGTTCGACCGTTCGCGAACATTTGCGGAAGTTCGCGTTCGCTGTTCGCGAACGGAAATTTTATGTTCGCGACATCACTACACTTGAGTTCCTTGGTCAGTTTTGGCTGCCAAAATAAGTGAAGTGTGCAGTGATTCGAAGAGCGACGCCTGTCATCTGCCTGATCAAAGACAATAAACACGTCCAGCACTTTTCAAAAAGATTTTTCTTTGGTTCCTTTATTAAATACGATACTTAGGCAGGTGTGCTCGAAACATGTAGACGATCCTCTGCAGACCCACGTTAGGAGGTTTGGGTTCTCTTGCTGCACAAATGAATTTTTTGTACCGTATTCAATAAAGGAACCAAAGAAAAATCTTTTTGAAAAGTGTTGGACGTGTTTATTGTCTTGGATATGCCTGGGATCTCATCTCACCAGTCCATGCACAGATCTTAATGGGATAATGGTGAGCTGGATAATTTAATATTGCCACAAATTCTGATCAAACCGAACCGACCGAATCAAATTTTTGAGAAATTTGCTCATCTCTAGTAGCAACCTCTCAGGCGTGGCAGGTTTTAGGTGTTTATTACCAATAGTGTTGAGCGAAGTGCGCTTCGGATCAAAGATCAAACTTTATTTGAATGCTGTAGGGAGACGGGTCTCATTAACCCCTTAAGGACCGGGCTCATTTTCACCTTAGGACCAGGCCATTTTTTGCAAATCTGACCAGTGTCACTTTATGTGGTGATAACTTTAAAACGCTTTTTTTTTATCCAGGCCATTCTGAGATAGTTTTTTCGTCACATATTGTACTTCATGACACTGGTAAAATGAAGTCGAAAAATTTCATTTTTATTTATAAAAAAATATCAAATTTACCAAAAATTTTGAAAAGTTTGCAATTTTCCAAGTTTCAATTTCTCTACTTCTATAATACATAGTAATACCGCCCAAAAAAGTTATTGATTTACATTCCTCGTATGTCTACTTCATGAATCGATCATTTTGGGAAAGCCATTTTATTTTTTGGGGACGTTACAAGGCTTAGAAGTTTAGAAGCAAATCTTGAAATTTTTCAGAAATTTTCAAAAACCCACTTTTTAGGGACCAGTTCAGGTCTGAAGTCACTTTGTAAGGCTTACATAATAGAAACCACCCAATTCTAGAAACTACACCCCTCAAGGTATTCAAAACTGATTTTACAAACGTCATTAACCCTTTAGGTTTTCCACAAGAGTTAATGGCAAATGGAGATAAAATTTCAGAATTTCGATTTTTTGGAAAATTTTCCGTTTGAATCCATTTTTTCCAGTAACAAAGCAAGGGTTAACAGCCAAACAAAATGCAATATTTATTGCCCCGATTCTGTAGTTTGCAGAAACACCCCATATGTGGGCGTAAACTGCTGTATGGCCAAACAGCAGGGCGTAGAAGGAAAGGAACGCCATATGGTTTTTGGAAGATGGATTTTGCTGGACTGGATTTTTGACACCATGTCCCATTCGAAGCTCCCCGATGCACCCATAGAGTAGAAACTCCATAAAAATGACTCCATCTAAGAAACTACATCCCTGAAGGTATTCAAAACCGATTTTACAAACTTTGTTAACCCTTTAGGTGTTCCACAAGAGTTATTGGCAAATGGAGATGAAATTTCAGAATTTCTATTTTTTGTTATCTTGCCTCAAAAAAAGTGTAATATAGAGCAACCAAAAATCATATTTACCTTAAAATAATACAAACAAAACTGCCACCTTATCCCGTACTTTCCAAAATGGGGTCACTTTTTTGGAGTTTCTACTGTAGGGGTGCATCAGGGGGGCTTCAAATGGGACATGGTGTCAAAAAAACAGTCCAGCAAAATCTGCCTTCCAAAAACCATATGGCGTTCCCTTCCTTCTACGCCCTGCCGTTTGGCCGTACAGCAGTTTACGACCACATATGGGGTGTTTCTGCAAACTAGAGAATCGGAGAAATATATATTGAGTTTTGTTTGGCTGTTAACCCTTGCTTTGTTACTGGAAAAATTGATTAAAATGGAAAATTTGCAAAAAAATAGCTATTTTCGGACCGTCTTTATTTTTTGTTATTTACATCGTTGAACTGACAGGTTAGATTGTGTGCTATGTCTATAGAGCAGATTGCTACGGACGCGGCAATACCAAATATGGCTACTTTTTGGGGGGTTTTGTTTCAGTTTTACATAATACAGCACTTTTCAAAAGATTTTTCTTTGGTTCCTTTATTAAATACGATACTTAGGCAGGTGTGCTCGAAACATGTAGACGATCCTCTGCAGACCCACGTTAGGAGGTTTGGGTTCTCTTGCTGCACAAATGAATTTTTTGTACCGTATTCAATAAAGGAACCAAAGAAAATCTTTTGAAAAGTGTTGGACGTGTTTATTGTCTTGGATATGCCTGGGGATCTCATCTCACCAGTCCATGCACAGATCTTAATGGGATAATGGTGAGCTGGATAATTTAATATTGCCACAAATTCTGATCAAACCGAACCGACCGAATCAAATTTTTGAGAAATTTGCTCATCTCTAGTAGCAACCTCTCAGGCGTGGCAGGTTTTAGGTGTTTATTACCAATAGTGTTGAGCGAAGTGCGCTTCGGATCAAAGATCAAACTTTATTTGAATGCTGTAGGGAGACGGGTCTCATTAACCCCTTAAGGACCGGGCTCATTTTCACCTTAGGACCAGGCCATTTTTTGCAAATCTGACCAGTGTCACTTTATGTGGTGATAACTTTAAAACGCTTTTTCTTATCCAGGCCATTCTGAGATTGTTTTTTCGTCACATATTGTACTTCATGACACTGGTAAAATGAAGTCGAAAAATTTCATTTTTATTTATAAAAAATATCAAATTTACTAAAAATTTTGAAAAATTTGCAATTTTCCAAGTTTCAATTTCTCTACTTCTATAATACATAGTAATACCGCCCAAAAAAGTTATTGATTTACATTCCTCATATGTCTACTTCATGTATCGATCATTTTGGGAAAGCCATTTTATTTTTTGGGGACGTTACAAGGCTTAGAAGTTTAGAAGCAAATCTTGAAATTTTTCAGAAATTTTCAAAAACCCACTTTTTAGGGACCAGTTCAGGTCTGAAGTCACTTTGTGAGGCTTACATAATAGAAACCACCCAAAATGACCCCATTCTAGAAACTACACCCCTCAAGGTATTCAAAACTGATTTTACAAACGTCATTAACCCTTTAGGTTTTCCACAAGAGTTAATGGCAAATGGAGATAAAATTTCAGAATTTCGATTTTTGGAAAATTTTCCGTTTGAATCCATTTTTCCAGTAACAAAGCAAGGGTTAACAGCCAAACAAAACTGCAATATTTATTGCCCCGATTCTGTAGTTTGCAGAAACACCCCATATGTGGCGTAAACTGCTGTATGGCCAAACAGCAGGGCGTAGAAGGAAAGGAACGCCATATGGTTTTTGGAAGGTGGATTTTGCTGGACTGGATTTTTGACACCATGTCCCATTCGAAGCCCCCGATGCACCCATAGAGTAGAAACTCCATAAAAGTGACTCCATCTAAGAAACTACATCCCTGAAGGTATTCAAAACCGATTTTACAAACTTTGTTAACCCTTTAGGTGTTCCACAAGAGTTATTGGCAAATGGAGATGAAATTTCAGAATTTCTATTTTTTGTTATCTTGCCTCAAAAAAGTGTAATATAGAGCAACCAAAAATCATATTTACCTTAAAATAATACAAACAAAACTGCCACCTTATCCCGTACTTTCCAAAATGGGGTCACTTTTTTGGAGTTTCTACTGTAGGGGTGCATCAGGGGGCTTCAAATGGGACATGGTGTCAAAAAACAGTCCAGCAAAATCTGCCTTCCAAAAACCATATGGCGTTCCCTTCCTTCTACGCCCTGCCGTTTGGCCGTACAGCAGTTTACGACCACATATGGGGTGTTTCTGCAAACTAGAGAATCGGAGAAATATATATTGAGTTTTGTTTGGCTGTTAACCCTTGCTTTGTTACTGGAAAAATTGATTAAAATGGAAAATTTGCAAAAAAATAGCTATTTTCGGACCGTCTTTATTTTTTGTTATTTACATCGTTGAACTGACAGGTTAGATTGTGTGCTATGTCTATAGAGCAGATTGCTACGGACGCGGCAATACCAAATATGGCTACTTTTTGGGGGGTTTTGTTTCAGTTTTACATAATACAGCATTTTTGAAAAAAAATATTTTTTAGTGTCTTCACATTCTGAAAGCCATATTTTTTATTTATTTTTTGGACGACTGTCTTATGTACGGGCTCATTTTTTGCGGGATGAGATGTTGGTTTGATTGGAACTATCTTGGGGTGCATATGACATTTTGGTCGTTTGCTATTACACTTTTTGTGATGTAAGGTGACAAAAATGGCTTTTGACACCGTATTTATTTATTTTTTTCTTGTGTTCACCTGAGGGGTTTGGTCATGTGTTTTTTTATAGAGCAGGTTGCGTCGGACGTGCCGATACAAAAAATGTATACTTTTTATTTATTTATTTAAGTTTTACACAATATTATCATTTTTTAAAACAAAACAAATCATGTTTTAGTGTCTCCATAGTCTGAGAGCCATATTTTTTTATTTTTTGGGGGGTGATTGTCCCATGTGGGATATCATTTTTTGCGGGATGAGATGACGGTTTGATTGGCACTATTTTTGGGTGCATATAACTTTTTGTTCGCTTGCTATTACAGTTTTTGAGATGTGAGGTGACAAAAATGTTTTTTTTTTTTACATTGTTTTTATTTTATTTTTTAACTGTATTTACCTGAGGGGTTAGATAATGTAATATTTTTATAGAGCAGGTTTTTACGGACGCGGCGATACATAATACGTATACTTTTTATTTATTTATTTTACTTTATTACAATAATAGCATTTTAGAAAAAAAAAAAGTGTTTTAGTGTCTCCATAGTCTGAGAGCCATATATATTTTTTTTTTTTGGCGATTGTCCTATGTAAGGACTCATTGTTTGTGGGATGAGATGGCGGTTTTATTGGTACTATTTTGGGAGGCATACGCCTTTTTGATCACTTGGTATTACACTTTTTGTGATGCAAGGTGACAAAAAATGGCTTTTTACACCATTTTTTTGAGTTTTTTTTTACGGTATTTGTATGAGGGGTTAGGTCATGTGATATTTTTATAGAGGAGATTTTTACGGACGCGGCGATACCCAATATGTGTAGTGTATTTGATTTTTTTAATTTTTATTCAGTGATATGTATTTTTCTTATTTTTACTTATTTTTTCACTTTTGACATTTTTTTTTGACCCAGACCCACTTGTTTCTTGTAGATCCAGTGGATCTGTTGTCTATATAATACAGTAAGTACACTATATAGTATGTATGTATTTTTTACTTTACAAAGTCTGAATAGGCTTTTGCCTTTAGCAAAAGCCTATTCAGAGTTTCAGTGCCATGGAAAGCAGGACGCTTCTGAAAGCGTCCTGCTGCCATGGTAACCATCACCCGCTGCCATAACAGAGCAGCGGGTGATAGGAAGGGAGGGGGAGCTGCCTCCCTCTGCTATCCCATCCTGTCGGGGGGCTGCAAAGGTACAGCAGCCCCCCGATGGGAGAGGGAGGGAGCTCCCTCCATGTTAACACCTTCCATACCGCGGTCCGTACGGACCGCGGTATAGAAGGGGTTAAACTGCTGACATCTGCAGCACACATGTCAGCAGTTTATAGCAGGGGGTCAGCAATGTGCTGACCCCCTGCTATACCCACTAGACACCAGGGAAAGCATTTGAAAGGAGGAAATTGCGATCCCGCCTGCCACACCGCCCGCCTCCCGTGCCGCCCACCCACAGCACCGCCCGCAATCCTCCCGCCCTGCACCGCCCAGGGGGACACAAACATGGCGAGGTGCAGGGGGGGGTTAAAATTTATACGTTTGGGGCATATTTTAGTCTCTGATCCCCGTGGTCTGTGACCGCGGGGATCAGAGACTTCAGATAGCGCAGCAAACCGCAGGTCTGAATTGACCTGCGGTTTGCTGCGATCGCTGACTTTGGGGGGTCAAAGGACCCCCCTGGGCATTGTGCCAAGGTGCCTGCTGATTGATTTCAGCAGGCATCTTGTTCTGATCACCGCCACGTGCGCAGCGGTGATCGGATATTCGCAGGGTGTACATGTATGCCCTTGGTCCTTAAGTACCAGGACACAAGGGCGTACATGTACGCCCTTCGTCCTTAAGGAGTTAAAATGTATAGGCTTCAGAGAGGTGAAATTTGTTATGTCCGAAGTCTCGCAAGACTTTGTTGAATAAACTCAGACTTTGATTATTCAACTTGAAAACCATTTTAATCTGGGATCCCAAGTAAGATCTGCTGATTGCAGCATCTGAGATTAATGAGTATGTTGCTTTATTTTTTAAACTTACATTTCACGAAAAAATCTTTACTACGAAGCAAGAGGAAATTCGGCTTTGCGGGGAATTTCACTTCGGAAACTTCAATTTGCTCAAACCTACTTCGGACATAACGAATTTTACCTCCACGAAGCCTATACATTTGAATGCTGTACGGAGATAAGAATTCGTTTGAATGCTGTACCAAGACCTAAACGTAGCAACTTCCGATGTATGATCCAAAGCTCACTTCACTCAACTCTAATTACCACAGCTATTATCAAACACTTCTAAACAAAGTTTCCTCATTATTAATTCATACAATAAGATTTTTCTTATTTATGGTCCATTCATATGAACGCAAACCACAGATCCGCAAAATATGGACACCAGCCTTATGCACGCCGCAATGCGGTGCAGAGCCATTGACTTCAATGGGTCCACCATCTGCAAGATGTAGCAAAAAAATAGGACATATCTTATCTTTTGCAACATGACCTCATGGACCTGAAAGCCCATGGACGCCCTTCTGTGGTTTACGTCCACAAAATATAAACAGTTTTTGAATAGATAAACAGATATAATTTCTCAGAATGTCCAGGATATCTGGATAGTTATGTTAATTGTATATACATTCTTAGGTTATTGAGGAATCCTGCTATATGCACCGGATATAGCAATGACGATTAGAGGGGTAACTACCATCTAGAAACATTGCATTGGATTTCTGTATTATAAAAGGGGTACTCTTGGATATTAAACTATTCTAATAATATTGTATATAACATCTTCAAACTTAAGGGGGTGGTACCATCTCATAGAGACCACGCTGCACATGACATATTTGCTCTTCTTTAATTCAGAGTCCCCATGTTGGAGATAGGTCTGGGCCCCAGAGGTGAGACCTGCTTCTATCAGACATTGATGGCATATCCTAGAGGTATGTCATCAATGCCTTAGATGGGTAAACCTTTTAATCAATAGCTCAACCAATAGCGAATGTTGTTCATCGACATTAGCTCTTGGTCCACTGTCCACTTGTCTGAGGCCTGGGAAGGGGGTAGGGGGGGGTTGCTGTAGCAAGGTCTCTGGGAAAATGTCTGAAAGAAAAAAAAATGCCATACCCAGAACATGCTGCGAATAAAAAAAAAAAAAAGAGGAACAAAAACACCATTGGAGCAAAAACGCAAGGAAACTGTCATAAAAAAACATTATAAAAAAGCATTGCATTTTAAATGCATTTTATAATTTTCTATTTCTCATCCAAGTAGATGTGAGCTGAGCTGCAGTGACCAAGTACTTTCAAAGGAGCTGTGCTCCTGACTCCACTCGTATCTACCTATATAAAAATGCTGAGTCTAAACAGACTTAAAATAAATAATAATCTTTATTAAATGTAGAAAATTTCAAAGAACAACAGAGACAGAAATACATCAATACAAACGGTTCGGGAAACACCTGAGGTATAGTCACATCATTACAAATGTCGTACAGAGAGGAAGTGGGAAAGAAAGGGTGCAGAAGGTAATAAGCACCCATTATCCATAAGTAAAGGGACAAATAATGTATTAAAGTGTATATGCATAAACATCCCTTATCCACATTGTTACAACTGTTATAAAATAAGGAAAAAGGAAAAAGAGGGATGCAAGAGGTAATAGGCATCCCTTGTCCATAAGTAAAGGGACAAATATTGTATAGATAGGTATATAATCAATCCACAAGCATAAACATCCCTTATCCACACATGAATAAGTAATCCCCGACGCGCGTTTCGGAAACACCTTCATCTTGGGGCACAGTTCACCTTGAAATTGTGCTAATTTAAATGCTCGGCCCACCAATCAATGATGAACAATTAATTAAGAAAAATGGATATTCATGTGTGTTAATCAAAATATATGTGTATCTATATACACCTGTGTAGACAGACGCCAGCGTATATGCAGCCATAACACACGCTGAACACACGCCAGTCACGTGAATGCCCGTGTCAGAGTCAGGTGACAGTCTGCATGAAAGTGCCCATAAATTTAATCCCCGTGATGTGTAGCAGACACATGATAAACGACCCCGTGACCGCGCCACATCACACGATACAGACTGGACTATAGTATAATAGGAACAATAGTATATACAAATGGAATAAAAAAATGAGAAAATATAAATAGCGATACATGAGTGGAATAACGGACAAAGAACAATTGACCTACTACAGAATAATAAAAAATAAATTAAAGTGAACCAGTGCCTGATCAAACGGCATATGCAGTGAAATGTAAGTATTGTGCATAATGACATGATTGCAACTAATATATAAGTGTGTAGCATCCCCAAGTCAGGGCTTTGTGTAGGAACTAACCTGGGGAATGCCAGTGATGGAGAGGCCGGCACGCTGCTCCTCTGGGGCACTCTCTGGGTTCTTGAGGGACACAGCCAGGTGGAAGGTGAGGTGCCCTTGGTGTTATAGTTTAACGTGCCTATGGCTAAGTCCCTGATATGTCGTGACGCCAGTGCCAGTAAACGGTGGCACACCGTATTTACAGTAGGAATAACTGAGGTACAGACTGATAACTTGAAAACAGAATCCAAACTTTACTGAAGACAGTGATGATACAGTAAGCAGTCTTTCCAACAGTTCCTTTTGCAGACAATAAAAATTGCAGTGGTCTTACATCCAGCAAGGTTAAACAGAGGGTGGTAATACAGGACTTGAAATTGCAGGTGAACCTTACTTTCTTCCTGACTCGTCCTGACTGGAATTGATGCTTCAAGGCCCCAATGCCCTACTTCTGGCTTATATCCTTGAATCTCAGCTTTATAATTTACCTCCACTTGACGTTTAGTACCTCCTTGCTCTAGGGATTGCCTCTGGGTTCTGCATTCCTTCTCCTAGGGCACCATCTTCCTAGGGTGGATGCCTCACAGGCCGTGAGGCCTGGGTTTAGCCTTCACAGGCACATGGCCTGCACTTGTCTAAGGCACACTCCAGACTAGACTACTTTCCCTTCCCCTGACTGGGCCTTATATAGACTAGGGCAACCTAGCTCCCTCTAGTGACTAGAGCTGGAATTACACCCCTAGCCGGCCTGCACATAGGACATTTCACAGTAACAGGAAATAAAATACACTGATTTACATTGCATGGTACAAACAGCACCTTTACCAGCCTCCTCCTAACAGAGAGGAACGACAGCAGCCAAGTGACCCTTCCGTAGTGACGGGCAGTACAACTCCGTACACTACATACCCCGCTGCTTTAAGCTGAGTGCGCCCTCGTACTCTACCAGAGTACCGCCCTACTGGAATTTCCACCTGAAAGAGACAAAAGAAAAACATGCAAGAATATATACATATCAGTACTCAATTCTATCTGCATAGACAATTGTCATCAGGTCCAGCTGACTGACGGAGAAGTGCGGTGACAAGGGCGTCGCTCTCTTTCTTCAGGATAAGAGAGTGGAACTGGGGCGCTGACCTGGCACAGCGGATGTTAGGGAATACCAGGATAGTCCATGACAATGAATGAGTCCATAAAAGCATATCACAGAGACTCGCACACAGGGGTCCATCTCTGGGCACATAGACTTGAATATAAAATTTTTGCAATAAATACGGTCAGCAGCACATACATAAAATCACAATACAGGACTCTGACAATACCAGGGTAACATCCTCTGGCAAGTCCTGCGTATATTTAAAGTGCTGACATAAAAGATACCCTTTTCAACCTGAAATGGGGGTTAAAAGGGATAAGGTGCAAATAAAAGCAACTAGGAAGTTATTAAAGTACTTGACGCAACAATGTTAGCAGCAGGCAGGATGTCCCGGAACAGAAAGAGGCAGGCTGGGAGCAGTGGTTCCACAGTGGCAACTTATTTGTCAAACATGCCACCGGCCGTGGGGAACTGGCAGCAAGCTCCACCAGCCTGGCAAACTTAAAGGAACAGTTCCTGCAACATGTATGATGTCCCTGTGAGGATGAGCAAAAATGGCCTAGCAGGCCTGCTCACAGGTAGGTATCAAAGGATCCCTGTTCATCAGAGGTAGTGCAGCCCTGTGCTGCAGGTAGTCTGGGCCATGCAACAGGACCACTTGGAGGGGTGCCCACCACAAAGAATGGGCTGGAAACATCACCGGTGTTGGGCCTACCCACCTCACTGGCCCGCTGGGTTGCGGACACACAGGAGCTGCTGGTCTCGGGACACGGGCCGGCGCTGGGGTAGACACTTCCTCTGGCCGGGACATAACACTCCCGTCACGGCGGACTCGGCTCCGGGCATATGTCAATTTATCCGCTGTTACACGGACCTTGGGTGGCTCAGCGTTAGCGGTAGGACCCTGGACTACGGGCTCGGGTGGTACAGGGTCACAGGTAACTCACCACCGCTGGACTGCTGCGCTGTCTTCTTAGAATCTGCCACTTGCCGCAGGCCATCCAGATAGACCTGTAAGGAAGCGATCCGCTCCTCCAGGGCGGAGATCTCACTGCTGGATTCCGGCACACTCGCAGCAGGGACGGGGAAGTCTCGTCACTTTTCTTTAACAGCTCCGTATCACTCCGCCAGGCAGCACGTACCGCATCTTTCAGGACCTCCCACTGCTTCAGGAGGCCTCGCCCTGCATCGGACCCGCCCCTAGACACTCCGCAATCGGGTAGGCGGTGCTCATATTATAATCCTCAAAGGAAGGCGTTACCTCCAGGTCGTCTTCTCCTCCCTCTTGGAGGGTTTTGGCGCCAAATTTTCGCGCCACTGAGGACAGTGATGGCGCAAGAAGAAGTCCAATGGCGCCGGCGGCCATCTTGGACGCCATGATGCATCAATTCAATGACAGCAAGCAGTGGTAGTAAAACAGCATAAAAGTCCACAAAAATGCACTTTGAAGTGGCGATTTTCTTCCTCTTGATAGCGCAACACTGCACAGCGCTTTCTGGAGGTTTTGGGACACTTTTCTGTACGTTTTAGGTCCGCAAAGTTCACTTCAAATAAACAGGCGTTTTGTCACTTGGCAAACTGGTTAAGGCACAAAGTTCACGTTTTTGATCACAGTCCGTAAAACGTGCGTATCCTGTTCGTGACGCCAAAATGTAGCATCCCCAAGTCAGGGCTTTGTGTAGGAACTAACCTGGGGAATGCCAGTGATGGAGAGGCCGGCACGCTGCTCCTCTGGGGCACTCTCTGGGTTCTTGAGGGACACAGCCAGGTGGAAGGTGAGGTGCCCTTGGTGTTATAGTTTAACGTGCCTATGGCTAAGTCCCTGATATGTCGTGACGCCAGTGCCAGTAAACGGTGGCACACCGTATTTACAGTAGGAATAACTGAGGTACAGACTGATAACTTGAAAACAGAATCCAAACTTTACTGAAGACAGTGATGATACAGTAAGCAGTCTTTCCAACAGTTCCTTTTTGCAGACAATAAAAATTGCAGTGGTCTTACATCCAGCAAGGTTAAACAGAGGGTGGTAATACAGGACTTGAAATTGCAGGTGAACCTTACTTTCTTCCTGACTCGTCCTGACTGGAATTGATGCTTCAAGGCCCCAATGCCCTACTTCTGGCTTATATCCTTGAATCTCCAGCTTTATAATTTACCTCCACTTGACGTTTAGTACCTCTTGCTCTAGGGATTGCCTCTGGGTTCTGCATTCCTTCTCCTAGGGCACCATCTTCCTAGGGTGGATGCCTCACAGGCCGAGAGGCCTGGGTCTGGCCTTCACAGGCACATGGCCTGCACCTGTCTAAGGCACACTCCAGACTAGACTACTTTCCCTTCCCCTGACTGGGCCTTATATAGACTAGGGCAACCTAGCTCCCTCTAGTGACTAGAGCTGGAATTACACCCCTAGCCGGCCTGCACATAGGACATTTCACAGTAACAGGGAAATAAAATACACTGATTTACATTGCATGGTACAAACAGCACCTTTACCAGCCTCCTCCTAACAGAGAGGAACGACAGCAGCCAAGTGACCCTTCCGTAGTGACGGGCAGTACAACTCCCGTACACTACAAGTGCTAGAAAAGAAAAACACATGATTACTAGGCAAAGTATTTTCAAATATTAAAAGAAAATCACAAAATTGCAAGATAATCATGATTATAAAAAATAATTAAAAAAAGAAAAAAATTAAAAAGATTTGATAACATCCAATATGAAAAAATGTATATAATTAATCAAATGATTATACACAGTGAATTTAAAATAAATCTATGAAAAATACATGTGCAAAAAGGTGAACTATAGTGAACAAATAATAAAAAAAACACAATTCATAATATAGATAAAAAAAATATTAATATTCTGCAAGAAGATCTCTTTGTCTGTTAGAATACTCCATCTCACATGTCATCTCCTAAGCCTACATGCACACGGCAGTGGTTTTTTGCGACCTCCGTTTTTTTTGCAGATCCGATGGTTTCCCATTCATTTCTATGGATCCATTAAAAATGCGGATGCCTCTTCCATTGCCTGTCCGCGTCCGCTGTCCGCATTTCACGTCCGCAAAAAAAATATGGCATGTCCTATTCTTGTCCGCAAAAACGGTTTGCGGACCCATAGAATTCAATGGGTCCGCAAAAAATGCGGATGACCAACGGAAGCCATCCGTTTGTCATCCGCATCCGTTTTTTTTGCGGATGGTTGCTTGGAAACCAGGGCACTTGTACAGGTACTTTAAGAAACTGGTTTAAGCCTTCCGTTCTTTTTTTGCGGATCCGCAAAAAAAAATGGAAGACACACGGAAACACAACCTACAAAATTTGCGGACCCAGGGAACGAATGTGGATGTGAAAAAAAAAGGAAGACGGCTCCGCGATTTGCGGACAGCAAAAAACAACTGTCGTGTGCATGTAGCCTAAAGCTCCATCATGAAATCGATGTAAATATTGCAAAATCAGGAAACACGTCATATGCAAAAAAGGAGACTGAAGAGCTATAAACCATAAACATGAGTATAAGCATACATATAACAAGCATACATATAACTAAGAACATGAAAAACACGGATAAAATAAACATAATTTAAAATAAAATTAAATAAAAAAGCATATTCAGAGGAATGGAGCAAAGCTCAGATCATCATTTAGGCCTTTAGGTTGCATTGTAGCCAGGGTCTAAATCCATTTTGTTTCAGGCTGTGCCAATAATTTCATGATGTTACCCTCTCGCATACCTCGATCAATCCGATCAATTCCACGGACCCTTAAAAAACAGGAATTACCCCCATTACAGATCTTAAAATATTTGGGGATCTGTTTAAGGTCAACTAGATCATCATTTTCCTTGATCTTCACAATATCTCGAACATGTTCTCTAACCCGTATCCTCAATTCCCTAGTAGTCAAGCCAATATAGATTAGGGCATGGATAGGTCGCATAATAGATCACAGCTTTTGTATTACATGAAATATTGTGATTGATCTGATATGTTTTAGTCCGAGTGCAACTGGTAAAATCAGTGGCTTTTTCAATATTTGGGCATGCAATACATTTCCCACATGGGGAGCAACCCCACTCCTGTCCTTTAGTCCTAAAGGGTGCCCCCATCACCTGAGGAGAATAGTACGACTTTACCAAACAATCAGTCAAATTCTTTGGACTCCTAGCCACAAGAGCTGGGTAGGAGGCCAACATTTTTCCAATATAAGATGTGTTCTTAGAATCGGCCAAAAACGCTCCATCAATTTACTCATATTTGTCCACTGTGCGTGATAATTAGTGATATATCTCACCATATCTCCTGAATTCTTTTTTGGTTTAGAATCAATCAAACTCTCACGTGTTGTTTTTTAGCCCTATTATAGTCCTTCTTTATAGATCTTTTACTATAACCCCTTTCAAGGAAATACTTCCTGAAAATTAAAATTGGCTTCGTATTCAAAATCATTATTTGAACAGATCCGCCTAATCCTAATGAATTGACCAATTGGAATTCCTCTAATTGTCTGTTTGGGATGAGATGATGTTGCATATAGCATTAAGTTCACAAATGTTTCTTTACGGTAAACATCCGTCTGTAAAAAACCCAATTCAACGCATTTTATTGTAACATCCAAAAAGTCAATTGTCTTTGAATCATAATTGTAAGCCAAATTAATATTATATCATTTTCAATATCATTAAGGTCCTTAATAAGCCAATGAAGTGTGTCAGGCGTACCATGCATCCCTCTTTTCCCTTTTCTTCTTTTTATGACAACTGTAACAATGTGGGTAAGGGATGTTTGTTCACATACACTTTATTACATTATTTGTTCCTTTACTTATGGATGATGGGTGCTTATTACCTTCTTTCCCACTTCCTCTCTGTACGACATTTGTAATGATGTGAATATACCTCAGGTGTATACCGCACCATTTGTTTTGATGAATTTCTGTCTCTAGTGTTTTTTGATATTTTATGCATTTCCGATGGTTTCCCATTCATTTCTATGGATCCGTTAAAAATGCGGATGCCTCTTCCATTGCTTATCTGCGTCCGCTGTCCGCATTTCACGTCCGCAAAAAAATATGGCATGTCCTATTCTTGTCCACAAAAAACGGTTTGCGGACCGATAGAAGTCAATGTGTCCGCAAAAAAAGGAAGCCATCCGTTTGTCATCCGCATCAATTTTTTGTGTGGATGGTTGCTTTGAAACCAGGGCACTTGTATAGGTACTTTAAGAAACTGGTTCAAGCCTTCGTTTTTTTTTGTGGATCCACAAAAAAAATGAAAGACACACGGAAACACAACCTACAAAATTTGCGGACACAGGGAACGAATGTGGATGTGAAGAAAAAAGGAAGACGGCTCTGCGATTTGCGGACAGCAAAAAACAACTGTCGTGTGCATGTAGCCTTATAGAAACACACCATATGTGGTCGTAAACTGCTGTATGGCCAAATGGCAGGACACAGAAGGAAGGGAACGCCATATGGTTTTTGGAAGGCAGATTTTGATGGTCAGTTTTTTTGCCACCATGTGCCATTTGAAGCCCTCCTAATGCACCCCTAGAGTACAAATTCCAAAAAAGTGACTTCATCTAAGAAAGTACACCCCTCAAGGTATTCAAAACTAATTTTACTAACTTTATTAACCCTTTAGGTGTTCCGCAAGAGTTATTGGCAAATGGAGATGAAATTTCGGAATTTCTATTTTTTGTTACCTTTCCTCAAAAAAGTGTAATATAGAGCAACCAAAAATCATATTTACCCTAAAATAGTACCAAAAAAACTGCCACCTTATCCCGTAGTTTCCAAAATGGGGTCACTTTTTGGAGTTTCTACTATAGGGGTGCATCAGGGGGCTTTAAATGGGACATGGTGTCTAAAAACCAGACCAGTAAAATCTGCCTTCCAAAAACCATATTGCGTTCCCTTCCTTCTGTGCCCTGCCGTTTGGCGATACAGCAGCTTACGACCACATATGGGGTGTTTCTATAAACTACAGAATCAGGGCAATAAATTTTGAGTTTTGTTTGGCTGTTAACCCTTGCTTTGTTACTTGAAAAAATGGATTAAAATGGAAAATTTTCCCAAAAATTTAAATTCTGAAATTTTATCTCCATTTGCCATTAACTCTTGTGGAACACCTAAAGTGTTAACGACTTTTATAAAATCCGTTTTGAATACCTTGAGGGGTGTAGTTTCTATAAGGGGGTAATTTTTGGGTGGTTTTTATTATGTAAGCCTCACAAAGTGAATTCAGACCTGTACTGGTCCTTAAAAAGTGGGTTTTGGAAAATTTCAGAAACATTTCAAGATTTGCTTCTAAACTCCTCAGTAGAGTTGAGCGAACACCTGGATGTTCGGGTTCGAGAAGTTCGGTCGAACTTCCCGAAAATATTCCCCATTGAAGGCAATGGGACCCAAACTTTTGGGTACTAAAAAGGCTGTAAAATAGCCCAGGAAAGGGCTAGGGGGCTGCAAAAGGCAGCAACATGTAGGCAAATCCCCTGCAAACAAATGTGGATAGGGAAATTACTTAAAATAAAATAAAATAAATAAAAATAGGAGGTTGAGGGTGGCATCAGGTGGGAATGCTATGGGAGTTGATGTTCTCATCACAGCCAAAAAGGATTCATGTCTGCCTGCAGTGCCACAGGCCTCATTCACAGACTCAGGGCCATGGCACCCCCAAAGAGGAGAGCGGTCCCGTAACAGCAACACAGGCCTCAGGTCAACCTGCAATGGAACAGGCCATTATCATTTATGTAGGCCCCTGACACCCAGACAGAGGAGAGGCAATTTGACAGTAAAAAGAGTTTAATGTCTCTCACCCAGACAGCAAGCAATTAAACAAAAAATAGGCCCCTGACACCCAGACAGAGGAGAGGCAATTTGACAGTAAAAAGAGTTTAATGTCTCTCACCCAGACAGCAAGCAATTAAACAAAAAATAGGCCACTGACACCCAGACAATGGGGCGGTCATTAAACAGTAAAAAGTGGTAAATGTCTGCCACCAAGACAGCAATCAAGTACGTAAAAGTTAGGACCCTGACACCCAGACAGAGGAGAGAGGTCCCATAGCAGCAAAAAAGGCATCATGTCCCCTACCAACGGAGAAGGCCACTTTTAGTTATTTAGACCACGGCACCCAGACAGAGGAGAGAGGTCCCAAAGCAGAGAATCAGGCTTCATGTCACCCACCAATGGAGAAGTCCACTTTCAGATATTTAGGCCCCTGGCACCCAGATGGAGGAGAGGTTCATTCAACTTTGGGTTGCCCCGCAAAATAATGGTAAAATTAAAAATAGAGGATTCAATAAAGAAGTGCCCTGGAGTACAATAATATATGGTTAAAGGGAGGTAGTTATAAATGCCTATTCTTCACAAGGGATGGACAGGTCCTGTGGGATCCATGTCTGGTTCATTTTTATGAACATCAGCTTGTCCACGTTGGCTGTGGACAGGCGGCTGCGTTTGTCAGTAATGATGCCACCTGTCGTGCTGACTACACGTTCAGACAAAACGCTGGCCGCAGGGCAGGCCAGCACCTCCAAGGCATAAAAGGCTAGCTCTGGCCACGTGGACAATTTGGAGACCCAGAAATTGAATGGGGCCGAACCACCAGTCAGTACGTGGAGGGGTGTGCACACATACTGCTCAACCATGTTCGTGAAATGCTGCCTCCTGCTAACACGTTCCGTATCAAGTGGTGGTGCAGTTAGCTGTGGCGTGGTGACAAAACTTTTCCACATCTGTGCCATGCTAACCCTGCCCTCAGAGGAGCTGGCCCTGACACAGCTGCATTGGCGACCTCTTGCTCCTCCTCTGCCTTCGCCTTGGGCTTCCACTTTTTCCCCTGTGACATTTGGGAATGCTCTCAGTAGCGTGTCTACCAATGTGCGCTTGTACTCGTGCATCTTCCTATCACGCTCCAGTGCAGGAAGTAAGGTGGGCACATAGTCTTTGTACCGCGGATCAAGCAGGGTGGCAACCCAGTAGTCCGCACAAGTTAAAATGTGGGCAACTCCGCTGTCGTTGCGCAGGCACTGCAGCATGTAGTCACACATGTGTGCCAGGCTTTACAGAGGTAAGGACAAGCTGTCTTCTGTGGGAGGCGTATCGTCATCGTCCTCCGTTTCCCCCCAGTGACGCGACAGTGATGGGCCCAAGCTGCGTTGGGTGCCATCCTGCTGTGAACCTGCTTCATCCTCATCCTCCTCCACCTCCTCCTCGTCCTCCAGTAGTTGGCCCTGGCTGGCCACATTTGTACCTGGCCTCTGCTTTTGCAAAAAACCTCCCTCTGAGCCACTTCTAAGAGACTGGCCTGAAAGTGCTAAAAATTACCCCTCTTCCTCCTCCTCCTTCTCCTGAGCCATCTCCTCTTCCATAATTGCCCTAAATGTTTTCTCAAGGAGACATAGAAGTGGTATTGTAACGCTGATAATGGTGTCATCGCCACTGGCCATGTTGGTGGAGTACTCAAAAAAACGCAACAGGGCACACAGGTTTCGCATGGAGCCCCAGTCATTCGTGGTGAAGTGGTGCTGTTCCGCAGTGCGACTGACCTGTGCATGCTTCAGCTAATACTCCACTATGGCCTGCTGCTGCTCGCTGTCTCTCCAGCATGTGCAAGGTGGAGTTCCACCTGGTGAGCACGTCGCATATGAGGCTGTGAGCGGGAAGGCCGAAGTTACGCTGTAGCGCAGACAGGCGAGCAGCGGCAGGATGTGAATGCCGGAAGCCCGCACAGATGGCCCGCACTTTATACAGCAGCTCTTTCATTTTTATGAACGACAGCTTGTCCACGTTGGCTGTGGACAGGAGGCTGCGTTTGTCTGTAATGACGCCCCCTGCCGTGCTAAATACACATTCGGACAATACACTGGCCACAGGGCAGGCCAGCACTTCCAAGGCATAAAAGGCTAGCTCTGGCCACGTAGACAATTTGGAGACCCAGAAGTTGAATGGGGCTGAACCAACAGTCAGTATGTGGAGGTGTGTTCACACTTACTCTTCCACCATGTTGTTCAAATGCTGCCTCCTGCTAACACGTTCCCTATCAGCTAGTGGTGCAGTTAGCTGTGGCGCTGTGACAAAACTTTTCCACATCTCGGCCATGCTAACCCTGCCTTCAGAGGAGCTGGCCGTGACACACCTGCATTGGCGACCTCTTGCTCCTCCTCTGCCTTCGCCTTGTGCTTCCACTTGTCCCCCCCCTTGTCAGTTGGGAATGCTCTCAGGATCGCGTCTATGGCAGGATGAGGATGCCGGAAGCGCGCACAGACGGCCCGCACTTTATGCAGCAGCTCTGACATGTCGGGGTAGTTGTGAATGAACTTCTGCACCACCAAATTCAGCACATGCGCCAGGCAAGGGATGTGCGTTAAACCGGCTAGTCCCTGAGCTGCGACGAGATTCCGCCCATTATTGCACACCACCAGGCCGGGTTTGAGGCCCACTGGTAGCAACCACTCGTCGGTCTGTTGTTCAATACCCCGCTACAATTCCTGCGCGGTGTGGGGCCTGTCCCCCAAACATATGAGTTTCAGAACGGCCTGCTGACATTTACCTCGGGCTGTGCTGAAGTTGGCGGTGAAGGTGTGTGGCTGACTGGATGAACAGGGGGAAGAAGAGGAGGAGGAAGTCGAGTAGGAGGAGGAGGCTACAGGAGGCAAAGAATGATGCCCTGCGATCCTTGGCGGTGGAAGGACGTGCGCCAAAGAACTCTCCGCCTGGGGCCAAGCCGCCACTACATTTACCCTGTGTTCAGTTAGGGAGATATAGCGTCCCTGTCAGTGCTTACTGGTCCACGTATCTGTGGTTAGGTGGACTTTGCCACAGATGGCGTTGCGCAGTGCACACTTGATTTTATCGGATACTTGGTTGTGCAGGGAAGGTATCCTTTGCCGGACACTATTACACTTGTCCAGCCACTGGTGGGACACCAGATTTAGGGTATTGCTATTTTGGCAATTGAATTTCACCCCAGAAAAAAATCTATCCTTTGCCGGACACTATTAAACTTGGCCAGCCACAGCTGAAACCGCTGATTTAGGGGATTGCTATTTTGGCAATTGAATTTCACCCCAGAACAAAATCTATCCTTTGCCGGACACAATTAAACTTGGCCAGCCACTGCTGGGACACCAGATTTAGGGGATTGCTATTTTGGCAATTGAATTTCACCCCAGAACAAAATATATATTTTGCCGGACACTATTAAACTTGGCCAGCCACTGCTGGGACACCAGATTTAGGGGATTGCTATTTTGGCAATTGAATTTCACCAAAGAAAAAATCTATCCTTTGCCAGACAGCAGACAGTATTACACTTGGCTAGCCACAGCTGGAACACCAGATTTAGGGGATTGCTATTTTGGCAATTGAATTTAACCCCTCAATAAAATATAGAAATTTCTATCCTGAGTTTCTAGGGGTGACAATAAGCATAGCCATGCCCCTGATGTAGGATATAGCAAAAAAAAAAAAAAAAAAAATAATATTGATGGATTGATGAACTTGGTGGCAGCTTGTGCTGGGGCACCACAAGACACAAAATGGTCTCCGATCACCCCAGAAAAAAGTGACAGAAAAACGCTCTGTGCATCCTAAAAACCAGTGAGCAATTAACTAGCAGAAGTTGAATGATTCACAGCTGTAGATCGATCACTTCATTAGGTGTTTTTGCTGAGCTTTCCCTGCCTAATCTCGCCCTCACAGCAGCTGCGTCCTATGCCTACACTAATCAGAGCAGAGTGACGTGCGTCGCTACGTGAATCCAGCTTATATAGAGGCTGGGTCACATGCTGCACTTGGCCAATCACAGCCATGCCATTAGTAGGCATGGCTGTGATGGCTTCTTAGGGCAAGAAGTAAAACGCTAGCTGATTGGCTGCTGTGCAGCCCTTCAGAAAGTGGGAAGAAATTGTCGAACAACGAACCCGAACTCAAACTTTTTTGAAAACTTCTATATGAACCCGAACTATACTACTCCTCAGCCTTGTAACATCCCCAAAAAATAAAATGGCATTTACAAAATGATCCATACATGAAGTAGACATATGGGGAATGCAAATAATAACTATTTTTGGAGGTATTACTATGTATTATAGAAGTAGAGAAATTGAAATTTGGAAATGTGCAAATTTTTCAAAATTTTAGGTGAATTTGATATTTTTCATAAATAAAAATGAACTTTTTTACTCAATTTTACCACTATCATGAAGTACAATATGTGAAGAAAAAACTGTCTCAGAATGGCCTGGATAAGCAAAAGTGTTTTAAAGTTATCACCACATAAAGTGACACTGGTCAGATTTGCAAAAAATAGCCTGGTCCTTAAGGTGAAATATGGCCGTTTCCTTAAGCGGTTAAGAGGCATTCCGTTTTACTGGCGACAGGACTATTTTTTCCGTCATGTATAACGGAAGCAAATTGAACTGGATGTGCCGCCATAGACATGTATTAGGATGAAGCAAAATGGAATGCCTCTTAAAGGCTTCTGTTTTGCATTCCACCCTAGAATTAGACCAAGTGTGCTGTGTTATAACGGAACCGATAACGGAATTCAATAACACCAATGTGAACCTGCCCTAACACAGCTGGTGTTGACCCACTGTGTCAATTAACAGATCTGGCATAGTGATAATCCTAATGGTGCTTCCTAAGTGCCCCCCAGCCTAAGCCTCACACTTTAACCCCTGTACTTCTTGAAGTAGTCAGTGATAGCTGACCCCAATGTGTTGAGAGACAACAATGTATGGCAGCAAAAGGACAGATATGAGCAAGTTCAGAGGATAAGCTAAAAAAAAAAAGCCGATCAGGCAGAATTTGATCAATCCAATAGCCAGGCAATATGTCAGGGCAGGCTGCACAGAGTCAGTCTGTAAACAGGAAAAAAAGACAAAGGACTTCAGGACAATATCATAGCATACCTCAGGACTAGACTAGCTAAGAATTTGTTGCTCCGGAATCTTCCCATAGGGGAAGGTGACTTAAATATACCCAGGGAAGGCCCCCATTTGCCGGGCACTGATTAAACCAAGTGCGCTGGAGCTTGGAAGAGTGCACACATCCTACAGGAGCAGAGAACTTCAGACAGGTGGCAGGAAGGCTAGAATAGCCCTACAGTGTAGAGCACGCAGACCTATAAACACTCCAGCATGTAAGCTCTCCAGCAGGATTCAGAGGGATGCTGGTGGCCACAGACCTCTGACATTAAAAGCACTCTATAAATAATGTTGCATATTGTGTTTTTCTGGTCTTTAGGTGTATTTTCTGGGTCACTGGAATTTTTTTCAAAACCCATGGATGTCATATCTTGATTTCTCCAAAGCATTTGATACTAGTGTTGAGCACGAATATTCACAAAGCAAATTTTAATCTCGAATATTGTTATTTCGCGATTTCACGAATATGTCAAAGACATGACCCCGTATTCGCAATTATGAATATTCGCTCTTAAGATGGATAGTGATAGGGAAACTGTATTGAAAATAAAAGATTCAGAAATAATTTCCCCAAACTTAATTGCTTTCTATAACAGTTTCCAATATTCCTGTCAGAGTAAAGACTTAATAGGTAAAAACTGTCCTGCGAATGTTCGTCACTTGAATATTCACGTTAATCTATTCGCGGTTTGTATTCCCTTTCCTACCAAACGTTAACAGGTTGTGTCAGACTCCAGTACGCTGCATGTATTGCGAAAATTTGCATATGTTTTTTTCGCACCTTTCCATTTGCACAAATGACTCCTGCCATTTCAAGCTTTCGATACATTTAAAGCTGTTTAAACGTTAAAAATAAAGAATAGATTCTATGCGCATGCAAATATAACTTGAAAAATTCATTGCAATCGAAATATCGAATATTGCGAAGTCGCAAATGTTTGACGAATATGATGCAAAATATTTGTGATATATCGCGAACTTGAATATGGGTCTTTGTGCTCATCCCTATTTGATACTATGCCACATAAAAGGCAAGTATATAAAATGAGAATGTGTAGACTAGAGGGAAATGTTTTATATGGGTGAGTAACAGGTTCAGTGATAGAAAGCAATGAGTGGTTGTTCACGTTACATACTCAGATTGTGTCACTATCACTAGTGGGGTACCTCAGGGGTCAGTTTTGGGCCCTATTCTTATTTAGTATATTTATTAATGATCTTGTAGGGGGTTGCACAGTAAAATATTAATTTTTGCAGATGATACTAAACTAAAGTCTAAAGTAATCAAAGGAACAAGGATTGTATACTGCAACAGATGGATCTGGATAGATTAGAGGCTTGAACAGAGAAGCAGAAATGGGGTTTTACACTGATAAAAGTAAGGTTATGCACACGGGAAAGAATAATGCAAGTTACCCATATGTACCAAATGGTAAAACACTGGGTAACATTGACATGGAAAAGGATTTAAGAATTTTCGTTGACAGTAAACTTAACGGTAGCAATCAGTGCCAGGCAGCTGCTGCCAAGGCCAATAATATTGTGGGTGACATCAAAAGAGACATAGATGCACATGATGAGAACATAGTTCTGCCATTTTACTAACCATTTAGACCACACATGGAGTATTATGTACAATTCTGGGCTCCTGTGCGCAAGAAAAACATAGCAGAGCATGAGTGAGTTAAAAGGTTGGCAACTAAAGTAATGAATGGAATGGGTGGACTATCTATAAAGATCTTCAACATTAGATTTATTTAGTTTAGAAAAAAGACAACTGAGAGGAGATCTAATGACTATAAATAAATACATCAAAGGTGAGTACAGACATGTCTTCCATGTTCTCTTTATACCCAGGACTATGACCAAGACAAGGGGACGTCCTCTACGTCTAGAGGAAAGAAGGTTTCTACATCCACATTGAATAGGGTTATTCACTGTAAGAGTAGTGAGACTATGGAACTCTCTGCCAAAGCAGGTTGTGATAGTGAACTCTAGAGATGAGCGAAATTTGTAAAAATTCTATTCGGCAACTTTGCTGAAGTTACCAAAGAAATTGTATTTGTTACAAATTAATTTGTCATGAATCACTATAATCAGGTATACCCAGGCCACTCTGCCTTAGGGTAGGGCCACACAGAGCAGCTGTGCTGCGTGCGGGTTGTGGCCATGCTGTGGTTAAGAACAACGGGGCCAATTAGCCCGCAGCTGCTTCTCATTTAATAATGAAGACTGCACTGTACAGTCCTTCCTTAATGTTAATAACCACGCGGCACCTTTATACAGGGGCTGTTGCTGGTATGCTGTTTGGCTGGTTGGAGGGAGGGGGGCGACAATATGAATATTATTGTTGTTCTTGCGTGCAATCTCTTGCCGGTTAATTGACGGTACACTGAATATTATTCAACTCCGGCATACCAACTTCTCCAATCCCAGCACTCTTCTACCCTACAGGTGGGACACATTCTTCTGCTATCTGCTTTACCTCCTTTTCCATATCATCTAATATCGATGAGAATATATCACCAGGAACATCCAGCTCCTTCTCTTTTTGCATTTTGCTGACCTTTCAAGGACAAGGAGACTTTGAAGGTTGATTTGGAAGAAGTCAAGCCAGTAAAAGATGATGATGGTCATCATTAAGACCTGGCCCCCTAAGGGGTGCAGACTGGATGGTATTGGTTGGCACGCTGGTACTGGAATAATAAAGGCTTCCATCTTATTGGTATTGAATTGCATTCATGGCTGATGTAGAAATAAATTAAATATAGGAATAAATAAATAAAACTGACACAGCATAAGTCTCAGTGCGCTCTCCCTTTCTCAGTCTCAAATATTCTTCTATTAATCATTTTCGGAAACATTGTCCTTAGCATATGAGCCATGTCTCTCCCTATGCTCAGCTCACAGGACAATTGCGAAGACTGCACAGAATGAGGGTTTTATAGGGCTGTGACATCCTTCACAAGGGATGGCTATCTGCGGATTGTCAGGTGGCATGGCATTATGGGTGATCTCGTGTTCCAAGGCATCTTAAATTCAGTTTGCAACATGTGGAGCTGCCATTTTTGGAAAAATTGATTTGTTACCATGAAGCGAAAAGAAAATTGGCTTTGTTGCAAATCGAAGTTATCCTAAACTTTTAACCGAATTCTGCTTCAAATGCTTCGCTTAACACTAGTGAACTCACTAAAAGAGTTCAAGAGGGGCCTGAATGTATTTATTGAGTTTAATGATATTAGAAGTTATAGTTAGCAGATTTCTGGAGGAGGGTCGTTGATCAAGGGAGTTATTCTGATTGCCTGAAAAGTTAGGAAAACTGGCTTCTATCTCATGTTCTTTTTTGGTAAATAAAATGGAGGGGAGGGCACTCCTATATCTGGACCATTAATCTTAGGAGATGTGCGAGAGGTGTATTAAAACATTTGTGTCCCTCAAAGTAAAATACAGTACTTTTTATTTATTAAAATTAATCAAACTATGTGTTAAAAAGATGGCAAAATTATAAATGGTTCACAATTTCAACGATTGTATGCCCTATGTATTAGGGGCCACTGTGAATAAATATCAGGAACACTTTGTTCTATAATCGTATCCTACCATAAAGGAGAAAAAGAAAACAAAAGATATCTATACAGAAGCATACAATTGGTCAATCTAAATTGTTGACCATTAAAATCTGTAAAGAGTTGCACAATAATGATTTAGATAGCTTGTGATTGTATCAATGTGGTCATAACCAGTCTATATCAGTTGTTGCCCATTAGACACTGTATATGGGTGTCAAATGCTTCCAATGAACACTTGGGGGTTAATAATATGAGGATATGGTTGTTGTCCCCAAATGTTTTAAAAGTCATTCTCCTATATAGAGAAATCAAGTGGCCTAAGAAAGGGAGTTAAATGTTCCACATGACCTCAGATTCCTTACTGGATAAATATTCAACTTGTAATTAGAAGAAAGTGATCATGATCAACAGTCTCATGTAAAATGGTCAGTAAGCATCAATTGATAGTAAAGCAGGCAGTTGTAGAATCTGTAGAGGAGCTATGAGCACCCTTGAGTGGGGTGATCGCTCCGTGCGCCGCTCTGTAAAAGGAAGAGGTGCGGTACTGGCTACTTTAACGCTCCAGCGTCTGTGTCTCTGGCCGCGTGCGGTCTTATGCTGCTAGTGCAGGAGCGAAGAGTCCTACTCCGTAGTGTATTGCTGGGGTCCTGATGGCGTTGCAAGCGGCGTCCCACGTGATACTTTATGCTGCCAGCTGGGATGAGATGCGAGATACTGAGAGCTTAGGTTAATGTCTTTATGTCACATATATAGCCTCATTCATATGCTAGTAATTTTTCTCATGACACCAGACGCGTTTCGGGATGCACAGTCCCTTCTTCAGTGGTTAACAGCATCTTCAAATGAGTCTCTTTTTATAGGAAAAGGATAATTGATATGCAACTGACATCATCAGTGAAGTCACTAATGGGGCAAGGTTTCAGTTTTGGAAGGTACACTCCTAATTGTATATATATATATAGTGAACACATTTGTTAAATGCATAAAATTTATATAAGAATCAAAAATAATACTATAATAAAGACACTGAGATAGGTAAAAAAAATAAAAGAATACAAATAAAAGTAAAAAATAATGAATTAATAAGATTATATAGAGGTTGAGCATATATTATATGTAGTGTCCAGATAATCCATATTAAAGTATAGTGATACCAGGGAACCAATTGGGATATCTGATATATAATTATAGAAGGATTAGGTAATAAAGGAATATGTGGGCCAAGTTTTGCAAATTATTCTATCCTTCTGTTTGAGATATTCTCTATGATATCTTTATGCAAATTTATTATAAAATTAAGATGTATCTTCTTTGGGAAATTTTCAGTGATAGAATAGCTAGAAATATGAACAACATTATAAAAGGACTAGAGACCGACTCACTATAACAGCATTACAAACAATACCATAATAAAGATCCAAGCACATTAAAATATGCAGCACTGGTGAGAATTAAAAAACCTTGGCGAGGAGGAGACCATATAGCCAATATGTCAAAGGCAGAATACAAGATGATCTTCAAATTTGATTCCATAATTCCCCACGGACTAAATGCCGAGATGGAGTTATTTGGCTTTTTATGATTTGATCCGAGGGTGCTGACCGCTAGGGGACGGGGGGTCTACTGCCCGGCTGTTTACCAGCGCGCCGACCCCTCCTTCCCTGCTGGCCGACACCCCCCCCCCCCCCTCTAGCAATTTTATCACTGAAAATTTCCCAAAGAAGTCAGAAATAATAATTTTATAATAAATTTGCATAACGATATCATAGAGAATATCTCAAACAGAAGGATAGAATAATTCATTATACTTTAATATGGATTATCTGGCCACTACATATAATATATGCTCAACCTCTATATAATCTTATTAATTCATTATTTTTTACTTTTCTTTTATTTTTTTTATTTTTTTTTATTACCTTTCTCAGTGTCTTTATTATAGTATTCTTATTGATTCTTATATAAATCTTATGCTTTTAACAAATGTGTTCACTATATATATATATATATATATATATATATATATAATGCGAACAGATAGCACTTATTTCCAGAAATCAGGAGTGTATGTTCCAAAACTGAAACCCGTCAGTTGCATATCAATTATCCTTTTCCTATAAGAAGAGACTAATTTGAAGATGCTGGTAACCATTGAAGAAGGGACTGTGGGTCCCGAAACGCATCTGGTGTCATGAAAAAAATTACCAGCATATGAATGAGACTATATATGTGACATAAATTCCGCATCTCATCCCAGCTGGAAGCATAAAGTATCACGTGGGACGCCGCTTGCAACGCCATCAGGACCCCAGCAATACACTACGGAGTAGGACGCTTCGCTCCTGCACTAGCAGCAGAAGACCGCACGTGGCCAGAGACACAGACGCTGGAACGTTAAAGTAGCCAGTACCGCACCTCTTCCTTTTACAGAGCGGCGCACGGAGCGATCACCCCACTCAAGGGTGCTCATAGCTCCTCTACAGATTCTACAACTGCCTGCTTTACTATCAATTGATGCTCACTGACCATTTTACATGAGACTGTTGATCATGATCACTTTCTTCTAACTGCAGGTTGAATATTTATCCAGTAAGGAATCTGAGGTCATGTGGAACATTTAACTCCCATTCTTAGGCCACTTGATTTCTCTATATAAGAGAGTGACTTTTAAAACATTTGGGGACAACAACCATATCATCATATTATAAACCCCCAAGTGTTCATTAGAAGCATTTGACACCCATATACAGTGTCTAATGGGCAACAACTGATATAGACTGGTTATGACCACATTGATACAATCGCAAGATATCTAAATCATTATTGTGTGTCTCTTTACAGATTTTAATGGTCAACAATTGAGATTGACGAATTGTATGCTTCTATATAGATATTTTTTGTTTCCTATTTCTCCTTTACGGTAGGATACGATTATAGAACAAAGTATTCCTGACATTTATTCACAGTGGCCCCTAATACATAGTATTAGGCATACTATCGGTGAAATTGTGAACCATTTATAGTTTGGCTATCTTTTTTAATACATAATTTGATTAATTTTAATAAATAAAAAGTACTGTATTTTACCTTGAGCGACACAAATGTTTTTTATACACCTCTCGCACATTTCCTAAGATTAATGGTCCAGATATAGGAGTGCCATCCCCCCATTTTATTTACCAAAAAAGAACATGAGATAGAAGCCAGTTTTCCTAACTTTTCAGGCAATCAGAATAACTCCCTTGATCAACGACCCTCCTCCAGAAATCTGCTAACTATAACCTCTAATATCATTAACCTCAATAAATACATTTAGGCCCCTCTTGAAGTCTTTTAGTGAGTTTACTAGCTATAGCCTGTAATATTATTATGCTCCAGAAATACATCCAGTCCCCTCTTGAATTCTTTTATTGTACTCACCATCACCACCTCCTCAGGCAGAGAGTTCCATAGTCTCACTGCTCTTACCATGAAGAATCCTTTTCTATGTTTGTGTACAAACCTTCTTTCCTCCAGACACAGAGGATGTCCCCTCGTCACAGTCACAGTCCTTGGGATAAATAGATGATAGGAGAGATATCTGTACTGACCCCTGAGATATTGTCTAATAGAACTGGATCAGCTTGCAGGATTACTGGCTGAACTGCATGGCCAGATATCTTTTTTCAGCCCTATAAACAATGTTACTATGTTAAATGCTGTTGGTGGCATTTTTATGGTATTTCCCCCAAGACTTCTCTATAGAAGAATAAAAGCCCGATAAATATGCTTGTACAAAATTCAATGAAACGCAGTTATGGCAGACCTACATTCAACATAACAAAGGAGCCAGGTCCAAAGAGGCTGATCTGCAGTACCTAGAACAGATACATATACTGGCATGCGGGTTTGCTTGGGTTAACAATGAACGGGCCCAATACTGGAGCTCAGCCACATTCATTGGGCCTGTTCATTCTTTAATGGACCCCACTATAATGGACCCCACTATTAATCACCGATAATCATTGATAATCTATCCTAAGGATCACCCATCAATATTTTAAACTCTTTGGCTTTTAAAAGGACTGATACATACTGTGAATTGTATATGACCCTGACATTAAGAAATTAGATTGTAAAATCATTGGCAGCAAGTACAGTACTAACATAACCAAACTCAACAGAATGTCGTAAAACTAATTTAGAAGATATTTACGGTAAAGGAGAAAACTTAAGAATTCCACTTGGGCATGTCATGCAAATATTATACTTAGATATACAATAAAACATACCTTAGATGGATGCTCTTAATGCAAAATCAAAGCATTTGTTTCCATTTTCCATCATAGAGATAGAGAAAATATAGAAGCTGGAATTATTACTTCATTATGAAATCTGCATTATTTACAAGAAGCACAGCACATGCAAAGGTTATGCCTGGTCGGCTACTTCTGTATGCAAGTCTTAAATTCTTTCCTGGTTTCTCATGCCAGGAAATAATTAATGGATTATTTCAATGTAAGAACAAGCCACTAGTGAAGTGATATTTTTATGTAAATCCTTTAGCCTCTTGAAAATGTTTTAAGCCCCCTCCTTCATTTTGTTTGGGAACTGCCGAAGCGTGATTGTTGTCTCTTTTTAGCACTAGATTAAATCTTGAATTTATATTCTGTCAAACATACAGATTTATACAGTACTATTACAAAAAAAGTACAATACCTACTATACATTAAAAAAAATGGAAGCTCTTTGTGCACATTTTTGATCAAACGTGTGTCGGGCCCAAACATTGAGCCACACATTTGATCAAAAATGTGTGCAAAGAACTTCTATTTTTTATGTATAGTAGGTATTGTACCACTTTAATCCAGAATAATCCCTAATCCTTAGTTCTATTGTTTGCATGTGTAATGCTGTGCTGCCATATGTGCTAGTCTAAATGTTTTTGCAGTATCTTTGGAGGGTAGCTCCCTCCTTTAGATTGAACACTCCCCACCCATTTGCCCCTGAGCAGAGTATAAATATAGCTGGTTCCTACACCACCCTGAACATTGTAGGCTTAGGTTAGGCCCACGAGTGGCAATTCTGTTAGTGTTAGGTACCCATCTTCAGAAGCCACCTTGATGCCGGTAGATGGATCTGAAACACGCTTGATTAAAAATGTGCGCAAAGAGCTTCCATTTTTTAAGTATAGTAGGTATTGAACCACTTTAATCCTGAATAATCCCTAATCCTTTGTCCTATTGTTTGCATGTGTAATGGTATGCCGCCATACATTTTTGTTTGCTGTCTGCATGCTAGCTTTATTATCTGACCTGTTAGAAAGGAGTTAGATAATGTAAACTGTAGTGAAGGTAATCTTCTTACCAGTGACTGTATTTGTGAGATATAACCTCCCTTCTGATCCTCAACTGTGTCATGTGACCAACACTCTAACTCTCCAAATACATAACACAGCACCTTATGTGAGGACAGGAAGCTAGTTTCTCTATGTATTCCTATAGGAGCGTCAATATTAATCTTAAAAGAATAAATAGAGAAGTAACGGAGTTCTTGTTCTGTGTCAGTTGGAGATCAGAGTGTTGACCACATGACACAGCTGAGGATCAGAATGGAGGTTATAACTCACAAACACAGGTCATAGAATAAAAAATTTTGTGTCATCTAAAATAAACTGCACCTGGATACCCAACATATTAACAAAATAAGGAAATGACTGTGTGGGAACTAGAAAACCTATTCAAAAACACCACACATATAATACAAAAACATCTTTATTATTTGTCTGCACAAAGACATACAATTAATAGTGTAAAGAACAATTATAAAATAGAGCAAGTAGATGCAATGATGATGATAAACCCCATCCAGCTCTAATTATACACCTATAGTTCTATGACGCAATACCATGGCATAATACCATGCTAATAGTTTGTGCCCAACATTAGTATAGACTCCCTCTATTGTTTTGTATAAAAAAACATTTCCATGGCCATGGTATCCACTGAACACTACTGATAACAATGCACCAGCAGAGTAATGGACTATTACTGAGACACAAGTAATATTAACAAAACAATAGAGTGTAACATAATGTATTAATATTGACCTAAGCATTAGGAAACAGTAAACCCAAAAACCTAGGCAAAGAAATGAGCAAAGCATAGTGAACATCAGAGCATACCGTTTACAGAGCTGGATGGAGCACAAATTGAACCCCGATGTCCGTATCGCCATGCTTCCTCTGGGAAATAAAATGCACCTACCACATGGTAAGTTACCTACACCTGAACTTTATGTGCTATTAAGGAGAAAGTGGGAAAGAGCATATACAATATTTATACAGGACTAATTAAAAACAAAAAACAAA
The DNA here is from genome assembly GCA_033119425.1 of Bufotes viridis. Lineage (NCBI taxonomy): Eukaryota > Metazoa > Chordata > Amphibia > Anura > Bufonidae > Bufotes > Bufotes viridis. The sequence continues at coordinate 180,341,844 of CM065594.1, read as the reverse complement.
CAAACACATATGTAAGTATATCAGACACCTATTGAAAGGTTCTGAATAGTGTTGTGGAGATGACAGCTGGATGGACAACCACAAATTTGCAAATAATATACTTTACGTCACCAAGAGAAAGAGATGCGTCTTGTTAGTTCCCCTGAGTAGTTACTGTAGGTAGACAATGAGGCTATAATGCAGTAATTTCTCTGTTCTGTGGGATTGACGAGAAAAGTGTACAATGTTAAATGAGCCAACTCTAGCTATCTGGCCATGTAATGGAATCCATGATTTTTTAAGACCTCTTTACAGTTTTTTGTGATCCCTGGAAATCAGATAATAACCGGCTGTAGTAAATCATCTAACTACTCTCACGGTATTTCAGTAAATAAACCAATACTGGACAATATTAAGTGTAGAGGTGAGAGAAACGTACAGTATTCTTGTGAGACTTGGGAAGGACATGAAAAATGTAACAAATTGGTTTTCCTCAGAAAACAGTCCATTAGCTTCTTATTAATCAAGCCCATTTCATTACCATCTTGTAACAACTTTTTTTTAGGAACTCTTTGATTTGTACAGTAGGGTCTTTCTCCAGTTTGCAATATCTTATAGGGTCATTCAGCTGTTTTTTTTAAACGTCTTACTCCTACAGTGCCCAATCCAAGATAATTATAGATCCCTTTTATAGTCAGCTCTATTAATTATAGTAAAATTATTATTATTATTTTTTTAACGTTCATGGGCTCTGGTCTGTAACGTTATCCCAAGATGCAGGTATTTTATGTAGGGGCTTTAGTTCTGAATAACAGCAGCTTGAAAGTGATCCATTGTTGGCACCTCAGAAGATATGGGATACAAGTAAGGTTAGCTAACTTAGCAACTAATATGTTATTGGCTAAAGTGTGTAGAGCAATCCTCTGGGCCAATTCTAGCATTTCTAGCCTTTGTGATGCCTGAGGTGAAAATTTAAATGCTCCCTCCACCATGCCAAATTTTCAATCCTACCCACCACTCCCCAAGTCCTACTGTTTAAAACATATGTGAATAGACATTACATACAGCATTTTCACATGTACAGTACGATACAGAACTACATTCCTCTTGCATCCTTCTCTGATAGACATTCTCTTTCCTCATCTTCTCCATTCAGAGATTATAACTTCTATCAGCCCTGTCTCTTCTTTGCTGAGTTTGACAAACAGATTCCTCAGTTTTCAATTATTCCCCTCCTGGTGCCTCAACATCTTCATCCTGCTGCTTCCCCCAATACAGTACCCAGTGTGCTCCCCAAAGCCCCAAAGTACTATGCTGCAGAATTAATCGTGCTATATGGTACCCTCAATATTATTAATGTCTTCATATTGCCCCTAGTAGAAATTAGGCCCCCTATAGTACCCCCAGCACTAACAAGGCCCCTCTATAAGGAACCCATTTAGAGGCAACAGTAGTAATAAGGTCATTCTATAAGGCACCCCTATATAGCCCCCAGTAGTAATATGGCTGATCTATAAGGCACCCATTCAGAGTCCACAGTAGAAACAAAGCCCCTATAATGTCCCTAGTAGTTATAATGGCCCCTTTATAATGCCCCATATCGCAGCCCCATTATTTATAAAGCCCCACTGCAGTGCCTCCTGTTATAGTGACCTCCTGTAGTGCCCATTGTATTATAATGCCCCCTGTATTATAAGGCAGGAGTGTTCGTCGGACCAGACATTAGAAGGCTTATCGTTAATCAAGAGGTTGTCAATACCATGATGGATCCTCAAAAGGAAGGGTGGATAGCATTTAAAGAAGTTGTACAGAAATGTTTATGCAATAACAAAGATCCTCACTACAAAAAGATCATCGGACGACTGCGGAAAGCATTTCAAGCTTTAGGTTACCTGATAAGTTTGAAAGTGCATTTCCTCCAGTCCTACCTTGACTACTTACCTGACAATTTGGGAGCTGTGAGTGAGGAACAAGGTGAAGGATTCCACCAAGACATTAAAGAGATGCAAAGGAGATACCAGGGAAAATGGAGCATTACAATGATGAGAAGTGTGTATATACAGAGTATATAGCTAAAAAAGAGGAGGGCCTCCTATGGAAACGGCGCCAAGAGCTTAGCAATGGAAGTAGAGAGGTGTAGAATATAATGAGAGTTGGGTAAAAGTAAAATGTATAGTTGGTGTGATGTTAAGAAAGGTCAATAATTGGATGATACATCAAAAATCGCATAAATGGAAAGCGGCGGAGGATAAAAGACTAAAAACAACTACTAAGGTGTAATTCACTTCACCCAGGAGGTCCCGGGTGGGATAAGCTCAAGACACCCACCGGGATACCTCCTGCGCCTTGGTCGCCTTAAAGATGTCTGGAAATGACTGCAGTCCAACAGGGTCTTCTGGTCAAAGACCTTAATAAACCACACGGTGGGGGTGAGGAGCGGCTCAACGCATTTCGGGGTGTGAATTCCCATTCATCAGGAGCATAAAAAACATGCTGTACATTCTGTATTTAAAAGAAAACTGAAGTAGGCGCCAAAATTAGGTGAAGAAATGTCACTTCCGGTTTGCGTTCTACCGTGGAGCGCAGCGGAATTGACGTAAATGAATGTGGGGATCCGATTATAGACAAACTTTCATAAACATTATAAACATACATAATGTACATATAAAACATTGACATAGGGGCATGTTGTATCTAGAGAAGAAACAAAAACTAGGGGAGTGATTGCTGTTATCGGAAGTGTCCAACCTTCCGGTGGAGCGGTATCACAGGGTTCAAGTAAAAAACAGAAATAAAACCGGGGGGAAGGGGGGGGGGTTATGCCTAGTGGAGGCTGAAACAATATGAAAACTTTGTGACTTAATCCCCATTGCGGGGACACACGTGAGACCCTTAATACACCAATCCATGGTATCATCAAAGACTTCCTATGAAATAAAATTGACTGTTTTTTTTTATTCATCTACTTACACCTAGGGATCATTCCCTGCGGCCTAAGGATTCCCCTTAAACCGACCTTTGTTAATGACGCAGATTTCACTAATATCTGGTTATCAATTAGTGACTCCTGTTCCCTCGGATTTATTAAAACCCTAATTACCAAAAGGAAAAAACTCTGCCTAGATTTAGGGACATCCTTGAAACAACATCTTGGGAACCAGCCCCTTAATACGATTTTTGACCACACCATAAAACAGCTTAAAGTCTTTGAACTATAACGAGGTCACCAAAAAATGTAGGAAGTTACTCAGGGACCTAGGTGATTATAAATCGAATAAAATCCGACCATGGGAAAGGAGATTTTCCAACCAAAAACCCACATTCAAACCCCACACCGAGACTTATTCCTTCTCTCCTCCCCCCACCAGGTTCTGGACCATCTGGACCACGGGACGTTTCATCCCTGGTAGAACCTTCTATAATACCGGTTGCCCGCCAAATCCCACCCGTCAAGGATATCCCAATCCCTTACCCATTGTCTTCTAGAACTATATCCATCTTCATTCTTCCATTACCCCTCTATCCCCCTCAAATCTCCCTCCAACTTATGTCTCCAGTTTAGAATCAGCAACTGAAATTAGACTAATGTGTAAAAATTAAATGCCTTATTTATCGGCTAGCTACTGTGCCACCCAGTATCAGTGGTTGGCACTGGCAGTTGGCACACTACAGTCTGTGAAAGTGGGCCTGACACACACTGGCAGCAGGCAAGCAACTGAAATTAGACTAATGTATAAAAATGAAATGCCTTATTTATCGGCAAGCTACTGTGCCACCCGTTATCAGTGGTCGGCACTGGCAGTGGGCACACTACAGTCTGTGGAAGTGGGCCTGACACACACTGGCAGAAGGCAAGCAACTGAATTTAGACTACTGTCTAAAAATAAATGCTTTATTTATCGGCAAGCTACTGTGCCATCCGGTATCAGTGGTTGGCACTGGCAGTGGGCACACTACAGTCTGTGAAAGTGGGCCTGACACACACTGGCAGCAGGCAAGCAACTGAAATTAGACTAATGTGTAAAAATTAAATGCCTTATATATCGGAAAGCTACTGTGCCACCCGGTATCAGTGGTTGGCACTGGCAGTGGGCACACTACAGTCTGTAGAAGTGGGCCTGACACACACTGGCAGCAGGCAAGCAACTGAAATTATACTCCTGTCTAAAAATTAAATGCCTTATTTATCGGCAAGCTACTGTGCCACCCGGTATCAGTGGTCGGCACTGGCAGTGGGCACACTACAGTCTGTGGAAGTGGGCCTGACAAACACTGGCAGCAGGCAAGCAACTAAATTTAGATTACTGTCTAAAAATGAAATGCTTTATTTATCGGCAAGCAACTGTGCCACCCGGTATCAGTGGTTGGCACTGGCAGTGGGCACACTACAGTCTGTGGAAGTGGGCCTGACACACTGGCAGCAGGCAAGCAACTGAAATTAGACTAATGTGCAAAAATTAAATGCCTTATTTATCGGCAAGCTACTTTGCCATCCGGTATCAGTGGTTGGCACTGGCAGTGGGCACACGACAGTCTGTGGAAGTGGGCCTGACACACTGGCAGCAGGCAAGCAACTGAATTTAGACTACTGTCTAAAAATGAAATGCTTTATTTATCGGCAAGCTACTGAGCTACCCGGTATCAGTGGTTGGCACTGGCAATTGGCACACTACAGTCTGTGAAAGTGGGCCTGACACACACTGGCAGCAGGCAAGCAACTGAAATTAGACTAATGTATAAAAATGAAATGCCTTATTTATCGGCAAGCTACTGTGCCACCCGGCATCAGTGGTTGGCACTGGCAGTGGGCACACTACAGTCTGTGGAAGTGGGCCTGAAACACACTGGCAGCAGGCAAGCAACTGAATTTAGACTACTGTCTAAAAATGAAATGCTTTATTTATCGGCAAGCTACTGAGCTACCCGGTATAAGTGGTTGGCACTGGCAATTGGCACACTACAGTCTGTGAAAGTGGGCCTGACACACACTGGCAGCAGGCAAGCAACTGAAATTAGACTAATGTATAAAAATGAAATGCCTTATTTATCGGCAAGCTACTGTTCCACCCGGTATCAGTGGTTGGCACTGGCAGTGGGCACACTACAGTCTGTGGAAGTGGGCCTGAAACACACTGGCAGCGGGCAAGCAACTGAATTTAGACTACTGTCTAAAAATTAAATGCCTTATTTATCGGCAAGCTACTGTGCCACCCGGTATCAGTGGTCAGCACTGGCAGTGGGCACACTACAGTCTGTGGAAGTGGGCCTGACACACACTGGCAGAAGGCAAGCAACTGAAATTAGACTAATGTGTAAAAATTAAATGCCTTATATATCGGCAAGCTACTGTGCCACCCGGTATCAGTGGTTGGCACTGGCAGTGGGCACACTACAGTCTGTAGAAGTGGGCCTGACACACACTGGCAGCAGGCAAGCAACTGAAATTATACTACTGTCTAAAAATTAAATGCCTTATTTATCGGCAAGCTACTGTGCCACCCGGTATCAGTGGTCGGCACTGGCAGTGGGCACACTACAGTCTGTGGAAGTGGGCCTGACACACACTGGCAGCAGGCAAGCAACTGAATTTAGACTACTGTCTAAAAATAAATGCTTTATTTATCGGCAAGCTACTGTGCCACCCGGTATCAGTGGTTGGCACTGGCAGTGGGCACACTACAGTCTGTGGAAGTGGGCCTGACACACACTGGCAGCAGGCAAGCAACTGAAATTTAGACTACTGTCTAAAAATGAAATGCTTTATTTATCGGCAAGCTACTGTGCCACCCGGTATCAGTGGTTGGCACTGGCAGTGGGCACACTACAGTCTGTGGAAGTGGGCCTGACACACACTGGCAGCAGGCAAGCAACTGAAATTAGACTAATGTATAAAAATTAAATGCCTTATTTATCGGCAAGCTACTGTGCCACCCGGTATCAGTGGTTGGCACTGGCAGTGGGCACACTACAGTCTGTGGAAGTGGGCCTGACACACACTGGCAGCAGGCAAGCAACTGAAATTAGACTAATGTCTAAAAATTAAATGCCTTATTTATCGGCAAGCTACTGTGCCACCCGGTATCAGTGGTTGGCACTGGCAGTGGGCACACTACAGTCTGTGAAAGTGGGCCTGACACACACTGGCAGCAGGCAAGCAACTGAAATTAGACTAATGTATAAAAATGAAATGCCTTATTTATCGGCAAGCTACTGTGCCACCCGGCATCAGTGGTTGGCACTGGCAGTGGGCACACTACAGTCTGTGGAAATGGGCCTGAAACACACTGGCAGCAGGCAAGCAACTGAATTTAGACTACTGTCTAAAAATGAAATGCTTTATTTATCGGCAAGCTACTGAGCTACCCGGTATCAGTGGTTGGCACTGGCAATTGGCACACTACAGTCTGTGAAAGTGGGCCTGACACACACTGGCAGAAGGCAAGCAACTGAAATTAGACTAATGTGTAAAAATTAAATGCCTTATATATCGGCAAGCTACTGTGCCACCCGGTATCAGTGGTTGGCACTGGCAGTGGGCACACTACAGTCTGTAGAAGTGGGCCTGACACACACTGGCAGCAGGCAAGCAACTGAAATTATACTACTGTCTAAAAATTAAATGCCTTATTTATCGGCAAGCTACTGTGCCACTCGGTATCAGTGGTCGGCACTGGCAGTGGGCACACTACAGTCTGTGGAAGTGGGCCTGACACACACTGGCAGAAGGCAAGCAACTGAATTTAGACTACTGTCTAAAAATAAATGCTTTATTTATCGGCAAGCTACTGTGCCACCCGGTATCAGTGGTTGGCACTGGCAGTGGGCACACTACAGTCTGTGGAAGTGGGCCTGACAAACACTGGCAGCAGGCAAGCAACTAAATTTAGATTACTGTCTAAAAATGAAATGCTTTATTTATCGGCAAGCTACTGTGCCACCCGGTATCAGTGGTTGGCACTGGCAGTTGGCACACTACAGTCTGTGAAAGTGGGCCTGACACACACTGGCAGCAGGCAAGCAACTGAAATTAGACTAATGTATGAAAATGAAATGCCTTATTTATCGGCAAGCAACTGTGCCACCCGGTATCAGTGGTTGGCACTGGCAGTGGGCACACTACAGTCTGTGGAAGTGGGCCTGACACACTGGCAGCAGGCAAGCAACTGAAATTAGACTAATGTGCAAAAATTAAATGCCTTATTTATCGGCAAGCTACTTTGCCATCCGGTATCAGTGGTTGGCACTGGCAGTGGGCACACGACAGTCTGTGGAAGTGGGCCTGACACACACTGGCAGCAGGCAAGCAACTGAATTTAGACTACTGTCTAAAAATTAAATGCGTTATTTATCGGCAAGCTACTGTGCCACCCGGTATCAGTGGTTGGCACTGGCAGTGGGCACACTACAGTCTGTGGAAGTGGGCCTGACACACACTGGCAGCAGGCATGCAACTGAAATTAGACTAATGTGTAAAAATGAAATGCCTTATTTATCGGCAAGCTACTGTGCCACCCGGTATCAGTGGTTGGCACTGGCATTGGGCACACTACAGTCAGTGGAAGTCGGCCTGACACACACTGGCAGCAGGCAAGCAACTGAAATTACACTAAAGTGTAAAAATGAAATGCCTTATTGTGATGCAAAGTCCTGTGCCACACGGGATGACAGTGGTGGGCACTGGCAGTGGGCACACTACAGTCAGTGGAAGTCGGCCTGACACACACTGGCAGCAGGCAAGCAACTGAAATTACATTAAAGTGTAAAATTAAATGCCTTTTTTGATGCAAAGTCCTGTGCCACACAGGATGACAGTGGTGGGCACTGGCAGTGGGCACACTACAGTCAGTGGAAGTCGACCTGACACACACTGCAGCAGGCAAGCAACTGAAATTACACTAATGTGTAAAAATTAAATGCCTTTTTATCGATGCAAGCTACTGTGCCACCCGGTATGACAGTGGTGGGCACTGGCAGTGGGCACACTACAGTCATGTGGAAGTCGGCCTGACACACACTGGCAGCAGGCAAGCAACTGAAATTAGCACTAAAGTGTAAAAATAAAATGCCTTATTTTGATGCAAAATACTGTGCCACCCGGCATCAGTGGTTGAGGCACTGGCAGTGGGCACACTACAGTCAGTGAAGTCGGCCTGACAGACACTGGCAGCAGGCAAGCAACTGAAATTAGACTAAAGTGTAAAAATGAAATGCTTTATTTGATCGCAAAGCTCCTGTGCCACCGGGATGACAGGGGTGGGCACTGGCAATAGCACACTACAGTCTGTGGGCCTGCAGCCTGCACACACTGGCAGGCCAGGCAACTGCACACACTACAGTCTGTGAAAGTGGGCCTGACACACACTGGCAGCAGGCAAGCAACTGAAATTAGACTAATGTATAAAAATTAAATGCCTTATTTATCGGCAAGCAACTGTGCCACCCGGTATCAGTGGTTGGCACTGGCAGTGGGCACACTACAGTCTGTGGAAGTGGGCCTGACACACTGGCAGCAGACAAGCAACTGAAATTAGACTAATGTGCAAAAATTAAATGCCTTATTTATCGGCAAGCTACTTTGCCATCCGGTATCAGTGGTTGGCACTGGCAGTGGTAGACACGACTGTCTGTGGAAGTTGGCCTGACACACACTGGCAGCAGGCAAGCAACTGAATTTAGACTACTGTCTAAAAATTAAATGCGTTATTTATCGGCAAGCTACTGTGCCACCCGGTATCAGTGGTTGGCACTGGCAGTGGGCACACTACAGTCTGTGGAAGTGGGCCTGAAACACACTGGCAGCAGGCATGCAACTGAAATTAGACTAATGTGTAAAAATTAAATGCCTTATTTATCGGCAAGCTACTGTGCCACCCGGTATCAGTGGTGGGCACTGGCATTGGGCACACTACAGTCAGTGGAAGTCGGCCTGACACACACTAGCAGGCAAGCAACTGAAATTACACTAAAGTGTAAAAATGAAATGCCTTTTTGTGATGCAAAGTCCTGTGCCACACGGGATGACAGGGGTGGGCACTGGCAGTGGGCACACTACAGTCAGTGGAAGTCGGCCTGACACACACTAGCAGGCAAGCAACTGAAATTACATTAAAGTGTAAAAATGAAATGCCTTTTTTTGATGCAAAGTCCTGTGCCACACAGGATGACAGGGGTGGGCACTGGCAGTGGGCACACTACAGTCAGTGGAAGTCGACCTGACACACACTAGCAGGCAAGCAACTGAAATTACACTAAAGTGTAAAAATTAAATGCCTTTTTTTGATGCAAACTCCTGTGCCACACGGTATGACAGGGGTGGGCACTGGCAGTGGGCACACTACAGTCAGTGGAAGTCGGCCTGACACACACTAGCAGGCAAGCAACTGAAATTACACTAAAGTGTAAAAATTAAATGCCTTTTTTTGATGCAAAATCCTGTGCCACACAGGACCACAGGGGTGGGCACTGGCAGTGGGCACATTACAGTCAGTGGAAGTCGGCCTGACAGACACTAGCAGGCAAGCAACTGAAATTACACTAAAGTGTAAAAATGAAATGCCTTTTTTTGATGCAAAGTCCTGTGCCACACGGGAAGACAGGGGTGGGCACTGGCAATGGGCACACTACAGTCTGTGGGCCTGCAGCTCCTCACACACAGGCAGGCCAGGCAACTGCAATATATATATGGAGAAAAAAAAAAAAAGCAGACTAATGTTGCAGCCCTAAAAAGGGCTTTTTGGGGTGCTGCCAGGACGCTGTCCTTACAGCAGAGATCAGATGAGTCTTTCAGGACTGGAGTGGACACTGAATACACTAGCCTAGCTATCGATTTCTCTATTAAATCAGCAGCAACTACACTCTCCCTCCTCTCACTAAGACTGCAGTTTCCGAATGAATCTAAAATGGATGCTGTTCAGGAGATGGGAGGGTCTGGGAGGGAGGGTATGCTGCTGATTGGCTGGAATGTGTCTGCTGACTGTGAGGTACAGGGTCAAAGTTTGCTCAATGATGATGTATAGGGGGCGGACCGAACATCGCATGTGTCCGCCCGCTGCGGCGAACGCGAACAAGCTATGTTCGCCTGGAACTGTTCACCGGCGGATAGTTCGGGCCATCACTATTACTCAGCAAAGGACTATCGTTTTGTCCCACCCAACACTCAGATCCCTTCGAACTCTTCGTCGACCTGAACCATTTTGTTCGAAGATTAACTCTAAAAAGATATTTTACCATTAAAGAACTAAACCAAGGGAATAGTTCAGCCCTTATCTTTGATATCCAAAACAGAGACACTACTCCGTTTGATCCCACAGAATCAAATCCATCCACCACAAATCCTAGACCAATACCATCTAACCTAAAGCATAGATCATCTTTTTATCCCCTAGAAAGTAGGGGTCCACATCTGGAAAGCTTTCTGAACATGGTTTTTGATGACCTCAAAGCCCTTACTGTTTCAAAACCGAACAAACACGCATCCAATCTAACTAAAGCTGAGAATAGAGCCCTGCTTAGATTGAAAAAGAGTAAAAATATAGTAATAAAAGGTGCAGACAATGGTGGGGGCATTGTTATTATGGATCAAGATTATTATTTCAAAGAGTCCCGGAGAATTTTAGCAGATACAGATTATTACAGAATCATTAATGAAGATCCCACTCCAGTTTTAAAAAATCACTACAAACTCTAGTAGACCTGGGATACTCCACAGGAATCATTAATAAAAATGAAAAAACCTTTCTCTTCAACAACCTCCCCACTATAGCCCGTTTTTATTTTCTCCCAAAAATTCATAAATACCTAACCAACCCACCCGGCAGATCCATCATCTCAGGTATTGATTCACTCACTACTAATCTATCTGCATATGTCGATCAAAACCTACAAAAATATGTCATACAATTACCTTCTTATCTCAGAGACTCCTCCCACTTGATTAAGATTTTAGACACTATCCAATGGAAAGCAAACTACTTCTGGGTTACACTTGACGTCACCTCCCTGTACAGCAATATAAAACACGATCTGGACATTGAAGCCATACAACATTATCTATACAATGAGCCAGAAATGCCTCCAATGCAAAAAGAATTTATTTTAGACTCAATATCTTTTATATTACACCATAATAATTTTATCTTTAACGATAAATTTTACTTACAAAACAGAGGCACGGCAATGGGGACAAAATTTGCTCCCTCATATGCAAATCTGTTTGTGGGTCTCTTCGAGCAGAAACTGGGTCTCATGTCACACCCAAATAACATCCTGTTCAAAAGATACATAGATGACATCATCTTTATATGGGATAGTACGGCAGACGAACTTGCAGAATTCATTAGTAAGATTAATCAGAACGATTGGGGTCTGGAATTTACCTCCAAATCTAACCCGAACGAAGCAATCTTTCTCGACATCCACATTAAATTAGTTAATAATCGTATCACCACCAAAACTCACTTTAAACAGGTAGACGCTAATAGTTACCTCGATTATTCAAGCTGCCACTATGCCAAATGGAGAAACAACATTCCATTTAGTCAAATGAACAGAATAAGAAGGACCTGCTCAGACACTAAGACTCTGAGAGAACAAATAGGGGCAATAAAAACTCGGTTTAGAGAGAAGGGCTACCCAAAAGGACTAATTAACACCGCAGCTAAAAGAGCAAGCAGTATGGACCAGAGAACTGCACTGGAACCAGCAACAACAACTAAAACTACTAAAGATACCAAACACCAATTTAATCTCATCACTCGTTACAATGTAGACCATATAAAAATCAGGCAAATCCTCAACAAACACTGGGGGATCCTCCAAAAAGACCCCATCCTTAAAACAATCTTACCCAAACAACCCTCAGTCACCTATAGAAGAGCTAAAACTCTGAAGAACCTCATTGCCCCCTCTTGTCCACTTCTGAGTGGGACCACTTACAAAACAACTAAGACTACCAACCCTACTAAATCAGGGATACGCAAGTGTCGGGTTAAAAAGTGTCTCTGTTGCCCTATGATTATGGAAGGAGTATGCCATATTAATATTTCCAATCCCAAAAAAGGTCAGAATGACGTTTGGACAATTAAACACGACTTACATTGTGGCACCAGAAACGCTATTTACCTCCTATACTGTCCATGTGGACTAAAATATATTGGTAGGACCACACAGACTATTAGGTAATGTATGAATGAAGACTCCAACATTAGACGGGGTGTCCCCACTCATAGCGTCTCACGCCATTACCTAGAAAAACATAACAGTGATCCATCCTCTCTGAGAGTTCTACCCCTCGAACACATTGTCATCTCTTACCAAAGACTATGCCGAAAAGAGATGCACTGGATATTTACATTAAACACTCTCACTTCATTTGGATTAAATGAGTCCCTTGAGTATTCAAATTATCAATAAACACAGAAATCTCTGAAGGTAGACTTCACTGGAACCTTTTTCGAACTCTCACAAATTCAATTCACTGTCTCTACATCTGAGGTCCCCAATGTCTGATATCATCAAAACATTTAGGTAAACCACCTCAATAGATACCACAATGTAATTTATACACTCAATCAATTTTATGGGGGAAGTTATACTAACCCCACAGTATATGAATACACGAGTGTACTTATAAGTCCCAACCCACTTGATATGTGTCTTATTTATAGTATCTTATTCATGATTTTTTACCTTTAGGTGCACATATATACCCTTATATCTTATACCTATATATCTATATTTTTTTGATGATTTTTCAGATTTTTTCTGTTAATATTTATTTTTTAGATGGTTTTAAGCTGATGTATATGAATTGGTTTACATTTGTGTACCCCTACTGTATACTTATCACATATATATCTCTCTTTTTACCTATAGCATACACCCCTTTTTTATCGCCCCGAATGATGATCTTCGTCATCCTTATTAATGGCCCAAAGTTAATTCATATTTTTAATATGAACATATGTGAATGCACACTATAAACATGAGCCTTCATTGTATACACATATTATCTAACCTAATATATACTTTTCACACTCTCCTTCCCCCCCTTCCTTTCTTAGTCTATCAAATTTCTGTCTTTTATTCTCGGATACTTTTAGCCTCACCGATCCAATAGACCAGGGGTAGGCAACCTTTGGCTCCCAGCTGTTTTGAAACTACAACTCCCAGCATGCATAGTTGCTCTGTTCTTCTAAGAACTTACATAGAAATGAATGGAGCATGCTGGGAATTGTAGTTTCACAACATCTGGGAGCCGAAGGTTGCTGATGCCTGCAATAGACCATCTTCAGATTACATACGTCACTTCCGGGTTTGCGGGTCAAATTCCGGAAGTACCATAGCCTCGTGATCTTCTATAATCGCAGATATTCTCCGGATTAAGTCACAAAGTTTTCATATTGTTTCAGCCTCCACTAGGCATAATTGCCCCCCCCCCCTTTCCAACCCCCCTCCCCCGGTTTGATTTCTGTTTTTGACTTGAACCCTGTGATACCGCTCCACCGGAAGTTAGGACACTTCCGATAACAGCAATCACTCCCCTAGTTTTTTTATCTTCTCTAGATACAACATGCCCCTATGTCAATGTTTTATATGTACATTATGTATGTTTATAATGTTTACAAAAGTTTGTCTATAATCGGATCCCCACATGCATTTATGTCTACTGTGGAACGCAAACCGGAAGTGATGTTTCTTCACCTAATTTTGGCGCCTACTTCAGTTTCCTTTAAATACAGAACGTACAGCATGTTTTTTTTATGCTCCTGATGAAGGGGAATTCACACCCTGAAACGCGTTGAGCCGCTCCTCACCCCCACCCTGTGGTTTATTAAAGGATTTTGACCAGAAGACCCTGTTGGACTGCAGTCATTTCCAGACATCTTTAAGGTGATCCAGGCGCAGGAGGTATCCCGGTGGGTGTCTTGAGCTTATCCCACCCGGGACCTCCTGGGTGAAGTGAATTACACCTTAGTAGTTGTTTTTAGTCTTTTATCCTTCGCCGCTTTCCATTTATGTGATTTTTGATGTATTATTCAATTATTGAACTTTCTTAACATCACACCAACTATATGTTTTACTTTTACCTAACTCTCATCATATTCTACACCTCTCTACTTCCATTGCTAAGCTCTTGGCGCTGTTTCCATAGGAGGCCCTCCTCTTTTTTAGCTATATACTCTGTATATACACACTTCTTATCTGACTGTATCCACTGAGGGGATCTCACTGGATATTTTGCCCCCTGGCAGCCTAGGCTTGTTTCACTTTATTTTCACACCACTTGGATATTACCAGCCTTTTAGTCCTGTTTCTTCTTTTCTTCACTTGGTCCTTCCTCTGGCGCCTCGCCAGTTACTCCCAGACTCTCCAGAGACTGTGTTTAACCCTCTCCTTTTTTCTCCTCTACTGCCATGCATTAGAATGATGGCAGACTACTGTTGGATGCTTCAGAGAGACATTCCAGGTGCTACTCGCAAGTGTAAATGCACCAAGAGGAGCCTCACAGGGAAGAAGAATCAAGTTTAGGATGTGTAGGCAAGCTCATTTCAGTTCAAAAAAGCATTTTCACTAGGGTTGATTGAAGCCGAACTGTAAAGTTCGGGTTGGTACCAAACATTATGGTTTTTCACACCCGGACCCAAACCCGAACATTTCCGTAAAAGTTCAGGTTTGGGTTCATTGTTCGGAGATTTCTTCACGCTTTTAAAAAAGGCTGCAGGGCAGACAATCAACAAGCATTTCACTACTTTGCCCTAAAAAGCCTTCACAGCCATGCCTACTATTGGCATAGCTGTGATTGGCTAAGTGCAGCATGTGACCCAGCCTCTATTTAGGCTGGAGTCACATAGAGCCGCACGTCACTCTGCTGCTCTTAGTGTAGGGACAGGCTGATGCTGGTGCTCTCATGGAGAGATTAGGGAAGAAATCTGTTGAACTTGGTGGTGTTAACTCTTCAAACTACAGCAATTATTGAGGGTGCTATGATACATATTTGTACCCAGCCCTGAGCCCAGTGATACTGCAAAATAATTTTTAATCCATCTGTTACTGAGGTGGGGTCGGTAGCCATTTTAGCAACTGCAGTGTCCTTGGAACTGCATAAGACCTGCCAGGGAAATCAGTCTAATTATTTTTTGGTAGCTCAGTGGAGGCAAAATTCCTTTTTTCTGACAGTTCAAGTCCTCCTACATTACCTATTTCATAATTTTGGGGTGACATAGTGCATTTCTGTAGTTGGTGGAATAAACCCATTCTGTCGTACCACAGAGCATGTTTGCATACACCGCTAAAAAACCTATTTTAAAATTTAGCAGTGACGTACAGCATTTGTGTTTTTGGGGGAAATAAACCCGTATTGTTGTTCCACAGAGCAGTTTGGCATACAACTTACAAAACCTATTTTAAAAATTAGCAGTGAAATACTGTATTTCTGTAGTTTGTTGCAAGAAACACTGGTTTTATGCTACATAGCATATCTGAGGCCTACCCTGTATTTCAGTCATTTTAAGTAACCTTTTGAACTCTGCATATACATAGTTGGTTGGAAACACACAGGTTTTGTGGTAGATAGCACATTAGCAGTGTACGCTGCATTTCTGTCAAATTAAACCGTTAACTTCTGCTTTTACATTGATGGTTTGAAAAATCAAATTTTTGGTGATAGTGAAGTAAGTGTATTGAATTGCTCCATTACACTGCTGTGGGACCTAAAGAAATGTATTCTGTTTATGGTCACAGCCTTACTGTTAGTTAACTTAATTGTTGACTATTGTCAGTAAAATTGACACCGGAGATAAACCATCTGTTAGTTTGGTGGGTGAACACAAATAATGAGTAAAACATCAAATAAGGGACATGGGAATGGTTGTGGTGGTGTTGGTGGAGCTCCTGTTGCTGGGAGAGGATGTGGCCGTTCAGCGCCAACTACAGGTCCAAGTGAAAAACCTTCGTCAGGTGTGAGTAGGCGACAGAACCTGCTGCGTTATTTGGTAGGCCCGAATGCAGCTCTACGAATGGTGAGGCCAGAACAAGTACAGGTGCTAGTAGATTGGGTGGCTGACAGTGCCTCCAGTACCTTAGCATGCTCATCAGTTTTTCCCCTAACCCCCTTGCAAATTAGCCAAGAAATTTAATCCCCAAATCATGCAGCAGTCACTTATGCTTTTTGATGACTCTGCTGGCAGGGTTTTCCTAGGGCCATAACCATAGCCCTGCTACAGATGTGGATGAGATTGAGTGCACGGATGCCCAACCACTTTGGTTTGAGGATGAGGACATGGGAAGACCACCGCAGCACATCTCTGATGATGACGAAACACAGGTGCAAACTGCTGCGGCTTTCTGCAGTGTGCAGACCAACAAAAAGGGCAGGGGTGAAGACTGCGTGGAAGATGATGTTGAGACAATGAGGTCCTACACCCCAAAATATACCACTTAAATCCATGTTATTCATGGGTGGTGGAAAAATCATATATTTTAAGGCCAGGAATTACCTTTGGGGCCAGCGCTGCATATGTTACGGTGACAATAATATAGTTAATCCGTCTGGGAGTTCAGGGGTTGAGATATTCCAATTTTTTGCTGTCAAGTAACCCTGCACTGCATAGGTGACAGGGACCGAAAATTTGAAAAAATCTTCTTTTAAATTGTTGGGCACAAAATTACCATTTTTGCCACGTACAAACCCCTGCTCTGCATACTTGACATGTGAGCGAAAATGCAGAAAATCTTCTTTTAAATTATTGGGTGAAATATTGCCATTTTTGCCGGGTACAAACCCTTGCTCTGCATAGGTGACAGGGACCGAAAATGCGGAAAATCTTCTTTTAAATTGTTGGGTGAAATATTTCCATTTTTGCTGGGTACAAATCCCTGCTCTGCCTAGGTGACAGTGACCGAAAATGCGGAAAATCTTCTTTTAAATTGTTTGGTGAAATATTACCATTTTTACTGGACACAAACCCCTGCTCTGCATAGGTGAAAGTGGCAGAAAATATTCTTTTATATTGTTGGGTGAAATATTACCATTTTTGACGGGTACAAACCCCTGCTCTGCATAGGTGACAATGACCGAAAATGCAGAAAATTTTCTTTTAAATTGTTGGGTGAAATATTTCCATTTTTGCTGGGTACAAATCCCTGCTCTGCCTAGGTGACAGTGACCGAAAATGCGGAAAATCTTCTTTTAAATTGTTTGGTGAAATATTACCATTTTTACTGGACACAAACCCCTGCTCTGCATAGGTGAAAGTGGCAGAAAATATTCTTTTATATTGTTGGGTGAAATATTACCATTTTTTCCGGGTACAAACCCCTGCTCTGCATAGGTGACAATGACCGAAAATGCAGAAAATTTTCTTTTAAATTGTTGGGTGAAATATTACCATTTTTACTGGGTACAAACCCCTGCTCTGCATAGGTGACAATGACCGAAAATGCTGAAAATCTTTTAAATTGTTGGGTGAAATATTACCATTTTTGCCGGGTACAAACCATTGCTCTGCATAGGTGACAGGGACCGAAAATTAGAAAAATCTTCTTTTAAATTGTTGGGTGCAAATCTACCATTCCCTTACGTCCTACCAGCAGCACAGATGGGGTTAACCACCCCCCGTGGACTGGCAGGACCGGCGGAATGTTTAATGAGCCCAAGACTAATAACTCAATTTAACAATTAAGTGTCTCCTTAAAAGGAGGAAGTCAACCCCCAGCCCACTGTGTTATTTTCTGTCCTCCTGGACAGGTGGACTAGGCGGTTTGTTCCCCCCTTACTTATGGAAAGTGCGGGGAGCCTTCTTTTCGTTTGGGTAACGGCGTTGCCCTTTTTTCCTAGGTACCTTGTCAGTTTGGCCGGCAGCTTGTTTGCTGCCGGCCCCGCGCAGTGCGCCTGGCTGGGGTATTTTGGTGGCGTCCTTGGTCCGGGATCCCGGTCCCTGTGCGCCGCCATCTTCCGGAGGTAACACGGGGACTCTCCTTTTGCATCACCTCCGGGTAATCCGGCCGTGATTTTTCACGGGCACGATTTTTTATGCGTCTTCCTGTGGAGGATTTACTGGGGAAGGGTGGATTGGCTATCCCTCCCTTCCCCTATTTTTGGAGGCTGTGTGCTCCAGTTCAGTCTCTGGCTGCATATGCTTTTTCAGCCAGCTCCCAGAGTCCTAAAATTGGTGTTGTTCCACTTGTGGTGTTTTTTTCCTCAGCTGCCTCCGGTCTGTTTTTCTACCTTTCCTGCGCAGATAGGTGGTTTACAAATGTTTTATTTGTCTCTTTTTTTCCCGCAGTGATGTCTTCTCCGCGGGATTCGGAAGGTAGGAAAGTGGATTTCAAGAGGAAGCATCTATCCTGCTACCATTGCAGCAGTCAACGGTTATTGTAAGCTGATCATACCTGCACTCGTCAGATTGCAGAAGCTAAACAGCTTAAGGCTAGGCTAAGACCAGTTTGGGAGACCGGTTGGGAATCCCTTGGTCTGTTGACCTAACCTACACCAGGTGTTACAGCTGCCGTTAGAGGTTCAGACCTCTGGTGAACCTGCTTTGCAGGATGTGTATCAATGGCTCTGTTAAAGGAGTCATAGGCCTGCTGGATAGAAAGGCTTCCTATTCGTGCCCAGGCCCCTATGGAGACCTCTGTCCCGGTAAGGAGACCTTTTTGGTCTCCTTAGTTTCTTCCTCCTCGGATGAGGAGGAGCTGACGTTGTGTTTTCTCCCCTGGAAAGACACAGAAGTTGTTCAAGTCCATCAGGTCGGGGGACCATGATGTTGACTGTGGGGAGCCTCCCGTTCCCGCTACTCGGGCACATCGTGTCTTCAAAGCGGATGAGACCCTCCTCTCTGTCATGATATAGAGTGAAAAAACCTGGAAAAGCTCCGGTTTTAACAAAGAAGTTAAATCCATGTTCCCGATGGCTTAACCCTTGGTGGATTCGTGGGGATCCATTCCCAAGGTGGACATGGCTATTGCCAAGTTGTCCAAGCGCACTCTGGTTCCTGCAGACGATGGGTCTAGCTGCAGGACCCCCTTGCAGAGTGCAAACTAAGACGGGGTGTTACGGCAGCTGCGGCTTCCGCTTCCACAGCCATAGCGGCTTTTGAAGTCTCTACGTTCCTCTGATCTCGCCTGGATCAAATTCAAGTTGATGTGAAGCAAGTCCTGGGAGTCAGGCCAAACACAGATCCTTGCTCTTGAAGCTAAGCAGCAGGTCTGTGGCTCATGGGAGACCAAGTGCGCCTTTGGCACCCTGTAACAATACTATCAAATAATGTCAGGGGCCTATATATAGCATGGCCCGGGGTTCGGCGGCCCATATTCCATTTTGGCTTGAGCCTTGGGTCGCTGACAATTCCTCAAAATACAGCTTATATGGCCTTCCATTCGAGCCCAACCATTTGTTCGGTTCGGAGCTAGATAAGATCATGGAGGGCCTTTCAGACTAGAAGGTGAAGAGCCTTCCCCAGCAGGCCTTCCATTCGAGCCCAACCATTTGTTCGGTTCGGAGCTAGATAAGATCATGGAGGGCCTTTCAGACTAGAAGGTGAAGAGCCTTCCCCAGCAGGCCTTCCATTCGAGCCCAACCATTTGTTCGGTTCGGAGCTAGATAAGATCATGGAGGGCCTTTCAGACTAGAAGGTGAAGAGCCTTCCCCAGCAGTCATTTCGAGGGCAGGGCAGACAAGACCGCGGTGGCAGGTCTGGACAGCAAACAAGCTCTTGTAGTGACTGGAGAGCACAGCGAAAGGCTGAGGTGCTCTCGTGGAGGAGCCAAAGATGGAAAATCCACCTCCTGACTACGGGCCTCTTCGAGGCTCTTGGTTAATTCCCGTTACTCCTGCCGTCCTGCCAATAAGCTTCCCCATTTCTAAGCTTCATGTACCCGTCGGGAGTCGTCTCTCCCACTTCTGAGGAGAATGGATCCAAGAGATCTCGGATCCCTGGGTCCTGAATATCATTTCCAACGGTTATTTAGTCAACAACACCTCTTTTCCTCTGGAAAGGTTTGTCAAGATCAACCTTCTACAAGCTGCCAAGGAGGCGATCCTAGAGGCCTACATTCAGGACTACATTTGCAAAGGGGCTATGGAGGAGGTTCCGGCAGGAGAACGGGGCCTAGGGATCTATTCACCAGTTTTTCTGGTTCCCAAGGCTTCAGGAGATCTCCGGATGATTATCGATCTGAGATATTTCAATCGATTTATAAGGAAGGTGAAGTTTCGTGTAGAAACCATCAGGTCAGTAGTTCACGTCGTCAATCCTGGAGACGTGATGGCAACCCTGGACCTCAAGAATGCATATCTGCACATCCCGATCCATCCTGGTTCCAGGAAGTATATCAGGATCACGGTCCAGGTGTCCGGTGTCGTCAGGCATCTTCTGTTTGTTGCCCTTCCCTTTGGCATTTCTTCTGCCCCTCACACTTTTACCAAGGTGGTTCTGTGGTGGCGGCTTTGAGGCTTCAAGGACTGACCATCATTCCTTATCTGGACGACTGGCTTTGAAAGCCTCTGCTCTAGCGGTCCTAACCCAACTTCTTCAGGTAACAATCTCCTTTCTGTTCCACCTAGGTTGGATCAGCTGGTAGAAGTCGAACGTGAGCCCGTCGACTTCAGTAAGATATCTAGGCTTAATAATCGACTCCACTGGGATGTCGCTCCAGTTGACTCCAGAAAGAAGATTCCGGGTTCAGAACACGGCAAGTTCCTTTCCGTTCCCGGCGAGTTCCAATCCGGACTCTCATGAAGATGTTGGGGCTCATGTCAGCGTCTGCGGAAGCAGTCCCTTGAGCTTCTATGGCACCTCCGACCTCTACAGTCGGAGGTCCTCTCCTAATGGAATGGCAGCCCTGCTGGGCTAAACTCCCTGTGCTCCCTGACTTGGCAAACTCGGTATTCCCTCAGATGGTGGTGCCATCTTTTAGACGGAAGTCTATGACCCAGCCAATCTGGGTCATATTGACTCACGGATGCGTCCTAATTAGGCTGGGACGCTCACCTAGACAACTCTCCAGTTCACGGGACCTGGTTTCCTCTGGAGTGGCTTTTTCATTCAATCTCTGCGAGATTCAAGCTATCCGGCTAGCCCTCCTTCACTTAGCCCCTCAGATCCGGGGCAAAACGGTGAAAGTCCAGTCAGACAATGTGACTGCGGTACTTTACAGCAACCAGCAGGGAGGCACGAGATCACTTCCCCTCCTGTCAGAGATCGGGGTGATTCTGGATTAGGCAGAGTTATACCTTCCCACTTATCTGCTATCCACATCCAAGGCTCCCTCAAGATGATAGCGGCTGAGCCGCGGTCTTCCGTCGGTGGAGTGGTCCTTACATCCGGAGAATCAAGCAGATAGTCCTCAAGTGGGTATGCCAGAGGTGGATCTCTTGGCAACAAGGTTCAATGCCAAGGTGGAGAGGTTCTGCTCCCTTTACAGGGAGGACAACCCCTGGCGTTAGACGCTCTGTCAATATCCTGGAGGTTCAGGCTGGCTTACATCTTCCCTCCCTTTTCCATGATACCGAGGGTATTGATGAAAATCCGTCAGGATCAGGCCTCGGTGATAGCCATCATACTGTTTTGGCCGAAGAGATCCTGGTTTACTTAGCTCACCCAGTTGAGTCGAGGACAATATTGGAGGCTCCCCCCACAGCAGACCCTGGTGTCGTGGGACACTCACCTCTGCTCAGATCTGCACAGATTCAACCTGACAGCCTGGAGGTTGATCAGTCCCTTCCCAGAATAGAAGGGCTTTCAGAGTCGGTCCTGAGAACGCTGTCTCATTCTAAAGCGGACTCTACCAAGAGAGCCTACTCTTGTATTATGAGGATATTCTCATCCTGTTGTACCTCAACTGAGGTGGCGTCTGCAGATCCGCCCTCTCCGCTATCCTTCAGTTCCTGCAAGACGACCTTGATAGAGGCCTTTCCCTTCTACTCTGAAGGTTCAAGTTACAGCCATTTCAGCTTGCCTTAACAGGCTTTTTTCTCAGGACCCGCTGATCAAATGGTTCCTTAGAGGAGCTGAAAGATTAAAGCCTACAATACTGAGACCCCTTTTTTTCAATGGGTTTTTCAGTAGTTCTCAGGGGGTTAGCATCTCCCCCCTTTGAACCGTGAGAGGAGGTGGACATCAAGTTCGTCACTTGGAAGTTTGTGTTTCTCCTTACAGTGACTTTGGCCAAGAGGGTCTCTGAGCTTCAAGCTCTCTCAGCATGAGCCCTATACCATTTTCTTACATGACCGGGACTTTCTTAGATTCCTCCCGTATTGTAGGCCTAAAGTTCCTTCCTTCCAGAACATCAACCAGGTGATATTCCTCCCGGTTCTGTCAACATCTACCACCTCCTCCTAGGAACCTGCTAGACATCCTCTGGACGTCTCGAGATGTCTCCGGATCTATGTGGATAGATCAAGGAGTTCAGGAAAGATGAGAATCTGCTAATCCTGTTGCCGGTAAGTTTAAAGGCTGTAAGGCATCCAAACCTTCCATCAGTCGGTGGATTGAGGAGGCTATTAAGGAATCCCTTGTTTCCACAATCTCTGGACCCTCCGGGATTCGTGAAGGCCCACTCTACTAGAGTTGTGGCTACTTCTTTTGCCGAGAGGAGTCTTCTGCCTCTCAACATGATTTGCAAAGCTGCCTCCTGGAGCTCTGAATCGACATTCATCTCCCATTATAGACTAGATGCCAGTCTAGCTGAGTTTTCGGCCTTTGGGCAGACTTTTCTTAGTTCTGCCAGGCAGGAAGGCCCTCCCTAGGGGTTTCTTCTTGCTATCTCCCCATCTGTGCTGCTGGTAGGACGTAAGGGAATCGTTAATTTCTAACGATAATTTGTTTTCCCTTAGTCCTAACAGCAGCACACAAATTTCCCACCCTAGTAAGTCTAGTTTTTTTCTTACTATAAACACAGTGGGCTGGGGGTTGACTTCCTCCTTTTAAGGAGACACTTAATTGTTAAATTGAGTTATTAGTCTTGGGCTCATTAAACATTCCGCCGGTCCTGCCAGTCCACGGGGGGTGGTTAACCCCATCTGTGCTGCTGTTAGGACTAAGGGAAAACAAATTATCGTTAGAAATTAACGATTTTTGCTGGGTACAAACCCTTGCTCTGCAGAGGTGACAGGGACCAAAAATTTGAAAAATCTTCTTTTAAATTGTTGGGTGCAAAATTACAATTTTTGCTGGGTACAAACCATTGCTCTGCATAGGTGACAGGGACCGAAAATGCTGAAAATCTTCTTTTAAATTGTTGAGTACAAAATTACAATTTTTGCCGGGTACAAACTCCTGCTTTGCATAGGTGACAGGGACCGAAAATGGGGAAAATCTTCTTTTAAATTGTTTGGTGAAATATTACCATTTTTGCCAGGTACAAACCCTTGCTCTGCATAGGTGACAGGGACCGAAAATGCAGAAAAATCTTCATTTAAATTGCTGGGTGCAAAATTCCCATTTTTGCCGGGTACAAACCCCTGCTCTGCATAGGTGACAGTGACCGAAAAAGCGGAAAATCCTCTTTTAAATTGTTGGGTGAAATATTACCATTTTTTCCAGGTAAAAACCCTTGCTCTGCATAGGTGACAGGGACCAAAAATTAGAAAAATCTTCTTTTAAATTGTTGGGTGCAAAATTACAATTTTTGACGGATTCAAACCCCTGCTCTGCATAGGTGACAGTGACCAAAAATGTGGAAAATGCGGGCCTACGTTTCTAAATATCGCCTGTTCCATTGGTGGGTGACATGAACCCCGTTTTGCCATGAATAAATCCTCCTCTGCCTGGGTGCCCGGAGCCTACATTTTAAAAACTGTCTGTTCCATTATTGGGTAACATGAACCCAGTTTTGCCTTGAATAAACCCCGGCTCTGCCTGGATGCCAGGGGCCTACATTTTTAAAAATCGCCTGTTCCATAGGTGGGTGACATGGACCCCATTTTGCCAGAAATAAACCCCTGCTCTGCCTTGATTCCAGGGGCCTACATTTTTAAAAATCACCTGTTCCATTGGTGGGTGACATGAACCCCATTTTATCGGTTAAAAACCCCTGCTGTGCATTGCTGACTGGGAACCAAATTTGGTAAAAACGTCTGTTAATGATCAAAAGATGCGTGACTACAAACGCACGCTTGTAGACGCGCTGCTGATGGTGGCATTCCCACCTGACACCTCCTCAATCTCCTACTCCACATCCATTTCCTCCTCCTAGATCAAGATTTTTATTTTTTATTTTTATTTATTTTATTTTTTGTAAATTCCCTATCCACATTTGAATTCAGGAGCAGACAATACTAAATGTAGGCCAATGATCTCAAACAGCAAAAAGGAGGGAAGTATTTTCAGTACTTTCCTGAAAGGACATACATAATGCATTCTTTATTTTTATTTTTTATTTTTTTTGAGGGACCATGCTGTAAAGGTAGAATAAAAGCAAGATGGAAAAAAAATATAGCTCAAACGAATGGATCTTTGACATTTCCCGGTACTCTATAACCTATGCAAAAGTACAACCCAAATTCAAAAATAGTTTAGACATTGTGAAAATGTAAATAAATGTAAATAAAAAAGAATGCAATGATTCACAAATGTAATAGGCCTATATTTTATTCACAATAGATCATATACACCTATCAGATATTGAAAGTGAGCCATTTCACCATTTCATGACAAAAAATAACTAAATTTAGAACTTGGCAGCAATGCGTCTCAAAGAAGATAGTACAGGACAATATTTACCATTGTGGAACAGTCCTATCTATTAACTACAGTCTGTAAATGTCTGGAAAGTGAGAAGACCAAATGCTAGAGTTTTGGGACAGGAATGCTGTCCCATTCTTGTCTAATGTAGGTTTCCATCTACTTAACAATCCTGGGTCTTTTTTGCCTGATTTTTTGTATTATGATGTGCCAAATGTTTTCTGTTGGTGAAAGGTCTGAACTGCAGGCACTCCATTTCTGAACCCAGACTTCTTGTGGAAAGCCATTCTGTTGTCCTGGATGCAGTAGGTGGTTTAGCCAAAATATTCAAAGCCTTTCCCCAAAGAGATATCTGGATGAGAGCAACTGTACGCTGATAATAAACTGGACGGTCCATCTCTTATTGCATCTGCAGAAGACTGTATGCATGGTTACTAAAAAAGAATTTAAATATTTGATTCATCTGACCACAGAACAGTTTTCCATTTTGTTTAAGTCCATTTTAAATGAGCTTTGGCCCAGAGAAGACAGCAGCATTTCTGGATTGTGTTTGGCTTCTTCTTAGCATGAGGCAGCTTTAACTTGCATTTGTGGATTGCACTGCAAACTATATTCACAAAAAAAAAAATGATTTCTGGAAGTGTTCCTGAGCCCATGCAGTGGTATGCAGTACAGAATCATGTCTGTTTTCTAAGCAGTGCTGCCTGAAGGTTGGTAGATCATGAGCATCCAATATTTACTTTCTACTTTGTCCCTTGCACACATGGTACTGTAGATGGTGGAATATTCAAAGTCTTTGAAATTTTACATTGAGGAACATTTTTTCTGAAATTGTTCCACAATATTTAGACATAGTTTTTCTTAGATGGGAGAACATTTGCCTCTTTAAAATTATCTTTTTATATCCAGATATGTGACTCAGTAGCAAATTGCTCCTCCAGCTGCTTTTTATCAGTGCCACATAATTTTCCAGCATTTTGTTGCCCCTCTTCCAACTTTTTTGAAATGTGTTGCTGCCATCAGACTCTAAATGAGTTAATTTTTTTAATGAAATGGTAATGAAATGGTAAAATGTCTCACTTTCAACATCAGATATGTGTTCTATATTCTATTTTTTTATATATAAAATATCGGTCTATAAGATTTGCTAATCACTGCATTCTGTTTTCCTTTACATGTATTTACATTTTACACAGCGTCCCAACTTTTTGTGGAATTGAGGATGTAAAATTTTGAGTGTACCAGTGCAATGTACCAGTAAAGTTTATAAAAATGACAAAATGACCAATTTCACTAAGGGATGTACAATGTCTACAGACATATAGTATACAATGATGTACATGAACCATGTATACAATACACTGTAGCTCTTCAGCAGTTTGTTCTTTCACTTTCTCTGACTTAGCATGTCCCAGTGTCATGAAGCAATTGATAACATCGTGCTGTATAACTAAGGAATTATTGTTAATTAACTGCTCTCCATACACAAGTCCCGTCTGCTTTAACAATAATATGAGGTCTTTAATATTTCTCAAAAGGAAGACTCATCTCTCATTTACCAGACACAATGATGGATAGACATCAAAGAAGAAATTAACTAGTATGTACAGATAAGCCTTCCATCTTATGTATGGTTTCAAATAACTTTCACAGATAAAAGCTATTGCATCAACACCAAAGCGTATTCTTCATTGCAAATAAATTAGTAGGCGCTACATTAGTAGTAGGTAAATTTTATTTGACACTAATTCATCTAAAAAAGAAAAAAACAACAATTAGCATTGGAATTATTATTATTTGTGGTCCGATCGGCTATCAGAAAGGTGTACCTAACCCATCTAACCCTATCTACAACAAGCAGTAAAATTATGCCATAACTGCTGCGGTAGGGCAGCCTAAAGGGGGCCACCCTAATATGAAGTGACTGTAAGATGGTGTGGGTGGGTGGGTGAATCAGCGTCAGCCTGGGCCCACAGGTGCATATAAATAGCCTTGTAATCAGCCTCCCCTCCCACAAATACAGCAATATATTTGCTCAATACTTTACAACTGAAATTGGTAGTTGATAAAGATATTTGCTCCCATTTAATGTATTTGCATTTTGTTAATGAAATGTGTAATTAGTACTTACTGCATGCTACCAATTAGAGATGAGCAAATTTATAAAAAGTTCAATTTGGCTGATTCGCTGAATTTTACAAAAAAATTCGCTTTGTGACGAAGTGTATGTTTTGTAAGTAGTGGGTGCAATGACAGGGAGCTGCGATAGCACCACTCCCCATTATTGTACCTCTTAGATGCCGTGTTCATACACGATCGCGGCATCTGAGTGTAAAAACAGTGGCCGTCACGAGCAAATGGAGGAGGCAAGTATGAATTTTTTAGCTTTTTACACTATTTCAGGTTAAATCCATTCGCTAACATGAAGCACAAGGAAATTTGGCTTCGAGCCAAATCGAATTTATCCTGAAATTCGGATTGAATTCCACTTCGTAATATTCGATTCGCTCATCTCTACTACCAATGAATTTGTATTCTACATGTTTCTAAAGTTGACAAAGCCCATAATTTAGTACATATTTGCCTTGTAAGGGAAAATGGTCCTCTACCTCCTAAACTTGCTGTATATGGACTTTATATTTTAATGACCAAGTAGAATTTAAATTCAAACTCTTAATTCTATTTGCATTTAGACATTCATAAGGTTACAACCCAGCAGCATTGCAGGATGATGCCAAGCCACTCTCACCCGTGGCATACCCGTGGCGTTCCTTGTCTATTTCAAGTGGGCATGAATTGGCCATATGTGACCAGTTGAACTACTGGGCCATACCCTTGTAATTTCATGATAATGACCATACAGTGACTTATTTACTGTAATCACATAAGAAAATTCTGTGCCCACACCAACAATGTTACATGGATACATGCTAACCTGCATGGAAGTCACAAATACATCTTGGAATAGGTAAGTACGCATATTTTCACTTACAGCATTTTCTTATCCAATGCCAATTGAGAAAAAAGACTAGTATAACATAATAAGTTACATACTGTAATAAGTTATTAAAATTAAAATGGGCAAACTAAGTATGGCCTTAAACATTTTGAGGGAAATTTATCATTTGTGGTGGTTTTGGTGTCAGTTATAAGTCTTTCTTTGGTTTGTGAGGATGTGCCAAATTAATTAAATGGCAACAGTAATAACATATTTGGCATAAATGCAATATGGTGTACGTCTATGTCTGTAAAAGTACACCAGGGGGTTTCCTGGCATGGAGATTTGAGACATTTGGAAACATTGCACATAGTAAATGTGCCATAATTCAGGTGTAATACCAGTACTTGGGCTTACATTTAGGCTATTTTGGAAACTGGCATACGTTGGCAAAAGTTGCTGGATTTTGCACAAAGAAAGACATGCATCAATACATGAGACAACATACAACTTCAAAACAGATTTACTTCAAATGATAATGGGTCCCGGTTATGTACAGTATATTGGTCAAAACCATAGATCTAGGTGGAAACATATCATCATCTAATGTGTTTAGGGGCATAACTACTTGGCGTGTCTTAGTGGCAAAAAAATCTATATTATTTGCTGTTCAGCAGTGTAATTATATGTTCTAAGGCCTTTTGAAAAATATATATTATTTGCTGTTCAGCATTGCAGTAATATGTTCTAAAACCCTTTTTGGCGTGTATTAGTGGCAAATAAAAAAAAAATATTATTTGCCATTCAGCGGTGTAAATATATGTTCTAATCTAAAGACTTTTGCGGCGTGTATTAGTGGCACAAAAAAAGTATTTGCCGTTGTGTGGAGAAGTGATAAAATTACAGCTCTTTTTGGCGTGTATTAGTGGCACAAAAATATATATATTTGCTGTTCAACGGAGCAGTTACATGTTCTAAAGCCCTTTTTGGCGTGTACTAGTGGCAAAAAATATATTATTTGCCGTTCAGCCGTTCCAACAAATACAAGCCAAAAAAGAGCCCCTTGACCCAGGTTTAGACCAGTGGCGTCACTAGGTTAAAACATTCGGGGACTGGGCCCCGGATGTTTTGTCCCAGGCCTAAAATATCCTGCCTGCCAGATAGATCAAACTGTATTGCCGTCCTGAGGAAGGCAATACAATTAAATCTAATGCAGTGGAACATCTGAAGGACCTGTGGTGATATCACAGGACATGTGACCACTCCAGTAAAACAGGAAATGGTTGAGAAGGACCTGCGATGATGTCACCATCATGTGACAAGTGCAGGAGAGGACGGCAGTGAGAAGATGAAAAAGACCTGGGGGAAGCATCTCTGGTGAGGAGAGGTAAGTGAAGGGAGAAGCAGAGCAATGCTGGGAGTTGTGG
Source organism: Bufotes viridis (assembly GCA_033119425.1). NCBI lineage: Eukaryota > Metazoa > Chordata > Amphibia > Anura > Bufonidae > Bufotes > Bufotes viridis. Next base: position 180,312,817 of record CM065594.1, on the reverse strand, counting down.
GTATTTAACTGGGACTGTATGTTGGAAGTTGCTGGGCAGGGGGTCATGTTATTTACATGGGACTGTATGTTGATGGTGGCTGTAGGAGGGACTGATGTTATTTACATGGGACTGTATGTTGGAGGGAGCTGGGGCACGGTGATGTTATTCACATGGGACTGTATGTTGATGGCAGCTGTGGGAGGGGATTATGTTATTTACATTGGACTAAATGATGGAGGGGGCTGCAGGGTGATGTTATGTACATGGGACTGTATGTTTGAGGTGGCTCTGGTATGGAGTGTTGTTATTTACATGGGACTGCATGTCAGAAGGGGCTGGGAAGGCAGTGATATTATTTACATGGGACTGTATTTTGATGGCGGTTGTGGGAGAAGTGATGTTATTTACATGCGACTGAATGTTGAGGGGGTGATATTTACATGGGATTGCATGTTGGAGGCAGCTCGGAGAGGGTGATATTATTTACTTGGGAATGTATGTTGAAGGAGGCTGGGGAGGAGGTGATGTTGTTAACATAGGACTGTAAGGTGGAGGGAGGAATATAACTATAGGGGGCACTGCAAGGGGTAGTATAAATACTGGGGGCACTGTAGGGAACACTATAGGCATTCTTATTACTACTGGGGGCTCTATAGGAAGGACTGATAGATCCGCCTTATTACTACTGAGTGGTCTGTAGAAGGCGTTATTACCACTGGGGGAACAATAGGGGGCCTTATTTCTACTGGGGGCTCTGTGAGGGTATTATTAATACTGGAGGGCTTTTCTACTAATGGGGGCACTCTTGGGAGCGCTATCACGGTTGGGGGCACTGTAGGGGCAGTATTACTAATGAGGGCATTCTAGAAGGGAATTACTATTGCTGGGACTATAAGGAGCACTATTAAAATGGGGGGCACCCTGTCATTGTGCAACCCTGTAGCCTCCTCCTGATGCTGCTGCTGCCACCTCCACACTATCATTGTGCCACGATGTGTCCTCCTCCTGATGCTGCTGCCACCTCCAAACTCTGTCATTGTGCCACTCTGTGGCCTTCTGATGCTACCTCCATCACCCCACTGTCATTGTGCCACCCTGTGGCCTCATCCTAATGCTGCTGCTGCCGCCACCTCTGCACTCTGTCATTGTGCAACCCTGTAGCCTCCTCCTGATGCTGCCACCTCCACACTGTCATTGTGCCACTCTGTGGCCTCCTCCTGATGCTGCTGCCACCTCCAGACTCTGTTGTTGGGCCACTCTGTGGCCTCCTTATGCTGCTTCCACCTCACCACCATGTCATAGGGCCACTCTGTGGACTTCTCATGCTGTTCCCCACTTCATAACTGGGCCACTATTTTGCCTTTCAGCCTGGCTGACATCATCATTTATTTGACCCTTCTTCTGATCTGTCAGAAGGAAGGGAAAATTAGATGCACAATGGATCCTGTCTATGTAACAATTGAAAGGCCTGCATGACATGGTCCCTATTTTGCATCAGAATTGGCTTATGATTTGGCAGCCAAAAGCAGGAGCAGGTACAAAACACAGAAGACAAGCAAATATTCCATTCATGTGTCTTCTCTATTTTGGATCCACTCCTGTTTTTTTGGCTTTAGCAATACTGATGGATTACTCACCAAATGCTGACCGAGTGAAGACCGATCCTCCACAGACAGGATCCGTTTTTGGGGGGTTATTGTTCTGATGGATCAGAGAGAGGGCAAAATAATTACATCTACACAAACTTACTGCTGGCACCCTCTCCACTCTCTACTGGTATAAGCATTTAATAGAACAGGTTCTTCTGTGGACATCTATGTGGAATTAGCTGCAGATGGTGTAAAAGGAGTGTGCTTCTTCTTGACGCTAACTTTGACCTGTATGGCTGAGTTTTTAAAAAAAATTCGGCAAACTGACCAAATCGAATTTTTGAGACATTCACTCATCTCTATTAGTAGCATCAGATTTAAAATTTAACAACTTTATGGAGAAAAGAATGCCACACGTGCGGTCACCTTTGAATTCACTACACTGTGAATTGAATGTGAATTCTGCTGTTAATTTTGCTACTTCAAACTAGTTTCTACTCACCACAGTCATTGTCCACAGAGTCTAAGCAGGGGGCACTGACCTCCATCCATGTCAACACAGATAATCCATCATTATCTAGGTAGGCCTTGTGTCAGAAATTAGATTGTCAAATACCCATTGGGGACAGGGTCTGATATAAGCATTGAGTGATCTCAATTCAGTGCTCTGTAATATATTTCCACTTTGTAGCCAGATGAATATATAAATGAATTATGATTTATTTTCCATTTTTAGTTTTAGTCTTTTATTTTTGTTTAGCTTGTAGTTGTACATATATATTAACTGCCTCCTTCTATCTTCACACTATTTGCAAGTGCTATTTAAGTACTGGATTCAGTAAACTCAGGTTTAACATACTAATTTGTTACATAAACATGAATCATTTTATCACTTAAAACAGAGCTAGACAGATCATGATAAGGAAATGTTGGGTTTTACCACTGGATGATAAAGCAGGAAATCACTATGAAGTGAACAATATGTGTCAATGGAAATATAGCCTGTTTTAAATAAGAGCACAAAGGCGGGAAATCAGCATAGCAAAGTGAGAATTAAACATAGAAAGTTCTGTCACTCTCACTATAGAAATTTAGAGATTCCAATGACAGATGTAAGGAAGGAAGAGAGCGACTCATCTCCTATACCTAAACATCATGTTTCCCAACAACGTCCAGTCAAGTGACATAATATAAACCCTAACGCCTAGTTTATGACCTTTTGTTATCAGGTGTTCCTTAAATACCATATTCAAACGAATACTGCACTGTAAACAGACAAAGCAATTAGCTAAGTGTCTTTGATGACAAAAGGATTTAACAAGAACTGTCATTAAGCTAGGTGTCTTTGATGACAAAAGGATTTAACAAGAACTGTCATTACAATTCTTACTGCTGGGAATGATTGTATATTTTATTATTAGTATGATGAAACATAAACGTAGATGTTTGATATGCAGATTGATTTTGGATTGTTGGCTTTTGTATGAAGGGTTTCTATACTTAACCTTCCCACCATGTAAGAATAACACAAAAATAATGTTTCACATTGCCACACATTTTAAACCAAATGAATTAAGCAACATCCTTTAGGATTATGGTGAACACAAAACTAAGGGCGGGTTTGCATTGCCAGTCGAAATTCTGTTATTGTGTTCTGTTATATGTTTAAACACACACAGTGTTATGGGATAAAAATACATAAGTAAAAAGTGTCTTGGGAGAACATGATGGCGGCAAGTGACATTAGTGGCATGATGCAGGACGCAGCAGCAGCTGTACACAACGTGATGGTAGGCAAACAGACAGTCAGCAAGAGTGGAAACAGGGCCAGCCCTAGGTTAGATGGACCCTGTGTCGAAGTTTCTTTGGCATCCTCCCCTCAACCCACGTCTTAAAAAAAACTCTTTTGGTTGAATAGGTAAAAATTACCACACACTACAAAATATTGCAAACGGCCGTCCCGGAAGGGTGGAACTAAACCCGAGTTCGGTAAAAGGTTTTTTACATTACCAATTAATTTTTGAATTTATTACCCAAAGTCTCGCTAGACTTTGCGAAATAATAACTTTGGCTTATCAGAGCCAATACATTCTAATACTGTACAGAGCGCTTGCTCTGTACATTATTCTAATGAAGTTTTAGGCGAATTGACTTTGAATGTTTTCCAAAGTCGATTCGCGGATCCCTAGCAAGAACAATACAGCACCACCAACCTTGTAGTAAAGGGAGCTTGTTACTACAGAGCTGTTCCCATTCAAGTCTGTTGGAGCCAGGGCCGGGCCGACACAGAGGCTGGGGAGGCTCCAGCCTCAGGGCGCTCCAGCGTCAGGGTGCAGGCCAGCTCCCCAGCCTCTGGGAGGCAGGGAGGCCACTGACCACGTCTGCGGAGGGACGGCGGCTTCACTGTTCCCAGCGTAGGCAGAGCGTACAGGGCGGGAGCAGGCTGGGAGAGCGGCAGCCGCAGAGTTGACGTCAGCACATCACACTGTGTGCCTGCCCGCGCGAGCGCCTGCTGCTGCTTCTAGTGAGCCTCCGTGCCCAGGCCCCAGCTTCAGAGGAGGACTGAGACTGCTGCGCCTGCAACACAGCACCAGCCAGAGGCACCCCTAAGAAGAATGCCTGGCCCTGCCCTGGCCCCAGCAAGTATGTACCGTACACTACCTAGCCTCATGGCCTGCCTGCTACCCCAGCCCCTCCTCAGTTATAACCCTTAATGTACCCTGATACCCCTCAGTTATATAATATAACCAAGGGGTATCATTGTATATTATACAGGGGTAACATAACTGAGGAGGGCTATCAGACATTATACGGGGGTAATATAGCTTACATTACCCCTGTATAATGTCCCCTGATACCCCTCAGTTATATAATATAACTGAGGGGTATCAGGGTACAATATAACTTATATTACCCATGTATAATGACTGATAGGCCTCCTGAGTTATATTATCCCTGTATAATTAGGTACCCTGATATCCCTTAGTTATATTACCCCGCTGGGGTAATATAACTAAGGGGTATCAGGATACATTATTATACAGGGGTAATGTAACTCAAGAGGGATATTACACACTATAAAGGGGTAATATAGCTTACATATTTGTATAATGTCCCCTGATAGCTGTCCTCCATTATATTACCCCAGTATAATGTCCCCTGATAGCTGTCCTCCATTATATTACCCCAGTATAATGTCCCCTGATAGCTGTCCTCCATTATATTACCCCAGTATAATGTCCCCTGATAGCTGTCCTCCATTATATTACCCCTGTATAATAATGTACCCTGATACCCTCAGATACCCTCAGTTATATTACCCCCTGTATAATGTCCCCTGATAGCCCTCCTCAGTTATATTACCCCTGTATAACTGATACCCTTCAGTTAAATAATCTGGGTAAATTATACAGGGCGGGGTAATATAACTATGGGGTATCAGGGTACATTATTATACAGGGGTAATTTAACTTAGATAGGTTATCAGGGGACATTATACAGGGGTGATATAAGTTATATGACCCCTGTATAATGTCCCCTGATAGCCCTTCTCAGTTATATTACCTCCTGTTACCTCTTGTACAGTGTCCGAAGAAGAAGAACCAAAAACCATACTGCCCAGGGGACGGCATGTTCTTAGACCTAGCCCCCCAGCCAAAGTGTTGAAGTGTCGTCTGAGATCTCCAAGGTCCAAGCCAAGTAATTGTAAGTTTTTTTGTGGAGTATGTTTCTGGTATACACACATAGCATGCACTATGTCACACAATATACAGTATATCTCTACACTTTGTAGGGGCTATACTGTATATTGTACTGCATGGCGCAGGGGTTATATTGTCCGGCATGGTGTGACCTCTATACATTTAATGTACAGTATACATTATAATCCTTGCACTATGCCATACAATATACAGTATAATCCATACACCATGCCGTACAATAAAAGATATAGTTCATACACCATGCTGGACAGCATATATTATAATCCTGTACATCCTGCATATACTGTACAGCATGGTGTATGAATAAAATAAATAGCTGAATCAAAAGGTATCTCTGCATACCGCAATACTCTCGTATTTTATCTTAGCGGGGGGGGGGGGGGGCGCACTTGGGCAGCTCAGCCTCTGTTGGTGGTGGGCCTTGTCCCAGCCCTGGTTGGAGCAGTGCTATACTAACAAGCTCCCTCAACTACAAGGTTCACAGTGCTGGCAGTTTTGGACCGACTTCCAATTGAGCTACACTCGAATAGATGATCAGAGTGTTAGACCCCCGAGCAGCTAGTAATGACCTGTACTGGGCAACACTTTCAATGCCTATGGCTAGAATGGGATGTCTTGAAACTTCTGTAGGTGTGTGGTATAGGTGTCCAAATGCTTTTTTCTATATAATGTATGGACTAGAGTTGGTAGGCTTGCCATACCATACATAAACTTATCACCTATCCAAGTTGTGCCCCCCACCAATCTAGTGTAATACTGTAGCTATTCCCTATCCTGTGGATAGGGGTTATGGTAATGTAACCAGAATATCGCTTTAACTTTTAATAGTAATATCTAAAATGGTTATGAAAAAGATATAATCTACAGAACTGTCTCTATGCTTGTAGAGTTGCTCAAAACTAAGATGGCTGCTGACTGCTGTCCCGACTAACTGTATACTGTCTGCAAGGCACTGACCTGAAATACATAACCATTTATGACACTGCACCTACTAGGGATAACAAAGCAACTATAAAAGTAAGGTAAAGGGTACTTTGTAGTCCCATGGGTGAATCTGTTCATAGTAGTTATCCAATAGCAGTTTAAGCTCTAAGATGCCCTGGTGGTCCCAACAGCATGATGGATACTTCTGGTTACTCAATCTTACCATGGTCTGTGGATGCATGCAGCAGTCCAAAGCAGTCAGTGTTGGGTCTACATTGGTAAAAGCAGGTCACTGTCCCTATTAGGGGTAAGGGTCTGCTGCTGAGCTGACCATCTAAAACATTAGAGGCAAGTGCCTGCTGCTGATCTGACCATCTAAAACAACCGACAACCTGGTCGCACTGGTGTGACTTCAAGAGTGAATGAGTGGATGAGTGTGTTTCTTGTGCTCCAGTAGCAGGCACAGTTTCACTGTGCCCAGGGCCACGGCCTCGGCGTGCACCATCAGCCGCACTGTCACTTCCCCATCCCTTACTGCTCTCCATGAGCATATTAAATGGTATATATGCTTGCAAGTATGTCACACATACAGCAGAGCAGGTTTTGTAAGTGTATGCGCAAATAAATTACACTGAATGTCACAGATATTTCGGATGCTCAATTGTTATACAGGAGATGTAGCTCATGTAATATCACTGTCACCAGAGGCTAAGAAAAAATTACACTGAATGTCAGAGACATTTAGGATGCGCAAACGTTATACAGGAAATGTAGCGTAGGTAATATGGCTGTCAGCAGCTGCCAAACAATTGCGCTGAATGTCACAGATATTTAGGATGCGCAAATGTAACACAACAGAAGTAGCAGTTGCACGCAATGTAGGGCAGGTTGCGCTAATAATATATATCGCAGCCAGATAAAACAATAGTCCTTAAAAGGACTTTTGAGTCTCTAACACCTTTCAACACTAAACCCTGCCTAAAAAAAAAAAAACAATTCATGTCCCTTGACTATCTGTCCCTTCTGCTGCAGCTCGCCCTGACTAAGATTAAGCCAAACTACGTGTCATCGGGTGCTATATAGCACCCAATGACACGTTTCGGCCAGCCAATCACTGTAATCCCAGTAACCAACATGGCTACGGAATTACAGTGAGTGCCAGTACTGCCCCGCACGTTTATTGGCTGTGTAGCAGCCAACAAATGCGCGGGGAGGAGACTCGAGCATCGCGCTTGAGCACACACGGTGTTCGGCTGATCGCGATGCTCGAGTCAAAATGGTGTTGCCCAACAATATAAACTATCAATGATGGTATAGGGGTTAGAAATCCCTAAAAGCCTGTCCGCAGAGCACCCTTAGGCCTCTTTCACACGGGCGTCATGTTTGACGCCCGGATAAGAGGCGGGTGCGTTGCGGGAATATGCGCATTTTTCCCGCGCGGGTGCAAACGTTTGTATTGCATTTTTCACGCGCGTGAGAAAAATCGCCATGTTTGGTACCCAGACCCAAAGCGGGTCTTCGGGTCTTCTGGAGAATTGATTATTTTCCCTTATAACATGGTTATAAGGGGAAATAATAGCATTCTTAATAAAGAATGCATAGTAAAATGAAGTGGAAGGGGTTAAAAAAATGAAAGTTAACTCATCTTAGCCACTTGATCGCGTAGTTGTGATCTGTCCTCTTCTTTCATCAGCTAAGATCTAGGACCTAGATGACGTCACATCACATGGTCCAATCACATGGTCCATCACCATGGTAAGATGGACCATGTGATTGGACCATGTGATGTGACGTCATCACAGGTCCTTTAGATCTTAGCTGATGCTGGGAAAGAGAGGAGAGATCGCAACTACGCGATCAAGTGGCTAAGGTAAGTAAACTTTTATTATTTTTAACCCCTTCCTCTTCATTTTACTATGCATTCTTTATTAAGAATGCTATTATTTCCCCTTATAACCATGTTATAAGGGAAAATAATAAAGATTGAGTCCCGTTGCTAAGCAACCATGCGTGAAAATCGCAATGCATCCGCACTTGCTTGCGGATGCTTGCGATTTTCTCGCAGCCCCATTCACTTCTATGGGGCCTGTGTTGCGTGAAAAACGCACAATATAGAGCAAGCTGCGATTTTCACGCAACGCAGAAGTGATGCGTGAAAATCACCGCTCATGTGCACAGCCCCATAGAAATGAATGGGTCCGGATTCAGTGCGGGTGCAATGCGTCCTCCTCACGCATTGCACCCGCGCGGAAAACTTGCCCGTGTGAAAGGGGCCTTACTGATAAGTATAACCCCATCCAGATGGGCGGGACACACTGGCTGCAAGTTGGTGGGCACCATCCTCTATTTCCACAGCTCTGTAGATTCTATCTTGTTCTGTGTCATAAGAACTTTAGATCATATTACCTTTAAAAGTTACATTTAAAATAGCCCCTTTTTTTTTATTTTTGTTGGATTGAATGGGGGGATTTATCTCCTAAATCAAAAGAACAGAAAAAAAAATGGATCCTGAGTAGTGTTGATCACGAATATTCGAATTGCGAATTTTAATTGCGAATATTGGCACTTCGAGAATTCATGAATATTTAGAATATCTCAAAATATATTCGTATTCGCGAATATTATTTTTTTTTAAATACCTGTCTACGTGTATTTTAGCAATCAAGAAAATAATGCTTGAAGATCAGGAATTTGCAAATTCGTGAATATGTGGCGAATATTTGCCCAAATATTGGCAAAGTATCGCAAATTCGAATATTGCCCCTGCCGCTCATCACTAAATTCCTGAGCATCAGTTATGCACATTTGGCATCCGTTTTGTGATGGAAAAAAGTTATACATGTAACATTAACTTTTTTGCTTACCTGTGATTTTATTTTTTTTACCTTTAGAGGACAAACCTCTCCTTCCCCATGGGACAATGTGCAAAGCGCAAATTGCCCAGAGATGTGGCGAAGTACATTATGTATTTTGTCCCAGGTGAAAGGAGAGGTTTGTGGCAGAGCCAGCTCTGTGTGAAAGGGCCCTAAGACCCCTGTGTGTCTGTCCTGTGTCACGCGATCCCTACACTAAGGCCTCTTTCACACGGGCGTCATGTTTGACGCCCGGATAAGAGGCGGGTGCGTTGCGGGAATATGCGCGTTTATTCCGCGCGGGTGCAAATGTTTGTAATGCGTTTTGCACGCGCGTGTGAAAAATCGCCATGTTTGGTACCCAGACCCGAAGCCGGACTTCATCACTGAAGTCCGGTTTCGGGTAGAGTATTCTGGAGAATTTATTATTTTCCCTTATAACATGGTTATAAGGGGAAATAATAGCATTCTTAATAAAGAATGCATAGTAAATGAAGAGGAAGGGTTAGTAATACAAAGTTAACTTACTTAGCCATTGACGCAGTTGCGATCTGTCCTCTCTTCCAGCATCAGCTAGTCAACTGAGGACCTGTGATGACGCCACATCACATGGTCCAATCACATGGTCCATCTTACCATGGTGATGGACCATGTGATTGACCATGTGATGTGACGTCATCACAGGTCCTTTAGTTGTTAGCTGATACTGGAAAAGATAGGACAGATCGCAACTACGCGATCAAGTGGCTAAGGTAAGTTAACTTTTATTATTTTTAACCCCTTCCTCTTCATTTTACTATGCATTCTTTATTAAGAATGCTATTATTTCCCCTTATAACCATGTTATAAGAGAAAATAATAAAGATCTGGTCCCGTTGCTAAGCAACCATGCGGGAAAATCGCACTGCATCCGCACTTGCTTGCGGATGCTTGTGATTTTCCCGCAGCCCCATTCACTTCTGCGTTGTGTGAAAAACGCACAATATAGAGCATGCTGTGATTTTCACGCAATGCAGAAGTGATGCGTGAAAATCACCGCTCATGTGCACAGCCCCATAGAAATGAATGGGTCCGGATTCAGTGCGGGTGCAATGCGTCCTCCTCACGCATTGCACCCGCCCGGAAAACTTGCCCGTGTGAAAGGGGCCTAATAGTGTACCTGTGTGTGGTACTTACAGAAACACTCCTCTATGCATAGGGCAGGCTGGTCAGGACAGTCAGGACAAACAACATTGGTGTTTTGCCTTCTTCCAGCCCTGCTACAGACACAACATCTTTTTCTTGGGGAACGGTGAGTTGGGGTACCAGGATAGACACTCGGGAAGTGTCTGTCATGTAGCCTTCTCACTACATCAGGGACTTGGGGCACGGACCCTCCTGGATACAGGAGTTCCGAAATGATCTCTTCCTGGAATTTAAGGAAGGATCCCGTTCTCTCAGCCTTACTGTAGAGAACAAAACTTATTTATAGAGCCAATTGAATTAAATATACAGACACCTTCTTATACCAGCGTCTGGTGCGGCGGGATACTAAATATGGAGCCAACATCTAGTCATTGAAGTCCACCCCTCCCATATGAAGGTTATAGTCGTGGACAGAGAGGGGTTTCTCAATGACTCCAGTTGCCCGTTCAATTTGCACAGTCGTGCGTGCGTGAATGGTGGACAGAAGGTAAACGTCCCTCTTGTCCATCCACTTCAGCGCAGGCACTTCTTGGTCACACAAGGCCGCCCTCTCCCCCGTGAAAGTCGGGTATTAATGAGCCGTTGGTAGAAGCCCCAGCGACTAGGTCCCGCGGTGCCACAGCATTGAATTCCGACTAGATGTAAGTGCCGAAAGAGGGCCTACTTGTGTAAAAATTGTCCACGTATAAGTGGTACCTCTTGTGGACTAAGGGTGACACCAAGTCACAGACAATCTTGCCACTACTCCCCAGGTAGTCAGGGCATTCGACCGGCTCCACTTTTGAGTCTTTTCCCTTATAGACCCTAAAACGATATGTATCCTTTCACAGAGCTTATTCAGTTTGACCCCATGTATAAGGTACTCGTCTATGCAGATGTTCTAATTGGGGACATATGCATCTGCAAATCTGGATGACAAATGGTCTTCGAATTTTGTGGAGCCAGTCATAAGCAGGGTGGCCTCTTGGATGACAGGTTTTATTGTCAGCGAACTGCATAAAGCGCATGATGACCTCAAAACATGCCCTGGACATTGCAGCAGAGAACATGTGCATGTAATGTATCTGGTCTTTAGACCAATAGGACCGCAATACATTTTTTTTAGTTAGACCCATGCTGAGGATAAGGCGCAAAATTTTTTTTAACTCGGAAACTGTGACTGGTTTCCACTGGAAAGGCTGGGCATAGAAGTGTTCCGGATTGGCAGTAATATAGTCTGTGGCGTACAGGTTGGTTTCTGCCACAACTAAGTCATAGAGATCCGCAGTGAAGAACAGCTCAAAAAACTCAAGGGCCGATCCTAAATGAGCTGTCTCCATGCAAACTCCAGACTGGGCGGTGAAAGAGGGTAATACAGGTGTGGCGGAAGCAGGGGATTGCCAATTAGGGTTTGCCAGCACCTCTGGGATACTAAGGGCTCTACGGGCCTGTGAACGTGGTGGCTGCGACGGGGGAGTTACAGCACGTGCCATCGTACCAGCTTGAACTGCCCTTCTGGTGCTCGCCACTTCACCAGGGAATACGGCAGTGCTGGTAGAAGGTCCAGGATGTGCTGCGCTGCTGGTGTATGCCGCCCCATAAAATAGATCAGCGCTAGCACCACTCTGCTGCAAATGAGGCTCATCACGCGGGGATGCGAAACACTGACATGGGGTCGGGTACGCCTGACCGTAGCAGGGACCTCAACCTCGTCATCTTCACTAGCCATTAGAGTGCCACTGCTGTCTACAGGTTCATATTCTGAACCACTAGATTCAGTGGGTGAAGCGTCCCCATCGCTTTCATCCATCAGGGCCAGAATCCTGTAGGCCTCTTCAGTGGAATACCCCTTTTTTGCCATTTTGGACTATCTAAATTTAGCGGGCATTTCTCTGAGACTACCCAGGAAAAAGAGCACACCTGCCTAGTAAAAAGGAGTGCTTTTATTTGGGGAAAGAACAGGCGAAAACTGGCCTTACAGTCTCTACAGAAAAGTTGGGACAAGGGGGGCGAGGCTCTGCCGGACCTATTTTTATACTTTATTGCCGGTCAGTTACGCTATTTGGTGGCAGACACACCTCCAACTCCTTAGTCTCTGGCCAGTGTTGGAAGGGATCTCCAACACTGTATGGAGGGCAGCAAAGTTGAAACAGTATAATGACTTACCAGATGACATTCCGCTGTGGGCCAACCCGATGCTCCCTCATTTGTTGCACTGTGAGGGGGAGGTTGTGTGGAAGGGCCATGGGATACACTGTTTGAGGGATTTATACGAAAATGGCATCATGTTCTCCTTCTCACAACTACAGACTAAGACTGGAATACTGCGCCCACATTTCTTTAGGTATCTGCAGCTACGTCATGCTATCCAGACCCAAATCAGGGAACTTAAACGTGCTGTCTCCACGTAACCACTCATTGGCATCTTCAGAACACAGGGGCCGAGGGGGCTAATTTCTGCCCTCTACACTCATATGTTACATCTGAGCGTGTTGAACTCTCCCCTGGGTTCTGAAAGCAAATGGAGAGGGAATATACCTTATTTATCAGCAGACGACTGGAACGAAGCATTGCTAGCACCCACGTTAGTGTCTCCATCTCTCACTAACAGATTGATTCAGCTATTTATTACACACAGATGTTACCTTACACCATCTCGATTGTTTAAGATGGGCAGACTGCCACACACAGGTTGCCATAGATGTCCACAACAGTATGCAGATTTTTGGCATCTCATTTGGGATTGTAGTTATATAAGACCGTTCTGGGACTCTGTGATAGCTATCCTGTCCACCCTGGTTCCAGGTACACTTTCAACATGCCCTTAGATTTGCCTTTTAGGAGTAGTGGAGGATGACACATGCTCACTCTATGTCCTTACCTTTCTGAGGGAAACTCTTTTCCTCGCCAGGAAGGTGATTGCTATACGCTGGATGGCGGACAGACCTCCCACGGTTGGTCAGTGGAAAACACTAGTTAACACTGTTATACCTTTCGAGGGGATAATGTATACCTGTGCCGGTTTACATTTTGCGCCATTGAAGCCCTGAGGCTTTTCCACCTTGATTTACTTGCCTCTAATGTGTCAGAGTTACTTTTTCATTTCTACATGATTATTCTTGTATTCTTGTATACATTGCTATGTACTGAATTGCTTGCCTTGTATAATGCTCTACTTGTTAAAATTCAATAAAACAAGTTTAACCACTTCAGCCCCCCTAGCTTAAACACCCTTAATGACCAGGCCACTTTTTACAATTCTGCACTACACTACTTTACCCGTTTATTGCTCCGTCATGCAACTTACCACCCAAATGAATTTTACCTCCTTTTCTTCTCACTAATAGAGCTTTCATTTGGTGGTATTTCATTGCTGCTGACATTTTTACTTTTTTTGCTATTAATCAAAAATTACCGAAATTTTTGCAAAAAAATGAAATTTTTCACTTTCTGTTGTAAAATTTTTCAAAAAAAATACATTTCTATATAAATTTTCTCTAAATTTATTGTTCTACATGTCTTTGATAAAAAAGTCCAATAAGTGTATATTTATTGGTTTGGGTAAAAGTTATAGCGTTTACAAACTATGGTGCAAAAAGTGAATTTCCTCATTTTGAAGCAGCTCTGACTTTCTGAGCGCCTGTCATGTTTCTTCAGGTGCTAGAATGTCAGAAAAGTATAAATACCCCCAAATGACACCATTTTAGAAAGAAGACACCCCAAAGTATTCACGGAGGGGCTTGGTGAGTTCATGTATCATTTCATTTTTTTTTCACAAGTTAGCGGAAAATGACACTTTCTGAGAAGAAAAAAAAAAAAAAAAAGTTTCAATTTCTGCTAACTTCTGGCAAAAAAAAATAAAAATCTCAGACAGACTCACTATGCCCCTCAGTGAATACCTTGGGGTGTCTACTTTCCGAAATGGGGTCATTTGTGGGGTGTGTTTACTGTTCTGGCATTTTGGGCGGGGCTAAATTGTGAGCCGCCATGTAAAGCTAAAGGTACTCGTTGAATTTGGACCTTTGCACTCCAGGCTGCAAAAAGTGTCACTTATGTGGTATCGCCGTACTCAGGAGAAGTAGGGCAATGTGTTTTGGGGTGTATTTTTACATATATCCATGTTAGGTGAGAGAAATATCTCTGTAAATTGTCAACTTTGTATAAATTTTTTAAAAGTTGTCGTTTACAGAGATATTTCTCACACAAAGTATGGGTATATATAAAAATACACCCCAAAACACATTGTCCTACTTCTCCTGAGTACGGCGATACCACATGTGTGCCACTTTTTTGCAGCCTGGGTGCGCAAAAGGGCCCTAAAACCAATGAGTACCTTTAGGATTTCACAGGGCATTTTTACAGACTTCTTCTCACGCTTTAGGGGCCCCTAAAATGCCAGGACAGTATAAATACCCCACATGTGACCCCATTTTGGAAAGAAGACACCCCAAGGTATTCCGTGAGGGGTATGGTGAGTTCATGTAAAATTTTATTTTTGTCACAAGTTAGTGGAATATGAGACTTTGTAAAAACAAAAAAATATCAATTTCCGCTAACTTGTGCCAAAAATAAAAATTCTGTGAACTCGTCATGCCACTCACAGAATACCTTGGGGTGTCTTCTTTCAAAATGGGGTCACTTGTGGGTATTTATACTGCCCTGGCATTTTAGGGCCCCTAAAGCGTGAGAATCCAAATGCGTAAAAATGGCCTCAGAAATCTTAAAGGTACTCATTGGTTTAGGCTCTTTGCATCTTGGCTGCAAAATTGTCACACATGTGGTATCGCCGTACTGGAGAAGTAGGGCATAAGCTTTGGGGTGTATTTTATATATACCATACTGTGTGTGAGAAATATCGCTGAAAACGACAACTTTTTACATTTTTTTATTCAAAGTTGTCAATTTACAGAGATATTTCTCTCACCCAGCATGGGTATATGTAAAAATACACCCCAAAACACATTGCCCTACTTCTCCTGAGTACGGCGATACCACATGAGTGACACTTTTTGCAGCCAAGATGCGCAAAGGGCCCAAATTCCAATGAGTACCTTTTAGGAGGGCATTTTTACGCATTTTTCTTCTCACGCTTTAGAGCCCCTAAAATGCCAGAGCAGTATAAATACCCCACATGTGACCCCATTTTGGAAAGAAGACACCCCAAGGTAATCCGTGAGGGGCATGGCGAGTTCATAGAAGATTTTTTTTTTGGCACAAGTTAGTGGAAATTGATTTTTATTGTTTTTTCTCACAAAGTCTCCCTTTCCGCTAACTTTTGACAAAAAGTTTAATTTTTCATGGACTCATTATGCCCCTCAGCGAATACATTGAGGTGTCTTCTTTCCAAAATGGGGTCACATGTGGGGTATTTATACTGCCCTGGCATTTTAGGGGCCCTAAAGCGTGAGAAGAAAAATGCGTAAAAATGCCATCCTAAAAGGTACTAATTGGAATTTGGGCCCCTTTGCGCATCTTGGCTGCAAAAAAGTGTCACTCATGTGGTATCGCTGTACTCAAGAGAAGTAGGGCAATGTGTTTTGGGGTGTATTTTTACATATACCCATGCTGAGTGAGAGAAATATCTCTGTAAATTGACAACTTTGAATAAAAAAAATTAAAAAGTTGTCGTTTACAGCGATATTTCTCACACAAAGTATGGGTATATATAAAAATACACCCCAAAACACATTGCCCTACTTCTCCTGAGTACGGCGATACCACATGAGTGACACATTTTTGCAGCCAAGATGCGCAAAGGGGCCCTAAAACCAATGAGTACCTTTAGGATTTCACAGGACATTTTTACGCATTTGGATTCTCACGCTTTAGGACCCCTAAAATGCCAGGGCAGTATAAATACCCCACATGTGACCCCATTGTGGAAAGAAGTGTGGTGATTGGTGCACTTTGATATTTTTTCTCTGGTGGTCCCAAGCAAAGGGACCACCAGAGAAGCGGGCAGCAAGCAGATCAGACGCTGTTCACAGAACAACGTCTGATCTGCGATTTTTTCTGCCATATACAGCCTGCCAGCGCACGATCGGCGCTGGCAGGCTGTAGTATAACTACATGCGAGCTCGCCGATGGCGCGCATTGCGCATGTGCGGGCGCGTCCTCGCGTCATCTCGCGTCTCGCGAGATGGCGCCTAGATGCGTCCGATCAGAGCTACAGGGCCGCCGCCAGGACGCAATCCTGCGTGCGGCGGTCCTGTAGCAGTTAAAAAAAAAAGGAATGCTTGCAAAGTAAAGCTGTGATCGCTAATAAAGATCCAAAAAGCTCAAAAGTAATCATTATAGCGGTGCAGCGATTTTACAGTGTTTTTGCATTGATCAGAATAAAAAAAATTCTGTCACTGCGGACTGAACGGACTGGACAAGATCAGGCCTGATCGGGCGAACACTGCGTTTTTTGTAGAGCCTAAGGTGACACTAATGTACTGATATAGATCTGATTGTGATCAGTCTTGATCACTTACAGATACTATATAGTACTAGTGCTGATTAGTGACACCGATGACGCTAATCAGTGACTAATCAGTGACTGCAGTGTGGTAGGCTGGGCGCTAACTACCTAACAAGTAGCTAACGACCTGGGGGTGATGAGGGACCCTTACAGGGGGGTGATCAATGACAGGGGGGTGATCAGGTAGGTGATCACGGAGTCTATATGGGGTGATCAGGGGTTAATAAGGGGTTAATAAGTGACAGGGGGGGTGTAGTGTATGTGTGGTGATTGGTGCTACTTAAAGAGCTGCCTGTGTCCTCTGGTGGTCGATCCAAGCAAAAGGGACCACCAGAGGACCAGGTAGCAGGTATATCAGACGCTATTTTCAAAATAGCGTCTGATATACTAATTTAATTGGATCTTTTAAAAATCTACAGCCTGCCAGCCAATGATCAGCGCTGGCAGGCTGTAGTTTAAATACAGGGTGGGCCATTTATATGGATACACCTTAATAAAATGGGAATGGTTGGTGATACTAACTTCCTGTTTGTGGCACATTAGTATATGTGAGGGGGGAAACTTTTCAAGATGGGTGGTGACCATGGCGGCCATTTTGAAGTCGGCCATTTTGAATCCAACTTTAGTTTTTTCAATAGGAAGAGGGTAATGTGACACATCAAACTTATTGGGAATTTCACAAGAAAAACAATGGTATGCTTGGTTTTAATGTAACTTTATTCTTTCATGAGTTATTTACAAGTTTCTGACCACTTATAAAAGGTGTTCAATGTGCTGCCCATTGTGTTGGATTGTCACACTCATAGCAACACCGCAGGAGAAATGCTAGCACAATCAAACAAGGGAGCATGGGCTCCCATTCTTGTGGTCATGTGGGCTGCAATGGTCAGTCCGCCACTGATCAGAAACATCCCCTATCGTATGAATAGGGGATAACTTGTCTTTTAAAGGAAAACCCCTGGAAGGCTCTTTCTAACTGTATGTCAACCGACATTCAGAACCCTTGCATGCCTGACTGAGTTGTGCATGTATGTTTGTGTGGGGGTTGAGAATGATAGCTGGTGACTGACAACAAACTAATGTCTCTGGCTAACCTTAATTGGGTATAGCATAGTGTTGAGTGAACCCGAACTGCAAATTTCAGGTCCGTACCGAACTTTGCGAGTTAGGGTGCCCGGACCCAAACCAGAACTTTGCAGCAAAAGTTTGGGTTCGAGTTCGGGCATTTAATAAAGCTTGTTGAAAGGCTGCAGGGCAGCCAATCAACAAGCTTTTAAGCTGTGGGCATTTAGAATCCATCACAGCCATGTCTAGTAATGGCATGGCTGTGATTGGCTGGTGCATCATGTGACCCAGCCTCTATACAAGCTGGATCATGTGTGGCACCCCCCATCAGCTCTGAGTAGTGCAGGGACAGAAAGCAGGCAGCTGAAGTGAGGGAGAGTGTTAAGAATCTCATCTGGCTATTTATTCTGTGGGTGACCTATAGTGATTTTTTTGTGGATGCAATACACCAGCTTTTCACCCCTGACATGGAAATATAATGATTAATCTGGCTGTTAATTCTGTAGGTGACCTATAACGATATATTTGTGGGTGCAATGAACCATCTTTGTACCCATGACACAAAAATATATTTTAACCAACTTTGTTTGCCTTATGGTTATGCACTTGTGAGTGTAGATGCATATCTGCTTAGTCTGAACTCTGTCTTAGCAATTTAGCTGGTTCCTGCAGTGCCCTGAATAAAACCAGACTGGTAAGTCTATGAGAGGCAGTATCTGTAATGTTAGGGACCCGTGTGAGGAAGCCACCTTGACGCGGTACTTGGGCCCGACATACTTTTGATCAAAAATGTGCGATAAGTACTTCCTTCATTCCATTTTATTTAGAATGAGCCCCTTTTCCTATTTTTTGCTATCAGTTTATGATGTATTGTGCAGCCATTTTTTAACCAACAAAAATATATTAGGTAATCTGTCTGTTAGTTCAGTGGGTGACATATACCCATTTTTGGTGTGAGGTACACCTGCACTTCATAAATGATAGGGAAATTAATATAGTTAATCCATCTGTTAGATCGGTGGGTGACATATACCCATTTTTGGTGTGAGGTACACCTGCACTGCATCTGTGACAGGGAAATTAATATAGTTAATTTGTCTGTTAGTTCAGTGGGTGACCTCAAAGAATGAGGAGAGCGTCAATTAAGGGACGTGTGTGGAAGATGATGTGAAGGATTATGAGGTGGTGGTGGTCACACAGCGCCAGCTGCACAGCAGAAGAGGGAGCAGGGTGCAAAAGCAGTGCGGTCGTACCCTAGCCAGTACGCCTGCTACTGCCCACCGTACCCAGAGACTGAGCACACCAAAGCCAGCTCCAAGGAGACAATGTGCTGACGAAAAGACATGAGTGGTTTGCACGCTGTGCAATCGGAGCCTAAAGCAAGGCATAAATGTTCTAAACCTGAGCACCACCTGCATGACCAGGCAACTAAATGCAAAGCACGAGCTGCAGTTGAGTACACACCTCAAAAACCACGAAAGATCTCAGGCTCCTCCTGCTCCCTCTTCGGCTGTAGTCTCAGCCTCTTCCTCCCCCTCTGGAGTGACAGTGGCACCTGCCACCCAGCAAACAGAGGATGTGGCAGCAATACCACTACCTTCACCACCGTCACCAAGCATCTCCACAATCTCCCATGGAAGCGTTAAGCTGTCCATCCCCCAAACACTGGGGAGAAAGAGGAAGTAACCCCCCTCCCCCCCTATCCACCAGCGATCCCTGGCCCTGAATGCCAGCATTTCAAAATTCCTGGCCTCTAAAATGCTGTAATTCCGTCTGGTGGAGACGGAGACTTTTAAAAACCTTATAGCAGTGGCTGTAACACAGTACGTGGTTCCCAACCACCACTTCTTTTCCAGGTGAGCCATTCCTGCCCTGCACAACCAAGTGTCAGATAAAATCAAGTGTGCACTGTGCAACGCCATCTGTGGACCAGTAAGCATGGGCAGGGATGGTATATATCCCTAACAGCTTGGTAAATGCACACCATTTACTTGGTAAATGCAATAGCGGTTGGGACTGAGGCAGATAGCAGTTTGGCGCATGTCCTTCCTCTATCGAGGACTGCAGGACATTTCTCATTGCCTCCTGTTGCCTCCTCCTCCGCTTCCTCATCTATCACCTCCTTATCTGG
This sequence comes from Bufotes viridis, assembly GCA_033119425.1. Taxonomy (NCBI): domain Eukaryota; kingdom Metazoa; phylum Chordata; class Amphibia; order Anura; family Bufonidae; genus Bufotes; species Bufotes viridis. The sequence goes on along the minus strand of CM065594.1, from coordinate 180,292,925 downwards.
TCAGCGTAACACCTGCACCACCAATTTCAGCACTGCTAGGGGGAAACGACAGCAGGCTGTTTTGAAACTCATCTGTTTGGGGTAAAAACCCCACACCGCACAGGAGCTATGGATGGGCATGGAACAACAGACCGATGAGTGGTTGGTGCCACTGAGCCACAAGCCCGGGCTGGTGGTGTGCGAAACAGGCGAAATCTCATAGCAGCTCAGGGCCTAGCAGGTTTGACGCACATCCCTTGCCTGGCGCATGTGCTGAATTTGGTGGTGCAGAGGTTCCTGAAAAATTACCCCGATATATCAGAGCTGCTGCAGAAAGTGCAGGGCCATCTGTCGCGATTTTGGCGTTCTTACCATGCTGCTGCTCACCTGTCTGTGCTGCAGTGTAACTTCACCCTTCACGCTCACCGCCTCATATGCAACGTACCCACATGGTGGAACTCCAACTTGCACATGCTGGACAGACTGTGCGAGCAGCAGCAGGCGATAGCAGAGTTTCAGCTGCAGCATGCACGGGTGAGTTGCTCTGCGGAACAGCACCACTTCACCACTAACGAGTGGGCATCCATGCGGGACGTGTGTGCCGTGTTACACTTTTTCGAGTACTCCAGCAACATGGTCAGTGCTAAGTTACTATCGCACTTCTATGTCTCTGAGTACTCCACCAACAGAGGCCAGGTACACAACTGTCCACCCAGGACACAGTTCTGGAGGATGAAGAGAAGGGGGATGATGATGAGGAACCGTGTTCACAGCAGGGTGGCATCTAGTGTTGGGCGCGAATATTCGGCAGTAATGCGAATATTACAACCTCAAGAATTTGCTATTATTTAAATATATTGATATATATTCGTATTTTCGAATATTCAACATTTTTTTTCAGCAGTAACCTCTCTTTTTGCTTGTGGGCCAATGAGAAGGCTGCAATGTCTTTGTCTGAGCTTAGCAACATCCCTAGCAACCAATAGGAAAGTTGCCTACCCCTTTAATATATAAGAACCTCCCCACAGCCATTTTCTACAGTTTATTACAGTTCTTAGAAAGACAGCAGTGTCATTGTTGTGCTCTCTTCTTTTCTGTGTCACATTACATTAGAAAGTTAGTTAGTATAATATATATATATATATATATACAGTACAGACCAAAAGTTTGGACACACCTTCTCATTCAAAGAGTTTTCTTTATTTTCATGACTATGAAAATTGTAGATTCACACTGAAGGCATCGAAACTATGAATTAACACATGTGGAATTATATACATAACAAAAAAGTTTGAAACACCTGAAAATATGTCATATTCTAGGTTCTTTAAAGTAGCCACCTTTTGCTTTAATTACTGCTTTGCACACTCTTTGCATTCTCTTGATGAGCTTTAAGAGGTAGTCACCTGAAATAGTCTTCCAACAGTCTTGAAGGAGTTCCCAGAGATGCTTAGCACTTGTTGACCCTTTTGCCTTCACTCTGCGGTCCAGCTCATCCCAAACCATCTCGATTGGGTTAAGGTCTGGTGGCTGTGGAGGCCAGGTCATCTGGCGCAGCACCCCATCACTTTCCTTCATGGTCAAATAGCCCTTACACAGCCTGGAGGTGTGTTTGGGGTCATTGTCCTGTTGAAAAATAAATGATGGTCCAACTAAACGCAACCCGGATGGAATAGCATCAGTATGGTTCAGTATGCCTTTAATTTTGAATAAATCCCCAACAGTGTCACCAGCAAAGCACCCCCAATACCATCACACCTCCTCCTCCATGCTTCACGGTGGGAACCAGGCATGTAGAGTCCATCCGTTCACCTTTTCTGCGTCGCACAAAGACACGGTGGTTGGAACCAAAGATCTCAAATTTGGACTCATCAGACCAAGGCACAGATTTCCACTGGTCTAATGTCCATTCCTTGTGTTCTTTAGCCCAAACAATTCTCTTCTGCTTGTTGCCTGTCCTTAGCAGTTGTTTCCTAGCAGATATTCTACCATAAAGGTCTGATTCACACAGTCTCCTCTGAACAGTTGTTCTAGAGATGTGTCTGCTGCTAGAACTCTGTGTGGCATTAACCTGGTCTCGAATCTGAGCTGCTGTTAACCTGCGATTTCTGAGGCTGGTGACTCGGATGAACTTATCCTCCGCAGCAGAGGTGACTCTTGGTCTTCCTTTCCTGGGGCGGTCTGCATGTGAGCCAGTTTCTTTGTAGCGCTTGATGGTTTTTGTGACTGCACTTGGGGACACTTTCAAAGTTTTCCCAATTTTTCGGACTTACTGACCTTCATTTCTTAAAGTAATGATGGCCACTTGTTTTTCTTTACTTAGCTGTTTTTTTCTTGCCATAATACAAATTCTAACAGTCTATTTAGTAGGACTATCAGCTGTGTATCCACCTGACTTCTTCACAACGCAACTGATGGTCCCAACCCCATTTATAAGGCAAGAAATCCCACTTATTAAACCTGACAGGGCACACCTGTGAAGTGAAAACCATTTCAGGTGACTACCTCTTGAAGCTCATCAAGAGAATGCCAAGTGTGTGCAAAGCAGTAATCAAAGCAAAAGGTGGCTACTTTGAAGAACCTAGAACATGACATATTTTCAGTTGTTTCACACTTTTTTGTTATGTATATAATTCCACATGTGTTAATTCATAGTTTTGATGCCTTCAGTGTAAATCTACAATTTTCATATAAAAATAAAGAAAATTCTTTGAATGAGAAGGTGTGTCCAAACTTTTGGTCTGTACTGTATATATATATAACAGATAGTCAGTGGGAGATATTAAGTGTAGTTTAGATTGTGATATAGTGCAGCTGTGCAGGGTGTTAGGTAGTGTGATAGGTCTGTTGTCCATACATACATCCTACATACATAGTGCTGTATGTATGTATGTATGCTACATACATACATACATAGTTCTTTGATGTCACAAGTTCACAACAATACTTAGTACACCAATCACTAATATGTAGTCAGACTTGCTAAAATGTGAAATTGCACGTATTACGCAAAAATATGCGCATCATTAATTGACAATTTGCGCAATCGTGAATATATTGGAGCACTCTATCTGCATATAAAGCTATTGTAATGTTCTGCCGTGCCAACCATTTTCTTCAGTCTCAGAAAACTTCTAGAAACTTGAAAAATGTAGTTATAGTGACCCATGCCTGTATTTTGCACGAATAACCACGAATTCGCAAATATATGACGAATATTCTATCAAATATTCGCTAAATATCGCAAAATCGAATTTTTTCCCTGCCTCTCATCACTAGTGGCATCCAAAGCAGCTCATGTGCATCACTGGAGCGTGGCTAGTGGAATACAGAGGACACAGACGATACACCTCCCACAGAGGACAGCTTGTCGTTGCCTCTGGGCAGCCTGGTACACATGAGCGACTATATGCTGCAGTGACTGCGCAACGACCGCCAAGTTTCCCACCTTCTAACCAGTGCTGATTACTGGGTGGCACCTTGTTGGATCCCGCTACAAGGATAACATGCTGTCCTTAATTCCGTCACTGGAATGTGATCGGAAGATGCACAAGTACAAGGGCACGCTGGTAGACGCGCTGCCGATGGCATTCCCACCTGCCAGCGGGGGCTCCGTGGAAGCACAAGGCGAAGGCAGAGGAGGAGGAAGAAGTCGCCAACACAGCTAGGACACCGCCAGCACCTGAGAAGGGAGGGTTAGCATAGCCAAAATGTGGTAAAGCTTTGTCAGCACGCCACAACAACCAGCACCACCAGCTGATACAGAACGTCTTAGCAGGAGGCAGCATTTCAGCAACATGGTGGAACAGAACGTGTGCACATGCCTACATGTACTGACTGATGGGTCTGTCCCATTTAACTTTTGGGTCTCCAAATTAGGCACATGGCCTGAGCTAGCCCTTTATGAGTTGGAGGGGCTGGCCTGCCCTGCTGCCAGTGTATTGTCCGAACGTGTGTTTAGCACGGCAGGTGGTGTGATCACAGACAAGCGCAGCCGCCTGTCCAGAGCAAACGTGGACAATCTCACATTCATGAAAATGTACCAGGCATGGATCCCACAGGACTTGTCTGTACCTTCTGCTGAGTAGACAAGTATACCGGCCGCACCCAGCCATTGATATACTCCTGCGCACTTTGTCTTTGCGTTCTCTTTTTAACTTTTCCTAATGTTTTGGGGCCTTCCCAAATTTATTTAAAAAAAAATAAATAAAGGGAAAAAAAAAGTCTTGGCTATCTCCTGCTCCTTCACTAACAGCTAAACCGCCATATCTACTGCCTCCTCAACCTCCAACTCCACTTTGACCGACGCCTCCTAGTTCAAGATTATTATTTTAAAAAAAAAATTCTATTCTAAGTTATTTTAAGTCATTTCCCTATCCACATTTGTTTGCAGGGCAATTGTCCTGCTCTTACCCCCATTTTGCTTCCTTTTGCAGCCCTCTAGCGCTTACTATGATTATTTTACAGCCATTTTAGTGCACCAAAGTTTGGGTCTCCATTAACTTCAATGGGGTTCGGGTTCGAGTTCGGGTCCAGTTCGGGCCCAGAACCCGAACTTAGACCCGAAGTTCGGCCGAACCCGGCGAACCCGAACATCCATGGGTCCGCTCATCCCTAGTATAGTGACACTCTTGCCCATGTACTTTGCATGTTGTTGCAGATCAATCCTATTAACTAGAATGAGGTGTCACTGCAATACCAGGCATGGTCTTTGAATAAGAGCAGCACAGCATCTGGAAAAAAAAAGGGGCTATGGTGCTCAGTGAAAAGTTCCAAGCAGAGTATGCATTGAAGGCATAAACTATGAATACTCTCTTTCATAATATGTGAAGGAACCTATTTAAACAAAAAACATACCAAAGTAATAAATGTTTAAAAATGCTTGAAGAAAGGTTAGACTGTAGATGGTATGCAAAAAGCTTGCTAGAAGTATAGAACATAAACAGAACTGACAATTGAAGCTGGATCGACCAGCACAGAAACAGCACAGTAAAATAAGTGTCTGCAGACATCTGCTTGGTCAATTCATTCCCAGTTCGTAAATGCAATAGTGATAACGGGTTGAGCGAACCCGAACTATAAAGTTCAGGTTTCGTACCGAACTTTAGGGTTTTTGGTACCCTGACCCGAACCCGGACATTTTCGCAAAAGTTCGGGTTCGAGTTTGGTGTTCGGCGATTTCTTCCCGCTTTTTGATAGGCTGCAGCGCAGCCAATCAACAAGCGTTTAGCTACTTTGCCCTAAGAAGCCATCACAGCCATGCCTACTATTGGCATGGCTTTGATTGGCTTAGTGCAGCATGTGACCCAGCCTCTATTTAAGCTGAAGCCACATAGCGCCGCACGTCACTCTGATGATCTTAGTGTAGGGACAGGTTGCTGCTGGTTCTCTGAGGGAGAGATTAGGAAAAAAATCTGTTGAACGTGGTGGTGTTAAATGTTCAAACTACAGCAATTATTGAGGGTGCTATGCTACATATTTATACCCAGCCCTGAGCCCAGTGATACTGCAAAATGATTATTTCTTTGTATCATTTATTTTTATTGTTTCAAGAAGAAATAAAACAATGTTGTATTACAATTGTGATACACTGTGTATGTAAATGAAAGGTATCATTACAGCATGACATAAAACACAGCTGTGTATGTATTTAAGCACATCATATACAGAATGAACATAAAATGCAAAATAAACATAAAGGGGGTAAACTATGCTCCAAGGCGGTAAAAGGTTATTAAACCTCATAAAGGGGTCTGCTTATGAAGTGGCAAAAAGGCATAACTATCCCATATATGGTGATGGGGAACGGGGTTTACGCATTGGTTACGAGAGTGAGTACCAGGGAAACCAAGAAAACATAAGTATGAGTGAGTTGATCCCTACTTATTAGGTTGAACGTATGCTCTCTTGAAGGTCTTGTTCCTCAACCTGATCCAGAGTGTCTGTATCCTTCACAACCTGAGCCTGCTTCCAGGTAGTGATAAGCTGCAGGTGCCATATTCGATTTCGACGAAATTCGCGATTATTCGAAAGAATATTCGTTTCATATTCGTCGAAATCGAATATTCATCATTATTCTAGTTATCGCGATTAATATGCGATTTAAATAATCGCATATTGCGATTTTAACTTTCCTATTGGCTTCACACATATAATTATAGCGAAGATGACGAATATGACAAAGGTATTCGTCATATTCCTCAAAACGAAGATAACGAAGTATTCTCCATCTTCGTTTTAGCAACCTATTCGTCAACTTCGCTAATTCTAGCAATCAAATAGGAGGGTTGACTATAGAGACAGCTGTGTTTAATTCGCTATGCGATTATATTACTTTGCTTTTTTTAATAGAATAATTATATTACTTGATAATTATTATAATTATTCTATTTATTAAAAAAAAAAAAAAATTATATAATCGCATAGCGAATTAAACACAGCTGTCTCTATAGTCAACCCTCCTATTTGATTGCTAGAATTAGCGAAGTTGACGAATAGGTTGCTAAAACGAAGATGGTGAATACTTCATTATCTTCGTTTTAAGGAATATGACAAATACTGTACATTCGTCATATTCGCTAATTCTACCAAGCCAACAACGTCTCCATACTAAAATGTACTGTCGGATTTGAGAATTACGTTGAAATCGCAATGGGATTAATATAACTTGAATCAACTGCATTGCGATTTCAACTTAGACCTGGTTTACTATTGTTGGCTTGGTAGAATTAGCGAATATGACGAATGTATTTGTCATATTCCTCAAAACGAAGATAACAAAGTATTCTCCATCTTTGTTTTAGCAACCATAGTAAACCATGTCTGTTGAAATCGCAATGCGATTAATTCAAGTTATATTAATCGCATTGTGATTTCAACTTAGAGCTGGGTTTATAATGGGTCAGCTTGCTAGAATTAATGAAGTCAACGAATATGGAATATATTATAGCAGTGCTAATTGAAATCGTAATGCGATTAATATAACTTGAATTAATCGCATTGCGATTTCAACGTAATTCTCAAATCCGACAGTACATTTTAGTATATGGAGACGTTCCCATGGTAATAGGGACGCTCCATGAGCACGGAAGTCGGCAGAAGCGGCAACGGGCACTGACTAGAGCAGCCAGGAAGCCAGGAATCCTCAGGACAGGTAAGAACTACTTTTGGGAAGTGGGAAAGAAAAAAATAACTAAAAAAAAACAAAAAAAACCCGAATATTCGAAATAGCGAATTTATAGCGCTATATTCGAAATATTTGCGTATTAGCGAAGTGCCGATATTCGCGATAAAAATTCGCTATTCGAATATTCGCGCTCAACACTACTTCCAGGCTTGCCATACCTCAAGATATTTGGGTCTGTTACTGTGGACCCAACCGAACAGTTCTTCCATTCTATGAAGCTGATGCAAAAACCACATTTTTATGTTCGGAGGTGAGGTATCTCTCCACTTAGTAGGGATGAGTAGTTTTGCTGTTGCAATCATATGAGTGGGAAGGTTTTCTTTAGTAGGTTGAAAGATGGAAGTTGGGAGCCAAAGCAATAGCAGCTCGGGAGTAAGTTTAATAGAGGTAGAACAGATGGAGTTAATGGAGTTCTCCACATCCCTCCAATATTGTGATAATAGTGGGCAAGACCAATATATGTGAAGCATGGAGCCTACCCCTGATTGGCATCTCCAGCATTGATCAATAGGAGAGATCCCAATAGAAGCTAGGCAAACTGGTGTCTTATACCATCTAGTGATGGTTTTGTAGGATTTTTCTTGAAATCGAATGCAGGTAGAAAAACCTTTTGCATGGGAAAGTATATAGTTAGATTCAGTGTCAATAAAACATCTACCTAAGTCTCTTTCCCAATGACATAAGTAATAGGGTTTGGAGACACTAGTTTGATACAATAAGTTGTTATAGATGACCGATAATGATTTTTTCAGTGGCGAGGGAAGGGCCGTGATATTTTCCAGCCATGTGGGATCTAGGAATGTTGAAGGGGTAGTTTTTTCAAATCTCTTAAATATATTGTTAAAATCCCAAATTTGTATCTGGGTAGGGGGGGGTCTCTTTCTAGTTTAATGTGAATGTTTTCCAAGGGAAGTACACAATTGGTTTCTGTCATCTCGCCTATCTTTGTTCCCCCTAGGTAGTGCCACCAACTCTTATCCCCGTCTCCCATATTGTTAAAGAGGTAATTAGCACATTGAGTGGGACCAATTTTGACACCTTACTTCCATTTTGAGGTGAGGCTGGGGAGTTTCGATAGATGTTGAGCATACTCTTTGTTAGAATGCACATGTTAGGGCAGAGAGAGAGCGGAACCTCACGTAACTGCAGAAGAGCATACCTATGTAATCCCAGTAGAGTTCTTTCTATATCTAAATAGGGGGCATCTAATTGGTCATTGGCTAGGAGTGCCCATCTGGATAGTTGGATAGCCTTAAAATATAATGATATATCAGGCAGAGAGATAACACCTCTACCCTTCTTTTGTGTTAAAAGTGAAAAGGCTAATCTAGGTCTTCTATTTTTCCATAAGAAGGATGTGAATAAGCTTTTAAATTGTGCGTAATAAGATGACGGCAAATGTATCAGGATAGCTTGTAAGACATATAGAAGTTGAGGTAATACAAACGTGGGCAATTAGTTTTTTCTATAAAACCATGACATGTATGGCACTCTTAGGGAGGACATAAACGATCTTACCTTAGATAATAGTGGAGTGTAGTTAAGTTTGAACAGAAGGTTCAGGTCAAGAGCGTTTGAGTGGGGCTAAAATGGTGGGTGGAATGTTAATCGGAAGGACCTCTGATTTGGAAAAATTGATCTTAAAATTGGAGAGCACACTGTACTGGCCGAATGAGGACATAATAATGGGGAGGGCCTCAGTCAGGTTGGTTATTATAATTTGGAGGTCATCAGCAAACGCCCCAGACCTATGGTGATACTGACCAAGGGTGATACCATGTATTTTATTAGACTGTCTAATTTTTAGGAGAAGCATCTCTAGGCATAAAATAAATAGAGAGGGGGAGAGGGGACAACCCTGCCTAGTCCCATTCCTGATGGGAAAGGCATCCGACAGGGTTCCATTTATCAGCACTTGCGCCGTTCGGTGTGTATATAGTGAGAAAATAGCTGTGACGAAGTCAGGAGGGGAACCGAATATCACCAATGTGGCATTCATAAAGTCCCAGCTGACCCTGTCGAATGCCTTCTCCGCATCAGTACCCAATAGCAACATAGATGTATTCCTTACATGGGCAATATGGATCAAGTGTATCAGCCTCCATACAGTATATTGTGTTTCCCCTCCCTACCGGGAACAAACTCTACTTGTTCAGGATCAACAAGTTTGTTTAGCAGGGGGGATATTCTGTATGCCAGTAATTTTGACCACCATTTCAAGTCACAATTGAGTAAGGAGATGGGTCTCTAGCTCCAGCAGTCCTTAGGTAGTGATGTCCCGAACTATTCGCTGGCTGACTTCCACTGACTGTAGTGTGCCCACTGCCAGTGCCCACCACTCATGCCATGTGGCACAGGACTTTGCATAAAAAAAGGCATTTAATATTTACACTTTAATCTAATTTTAGTTACCTGCCTGCTGCCAGTGTGTGTCAGGCTGACTTCCACTGACTGTAGTGTGCCCACTGCCAGTGCCCACCACTCATACCGTGTGGCACAGTAGCTTGCCGATAAATAAGTCATTTAATTTTTACCCTTTAATCTAAGGTTAGTTGCCTGCCAGTGTGTGTTAGGCCCACTTCCACTGACAGTAGTGTGCCCACTGCCAGTGCCCACCACGCATACCGGGTGGCACAGTACCTTGCACGCATAGTACTACTACTAAAAAAAAAAATGACAGGCAGAGGCAAGCCACCCCGCAGGTGCCGTCGTGGTGCTGTGATTTCCCTTGGCCCTAGAATAATGTGCAGTGTTCAGAGGCCACATACCCTGAACTCGAAAAATTCTGAGGACATAGTTGACTGGCATACACAGGACACCCAATCTTCTACAGCTTCCGCTCGGAACCTTGACGCACCATCCTCCTCCAGCTCAGCTTTGGGCACCTTTCAAGTTACCACTCGTCCGCCCCCCGCCAACACCAACACTAGCACCACAGCTGCTTCATTTGATCTGTCAGAGGATTTATTTACACATCAGTTGGAAGAAATTAGTGATGCGCAAACATTATTGTCAGAGGATGTAGATAACAGGGATATGTCTCAGTCAGGCAGCATTACACACATTGACCTACGGTGTGATGATGATGATGTTGTACCCGCTGCTGCTTCCTTCGCTGAGTTGTCAGATACAAGTGAAGCAGTTGATGATGACGATGTGTCCGTGGTTGTCACATGGGTGCCCGCTCGAAGAGAAGAAGAACAGGGGCAAAGTTCAGATGGGGAGACAGAGAGGAGGAGGAGACAAGTTGGAAACAGGGGGAGGTCATCTCAAGGAGCTAGTGGCACAGTCAGACAGCATGTATCGGATCAACACATAAGTACAAGCAGCACACAAACTCAAAGCCACCATGCTCCTGCTGGTCCAGCATCTTCAGCTACGTCATCCACTGCTGTCCTCCCTGCCCCCTCTCAACCAACCGCCACTCTGCCTCTCACATTCAGCAGTTCCTGCTCATCTGCACAGTCAGGTGTCTGAGCGTAAGAAGCCAATGTCACAGAGTCACCCCCTTGCCCGGCGTCTGACAGCTGGCTTGTCAGAACTCTTAGCCCGCCAGCTTTTACCATACAAGCTGGAGGAGTCTGAGGCATTCAAAAAATTTGTAGCTATTGGGACACCGCAGTGGAAGGTACCCGGCCGAATTTTTTTTTCCACAAAAGGCAATCCCCAACCTGTACCTGTATTGTGGAAAAGGAAGTCATGGCATGTCTGGCACACAGTGTTGGGGCAAAGGTCCAACTGACCACTGATTCCTGGTCTGAAAAGCACGGTCAGGGCAGGTATAACACGTACACTGCGCATTGGGTAAACCTGCTGATGGCTGCCAAGCACGGAATGCGTGGCTCTGCAGCGCAGTTGGTAACACCGCCACTACTTGCAGGCAGGCCTGCTGCCACCTCCTCTACTCCTCCTATTCCATCCTCTTCGCTAACCTCCTCGGCTGAGTCCTCTTCTGCTGCTGCGTCTTTCACCACATCATCAACTGCACCCCCCCCCAGCTCCCCAGGGGCTATTCCACATCCCAGATATGACAGTGTCACGCCGTCTTGGGGTTGACTTGCCTGAAAGCAGAGAGTCACACCGGACAAGCACTCCTGTCTGCCCTGAATGCACAGGTGGATCAGTGGCTGACCCCGCACCAACTGGAGATCGGCAAAGTGGTGTGTGACAACGGAAGCAATCTGTTGGCAGCATTGAATTTGGGCAAGTTGACACATGTGCCGTGCATGGCACATGTGTTGAATATGATTGTACAATGCTTTGTGTGTAAGTACCCAGGCTTACAGGACGTCCTCAAGCAGGCCAGGAAGGTGTGTGGCCATTTCAGGCATTCCTACACGGCCATGGCGCACTTTTCTGACATTCAGCGGCGAAACAACATGCCAGTGAGGCGCTTGATTTGCGACAGCCCGACACGTTGGAATTCAACACTCCTAATGTTCGACCGCCTGCCCCAACAAGAAAAAGCCGTCAATGAGTATTTGTATGACCGGGGTGCTAGGACAACCTCTGCGGAGCTGGGTATTTTTTTGCCATGTTACTGGACGGTGATGCACAATGCCTGTAGGCTCATGCGTCCTTTTGAGGAGGTGACAAACCTAGTCAGTCGCACCAAAGGTACCATCAGCAACCTCATCCCATTTGTTTTCTTCCTGGAGCTTGCCCTGCAAAGAGTGCTGGATCAGGCCGTAGATGAGCATGAAGAGGAAGAGGAAGAGTTGTGGTCACCATCACCACCAGAAACAGCCTTATCATCATCGCTTGCTGGATCTGCGGCAACGCTGGAAGAGGAATCTGAGGAAGAGAAGTCAGAGGAGGAATGTGGCTTTGAGGAGGAGGAAGACCAACCACTGCAGGCATCCCATGGTGCTCATTGTTGTCACCTATCTGGGACCCATGGTGTTGTACGTGGCTGAGGGGAAGAACAGACCTTCAATGACATCAGTAAGGACGAGGAACGGGAGCTGAGTAGCTCGGCATCCAACTTTGTGCAAATGGGGTCTTTCATGCTGTCATGCCTGTTGAGGGACCCTCGTATAAAAAGGCTGAAGGAGAACGACCTGTACTGGGTGGCCACGCTACTAGACCCCCGGTATAAGCAGAAAGTGGCAGAAATGTTACCGAATTACCGGAAGTCGGAAAGGACGCAGCAGTTCCAAAACAAGTTAAAAAGTATGCTTTACACAACGTATAAGGGTGATGTCAGAGCACAACGGGAATCTAACAGGGGAAGAGGTGAAAGTAATCCTCCTCCTACCACGACCATGCCGGCAAGGACAGAACGCTTTACAGACGTGTTGTTGATGGAGGACATGCAGAGCTTTATAAGTCCTATGCATCGCCACAGCCCTTCGGGGTCCACCCTCAGGTCCACCTCGCCTTAGCTGCAGATATCGACACTCTGAGGAGCGATGAACCCCTTGACTACTGGGTGTTCAGGCTTGACCTGTGGCGTGAGCTATCCCAATTTGTGATAGAACTTCTGGCCTGCCCCGCTTCAAGTGTCCTGTCAGAAAGGACCTTCAGCGCAGCAGGAGGTATTGCCACTGACAAGAGAAGTCGCCTAGGTCAAAAAAGTCTAGATTACCTTTGCGATCAGGGGACGTAACAGGGATTAAACTAATAAGAATATTACTAGTTAACACACCACTCATATAGGGTTGCACATTATATTGCAGGGCGCACGCGCAGTGCCCCAAATTGGAAGTAAGAGGAATGACCAAGCTTCTTTTTCCATCTCCCGGTTCCTAAAATCTATTCGATACACGTCCCCTGATAGAGGATGTAACAGGGATTAAACTGATAAAAATAGTACTACTGATTACTGAACGCACCACTCATATAGGGTGGCACAGTACATTGCGCGAGGAAGAGACCTTCAATGACGTCAGTGAGGACAAGGAACGGGACATGCAAATGGGGAGTTTGTGGTTGTGCAAATAGACTGTTTGCGGTTGTTTGTGGTGCGTTAAACGGGGAGTTTGGTCTGTCACAGTTAGGTCTGTCACTGTGAAGCGGGCAGAACCCTTACACTACCTGATCGATACAACATCATACCTGATCGTATGCACACACTGGATGTTTTAAAGCACGTTATTCCAAACAATTTAGGAATGTTAGGTGATTTATGCCCTTTATGGATTAAAACCCGACTCTGCATCTACTACGTAATTTTCCATGGGAGTTTTGCCATGGATCCCCCTCCGGGATGCCACAGTCCAGGTGTTAGTCCCCTTGAAACAACTTTTTCATCACTTCTGTGGCCAGAAATAGTCCCTGTGGGTTTTAAATTTCGCCTGCCTATTGAAGCCTATGGCGGTTTGCCCAGTTCGCCCGTTCGTGAACATTTGCAGAAGTTCGCGTTTGCCGTTCGTGAACGGAAAATTTTATGTTCGCGAAATCTCTATCCTTAGGGTCTTTTCCTTCTTTGTGTAGGATTGGTATATGCGCCCTCAAGGCCTGGGGGGCCAGAGAGAACCTTCCCAACAGTGAGTTGCAGAGGTCAGTAAAATGGAGGAGTAAAAACTGTTTGAATTTCTTATAATAGACAATTGGAAGTCCGTCTGGTCCGGAGCTCTTACTTATGGGGATGGAACTTTTTCCACTTCAGATATGGTAAAGGGTTTAAGGAGTTGCAGTCGTTCTTCCCCAGATAATGTGGGGGATTTAATGGAATCTAAGGATTCTTTCACACTTGCGCTTTTGCTTTCCGTCCTAGAGTTCCTTCCTCGGGGCTCTAGGACGGAAAGATACTGATCAGGATTATCCCAATGCATCCTGAATGGAGAGAAATCCGTTCAGGATGTATCAGGATGTCTTTAGTTCAGTATGTGAACGTTTTTTGGATGTTGACAAAACCGCAGCATGCTGCGGATTTGTCTCCGTCCAAAAATCCGGAAGACATGCCTTAACGCTGAATCCGGAATTAATGCCCATTCAAGTGCATTAATCCAGATCCGGCATTAAGCTAAACGTCGTTTCGGCGCATCGCCGGATCCGACGTTTAGCTTTTGTGAATGGTTACCATGGCAGCCAGGACGCTAAAGTCCCGGCTGCCATGCTAAAGTGTAGTGGGGAGGCAGGGGAGAAGTATACTTACCGTCCGTGTGGCTCCCGAGTCCCGGGGCGCTCCACAATGACGTCAGAGCGCCCCATGAGCATGGATCACATGATCGCATGGATGACGTGATCCATGCGCGTAGGGCACTCCGACGTCATTGTGGAGCACCCCGGGAGCCGCACGGACTGTAAGTATCTGCTCCCCTCGCTCCCCACTACTTACAATGGCAACCAGGACTTTAGTAGCATCTACTGGCTGCCATAGTAACACTGAAAGCATTTTGAAGACTGATCAGTCTTCAAATGCTTTCAGTTGTCTTGCGTTGTGACGGATCTGGTGGGCATTTCCGGCGACGGAAGTGCACACCGGATCCACACAACGCAAGTGTGAAAGAGGCCTAAGAATTCTGCCAAAATAGTTGCATATGGTTTGTCTTGTACAGTAGGTTAGGATACGCAGCTGATGAAGGGAGGTTATATAGTTTTGCATATAATGTCTGGAAGGCTTTAGCAATGAGAGGGGAATATGTGGCTCTCAAAGATGGGCTGGATCTTATTGATGAGACAAAAGTTTTTTCCCCTCCTCTTTTTAATAAGGTGAGTCGTCATTTTGTTCCCTTTGTCGCCGTGCTCGTATATTCTACTTTTTAGGCGTAAGAGAGATTTTTGCTTCTTTAATATTAAGAAGATCTTTGACCTTACGTCTGAGAGTGATCAATGCCTCCTTATGTACATCAGATTGTATTAGTTTGTGCAATTTTTCTTGCGTTTAAATCTGGGAGAGTAACAACATCAACTCCCTTGTGGCTTTTTTCTTTACATAAGAACCTAAGGCTATCAGTTCGCCCCTTATATAGGCCTTGTGGGCCTCCCAAAGTATTAGTTTAGATATTTCCGGTGAGTTGTTAGTTTTAAAATAGTTTTCAAATTTTTCTCCCAAAGCCTTTAAGTGTGTCTGCGTTTCAAGAAGTTTCAACCTCCACGACCATACTTTATGTGGGAGACATTGGAGAGAGAGTGACAACATGACAGGGGCATGGTCTGATATTACCAAATTTCCAATATCTGCACTTTTTACTGATGGCATATGGAAGTCAGACAAGAATAAATAGCCAAAGCGACTGTATAAGTTGTGGATATGTGAGAAAAATGTGAAATCCCTATCAGTGGGATGAATAGGTCTCCATACATCAACCAGACTCATTTCCGCCATGCCCTCATAATTTCACAATTTGTTTCCTAGGAATTTTGATCCCTGAGACGGGGCATCCAAGGAAATATATAGGTCACCTCCTACTATCAGCATACCTTCAGTGAATTCTCTAATCGTCTTGAGCGTCCTGAGTAACCAAGAGACTTGGTGTGAATTAGGTGCGTATACGTTAGCTATAGTGATTTTTTAGTTAAAAATTGTTCCCTGTATAATGAGCAAACGGCCCCCAGGGTCAATGTAGTATTTGACAAGATGAAAAGGGATAGAGGAGCTGATGGCTATAGACACCCCTCTAGATGCAGATGAGTGTGTGGCATGAAACCATTTGGATGTGGATAGAGAAGTTATACGGTTATTGTGGAAATGCGTCTCCTGCCACAAGACTATATCTTTAAGTAGCAGGTTGAAAATCTGTTTCCTCTTTTGGGGTATATTAAGCCCGTTCCCATTATGGGACTAAACAGTTAGGTTAGCCATAACCCCTGGAAATGAGGGATGTGTTGCTGCCACTTGTGAGCCTATTAAGAGTGGTAACTAATGGGGACCAGTTTTTACAAAAAACAATAGTAACAAACAGGGAATTGATGGTGGTAAGTGATAAAGCCATTGACCGAGGCGCGTGTGCTTCAATGAGCCAACCTATGTCGCCTCCAGTATGTAAAGGAGGAGGATGGGTTCAGCCCGGAGAAGCACAGCACCCCAGCTGGGAAGGGAGAAAAGCCATTATCAGCAAGACTAGCTGCTTTAAGTGAACAGCTAAAATTACACATAGTATTGTATAACGGGTACAAACAGTGAAATCTCAATAGACCCTATACGGTGAAAAGCAATATAAAAGTATTTTAAAACCTGTTGGAAAAAAGTGAACTATAAACAAAGTTTCGAGGTCACCATCCACTAAAAGAATAATGGTCTGGTGACCTGAGAAACATGAACAGAATGCTGACCATATCAAGGTGAGTATACGACCTGCAGTGATATATATAACTGGACTGCTGAGTATACAGTTAGAGGGTCGCCTGTTATCCCATTAATGTCGCATCTGGTGTAGAAGGATACAGGCAACTTTGAAGGTATAGTTAAGGTGGACTCCAGTCGTCCTTCAGGTGGTCTTCCTGTGTTTTGGGGACTTTGGTTTCTTGACCACTTGCCACGCTTGAATCACAGGCAGGTCTGGAATTTGAAGTTCCTCAGGCACAGGCATCCACGGCTGAACCTCTACTGGTGCAATATCTAGCTTTTCCCACGCTACTGTTAAGTCCTGTGGTGTTCTAATCACAATTTGCTGCCCTGCTTTAGAGGTAACCAGGCCAAAGGGGAACAACCAATGCACTGGGAGTTTGTGCACCCGGAGGGCATCCGTAAAGGGCTTTAGGGCTCTGCGTTTCGCCAGTGTACTGGGGGCTAAGTCCGGAAATAGTTGTATTCACGCCCCGTTATAGAAGATGTCCTAAGTATCTCTTGCGGCGCCTAAAATAGAGGCCGTGTCTAGATAATTTAGTAGGCCGCATATTATGTCTCTAGTTGGGCCACCTTCAGATGATTTCGGCCGTAAGGCTCTGTGGGCCCGCTTGATTATTATCTGTGAGGCCCTGTCTTCTCCAACAAAGGAGGCAAAGATGGCGGTGACCGCACTTGAGATCTCTCCAGGGGGGATATCTTCTGGCACGCCTCTGATGTGGACATTTTTCCATCTGCTCCTTTTTTCCTGGTCTTCCCAGTGGAGGAGAGCGGAGGTAAGATATAAGTTGTGGTCCTGCAGGACCTTACTCATGGCCTCACTTTAATTAACTAGGGCCGTTTGGGTCTCTTCTAGTGCAAATACACGTGCCCCAATTTGCTTTACCTCAGTTTTGATGTCTGAGATGCAGGGCCGGGGAAAGGATTTTTGCCGCCCTAGGCAAAGATCCATTTTGGCCCCCCCCCCCCCAAGTCACTCACTCACTGACAGACACACACACACACACTGACAGACACGCACACACTGACAGACAGACAGACACGCACACACTGACAGACAGACGCGCACACACTGACAGACAGAC
This sequence comes from Bufotes viridis, assembly GCA_033119425.1. Classification (NCBI taxonomy): domain Eukaryota; kingdom Metazoa; phylum Chordata; class Amphibia; order Anura; family Bufonidae; genus Bufotes; species Bufotes viridis. Next base: position 180,275,443 of record CM065594.1, on the reverse strand, counting down.
ATGCACACACTGACAGACACAAACACACTGACAGACAGACACGCACACTGACAGACAGACACGCACACTGACAGACAGACACAAACACTCACTGACAGACACGCACTCACTGACAGACGCGCACTCACTGACAGACACGCACTCACTGACAGACATACAATCACTCAGATACTCACTGACAGACAAACACACACTCACTGACAAACACAGACACTTACTGACAGACAGGCATACACACTCGCTGACACACACACACTCACTCAATGACAGACACACAGACATTTACTGAAAGACAGACATACACTCACTCACTGACAGACACACACAGGCAGGCAGACACTCACTCATTCAAACACTTAAAAGCTCACCTCCCTGGGGTCCAGTGTGGTGCAGCTCCATCCTCAGTCCTCCAGTGTGCCGTTAAGTATGCTGGGGCCGGAATGACGTCATATTCCGGCTCCCGGCATCACAGATGGCACGCGAGGGAGTAGTAGGGAGCTGCTAGAACAGCCTCCCTTGCCGCCCGCCTCCTCTGCTCCGGTAATTTACTGGCAGAGCAGACACCTGCCATCAGGGTAAGCAGGTGTCTGCTCTGCCATATTTAAGAAGGACCTCCAACTTCCTGGCCCCCCTGTAATGGCGCTGGGGGTGGCTCAAGAGCCGCTCGCCCAGCGCTGCAGCCCCAGACAGGGGGAGCCCACCAATTAGCCCCCAGCAGGCTGGCACCCTAGGCGAACGCCTAGTTCGCCTATCGGTGGCACCGGCCCTGCTGAGATGTCCTTTAGCAGGGGTTGAAGAGCTTTGTATAGCGTTTTCTTGAAAAAGGCTCTTGATAGTTGTAGGTTGGAGGCATCTACTCCCTCTGACATGGCGCAGGAGCATTCTCCATCTGAGTCTTCCGGCTGCGCGGCTGCTCTGGCTACCTCCGGCGCCATCTTGATTCTGCATGCCGGAGAAAGACCTCTCTTCTTGAGAAAATGGTCTATTTCAGGCTGTGTGTGGCACAACCTTTGTGAGCCTGGGGTGTTCTCACTTCTTTCTCTGCAGGTGTTCACCATGTTAGAGGGATAAGGCACCCGTTATGCTGGTTAAAGCAGCGGCGTCTGTGAGGAGCTCTGAGATCAGGCGTCCATCTCGGTTCGCAGCTAGCTCCGCCCTCCGATACTGCTAAATAATTTTTAATCCATCTGTTACTGAGGTGGGGGACGGCGACCATTTTAGCAACTGCAGTGTCCTTGGAACTGCCTGTGACCTGCATTTGTGCCAGCCTGCCAGGGACATCAGTCTAATTATTTTTTGGTGGGTCAGTGGAGGAAAAATTCCTTTTTTCTGGTAGGTCAAGTCCCCCTACATATTATATTTTATAATTTTGCGGTGATATAGTGCATTTCTGTAGTTGCTGTAATAAACCCGTACTGTCGTACCACAGAGCACGTTTGCATACACAGCTGAAAAACCTATTTTAAAATTTTGCGGTGACAGTGCATTTCTGTATTTGCTGTAATAAACCCGTACTGTCGTACCACAGAGCACGTTTGCATACACCGCTGAAAAGCCTATTTTAAAATTTTGCGGTGACATAATGCATTTCTGTAGTTGCTGTAATAAACCCGTACTCTCGTACCACAACCTATTTTAAAATTTTAAGGTGAAAAACTGTATTTCTGAAGTTGGGTGAATAAACCCGTACTGTTGTGCCACAGAGCACGTTTGCATACAACGCTGAAAAACCCTTTTTTTTTATTTTTGGGGTGACATACTGCATTTCTGTTTTTTGGGGAATAAACTCGTACTGTTGTGCCACAGACCACATTTGAATACAACGCTGAAAAAACGGTTTTAAAATTTTGCTGTGAAAAACTGCATTTCTGTAGTTGGGTGAATAAACCCGTACTGTTGTGCCACAGAGCACGTTTACATAAAATGCTGAAAAACCTGTTTTATAATTTTTTGGGTGAAAAAATGTATTTCTATAGTTGGGTTAATAAACCCATACTGTTATGCCACAGAGCACGATTGCATACACCGCTGAAAAAATTGTCTTAAAATTTTGCTGTGAAAAACTGCATTTCTGTAGTTGGGTGAATAAACCCGTACTGTTGTGCCACAGAGCACGTTTGCTTACAACGTTGAAAACCCTGTTTTATAATTTTTGGGGTCACATACTGTATTTCTGTAGTTTGTTGCAATAAACACTGATTTTGTGCTACATAGCAGATCTGAGGCCTACCCTGTATTTCAGTAATTTTAAGTAACCTTTTGAACTCTGCATTTACATAGTTGGTTGCAAACACACAGGTTTTGTGGTAGATAGCACATTTGTGGTGTACGCTGCATTTCTGACAGTCAAATTAAACCGTTAACCTCTGCTGTTACATTGTTGGTTTGAAAAATCAAATCTTTGTTGATTGTGAAGTAATTGTATTGAATTGCTCCGTTACACTGTTGTGTGACCTAAAGAAATGTATTCTGTTTATGACACGGGCAATGCCTTACTGTTAGTGAACTTAATTGTTGACTTTTGGCAGTTAAATTGATACCTGAGATAAACCATCTGTTAGTTTGGTGGGTGAACGCAAATAACGAGGTGAACATCAAATAAGGGATGTGGACATGGTCGTTGTGGTGTTGGTGGAGCTCTTGTTGCTGGGAGAGGACGTGGCCATTCTGCGTCAGCTACAGATCCTAGTGAAACACCTTCCTCAGGTGCGAGTAGGCGACAGAACCTGCAGCGTTATTTAGTAGGCCCGAATGCCGCTCTTTGGATGGTGAGGCCAGGACAAGTACAGGTCGATAGTAGATTGGGTGGCTGAGAGTGGCGCCAGTTCCTTCACAGTATCTCCCACCCAGTCCTCTGCAGAAAGCTCAGCACATTCCCATCAGTCTTTCACCTCACCCCCATGCAATGCAGCCAAGCAGTCTGAGCTCCAAGTCATGCAGCAGACTCTTATGCTTTTTGATGACTCTGCAGGCAGGGTTTCCCGGACCATACACATAGCCCTGCCCCAGAAGTGGAAGACATTGAATGCACTGATGCCCAACCACTTTGGTTACAGGATGAGGACATGGGAATTCAACGGCTGCACGTCTCTGATGACAAAACACAGGTGCCACAGGTGACGCATGTTGTTCCACCACCGAGGATTGCAGGGCATTATTCTTTGCATCCTGTTGCCTCCACCAACTTCAGCACAGCCAGGGAGGGGTAAATGTCAGCAGGCGGTTTTAAAACTCAAGTGTTTGGGGGACAAACCCCACACCGCACTGGAGCTGTGGAGGGGCATAGAAGAACAGGCTGATGAGTGGTTGCTGCCAGTGAGCCTCAAGCCCAGCCTGGTGGTGTATGATAATGGGAAAAATCTCGTAGCAGCTCTGGGACTATCCGGTTTGACGCAGATCCCTTTCCTGGCGCATATGCTGAATTCGGTGGTTCAGAAATTCATACCCAGACATGTCAGAGCTGCTGCAGAGTAAGCAGGTGTGCAAGTGTGGTCCGTCTGTGCGCCCTTTAGGCGTTCTCACCCTGCTGCTGCCCGCCTGTCTGTGCTGAATCATAACTTCGGCCTTGCATATTCTGGAGAGACTGTGCGAGCAGCAGAAGGCAATAGTGGAGTTTCAGCTGCAGCACACACGGGTCAGTCGCTCTGCGAAACAGCACCACTTCACCACCAATGATTGGGCCTCCATGCGAGACCTGTGTGCCTTGTTGCTCTGTTTCGAGTACTCAACCAACATGGCCAGTGCCGGTGACGCAATACTTAGCGTTACATTACCACTTCGATGTCTCCTTGAAAAAACACTTAGGGCGATGATGGAAGAGGATGTGGCACAGGAGGAAGAGAGGGCATTTCATAGGGTTTCAGGCCAGTCATTCAGAAGTGGCTCAGAGGGTGGGTTCCTGCACCAGCAGAGGCCAGTTACACATGTGGCCAACCAGGGCACAGTTCTGGAGGACAAGGAGGATGAGGAAGAGAAGGAGGAACTGGGTTCACAGCAGGGTGGCACCCAACGCAGCTCATGGCCATCACTGGAGTGTAGCTAGGGGGATACGAAGGACACAGACGACACACCACCTACAGAGGACAGCTTATCCTTACCTCTGGGCAGCCTACATGAGCGACTACATGCTGCAGTGCCTGCGCAACGACCGCAGAGTTGCCCACATTTTAACTTGTGATGACTACTGGGTTTCCACCCTGCTGGATCCCCATTACAAAGAAAATGTGCTGTCCTTAATTCCCTCACTGGAGCGTGATAGGAAGATGCGCGACTACAAGCTCACACTGGTAGACACGCTCCTAAGGGCATTCCCAATTGACAGGGGGGACAAGTAGAAGCACAAGACGAAGGCAGAGGAGTAGGAAGAGGTCGCCAACGCAGTTGTGTCACGGCCAGCACCTCAGAAGGCAGGGTTAGCATGACTGACATGTGGAAAAACTTTGTCACCATGAAACGGCAACTGGCACCACCAGCTTATATGGAATGTCTTAGCAGGAGGCAGCATTTGAACAACATGGTGGAACAGTACGTGTGCACAGTCAGTACACATACTGACTGATGGTTCTGCCCCATTCAACTTCTGGGTCTCCAAATTTTCCACATGGCCTGAGCTTGCCCTTTATACCTTGGAGGTGCTGGCCTGCCCTGCAGCCAGTGTATTGTCTGAACATGTATTTAGTACGGCAGAGGGCATCATTACAGACAAACGCAGCCGCCTGTTGACAGCCAACCTGGACAAACTCACGTACATTAAGATGAACCAGGCTTGGATCCCACAAGACTTGTCTGTACCTTGTGCACAATAGACATTTATACCCGCCTCAACCATACATTCTTGTACTCAAGTGCACTTATTCTTTGACTTCTTTTTTATTTTATTTCTCCCATTATTTTGGGGGCTACCCCAATTAAAATTAAAAAATAAAATGTTAGCTGGCTATCTCCTCCTCCATCGCCGCTTCCACCTACAACACCACATTCACCGTCACCTTAACCTCCGATTCCACATCTACCTCCTCCTCAGAGTTGCATGTTAATAATTTTATTTTAATTTATTTTATTTTATGGTATTTCCCTAATCACTGACTGCCCAAATAAGTAAATAAAATTGCGCGTCTGATAGAGCTGTCACTGACTATAACAAAGACGCTAAAAAATAACTTTTATTAATATCAATTATAAAATTATAAACAAGGGTGCTTTGGTGCAAACAATAACGTGTGTATTTCCTCATGGACAACCAATGTGTTTATATTGATGTGCACATGGAGGTCCTATCTTTTTCAAGCGGGACAATGCAAACATCACCTGCAGATCACATCTCAAACGTGCCTGGTGTAGGCTATGGATGCAGACCTGCCTGTAAGAAATTGAATAACATACGGGCACATTTCACATGCCTGTGGGGGTTAGGGAAAGCAGGCTCTAGTCATATATTTTCTCTAATGACCTCCTGCCATTCCATCATAGGTGCTGATACAATATTGCAGGTGGTGTTGAGCTATAGCTATTTCATACACCACACTCTGCCTCTGTTAAGCACCTCTCTCTAGCTCCCCCATGCTGGATTATACATTTAGGCGGGTCTCCTGTCTCATTTTACGCTCAACGCGTTTCTTCTCTATCAGAATCATCAGGAGCCAAATATTGAGAACCTGCCTAAACGCTGCCACATTAGTGTGCTGTGGGAGCGTCCTCCGGCGCTGTGATGGCCGTGATGTTATTTCCCTATCCACATTTGTTTGCAGAGCACTTGCCATGCTCTTAAGCACCCTTTGCAGCCCTCTAGCCCTTTCCATTACCTTTTTTAGGGCCATTTTAGTGTCCAAAAGTTCCGGTCCCCATTGACTTCAATGGGGTTTGGGGTAAAGTTCGGGTCAACTTCGGGTCACGAACCCGAACTTTGTGAAGTTCGGCCGAACCCGTCGAACCCGAACTTCCAACTTTCCTTTCAACTCTACTGTCAACAAATTGTATTATGATAATTAGTCAGGTTAATTCTTTTAATTCGGTTGTGTTGTAATTATTTTCCAGTTGCACATAAAATAAAAAGCTTATTAACCCTTTCACGACCACCATACGGCTATATACGTCCTAGCTGCACATACCCCGTGCAGCTAGGACGTGTATAAACGTCATGGTGTGCAGACTAACCAATCGGAGCGCTGTACTGTAAAAATGCCGGTTTCAGACTGCAATCTCCACTCTGGAGATCGCAGCCTGAAACCTTGTAAAGTGCCCCCTCCTAGCGCCCCCCTTAGTGCCCCAATTAAAATTAAATACATATATATATGTAGTCCCCCCCCCCCGTGCGGCCATATGTTCCTCCCTCCTCCTCCTCCACCACGTGGCTCCCCTCCCTCCCCCTTCTGCTCTGATCCTCCTCTGCTGCCGTGTGTAATCTGCAGCGAGTGTTAGCTGTAACACACAGCTAACACTCTGCTGCTATGCCCCAGATCAGTGCTGGCACCGATCTGGGGCATTTAACCCCATAGATGCCGCGGTCAGCTGCCGCCCGCGGCATCCATGGGGTTAAGAGGGAGAGAGCTCCCTCTCAGTGCGATCGCACCGCTGCGATCATTGTCATGGCAACCAGACGCCTTACAAAGGCGTTCTGGTTGCCAAGTTACCTAAGGTTGATGAGACCCTGAGGTCTCATCAGCCTTAGTGTGAATGAGTATACAGTGCATTGCAATAGATGACTATTGCAAATGCACTGTACAGTGATCAAGCCCACTGGATCTTCAGGATCCAGATGGGTCTTGATAAGTCAAAAAAAGTGTAAAAAAAAAAAAAGTGAAAAAAGTAAAAAAATAAATAAAAATTAAAATTAAAATAAAATAAAAATAATATTTTCCCAAATCCATGTCATAAAAAATAAAAAATAAATTAAAACTAAACATAATTGGTATCGCCACGTCCGTAAAAAACAGCTCTATTAAAATATCACATGACCCAACCCCTTAGGTAAACACCATCAAAAATAAAAAATAAAAACCATGTTAAAAATGCCATTTTTTTGTCACCTTACATCACAAAAATTCCAACACAAAGTGATCAAAAAGGCATACACCCCCCAAAATAGTACCAATAAAACCGTCACCTTATCTTGCAAAAAATGAGGCCCTACCTAAAACAATCGCCCATAAAATAAAAAAACTATGGCTCTTAAACTAAAACATGATTTTTTTTGTTTCAGAAAATTAGGTATCTCCGCGTCCGTAAGAACCTGCTCTATAAAAATACCACATGACCTAACCCCTCAAGTGAACCCTGTAAAAAAAAATTAATAAAAACTTTGTCAAAAAAGCCATTTTTTGTCACCTTACATCACAAAAAGTGTAATAGCAAGCGATCAAAAAGTCATATGACCTCCAAAATAGTGCCAATCTAACCGTCACCTCGTCCTGCAAAAATGATACCCAACCTAAGATAATCGCCTAAAAACTGAAAAAACTATGGCTCTCAGACTATGGAGACACTAAAACATGATTTTTTTTGTTTCAAAAATCATATTATTGTGTAAAACCTAAATAAAAAAAAGATATACATATTAGGCATCACCGTGTCCGTAAGGCCCTGCTCTATAAAAATACCACATGACCTAACCCCTCAAGTGAACCCTGTAAAAAAAAATTTATAAAAACTTTGTTAAAAAGCCATTTTTTTGTCACCTTACATCACAAAATGTGTAATCACAAGCGATCAAAAAGTCATATGACCCCCAAAATAGTGCCAATCTAACCGTCACCTTGTCCCACAAAAATGATACCCAACCTGAGTCAATCTCCTAAAAACTGAAAAAACTATGGCTCTCAGACTATGGAGACACTAAAACATAATTTTTTTGTTTCAAAAATGATATTATTGTGTAAAACCTAAATAAATAAATAAAGGTATACATATTAGGTATTGCCACGTCCGTAAGGACCTGCTCTATAAAAATATCACATGATCTACCCTGTCAGATGAATCTTGTAAAAAATAAAAAATAAAAACAGTGCCAAAACAGCCCTTTTTTGGTTGCCTTGCCTCACAAAAACCGTAATATAGCAAAATTAAAAATCATATGTACCCCAAAACAGTACCAATAAAACTGGCACCTTTTCCCCTAGTTTACAAAATGTGGTTAATTTTTGGGAGTTTCTACTGTAAGGTGCATCGGGGGGGCTTCAAATGGGACATGGCATCTAAAAATCAGTCCAGCAAAAATCTGCCTTCCAAAAACCATATGGCGCTCCTTTCTTTCTGTGCCTTGCCGTCCGCCCTTTTATCAGTTTACGACCACATGTGGGGTGTTCCTGTAAACTGCAGAATTAGGGCAATAAATATTGAGTTTTGTTTGGCTGTTAACCCTCAATGTGTTTAAGAAAAAATGGATTAAAATGGAAAATCTGCCAAAAAGTTAAATTTAGAAATTTCATCTCCATTTTCCTTTATTTCTTGTGAAACACCTAAAGGGTTAACAAATTTTGTAAAATCAGTTTTGAGTAACTTGAGGGGTGTAGTTTCTACAATGGGGTCATTTATGGGGGGTTTCCACTATGTAGGCACCACAAAGTGACTTCAGACCTGAACTGGTCCTTAAAAAGTGGGTTTTAGAAATTGTCTTAAAAATTCTAAGAATTGCTTCTAAACTTCTAAGCCTTCTAACGTTCTAAAACAATAAAATGACATTTACAAAATTATGCCAATATAAAGTAGACATATGGGGAATGTTACGTAATAAATATTTTATGAGTTATCACTTTCTGTTTTAAAAGCAGAGAAATTGAAATTTTGAAAATTGCTAATTTTTCTAAATTTTTGGTAAATATGGGATTTTTTCATAACTAAAGGTGAAATATATTGGCTAAAATTTATGACTATAATGAAGTACAATGTGTCACGAGAAAACAATCTCAGAACGGCTTGGATAAGTAAAAGCGTTCCAAAGTTATTACCACATAAAGTGACACATGTCAGATTTGTAAATTTTGACCTGGACACTGGGGCATCAATGAACCTTGGTCATGAAAGGGTTAAGTACCAAACTGTCACTTAATTACTTGATTATTGCAAATATTCAATAACAGCTTTCCCGTATTCAAAAATAATCAGTTTACATTTCTAATTGATTTTGTGCTACACGTTGACAAATGTAGAATCGGGCTTCTGGAATGTGTTTCTCAGTCATCTTGCAACTTTAAATCTACATCATTGAAATGAAGAAGCTGCTGGCATAAGGATTCTCAAATTTCCCACTAATTAGAACAAAATCTTTGATTTTTCTCAGGTTTTAATTTCACCACTCAGACTTTCTGTCCATTTCTCTGCTTTCGGGGAAAACAAACCATGAAAATAGAATTTTTGTTTTTGTCCTAAGAGATCTAATGTAAGGTAAAATCAAATTTTACTAGAATTGGGCTATACAGATTTACAGACTAATGAAAGAGAAATGCAGCTCTCTATATTTAGTGTTACATTTCAGCTAGGTCACTTTCAGCTAACAGTAATAATGGATCATTTTAACATATTTCTGCAAGACAGGCCGGCCTTCTAAGGATGCTTGAGGATGCTTCGACTCACCCTTGATGGCAGATAGCAGAAGAATAAAGGATCAGACATGTTGAAATTCTACATGACCAACCTTTTATTCTTAAGGGAGATAACCAGGTATGAAGATCATTACCCTCTACCTATTGAGAATACATGTATGCTTGGTGGATGTATATGTTTTTTTTGCTGATAAAAGATACACTTCAGGCTTGGATACTCTTCAAAGAGAGACTCTTAACTGAAACTATAGCTACACTTCAAAGGAAGGTTAATAATATAATTTTATTAAATATAATAAGTAGTATATACATATAGTGATATAATGTCCTTTTTTATACTTATCTATATACAAAGGATAAAGAACATAATCAGCTGGGAATCCCTTTTTAGTGAAAGCAGTCTTGATTGGGAAAACACCTACTAGGTCCCTATGTAAGGCTTCCCCCCTGTAGGATAAGCTTCTGACATTCTCACTGAAGGGGTACAGCATTATATTATTTAAACAAAAAGTTCAATTTCCTAGTGGAATGTAGCCAGCACTGTATTTGCTATCAACCTGGACCTTGAAGAGGCCAGTTCCAAAGGTCTGCAGCATCAGAATCCTTGAGAAAATATATGTTGACAAAGCCTTACTCCCTTGCACATGTATTCACAGGTCATAAACAAATTTTAATTTAAATGAACAAATACAAAATGGAATCCAAATGATCAGAAAATACATCTTCACGCTTTAATATACAGAAGGGGGTGGAATAGCAGAAAACTGTTCGGCCGAGGGAAGTCTTCTGAACAAATTAAATACAATATAGCTCCCCAATCTGTTGCATTTCATTTTTAATTATAAAGTATACAAAGTACAAGAGAAATCTTCAAATAAAATGCATTATGAAACTATTTAAAAAGTTACTGTTACACAAACTTGGACATTTACCTCCTTGATTAGCTCTTTTTATTCTCGAGATTACTCTGGAAATTTTCAAATGATTATTTCATACAGTATTCTATCAGTCAACACAGACATATGGTCGATCATGACAAATAAGTGTGTTCCGCAGACAACCCACACACTAGCCGGATGGTTCTCAGTCAGTCCAGAAAAACACATTTTAAGAACACATCATGGTAACTAAATCTACGCTATAAAATACCGTTATTTTAATATTGTTTAATTACTTCAAGGTATTATTCATAGTGCATAGTGCTTTCACTGCATAATCAGAGTAAATATAGTTTGAGTCATTTATACAGTATGCATTTTATAATGTTCATTAAAACATTTACAATGCGATAATAATATAATGTTTAAACCCTTAGATGCTATGGTCAGTAGTGACTGTTGTATCTAAGGAGTTTACAGAGGGAGCAATCTCCCTCTCTCCCTCATTGGGCCTACTATGTACCGAATGCTATCCGGCTGTTGGGTGGCGTCAGTGTAAAACTGACAAGTACAGTATACTTTAATAGACTATTACAGAGTATTGTACTAACAATTGAACCAATGTATGTTCAAGGTCCAAGTCAGAATTAAAAATAAAAGTAAAATGAAAAAAAATTATCTTTTCAAGCAAAAAAAAAAAAAAGATCCTTTTCCAGTATCCACTTATTTATAATTGGTTAAAAAATGAAAAAATAATCTACACTTAATTGGTGTTGCCATGTCTTTAACATGATCTGATTTATAAAAGGATCATGCGACTTGTACCATGTGGTGAATAGTGTTGAGCACGAATATTCTAATTGCAAATTTTTATTGCGAATATTGGCACTTCGAGAATTCGCAAATATTTCGAATATAGTGATCTATATTTGTAAAAACGAATATTCATTATTTTTTTTTCATCTGAACCCCTTACCTAGTATACCTACCTGCTTCTTGCTTGGGGCCAATGTGAGAAAGCTGCAATATTGTAGTCTGTAGTGAATTAGAATATTCCTTATTATTTAATTTATTTCTCTTATGCGAAAAATCGTCAATTTAATATTCGCGTAAGGCGAATATTCTAAAACATGAATATATAGCACTATAGAATATAGTGCTATATATTAGTTTTTTTTAGAATATTCATCATTTTTTTCCTATCTGAAGTCATGATTCCTCCCTGTTTAAGTTGCTTGTGGGCCAATGACACACACATGTTCACATTAAATTGGAAAAATTGATAAATATTCAAAAAACTAATATATAGTACTATATTCAATATAGTGCTATATATTCATTTTTTAGAATATTCGCATTACGCGAATATTACATTGCCGATTTTTCTCAAATCAATAGAATAATCTCGAATACAAATATTTGCGAATATATGATGAATATACTAACGAATATTCGCAAAATATTGCAAATTCGAATATTGCCCCTGCCGCTCATTACTAGTGGTGAATGGGATAAATTACAAAAATAAAATGATTGCTCACTTCCCTCCCAAAAATTGTATAAAAGGCTATCAAAAAGTCATATGTAAGCCAAAATGGTAACAATATAAAGAACACACAGCCAGGATTTGTTTTCTTTATTGTTGATGCTTAGGAGTTCCTCCCCAATGTGGCTTGTTTCACCCGGGCTGATGAGGTGCAGAACCCCTTGACCATTAGTGATGAGCAGAGTTCAGTGAACACGAACATTTTCGTAATAGTTCGGGTTTCGGTTTTTGGCAGATTTTATGGCGCTTGTTGAAAAGCTGCTGGGCAGCCAATCAACAAGCGTCTAACTACTTTGCCCTTATAAGCTATCACAGCCATGCCTACTAATGGCATGGCTGTGATTGGCTAAGTGCAGCATGTGACCCCGCCTCTATATAAGCTGGAGACACGTAGCGAAGCACTTCACTCTGCTGTTGTTAGTGTAGGGACAGGTTGCTACTGGTGTTCTCAGGGAGAGAATAGGAAACAAGCTTTGCTGAATAATATCTGATATCAGAATTGTGTTCACTCAGCAATCTACAACCTTTTTGTTCTTGTGGGTGCAATGACAGTTTTTTTTTATAAGGCCAGTGACAAAGACTTTTATATTTCTGTGAGTGGTTGGTGTTGGCTACCATTTTGTGCAAGTGACGTGCACTTGCAGCTGCATATGTGCCAGGGACAGTAATAGAATACAGTCTTTTTACTTCATTTGGCAAAATTTATCCATTTTTTAAGTGCACCTGCACTGCATATCTGCCAGGGGAAGGGAAGGGAAAAATAATACTGTTACTCAGTGAATTTAGGGACCTGGGGGGTGATATTTTCACATTTTGTTCTATTAAAGTACACCTGTGCTGCATATATCCTTGTAATTAATTCTCTAAATACATCAGAATCTGGGCTTCTGGTTTTTTTTGTGCTAAAAAGTACATTTGCTCTGTGCACTACATTTGTGATTGTGAAACATATTATCAGTAAATCCATCTGTTTCACTGTGGGTGAAAAAATTAATATATATTTTTTTACCATTAAGTGCCTTTTCTCCCTGCGCAGCAAATCTGATAATAAAAAATAATCAGTAAATCCATCTGTTCCAATGGGGTAGAAAAAAATCTTCTTTTTTTTCTTATAAAGTACCTTATTGACTTGTACTGCAATTCAAATAAAATCAATCAGTAAATTCCACTGAGACATTGTGAGTGGAAAAAACACGTAATTTTTGGCACAAAGTAAATTTGTGGCCTGCTGTGTACTACTGCTAGTGAAAGAATCCGTCAGTTTTACTGGGTTGAAGAAAAGATATATTTGGTTAAAATAAATTCCATCCTCTGCCTGCACAGGCAATCTAAGAGTGAAAAATAATCTGTTAATTCATCTGTTTCACTGGGGTGGAAAAAATCCTCTTTTTTTTCTATAAAGTACCTTTTGCCTTGTACTGTTAATCAAATAAAATCAGTAAATTGCACTAGGACATTGTGGTTGAAAAAAACCCATCATTTTGGCCCATAAAGTACCCCTGCGGCCTGCGTTGGTGTTCCTGCTACACTGCATACCTGACTGTGTCTGGCACAGGATACTACGACCATTGGTGTTGGGCCTCCCACCATACGTGCGCGACTCAATGGAGGTTATAAAAAAGCCTTGAGGGCGTCCAGGCAGACAGTGGAACCATGTTAACCAGCCTTGATGTGGAGGCACTGTATAGCTTCATACCCCATGATAAGGGTTGTGGAGTGGTGTCATCTTTCCTCCATCAACGGGGCACACATCTATGGCTACACAATGAGTTCATCCTGGAGCTCCTCCACTTTATCTTGGAAAACAATATCTTCCTTTTTGATTGACGCACGTACCACCAGCTCAGGGGGGTGCCGATGGGTAGCCCATGTACGCCTACCTTTGCTAACCTGTACCTGGGCTGGTGGGAACGGGAGGTGGTATTTGCGGATGAGGGGAACAAATGGACTGACTATATTAGCCTGTGGCTATGTTATATAGATGATATCCTGATTTTCTGGTCCGGGAGCAAAGCAGACTTTAAAGAGTTTGTGGCGGACATGAATAAGAATGATCTGGGAATGTTCTTCACATCTGAAATCCATGAACATCAAATTACCTTCTTGGACCTCACTATCTATAAGGATAAAGAGGGCAATGTAGGGACTCGGTTGTTCCTGCGTTTGGGCAGTTGTCATCCCACGTCCTTGAAAAAGGGTATCCCCAAGGGTCAATACCTGAGACTGCGCCGTAATTGCTTGAGAATGAATGAGTTTTGCGTTGCATCCAAAGATTTTCAACAAAGGTTTAGACGTAGAGGGTATCCACAAGGTGTTCTGGGTGGGGCTTACCAACATTCTTTGGCCATTGATCGGAACACATTGCTGGTTCCCAAAGTAACATCAACAGACAGTGACAAGATTCGTATTATCGCCACCTATGATGAGGCACATGAGGAGGTTAGATACATTCTCACACAATTTTCGGGAATACTTAAATCTGACCCTGATGTGGGGCATCTCATTGAAGACAGACCAGAGATTACATATCGCCGGGGGCGCAATATGAAGGACCGCCTAGTGCATAGCTTCTTGCAAACACCCACCAACACCACATGGCTTGGTGCTGGCCTGAGTGGTACTTTTACGTGTGGGGGCTGTGTTGCTTGTGATGCCATATTGCGGAGCAAGGAGTTTACCAGCACTGTCACAGGCAGAACGTTCAGCATTAGGTTGTTCATTAACTGTAAAACAAAGGGATTGGTGTACCTGGCCACATGTAATTGTGGCAAACAATATGTAGGAAAGACGTTCCGCGAGTTCCATAGAAGAATTGGGGAGCACCTGGGTGACATTCGTAAGGGTGCGGATACGGCAATTGCGCGACATGTGGTCTCCCTGCATAAGGATGAATTGAATGTCATTAAATTTCAAGGGATCAAAGTTGTCAGGAGGTTGCCAAAAGGAGGGGATTTTGACAAGAAATTATTGCAGAAGGAGGCGCAATGGAACATTGTTCAGACTGCGTACAGTGCAACCGCAGGGTCTGAATGAACAAATCTCATTTGTATGCTTCTTATGAACTAGAATCTGTATCTGTATTTTCCTTGGTTTTACATCCCTAGGACTACCTCCTGTTACTTCCCAAAAATACTAACAAAATAAGTTTACAGTCCTAGGTATGTTCCTATACATGTAACAATGATCCCCCGTCACTCATAATGTATGCCAGCATGTGTATCAGCGTGATATTGCATCACTGTCTGAACACACTTATATGTCTTAGCGCTGATTTTTGTCACTGTCTGAGTGTGCGCATATACTCTAGCGTCATGTCTGAACATGCTCATATGGTTTAGTATTATCTGGCATCACAGTCTGCACATACGCATATGTTTTAGTGTTATGTCACATCATTTGATCACCATCTATCAGTGGATAGTCTCCTCCTCAGCTTCCATCTACTTTGCACATTTATTCAACTCTACCGTACTGCTGTTAATATAAACCACCGATTGGTCCCCTTGTTAAACAAGAGAGTGTTTTGACACTCCTGTTGGAATCGCTCCATTGAGTGGGCTGCCTGCTTGGGCGGAGTTCAGCTGCGGTTAGCTGCACCCCGCTCTCATGTTATTGGCTGACCCAGGGGCTTGATCCATCCCAGGGGAGGGGTTTCCTCCTCATAACCTGAGCACTGCAGCAGCCGCACACGGCCATTCTAGCCCAGCTGCCGCCAACCTCAGAACTTGAGGCGGTGGGCATGTCTGTATGCCTGTCTTTAACCCAGACTCTGTGTGCTCCTGACGATCCCCAGTGGGGGTGAAAGGCGTGGAGCAAGATTGGGGTTGTTATGCTGGACAGATTCTTGGGATGTTGATTCGTGCTCACATCAAAAATACTGGATGCATCCCGTCACTGTAATGTGGGTGCATACCAGGGTGTGAACATAGAGAAGAGTACATGTATTCTGGTGTGGTGTATTAGGAGCCAGACCACATTTGTTAGTGCGATTAGCCGCAAGCACCAGTGTCAATTTCATGTAATATAGGGCACTGTATAAAGGTTCTGGTGCAGTGCAATTTAGCCAGACATACCGCCCATTGGTCAATAGTTTAGCTGCCTACAACTGTGAGTAGACTGTGATCATATCCAGTCAGTTGTGTGTTTCCTGATAGCCACAAGGGCTTATTCTAGGGCAGGCATCCTCAAACTGCGGCCCTCCAGCTGTTGCAAAACTACGACTCCCAGCATGCCTGAACAGCCTACAGGTATCAGCCTACAGCAGGGCATTCTGGGAGTTGTAGTTTTACAACATCTGGAGGGCCGCAGTTTGAGGATGCCTGTTCTAGGGTATGATCACCACTTAATAACACACAAGGAATGATCACAGTTCTCTGTGGTGCTCATTAGTGACTCTTATTCACACATGAGTGGCCAGACACACTATATAAGAGCAACATAGTTCATAGTGTAACAGAATTGTTTCTGAGCCAGTCTCTGGTGAGTGGAGAGTCATCTAATAAAGTAATTTAGGTAGAGTGTATGTTTGTCCCTCCCAATATTTTATAAACATTATCAATAAAGGTGATTTTATGTTTCTTTACAACGCTCCTTTTTTCAGTGATTGTATTTAGAGAGTGGAACGCAAACCATTAATTATTAAGTGAAGTGTAGTGTTGAGCGAACAGTTCGAGCATAGTTCGGGTTCGTACCGAATTTTGGGGTGTCTGGGACACGGACCCGAACTCGAAGATTTTCAAAAAAGTTTGGGTTCGGGTTCGTTGTTCGGCGATTACGTCCCGCTTTCTGAAGGGCTGCACAGCAGCCAATCAGCTAGCGTTTTACTTCTTGCCCTAAGAGCCCATCACAGCCATGCCTACTAATGGCATGGCTTTGATTGGCCAAGTGCAGCATGTGATCCAGCCTCTATTCAAGCTGGACTCACGTAGCGCCACACGTCACACTGCTCTGATTAGTGTAGGGAGAGGACGCAGCTTCTGTTAGGGCGAGATTAGGCAGGGAAAAGTCAGCAACAGCACCTAATGAACGGATCGATCTACAGCTGTGAATGATTGAACTTCTGCTAGTTACTTGCTCACTGGTTTTTAGGCTGCACAGAGCGTTTTTCTGTCACTTATTTTCTGGGGTGATCGGCGGCCATTTTGTGACTTGTGGTGCACCAGAACAAGCTGCCACCAAGTCCATCAATCTATCAATACTAGTTTTTTTTGCTATATCCTACATCAGGGGCTTGGCTGTTCTAATTGTCACACCTAGAAACTCAGGATAGCAATTTCTATATTTTATTAAGGGGTTAAATACAATTGCCCAAATACCAATCCCCTAAATCTGGTGTTCCAGCTTTGGCTAGCCAAGTATAATACTGTCTGCTGTCTGGCAAAGGATAGATTATTTTCTGTGGTGAAATTCAATTGCCAAAATAGCAATACCATAAATCAGTGGTTTCAGCTGTGGCTGGCAAAGTATAATAGTGTCCGCCAAAACATATATTTTGTTCTGGGGTGAAATTCAATTGCCAAAATAGCAATACCATAAATCAGTGGTTTCAGCTGTGGCTGGCCAAGTTTCATAGTGTCCGTAAAAACATATATTTTGTTGTGGGGTGAAATTCAATTGCCAAAATAGCAATACCATGAATCTGGTGTCACAGCTGTGGATGGCAAAGTATAATAGTGTCTGCCAAAACATTTATTTTGTTCTGGGGTGAAATTCAATTGCCAAAATAGCAATACCCTGAATCTGGTGTCCCAGCTGTTGCATGCTAAGTTTCATAGTGTCCTCAAAAACATATATTTTGTTCTGGGGTGAAAATCAATTGCAAAAATAGCAATACCATAAATTAGTGGTTTCAGCTGTGGTTGGCCAAGATTCATAGTGTCCGCAAAAACATATATTTTGTTGTGTGGTGAAATTTAATTGCCAAAATAGCAATACCCTGAATCTGGTGTCCCAGCTGTTGCAGGCCAAGTTTCATAGTGTCCGCAAAAACATATATTTTG
This sequence comes from Bufotes viridis, assembly GCA_033119425.1. NCBI lineage: Eukaryota > Metazoa > Chordata > Amphibia > Anura > Bufonidae > Bufotes > Bufotes viridis. The sequence goes on along the minus strand of CM065594.1, from coordinate 180,257,484 downwards.
TTCTGGGGTGAAATTCAATTGCCAAAATAGCAATTCCCTGAATCTGGTGTCCCAGCTGTTGCAGGCCAAGTTTCATAGTGTCCGCAAAAACATATATTTTGTTCTGGGGTGAAATTCAATTGCCAAAATAGCAATACCATAAATCAGTGGTTTCAGCTGTGGCTGGCCAAGATTCATAGTGTCCGCAAAAACATATATTTTGTTGTGGGATGAAATTAAATTGCAAAAATAGCAATACCATGAATCTGGTGTCCCAGCTGTTTCAGGCCAAGGTTTATAGTGTCTGCAAAAACATATATTTTGTTCTGGTGTGAAATTTAATTGCCAAAATAGCAATACCATAAATCAGTGGTTTCAGCTGTGGCTGGCCAAGTTTCATAGTGTCCGCAAAAACATATATTTTGTTGTGGGGTGAAATTCAATTGCCAAAATAGCAATACCCTGAATCTGGTGTCCCAGCTGTTGCAGGCCAAGTTTCATAGTGTCCGCAAAAACATATATTGTGTTCTGGGGTGAAATTCAATTGCCAAAATAGCAATACCCTGAATCTGGTGTCCCAGCTGTTGCAGGCCAAGTTTCATAGTGTCCGCAAAAACATATATTTTGTTCTGGGGTGAAATTCAATTGCCAAAATAGCAATACTATAAATCAGTGGTTTCAGCTGTTGCAGGCCAAGTTTCATAGTGTCCGCAAAAACATATATTTTGTTCTGGGGTGAAATTCAATTGCCAAAATAGCAATACTATAAATCAGTGGTTTCAGCTGTGGCTGGCCAAGTTTCATATTGTCCGCAAAAACATATATTTTGTTATGGGGTGAAATTCAATTGCCAAAATAGCAATACCATAAATCTGGTGTCATAGCTGTGGATGGCAAATTATAATAGTGTCTGACAAAACATATATTTTGTTCTGGGGTGAAATTCAATTGCCAAAATAGCAATACCATAAATCAGTGGTTTCATCTGTGGCTGGCAAAGTTTCATAGTGTCCGTAAAAACATATATTTTGTTCTGGGGTGAAATTCAATTGCCAAAATAGCAATTCCCTGAATCTGGTGTCCCAGCTGTTGCAGGCCAAGTTTCATAGTGTCCGCAAAAACATATATTTTGTTATGGGGTGAAATTCAATTGCCAAAATAGCAATACCATAAATCTGGTGTCATAGCTGTGGATGGCAAATTATAATAGTGTCTGACAAAACATATATTTTGTTCTGGGGTGAAATTCAATTGCCAAAATAGCAATACCATAAATCAGTGGTTTCATCTGTGGCTGGCAAAGTTTCATAGTGTCCGTAAAAACATATATTTTGTTGTGGGGTGAAATTCAATTGCCAAAATAGCAATACCATAAATCAGTGGTTTCAGCTGTGGCTGGCAAAGTTTCATAGTGTCCGAAAAAACATATATTTTGTTGTGGGGTGAAATTCAATTGCCAAAATAGCAATACCCTGAATCTGGTGTTCCAGCTGTTGCAGGCCTAGTTTAAATCTGTCCGTAACAGTCCGTAACGGCCAAGTTTCATAGTGTCCGCAAAAACATATATTTTGTTCTGGGGTGAAATTCAATTGCCAAAATAGCAATACTATAAATCAGTGGTTTCAGCTGTGGCTGGCCAAGTTTCATATTGTCCGCAAAAACATTTATTTTGTTCTGGGGTGAAATTCAATTGCCAAAATAGCAATACCATAAATCTGGTGTCACAGCTGTGGATGGCAAATTATAATAGTGTCTGACAAAACATATATTTTGTTCTGGGGTAAAATTCAATTGCCAAAATAGCAATACCATAAATCAGTGGTTTCAGCTGTGGCTGGCAAAGTTTCATAGTGTCCGTAAAAACATATATTTTGTTTTGGGGTGAAATTCAATTGCCAAAATAACAATACCATAAATCAGTGGTTTCAGCTGTGGCTGGCAAAGTTTCATAGTGTCCGAAAAAAACATATATTTTGTTGTGGGGTGAAATTCAATTGCCAAAATAGCAATACCCTGAATCTGGTGTTCCAGCTGTTGCAGGCCTAGTTTAAACCTGTCCGTAACAGTCCGTAACGGCCAAGTTTCATAGTGTCCGCAAAAACATATATTTTGTTCTGGGGTGAAATTCAATTGCCAAAATAGCAATACCATAAATCTGGTGTCACAGCTGTGGATGGCAAATTATAATAGTGTCTGACAAAACATATATTTTGTTCTGGGGTGAAATTCAATTGCCAAAATAGCAATACCATAAATCAGTGGTTTCAGCTGTGGCTGGCAAAGTTTCATAGTGTCCGTAAAAACATATATTTGTTGTGGGGTGAAATTCAATTGCCAAAATAACAATACCATAAATCAGTGGTTTCAGCTGTGGCTGGCAAAGTTTCATAGTGTCCGAAAAAACATATATTTTGTTGTGGGGTGAAATTCAATTGCCAAAATAGCAATTCCCCGAATCTGGTGTCCCAGCTGTTGCAGGCCAATTGTAAATCTGTCCATAAAAGGATACCTTTCATCCAGGGCCTAAATACTAGCCGTAAAAGACATATTCCCCTAAATCAGTGGTTACTGCTGTGCCTGGATTAGTGTAATACGCTACATAAATAAATAGGCAGATAGTGTTAGGTGCCTGTAAAAAAAGGCCTGAATTTGAAATCAATACATTGGGCCAAATATTTTTTTTCTTATTGTGGTGCTTGGTGAACGGTAACAATGAGGAAAACATCTAGTAAGGGACGCGGACACGGTCGTGGTGGTGTTAGTGTACCCTCTTGTACTGGGAGAGGACGTGGCCATTCTGCCACAGCCACACGTCCTAGTGAACCAACTACCTCAGGTTCCAGTACCCGCCAGAATTTACAGCGATATTTGGTGGGGCCCAATGCCGTTCTAAGGATGGTAAGGCCTGAGCAGGTACAGGCGCTAGTCAATTGGGTGGCCGACAGTGGATCCAGCATGTTCACAACATTATCTCCCACCCAGTCTTCTGCTGAAAGCGCACAGGTGGCACCTGAAAACCAAGCCCATCAGTCTGTCACATCACCCCCATGCATATCAGGGAAACTGTCTGAGCCTCAAGTTATGCAGCAGTCTCTTATGCTGTTTGAAGACTCTTCTGGCAGGGTTTCCCAAGGGAATCCACCTAGCCCTTCCCCAGTGGTGGAAGACTTAGAATGCACTGATGCACAAAAACTGATGTTTCCTGATGATGAGGACATGAGAATACCACCTCATCGGAGTCCGCACGTCTCTGATGATGACGAAACACAGGTGCCAACTGAAACATAGAAACATAGAATGTGTCGGCAGATAAGAACCATTTGGCCCATCTAGTCTGCCCAATATGCTGAATACTATGGATAGCCCCAGGCCCTATCTTATATGAAGGATGGCCTTATGCCTATCCCATGCATGCTTAAACTCCTTCACTGTATTTGCAGCTACCACTTCTGCAGGAAGGCTATTCCATGCGTCCACTACTCTCTCAGTAAAGTAATTCTTCCTTATATTACTTTTCAAACCTTTGCCCCTCTAATTTAAAACTATGTCCTCTTGTAGCAGTGTGCAGACCGAACAGGAGGTCAGGGAGGAAGACTGTGTGGAAGACGATGCAGGAGACGATGAGGTCCTAGACCCCACAAGGAATGAAGGTCGTGCCACTGACTTTCATAGTTCAGAGGAAGAGGCAGTGGTGAGACTGAGCCAACAGCGTAGCAAAAGAGAGAGCAGGGGGCAAAAGCAGAACAGCCGCCTCCAAGAGAGTTTGCCTGCTACTGGCCACCGCCACCAGGGACTGAGCACCCCAAAGGCAGCTTCAAGGAGTTCCCTGGCATGGCACTAATTTAAACAATGTGCTGACAACAAGACCCGAGTGGTTTGCACGCTGTGCCATCAGAAGAGCCTGAAGCGAGGCATTAACGTTCTGAACCTTAGCACAACCTGCATGACCAGGCATCTACATGCAAAGCATGAACTGCAGTGGAGTAAACACCTTAAAAGCAAGGAACTCACTCTGGCTCCCCCTGCTCCCTCTTCTGCTGCTGCCTCGGCCTCTTCCTCCGCCTCGGGAGGAATGTTGGCACCTGCCGCCCACCAAACAGAGGATGTGCCACCAACAACACCAGCTGCGTCACCAAGCATCTCCACCATGTCACACGGCAGCGTTCAGCTCTCCATCTCACAAACCTTGGAAAGAAAGCGTAAATTCCCACCTAGCCACCCTAGAGCCCTAGGCCTGAATGCCAGCATTTCTAAACTACTGGCCTTTGAAATGCTGTCATTCAGGCTGGTGGACACAGACAGCTTCAAACAGCTAATGTCCATGGCTGTCCCACAGTATGTTGTTCCCAGCCGCCACTACTTCTCCAAGACAGCCGTGACTTCCCTGCACAACCAAGTATCCGATAAAATCAAGTGTGCACTGCGCAACGCCATCTGTGGCAAGGTCCACCTAACCACAGATACGTGGACCAGTAAGCATGGCCAGGGACGCTATATCTCCCTAACTGCACACTGGGTAAATGTAGTGGCGGCTGGGCCGAAGGCGGAGAGTTCCTTGGCGCACGTCCTTCCGCCGTCAAGGATCGCAGGACATCATTCTTTGCCTCCTGTAGCCTCCTCCTCTTACTCGGCTTCCTCACCTTCTGCTTCCACCAGCTCATCCAATCAGCCACACACCTTCACCACCAACTTCAGCACAGCCCGGGGAAAACGTCAGCAGGCCATTCTGAAACTCATATGTTTGGGGGACAGGCCGCACACCGCGCAGGAGTTGTGGCGGGGTCTTGAACAACAGACCGACGAGTGGTTTCTGCCGGTGGGCCTCAAGCCCGGCCTGGTGGTGTGCGATAATGGGCGAAATCTCGTCGCAGCTCTGGGACTGGCCGGTTTGACGCACATCCTTTGCCTGGATCATGTGCTGAATTTGGTGGTGCAGAAGTTCATTCACAACTACCCGACATGTCAGAGCTGCTGCATAAAGTGTGGGCCGTCTGTGCGCGCTTCCGGCATTCACATCCTGCCGCTGCTCGCCTGTCTGCGATACAGCGGAACTTCGGCCTTCCCGCTCACCGCCTCATATGCGACGTGCCCACCAGGTGGAACTCCACCTTGCACATGTTGTAGAGACTGTGCGAGCAGCAGCAGGCCATAGTGGAGTCTCAGCTGCAGCACACACGCGTCAGTCGCACTGCGGAACAGCACCACTTCACCACCAATGATTGGGCCTCCATGTGAGACCTGTGTGCCCTGTTGCGCTGTTTCGAGTACTCCACCAACATGGCCAGTGGCGATGACACCGTTATCAGCGTTACAATACCACTTCTATGTCTCCTTGAGAAAACGCTTAGGGCGATGATAGAAGAGGAGGTGGCCCAGGAGGAGGAGGAGAAGGAGGATGAGGGGTCATTTTTAGCACTTTCAGGCCAGTCTGTTAGAAGTGGCTCAGAGGGAGGTTTTTTGGAACAGCAGAGGCCAGGTACAAATGTGGCCAGCCAGGGCCCACTACTTGAGGACGAGGAGGATGAGGAGGAGGTGGAGGAGGATGAGGATGAAGCAGGTTCACAGCGGGGTGGCACCGAACACAGCTCAGGCCCATCACTGGTGTGTGGCTCGGGGGATACGGAGGACGATGACGTTACGCCTCCCACAGAGGACAGCTTGTACTTACCTCTGGGGAGCCTGGCACACATGAGCGACTACATGCTGCAGTGCCTGCGCAACGACAGCAGAGTTGCCCACATTTTAACGTGTGCGGACTACAGGGTTGCCACCCTGCTGGATCCCTGGTACAAAGACAATGTGCCCACCTTACTTCCTGCACTGGAGCGTGATAGGAAGATGCGCGAGTACAAGCGCACGCTGGTAGAGGCGCTCCTGAGAGCATTTCCAAATGTCACAGGGGAACAGGTGGAATCCCAAGGCGAAGGCAGAGGAGGAGCAAGAGGTCGCCAACGCAGCTGTTTCACGGCCAGCTCCTCTGAGGGCAGGGTTAGCATGGCAGAAATGTGGAAAAGTTTTGTCTCCACGCCACAGCTAACTGCACCACCACCTGATACGGAACGTGTTAGCAGGAGGCAGCATTTCACTAACATGGTTGAACAGTACGTCTGCACACCCCTCCACGTACTGACTGATGGTTCGGCCACATTCAACTTCTGGGTCTCCAAATTGTCCACGTGGCCAGAGTTAGCATTTTATGCCTTGGAGGTGCTGGCCTGCCCGGTGGCCAGCGTTTTGTCTGAACGTGTATTCAGCACGGCAGGGGGCGTCATTACTGACAAACGCAGCCGCCTGTCCACAGCCAACGTGGACAAGCTGACGTTCATAAAAACGAACCAGCAATGGATCCCACAGGACCTGTGCCTCCCTTGTGCAGAATAGACATTTATAACTGCCTCCACCTCAACCATGTATTCATGTACTCCGGGGCACTTCTTTATTGAATCCTCATTTTTTTAACTTTACCATGATCTTGCGGTGCAACCCAAAGTTGAATGAACCTCTCCTCTGTCTGGGCGGTGGGGCCCAAATAACTGAAAGTGGCCTTCTCCAGTGGTGGGTGATATGACGCATGATTCCTTGCTGTGGGATCTCTCTCCTCTGTCTGGGTGCTGGGCCGAAATAACTGAAAGAGGACTTCTCCAGTGGTGGGTGATATGACGCATGATTCCTTGCTGTGGGACCTCTCTCCTCTGTCTGGGTGCTGGGGCCGAAATAACTGAAAGTGGCCTTCTCCAGTGGTGGGTGATATGATGCATGATTCCTTGCTGTGGGACCTGTATCCTCGGTCTGGCTGCTGGGCCGAAATAACTGAAAGTGGCCTTCTCTATAGGTGGGTGATATGACGCATGATTCCTTGCTGTGGGACCTCTCTCCTCTGTCTGGGTGCTGGGCCGAAATAACTGAAAGTGGCCTTCTCCTGTGGTGGGTGAAATGACGCATGATTCCTTGCTGTGGGACCTCTCTCCTCTATCTGGGTGCTGGGCCAAAATAACTGAAAGTGGCCTTCTCCAGTGGTGGGTGATATGACGCATGATTCCTTGCTGTGGGACCTCTCTTCTCTGTCTGGGTGCTGGGGCCGAAATAACTGAAAGTGGCCTACTCCAGTGGTGGGTGATATGATGCATGATTCCTTGCTGTGGGACCTCTCTTCTCTGTCTGGGTGCTGGGGCCGAAATAACTGAAAGTGGCCTTCTCCAGTGGTGGGTGATATGACGCATGATTCCTTGCTGTGGGACCTGTATCCTCGGTCTGGGTGCTGGGCCGAAATAACTGAAAGTGGCCTTCTCCAGTGGTGGGTGATATGACGCATGATTCCTTGCTGTGGGACCTCTCTTCTCTGTCTGGGTGCTGGGGCCGAAATAACTGAAAGTGGCCTACTCCAGTGGTGGGTGATATGACACATGATTCCTTGCTGTGGGACCTGTATCCTCGGTCTGGGTGCTGGGCCGAAATAACTGAAAGTGGCCTACTCCAGTGGTGGGTGATATGACGCATGATTCCTTGCTGTGGGACCTCTCTCCTCTGTCTGGGTGCTGGGTCCGAAATAAATGAAAGTGGCATTCTCCAGTAGTGGGTGATATGACGCATGATTCCTTGCTGTGGGACCTCTCTCCTCTGTCTGGGTGCTGGGTCCGAAATAACTGAAAGTGGCCTTCTCCAGTGTTGGGTGATATGACGCATGATTCCTTGCTGTGGGACCTCTCTCCTCTGTCTGGGTGCTGGGTCAGAAATAACTGAAAGTGGCCTTCTCCAGTGGTGAGTGATATGACGCATGATTCCTTGCTGTGGGACCTCTCTCCTCTTTCTGGGTGCTGGGGCCGAAATAACTGAAAGTGGCCTTCTCCAGTGGTGGGTGATATGACGCATGATTCCTTGCTGTGGGACCTCTCTCCTCTGTCTGGGTGCTGGGGCCAAAATAACTGAAAGTGGCCCTCTCCAGTGTTGGGTGATATGACGCATGATTCCTTGCAGTGGGACCTCTCTCCAATTGATATTGGTTAAATTTTATTTATTTTATTTTATTTTATTTTAATTCATTTCCCCATCCACATTTGTTTGCAGGGGATTTACCTACATTTTGCTGCCTTTGGCAGCCCTCTAGCCCGTTCCTGTACTATTTTACAGCCTTTTTACTGCCAAAAAGTTCAGGTCCCCATTGACTTCATTGGGTTTCGGGTTCGGGATAAAGTTCGGGTCGAGTTCGGATCCCGAACCCGAACATTTTCGGGAAGTTTGGCCGAACTTCCCGAACCCGAACTTCCAGGTGTTCGCTCATCTCTAGTGAAGTGCATGCCTGACTTGCCAAAATTTATACAGTAAATTAGGTGGTGTACTAACGATTGTTGGGAGATCTGTGCCCCTCATATATTTCAAAGTAACGTGTGACCTTAACCAATCTTTTACCTTTAACACGTTGCCAGGGCCTATTGGGCAGGCCACACAGTGTAATAAATTTGTTTCGAATATTGTGGTGTGACCTCCTAGAAATATCTTTTATATTTATCACACTGCCAGGGCATATTAGGCAAGGCACAAAGTGTAATAAATGTATCTATCACATAGAGGTGTGACCAAAAGCAATCTTTTCTGTATATGACACGGGCATGGCATACCTGACAGGGAACAAGTTTTATTTAATCTGTCTATTACTTCGTTGGGTTACCCAAAATAATGATGAGAGCGTCAAATAATGGATGTGGCCATGGTCGTGGTGCTTGCTGGTGTTGGTGGAGCTCCTGTTGCAGGGAGAGGACGTGGTGGATCTGTGCCAGCTACACACCCAATTGAAACACCTTCCTCAGGTTCGCGTAGACGACAGGGCCTTCAGCGTTATTTAGTAGGCCCGAATGCCGCTCTACGAATGGTGAGGCCATGGCACGTACAGGTGATAGCAGATTAGGTGGCTAGTGCCTCCAGTACCTTCACAGTGTCTTCCACTTGATCCACTGCTGAAAGCTCAGAGTTGGCACCTGCAGGCCATGGGCAGCTATCTAGCACCTCACCTCCTTACAAATCAACCAAGAAGTCTGGGCCCCAAGTCATGCAGCAGACTCTCATGCTTTTTGATGACTCTCCTGGCAGAGTTTCCCTGGCCCATCCACCTAGCCCTGCTCCAGAAGTGGAAGAGATTGAGTGCACAGATGCCCAACCACTTATGTTTGAGGATGAGGACATGGGAAGACCACCGCAGCACGTCTCTGATGATGACGAAACACAGGTGCCAACTGCTGCGGCCTTCTGCAGTGTGCAAACTGACAAGGAAGGCTGGGGTGCTGAAGACTTGGTGGAAGATGATGTGGAGGGCGATGAGGTCCTAGACCCTACATGGAATGAAGGTCATGCTAGTGCCCTGTGCAGTTTGGAGGTAGAGGCGGTGGTCACATAGAGACACCAGCACAGCAAAAGGGTGAGCAGGGTGCATAAGCAGAGCGCCTGTCCCCTAGACACTACAGATGCTACTGCCCACCGCACCCAGGGACCTAGTTCACCAAAGACAGCTCCAAGGATTTCCCGTGGCAGTTCTTCACACAATGTGCAGACGACAAGACACGAGTGGTTTAGCACACTGTGTAATCAGAGCCTAAAGCGAGGTATAAACATTCTAAACCTGAGCACAACTTGCAGGCATCTAAGTGCAAGACACGAGCTGCATTGGAGTAAACACCTCCAACACCAAGAAAAGTCTCTGGCTGCTCCTGCTCCCTCTTCTGCTGCAATCTCAGTCTCTTCCTCCACCTCTGGAGTGACAGTGGCAACGGCCACCCCGCAAACAGAGGATATGACACCAACGCCACCGTGTCCGTCACCTCCAACAAGCACCACCACAGTGTCCCATGGAAGCGTTCAGCTGTCCATCTCCCATACACTGGATCGAAAGAGGAAGTACCCCCCTACCCACCCGCGATCACTGGCCATGAGTGCCAGTATTTGAAAATTGCTGGCTTTGAAATGCTGTCCTTCCGTCTGGTGGAGACGGAGAGTATTAAAAACCTTATGGCGGTGGCTGTTCCACAGTACGTCGTTCCAAGCCGCCATTACTTTTCCAGGCAAACCATCCCTTACCTGCACAAGCAAGTGACAGACAAAATAAGGTGTGCACTGCGCAACGCCATCTGTGGCAAGGTCAACATAACTATCGATACGTGGATCAGTAAGCATGACCAGGGCCGCTATATCTCCCTAACAGCACACTGGGTAAATGCAGTGGCAGCTGGGCCTGAGGCGGATAGCTGTTTGACGCATGTCCTTCTGCCCACGAGGATTGCAGGGCATTTCTCTTTGCCTCCTGTTGCCTCTTCCTCCACTACCACCTCCTCATCCTCTCAGCATAACACCTTCACCACCAACTTCAGCACAGCAGGCAGTTTTTAAACTCATCTGTTTGGGGGACACACCCCACACCACACAGGAGCTTTGGACAGGCCTGGAACAACAGACCGATTAGTGGTTGGTGCCACTGAGCCTCAAGCCCGGCCTGGTGGTGTGCGATAATGGGCGAAATCTCGTTGCAGCTCTGGCCCTAGCCGGTTTGACCCACTTCCCTTGCCTGGTGCATGTGCTGAATTTAATGGTGCAGGGATTCCTGAAAAACTACCCCGATATGTCAGATCTGCTGCAGAAAGTGCGGTCCTTCAGTGCACGCTTTTGGCGTTCTCACCCTGCTGATGCTCGCCTGTCTGCACTGCAGCGTAACTTTGGCCTTCCCGCTCACCGCCTCATATGCGACGTGCCCACAAGGTGGAACTCCACCTTGCACATGCTGTAGAGACTTTGCAAGCAGCAGCAGGCAATAGTGGAGTTTCAGCTGCAGCATGTACGGGTCAGTCGCTCTGCGGAACAGCAACACTTCACCGCCACTGAATGAACCTCCATGCGAGACCTGTGTGCCTTGTTGCAATGTTTCGACTACTCCACCAACATGGCCAGTGCCGATGACGCCATTCTCAGCGTTACTATCCCACTTCTATGTCTCCTTGAAAAAACACTTCGGGCGATGATGGAGGATGTGTCACAGCAGGAAGAGGAGGTGGAAAAGAGATCATTTCAACGGTTATAAGGCCAGTCATTCAGAGGTGGCTCGGAGGGTGGGTTCCTGCACCAACATAGGCCAGGTACACAATTGTCCAGCCAGGGCACAGTTCTGGAGGAGGAGGAGGAGCAGGAACTGTGTTCGCAGCAGGGTGGTACCCAAAGCAGCTTATATGCATCAGTTGTGCGTGGCTGGGGGGATACAGAGGACACAGACAATACACCTCCCACAGAGGACAGCTTGTCCTTGCCTCTGGGCAGCCTGGCACACATGAGCGACTACATGCTGCAGTGCCTGCGCAGCGACAGCCGAGTTACCCACATTCTAACTCGTGCTGATTACTGGGTGGCCACCCTGCTGGTTCCCTGTTACAAGGACAACGTACCGTCCTTATTTCCCTCACTGGAGCGTGATCAGAAGATGCTCGAGTACAAGTGCACGCAGGTACACGCGCTGCTGATGGCATTCCCAACTGACATCGAGGGCTCAGTGGAAGCACAAGGCGAAGGCAGAGGAGGAGGAAGAGGCCGCCAATGCAGCTAGCGCACCGCCAGTTCCTCAGAAGGGTTAGCATGGCCAACATGTGGAAAAGCTTTGTCACCACGCCACAACAACCAGCACCACTAGCTGATACGCAACGTCTTAGCAGGAGGCAGCATTTCAGCAACATGGTGGAGAAGTATTTGTGCACACGCCTACACGTACTGACTGATCAGTCTGCCCCTTTAAACTTTTGGGTCTCCAAATTGTGCACATGGCCTGAGCTTGCCCTTTATGCTTTGGAGATGCTGGCCTGCCCTGCAGCCAGTGTATTGTCTGAACGTGTATTTAGCACGGCAGGGGGTGTTATTACAGACAAGCGCAGCTGCCTGTCCACAGACAATGTGGACAAGCTCACGTTCATTAAAATGAACCAGGCATGGATCTCACAATACTTGTCTGTACCTTGTGCAGAATAGACAAGTATACTGACTTCACACAGCCATTGTTATACTCCATCGCACTTTCTCTTTGTGTTATTTTATATATTCCACAATGTTTTGTGGTGTACCCATATTAGATAAAAATAAAATAAAATAAACCAAGTTGGCTGCCTCCAACTCCTCCACCTCGCAGATTCCACCTACACCGCCAAATCCACCTACACCACCACCACGTCCACCGCATCCTCAACCTCCTAGTCCATATGGACTTCCTGCTCTTAGTTCAGGAGATTTTAGAGCCCTTTTAGTGCCCCAAAGTTCGGGTTCCCATTGAATTCAATGGGGTTCAGGTTCGGGGTCAACTTTGGGTCAAGTTCGGATCCCGGACCCGAACTTTTTTATGAAGCCGAACCAGGCAAACCCAAACTTCCAGGTGTTCGCTCAACTCTAGTCACAAGTTCACAACAATACTTAGTGCACCAATCACTAATATGTAGTCAGACCTGCTAAAATGTGAAGTTGCACGCATTGCGCAAAAATATGGGCATCATTAATTGCTGATTTGCGCAATCGTAAATATATCAGAGCACTCTATCTGCATATAAAGCTATTGTAATATTCTGCCGTGCCAACCATTTTCTCCAGTCTCAGGAAACTTCTAGCAGCTTGAAAAATGTATCATTCTGTGTAAGGACAGGCACTCTACATTCGGAAATCCAAAGTGGAAATAACGAGAAATAGCATATATCAATTAAAGTAAATTTATTTTAGAAACAAAATAATATAAAACATGAAGCAAATCATGATAAAATGTGGAAGATTAATAAAATGAAACACACTAAAAGACCGCAACATTTTTATGTTCATACAATCGGGTTGCAAACCATATGGTTGAAGCATAGCGATGTTAGTTGGAATATATGTCGCAAAAATAACTAGAACTGATGGGATGGATATTAACCCCTTAAGGACTTTTGAAAATCTGACCAGTGTCATTTTATATGTGAATAACTTTAAAACGCCTTTACTTACCCAGGCCATTCTGAGATTGTTTTTTCGTCACATTTGTACTTCATGACACTGCTAAAATTGGGTAAAAAAAGTAAATTTTTTTGCATAAAAAAGTTTCAATTTCTCTACTTCTGTAATACATAGTAATACCCCAAAAATTGTGATGACTTTACATTCCCCATATATCTACTTCATGATTGTATCATTTTGGGAATGCCATTCTATTTTTTTAAGGATGTTACATAGCTTAGAAGTTTAAAAGCAAATTTTGAAAATTTTCAGAAATTTTCTAAATCACACTTTTTTGGACCAGTCCAGGTCTGTATTCACTTTTTGAGGCTACCGTAAAAGAAACCACCCAAAAATGACCTCATTTTAGAAACTACACCCCTCAAGGTATTCAAACTGATTTTACAAATGTCGTTAACCCTTTAGGTCTTCCACAAGAGTTTATGGCAAATGGACATAAAATTTAAGAATTTCGATTTTTTGGGAAAATTTTCCAATATAATCCATTTTTTTCAGGAACAAAGCAAGGTTTAACTGCTAAACAAAACTCAATATAGGTTGCCCTATTTCTGTAGTTTTCAGAAACACCCCATATGTTGTCCTAAACTACTGTTTGGCCAAACGGGAGGACATAGAAGGAGGGGAATGCCATATGGATTTTGCAAGGCAGATTTTGCAGGACTGGTTTTGCTTATACCATGTCCCATTTCAAGCCCCCCGTTGTACCCTTAGAATAGAAATTCCAAAAAAGTGACTCCATCTAAGAAAGTACACACCTCAAGGTATTCAAAACTGGGTTTACAAACTTTGTTAACCCTTTAGGTCTTCCACAAGAGTTAATGGCAGATGGAGAAACAATTTTAGAATTTCGATTTTTTGGAAAATGTTCCATTTTAATCCATTTTGTCCAGTCATAAAGTAAGGGTTAACAGCCAAACAAAACTCAATATGGGTTGCCCTGATTCTGTAGTTTGCAGAAACACCCCATATGTGGTCCTAAACTACTATTTGGCCAAACCGCAGGACATAGAAGGTGGGGAATGCCATATGGGTTTTAGAAGGCAGATTTTGCAGGACTGGCTTTGTTTATACCATGTCCCATTTCAAGCCCCCATGGCAACCCTAGAATAGAAATTCCAAAAAAGTGACTCCATCTAAGAAAGTACACTCCGCAAGGTATTCAAAAGTGGGTTAACCCTATAGGTGTTCCACAAGAGTTATTGGCAGATGGAGAAACTATTTTGGAATTTCTATTTTTTGGAAAATTTCCCATTTTATCCCTACTTTATTACCAGAAAAAATGGGTTAACAGCCAAATTAAACTCAATATGGGTTGCCCTGATTCTGTAGTTTGCAGAAACACCCCATATGTGGTCGTAAACTACTATTTGGCTAAACGGCAGGACATAGAAGAAAGGGAACGCCATATGGTTTTTGGAAGGCAGATATTGCTGGACTGGTTTATTTACACCACGTACCCTTTCAAGCCCCCTGCTGCACCCCTAGAGTAGAAACTCCATAAAAGTGAACCCATCTCGGAAACTACAGGATACGGTTGTTGTTGTTGTTTTGGGACTATTTTAGGGTAAATATGATTTTTGGTTGCTTTATATTACACTTTTTTGAGGCAAGGTAACAAAAAATGTAAATTCTAAAATAGTTTCTACATTCGCCATTAAGTTTTGTGGAACACCTAAAGGGTTAACAAAGTTTGTAAAGTAATTTTTGAATACCTTGAGGGGTGTAGTTTCTTAGATGGGGTCACTTTTTTGGAGTTTCTAGTCTAGGCTACATCAAGGGGGGCTTCTAATGGGACATGGTGTAAATAAACCATTCCATCAAAAACTGCCTTCCAGAAACAATATGGCGTTCCCTTCGTTCTATGCCCTGCCGTGTGGCTATATAGCCATTTACGACCACATATCGGGAGTTTCTGAAAACTACAGAATCAGGGCAATAAATATTTAGTTTTGTTTGGCTGGTAACCCTTGTTTTATTACCGAAAAAAAGGATTCAAATGGAAATTTTGTGTGTGTTTTCGCACAGTTTTTATTTTATATTTTTAACGCTGTTCATCCGAGAGGTTAAGTTAAATGTTATTTTTATAGGACAGATTCTTACGGATGCGGAGATACCTAATATGTCTACTTTTTTCAATTTATTTAGATTTTACACTATATTATCAGTTGAGGAACAAAAAAAATTATTTTAGTATCTCCATAGCCTGGGAGCTAGGTTTTTTGTTTTTTTTTGTTGGGCGACTATCTTATGTAGGGGCTCATTTTTTGCAGGATGAGATGGCAGTTTGATTGGCACTATTTGGGGGTGCATATGACTTTTTAATGGCTTGTTATTACACTTTTGGGGATCCAAGGGGACAATAAAAATTGTATTTTTGACGGCATTTATCGAGAGGCTAGATTTTTACTGCAGCGGCAGGCATCCTCAAACTGCATCCTTCCAGATGTTGTAAAACTTCAATTCCCACCATGCCCTGCTGATAGCTGTAGGTTGTCTGGGCATGCTGGGAGTTGTAGTTTTACAACATCTGGAGGGCCGCAGTTTGAGGATGCCCGCACTAAAACTAATATTTTTGGGAACAAAAATTTATTTCCGTGTCTTCAAAGTCTGATCCATAGTTTTTTATGTTCTCTAGGGGAATGTTGGGGATTATAAAAATGTAGTACTCCATGGAACTGTGATACTCCCTGAAGCAATCAATAAAGCAGAGGCCCGGATGATCGGGGAAAGTGTCACATTGAGTTTTGGTGTCCTTCCGTTTCCCCCTCTTGTGACACACTCTGCATCTTTTTGGGGTTCGTCCCTTCTTTCCAGTATGGGAGACCACACCTGGAAAATGTTGGCCAGGGACGATCCGGGCATCTCCAATTCCCGAGGTACTCCGACCTGCTCTTTCCCAGTCTGAAAAAATCAGGTCCTTGAGGAATGCCTCATAGAATTGGAGGAATGTCCCTGTGCTGCCATCGCTTCGGGATAGTACAAAAGCGTTGTACAAGGCAACCTGTACTAAGTAGACCGCAACTTTTTTGTACCATGCCGGGTTTTGCACATGGCATTATATGGTTTGAGGACTTGATCAGAGAGATCAACTCCTCCCATATACCGATTGTAGTCGACGATACAATCAGGCTTGAGTGGCAGCACTCCTGGGTGGGTCTAGGGTCTCAAGTGCTGTGGACCCCAACTACCAGAAACACAATCAGTTAAAGTTTTTTCTTTTTTTCCCCTAACTCTCCCTTCTATCCCTGCCTAATCGCGCCTCTCCCTCACTGACCCTAACTCACCTGAAGGGTGATGGGTGCCGACAGGGGGGTCACAGGAGATGGTGTGAACGGTCCTCACAGTGCAGGAGCAGCAGCACGAAGAGGAGGGGAGAGAGGAGCGCCGGGAGTTTGAATCTCCCGCCTCACTCCCCGCACCAATCAGCACCCAGGACAGCACCGCTGCCCCCAAATGCTCGGATTGTGATTGGTGGTGTGTAATCACACCACTGATCACCGTCCTTTTCCAGTTCATCAGGTCACTGGAGACCCGAATGGACCGGAAACGTAGCAAACCGCAGATCTGAATTGACCTGCGGTTTGCTGCGATCGCCGATTCAGGGTGGTCAGATGACCCCCCCGGCCATTGTGACAGGATTCCCGCTGAATGATTTTAGCGGACATCCTGTTCCTATTAACTCCCGCAAAATAGTTTTAAAGTTATGATGTACCGGTACGTCATGGGTCCTTAAGGAAACATGGCATACCGTGCGTACTAAGTCCTTAAGGGGTTAAGGCAATCTATCATCCAATATTCCCATATATTTTTCTCATAAAAAATCCAATGATGATGAATAGGTAAGTATAGCTATAATAGTTATATAATTAATACACAAGTTGCAGTCCTGTAAAATTAATGTTCTTCAGCAGACAGTTAATTGGAGTAATATAACATCCCTCCACATATTCTCAGTGACAGCTACACTGGCATCATTTACAGACGTAAGTAAGACCACAAATACAGACAGAAGCAGTCCAGTGTTCCACTGAGCTAACTGTTGCGTCCCATGTAGCACCAGCACTGTGACCGCGGTTACCTGTCTCGGCGTCTTCAGCCACTTTAGCCATCTGTGTTTCGTCTTAGTACAGTACGTACTCAGAGAACCTTGTAGTCGTGCTGGAGAGGTTGTCTTACATAAGGGGCTGCACATATAAGTTGGAAGCACTTTCAAAGGATTACCGGAGGTTATAATGGTATTAGTAGTGCATCATATAGCTGCGGGTATTATCCAGATTGTACCAAACGTGTTTCGGGATCTTATCCTGACTCCTTCATCAGTGGTGATCCGCAATGTATAGGTACCTCTTTTTTATAATCTTTGTTTAGGTGTTTTGGAAAATGTGAAATGGATTCAAAATAGGGAATTCATATGAAAAAAAAAACATTGTCCTTGTTCCTATTGAAGCAGAGTGATCATGAACATGTGTCTATACATTTTTCAGCCAGTAATCACCAATTTTGATGTAAAGATTATGTTGCAGTTCTATTGCGATATTAGTGCGTTTCTTTGTACATAAATGCAATTTTTGTATTCATGCCATCAAATAAAGATAATAAACATAAGTAAAAGAATCCTCAAAAAGGAGAAATGGAAATCATAGAAGTGATACTAGAGAGTGTACATAAATTTGTTATATATATATATATATATATATATATATATATATATCTTTTATGAAAACAGAATTAATTCTCATAAGTGTCGCTTTAGTATACATACTAAAATACTTGCCTTCTTTGGCCATGATGGTCAATTTCATCCTAAAAGAGATGTTGCGGTTCTATTGCGAATATACATGTATTTTTTATCTCATTGCGTTTTTTATATATTTTTTACCATCATTAAAATAAATATAAATAGAAGAACCATAAAAAATTATAGATAATATAATAGATACTTGGGTGCTAAAAGTATATACATTTTAAATGAACATGTTTGTGGTATATAAAATAAAAATGAAGATTTCGAAGTAAATTCCTTTTCATAAATATTTTTTTCATAAATATTTTGGTGCAATCAATGAGATAATATTTATGAAAAGGAATTTACTTTGAAATCTTCATTTTATTAACCTTCCACATTTATCATATGATTTGCTTCATATTTTTGCTTCATGATTTGTTTTATATTTTTTTGTTTCTAAAATAAATTTACTTTCATTGATATATGCTATTCGGCATTTTTTCCACTTTGGATTTCCGAATGTAGAATGCCTGTCCTTATATATTACATTTTACAAGGTTCTAGAAGTTTTATGAGACTGGAGAAAATGGTTGGCACGGCAGAACATTACAATAGCTTTATTTGCAGATACAGTGCTCCGATATATTCGCGATTGCGCAAATTGGCAATTAATGATGCGCATATTTTTGAGCAATACGTGCAACTTCACATTTTAGCAGGTCTGACTACATATTAGTGATTGGTGCACTAAGTATTGTTGTGAACTTGGGACATCACAGCACTGTAGCATGTATGTATGGACAGCAGAACCTATCACACTACCTAACACCCTGCACTGCAACCTAGCAGCTACACTATATCACAATCTAACCTACACTGACCATCTCCCACTAACTATCTGTATTTTATATATAAGCTAATTAACTATTTAATGTAATGTGACACAGCAAAGCACAGAGTACAACAATGACACTGCTGTCTCTCCCAGAACTTTAAAAAAAACTTCAGAAAATGGCTGCTGGGGAGGTTCTTATATAGTAAGGGGTAGGCAACTTTTCTATTGGTTGCTAGTGATGTTGCTAAGCTCAGACACTGCAGCCTTCTCATTGGCCCACAAGCAAGAAGCAGGGAGGGATTATGGGTTTAGAAGAAAAAAAAAACTAGAATATTTGCGAATACGAATATATAGCGCTATATTCTACATCTTCGCAAATTCTTGAAGTGGCGATTTTTGCGATTAAAATTCACGATGCGAATATTCGCACCCAACACTATTGACAATGCCTAGCTTTGCATAAATGATATGGTGGAGAACCACTGTGAACTTTGCCTAGAGGGGAGGGTGAAGACAAGGTGGAGGATGAGGAGGCAGAGGTCGACATTGCCTCAGAAATCCCACAATTACAACGTGAAGGCAACATTGGTATTATCTGGCCAAATTGCTGTGATGCCTGGGCCAGGGATCCACATTTACCCAGTGGTCTGTAAATTGCCTATATTGTCCTTGACCCTTGTTACAACTCAATACATTAGTGTTGGTGTGAATTCTACCAGACACACCAAGAGGCCCAAGGACTGGCCGTCCTTCTGCTGAATGTATGTGTGCAGTTCTGGTACAGCTTTTTAGGAAAAGTAATGACTGCTTGGGACTCCCGAGCTTGGGTGGGCATAAGCCATCAGTTCTCTGAAATGTGCAAAGTTAACTACATGGAAAAGGAGGGACTGAAGTACCAGCAACTTGAGAAGTTGCACATCGAGCTTCTGCGCCACTAGATGAGTGCACACTGTTGTTTTTTTTGCAATCGCCTCGCTGATCGATTGGTGTCCAAACAAGTGACAAGGAAGAGGAGGAGCATCAGGAGCAACAGATGACAATTAGGTATATGTGGGAAGGAACGAGAGCTTCCTTCTCCTGACCTTGAAGATCCCTGACTGCTGGAGAGGAGGTGCAGGTCGGTGGGAGATGTAGTGGACTAAATGAGTGGCATGGTTTTCCCATGCCACATTATGCTGACATTCCATGTGTTGATGCAGGGAAGTCATGTACCCTTGCTGCACCTAATTTATCATGCATTCAGCCACATTACTGTCTCCCAGTGACTGTGTAAAATATTCCCACACTGCTGAGTATCACATTTTTCCTCACCACTGCATGATACCATCTTGCTGCTGCTTTTATGAAGCTGTGTATTACTAGTATGTTTCTCACAGGTAGTCTCTGAAGTAGCAGACGGTGTACTTCTCCCACATTTGGCTCTAGATCTCCCACTTCCCCTCTACTGTCTCACAGGCATGCTGCAACCCTCGTCCCATGATCATGACAATGCCCCCTCTTGACCCTGCTCCCACGTGCAATTTGCTACATCATCATGTACATTTTTGTTTGTGACTCACATGTGTCACCCTCACCTGCCTCTTGCTCACGTCCCTGACCTCTCATAACATGTGCTCCCTCTTGAATGTCATAATCTGTAGTTGCACATCTAAAGGAATCTTTGTGCACTGCACACGGTAATAAATTAGACCTACCTGTAATACTGGCATACAGTAACTCTACAGCTAACAGAATGGACTAGCTATGAAATTTGGTACACTGCACACTTATGTACAAAGCGATAAATTCGACCTGACTGTAATACTGATGCAAAGTAACTCTATAGCTAACAGAATGGATTAGCTAGGACTAGAGATGAACGAATCGAAGCTGACAAAGTAAAATTCGATCAGAATTTCAGAAACAATTTGATTCGCATCGAATGGGAATTTCCTCGCTCTTCATGGTAACAAATCACATTTTTTTCTAAAATGGCTGCTACATGTGTGAGGACGTGGGGCCAGGAACTCTGGGAAAGCGGGATCACCCATACTAAAATGCATGCAGCCAATCAGCAGCAAGCCAGCCCTGTTATGTCACAGCCCTATAAATACGGCGACCATCTTGGACTCAGACATTTTCCAGTGTTGAGTGCAGGGACCGATGTGAAAAGACGCTAGGGACAGCAATAGGAAAAACCTCATTGTGAAAAAAATTGCGATTTACAAGTGCAGGGAAAGATTATTTGGGGATCCAAATAAACATTAGACAGCTCTGTCATTCCAGCAAGTTGTTCTTGGGGTGCAAGTGCTATGTTAAAAAGTCTTTAGTGGCTTATATCTGTGGAAAAAGAAAAATATATATGCAGTTCACTTCTGTAGTTATATGTGATGAAAGCGTTTAGTGGCGTATTTCATTACAAAAAGAAAAATATATACGCAGTTCAATTCTGCAGTTATTTTGTGGTAAAAGCATTTAGTGACGTATTTCAGTACTAAAAGAAAAATATATATGCAGTTCACTGTTGCAGTTATATGTGGTAAAAGCGTTTAGTCGCGTATTTCAGTGCAAAAAGAAAAATATATACGAAGTTCACTGTTGCAGTTATTTGCGGTAAAACCGTTTAGTGACGTATTTCAGTACAAAACAAAATATATATTCTCAGTTCCCTCCTGCAGCTATATGTGGTAAATGCAGTTAGTGGCCTTTTTCAGTA
Organism: Bufotes viridis; assembly: GCA_033119425.1. Lineage (NCBI taxonomy): Eukaryota > Metazoa > Chordata > Amphibia > Anura > Bufonidae > Bufotes > Bufotes viridis. The sequence continues at coordinate 180,236,253 of CM065594.1, read as the reverse complement.
CAAGAAGAAAAATAATTTCTCAGTTCACTTCTGCAGTTATATGCGGTAAAAGCGTTTAGTGGCGTATTTCAGTACAAAAAGAAAAATATATATGCAGTTCACGTCTGCAGTTATTTGTGGTAAAAGTGTTTAGTGGTCTATTTCAGTACAAAAAAATATATATATATACGCATATTACTGTTGCAGTTACTTGTGGTGAAAGCGTTTAGTGGCCTATTTCAGTACAAAATGAAAAATATATTCTCAGTTCACTTCTGCAGTTATATGTGGTGAAAGCGTTTAATGGCCTATTTCAGTTCAAAAAGAAAAATATATACGCAGTTCACTGTTGCAGTTATTTGTGGTGAAAGAGTTTAGTGGCCTATTTCAGTAGAGAAAGACAAAATATATACACACTTCATGGTTGCAATTATTTGTGGTGAAAGCTTTTATTGGATTATTTCAGTACAAAAAGAAAAATATATACGCACTTCACTGTTGCAGTTATGTGTAGGGAAAGAGTTTAGTGGCTATTTCAGTACTAAAAGAAAAATATTTTAGTCACTTTTAGGGGTGTTTTAATTTGCTTATAATTTATTTAGTGCATCTAAAAGTATGTCAGACAGAGAAGTGCCAGGCCATGCACAGAGGAGTGGCCTAAATGTTTCTGCCGCAGGCAGAGGTCACAGCAGAGTAAGGGGGCATGGTAGCAGGAGTTGCAGTGAGAGGCCTGAGCTCCCGGTGTCATCTAGTGGTCGTGTCTTGACCAGCAACCCAGTCGTTCTTGATTGGTTAACTCGGTCATGCACTTCATCCCAAGTGACATCAGATACCCCCAGCCAACAGTCGGTTGGTTCATCAGACACAACCCTTAGTTGGCATGGCCTGGTAGCAGGCCCTGTTCCCTCACCTGTCCTCAACCTGCCTCTGTCCTTTGCTGTTCCCTCAGCCACAGAAGTATTGTATGCTGTGAGCTCAACTCCACTATAAAGCGAGGACAAGCTGCTAGAGGAGAGTCAGCAGCTACTGCCCAGCCAAGATGTGGAGGAGACATCCGCCGCATCCTCCTCTTTAGCGGGCAAGTAGTGATGAGGAGAGTGGCGTTGGAGGGGGTGTTGCAAGCGGTCAGGCTCCTGACCAAGAGATCGCTGAGGAGGACATCACAGACGTGCAGACATTAATCGATGATGATGAAGCCGATCGCACTTGGGAGCCGGGTGCAGAAGGGGCTTCATAATCATCAGGAGAAGAGGGTGGCAGATTGACTGTGAGGCAGTGGCTGAGCTAGCAAGGTGGTAGCATGGCTGGGAGTCAGCAGGGTGTCAGCAGTTGGAGGTCAGGAGCCAAACGTGCCCTGGGTAGACCACCTACTTCGCAGCAGCCTACCTGCCCGGGAAGTTGTGGGGCAGGGGTTCATGGAGGCAGTGTGGTAGCAGTCAGTCAGTGCAGAGTGTTGGGGGTAAAATCACCTTCTCGGTGGTGAGGCAGTTTTTTGTTAAGCCGCTGGAGGAGGTGAACGTGGCCATATGTAGAATCTGTGGGTAGAAGGTGAAGCGTGGCCAGGGTGCCAATGTTGGCAATACGGCCCTGTGTCAACATATGCAGCGTCGACATACAGTGGCTTAGGAGAACCTTGGCTCTGATGTGGTGGTCCAGCCTGCCCCAGCAACCGCTGCATCACCCAGTGGCACGCACCGGGTTTCTGGCAGTCAAGGCTCCACAACCTCAGCTGAAGGGAGCTGTCTGTCATTCCCATCATCTACTCGTCCTGATGCTCCTGCTCCTCCTACTACTACTCCTCGTCTGTCATTCCTTCAGCAATCGATCACCGTAACGATTGCCAAGAGACAGCAGTATGCGTGCACTCATCCAACGGCACAGAAGCTGAATGAGCTCCTGGCCAAGTTGCTGGTTATTGATGAGCGTCATCTGCTATATTTGATTTTGCGATATTTGACAAATATATGGGCGAATATTCGTCAAATATTTGCGAATTCGCTATATTCGATTAACAACATTCATTGCGATAATCACAATGTAAAAATCGCATGCACATTCAAGAAAGGGTGTAGTGCAGTTTTGAAACAAAGAAGAGAGGGATCAGTGAAGTGCCGATATTCGCATCGCAACAAAAAATCGCTTTACGTTTATTCGCACTCCAATCACTGTCAGTGAGTCGAGCGCAAATATTCATAACGCGCTTTTTTATTGCAATGCGATTATCAGCACTTCACTGTAATGTGCATTGTGATGTGTACTGTGTAAAAAAAGCAAATATTCGTAATTACGAATATATATCGTGATATTTAAAATATTTATGAAATCGAAAGTGGCGATATTCACGATAAAAATTTGCTTTTCGAATATTTGCGCTCAACACTGTTACTGGTGCTGCAGTCCCTCCCTTTCCAAATGGTGGACTCTGCACCTTTCAGAGAACTGATGGCTTGTGCCGAGCCGAGGTGGAGAGTTCCAAGCCGTCATTTCTTTGCGCCGATGTGTGGAGCTGTAACCACAGTCAGGGACAATACAGGTCCTTTACGGCCCACTGGGTGAATGTGGTTCCTGCACAGCCACACCAGCAACTTGGCCAGGTCACGCTGCTTCCTCCTCCAAGTTGTCATGCCTGCCGATGGTCCTGCGACAATGTCCACCTCTTCCTCCTCATCCTCCACCATATCCTCAGCCTCCACAGTAGGGACAAGTCACAGTGCCCCTCTAGCATACCACATGTGCAGGGCATGGCGGTGTTACGTTGTTCTTCACCTGGTTTGCTTGTGCCGAGCTGAGGTGGAGAGTTCCAAGCCATCATTTCTTTGCACCGATGTGTGGAGCTGTAACTACGGTCAGGGACAATACATGTCCTTTACGGTCCACTGGGTGAATGTGGTTCCTGCACAGCCACACCAGCAACTTGGCCAGGTCACGCTGCTTCCTCCTCCACGTTGTCATGCCGATGGTCCTGGAGACAGTGTCCGCCTCTTCCTCCTTATCCTCCACCATATACTCAGCCTCCACTGTAGGGACAAGTCACAGTGCACCTCTAGCATACCACATGTGCAGGGCACGACAGTGTTACGCTGTTCTTCACCTGGTTTGCCTTGGTGAAAGGAGTCAAACAGGGGAGGAACTGCTCTGTGTGATTCATCAAGAAATCTAATCCTGGCTTTCTTCGCGACAACTGAAAATCAGAACCATAGTGACCGACAACGGGAAGAACATGGTGATGGCGCTGCGTCAAGGAAGGCTGAGCCATGCGCCCTACATGGCACACATGTTCAATCTGGTTGTCAAGCGATTCCTGAAGTCTTCCACCCATCTTCAACACATCCTAAAAATGGCCAGGAAACTGCATACACCGCAAAGCACACCCTCCTTGAGCTGCAGTGGCAGAACGGAATCCCCCAACATAGGCTGATATGCAACGTTTACATCCATTGGAATTCCACCCTCCATATGTTGGACCAACTATACGAACAGAGAAAGGCCATCAATGATTTCTTGATGATCCAAGCGGATAGGAGTACTGCCCTATATAAATTTGATGTCAGCCAGTTGCAGCTCATGCATCACACTGGCCGTTTTCTCAGGCCCTTTGAAAACACCATGTTATTTGTCAGTCACCAGGAGTACGGGATAAACAACTTAATTCCACTGCTTCATGTCCTGGAACAGATGGTGATAACAATGGCTGGTCAGGGGACAGGAGACGTGGCGGCTAGATATCACAGTCACATGAGCCCTATTGGGGCTGAACTGGAAGAGGAGGAGGAGGGGGAGGAGGACATTGGAGCACAGGCAATGTTTAGCGAAATGAGTGGTTTTTCTACTCAGCTGACAGAAAAGGAGGAGCTTGAGCAGGCAGAGGAGCTACAGGGCGATGAGGAAGACGAGACAGAGTACCCAGGCACACAGTGGCAGTATGCAGTGGAGATGGAGGCAGGGAGTCCCTCCGAGTTACTTGCGCAAATGGCCCGATGCATGCTCATTTGCTTGCGTAGTGACAGCCGAAATGTCACAATTCGGCAGAGGGATGACTTCTGGCTCTCTACCTTGTTGGACCCTTGCTACCGGTCCAAAATGGGGCCTTTTACACACCCACTGAGAGGGAGGACAAACTGAACTACTATAGAGACATCATATGTAGTCAGTTGGCCGCTGCCTATCTGTGCCATCATGCATCCTCTCGCAGATCTGACCAGGGGGGCCCTCTGCGCTCACGTTCCACTGCTATGGCTGCTGGAGAGGGGAGGGGTGGCAGGAACAGTACCAGCTTCATCAGCAGCAGCCTGAGTCTACAGTCGCTGATGGGCAGCTTTCTTCTCCCGCATAGTGAAGAAACTAGATACCAGCAGCAGCAGGTAGACCTGGAGCCGGACCTGGACACGCAGGTGGTGGCATACTTGGACAGCACCCTGACACCCCACATTGAAGATCCACTGGACTACTGGGCAGCCAAACTGGATATGTAGCCGCAACTGTCCGAGTAGTGGGGCATCAGAGCGGGTGTTTAGTGCAGCGGGGGCCATAGTTACCCCAAGGAGAACTGGCCTGTCGACCCAAAATGTGAAGAGACTGTCCTTTGTCAAGATGAATCAGGCGTGGATCAGCCAGGATTTCCACCCACCAATTCCTGATGCATCTGATTAGATCATCCATGCCGCCTCACCCAAACCTTGAAAAAAGAGAATGGTTTCTTCTTGCTACCTTCTTTAGCTTCTACTCTGATGCTACCACCCACCTGATAACACACATCTTATGCCAAGTGCTTCTTCTTTCACCCACCTTCTTCAGTGGGTACTGGTATTGCCACCCACCACCCCACTCTGTCACTGGGTCACTTTGTGGTCTCCTGATGCTGCTGCTTCCACCTCCACACTATGTCAACTTCACACTCTGTTGTATCCTGATGCTGCTACCATATCGACACTATGTCACCTTGCCACTCTGTGGTATCCTGACGCTGATGCTGCCATCTCCACACTATGTCTGCTGTCACCACCTCCAGACTCAGTCATTGTGCCACTCGGTGGCCTTCTCCTGATGCTGCCAACTCCAGAATGTGCCATTGTGCCACTCTGTGGCCTCCACATACTGCTGCCAACTCCTGACTCTGTGGCCTTCTCCTTATGCTGCCATCTCCAGACTCATTTTACCATTTTGTCATTTTACCACTCGCTGCCTTTTCCTCATGCTGCTGCTGCCACCTCCAGTCTCTGTCATTGTACCACTCTGTGGCCTCCTCATACTGCTGCCACCTCCGGACCCTGTCATTGTGCCACTCGGTGGTCATGTCACCTTGCCACTCTGTAGAATATTGCTGCTGCTGCCACCTCCACACTATGTAACCTTGCCACTCCGTGGTATTCTGATGCTGCTGCTGTGTCATTGTGACACTCTGTGGCCTCCTCCTGATGCTGCTGCTGCCACCACCTCCACACTCTGTCATTGTGCCACTCTGTGCTCTCCTCCTGCTTCCGCCACCTCCAGACTCTGTCATTGTTCCACTCGGTGGCCTTCTCATGATGCTGCAAACTCCACACTCTGTCATTGTGCCACTCGATGGCCTCCTCATACTGCTTCTAACTTCATACTCTGTCATTGTGCCACTTGGTGGCCTCCTCATACTGCTGCCACCTCCAGACTCTGTCATTGTGCCACTCGGTGGCCTCCTCATACTGCTGCCAACTATAGACTATGTCATTGTGCCACTTGGTGGCCTTTTCCTGATGCTGCCAACTCTAGAGTGTGTCATTGTGCCACTCGGTGGCCTCCTCATACTGCTGCCACCTCCTGACTGTGTCATTGGGCCACTCTGTGGTCTTCTCATGCTGCTTTCACCTGACCACTATGTCATAGGTCCACTCTGTAGACTTCTAATGCTGTTCCCACCCTCCCCACGTCATGACTGGTCCACTATTTTGGCTTTCTGCCTGGCTGACATCATTATTTAGTTGACCTTTCTTCTGATCTGTCAGAAGGAAGTAAAAATGAGAGGCACAATGGATCCTGTCTGTGTAGCAACTGTAAGGCTTGTATGGTCCCATCAGAATCGGCTTATGATTTTGTAGCCAAAGGCAGGAGTGGGTACAAAACACAGACGACATACAAATACTCCATTCACGTGTCATCTCTGTTTTATATCCACCCCCTTTTTTTTGGCATTAGCAATACTGATTCATTATTGAGCAAATCCTGACCGAGTGATGCTCGATAGAGCGGATGTTCTACAGACAGGATCCATTTATTGTGGGTTATTATTCTTACAGATCAGAGGAAGGGCAAATTAATCAGTGAGATCAACACAAACTTACTGCTGACACCATCTCCACCAGGCCGCCCCATAGTGGCCTCGACGGAATCTATCCTCTCCCCCTTATATATACTTCTTGAAAAAGTCCTGACACCAATGATTAAAGAGACTAAATCCTTTCTGCTAGATACTTCATCCTTTCTCTCACTACTTGACCACCTACCCCCCCACCCCCAGACACGTACCTAGTGACATGGGATGCGACATCACTTTATACCTCGATAGAACACAACAAAGGTATGGCCGCAGTCCGCAAATTACTCAATCACTACATAAATCATGACATCATAGAGTTCTACATGGAGTTACTAGAACTCGTCCTGTGCAACAATTTCTTTCTCTTCTAAGACCATTTTTACTTGCAGATTCAGGGGACCGCGATGGGGTCCAACGTAGCCCCTCCATACGCAAATTTCTATATGTCCGAGTTCGAAGAAACCTACATATACGCCTATGCCGAATTCAAAAACGTCCTAACCTAGAAACGTTATATAGACGACATATTTTGCGTATGGATGGGCTCGTTGGACTCACTCTTGGAATTCCATACATATCTCAACTCAATCTATCCAGAATTACAATTCACGATCCATTACCACAATACCGTTATTAATTTTTTGGATACCACCATCACTAAACAAACGGATGGTTCCATACTTACCGACCTATATAGAAAACCCACAGACAGGAATAACTTATTAGAATTTTCTAGTTTTCACTCCCCACATACAAAAAAATCCTTACCACGCTCCCAAGCTGAACGCATACGTCGCATAGTTAAAAATGACGGCCTGCGCAAAATCCGTCTTAAGGAGATGCAAACACGTTTCCAGAACCAAGGTTATCCCAAAAACATCCTACGAGACATGCACAAACCTAAACCACAATACCGGACCAATACATCCACTAGAATACCATTTGTTCACACCTACCATCCGTGAATGATGAAAATAATCAACAGCATTAGGGGTCACTGGTCTATACTTCAAAAAACATACCCAGATGTCAGCGAGTTTAATAACCCCATATTACCTTGTACACGCCGACCCAAAAACCTAAGGGACATCCTAGTCAAAGCTGACATTGGATCTGCCTCCACTGGTCCTAGACAAACCTTCCTACAGACGCCTAAACAAGGCACTTTTCCCTGCTTACATTGTCTCCAATGTTCGCACATACTCAAAGGATCCCAATTCTTCCACCAACGCACAGGCAAAAGCTATCAAATACGTCATTTCTTTACTTGCGACTCCTCATTCGTTGTGTATTTACTCAAATGCCCTTGTGGTAAACTATACGTGGGCGAAACCACTCAAAAAATTCGAGACAGAGTATGTCAACACAAATCTAAAATCAGAAGGAAAGATCTACTACTACTGTTCCCCTCACATTTTGATACTGCAGGGCACAACATTTCACAACTTCGTTTTCAAGTCATAGACTATGTAGGTCCACAGAGGAGAGGTGGCGACCGTGCCACACTTTTAAAGAAAAGGGAGGCGTATTGGATCCACACACTGGATACCCTTGAACCCAAAGGCCTTAATAGGGAGTATGAAATTCAAACGTTTACTTGAAATTCACACGCCTACCCGTATCCTCTTTACATAGAATTCCCCCTCCTTTAACCATGAAACAATGACATATACTCCTTTTATCACCTCTTCCACCATACATCAAGTACCACACTCGATGTGTCAAAAGTACACGCAAATATTTATGTTATGCATCGTTCATGATATGCATTGTTTATGGTATTAAATGTTTATGATATGGATGATTTAGGATATATGTGATATATAGATGGACTGTATAACATCTTGTCATATTGCGAAACTATAACTACTGTACTCCTATTTCCCCCATAGATTCCATAATCCTATAGTATCCTTACATTTTGGAGTCACTAATATAGCCATTGCGCATGCGCTAGAGTCAGAACGAGGCGTGGGGAGCAAGCGGCCCTTCCGGAACGCCGACATAAATGTCCACCATGCTGCGATACCCAGCAAGGCCTCCGTTACCCCACAGCAGGCATAGCCCTGCATATCTACCGCCTTCTCCTCCCGTACATCCTCTAATACACGGCGCAGCCTGAGGTGAGTGTCCTGGACACGGTATACTTACAATCTACTTAGTTAATATGCCTCCTTCTCCTCCTCTGTTCTTCCTTAATATGTCTGCAGCCAGGATCTCTACATACCTACTTAAATGGGTAAACAGATATTCTCCTTCTTGCTATCCCAGAGCCTACCTATTATATGGATCATTGGTCTTTTCTGCGATGATACTATACTCTATTAATTGGAGGAATTTCTCTGCATTACTATTATACCAGATGTACGTTCCTGTCTATATATCCATGATTTATTCAATATTGATGATGCTAGGATAATGAATTTATAGATGATGAACATTTCTTTCCATATATCTTTACAAAAAACCTGGAGACATGACCAGCATCTCTATGGACTCTTTGATGGACTCTTTTGATGAACTGTAGAGACTTTATGCATGAATTGCAATCACAATGACTACTATAATTATATATTTTCTTCCTTATATTTTTTCCCTTATGTTAATCATGTTAACCCTATGATAATCATGTCTTATATCATATCTTGTAGACGTTTTTTGTATCATGTATAAGAGTGACCTATCATGTTCGATTATACTAGATTTATGTGTCCACGACATGGTAATTAACATTATACTATATATCTTATTTACCGCAGTCTGATGAAGGCCTATAGTGGCCGAAACGTCACGTTATATGACGCTATATGAAATTGCTGCCTCACAAATAAATTCAATCAATTAAAACCGCAAACAGAACTGGAGTTTTCTATTATGTTGCAAAGCAGGGGTGGGAACCCTACTTCCAGTCGCGGAAAAAACATCCTGTGTGCCACAACGTTCCTGATTATACCATCTCCACTGTGTCAGCAGGGCTGTACTTGTATAAGTGTTTAATAGAAGAGGTTCTGTAGACATCTATGAGGAATCAGCTGACAATGGTGTAAATGGAGTGCGCTTCTTCTTGGCGCTAACATCGACTTGTAGGGCTGAGGTCATACTTAAGTTATTTGGTCAGGCTGAGTTCATACTTGAGTTATTTGGTCAGTTTTGGCCCCTTGACTGCCCAAATAAGTGAAATGTGCTGTGATTCTAAGATCGACGCCTGTCATCTGCATGTCATACGGAATCACAGTATTACACTACCCAAGCAGACTCTATATGTGTGTTACTACAGTGTTCTAAACCACTATAAAGGCTCTCAGCACCCAGGAAATAGTCATTTTTTAAAGTAATTCACTGCGAATATATTCGGATCGAACCAAAATTCGGCTAACTGGCAAATCGAATTTTGAAAAATTCACTCATCTCTAAGAGCAGCAATCACATGCAAAGAGTATGCAGCAGGCCCTAGCAGTTCTGCTTTGCTAAACTACCAGTAAACACTAAACTGTGAGCAGTACTCACTGTGCACACAGCGGGCAGGCTGGCAGCGCACACTAACAAAGTGGGCGGGGCCGGAGCATGAGTGAGTGACATGCGCTGCCAGCCTGCCCGCTGCGTGTGTAGTGAGTACTAGGGTTAAGTGAACCCGAACTGTACAGTTAGGGTTTGTACCGAATTTTCATAAAAGTTCAGGTTCGGGTCCGTTATTCGGCGATTCTTCCCGCTTTCTGAAGGGCTGCAAATCAGCCAATCAGCTAGCGTTTTACTTCTTTGCCCTAAGAAGCCATCACAACCATTCCTACTAATGGCATGGCTGTGATTGGCTGAGTGCAGCATGTGACCCAGCCTCTATTTAAGCTGGAGTCACATAGCGCCACACGTCACTCTGCTCTTCTCAGTGTAGGGATAGGATGCTGCCGCTTCTGTGAGGGACAGATTAGGGAAGAAATCTGCAGAACCTGTTGTACATTAATCCACAAGAAACAGCAAATAGAGAGGGAGGGAGCTTCAGCAAACCTACATTTCTGTACCCAGCCACTGCCAAGGAATTTTTTTTTTAAATTCATCTGTTACAGAGGTGTGGGTCGGTGGCCATTTTAGCCACTGCAGTGTACTGCATGTCTGCCAGCCTGGCAGGGACATGAGCTTAATCCTTACTGGTAGCTCAGTGAAGGAGAAAATGCTTTTTTTTCTGGCTGCTCAAGTCCCCTACATTATCTTTGGTATAATTAAGGGGTGACATAGGCCATTTGTCTAGTCTGGGACCTGTGGTGCCACAGAGCACTTGTGTATACAATGTACTAAACTGTATATTCAATTTCTGCAAATATTTTTGTGATAAAAAGCTGTGATCCTGGCCACCAAAGCAGTTTAAAATACACCGCCAAAATACACATTTGACATTTCTGCAGTGAAAATGTGATTTTTTTTTTTTTTTGTGGGTAAAAAGCAATATTCTTTCTTCACAAAGCAGTTGTGCATACAGCATACAAATACATATGTAATATGTCTGCAGGGAAATAGTGCATCAGCGTGTTTCCTGGGAAAAAACATTATTCCTGGTCCACAAAACAGTTTAAAATACCCGGCTCAAACACACATTTGACATTTGTGCCATGAAAAAGAGCCACAGTGTATTTTTGGGAAAAATAGAAGAATTCCAGGTCCACAAAGAAGTTCCAAATACACCACCCAAATAAACATTTGTGCTCGGAACGGCTAACCGTTAGAACCTAACCTAACCCCCCACCCCCTACCTGAAAGCAGTAGAGTTTTGCCCTGGCCTGCCGTCGTAGTATAGGCTAAAGAGGCCAAAAAGACAGACCATCGGTTTAAACAAAGGTAGTTTATTGGTTTATCACTGCACCAATTTCTGAAATGCCGTAGACATCTCAACGAGGGTGTCGGGAATATAACAAAGATAACATGACGACTTCCAGCGGGCTAGTTTTTTGATCACGTGTACAGGTACATCATTCTTGGAGGCGGCGGAAGCTGCCCCAATGCGGAATGAATGCCCCGTGACAGACAGGGGATTGACCTCGGAGTTCGACAGCAAAATCCGTATGTATTTGAAAAACACCTGTATGCCTAAGGGTCTTGTCCCTATCATAAGTAAGGGAGCATCGCCCAGAACACTTGCGATGGTGTGCGTCCAATCGCTCAAGACTGTGGCCGGACACCACTGGGAATCGGTGGGAAAGTATCTAATGGGAACCAGCTCACCTGGCTGCGAGGTCTTAGAGGTGTGTAACGTTATGATGAAGAGTTTACCATGCCTAACCAGCTGGTCTTTCCTCAAGAACTGTTTACTAGACACTGGACTTGCAAACTCCACGGGTTGAAGAAACCTGTAAAACGCTAAGTACATAGCTGTCAAAATCAATAGGCTGACATGCCTGCCAAATGGATCTCCCCTTAATTTATCTGACAAGGACCGGAACAAACCCCCTGTTATAGGTTGTCGGGTAACGTGTGACCCGGTGGATACCTTTTGAATACCTTTCAAAAAGGTTCTAATGGGATGGGCCGTGAACAATGAAGGCTGATCTGGATGCAGGATATATAAGTGATGTTGTATGCCTGCGAGATACAACTTGATGGTACTAGGGGCCAGTTTTAAAGTGGAGTGGCAAAAAGCAGCAAAACCCAACATGTAGGTTATGGAGCCTTCGTCCCCCGGTGGATGAACAGCTTTAAAGTTATTGAAGCGGACCCAGGCCATCTTGTATGTCCTGAGGGTATTGCAGGATAGGGCTTGTGACTTCACTGCTCTGGCTGTGTCGATATGGAACCCTAATCCATGATTAACTGGTGGTATGGCAGAACTAGTGCAGGAGTTGGGTCCGCGTCCGGGGAGACCTGAAAAAAGAGGTTAAAATTGAGTCTGGATAAGGCGTCAGCGGCTGTATTATCGTGCCCACCAATATGTGTCACCATGAAGTGGAAATTATGTTGGAGCGAGAGCCAGACAAATCTCCTAAGAAATAACATAATGTATCTTGAGGCTGATCTCCCTTTCATCACTATCTCTGCAAGTGCTTGGTTATCGGTAACGAACAACACCATCTGACCCCTCCAACGTTCTCCCCAAAGCTGTGCCGCCCCCACTATGGGGTAGATCTCGAACAAGGATGAAGATTGCGAAAACCCTGGTATAGCCCGAACCTCAGGCGACCAATCACTAGCGAACCAATGCCTGCCACATATTGCTGCAAACCCCCCTGTTGATGCAGCGTCTGTGTGCACTACTGGTGATGAGTTAGATACCGCCGGAAAGAAAAATGAAATTCCGTTCCATTGACATAAAAACCTGTCCCACACAATAAGATCTGCCACTGCATCATTATCAAGATGGACTGTGCCGCCAGGATCCTGAGCTCGAGGGAGCAAGCTAAGGAGCCTGGATATAAAAGACCTGCCCTGGGGAATGATCCTGATGGCAAAGTTCAGCATTCCCAAGAGGCTCTGCAACTCTGCCTTGGTGGTAACCCGGATGCGGGTGAATCTATGGACCACCTCCTTGATCCTAGTCAACTTGTCCTGCGGTAAGCTGGCCTGCATCTTTACTGTGTCTAGGCAAATACCAAGGAAGGTGATGTCAGTGCTGGGACCCACCAGCTTATGAGGGGCCACCGGTACGCAAAGATCCTTGAACACCGAACACAACACATTTAGATCCTGCGGAGTTTCAGCCGGTGGTTCAATCAGCAGAAAGTCGTCCAGGTAATGGACAACGTGATGCGCCCGAAAGGTATTAGCCAAGATTCAGTGAAGAGCACTAGCAAATTGGTCAAAGATCCAAGGGCTGGATTTTGACCCAAAAGTCAGTTTGCTGGAGAAAAAGAACTTCCCTTGCCATTTGATGCCATGCCATCGCCATAAACTCGGTAGTATGCGAAGAAGTTTGAAGGCGTCCGTGATATCTGCTTTTGATAACCACGCTTCTTTGCCGACTCTGAGTATCACCTGAATCGCTTCATCAATGGAAGCGTATTTCATTGCAAATTCTTCAGACGGAATAAGAGAGTTAAGGCTCGGGATCTGTAATGAATGTGGGGCTGATAAATCATAAATTTTTTATTGTTAAATTTGCCCGTCACTACACCTATCGGATTCACTCTCCAAAAATCAAAAGGGGGAGTACTGAACGGGCCAAAAATATAACCTCGATCTAACTCTGATTGTACCAACTGAGAGACTGTGGCTGGATCCCTAGCAGCTGACAAGAGATTTTTGCACCTTAAATGTGGCTTGGGGAGTGGAGAGTAAGCCTGTGTGAAAACCCTCTCTTAACCCCGTCACCACGTACTGCACCCAAGCTGGTTCTGGGTGCTCCTGTAGCAACAAGGCGAGAAGATCCACGTCAACCACGCTTAGTCATGCTGTGTTATGACCTTTCTGCAGACAGGCCACTCGGGGATGTGCCCTAAAGCAAACTGCGCACAAATGCAATGATCTGCATTGACCGTAATGGCAGGCGGCGTAATAAAAATTATTACAGATCTGGGATCTACCCAGATAGACAATGGGGCGTCCCAATTTATCCACCCCAGATGTTACTCTGCCACTTGACGGGCCCGGTATGCTCCTAGGTTGGGCTGTCCCTGTAGTACTGCCGAAATTCGGACACCAGCCTGCCGTATGGGAATATGAGTTACAAGCCGTGCATGACGGAGCCTGTCAATGTTTGCCCAGTCAATCGTCTGCTGAAACTGTGTCAGTGCCGCCGCGGCTTTGGCAGAGAAAGAGCGGTGGTACTCGTAGAATGCCGCCCCCTCATATTTGTACCCCAGATCTACCACTTTGTACATGTACAAATCGAGCTCCTCCCTTCTGTGTGGGCTAATAGAACACACTATGTCACGAAATAAGCTAAACGCCAGAACAAATTCTCGTATACTCAATTTCTTGTTTAGCCTGGCGTCTTTCGATCTCAAAACCACTGACACCTCCCCGCAGGCAATGGTCTTATTATCGGGGACCTCGTGCGCTGCAATGAGCAAGGATGTCAGGTTCACATCCTTGCCTTCTATAATGTCCTGACGTAAGTTAGCAGGGACGAAATGTGAGGGAGCGATGGAGTGGAAAGCCCCTGACCCACCCGAAACGTAGGACTGGATACTGGCGGTTTCTGTTGGTCTCTGGGTTGCCAAACCGGAACTGGCCGAATTGGCCTCGATCGTTCTCATTCTGGTTTGCAACTCCGCCATAGAAGACGCCATTGTATTGATCAATGCATGCAACTGCGTTAAAGAAGTCTGAATCGTGTTCGTTGACACGACCTCTTGCTCAGGGGTTGCATCAGTTGACAGCTCGGCTTTCCTAGCAGAGGCTGGGTATGGTATCCCTCTTCTGCGTAACTCAGCAGATAGTTTCGGCACAGTCCACGATCTAAATGGGTGGGTTGCCTCCCGATCGGATTGTCCGTCCATGCTCCCACGGGAAGAGGATGTTCACTCGCCAAGCCCTTGCGACATCCTAAACCAGGAAATAACGGATTACCATCGGTTGTATGCTCCGCTGCCCCCCCCCCCCCGGTTCTACCTCCCTCTACCTCTTATAACACCTCGTGCTACCTGACTAACTGCTGTACCAACCCCACACAGACAACTTCGTGAAACACACCCCCCGTGAGGTCTTAATTAACCCTGCTAACAACGCCTAGATGTGATTGAAAAGGTCCCCCCCCCCCCCGGCCTGATAACTCTACTAATACCGCGTCCGCGGATGACAGGACTTGAATCGGGTCTGCGGTGTGCCAGACAGAACCCTTGTATCGTATGCTGTAGCTATCATCGCAGAGCCACTATGTGCGAGTCTCAAGTGACTTGAATCACTTTGTGCGAGTCTCAAGTGGCGGGAACCACTTCATGCAAGTCTCAAGTGGCGGGAACCACTTCGTGCGAGTCTCAAGAGGTTTTCTCTCCTCCCTTCCCCTCTAACTGTGCAGTGACCTAACCTATGTAAGCAAGGGGGCGAGCCAAAGCTTTCCTCCCCGCCGCTGTGCTGACAAGCCACCACTAGACAGCAGCCTGCCTGAGCTGCCAACGTGCCTGCAGACAGAAGTACCCTGTGAGCGATGCGACGCCCCCCCCTTTAGTGCCCCCGCTATGCTACGTTCTGCCCCCACCCGCCCAGTAAGTACAATGCCAGCGTAAGTTTTTATGTATGTACACCCCCCCACCCTAATGAAAGTTGGGGCGGGGGACGCCAGGCCTGACATCGCGATGTGACCGCGTGTGCACGGCATCCAAGCTCACTGCCGATGTGCCAGGATGTTCCGGCCTCCGTGCCGTGCGCCGACCCAGCATGTGGCTGGGCTGCCAACTGCGCTCTGGCCAGAGGTGACATGACAGGTTGCGCCGTTCCCCCCGTACCCCTGCGAGCGATTGCCCGCTACAAACGGACAGATCTTACCCACGATGTCTGCGGCTGTCACGGCAACTTGCGCGTCCACCCCTCGTCACGATCGCGCCGGAAGTAGAAGCTTCCAGACGACGTTCTGCTGGAGGACGGGCAGCCGTATATGTGAGAAGCCCCGCCTCCTCCTCACAGAAATGAGGCAAACTAGTTTGCCTAATACTTGTCATTTCTGCAGTGAAATAGTGAATACATTTTTTTGTGGGAAAAATGCAATATTATTGCTTCACAAAGCAGTTGTGCATACAGCATAGAAATACCAACGTTTTCCTGTGTTTTATTAAAAAAATCCTTGTTCTGGGTCCACAAACCACTTGAGCATACAACGTAGAAATACCAACGTTTTATTAATAGCAGTGAAATACTTCTTTTCTGTGTTTTATTAAAGAAATCTGCGTTCTGGGTCCACAAACCACTTTTGCATAAACTGTAGAGATAGCTACGTTTTTTAATAGCAGTGAAATACTGCTTTTCTGTGTTTTATAAAAAAAAAAATCCTTGTTCTGGATCCACAAACCACTTTTGCATAAACCGTGGAAATTACTAAGTTTTATTAATAGCAGTGAAATACTGATTTTCTGTGTTTTATTGAAAAAATCCATGTTCTGGGTCCACAAACCGCTTTTGCATAAACCGTAGAAATAGCTATGTTTTATTAATAGCAGTGAAATACTGCTTTTCTGTGTTTTATTAAAAAAAATCCTTGTTCTGGGTCCACAAACCACTTTTGCATAAACCGTAGAAATAGCTACATTTTATTAATAGCATTTTTTTAAATTGCAGCACGAAAATCGTGCTTTACTGTGTTTTACTGAAAAAAAAAATGTGTTCTGTGTTCACCAAACTGTTGTGCATACTGCGTAGAAATACATATTTCACATTTCTGCAGTGAAATTGAGAATCAGTGTGTTTTTGGCCAAAAAAACTGTATTCTTGGTCCACAGAGCATTTTTGTGACACGGGCACTGCCTTAGTGAACTTAATTGTTGACAATTGGCAGTTAAATTGACACCGGAGAGAAACCATCTTTCAGCTTGGTGGGTGAACGCAAATAATAAGGAGAACATCAAATAAGGGACGTGGGCCTGGTCGTGGTGGTGGTGTTGGTGGAGCTCCTGTTGCTGGAAAAGGATGTGGCCGTTCAGCGCCAACTACCGGTCCAAGTGAAACACCTTCCTCTGGTGCGAGTAGGCAACAGAATCTGCAGCATTTTTTGGTAGGCCTGAATGCCGTTCTACGGATGGTGAGGCCAGAGCAAGTACATGCGATAGTAGAATGGGTGGCTGACAGTGCCTCCAGTTCCTTCACAGTGTCTCCCACCCAGTCCTCTGCAGAAAATTCGGAGTTGGCACCTGCAGCCAATGCCCATCAGTCTTTCACCTCACTCCCTTGCAAATCAGCCAAGCAGTCAGAGCTCCAAGTCATGCCGCAAACTCTTATGCTTTTTGATGACTATGTCGGCAGGGTTTCCCCGGCCCATCCAACTAGCCCTGCCCCAGAAGTGGAAGACCTTGAATGCACTGATGCCCAAAAACGTATGTTGCAGGATGAGGACATGAGAAGACCCCCGCAGCACGTCTCTGATGATAACGAAACACAGGTGCCCACTGCTGTGGCTTTCTGCAATGTGCAGACCGACACGGAGGGCGGGGTCATGAATGGGGGGAAGATGATGTGGTCTGCTGCATTGGTGGATGATATGAAGCCTCTTTTGCCATGCATTGCCCTCTCCTCTGTCTCGGTGCCAGGGGCCTACATTTCAGATAACCGCCTGTTGCTTTGGTGGGTGACATTAACCTCTTTTTGCTGTGCATTGACCTCTCCTCTGTCTGGGGCCTAAATTACTGAAAGTGGCCTGCTGCATTGGTGGGGTGACATTAAGCCTCTTTTGCCGTGCATTGCCCTCTTCTCTGTCTGGGTTTCAGGGGCCTACCTTTCAGATAATTGCATGTTGCTTTGGTGAGTGACATTAACCTCTTTTTGCTGCGGCCTACATTTCTGATAATCACCTGTTCCATTGCTGGGTGACATGAAGCCTGCCTTGCTGTTACGGGACATCTCTACTCTGTCTGGGTGCCTGCTGCCTACATTAATGATAATCGCCTGTTCCATTGCTGGGATACATAAAGCCTGTTTTGCTGATACGAGACCTCTCTTCTCTGTCTGGGTGCCTGCAATCTACATTAATGATAATAGCTTGTTCCATTGCTGGGTGACTTGAAGCCTGTTTTGATGTTACAGGACCTCTCTCCTCTGTCAGGGTGCTTGGGTCTAAATTACTGGAAGTGGCCTGTTCCATTGCTGGGTGACATGAAGACTGTTTTGCCGTGCATTGACATCTCTCCTCTGTCTGGGTGGCTGCGGCCTACATTTATGATAATTGCCTGTTGCTTTGGTGGGTGACATTAACCTCTTTTTGCCATGCATTGACCTCTCCTCTCTTTGGGTGCCAGGGGCCTACATTTATGATAATCCACTGCTGCATTGCTGAGTGACATGATGCCTGTTTTGCTGTTACATGAATTCTCTCCTCTGTCTGGGTGCCAGGGGCCTAAATGACTGAAAATGGCCTGTTCCATTTCAGGTAATCTCCAGTTGCTTTTGTGGGTGACATTAACCTCTTTTTGCCGTCCAATGACCTCTCCTCTGTCTAGGTGCCAAGGGCCTACATTTCTGATAATCGCTTGCTGCATTGGTGAGTGACATGAAGCCTGTTTTGCCGAGCATTGATCTCGCCTCTGTCTGGGTGCCAGGGGACTAACATTTCTGAATATCACCTGTTCCATTGGTGGGTGACATTAACCCATTTTTGTCAGTGATAAGTCACAGCTACTGACTACAAAACTCACGCTGGTAGACGAGCTGCTGATTGCATTCCCACCTGACGCCTCCCCAAACTCCAATTCCATCTCCTCCTGTGAGTTTCCAATTAATATTGTTTCATTGTTAGCTATGTTATTTTATTTTAAGTTATTTCTCTATCCACATTTGTTTGCAGGGCACTTATTCACATTTGGTTGCCTTTTGCAGCCCTCTAGCCTTTTCCAGGGCTATTTTACAGCCATTTTAGTGCCCAAAAGTTCGGGTCCCCATTGACTTCAATGGGGTTCGGGGTCAAGTTCGGGTCAAGTTCGGATCACAGACCCGAACATTTCCGTGAAGTTCGGCCGAACTTCTTGAACCCGAACATCCAGGTGTCCGTTCAACTCTAGTGAGTACTGCTTAGTGATTACTGGTAGTTTAGCAAAGCAGCACTGCTAGGGGCTGTTGCATACACTTGATATGTGATGACTGTTCTGACTGGGGCCAGATCCCCCATGACAGTGTCATCCACTGATCCCCAATAAGTGTCCTCCACAGATCCCCCTAAATGTATCCTCTACAGATCCCCATAACAGTGTCCTCCACAGATCCCCATAACAGTGTCTTCCACAGATCCCCCTATAAGTCTCCTCCACAGATCCCATAACAGTCTCCTCCACAGATCCCCCATAACGGTGCGTCATCCACAGATCCACATAACAGTGTCATCCACAGATCCCCCATAACAGTGCGCTATCCACAGACCCCCATTAGTTCAAAACCCACCAAAAGCACACTATTCTCTTCAAAATTCTCCTTTTTTATTTTCTTAATTTCCTCCTCAAAAACCTAGGTGCATCTTATCAGGTGCATCTTATAAAACAAAAAATACGGTAAAGGCATTTGTAAGTGGAATTTGTTTTTTACGGATTTAATTTCCAAACATTTATTTTTAAATGTTTTGCTTAGAAATTTATGATATTTCACATGTCTGGACCATGAAAAACGTAACAGTTCCGAGTTGATCCTGGAAAAAGATGGTGCTGTGAAAAACTATAGGTTTCTAAACATATGTTTGGGAAGTATATATAATGACATATACAATATATTTTGTGTTTATTCACCTACCAAATTTGCTTTTGTATGCAGCTGTCAGAATACACTAAGTCCACTATCACTGATCTGCTATTCTGAAGCTCATGGTTGAATTGGCAAAATTGTAACTGTGAATTTTCTGCTTGGTTGGTGTGGAACAAGGTCATTTGTGCTTGGGGGGAACATTACAAGTTTTAATGAAATAAAAGATTTACCAAGAAAAAAAAAAGAGAAAAGCGAGAAAGTTAACTTTGAGGTGAGATTTGACAAATCCAAAAATGAATATCTTTATTGTAATAATGAAGACTTTCACAGATGAATTGCTTCATTTTCTTAAACTTTATTTTTTTTAGACATTGATGAGAAAAAGTGAATTTAAGTAATTGGACCCTCTGGGTAATCAAATATGCAGATGTGACCCAAACAATTGACTCCCATTCTATCACAGTTTATAGCAATGTGTAATGCATTTTTTTCCTTCCAGATGATTCATTAGCGGTTTACACTACTTACGTCCATTTCACAACTTGGCCTGGTGGCCGTTCTGACAGGTCATACATTTATGTCACATGGCATCATTTTCTAATTCAATTACTTCCACTATGTTCCTTGTCAGAGTACGTTATCAGAAAACCAAACAATAATGTCTGTAAATGTCTGGGATTTCATAAATGATTTGCAAAGTGTAACATAGTATCTGGTTATTTGCTTTTTCAAACTGCTCATTTTCCATGATGTCTTCAGTACATGAAATACGTTTGCAACATTATTTAAAGCTAAATGACAAATATTTACATATAATGTCTTTAATCTCTATCTTTGCTGTCATTGTTATTCTTTTTACCTTATGTTACTTAATTTTTCAGAAAATAACAGGTAAAAAGTAGCATCAACAAAAATGCTGTATACCGATGGGAAAATTATCATCAAACTATATTAGTAGAACAAAGCATGTATGCATTTAATATTAGCATAATCTATAATAATGCTAGAGTAAGAAGAGGAAAGAATGGCAAAAATAAGGGAAACGGATGGTGGCACTACTTGACCTTAGTACTCTGTGTAATCTAACCCAACAGAGGATTTTCTGGAGTACCTATGCTCTGACACAATATTGGGCTCAAAAGGTCAAAAAATGCAATAAATAAAGTTAAAATGATTGGATTAATTTCTTTTTTTTATTTCAAAAGTTTTTATTGATTTTCATATTTTTACAATGCAAGGAGAACAAGACACTTAACTTTAAAGGGATTATATGATTGGATCAAGTGGCGGACCTGTAGGTATTTGAAAAAGTCACTACGGGTTAGACCAAACTCAAGTTGAAGTTCTATAAAGGTGCACTGCTTAAGCAATCAATAAGCAGTGCCCAAAGGTGTTTTGAGGGGGCTGAGGAGGACTCAATGTGAATCCATTGAAAAGAGGTGTCTCTAACCCACCAACACAAAAGGAGATTGGTTGGTGTCGCTAAGAAATAGTCAGCCAAGTTTGGTAGCCCCAAGCCACGTTTAGCTCTACATAATAATGCGGAGGAAACTCGTGGTTTGCGTCCTGCCCATGCAAAAGATTTGAGATGGCCTTGAGCCTTGATAAAAAATTGAGAAAGGACCTTAATTGGGACATTGTGGAATGTAAACAGAAGTTTAGGCAATAGTATCTAGAAGGAGGAGGTAGTTGAATTAGAACAGTTGGGAAATGGAGGACGTAATCTTAATACCTAGGTATTTTATATGGTCAAGTGGGAATTGTGACTTCAGTTCTGTGATCTGTGTGTGTGTTTGTGGGGGGGATATTAAAAGGGAGGAGTTGGGACTTGCCTTCAATGACTTTATAATAGAATAGACGACCAAAGTCAGATATGAGTGACTGTGCTGCTCCTAGTCAAGATTGACGGGAAGAAAGTGTCAAGAGAATTTTGTCTGGGTATAGTGAGATGCGGTACTGTCTATTGCCTATAAATATACCAGAAATATCAGGATGTTGTCTAAAGGCTTTTGCTAAAGGTTCAATAGCTAAAACAAAAATTAAAGGGGACAGCGGGCATCCTTGTCAAGTTCCAATGGAAATTGGAAACGCAGATGACAAGGCGTCATTCACAAATACTCTTGCTTAGGGCACTGAATAAAGGGCTCTTGTGGCTGTTATCAAGGTATCTCCCAAACCAAACTGCTCAAGGACAGAGAAGGCGAAGGACCAATTTAAGCGGTCAAACACCTTGTCTGCATCCAGCATAACAATGAAAGCAGGGTTCCCCTGGCTTAAAATGGAGTCAAGGATGTTCAATGCCAGCCTTGTGTTATCCGTGAGCTGCCTACCGTTCACAAAACCCACTTGATCAATCCCCACTAATGTTGGGAGAATCTTTGATAGTCTGTTCGCAGGGGCCTTAGCATAGATTTTGACATTTGTATTCAAGAGAGAGATTGTTTTGGGGTTTGTCCTGCATTTTGCCAGGTTTGGGTAGTGTCACAATGGTGGCAGAGAGCATCTATTTTGGGAACGATCCATCTAAGGATGCCCGTAAGCACATTGTCATTAAATAAAGGAATAAGCTAGGGAGGAAGGATTTGTAATAGGCTTTTAAGGCCATCAGGGCCAGGTGATTTATGCATAGGCAAGGAAGAAGCAATTTGAGATATCTCTGTATGTGAATAGGTAAGAGATAGCGAATGTTGTTGCTGTGGAGTCAAGGTTGGGAGGTTCAGAGAGGATAAAAATAAGCTTATTTCTGAAGGGGTGGCTTGATAAATCGGCTGAGACTTGTTTAAGTTGTACAGAGAAGAGTAGTATTTAATGAATTGATTTGCAATGTCTGTGGAATTGTATATATATACTGGAGAGTGAATCTGGATCGCACATCCTCAAAACTATGCTTTTGATATAACGACTGTCTCAGCATAATTACGTGGCATATCCGCCCAATTTGTAATACATAGTATGCTGTGCAAAAGAGGCATTAGTATACAGTTTGATCAAAGAGCATAGGCCCACTTACCGCGACAAGGAAGCCTCTACAAGTGGGAAACTACTCTAACCTATAATGGCGCAGCCGTGCGCGGCG
Source organism: Bufotes viridis (assembly GCA_033119425.1). Taxonomy (NCBI): domain Eukaryota; kingdom Metazoa; phylum Chordata; class Amphibia; order Anura; family Bufonidae; genus Bufotes; species Bufotes viridis. The sequence continues at coordinate 180,213,619 of CM065594.1, read as the reverse complement.
ACCACCGGCACCCCAGCACCACACCAGCAGCAGATGGCGGGACCCAGAAGCCACACAGCGACCCCACTGTGCAGCAAAGCCTCCTTGGCCCTGGGCCCCACCAGCACAGCACTGAGGCAGCAATGGCAGACACGCAGTACTGCACCATGTGAACGAGTGCAAAGAGTTCACCGAGTCACAACCCCCAGGAAATGCATCTGAGAGGTAGTAGGAGTTTAAAAACCCCTTGCAGCTAAGGCTAATTAAAAACACCTAGTCCAAATGGGGAGGAGCGCTGACACCAGAGGGGGGGAAAGAGAAAATAGATAATGACAATATATACTGGAGAGTGAATCTGGATCGCACATCTTCAAAACTATGCTTTGTGGGATTGTATAATTTGCTTTTATTATCGGAATGTAGTAATAAAGAGATTCTGTATTTGGCCACTCGTGCTTTAATTCGACTGGCTAATAAGATTTTCATATCGGTAAAGCAGACTATCTTTAAGATGTATCCGTAAAGAATTAATCTGTGTTTTACGTTCTTCAGTGAATGAGGTTTTATTCAATGATTCTAAAATGGACAGTTGGGAAATAATAGAGTTCAATTTTTGCTCCCTTTCTTTCTTCGCATAGTGCCCTAATTTAATGAAAATACCCCTTATAAAAGCTTTAGGTGCAAGGCTAAATGGGCTGAAAACAGAACCTGTGTTAAAAGAAAAATAGTCTGACAGTGTGTTCTCTTGTTCAAATTTATAAGTGGGGTTGGACATGAGAAAAGCGTTGTAAGTTGCAATGGCACAAAGTATCTCTAACATTATATGTTTCCGCTATGGATAAGGAAATCGCGGCATGATCAGACCATTTTATAGTTTCAATAGTGGAGTGGGTGGCTAATTGCAAAAGAGATCTACCTAAAAGAAACTGGTCAAAACAAGAGTAGGTGTTATGTGCTTATGAAAAAATGTAAAATCACGTTCTTGCACATGGTGAATCCTCCATATAATATGATTCTTCCCTATGCAACAGAGGACTTAAGACTGCATAGTGAACTCTAGAGGGAGCCATAGAGTAAACTGTCGCATCAGGGACCATATTGAAATCTCTGCAGAGTAGTGTGTTTTACTTTAGCCACTTTAGCTAGAAGCTTGTTGAGAAAATGTCCCTGGTGCTTGTTGGGTGTATAAACTGCCACTCTAGTGTAAGTTATTTTGTTCAGAATGCACACTTGTATTATAAATCTGCCATTCGGGTCTATGACAAAGATAATAGTCTGATAGGCCATCATAACCCCTCTTTCGTTTTTACGATAGTGAGATTGGATAATATGGGGAAATAGGTGATGTTTCATTCTATGAGCCTTACAGAGGAGAATATGGGATTCCTGAACACATAGCACATCTGCATGCAGTTGTAATGCCTCACTCCCTATATAAATACGCTTTTGGGGGCTACTAAGGCCTTTGGCATTGAGAGACACAAACTTAATCACCATGATGGGTCATGACAATGCTATGGCTGTTATAAGGTCCATAAGAAGACCTACTTACTTAAAATGTGCGTATCATGACATCTCCCCTCTGAGACAAAAGTTACCCAACATGACAACAGTGAAACTGTAAAATCTGAAGGAAAAAGTAAGAAACAAATAAACAAAAGTCTTATCTGTAGGAATAGTGTTCCAGACAATGGTCGACATAAAACCGTCATCCTAATACCGGATGAAATAGAACATTGGGGGTTCATAGTTCAGGTTGTTGCCACTAACCAACATAACGCTCCATGGCAGCAATAAAGAACTATGGAAGTCAATGTTTGGTCCAGCAACCGGCACTGACCATGCACCCTTCAGGCTCTAGATGTTGCGGCAGCTGCGTGTGGACTGTAGAAGGATCTGCACCTGGGATGTTCCTGGATTCCAGCAGGTGACAGCCCTCTTCAACAGAAGAAATGCTGTATTGCTTTCCGTTGTGAGTAGAGATGAGCGAACACCTGGATGTTCGGGTTCGAGAGGTTCGGCCGAACTTCCGGAAAATGTCCGGGTTCGTGATCCGAACTCAACCCGAACTTCATCCCGAACCCGAACCCCATAGAAGTCAATGGGGACCCGAACTTTTGGGCACTAAAAAGGCTGTAAAAGACTCCCAGAAAGGGCTATAGGGCTGCAAAAGGCAGCAAAATGTAGGTAAATCCCCTGCAAACAAATGTAGATAGGGAAATGATGACTTAACATAAAATAAATAAAAATTAACCAAAATTAATTGGAGTTAGGTCCCATAGCACAGAATCAGGCTTCAAATCACCCACCAATGGAGAAGGTCGCTTACTATTATTTCGACCCCAGCATCCAGACAAAGGAGAGAGGTCCCACAGCAGAGAATCTCGCATCATATCAACCACCACAGGAGAAGGCCACTTTCAGTGACTTAGGCCTTAGCACCCAGACAGAGGAGACATGTCAGATAGCACAAGCATTACATTTATACCATCCAGCACAGGAGAAGGCCACTTTTAGTTACTTTGACCCATGCACCCAGAAAGAGGAGAGAGGGCCCACAGCACATATTCAGGCATCATATCACCCACCACAGGAGTAGGCCACCATTTAGTTAATTTGACCCCTGCACCCATGTCAGCTGGTACAAGCATCAGTTTTACATCACCCAGCACAAGAGAAGGCCACTTTTAGAGACTTTGACCCCTGCACCCAGACGGAGGAGAGAGGTTTTCACAGCAGAGAATCAGGCATTTAGATCACCCACCACAGGAGTAGGCCATCATTTAATGGGACCCCGGCAACCATGTCAGATGGCACAAGCATCAGTTTTACATCACCCAGCACAAGAGAAGGCCACTTTTAGAGACTTTGACCCCTGCACCCAGACGGAGGAGAGAGGTTTTCACAGCACATATTAAGGCATCATATCACCCACCACAGGAGTAGGCCACCATTTAGTTAATTTGACCCCTGCACCCATGTCAGATGGTACAAGCATCAGTTTTACATCACCCAGCACAAAAGAAGGCCACTTTTAGAGACTTTGACCCCTGCACCCAGACGGAGGAGAGAGGTTTTCACAGCAGAGAATCAGGCATTTAGATCACCCACCACAGGAGTAGGCCATCATTTAATGGGACCCCGGCAACCATGTCAGATGGCACAAGCATCAGTTTTACATCACCCAGCACAAGAGAAGGCCACTTTTAGAGACTTTGACCCTGCACCCAGACGGAGGAGAGAGGTTTTCACAGCACATATTAAGGCCTCATATCACCCACCACAGGAGTAGGCCACCATTTAGTTAATTTGACCCCTGCACCCATGTCAGATGGTACAAGCATCAGTTTTACATCACCCAGCACAAGAGAAGGCCACTTTTAGAGACTTTGACCCCTGCACCCAGACGGAGGAGAGAGGTTTTCACAGCAGAGAATCAGGCATTTAGATCACCCACCACAGGAGTAGGCCATCATTTAATGAGACCCCGGCAACCATGTCAGATGGCACAAGCATCAGTTTTACATCACCCAGCACAAGAGAAGGCCACTTTTAGAGACTTTGACCCCTGCACCCAGACGGAGGAGAGAGGTTTTCACAGCACATATTAAGGCATCATATCACCCACCACAGGAGTAGGCCACCATTTAGTTAATTTGACCCCTGCACCCATGTCAGATGGTACAAGCATCAGTTTTACATCACCCAGCACAAGAGAAGGCCACTTTTAGAGACTTTGACCCCTGCACCCAGACGGAGGAGAGAGGTTTCACACCAGAGAATCAGGCATTTAGATCACCCACCACACAAGTAGGCCATCATTTAATGGGACCCCGGCAACCATGTCAGATGGTACAAGCATCAGTTTTACATCACCCAGCACAAGAGAAGGCCACTTTTAGAGACTTTGACCCCTGCACCCAGATGGAGGAGAGAGGTTTCACAGCAGAGAATCAGGCATTTAGATCACCCACCACAGGAGTAGGCCACCATTTAATGGGACCCCGGCAACCATGTCAGATGGCACAAGTATAACATTTATATCACCCAGCACAGGAGAAGGCGACTTTGAGAGACTTTGACCCCTGCACCCAGACGGAGGAGAGAGGTTTTCACAGCAGAGAATCAGGCATTTAGATCACCCACCACAGGAGTAGGCCATCATTTAACGGGACCCCGGCAACCATGTCAGATGGCACAAGCATCAGTTTTACATCACCCAGCACAAGAGAAGGCCACTTTTAGAGACTTTGACCCCTGCACCCAGACGGAGGAGACTGGGAAGTAATCGACGAACACCGGACCCGAACCCGAACTTTTTTTGAAAATGTCCGGGTTCGGGTCCGTGTCACGGACACCCCAAAATTCGGTACGGACCCGAACGATTTTCGAACTGTTCGCTCAACACTAGTTTTGAGTAAAAAGGATTTTCACCAGGAAAACGTATTTGTATGCCATCTTAAGTTCCCTCGGTGCCATGGTAATTGGGGCTAAGAGCCAGCGCTGACTCAAAGTGGCAGCTGAGATCCGCATATAGCTTCACCATTTGATAAGGTGCAGGTAATTCAGACACTTGTCGGGCTGTGGCTAAAGTAACTACCTTCATATGGTAAAAATGAATGTGTACTAAGTAGTGATGAGCGAGCATGCTCGGCCGAGTATTGGTTCGGCTCGAGCATCGTTATGCTCGGCGCTCGGTTGTGCACAGCCGAGCACCAGGTGTATTCGTCGCATTGCTTGAGTCTCCTCCACACACGTTTGGCACCTTCTAAGCATCCAATCAATCTCCAGGTAAGTAATTCCCCTCAGTGTAAGGCCATGGCAATGTTAGCTGTATGACATCATTTCATATAGGAGCTGAGGTCCGGCGCTTGGCTTATTCAGCGTCAGGGAGAGCAGACAGTAGGCAGGGACAGATAGCATTTTGCTCTAAACTTACTGATTTCACTCCAAAATCCTTATTGAAAGACTTAACAGTCCTTTTAAGGACAAGAGTGTGTGTTTAACAGCAGTGCAGCACCTTTTTTTTTTTTTTTTAAGAAGAGGTTTGATTCAGCACTATCAGGGACAGGGAGGGACAAATAAGTGCAGGGCTTGAAAATCGCTTTGATAAATTTGATAAGACAGAAAGATTTCCGATTAGTGACATCTACAAAATGCCATCATTAAGCAGTGTGTTGGGCAGATATTATCAAAAGGGGCTTATTCACTACAGTGTTCCTTGGTACTGAGATATACACTGCACCATCATAAAGCAGTGTGTTGGGCAGACATTATTAAAAGGGGCTTATTCACTACTGTGTTCCTGCTACCAAGATATACACTGTACCATCAGAGAAATTATTTGTTCTGATGAAATAAACCTAACTTGTGCCACATCTGTGTGTGTGTTCAATCCGCAACTGTTATATTAATTACTCCAGCAGAGAGTGATTTATATTTTGGCCATAGTTAACAATTTTGGCCACATCTGTGTTTGTGTTTAGGCCACAACCGTATATACAGTATTCCAGCAGAGAATACATTTTATTTGGGACAAATTTGTTTCCAATATAGAACTACATCCAAATACAGTGTGTATTGTCAAAATTGCATTATCTCTAGCCTAGTGTAGTGGCGAAAAATTGTATTTCTCTGTTTCCTGTACATTACAGAAAGCAAATACACTGTTTACTTTAAAAATTACATTATCCGTGGCCTAGTGTGATGGTGAAAAATTGTATTTCTCTGTCTCCTCTACATTAGAGAAAGCAAATATAGTGTTTACTGTAAAAATTACATTATCTGTGGCCTAGTGTGGGGCAAAAAAATTGTATTTTTCTGTCTCCTGTTCATTACAGCCAGCAAATACAGTGTGTACAATAAAAAAATTTATTATCTGTGGCTGAGTGTACTTGTGAAAATCTTTATTTTTCCATGTTCAGTACATTACAGCAAGCTAATAAAGTGTGTACTGTAAAAATAAAATTATCTCTGGGCTAGTGTAGTGCCGAAAATCTATATTTTTCTGTATCCATAACTGTCCTGCATCAGAAAACAGTGTCTTTAGCGGACAGTAAAACAATCTGCGCCACATCTACAGACAAAACTATTAATATGAAGAAGACGAGCACAAAGGGAGGGGGAAGTGGGCGTGATGCTGATGGTGCAAGCAGAAGCCGTGGCCCTGGGCGTAAAGCTGATGGTGCAAGTAGAGGCCATGGCCCTTGTCTTGATGCTGATGGTGCAAGCCGAGGCTGTGGCACTGGGCTCAATTAAACTGTGCCTGGTGCCAGTGCACCAGAAAAAACAAAAAAATCCACCTTACCCAGCTTCATGTCCAACTTAGCTCGGCGGCGCAGGACAACACTGTCCAAGTCGGACCAGTGCGAACAGGTGGTCGATCGGATTGCAGAAGATAATGCTTCCAGTCGGTTAAGCAAAACCCTCTCTTCCATGAAGTCCAGTCTCTGTAGCCAAGAGTCTGGTCAACCGAATCTTCAATTTGATCCTCCTTCCTCCTACCATGTCGCATCTGTGCAAACAAGTGATCCCACACTCGGATATTCACATGACCTCTTTTCATTGCCAGTACTTGGTTTGACTCTCTCGCCAAGCACGCTTGAAGAGGTACCTGAGATATTGTGCCCTGATTCCCAACCTTTTGAGCCTTCACAGTCTCAAGAAGATGACGGTGGTGAACCGCAATCATTCGTTCATGAGGTGGATGATGATGAGACACAGTTGCCAATCACTGAGGTGGTGGTTAGGTCAAGTCAGGAGGATGAGCAAAGTGAGGAAGTGGAAGAGGAGGTGGTGGACGCTGAGGTCACTGACCCAACATGGTTAGGTGAAAAGCCGAGCGAGGACAGCAGTACAGAAGGGAGGGATCCGTAGCACCGCAACAGGCTGGAAGAGGCAGTGGAGTGGCAAAAGGGAGACGTCGGGCCACGCCTAACAGGCCCACAACCGTTACACCGATCACCCCCATGCGTAAATCTACCTTGCCAAGGGGTAGGTTTTCCGCAGTATGGCACTTTTTTGAGGAAAGAGCAGACGACAAAAGATTGGTAGTTTGCAACCTGTGCCGTACTAAAATGAGCCGGGGCGTGCACACTAGCAACCTCACCACCACCAGCATGATCCACCACATGGCATCCAAGTACCCTAATAAGTGGGCCAAACGCCTGGGTCCACACTCTACGTGTGAGGGTCCCACCACTGTCTCCACTTCCCCTGTGTTAAGCACTGCTGGCCTATCCCCTGTCGAAGGCGCAGGCCCAGATGCCCCTCGCTCTGCACCTAAACCTTCGAATGAACCATCAGAAACAACATCCACTCTCCTGTCCCAACATAGCATCTAAATGTCGATAACACAGGCAAGCGCAAATAACCACCCACCCACCCGCAGGCCACATCACTAAATGCACAACTTTCGAAATTACTGGCCCTTGAAATGTTGCAATTTCAGCTTGTGGACACTGAGGCGTTCCGCAGCCTGATGTCAGCAGCCGGCCCTCGGTACGCAGTCCCCAGCCATCACTATTTTTCACAGTGTGCCCTGACCAACGCACTTACTGCGAAGGTCCAGCTCACCATGGACACATGGACAAGTGCTGGTGGCCAGGGACGTTACATTTCCCTGACCGCACACTGGGTGAATGTTGCAGAGGTCGGGAGTGACTCGGACCCAGGGATGGCACAGGTGCTACCCACGCCCAGGTTTCCATCAGTTGCAAGCTGGAAGTAGTGTAGCACTGCTGTGGGTGAGCGTCAACAGGCCGTGCTGAAGCTGATCTGTTTAGGGGACAAACAGCACACTGCCGCAGAGCTTTTGCATCGTATAAGGGACCAGACCGAGCTGTGGCTCTCGCCACTCAACCTAGAAACTGGCATGATTGTGTCCGACAATGGCAGTAACTTGGTGGCAGCTTTGGAGCTCGGCAACCTGACACACATTCCATGCCTAGCCCACGTCTTAAATTTTACTAGTGAAGCACGCCGTTTGTGTGCTCATTTCTGCAAGTCGTACACAGCTTTGGCTGGTCTGTCGACGCTACAGCAGCGCTTGCGGCTTCCAGCTCACCGACTGTTGTGCGACGTGAGCACGTGGTGGAACTCTACATTCTACATGTTGGCCAGGCTTTGTGAGCAGCAGAGGACAGTTGTGGAATACCAGCTGCAACATGGTCGTCGCCTTTCCAGTCAACTGCCACTATTTACAAGCGAGGAGTGGGCATTGATGTCTGACCTATGCGAGGTTTTAAAAAACTTTGATGAATCCACACAGATGGTTAGTGACGATAACGCTATTATCAGCGTAACCATCCCACTGCTGTGTCTACTCAAACGATCGCTGCTCACAATTTAGGAGGATGCTTTGAATGTCGCAGACGAGATAATGGTGGAGGAGATGTCACATGGTGACCTAACCCGTCTTCTCAGCGCCATTTGGGCCATGAAAAAGAGGAGGAGGAGCTGGAGACACTTGCCTCTGCTACAGAGGCTAGTACCCATGGAACTTTAATTCCATCTGTTCAGCGTGGATGGGCAGAAGAGGAGGAGGAGGATGATGGTATGGAGAGTCATCCTGAAGTTGACATCGACGTCTTGCCCGTTGGTACTCTGGCACACATAGCTGACTTCATGTTAGGCTGCCTTTCCCGCGACCCTCCCATTATACGCATTTTAGGTAACACAGATTACTGGGTGTTCACCCTTCTCAGCCCGCACTACAAAGAGAACTTCTCATCTCTCATTCCTGTGGTGGAGAGGACGAGTAAAACCATGCAATACCAGAAGGTACTTGTTGACAGATTGCTCCAAAAGTTTCCATCTGACAATGCGGCTGCCAGAGTCTGTATTTCCTTAGGCAACCAAGGAAGGGAGACAAGGGGAACACACAGTAGTTCTAACAGAGGCAGGGCAACACTTTCCAAGGCATGGGACACTTTCATGACACCACGCCAGCAACCTAATCCTGAATTACGTCCTAGTTCTACAAGGAGGGAAAAGTTTTGGAAGATGGTGAAGGAATACATTGCAGACCGTGTCAGCGTCCTAAATGTTCCCTCGGTGCCTTACAATTACTGGGTGTCCAAGCTGGACATGTGGCACAAGCTTGCGCTCTACGCCTTGGTGCTAGCCTGCCCTGCCGCCAGCGTATTGTCTGAGCATGTATTTAGTGCTGCTGGTGGCATTATAACAGATAAGCGTATCGGCTTATCCACTGACAATGCTGACCGGTTGACTCAGATAAAAATGAACAAGGCCTGGATTGCCCATGACTTCTCCACTTCACCAGAGTAAAGCTGAGCTAATGAGGAACAAAAACGCTATTTAAATGTATCCTTTATAATGTACTCAATCCACAAGATTCTGATTTTGTTATCTCTTTCACGGCAATAAAAGGGTATATGTTTGAATTTAGTTTTCTCATAAGCCTCCTCCTCTGACTACTCTTCCATACAGAATATATATGCCCTCTCTACAATCTTTTGTATGGTTCGCTCGGCTTCAGGCACACACCTCCAATGCTTTATACAGTCTCCTCACCTGTAGCCTATCACTGCAATGTTTTATGGGGTTCGCTAGGCTTCAGATCCTCACCTCCAATACTTTATACCGTCTGCTCACTTGTAGCCCATCGCTGCAATGTTTTATGGGGTTCTCTTGGCTTCAAGCCCTCACCTCCAATGCATTATTCCGTCTGCTCACCTGTAGGCCATCACTGCCATGGTTTAAGGGGTTTGCTAGGCTTCAGACTCTCACCTCTAATGTTTTATACCGTTTGCTCACCTGTAGGCAATCACTACAATGTTTTATGGGGTTTGCTAGGCTTCAGGCCCTCACCTCCAATACTTTTTTATGGTCTGCTCACCTGTAGCCCATCACTGCATTATTTTATGGGTTTCTCTAGGCTTCAAGCACTCACCTGCAATGCTTTATAAGGTCTGCTCACCTGTAGCGTTTCACTGCAATATTTTATGGTGTTCACTAGGCTTCAGACCCTCACCTCCAATACTTTATACAGTCTGCTCACATATAGCCTATCACTGCAATATTTTTTGGGGTTCACTGAGCTTAAGGCCCTCACCTCCAATCCTTCATACCGGCTGCTCACATGTAGCCCATCACTGCAATGTTTTATGGGTTTCGCTAGGCTTCAAGCCCTCACCTCCAATGCATTATTCCGTCTGCTCACCTGTAGGCCATCACTGCAATGATTTATGGGGTCCGCTAGGCTTCAGGCCTTCACCTCCAATGCTTTTAAAGGTCTGCTCACCTGCAGCCTATCACAGCAATATTTTATGGGATTCACTAAGCTCCAAGCCCTCACCTCTAATGCTTTATACCATCTGCTCACCTGTAGCCCATCACTGCAATGTTTTATGTGATTCGCTTAGCTTCAAGCCCTCTTCTTCAATGCCTTATAACGTCTGCTCACTTGTAGCCCATCGCTGCAATGTTTTATGGGGTTCTCTAGGCTTCAGACCCTCACCTCAAATGCTTTATACTGTCTGCTCACCTGTAGGCAATCACTACAATGTTTAATGGGGTTCGCTAGACTTCAGGCCCTCACCACCAATGCTTTATACCGTCTGCTCACCTGTAGGCCATCACTGCAATAATTTATGGGGTTTGCTAGGCTTCAGGCCCTCACCTGCAATGCTTTATAAGGTCGGCTCACCTGTTGCGTTTCACTGCAATACTTTATGGTGTCCACTAGGCTTCAGGCCCTCACCTCCAATGCTTTATACCGTCTGCTCACCTGTAGGCCATCACTGCAATGTTGTATGGGGTTCGCTAGGCTTCAGGCCCTCACCTCCAATGCTTTATACCGTCTGCTCACCTGTAGCCCATCACTGCATTATGTTATGGGTTTCTCTAGGCTTCAGGCCCTCACCTCCAATGCTTTATAAGGTCTGCTCATCTGTAGCCCATCACTGCATTATTTTATGGGTTTCTCTAGGCTTCAGGCCCCCACCTACAATGCTTTATAAGGTCTGCTCACCTGTAGCGTTTCACTGCAATATTTTATGGTGTTCACTAGGCTTCAGGCCCTCACCTCCAATGCTTTATACCATCTTCTCACCTGTAGCCCATCACTGCAATGTTTTATGGGGTTCGCTAGACTTCAGGCCCTCACCACCAATGCTTTATACCGTCTGCTAACCTGTAGCCCATCACTGCAATGTTTTATGGGGTTCGCTACACTTCAGGCCCTCACCACCAATGCTTTATACCGTCTGCTCACCTGTAGGCCATCACTGCAATGTTGTATGGGATTCACTAGGCTTCAGGCCATCACCTCCAATGCTTTATAAGTTCTGCTCACCTGTAGGCCATCACTGCAATGATTTATGGGGTTCGCTAGTCTTCACGCCCTCACCTCCAATGCATTATAAGGTCTGCTCCCCTGTAGCCTATTACTGCAATATTTTATGGAGTTCACTAGGCTTCAGGCCCTCAACTTCAATGCTTTATAAGGTCTGCTCACCTGTAGGCCATCACTGCAATATTTTAAGGTTTAGAAAAGGCAATTCGGAGAAATAGAACCCGTGGAACGCCACAAATCATATTATCAGCGCAAAAATAGTTAGTTGGAACAGGTGGTGGAGTTCCCAAGTAGATGGATGTTCACTAAGTGAAAATATATATGGTATACCTGAGAACATGCAGGTGTGTACTCACGTTAATAATCTTATGTAAATAAGAATAAAACACGGCTGAACTGGACTGATAGTACAATCGATAAAACCAGTAAAACCAATGCAGCAACAATGGCGGTTATTTTGGTGGTTGTACTCACTTTACCGGGGGGGGGGGTTGGGTGTGCAGGATAGTAACTCCACCGGATGGTCCCAAATGATGAACCGGGGGCCTCTTCTATAAATCAGGTGGTCTTTATTACAAGCAAAAGAGCTCAATACTGCAATATTTTATGGGGTTCACTAGGCTTCAGACCCTCACCTCCAATGCTTTATACCGTCTGCTCACCTGTTTGCCATCACTGCAATGTTGTATGGGGTTCGCTAGGCTTCAGGCCCTCATTTCGATTGCTTTATAACGTCTGCTCACCTGTAGCCCATCATTGCAATATTTTATTGGGTTCGCTAGGCTTCAGGCCCTCACCTCCAATGCTTTATAAGGTCTGCTCACCTGTAGCCTATCACTGCAATATTTTAAGGTTTAGAAAAGGCAATTCGGAGAAATAGAACCCCTGGAGCGCCAGAAATCATATTATCAGTGCAAAAAGTGTTAGTTGTAACAGGTGGTGGAGTTCCCAAGTAGATGGATTTTCACTAAGTGAAAATATATATGGTATACCTGAGAACATGCAGGTGTGTATTCACGTTAATAATCTTTTGTAAATAAAAATAAAACACGGCCGAACTGGACTGATAGTACAATCGATAAAAACAGTAAAACCAATACAGCAACAATGGCGGGTATTTTGGTTGTACTCACTTCACCAGGGGGGGGGGGTGGTGCAGGATAAATCTCAAGACACCTGCACTTTAACCCCCCCCTCGCCGAGGTCGCCTGTAGATAGTCACTCCACAGGATGGTCTGAAATGATGAACCGGGAGCTTCTTGTATAAATCAGGTGGTCTTTATTACAAGTAAAAGAGCTCAATACTGCAATATTTTATGGGGTTCACTAGGCTTCAGACCCTCACCTCCAATGCTTTATAAGGTCTGCTCACCTGTAGGCAATCACTGCAATGTTTTATGGGGTTTGCTAGGCTTCAGGCCCTCACCTCCAATGCTTTAAACCATCTGCTCACCTGTAGGCCATCACTGCAGTGTTGTATGGGGTTCGCTAGGCTTCAGGCCCTCACTTCCAATGCTTTATAAGGTCTGCTCACCTGTAGCTCATCACTGCAATTTTTCATGGCGTTCTCTAGGCTTCAGGCCCTCACCTGAGTCACCTTGAATGCTTTATACCGTCTGCTCACCTGTAGGCCATCACTGCAATGTTTTATGGGGTTCGCTAGGCTTCACGCCCTCACCTCCAATGCTTTATAAGGTCTGCTCACCGGTAGGCCATCGCTGCAATGATTTATGGGGTTTGCTAGGCTTTAGGCCTTCACCTCCAATGCTTTATACTGTCTGCTCACCTGTAGGTCATTACTGCAATGTTTGATGGGGTTCGCTAGGCTTCAGGCCCTCACCTCCAATGCTTTATAAGGTCTGCTCACCTGTAGGCCATCACTGCAATGATTTATGGGGATCGCTAGGCTTCAGGCCCTCACCTCAATGCTTTATATCATCTGCTCACCTGTAGCCTATCACTGCAATATTTTATGGGGTTCACTGAGCTTCAGGCCCTCACCTCCAATGCTTTATACCATTTGATCACCTGTAGGCCATCCCTGCAATGATTTATGGGGTTCGCTAGGCATCAGGCCCTCACCTCCAATGCTTTATACTGTCTGCTTACCTGTAGCCTATCACTGCAATATTTTATTGGGTTCACTAAGCTTCAGGCCCTCACCTCCAATGCTTTATACCGTCTGCTCACCTGTAGGCAATCACTGCAATGTTTTATGGGGTTTGCTATGCTTCAGGCCCTCACCTCCAATGCTTTATAAGGTCTGCTTACCTGTAGCCCATTACTGCAATGTTTTATGTGGTTTGCTAGGCTTCAGGCCCTCACCTCGAATGCTTTATACCGTCTGCTTACCTGTAGGCCATCATTGCAATGTTTTATGGGGTTCACTAGGCTTCAGGCCCTCACCTCCAATGCTTTATAAGGTCTGCTCACCGGTAGGCCATCACTGCAATAATTTATGGGGTTCGCTAGGCTTCAGTCCCTCCCCTCCAATGCTTTATACCGTCTGCTCACCTGTAGGCTATCACTGCAATATTTTATGGGGTTTACTAAGCTTCAGGCCCTCACTTCCAATGCTTTAAACCGTCTGCTCACCTGTAGGCCATCACTGCAATGTTGTATGGGGTTCGCTAGGCTTCAGGTCCTCACCTCCAATGCTTTATAAGGTCTGCTCAACTGTAGCCCATCAATGCAATGTTTTATGTGGTTCGCTAGGTTTAAGGCCCTCACCTCGAATGCTTTATACCGTCTGCTCACCTGTAGGCCAACACTGCAATGTTGTATGGGGTTCGCTAGGCTTCAGGCCCTCACCTCCAATGCTTTATAAGGTCTGCTCACCTGTAGCCCATCACTGCAATGTTTTATGTGGTTTGCTAGGCTTCAGACCCTCACCTCCAATGCTTTATAAGGTCTGCTCATCTGTAGACCATCACTGCATTCATTTTTGGGGTTCGCTAGGCTTCAGACTCTCACCCTTAATGCTTTATACCATCTTCTCACCTGTAGGCTATCACTGCAATGTTTTATGGGGTTCACTCACTTTCAGGCCCTCACTACAATTTTTGATTGGGTCCGCTCTCCTTCAGGCCCTCGACTATAATGTTTTAGACGGTAATCAGCATGCCCTTGCTCCAAATGTTTTTGAGGGTCACCAGTAGGCCATCAATGATAATTTTTCAAGGGTGTGTATGATGCCCTCCTTTATGTGTAATATAGGGTGTATTAGAGTGCCAGTTCCTTGTAATTTTTGTCATCCCTTTCACTTAATGCGTACTGTAGGCTTTATGAGTGCAGCAGTGTACCTGAACATGTGAATGAGGCCCTCCTCTATGTGATATACAGGCTGTATCAGAGTGCTTCTTCCTTGTAATTTTTGGCAGTATTTGCACTGTATAAACAATTGAATATCCAGGAAAGAATGTTTCCTAACAATTTTTCCTGTAAAAATTTCTTTTTCTTCGAGGGGGCGGGATTTTGGATGTGATTTTGTCACTATGTAAAAGTGGCAGACAACTGGGACAATATGGTTCCTAGCTGCGACATTGGAGTTCAAGATGCACCCAGACATGGTCCCTATGCTGCTTCAGTTCCATTGCGGTGGTGTTTCTGTCACTTTCTAACCTTTTCCAATGGACCACGCACACTCCCCTTATTTAAGCAGGGGGTGCCTGGTTGTCTCCCATTGACTTCCATTATACTCGGGTGTTCGGCCGAGCGCACAAATATTGCTATGTGTTCGGACCGAGTACCCGAACAACCGAACACTTTGGTGCTCGCTCATCACTAGTGCTAAGGTTTCCCGTGGTGTTGTTTCTGGGAGGTGGCGGGGCCTTGGGATCCTGTGTGCCCTATCTATGGCAAAGTCAATGGCTGAACAGGAAGGAAGAAGCTGTTTGAGAAGGGCTTGTAATTATGGTGTCAACATAGATGGACCAATGTCCTCAGGCACCCCCCTGAATTTGTTGCGCCTAGAGTGGTCCTCCAGATCTAGGAGTTTAGCTTTGACAGTATAAATGTCCGCTGCCATCTCATCATGAGAGTCTATGAGCTGTTTATCTGATGTGGCAAATTCGCACATCTTGAATTCAACATGGGAGACACGAGACTCAGTTGCGGAGATGGAGGACTGGAGGGGGGTAAGTAAGGAAGAAAAGTCCTTATGTAAAGCAGAGCTAAATGTTACCAACATATCTTTCATTAAGTTACCAGAGGCCGGCTGGTCAGCTGTTGGGAGGCCTTGGAGTATATCCGTGAGATGGCTCGTTGGGTGGGGCTACCTCAGTCATGTCCTCATCGTGAAGCCTAGGCATCTGTTTCGCCGGGCTTCTGGTGGATGGAGATGGCTGTAGTACGGGAGAGGTATGGGTCCCACCAGTCTGTGAAGAGGAGGCTGATCTCCACTGTGCCTGGGTTGGAGAGCTGGCTGATGATGAGGTACCAGGTCCTAGGCAGGGTGAGAGGGCCTCTGTGTATAGGAGGTGCAGAGATTATTTTGCTTACTGGGAAGATGTTGGCGGAGTTGGCAAAGAAGCGGCGGAGCCTGTGTTGCCTGCGTCATTATTGAAGTAAAACTCCAGCTTGCCCTGCTTTTACGGAGGTCTTGTACCTCTAGGCATCTTGCAGGAGTGTTTAATGCCTTTCTTTAGGGAATTTGGCTGGTATATTAGCGGAAACCACTCTTCATATGTCGCTCTGTGCCGGAGCTGAGAAGTTAGTCGGCCATTCTGCTCGGCAGCCAAGCCACGCCCACCATGATTAGAATACTTTCTAATCAACTTGTGATAATATGGGGGAGATTTAGCATTCCCTGAAAAGTGGCATTAAAACCTCGCAGGTGAACTTTTTATCTGTAACTTAGATAAAAATTGTTGCATCTACCCTTTTTCACTGCCCTCACCACTTTTATGAAAGGGAGTGTGACAAGGGAAGTGAAGGGGGTGTAGCCAGAAGAGACAAATTTCATCTTCATTTACGCCAATTTTCTGTGGCCGTACCCTAACACTGGAAAAAGTTTTGATATTACTACAATTCATTCAGCAATTTAATTAAAGGGACACTACCATCACATTTTTCACATACTAACAGTAGAGTTGAGCGAAGCTGTTGAAGTTCAGCCGCACTTCAGGTCAAAGTTCGTATCCGGGACCCGAACTTGACCCCGAACCCCGACCCTATTAAAGTCAATGAGGACCCAAACTTCACTTTTTTGTTTTCCGTTATAACATGGGTATAACGGAAAATAATAATAGTATTAGCTTTTTCAGATCTGAGTGAAAACTCAGATCCGATGGTATATTCTAACAGTGAGGCGTTCACATGGTGATGTGGACGCTCGATGTTAGAATATACTAACAGGTGCGTACAGTCCAGCCCCCTGCTGCCCGGTGGCACCAGACCTCTGACAGGGTGCTATGATCCGCAGAATTAACCCCTCATGTGGTGCCACACAGCGCCCTGTCAGAGGTCTGGTGCAGCGGGGCAGCAGTGTACCCCGCGCCCTCTCCTAGTATTAAAATAATAGGTGGCCAGTGCGCCCACCCCCCTGTATTAAAATCATTGGTGGCCAGTGCACCCCCCATTATTAAAATAATTGGTGGCAGTGGCGCACACCTCCCCTTCCCCATCATTGGTGGCAGCGGCAATCCCTGTGCTCTGATCGGTTACCATGGCAGCCAGGACGCTACTGAAGTCCTGGCTGCCATGGTCACTTAGCAGCATTATACTTACATGCGCTGTCTGTGGCCGCCGGGAGCTTCTTCTACTGGTAAGTGACAGGTCTGTGCTTTAAGCATAAGCAATGCGCTGCACAGACATGTCACTTACCAGAAGAAAGAGTGCCCGGCGGCCACAGACAGCGCATGTAAGTATAATGCTGCTAAGTGACCATGGCAGCCAGGACTTCAGTAGCGTCCTGGCTGCCATGGTAACCGATCAGAGCCCAGCGATTACACTGGGACTCCGATCGGAACTGCGCTGCCACCAATGATGGGGAAGGGGGGGTGCAATGGCCACCAATGATTTTAATACATGGGGGGGTGCACTAACAGTCAATTTGTGAAAATTTTATGTAATTTTTTAAAATGAGTGGATAGTTCTCTAGGTATACTTCTTTAAATTCACTCCATGTATATTTGTTCCTGGTCTGATTCATTTAACTTCTTCCTTTGTTTGGACTTTCAGCACAGCAAACAGCTTTGCTTTACTTTCTCATTCTGACTATTTACTGTAGCTAGAGAGGAAAGGGGGATGATTGACTCAATTAGAGCATAACTAAAATTAATATTCTATATGTGATGCATTTTTTTTCTGGATATTTTGGATGTTTTTCTGAATTTTTTGAAGCCACTCCATGTATTCTTCAACTTCCTGTAGACCAGAAAAATCCCTCTGTAATGGCTCAATTAGAGCATCATACATCAGGGCTCATTCACACGAATGTGCCTTGTTTTGTGGTCCGCAAATTGTTTTCCGCAATTTGCAGAACAGACGGCCCAGTATAGAAATGCCTGCAAAATGGACAAGAGTAGGACATGATCTATAATTTTTGCGGGGGAACGGAACGGCTGTCCACATCTTTTGCGGCCCCATTGAAGTGAATGGGTCCGCATCTGAGCCACAAAAAATGTGGCTCAGATGCGGAACCAAACCACGTTCATGTGAATGCACCCTTATTCTGATAAGTTCAATGCCTTGCTCAGAGAATCTTTTCTGCAGTCTAATATTTTACTAAGCGATTACATTTCTCCCTTGCAGCAGCAGTAAACTGACAGTGGGCTTCTCATCTATGTAGGAGTTTAATCTCTCCGTGCTTACACAGACAAAAGTACAATACTTTCCAATTAATTTCCAATGGCATAGTAATGCCAAACAGAAAAAGAAAAATAGCCAAAATTCCATAAAAATTCTTTACTAGGGAGATTATGTTAAAAAACCACACCCTTTTCTGACAAAAGTGTCCCTTTAAAAAAAAACAGCCATTTACTTGCGTATGTATATTTTGGCCTACATCCTTGTCAGAGCTATTTTGCTCTCTAGAGAATTAAGTAACCCTGTGAATGAATAGAAGAGATGCATGAAACTGGCCTGAGTGTCAATTATTTAAACAAAAATCAATTAAGGAATATTTAACTCAATCTATGAATCAAGAATTGACATTTATTAAAACAGGATTGTACAATCTCAAGAAAAAAGCAGCAATGAGTCTTAACAGCTCTAGGCTATTTTCTGACTAGAGAACATCTTAAAGTATATAGAAACTCCTAACAGCCCTCTAATCAAGATCAATTCTTTAAATTGAAAAAAAACACAAAAACTTCACAGTGAATTTCAAAATTCAGATTTAAAGAATAAGTGTCAGGAGAGAATGGAATTATGGCAACACCTTATAGTCTAAGAGATCACACAGGGAACTGGAATTTGAATTACTTACAAAGAGTCTTGTGATGTATTGCAGATTAAAAGACTTAACTATCCCAGTCTTTGACAAAGTATCAGACAAGTTAGAGCTGAAGGTTCAGGACAATATTAGACATAATGACATCTGAAGATGGAGGAGTAGAGGGGAAGGGCAATGGGGGACATGCTGACATGCTGCAGGGGAGAAACAAATTCATTCTCTATGCATAACTGTGCATGATCCCGGGGGAGGATAACATGGACTTCTGTGCAAGTGTTCTCTAAATTAAAACGCATAGTTGATCTTTGATTGTCACATACTGGGGTCTTTTTTTTCCCATAAAAGGAGTGAGAAGATGAGCACTTAATTAGAACATTCATTTACACCATGGCCCAGATGTTTACTAGCATCTGGATCACAGCATCAAATAAGTCACACCAAACACCCCACAAGCGCACAAGCATCAATAAAGTTTGATTTTTGCACTTTTCCTATATATTACTGTCCATACCCAATCTATAGAGAAAAATATACAGACTTCTTCTCTGCCTGTTGCATGCTGCAGTAATAGAGATAACGATTCTTACTAGAGAGGAATTTTTATATATTTCTGACAGATGGAAAAATGTTTACCATTCACAAAAGATACTTTCACTCATTGACTGTAGCCATAAACAATTTTCAATTACCATAGTTAAAAAAATAAAATAAATTCAACAATATTCAGACACCTTTCAGACAGGTGCTATACAGTTTTTATTTGGTGCCCATATTATGGATGCAATACCCTGAACTTCAGTAGTTCATCAGAACCAGAGGTACAGCGCTATAACTCAATTTCTGATAAATTACCGGACGATAAGATGTTTGGTCCATAATACAGAAGCAATAAAGCACCAATATTATACCTGTCTAAAAGTGGCCTTAGTTAATGCATTATATTAGGTTTAGGAATTTATCACTTTAATAAGGAGTACAGTTTGTATAAGGGGATGAAAAATGATATATTAAATCATTCACAATACCTGCATACAAAAGTTGGTTGCACTAGTGTTGATCGAGAACCAAAGTGCTCGGGTTCTTGGTTGTTCGAGTAGAACACCTCGGGATGCTCAGGTGCTCTACCGAGCACCTGAGCACAGGGGAAGTCAATGGGAGAACCCGAGCATTAAACCAGGCACCCCCTGCTCTGAAGAGGGGAGGGTGTCAAGTTCACATGAAAAGGTCAGAAATTGATGGAAACACCACTGAAATGGTTCGGGAACAGCATGTGGAGGATGTCTGGATGCTGGGCATGATTTTGTCCGAGTAGTATGCCAATTTTACAGACTTACAATTATACGCAATAATAATAAGCAAGGGCCTGCTGGTGACCCTATAAAACATTAGGGGCGAGGGTCTGCTGCTGATCTGACCATCTAAAACATTAGGGGTGAGGGTCTGCTGCTGAGCTGACTCTCTAAAAATTTAGGGGCGAGTGCCTGCTGCTAATCACACCATCTAAAACATTAGAGGGCCTGCTAGTAAACTGACAATGGAAAAAATTATGGGCGAGGGCCTGCTGCTGAGCTGACCATCTAAAACATTAGGGGTAAGTGCCTGCTGCTGAGCTGACCATTGAAAAAATTATGGTTGAGGGCCTGCTACTAAGATAACCCTCTAAAACATTAGGAGCGAGGACAGCCTAATAAGCATGTTGATATGATAAAAGAGGAGGAGGACGAGAAAAGGAAAATTGAACCATATACCCTATTTTGTGGTTGAAGGGGTGCATGATAATACAGTGTATTCAATACACCATAAAAGCCACATTTAAAGTGCCTTTATGTTCAGCCGCTTTCCTCTGGTGGAGTAGAGACGTCAGGGGCAATCCAAGCCTTGAGTGTCAACCGGTCAGCATTTTCAGTTGACAGGTGGATTCACTTATCAGTTATTATGCCCCCAGCAGCACTAAATACCAGCACTGACAAAACGCTAGTAGCAGGGCAGGCCAGCACCTCCAAGGTGTAGAACGCCAGTTCCTGCCACGTGTCCAGCTTGGACACCCAATAGTTGTAAGGCACAGAGGGATCATTGAGGACACAGATACAATCTGCTACATACTCCTTTAAAAAAAAAATGAATAGAGGTCACATATATGTTATTAACAACAACCTATAAATAACATGTGTTTACCCATATATAATATATATGCACAAAGATATAGTCAAACACTAATTATTTATTAAAGATTAAACTTTATTGAAAATATCATTAAAACATACATATGGCGTCTCATATGGAACAGGGGGAACGATCAGGCGAGAGACATGTGGAAAGGGGGGCTAGTACATTACATGTAAAACGTATCAATTCATACATGAAATCGAAGGTTTACATAATGTGGTGACATGTTGCTGCAGGCAAGGTGTAAATAAAGTGCAGATGCAAAGTACAGAAAGGGTTAATAATGGTAAGTTATAAGACACAGTGTCAAACAATGGTCATAAGCGATAATAAGACCAATCAGGGTTAAGTGCAAGTACATTGTAAGACACAGTGTCAGATATAGATTAGGAATAGTATTATACAATACAAGGAAAAGACAGACCAAAAGAAACCAGGAAATCAACACGGAAACGGAGACAGGTCTCCTGGAGGCAATAGCCACACAGCAAATTGTCCATAGAAAAGTAAATGAAGAGAATGTGGTGATTAATTTAACCCACCACCAACTAACACCGGCATGTCTTTCAGTACCCAACAAGGAACTGGGCTTTTGCCCAGTTGAACAATTTAATTGGACAGATTTTGAAATTGACCGATACAAGAACATTCGTAAATTGTTTTGAAAAAAATGTTCCACGAATCTCCTGTGGAAACCCCCCCCCCCCACCCGGTCAAATACCAGCCAGCCTTACATGTGTTGACTTCCATGTGGCACCTCGTTTTGACGAAGACGAGGTGGCTTGTATCAATGCCTTGTTGGATGGAGATATTGAATCTGAATTACCAAGGGCATACCATTCCAATGTTTTTCAGGGCGGTGTCAGCTCTGCACTGGTTCCCCCCATGCCCACCGGCTCACTCATCGATGTGTTCTATCAGAGGGTCCGCAGAGAAGTTCGTGCACTTGTATATCCTGTGGCTCCCCCAAATTTAAGTAATGAGGAACGCAAGGCACTCAAATGGTTGAATGAGAATAAGGACATCGTTGTGAAGCCGGCGGACAAGGGGGGAAACATTGTACTACTGACACGCGATTATTATTTGCAGGAATCTTTCCGACAACTCAGGGATAGTGATACCTATGAAAAATTAGACACAAATCCAGTTCCTGGTATACTCACTAAGCTAGAGAAATTACTAACAAAGTATATTGAGTTCAGGTTTCTTCCCGCCAAAATTATGGATAAATTAGTCCCTAGCTATCCTATCCATCCTACATGGTATTTTGTGCCTAAGATACACAAATTGCCGACCCACCCCCCTGGCCGCCCCATCGTGGCGGGAGTTGGGTCGGCGATAGAGCCATTATCTAGCTACCTTGAGTGGTTATTAAAACCATTATTATGGGGTACACCGACGTATCTCAAAGACACCGGCGATTTTCACCTCGCGCTCAAAATCTATTTTTGAGATATGTGGACGATATATTCCTGGTCTGGTCGGGCACTGAAGAGGAATGCCGTGGGTTTGTGACTTATCTTAATACAACTAATAGTATGAATATGAGATTCACCCTCAATTTCGGAGGCGACTTCTTAGACTTCCTGGATGTCAAAGTAACCATCCAAGCAGGTAAATTGATTACCACCGGTTACCGCAAACCCACGGCTACCAACTCACTGCTCCACCGGACCAGCTTCCACCCTCCTAGTGTAAAAAAAGCCATACCTTATGACCATTTCATTAGATTACAGAGGATCAATAATACGGACCAAGGATATGTGCAACAGGCAACCATGCTTAAGGATCGCCTTCTAAGGAGGGGTTACACAGCCAAAGACATAGATCAGGCCCTAAGTAAAGCACTTCTTCGTTCATGTAGTGAATTACTCAGTGAGGATTAGAGATGGCCCGAACTATCCGCCGGCGAACAGTTCCCGGCGAACATAGCTTGTTCGCGTTCGCCGCAGCAGGCGAACACATGCGATGTTCGGTCTGCCCCTATACATCATCATTGAGCAAACTTTGAACCTGTACCTCACAGTCAGCAGACACATTCTAGCCAATCAGCAGCATACCCTCCCTCCCAGACCCTCCCATCTCCTAAACAGCATCCATTTTAGATTAATTCGGAAGCTGCAGTCTTAGTAAGAGGAGGGAGAGTGTAGTTGCTGCTGATTTAATAGGGTAATCAATATCTAGGCTAGTGAATTCAGTGTCCACTCCAGTCCTGAAAGACTCATCTGATCTCTGCTGTAAGGACAGCATCCTGACAGCACCCCAAAAAGCCCTTTTAGGGCTGCAACATTTTTCTCTATATATATATTGCAGTTGCCTGGCCTGCCCGTGTATGAGGAGTTGCAGGCCCACAGACTGTAGTGTGCCCACTGCCAGTGCCAACCCCTGTCATCCTGTGTGGCACAGGACTTTGCATCAAAAAAAGGCATTTAATTTTTACACTTTAGTGTAATTTCAGTTGCTTGCCTGCTAGTGTGTGTCAGGCCGACTTCCACTGACTGTAGTGTGCCCACTGCCAGTGCCCACCACTGATACCGGGTGGCACAGTAGCTTGCCGATAAATAAGGCATTTAATTTTTAGACAGTATTCTAATTCCAGTTGCTTGCCTGCTGCCAGTGTGTGTCAGGCCCACTTTCACAGACTGTAGTGTGCCCACTGCCAGTGCCAACCACTGATACCGGGTGGCACAGTAGCTTGCCGATAAATAAAGCATTTAATTTTTAGACAGTATTCTAATTTCAGTTGCTTGCCTGCAGCCAGAGTGTGTCAGGCACACTTTCACTGACTGTAGTGTGCCCACTGCCAGTGCCAACCACTGATACCGGGTGGCACAGTAGCTTGCTGATAAATAAAGCATTTAATTTTTAGACAGTATTCTAATTTCAGTTGCTTGCCTGCAGCCAGAGTGTGTCAGGCACACTTTCACTGACTGTAGTGTGCCCACTGCCAGGGCCAACCACTGATACCGGGTGGCACAGTAGCTTGCCGATAAATAAGGCATTTCATTTTTAGACAGTATTCTAATTCCAGTTGCTTGCCTGCTGCCAGTGTGTGTCAGGCCCACTTTCACAGACTGTAGTGTGCCCACTGCCAGTGCCAACCACTGATACCGGGTGGCACAGTACCTAGCACGCGTAGTACCTAATCTAAAAAAAAATGACAGGTAGAGGCAGGCCACCCAGCAGGGGCCTTCGTGGTCGTGGTGCTTTGATTTCCACTGTCCCTGGAATAATGCCTAGTGTTCAGAGGCCACGTACCCTGAACCCGAAAAATTCTGAGGACATAGTTGATTGGCTTAGACAGGACACCCAATCTTCAACAGCTTCCGCTAAGAACCTTGACGCACCATCCTCCTCCAGCTAAGCTTCGGTCACCTGCTCTCAAGTTACCACGCTCCCGCCCGCCTCCACCACCACCACTACCACCACAGCCACCACAGCCGCTTCACTTGATCCGTCAGAGGAGTTATTTACACATCAGTTGGATGCAATTAGTGATGCGCAACCATTATTGCCAGATGATGTAGATTACAGGGATATGTCTCAGTCAGGCAGGATTACACACATGGACATACAGTGTGATGATGATGATGATGATGATGTTGTACCCGCTGCTGCTTCCTTTGTTGAGGTGTCAGATACAAGTGAAGCGGTTGATGATGACGATGTGTCCACAAATGCCACGTGGGTGCCTGATCGAAGAGAAGAAGAGGGGGAAAGTTCAGAAGGGGAGACAGAGAGAATGAGGAGACGAGTTGGAAGCAGGGGGAGGTCGTCGCAAGGAGTTAGTGGCACAGTCAGACAGCATGTATCGGCACCCGGGGTCAGCCAGACAGCACGCCAGTCAACGCATGCTGTTGCGACCACCAGAATGCCGTAATTTCAAAGCTCAGCAGTGTGGCATTTTTTGTGTGTGTCTGCCTCTGATAACAGCAATGCCATTTGCAACCTGTGCCAAAAGAAACTGAGTCGTGGGAAGTCCAACACCCACCTCGGTACAACTGCTTTGCGAAGGCACATGATCTCACATCACAAACGCCTATGGGATCAACACATGAGTACAAGCAGCACACAAACTCAAAGCCACCATGTTCCTCCTGGTCCAGCATCTTCAGCCACATCAACCACTGCTGTCCTCCCTGCCCCCCTCAACCAACCGCCACTCCGCCTCTCACCTTCAGCAGTCCCTGCTCATCTGCCCACAGTCAGGTGTCTGTCAAGGACATGTTTGAGCATAAGAAGCCAATGTCACAGAGTCACCCCCTTGCCCGGCGACTGACAGCTGGCTTGACGGAACTCTTAGCCCACCAGCTTTTACCATACCAGCTGGTGGAGTCTGAGGCCTTCAAAAAATTTGTCACTATTGGGACACCACAGTGGAAGGTACCCGGACGAAATTTTTGTTCACAAAAGGCAATCCCTGATATGGGATGTAACAGGGATTAAACTGATGAGAATAGTACTACAGAAAATACCACTCATATCGGGTGTGACAGTAAATTGCACAGCGCAGACGCAGTGACCGTCGATAAAAACAAAGGGTAGGGAGCCAGTGTTTTTCTCCCCGTTCGAAAAATCAATTCAATTCACCTTTCGGGGACCCTTGGTGTTGTACGTGGCTGGGTGGAGGAAAAAAACTTCAATGACATCACCGGGACTTGGCTAGCTTGGTATCCAACCTTGTGCAAATGGGGAGTTTGCGGTTGTGCAAATGAACTGTTTGCGGTTGTTTGCGGTGCATTAAAAGTGGAGTTTGGTCTGTCAATGTCTGTGAAGCGGCCGTAACCCATATCGATACAACATCATACCTGATCGTATACACACACTGGATGTTTTAAAGCATGTTATTCCAAACAGTTTAGGAATGTTAGTTGATTTATGCCCTTTATGGATTAAAACCAGACTCTGCGTCCACTACGTAATTTTCCATAGGAGTTTTGCCATGGATCCCCCTCCGGCATGCCACAGTCCAGGTGTTAGACCCCTTGAAACAACTTTTTCATCACTATTGTGGCCAGAAAGAGTCCCTGTAGGTTTTAAAATTCGCCTGCCAATTGAAGTCTATGGCGGTTCGCCCGGTTCGCCCGTTCGTGAACATTTGCGGAAGTTAGCGTTCGCTGTTCGCGAACGGAAAATTTTATGTTCGCGACATCACTAGTGAGGATCGAACCAATAAAAATAAACAGACCAGGTTTGCCTTTACTTTCCGGTTTAGTCCCATGGCAGACACAATAAAAAAGGCCATTAATAACAATTGGGACCTTTTGAAAGGGGAAACGGGGTTAAGTGATATCGCACAGGAACGCCCATTGGTAGCCTATAGATGGTGCAAAACCATCAAAGATGAAATAGTACATAGTGTCCTAGGAAACCTATAGGAAATTGGTTAAATCGGGCACGCCCCATTGGCAATTTTAAATGTGGACACTGTACGTTTTACCCTCAAAATGCACAAAGCAAGTGGCTCCATTTAGGCGGAATATCAATCAAAGTTTGACATTTCATAACATGTCGCTCGATGTTTGTTGTATATGCAATTATGTGTGTCTGTAAAGCCTTCTACATAGTGTGGGGATTTGCTCAGGTAGACAGGTTAGCGGACGCAGTATAGAGGCAAGGACCCAGGTAGTAACTCAAACTTCAGTGTTTTATTTACACTCAGAAAAAAAACATAACAGTCCTTGTGCTTGTTCACACAGCCAAACAAAACAGAGTTCACCTGAAGTCCTAGGTGTTGCTTCACACCTGCCTGAGAGCTCAGCAACCCCAAAGTTCAATGGCAGGCTTCCAGGCGGCCTGCACGCCTGTTTGCAGTCTTAGTGTTCAGCCCAGAGGACTCCACAGCTTCACTGTCAGGATGGAAGATAATCCACACACCTGACAGTGCTGCCTGAGCTTTATAGCCCAGCCAAAACCCGGCCTGGAACATGGGGAGTAGTCACCCACCCAGCACTTTGACTACTCCCAGTAAAAGCCGTCCCGGATCAGCTATAGTAGCCATGCTACCTATCAAAAGTGTCAAACAGCTACTGCTGCTGACATGAAAAAACCGGCTCTTACTCCACCGAGGCCAGGAACCTCGGTGACACGTATCTATCGTCCACAATTATTCCCCGTGCCTTCTTACATACCTCCCCCTTTGTTCAACCCTGCGGGGTTGAACACACGTCAAACAGTGCACTCGGGACAAGGCATCCGCGTTTCCCTGCAAGCGGCCTGCCCTGTGTTCTATGGAGAATTTAAAATTCTGTAAGGCCAGGAACCACCGGGTGACTCGGGCATTCCTCTCTTTGGCTTGGCTCATCCACTTGAGAGGGAGTGGTCAGTCACCAGACGGAACTTCCTCCCCAACAGATAATAGCGGAGAGACTCGAGTGCCCACTTGATAGCCAGGCACTCTCTCTCCACTATACTGTACCTAGTCTCAGCTGGGGTGAGTTTACGGCTCAGGAAGACAACGGGATGCTCCTCCCCGTTGACTTCCTGAGACAGTACAGCACCCAGGCCAACCTCAGAGGCGTCGGTCTGAACTATAAACTCCCTCTTGAAATCGGGTGTCACCAAAACCGGGGACCCACACAGGGCCGATTTCAAGGCGGAGAAAGCCCTTTCTGCCTGCTCACCCCAATGGACCGTCACTGACTTCCGCCCCTTCAAGAGGTCTGTCAATGGTGCCGCTATAGTGGCAAAATGGGGAACGAACCTCATGTAATAGCCCACCATGCCCAGGAATGACTTTACCTGCCTCGTGGTGACAGGTCGGGGCCAACTCCTTATTGCCTCTATTTTGTTTACTTGGGGCTTGATGACCCCGCGCCCAATGACATACCCAAGATACTTTGTCTCCTCTAACCCTATTGAGCACTTCTTTGGGTTAGCGGTCAGTCCGGCCTTCCTAAGGGCGTCCACTACAGCCCGCACTTTGGGTAGATGACTTTCCCAGTCGCCACTGTGGATGATGATGTCATCAAGTAAGCCGATGCGTACCGACGATGTGGACGAAGTACAATGTCCATGAGTCGTTGGAACGTTGCGGGGGCACCATGCAGACCAAAGGGTAAGACTTTATACTGATACAGCCCCTCAGGGGTGATGAAAGCAGTTTTCTCCTTGGCAGCCTCAGTCAAGGGTACCTGCCAGTACCCTTTGGTGAGGTCCAAAACAGAAAAATACCTGGCTTGGCCAAACCTTTCAATCAGCTCATCCACCCGCGGCATGGGGTACGCATCAAATTTGGAAACTTCGTTTAGTTTGCGGAAATCGTTACAGAACCGTAACGTCCCATCGGGCTTGGGAATTAAGACTATTGGACTAGCCCATTCACTTTTATAGGGTGTGGGTTGCTGCTCCCATGCCTCTTTGGCTATGTCCAACAGCCCGCGAGGATGCCGGCCATATAGCAGTTCGAAGGGCGAGAACCCAGTCGAGGCCTGGGGCACTTCTCGCACTGCAAACATCAGATAGGGGAGAAGGAGGTCCCAGTCCTTCCCATCTTTAGCCACCACTCGTTTTAACATATTTTTTAATGTTTTATTAAACCTTTCAACCAGGCCGTCAGTTTGCGGATGATAAACGGACGTCCGTAGCTGTTTAATGTGCAGCAACTTACCGAGTTCCCTCATGACCTTGGACATAAAAGGTGTCCCCTGGTCAGTCAGAACCTCTTTAGGTAGGCCCACGCGGGAAAACATCTCCATCAACTCCTTCGCTATCAGTTTGGCCGATGTATGTCGCAAGGGCACCGCCTCAGGGTACCGAGTGGCATAGTCTAGGACGACCAAGATATGTTGGTGCCCTCTAGCGGACTTCGGTACAGGGCCTATAAGATCCATAGCTATTCTCTCGAACGGAACCTCGATAATCGGCAGAGGCACAAGGGGACTACGGAAATGTGGCTGGGGGCTAGTTATCTGGCAGGTTGGGCAAGACTTACAAAATAGTTCTACTTCTTTGAACACACTGGGCCAGTAAAACCTCTGTAATATCCGGTCCTGCGTCTTCTGCCATCCCAGGTGTCCCCCAAGAACATGCTGGTGGGCTAGCTCCAACACGAGTTTGCGGTACGCTTTGGGCACCACCAGCTGTTCAATATGCTCACCCCGCAGCTGGTTTACCCGATACAGCATTCCCTGGTGAACAACAAACCGGGAAACACCGACTCAGCCCCAGGTTTTTGGGGTTCACCATCAATCATTATCACATTCTCCCAAGCCCGGGATAGGGTGGGATCCCGGTGTTGTGCGGTACCGAAATTTTCGCCAGAGACGTTGAGGTCTGCCAACTCAGGTCCCGGTGGCAAATCCTCCACGTCTCCCACCATTACATTCAGTGGGGTTATCTCCCCTCTTCCACCGAAGTGGTGGTCACCCCTACCGCTGGCCCTTCGGTCTCGGGTTCCCAGGGTTCTGGTCTCCCCTGAGCCAGGCCACTCTGCTAGGGTTCCATCTGCCTCCCGGGCAGTGGTGACTTTCAGTATCCGGCCAGAGTGCTGGGAAACCAGGGAAGTCTCTCCCAATTATAAGTTCATACTGTAATTTTGTAGCGACGGCCACCTCATGAACCCACCTGCCAGCCACAGTTGATAGAGAGACCAGGGCGGTGGGATAGTCCTTTAAGTCTCCATGAATACACACCACCCCGACCTTTCGGCCAGTATACTCCGTGGGTCGCACGAGGGCAGCTCTTACCAGAGACACCAGACTCCCTGAATCCAGCAGTGCCACCGCCAGAGTGTCCCCCACTTCCACCTGACACAGGTGGCTATTGTCTATAGTCTCAGAGACACCTGTGGCACACAGCTTCCGGGCATACAATGAATGGCGGTAACCATAGTTCGTATCCATGGGTTCACCCCGATGGGGACAGTTGGCCCTTATGTGTCCAGGCTCCCGACACTGCCAGCAGACCACTGGGGCTGGGTCTGCAAGGGGTACATCCTGGGCGGGTTTGGCTGGCCGCCGGGTCTGGGGTGGAGATTTCCGGGTTTGACTGGCCCCCTCCCAAAAGAACCCCCTGCAGGTTTCTGGTGGCCTCATATCGCTCCACCAGGTCGACCATCTCTAAGGCATTCCCAGGTGACACCTGGCCGATCCAGTGCTGGAGAGGGTATGGCAAAGCCCTCCAGAATACATCAGCTAACAGACGGTCTAACATAGCAGTAGGAGTCAGTATGTCTGGCTGCAGCCATTTTTGCAACCGATGTAGCAATTCATAGTATTGTGGTCTGGCGGGTTCAGCCGGGTTAAACTCCCACTGATGCACCCGCTGGGCCCGGACCAAAACATTCACCCCAAGTCTTGCCAGGATCTCACCTTTCACGGTCGGGTAGTCAGCTGCTTGATCATCTGGGAGGTCAAAAACACTTGCTGGGGTCCAGATGCCAGGAACGGAGCGACGACCTCAGCCCACTGTTCTCGGGGTAATTTCTCCCTCACGGCCACCTTCTCGAACACTGCCAGATAGGTCTCAACATCATCCGAGGGGTCATCTTAGGGATCGCTGCACGGACAGCTTTCCGGGCATCGTGGACGTACTGGGATGCTCCTGTCGCTTGTAAGGCCATCACCTGCTGAAGTAGTAGCTGGTTGGTCTCCTGCTGCTGCTTGTTGGCCTCCCGCTGCTGCAAGTTAGCCTCCACAAGGGCTTTTACAACCGCCTCCATTTTGTCAGGGAACACAGGCTGCAACTTTGCCGGCTTAATAAAGGACATATGTTTAGAAAAACAAAAATATTTCGGCCTTCACGCCAGCCTCACTGCTTTCTGCCCGCATCCGACACCAAATGTGGGGATTTGCTCAGGTAGACAGGTTAGCGGACGCAGTATAGAGGCAAGGACCCAGGTAGTAACTCAAACTTCAGTGTTTTATTTACACTCAGAAAAAACATAACAGTCCTTGTGCTTGTTCACACAGCCAAACAAAACAGAGTTCACCTGAAGTCCTAGGTGTTGCTTCACACCTGCCTGAGAGCTCAGCAACCCCAAAGTTCAATGGCAGGCTTCCAGGCGGCCTGCACGCCTGTTTGCAGTCTTAGTGTTCAGCCCAGAGGACTCCACAGCTTCACTGTCAGGATGGAAGATAATCCACACACCTGACAGTGCTGCCTGAGCTTTATAGCCCAGCCAAAACCCGGCCTGGAACATGGGGAGTAGTCACCCACCCAGCACTTTGACTACTCCCAGTAAAAGCCGTCCCGGATCAGCTATAGTAGCCATGCTACCTATCAAAAGTGTCAAACAGCTACTGCTGCTGACATGAAAAAACCGGCTCTTACTCCACCGAGGCCAGGAACCTCGGTGACACGTATCTATCGTCCACAATTATTCCCCGTGCCTTCTTACAATAGGTAAAACTAAAAGGTCCCTCATGGAACGTGTCAGAGAACATATGGCCTCGGTCAGAACGGGCAAAGGCTGCCCTCGGATAATTGAACACATGCGGTCCCGTCACAATGGCGATGCTAGTTGTCTGTCATTCGCGGGCACTGAAACTGTTTCTGAGTTGCCATACGGAGTGGACAGACATCGCCGTCTCTTACAAAGTGAGGCTTGGTGGATAATTCACACCGATGCGATGGGACCGCACGGATTAAACGACAGAAATGATCTGTCGGTGTTCCTTTAGACTTTTTCTTAAGCCCCCCTCTATATGTACTAACAATGTTGGGACATACATATCATCACGTGTTAATGTTTACATCACATGAGTATTTATACTGCAAATCTATGATATCATTGTCATCTGCCGTTCATGCACATTTTTATGCGCATTTTCCAGTCGCATTATGCGCATTTTTGCGCCTTTTTCTGCGCACACGCCTTTTTCTCACATGCAGTTTGGTTGTTTTTAATGAGTTAAATTTTGTGTAGTGATTGATGACCACCTGGTGGAGCCGAGGGGTGACGCAATAAAGGTGCACCAGCTACACCCTAACTCTGAGGCGGCCTGATGATGCGCTAAAACTAAGCGCGAAACGGCCGTTGCCGCACAGCTATCGCCACTTTTTGGTCCCCCTGGCCACCGGTGAGTCTTCGCCTGTTTTCATGTAAACAATAAAGAGAAGCATTCCTTGAAGATTTGGTGAGTGCCGCTGCTTAGTATTATACAATACCTGTGCCAGACAGTATCATATGCAAGCAGGAACACATGTGACCACACAATGCGTAAAATAACAATCAAAGTGAATGTATATAGGCAGTTACATGAACATGGGCTGCCCCCTTCCCAATGTCCCCTCACCTAACCAACGCGTTTCGCCACCAGGCTTCGTAGTTTTTCAGAAATGGGCATACACGTGGCGCACCTTCACCAGTAGCTCTGAAAAATTGGGGTAGGTTTTGAGAAACCGCTGAACCACTAAGTGGAATATGTGGGCTCGGCATGGTATGTGTGCGTGCTTGCCGAGCTCCAAAGCCACCACCAATTTACGGCTATTATCAGACATAACCATGCCTGGTTGTAGGTTGAGTGGCCAGAGCCACAGCTCAGTCTGGCATCTTATACCCTGCCACAACTCTGAAGCCACGCCACAGACAGCAACTTGGACCAGAAGGACTCCTAAGACTTGGAAAAGGACAATGCCAGGCATTCGCGCGCAATGACGTCAACGGGAAGCGCCCGATCGTCGTATGCGCGCTAAGGAACAGGTCCTAAAGTATCTAGCTCCAGTTAATGCTCCTATATGGCTTTCTTTCACTGCACCATTGTTAGTGCGGGTTATGTTCTTCCTCCTAGCGGCTCTCATCCCGGTTGCCAGGGGACGTGACAACAAACATGTCCACATGTATCGCATCAACGCGCTGATGCATTGTGCGGCTGCGCGCCGTGACTGGTCATGTGATTGTGACATCACGGCGCCCTTTGTTATTCTTCTTCCTCGGACCTGTTCCTTAGGACACATGCGACGATCGGGTGCTTCCCGTTGACATCACTGCGCGCGAATGCCTGGCGTTGTTGGTATACACGTGGGTATAAAGGTCCATTACGAGTGCAGTTCTAGGCAGGATATTATTTGCCTCAATACTAGGGGCCCATCAGCTGGTAGGACGGTCCAGTAGTCTATCACACACTGGATTCTGTCCTGTACTGGTTGTCCTTATCAACGGGCACCTTTTTTCTGACCCTGGTCATTCTTTTAGAGGCCACGTTTTTTCTACCTTGGTGACCTTTATTTGAATGTAACCACATTGTCTATTTGCAGGTACTCTCTGGTATGCATGATATTATTCATATGTCTATATGCTGCCTGTGCCTTCTATCCTCTCCTTTCCCTGTGTACATGATTCCCCTGATGATTCTACTTGATGAAACATGCATGTAGGCATGGGCGTAGCTATAGGGGGTGCAGAGGTAGCAGTCGCTACAGGGCCCATGAGCCGGAGGGGGCCCAAAGAACCTTGTTCCACATAAGAAGACACACAAAGCACTGAGGGAGGGGGGCCCAAGCTGACCTCTTGCACCAGGGCCCATGAGCTGTTAGCTACGCCCCTGCATGTAGGGTCTAGCTGAACTAGGGTGTTATAGGGTCTCTAAACCGTTAAGGGAAAGGTTCCGGGCGGGGTCGTTCTTTTCAGGGCGGTTGTCCTGTGGTTAGGACGGTAGTGGAAAGTGTAGCCCCTTTATCACAGGGACGTCTAGGGTTTGACATCTAATTATTGTACCATTTGCTTCCTTTTCCTGCCTCCCCTGGTTCTACCCGTCCGGTCCCACTCATCTATTCCCACACTGCCATTATTGACATCGATAAGGTAGGACTAACGGTTATTTCTCATATGGTGCCGCCGTGCACTTGTTTTGCATCCAAAAGGTACAGTTTCATTGTCCTGAGTACTTATTGTATGTTTGGCATTCATCTATGCCTTTAGTTTTTTGTTCCATTGACGGGATTGTATTTTAAGTGACTTTGAGTAAAAGTTATGTTTTAACTCCTCCCATTTACCACTTTTTTTGTTAGCTCAAACCCATCGTGGTTATTTCAGCCACCAGACATACAATCTGGATACTGTGTTTTCCTGCATGTAATGCTGGATGTAATGTTTTCCAAGTATGTCTTTAACAGTATGACTGGAGGTAAGGGGTTAGGTTCATAATCTGGCATGGGTGGGCTGTTTTAATTTTTACCTCAGGCAGCAGAAAGAATAGGTTCACCCCTGCCCTTTGTCACAAAGCACTGAGGGAAGGGGGGGGGAAAGCTGAAATCTTGTACCACGGCCCATGAACCTTTAGTTACACCCCTGAATGGAAGAGCTGACTAGTATTTGCTTTACAAGATGCACTGAGTCTTATAAAGTGAAAAATACAGCACCACTGGTTTAGGGACCTGGTTGCAACTATGACAGCTGCGAACCCTGTAGCTTCACCACTGGAAACACCACTTTTAAAATGAACCATGCCTGTGCCTATAAGATTAGGACACTTATAGGCACAGGCATGATTAATTTCAAAAGTGGTGCCGGCGATCACACCAAACCGCAGTTCTGGGATCAGAAACTTCAAAATGGTATTTTTAAATTTTTAACCCCCCCCCCCCCCCCCGCAGCCCTCGTTGTGATGTGGTGCAGGGAGGACGGGGTTCGGGCGGTGCGGGGGGGGGGGGTGTCCGGGCGCTAGCACGATCATATGCCCACCCCCCTCTCATTTTCAGGATGGCAAAGCGGTGTAGCAGAGTGTCAGCAAATTGCTGACACTCTGCTTGAAACGGCTGACATCTGTGATGTTAGCCATTTAAAGCCTTCCATACCATGGTCCTTGGAGGCCGTTGTATGGAAGGGGTTAACAGGGAGGGATCTCCCTCCCTCTCCCATCGGAGGCTGCTGTGCCTTTTCAGCCCCCGATTCATGATGGGATCACAGAGGGAGGGGGCCCCCCTCCCTTCCCATCACCTGCTGTTCTGTTGTGGCAGAGGGTGATGGTTACCATGGCAACCGGACGCCTTCATAGGCTTCCGGCTTGCCATGGTAATGCTAAGTCTGATCAGACTTCTGCTAAAGGCAGAAGTCTGACCAGACTAAGTGTAAAGGGAAAATACAGTACAATAATAAAAAAACACATTTATCACTGATTAAAAATAATAATAATAATAATACACTACACATGTTTGGTATCACCGTGGCTGTAATGACTTGATCTATGAAATGGTCCTGTTACTTTCCCCGGACGGTGAAAGCCATAAAAAATAAACAAATAAAAACTATGATGAAATTAAAATTTTGCCCATCTTACTTACCCAAAAAAGTAATAAAAGTGATCAAAAAAGTCGTATGTAGACCAAAATGGTACCAATCAAATCGGCACCTCATCCCGCAAAAAATGAGCTTCTACATGAGACAATCGCCAAATAAGTAAAAAAAATATGGCTCTCAGATTATGGAGACACTAAAACATATTTTTTCCCCCAAAAACAGTTATTGTGTTAAAGTAAATTTTTTTTTAAAATGTATACATATTAGGCATCGCTGCATCCGTAAGAACCTGCTCTAGAAAAATATCACATGAACTAACCCCTCTGGTGAACACCATAAAAAATAAAACTGTGCTAAAAAAGCAATTTTTTGTTACCTTACATCACAAAAAGTGTAATACCAAGCGAGCAAATAGGCGTATGCCTCCCAAAACATTACGAATCAATCCACCATCTCATCCCGCAAAAAATGAGCCCCTACATAGGACAACCACCCCAAAAAATAAAAAAATATGGCTCTCAGACTATGGAGACACTGTACATGATTTTTTTTCTCAAAAATGCTGTTATCGTGTTAAAGTAAAATAAATAAAAAAAGTAGACATATTAGGTATTGCTGCATCCATAAGAACCTGCTCTATAAAAATATTACATGACCTAACCCCTCAGGAAAATACAGTAACTTTTTTTTTTTATAAAAACAGTGTCAAAAAAGCAATTTTTGTCACCTCACATCACAAAAAGTATAATAGCAAGCGATCAAAAAGTTATATGCACCCTAAAATAGTGCCAATCAAACTGTCATCTCATCCTGCAAAAAATTATACCCTAGCTAAGACAATCGCCCAAAAATAAAAAAAAATATATAACTCTCAGACATTAAAACATGATTTTTTTTTGTTTCAAAAATTATATTTGTGGTCGGGGCTACATGACACGTAACTGTCTACCTGCCTAACTAACTAAACTAAGCGGCTTGAGTTGTGCCATAACCACTGAGTAGGAGGAATGCCTAAAAGGGGGCATAACCTGCAAGGTGTTTATGAAAATAAGGGCGGGTTGGGAGGGTATGCAGCACCATCAACACACCCAAGGGAGGCGCCTGCCTGGTATAAATGTGCTACTAATGCCCCTCCCACAAATACATGCCAATAAATCGGCCTTCAAACTTGTGGTCGGGGCTACATGACATGTAACCGTCTACCTGCCTAACTAACTAAACTAAGCGGCTTGAGTTGTGCCATAACCGCTGCGTAGGAGGAATGCCTAAAAGGGGGCAAAAACCCACAACTAAATGATACACAATAGTACATTGCAACAACACTAACATGACCAACCTCTGGAATGCAAGAACATCTCTCGAATAGATTGAGGTATGAACCTATTGAACATGCAGAGCGCCATCGACTTAACTTCCGGATTATATGGGCCAGAACTTTTGTTCCTAGAGGCAGCATATGCTGCACCTAACCTGAAGGAAAGGCCCGATAGCTGTCGGTTTCAACCCTAGATTGAACACCGGCATACGGACATGCCGCACAACTGAGAGGTTGTGAGTGGTGCCGTGGGAACTGCAACAGTGGACTCTCAAGGTCTTGGTCTGTTACTGCTGCCAGTAATTGCTAAAAGACACGAACCTGGCACCCTGAATGGAATGTCGGAAAGAAAATGATTATATTGGGGGCCAAGAAATGGCAACAAAACCAGTGCCATCGGAAGCATCAGAAAACCAAATAGTTGAAACCGCCGTGTCCTGATTGATGTGTAGTGATGAGCGCAAAGACCCACATTCGACCTCGCGATATCTGACGAATAATTTACAACATATTCGCCATATATTCGCGATTTCGCATTCAATATCATGACTGCATTCATATATTCCTGATTTTGCATTCAATATCATGACTTGCGATTAATTTTTCAAGTTATATTCATATGTGCATAGAATCTATTCGTTATTAAAAACGTTTAAACAGCATTACATGTATTGAAAGCTTGAAATGGCGGGAGAGATTTGTGCGAATGGAAAGGTACGAAAAAGACATATACAAATTTTCGCAATACATGCAGCATACTGGAGTCTGACACAACCTGTTAACGCTTGGTAGGAAAGGGAATACAAACTGAGAATAGATTAATGCGAATATTCAAGTGACGAACATTACCAGGACAGTTTTTACCTATTAAGTCTTCACTCTGACAGGAATAGTGGAAATTGTTATAGAAAGCAATTAAGGTTGGGGGAATTATGTCTGAATCTTTCATTTTCAATACAGTTTCCCTATCACTATCCATCCTAAGAGCGAATATTCGTAATTGCGAACATGGGGTCATGCATTCGACATATTCGCGAAATCTAGAAATCACGATACTAGAGATCAAAATCCAACTTGCGAATATTCGCGCTCAACACTAGTGATGTGTCCGGTTTGATGTTGTGATACCACAAACTGATGAAAATGTGACTTACAGAACACTCAGAACCTATAGCAACCTTTGAAGAAACGTCAAGTAGCAAGTTGTAAGCTAACAAAGTTTTTATTTAATTTTTTTTATCCTACTACCAGAGCAAAAGATGTAATTGAGCACACCAACTGAGAATGGATTGCTGTGACAGGACCTAAAAAGCAAAAATGACACGCAATGATGATCCTGGCTGTGGTGGTATTCTGACACTGACACGAGGCATGCAGGCATCAGAAACCAATGAAATGGTTGAAACCGCCGAGGCCTGAGTGACGGGTCAGGTCTGATGTTATGACACCGCAAACTGATGAAAATGTGACTTACCCAACATTCTGAACCTATAACAACCTTAAACGTCAAGTAGCAAAGCCCATAACCTAATGGGAAATCCACCAGTAATGTGACTTTTCTTCTTTCCTTTGAATCCCCCTTTT
The DNA here is from genome assembly GCA_033119425.1 of Bufotes viridis. Lineage (NCBI taxonomy): Eukaryota > Metazoa > Chordata > Amphibia > Anura > Bufonidae > Bufotes > Bufotes viridis. Next base: position 180,175,683 of record CM065594.1, on the reverse strand, counting down.
TTCCCCCGTCCTACTACCTTAGCAAAAGACGTAATTGACCACACCAACTGAGAATGGCGAGCTGTGACGTGACCTGAAAAGCAAAAATGACATGCAAAGACGATCCTGGCTGTGGTAGTATGCTGACACTGACATGAGCCGTGCAGTAATATAAACCACCTGCATCAACGCCACGCGGCTATAGATGAGTACATACAAACGTTGCCACCATCAGCATGTACGCTCGGTTGAGATGTGGGTGTATATGCTGTTAAAACAATCTAACTCAGTTCTTGGCAAAAGCCACGCTTATATCTATTTTGAGCATAAATAAAGCAATAAAACGAGGCAAAATAAAAAAAATAAATGGTCCTCATGGTCTCTGCAATTACATTTGTAGCAAGTAGCTCCCCCACTGTCCAGCTAACACTCTAAACTGAAGATGGATCCCCAGCACCTGGCACAGGTGCTTTTTAAGTACACAAACTCAGGTTCAAAACCTTAGGCCTCATGCACACGACCGTTGTTTGTTTCCGCGTCCGTTCAGTCCGCAAATTTTGCGCTCGCCCAAAAAAACGGATGATGGACCATTTTTTGGGGCAGATCCGTTTTTATGGCAGATCCATTGTAATAATGCCTATCCTTGTCCGCAAACGTGAAGAAAATAGGACATGCTCTATTTTTTAGACGGAATGTAAACACCGACCACGGATGCGGAACAAAAACAGTTGACCATCCGCATTTTTTGACGGACCCATTAAAAAAAAACGTAACGGACGTAAACAAACAACAGTTGTGTGCATGAGGCCTTAAAGTGACACACACACATTCTATATTTCCAAAACAAATGAAACATGACAAATGAAAGATACCTCAACACAGAGGGGCTTACCGTCTACTTAATATACATATTGCAAAATAGCATTTATACTAAAGAAACAATAACACTCTGTTAACAGCAAGTTAACAGCAAGGATTATTCAGCTGCCTGCACCTCACCCTCTATAACGCAAGTAAGGGGATAATGCTGGATGTCAGTGTGAACAAGGCCTTAGTCTGTCTGCAGAAATAATAGCAGATAGAGAGGTTTGCTGGCGAGCAGGAAAGAGAAAGCAGACAAGAAAGACAGACAAATATACACAGACAAACTGATGACATATTCACTCCTTAAACACCCCCCCACCCCCCGAGGGGGCAGCACAGACCACGGCGATGTGCCATGGCATAACCGAGGTCCATGCCACTAAATACAAAAAGTAGCTGGTGCTACCACCCATGTGCTCCTGACATGAATGTGTAAAACATCATTGTAGCAACAGCACGTATTCTACCATCCCGCCCCACCCCTCTGCCCCTAGCAAAGCATGGCAGCCCGTGTAAGACATAGAAACCTGCGAGAAAACAAGACTAAGTAACACTGACCCCTGCTGCCTAACCGTACTGCCGCGCGGGTGCCAAATGTGGGCTGCCAGGCAGATCGCTCCGCTGTGGTGCTGGTCTTCCTCACCAAAGGAGCCGACACACCGCCGGCCGTACTGTAACAGGACGATTATTATTATTTTTTTCTTATTGCGGCATGGGCTCCAAACGTGGGATGCCAGGCAGATCGCTCCGGTGCGGTGCAGCTCCTCCTCACCAAAGGAGCCGACACACCGCCGGCCGGACTGTAACAGGACAATACTGCACATCAGATGGCTCAGACTGCACACAACTACGCCGCACCGTCGACACACCCAAGGGAGGCGCCTGCCTGGTGTAAATGTGCTACTAACGCCCCTCCCACAAATACAGGCCAATAAATCGGCCTTCAAACTATTGTGTAAAACTTAAATAAATAAAAAAAGTAGAAATATTATGTATCACCGCATCCGTAAAAACCTGCTCTATAAAAATAACACATGACCTAACCCCTCAGGTGAACATAGCAAAAAAAATTATATAAATACGGTGTCAAAAGCCATTTTTGTCACCTTACATCACAAAAAGTGTAATAGCATACGACCAAAATGTCACATGCACCCGAAGATAGTGCCAATAAAACTGACACCTCATCCTGCAAAAAATTAGCCACTACATAAGACAGTCGACCAAAAATATATTTATATATAGATTTCAGAATGTGGAGACACTAAAAAATATTTTTTTTCAAAAATGCTTTATTATTTAAAACTGAAACAACCCCCTCCCCAAAAGTAGTCATATTTGGTATTGTCACGTTTGTAAAAACCTGCTCTATAGAAATAGCACACAATCTAACCTGTCAGATCAACAATGTAGGTACCAAAAAATAAAAACGGTCCCAAAACAGCTATTTTTTTTGCAAATTTTCCATTTGAATCCATTTTTTCAGTAACAAAGCAATTGGTAACAGCCAAACAAAACTCAATATTTATTACCCTGATTCTGCAGTTTAAAGAGAAACCCCAAATGTGGTTGTAAACTGCTGTATGGCCAAACGGCAGGGCACAGCAGAAAGTAAACGCCATATGGTTTTTGGAAGGCATGTCTTTCAAAAATCATATGGCGTTCCCTTCCTTCTGTGCCCTGCCGTTTGGCCATACAGAAGTTTACGACCACATATGGGGTGTTTCTGCGAACGACAGAATCAGGGCAATAAATATTGAGTTTTGTTGGCTGTTAACCCTTGCTTTGTTACTTGAAAAAATGGATTAAAATGGAAAATGTGTCCAAAAAAATCGAAATAATGAAATTTTATCTCCATTTGCCATTAACTCTTGTGAGACACCTAAAGGCCCCTTTCACACAAGCAAGTTTTCCGCGTGGGTGCAATGCGTGACGTGAACGTATTGCACCCGCACTGAATCCTGACCCATTCACTTCAATGGGGCTGTGTACATGAGCGGTGATTTTCACACATCACTTGTGCGTTGTGTGAAAATTTCAGCATGCTTTATATTCTGTGTTTTTCACGCAATGCAAGGCCCCCTAGAAGTGAATGGGGCTGCGTGAAAATTGCAAGCATCCACAAGCAAGTGCGGATGCAGTGCCATTTTTCCGCTTGGTTGCTAAGAGAAAATCGGGATGGGGACCCGATCTTTATAATTTTCCCTTATAACATGATTCCCCATGTAGACATATAGGGAATGTAAAGTAATAACTGTTTTTGGAGGTATTACTATGTATTATAGAAGTAGAGAAATTGAAACTTGGAAATTTGCAAATTTTTCCAAATTTTAGGTAAATTTGGTATTTTTTATAAGTAAAAATGAACTTTTTTACTCAATTTTACCACTGTCGTGAAGTACAATATGTGGCAAAAAAACAATCTCAGAATGGCATGGATAAGTAAAAGCGTTTCAAAGTTATCACCACATTAAGTGACACATGAATGGCCTGTTCCTTAAGGTGAAATATGGCCATGTCCTTAAAAGGTTAAACATTTGCAATATGAGGACCTTCTCAAGGTGGCTCCTCTTCCAGTTCTCTGAGGCCAATACTGCTTTCCCTCATACACACTTGCTGTAGCCAGCAGCTCCCTGCCAGCCAATAAGATTGGATTACTGAGAGACACGCCTCCTCACTCTGAAGCCTAATGCAGCCATGCAGTGTGAAGGACCACCCCTCTTCTGTTTATGCTAAAAGGAAGACAGACAAGCCCTAGCAACGGTCTTTTAAGGGAGCAGTGGAAAGGGACAGGGGACATTAATGAAAGCTGTTATTATAAGGTAATTACAGATCTTTTGACAATCATTGACAGACTAACTCAGGTATACATGCCTAACTCTAATAAACTAGCAAATAAAAACAAATATGACAGTTACCCTTTAAAATACAAAAAAAAAAACTGAGGGGGACATTTATGAAGACGGGCAATTTAGACGCCGGTCTTTGTCCCTCCTGCACTGGTGGTTCATCTGACTAAGTTATATAGAGGCGCCGGCCTCTACCTAACTTAGGTGGACTTTACACTTGTCTAAATCCTACTCCACACTGATGAGGGGCAACACCCCGAATCAGCTGTCTGTGGATGGATACCTGGCTTAGGTTTTCCCCGTCATATCCTTAAAGCTTGTAAAAAAGCGGGATCTTGACATAGGGGCCACTTAATATGGTGGATTTGGTGATCTCTGTAATGGAGACACCCCTTTGCATGGTTTTCCTTCCTTTGAGGGATATCTGGCTTTCATTGTGTTGTAGACCCATAACTGGGGCTCCACATTTATTTTGCATATACTTGTCTAAATCTACAGCTTCCTTGCTGTTGGAGATTTAGACCATTTTCTATGCCTAAAAAAGGCGTCAAAAGTGATAAATGAGACAGGCCTACTCTTTTCCCTGCCTATGCTATGCCCCTTTTTTTGAAAAAAGAGGAAAAAGTTGTAGATTGCGGAGCAAATAACCTTTGTTTTAAAATCGGCGACGGATATATGCCAAAACGTGGCGTATATCTGTAAATAACCTGTCATGCCATGTTCTGGTTATGTGCGGAGGTCTGTCAGGTTGGCAGCACGTGTGCAGTTTTTTGTTTGTTTTGAACTTGGAGTTGAGCTGTATCCGCCTCCCTTCAGGTGCACTGGGTGGGGTCGTTTGTGTGAGTTTAAATCACGCCCCTTCCCAGTGTCCTGTGCGGGTTATCGCTTCTATCTTGCTCTGTGGAAAGGTGGATTTGCTGTTTCTGCTCTGCTACAAGACAAGTTGGTTTTGGTTTCCTTTTTGTGTACTGTCTTGGCTGTTAGAGAGAAACCTGCCTTCTCCAGGACTAGGGGAAGCAGGCTGCCTCTTTCCCCCTTTTCCCCCTATCTCAGGTGCTTTAGGGTATCTTCAGTCTTAGGCACGGGGGCACATTGATTCCCACCTTTAGGGTCTGAACATGGGCACAGTAGTCTAGGGTCAGTTGGTAGGGTATTGTTAAGAGGTGACCTTTATCCCCAGCTCCTGGCCTAGACGCTTGTTTTGAGGTTTTCTGTGTGTTTATTGTATCTGGTATCCTTCCCGCTGTGACATTATAACCCGCCAATACCTAGACTGCCATTTCTCTGCTGCTTTGTGATGGAGTCATTTGATGCGTTAGTGGATCGCATGCAGGGATTATCCCTGGAGGTTGCTGATCTGCGTAATTCAGTTGCACGTTGTCAGGATGCTCTGGCATCAGGTGCTATTGGAGGAGGACTAATTTATGGGGAGCCTACAGTCGCTCTTCCTGATAGATTTTCAGGGGGTGTGGATGACTTTATCTGCTTTAGGGATCTTTCAGGCTGTACTGTCGGTTGCGGCCGTCTTCATCTGGCGATGAGAGTCAGAGAGTAGGGATAATAATTTCCCTGCTTAAAGGGGACGCACAGTCCTGGGACTTTTCTCTGCCGACCAGTTCTCTGGCACTTCGGTAGGTAGATCAATTTTTTAAAGCCTTGGAATTAATTTACAATGACGCAGATCGGGTCTCTATGGCGGAAACTATGTTGCGTAATTTGTTACAAGGAGAACATACTGCAGAGGCATACTGCTCTGAGTTTAGGAGATGGGTTACGGAGATCGGTGCGTAGTCAGTTTTGTCAGGGGTTGTCAGAGAGATTGAAAGATGCCCTATCTTTTCATGAGTATCCGGATAAGTTGGAAAATGCTATGTCTTTGGCAGTACGCTTAGATAGACGGATTAGAGAGAGGGGACATTTTGTTTATGCTTGTTCTTTGGTTAAACCGCAAGTTGATACATAAAGTTGATTACATAAAGAGGAAAAAAACCATCCCTGACTTTTGGTAGTGTTAATGGGGTGCCAGAGCAAGCAGGTATGCAATCTCCCTGCAATACCTGTTTTCTCCTTCCAGCTATGGTGGCGCTAGACTTAGGGAAATTTAATTTTGAAGTATTTATTGACTGTGGTGCTGGGTAGAGTTGAGAGGGCACCTGGATGTTCGGGTTCGGCTGAAATTGAAAAAAAAGTTTGGGTTCAGGACCCGAACTTTACCTGAACTTGAACCCGAACCCCATTGAAGTCAATGGGGACTCTAACTTTTAGCCGCTAAAATGGCTCTAAAATAGCCCTGGAAAGAGCTATAGGGCTGAAAAAGGCAGCAAAATGTGCTTACGAGCATGGCAAATGCTCTGCAAACAAATGAGGATAGGGAAATGAATTAAAAAAGAACTTAGGAATTATGGAATTAGGAATGATGTAGGAGGAAGAGGTTGAGGAGGCAGTGAATGGGTGGATGTGGCGGTGTAGGCTCACGTGGCGGTCTAGGTGGAAGTGGCGGCGAAGGAGGAATAGGTAGCCAACATAGATGTGTGTTATTTTGCATTTTTACATAGGGGCATCCCCCAAAATATTTGGACATATATAAAAAAAAAAAAAAAAGGAATAGGTGAACTTGAGTACAAGTATGGATGGTTGAGGCCATTAGAACTATTCTGCACAAGGTACAGACAAGTCTTGTGGGATCCAGGCCTGGTTCATTTTAAAGAACGTGAGCCTGACCACATTGGCTGTGGACAGGCGGCTGCGTCTGTCTGTAATGACGCCTCCTGCTGTGCTAAATACACATTCAGAGAGTACACTGGCTGCAGAGCAGGCCAGCACCTACAATGCATTCAGGGCAAGCTCTAGCCATGTGGACAATTTGAAGACCCAGAAGTTGAATGGGGCAGAACCATCAGTCAGTACGTGTAGGAGTGTGCACATGTTGTTCAAATGCTGCCTCCTGCTAACACGCTCCATATCAGGCCACCTCTTCCTTCTCCCCTGCCTTCGCCTTGTGCTTCCACTTGTCCCCAGTGTCAGTTGGATCACGCTCCAGTGAGGGAATTAAGGATGGCACATTGTCTTTTTTTTTTTTTTTTAAACAAATTTCTTTTTATTAAATTTTTGTTAAGTTTTGACAGGCAATGTTACATACATAACCTGGAACAATACGAGCATCTGAAAATACATTACATAGTTCCACATTTCACATATTACATCCATATGTGCCAGAAAGGAAGTTCCAAGTATTAAAACATAACAGAACCTGTGTACAGTATAAAGATCAAGAGGAGAGAAGGGTGGGGGGGGGGGAGGGAGGGAAAAAGGAAGGGAGTAAAAAGGGGAAGAGATAGAAGTAATTCGGGTGGGGGAGGGAGGGTGGGAGAAATAACATAGTGTGGCACTCAAGCTCTCCAAGAGAGAGAGGAATACAATAAACCTTCTAACAAAGACGGGGAATGTTGGAGGCCAATATGGTGGTATTGAGGATGTGGATTGCGGTTGCATAGTGCGGTTGCATTCGGGATGAACTCCGTCATTAGACTACAGATGTTAGTCATTGCATTCATTGGAGTAAAGCTATAAGTATTACCTGAAAGTGTAAGGTGAAAGGTGAGACGTCAGGGAACTCAAGTACTCCTCTACGGAGAGGCAAGCCTGGGCCTGACATGATCAGAACCCCAGTAGCTACGTCTGTACGTCCTCCAGGGGTCCCAAAGTTTTTAAAATTTAGCATGGGTTCTGTTTGCCCAACTGGAAAGTTCTTCCATAAGGAACAGTTGATCTACCTTCTCTCTCCACTGCCCAACATCCGGGCGGTTGCGCTCAAGCCAATGAAGGGGTATGAGTGACCTAGCCACCTGCACTAGGTACGTAGGTAAGTCGTATGCCTTAGGGGACCATGTATCTGAAGGGAGCCAGAGTAGTACCGAGGTTGGAGTAAGAACAATAGATGTATGGCAAACCCTATTGATAAGATCCATAATTTGGGACCAATACTGACTAATGATTGGGCATGACCAAAAGATATGACCTAAGGTACCCTTCCCAGAGTCACATCTCCAACAATTCTCTGTCTCTCTCAGCCCCATGCGGTATAGTTTACTAGGGTCATTATACCATCTAGACATCATTTTGTATAACTGTTCCTGAATCCTCACGCATCTGGAGAACCCATGTGAGTGTAAATGAATCTGGTCAATGTCTACTGGGGTAAACGATTTCCCAAGGTCAGATTCCCATTGTCTGATATATGCTGGGACCGCTTTGCTCCCTATGGACATTAGAGACCTATAGAGAATAGACAATAGGTGTTGAGGGGCAGTTGTACTTTCTATGAGTTTCTCAAACCAAGTGGACTCCTGGAGTGAAGTGTACTTTGCGTGAAGGGCCTTACATGAACGTTCAAACTCCTGTTTACCCAAGAAATTACCTTCACCGACCTTCAGAGAGAAAAGTTGATTTCTATCAGTAATTGTTTTAGATTTTTTAATCAGTTGTATAATGGAAATTTCCCGAAAACAGTGCCAAAACGAGGGAGGCTCAACTGTTTCCGGTTGAAGAAGAAAAGGTATAAAAGAGGAAAGAAGAGATCTAGGTTTGTTTAGAGAGTGGAGCATGGGAGTTTTGCAGTCCTATCATTGTGGTGTACTGTAGATACCCTTTGATAGAGTGTGTGGTAAAGGAGATGGGTTTATCACTCCCCATAAGCCAGCTTTATGACTTTCGCTCAGGATCGCCATCTTAATGTCTGACCCTGGCAACCTAAATTTGGGGATACACAGCTGAAGCCATCGCTTCAGTTGTGTCACTTTGTAATACATTTGTACATCTGGGAGCCCAAATCCGCCTAATCGGCGGTCCTTGGCCATTCTATCGTAGGCCAATCTCGGCTGTTTACCTTTCCACAGAAAGGAGGAAAACAGGGAGCGTACTGAAGTGAAAAAAGATCTAGGAAGGTGAATCGGGACTATTGGAGCAATGTAAGTTTGAAGAAGATGTTTCCTCCCTAACCAGGAGACATAAGGTACCGAGAGAGAATGCAATTGTTCTCGTACTGTTTTAAGAAGTGGAGCATAGTTAGCCTGAAACAATTGAGAGGGTTTGTTAGTTAAATAAATACCCAAGTATTTGAGTTGATGGGGCTGCCACTTAAAGGGGAGGGTAGAGCGAAATTGCTGAATAAACTTTGTGGGTAATGTTATATTGAGGGCCTCCAACTTAGTATAGTTAATCTTAAAATTGGAGAGTGTTCCAAATGTATCAAGTATGTTCATAACCCTTGGGAGGGCCTCCAATGGATTGGTAATGAGCAGGAGTAAATTATCTGCAAAAGCAGCACATTTGTGTTCTATCCCTCCAACTCTAAGGTTCTGTATACTTGAGCATTCCCTCAATGCTTGTAGTAACATTTCCATCACTATGATAAAAATAGTGGGTGACAGTGGGCACCCTTGACGGGTACCATTATTTATGTCGAATGCGTCTGAGAGGGTACCATTCACTCTGATCCTGGCACTGGGGCAGTGGTATAGGGACATTATTGCATTAATAAAGGGGTCTGGGATACCAAACTTATTAAGGGTTTTGGTCATGAATGACCACTTGACACGATCGAAAGCCTTCTCGGCATCAGTGCCGAGAAGGATTAGAGGTGTATGGTTTTTCATAGCTAATTGTATGGCATTCAGGATTCTGCAGGAGTGTTGGTTCCCTTCTCTGCCTGTTACGAAACCTGCTTGATCCGAATGGATCAATTTAGGTGTAAGTTTATTTAATCTATTGGCTAAAAGTTTCCCCCATATCTTAACATCTAGGTTAAAGGGTTTCTGTCACCAGTTTTAACCCTATGAAGTTAGCTGACATTAGCGATGTGCTAATGTCAGCTAAACCTAACTAGCCTATTCTTACTTTTCTCAGTGCCCGCATAAACCTAATAATCGAACTTTATAGTATGCTAATGAGGCTCTAGGAGCAGGGGCGTTGTTCCTGCTCCTAGAGCCTCCATTCTCCACCTTGGTCTCCTCCCTCAGGTCTTGATTGACAGGGCCAGGCAGCTGCGTCTGTCTGCCAGCCCTGTGCTCCGGATGTAGTCTCGCGCCGTTACGAACTCAGCGCAGGCGCGGTGAGGAACCTGGCAGCCGACGAGCGTCTTTCCCTCACCGCGCCTGCGCTGAGTTCAGAACGGCGCGAGATTTCATCCGAGCACAGGGCTGGCAGACAGATGCAAGCGCTGCCTGGCCCTGTCAATCAAGACCTGGAGGGAGGAGACCAGAGGAGAATGGAGGCTCTAGAGCAGGAACAACGCCCTGCTCCTAGAGCCTCATTAGCATATTATAAAAGTTCGATTTTTAGGTTTATGCGGGCACTGAGAAAAGTAAGAATAGGCTAGTTAGGTTTAGCTGACATTAGCACATCGCTAATGTCAGCTAACTTCATAGGGTTAAAACTGGTGACAGAAACCCTTTAAGAAGGGAAATGGGCCTGTAGCTTCTGCAATTTGTATGATCTTTACCTTCTTTGGGCAAAATGGTTATTGTGGCCTCTAAGGCCTGTTTTGGGAGTTGCTCTCCTGCCATCAATGCCTGGCACCATGTAGTAATTTGTGGAAGTAGAATAGGTGATAATTTTCTATAATAACTGGCGGGAGTCCATCAGGACCTGGGGACTTATTATGTGGTAGGGCCGAGATGATTTCTGCCACTTCCTTTGTCGTGATGGGGCTTAATAATGAAGAGCATTCATCTTCGAATAGAGAGGGTAGGTTCAATGTAGAAAGGAATTGAGTTATCAGTTCAGCTTCCTCAGGTTCTGAGTGGTGGGATGGGATATTGTATAAGGAATGGTAGAAGTGGCAGAATTCAGCAGCTATGGATTTAGTGTCTTCTACCAACGTTCCATTGGGTGTTTTGATGCCTTTTATAAATTGCTGCTCACTACGGCGTTTTACCAGACGTGACATTGATTTGTTACCTTTGTCGCCATGTGCATAATAATTAAATTTGGCTCTTTGGTACATCATTGCATGTTTGATATTGAGCAATTCTTTTAGCTGTCTCCTAAGATTATCAAGTTCCTCCAATCCGTGCCTAGCAGCAGATTGTTTACTTATAGTTTCCAAGGTCGCTATCTGGGACAGTATGAAATTTATCTGCTTTTGTCGGTCCTTTTTTACCGCCGTCCCTAAAGCGATGAGCTCTCCTCTCACAAAAGCCTTATGGGCTTCCCAGACAATAGCCTGTGAGGTTGTGGATGGGGGGTTCTCCTTAAAATATAATGCTAGTTTGCCCTTTATATCAGAAAGGTGTTTTTCAGTGTCTAGCAACGTTTCATTTAAACGCCATGTCCACTCTCTGACCGGGAGAGAAGAGAAAGCGAGGGAAGATGTAGAGGGGGCATGATCTGAGATCGTGATTTGCCCTATTTTAGCCGTTTTCAGCATCCCTAAATGGTTGTTGGAGATCCAAATATAATCTAATCGTTGAAAGGAATGATGTACTCTTGAATAAAATGTATATGTCACGACCGCTATCCCAGCAGCAGTCGTGTCGCACCAGACGGAGGGGAAGGGGGACCCTAATCTATGGATGGGAAATAGAACGGCCACCCCTGACAAACCCTAAGCTGGCACCTGTCTGCCCTGATACCCTAGACGGGGTGTAAACCCGTGCGGCGAGCAGGATGCCTAAACCCTGAGTCACCCTAAGAAGACTAGACTGGGGAAAGGCAGATGGGAGCACTAGTCACCATCACTCATGTCTAGGAGAACAACAGGGGAAGACAGCAACAAACAAACAATCTCCAGCAGAGATAGACTTATCCAGTCACGAGCAGAGAAGATGATCCCAATAACGACAGTCCACGCCAGACAAGAGCTCCACAGCAATACCGTCAAACGATCTCCTTCAAAGGTCAGCATAGCACTGGAAGTAAGGACTATATCTGGCAATGACTGCAAGTGAAACTGAAACTAATATAGTAGCTGGGAGTGGCAGACAGCACTCACCTGAGAAGAATGCCTACAAACTCCCAGTCAGGACAAAAAGGTTTACAAGGCAAAACCCGGATGACATACCCTGAACCACGGAGCAAACTCACAAGCTATCGCGAGTAGCAAGTCGCTGCGACCTTCTCCTCCCAGACCTGTCTGGATCAGTCACAGTCGTGACAGTACCCCCTTTTCTACGAGGGGCCACCGGACCCTCAAGACCAGGCCTCTCCGGATGGGACCTATGAAAAGCTCGAATGAGTCTGTCCGCCTTTATCTCTGATGCTGGCACCCACATTCTCTCTTCGGAACCATAACCTCTCCAGTGCACCAGGTACTGAAGAGAGCGGCGAACACATCGTGAATCAACAATCTTTTCTAACTGAAACTCAAGACTGCCATCAACAACCACCGGTGGAGGCGGTAGTGGCAATGGTTCAGGAGGTTCTACATATCTCTTAAGCAGAGATCTGTGGAAGACATTATGGATCCTTAGAGTCTGAGGTAGCTCCAGATGAAAAGCCACCGCGTTAATGATCTTAATTACCCTATAAGGACCAATAAATCTCGGACCTAATTTCCATGAGGGAACCTTCAACTTGATATTTCTGGTAGACAACCACACCAAGTCATTCACCCCAAGGTCCGGACCTTCAGAGCGCTTCTTATCAGCCACACGTTTGTATCTACCACCAATTCTCTTCAAACTTTCTTGCACACTCTGCCACACTGATGAAAGTGAAGACGCAAATCGTTCCTCCTCGGGAATCCCAGACGGCCCCCCTCACTAAACGTACAAAACTGAGGATGGAAACCATACGCACCAAAAAATGGTGACTTATCGGTGGATTCTTGACGACGATTATTAATGGCAAACTCAGCTAACGGTAAATAAGATGACCATTCCTCCTGATTTTCGGAAACAAAGCATCTCAAATAGGTCTCTAGGTTTTGATTGGTACGTTCAGTCTGACCGTTGGACTGTGGATGGAAAGATGAAGAAAACGACAGATGAACCCCTAAACGAGAACAAAAGCTTTCCAAAATTTAGAAACAAATTGGGTACCACGATCCGAAACAATATCGGAAGGGACCCCGTGAAGCTTCACGATGTGGTCAATAAAAACCTGAGCCAGTGTGTTAGCATTAGGCAATGCGGTAAGAGCAATAAAGTGCACCATTTTACTGAATCTGTCAACAACTACAAGAATAACAGTCTTCCCGCTGATACTGGTAGATCAGTAATGAAATCCATTGATAGGTGCGTCCAAGGCCTGTTGGGGATGGCCAGAGGTAAAAGACGCCCTGCCGGACGAGTATGATCCACCTTAGAACGAGCACAGGTAGCACATGCAGACACAAAATTCAACACCTCCTGGCGCCACTTAGGCCACCAGAACCGACGAGACACTAATTCAGAGGTTGCCTTACTACCTGGGTGTCCTGCCAGTGCGGAGTTATGGTGTTCTTTTAGTATCTCCAGGCGTAAATTTTCTGGCACAAACAGTTTACCTGAGGGGCAGGAGGCCGGGCGTCCCCTGAGCTTCCAACACCCTCCCTCTAAACCTGAGTGTAATGCAGAGACCACCACCCCTTTTGCAAAATAGGCTCTGGAACATCAACATCACCCCCTCCAGGAAAACTTCGAGACAATGCATCCGCCTTAGTATTTTTGCCCCGGGCGATAGGTTATTACAAAATTAAACCTAGTAAAAATAACGACCACCGAGCCTGTCTAGGGGTGAGACGTTTAGCAGACTCCAGATATACTAAGTTTTTGTGATCAGTAATCACTGTCACAGGATGAACCGCCCTCTCAAAAAATGACGCCACTCCTCTAAGGCCAACTTAATAGCCAAAAGTTCCCTGTTGCCAATATCATAGTTCCTTTCTGCAGTAGACAATTTCTTCGAAAAGAAAGCACACGGACGCCATTCACCAGGGACGGGCCCTGAGATAGTACCGCTCCCACCCCCACCTCTGATGCGTCAACCTCTACAATAAAAGGAAGCGAGACATCTGGCTGTACGAGAATAGGAGCCGAGGTGAATCTCTCCTTCAGAGATGTAAAGGCAGTTTTGGCTGCATGTGACCATTTGGAAAAATCGGATCCCTTTCGGGTCATGTCCGTCAGTGGTTTGACCACCAAGGAATAGTTCTTTATAAACTTTCTATAAAAATTGGCAAACCCCAGGAAGCGTTGCAAAGCCTTCAGGTTCTCAGGCAGATCCCAGTCCATAATTGCCCGGACTTTCTCTGGATCCATGCGGAAACCTGAATCTGACAACACATACCCCAGAAATGGCAGTTCTTTTACGGCGAACACACATTTCTCTAATTTAGCAAACAATTTGTTGGCCCTTAATATCTGCAGCACTTGTCTCACATGGATCTTATGTGTATCCAGATCCGGAGAATAGACCAGGATGTCATCAAGATATATCACAACAAATCTCCCGATAAGGTGACTAAAAATATCGTTGACAAAATGTTGGAACACCGCAGGCGCATTAGTAAGACCAAATGGCATGACAAGATTTTCATAATGCCCTTCCGGAGTATTAAAAGCCGTCTTCCACTCATCCCCCTCTCTGATGCGAACCAGGTTATAGGCTCCTCTGAGATCCATTTTGGAGAACCATTTAGCACCAGCAACCTGATTAAAGAGGTCGGGAATGAGAGGAAGAGGATAGGGATCTCGGATAGTTATCCGGTTTAATTCCCGGAAATCCAGGCAAGGACGCAGGCCCCCATCTTTCTTTTTAACGAAAAAGAACCCTGCAGCCACGGGTGAAGAAGAGGGTCTGATGTGTCCCTTAGCCAAAATCTCCGAAATATAATCTTTCATAGCCTTCCTCTCCGGGCCGGAAAGATTGTATAACCGGGTTTTAGGTAGTTTTGCCCCAGGTAACAGATTAATCGGGCAATCATATGGACGATGAGGTGGTAACCCCTGACAACCCTTCTCAGAGAACACATCCATAAAATCTGACAGAAAGGCAGGTAGAGTTGTTACAGAGAGTGTTGAGCACCTACTACTCAAGCAGTTGTCCTTACAATTTTCACTCCACTCCACAATCTCCACGGCCTGCCAATCCACCACTGGATTGTGAGTCACCAGCCAGGGAAGCCCCAATACCATAGGAGCCGGAAGACCGTCCAGGACATAGCAAGAGATATGCTCTTTATGGAGGTCCCCTACCTGCAGATGGATATTATGGATGATCTGTGTTAACTCTCTCTGAGTAAGAGGGGAGGAGTCGATGGCAAAAACAGGAATAGTTCTGCGTACCGGTTCCGGAGTAAACCCCAGAGCCTGAGCAAACCGTGAATCCACCAAGTTGACACCCGCCCCACTGTCCAAAAAGCCTTAACAGATCTCAGTCTTATTGCCCGCCATAACGGTAGCGGACAACAAAAACTGAGACATGCGTATGGAGGAAACGAATACGCCCAGACTGTTATCCTCCGCACAATCTGGGGACTCTAGTTTCTCCGGCGGCTACTTTGTTTGTGGTCTCTTGGGTACTGAGGGACATACCTTTACAAAATGACCCCTCCCCCCACAACGAAAACAAACCTCTGACCTACGGCGGACCTTAGGGGGATTCACCCGTCTAGTGGTGCCCCCTATTTGCATTGGTTCGACTGGATCATAACAAACCGATCCCTGCCCTATACAGGCCTCTGTAGAATCTAATAGTCTCTCCCTGAGTCGTCTGTCGATACTTATGGACAGAGACATAGCAGCCTCAAGAGACCCAGGGACCTCGTATACCGCCAGCGCGTCTTTAAATTTTTCAGACAACCCCTGGCAAAACTGACTCCTAAGGGCCGAGTCGTTCCATAATGTATCCGTAGCCCACCTACGGAATTCGGAACAATATAGTTCAGCTGACCGGTTCTCTTGCCGAAGTCTACGTAGCTTAGACTCAGCCAGTGAGACCCTGTCCGGGTCATCATATACGAGACCCAAGGCTTCAAAAAACTCCTCCATTGATCGTAAGGCCGGAGAGTCAGATGGTAAGGAGAAAGCCCAAGCCTGCGGATCTCCTTGCAGGAGAGAAATTACAATGCCCACCCTTTGTTCCTCCCCGCCAGAGGATCTAGGGCGTAACCTGAAGAACAATTTACAAGCTTCTCTGAAGGTTACAAATTGGTCTCTCCCTCCTGAAAACCTATCAGGAAAAGCCACTTTTGGCTCAGGAGTACCTTGGTTTCCCGTAGCAACAGTGGAACCCAAGGATTGCTGCTGCTGCTGCTGCAGCACTGTTGCTTTTAATCCTGCCACTTCAAGGGATAACCCCTGTAATTGTTTCGCCAAAACCGTAACCGGATCCATAGTGGAACAGAAAATACAAAGCAAAACAGCAGGCAAAAAAAAAAAAAAAAAGGAAATGTCACTTTTTTTTTTTTTTTTTTTAAAAGGCCAGATATACTATCACGACCGCTATCCCAGCAGCAGTCGTGTCGCACCAGACGGAGGGGAAGGAGGACCCTTATCTATGGATGGGAAATAGAACGGCCACCCCTGACAAACCCTAAGCTGGCACCTGTCTGCCCTGATACCCTAGACGGGGTGTAAACCCGTGCGGCGAGCAGGATGCCTAAACCCTGAGTCACCCTAAGAAGACTAGACTGGGGAAAGGCAGATGGGAGCACTAGTCACCATCACTCATGTCTAGGAGAACAACAGGGGAAGACAGCAACAAACAAACAATCTCCAGCAGAGATAGACTTATCCAGTCATGAGCAGAGAAGATGATCCCAATAACGACAGTCCACGCCAGACAAGAGCTCCACAGCAATACCATCAAACGATCTCCTTCAAAGGTCAGCATAGCACTAGAAGTAAGGACTATATCTGGCAATGACTGCAAGTGAAACTGAAACTAATATAGTAGCTGGGAGTGGCAGACAGCACTCACCTGAGAAGAATGCCTACAAACTCCCAGTCAGGACAAAAAGGTTCACAAAGCAAAACCCGGATGACATACCCTGAACCACAGAGCAAACTCACAAGCTATCGTGAGTAGCAAGTCGCTGCGACCTTCTCCTCCCAGACCTGTCTGGATCAGTCACAGTCGTGACAGTATAGTCCTTTGTAGAGGGGTTAATAGTCCTCCAGGAGTCCACTAGGTGAGCCTCATGTAAGAGTCTGTTAAAACCTGCTAAGGTTCTTTGGGAAATTGCAGATGTGCCTGTAGAGGTATCCACAACAGGATTGAGAGCTTCATTCAAATCCCCTCCAATCAGTCGTATGCTTTCAGAAAAAGAGTCAAACTGGGCTAGTGTCTCTTTAAGCCATCTATGTTGCCCTGTGTTCGGGGTGTCTAGCCAAAGAAATAAGAGAGTGGCCAATTTTCCCTTTTACAAAAACGTACCGACCCTCTGGATCTGAAGTCGTCAGAATATGATCAAAAGGAATATGTTTATATATAGCTATACTAGTACCTCTGGCTGCCTTAGTATGGGTAGAGTGATACCAGTATTTGAATGTGGACAGTGGGAGCGAAGGAATTTTGCCAGATTTAAAATGGGTCTCCTGGAGGAAGCAAATATCAGACTTACTTTTACGGAGCAGAGTGAGAACTTGAGATATTTTTTGTGGAGTGTTGAGGCCCCTGACATTGAAAGACGTCACATTAATAGAAGCTATCTGTCAAATGAAAGTTGAGAAGAAGTAATATTAGTGAGCACCATCCCGGATGCAATCTGGAAAAGGTAGGACAACCACCCGTTAGCTAAAAGATCAAAGAGCAGCATAATTGAGAGCCACAAAAACTGGTGAAAAGCCAACTGCGGCTTAAACATACAAACAAGCCGTATAAAACGGTTAAAACAGTGTGCCAGTGAGTTATAGGACTTGCAACTGACAGAGACATAGTGGGGGGTGTGGTGGTAGAATGTGGAAAACTACCATCCTGATCAAGCACCACGGTCCTGTGATATTAACATGAGAAGACTATGCAGATAATACAAGTAAAATTTATAGAGACAACCTGAAGAGAGGTAGGGTGACCTAAAAAAGCAAACACCTATCCATAATATTGAGGATAGCGGGAGCAGGGACGGCATAGCAAACATGGAAGAGAGTATGAAGATAAAAGTCAAGATAAAAAGTAGAAGAAAATTAGAGAGGGTGACTCATTCCATACAACCTGCTCCCGACCCCAATACATCCCTAGGTATTACAGATAATAGCATCATACTATGCATAAAAGAAAGAGGGAGTAGTATGGAGATCACTTCATGAAAGCCTGGGTCAAGATCATAAGGCGTAGGAAGGAAAGTTAAGAAATAGAGAAAGAAGATACAGAGATCAAGTGAGATCGAAATAGAAAGACAGAACAGGGAGAGCAAATGTAGAGCTGAGCATTATAGTACTACTGTCCACATATTTGAACGACTGTAATAAAAGTAAAAAAAGAAAACTAATCCTTTTAAACTAAAAACAAAATAGCAAGCTGGGTAGCCAGATAAGTAAGCTCAACAGCCGTGAGTTAGCTGACATATAACCGGTATGAGACACTGCTTATGACGCTTCGCTCCGGGCGACTTCTGCTTGTGGACCACGGACCAAGCATCAAACCTGGGTAGAGGAGGCAGTTGGGATTCAAGGTCGCCGACAGGTAGCCATGACGGTATGTCCATAGGATCAGTGTCCAGAATCGACCATGCCTCAGTTAGATCCGACGGTTTTCGCACTGTGCATCTTTTGCCTCCCTTACTGAAAGTGAGTCCAAACGGGAAGAGCCACCGATACATGATGTTGTGTCTCCTCAGGTAATCCGTGAGGGGCTTTAGGGTACGTCGCTTCTGCAGTGTTGATGGTGCAATATCCTGGAACAGTTGTATGGGAGTGTCTTCGTACAACAGCTCTGCCTTGTGCCTTGCGGCCTGTAGTATGGCCGCTGTGTCTTGAAAACTAAGTAGGCCACAGACCACATTTCTTGGAGGATCATCTTTCCCCGGTACTGGCCTGAGAGATCTGTGAATCCTTTCAACGGATATAGTATTAGCTTTATCTGCTCCCAGGAGATCAGAGAAGATTATTTTAGCTGCGTCTCGCAGAGCTTTTGGTTCAATGGATTCCCGCAGTCCTTTAATCCTTATGTTCTTTCTGCGGCTCAGATTTTCTTGATCTTCGATCAATAGATATACTGTGGTCAGGTGGTCTGTATGTGATTGCAGGCATTGTGATATAGCAGAATTGTGAGCGGTGAGCAGGGTTTGGTTCGCCTCCAGCGACTCTACTCTGCGGTCCAACGCTTTAATATCTTGCCGCATGTCTTTTACTTCTTGCAGCAGAGGAGCAAGTGCCTTAGAAAGGGAGTCTCTCAGGAAAGTTTTAGTTAAGATGTCTTGGTCGTCAGCTTGTGCTGTAGCTGTGCATTCCTGCTCCCTGCTCAGTCCGGTTCCTTCCCACTTATCATCATCATCTGAGTCAGGCACGGTGGAGCGCGGCCAGCTTCTTTCTCACAAATCTATCCATCTCTGATTGTCCTTTTCTGGCTTTTGGAGATATTGTACGTTCTATGGATCTATCCCGTCCTATCTTGACCATTTTAGGTGCTGTAGGATGTCTCTAGGCTAAGTAAAACGGTCCGTGGAGCAGGAGCTCTGAATCAGACCTCCATCACGCACAGCGGTCAGGCTCCGCCCCCCTGGCACATTGTCTTTGTAACGGGGATCCAGCAGGGTTGCCACCCAGTAGTCAGCACACCTTAAAATGTGGGCAACTCTGCTGTCGTTGAGCAGGCACTGGAGCACGTAGTCACTCATGTGTGCCATGCTGCCCAGAGGTAATGACAAGCTGTCCTCTGTGAGAGGCGTATCGTCTGCTTCCTCTGTATCCCCCGAGCCATGCACCAGGGATGGGCCCGAGCTGCGTTTGGTGCCACCCCGCTGTGAACATGGTTCATCCTCCTCCACCTCCTCCTCGTCCTCCAGTAGTGGGCCCTAGCTGGCCAAATTTGTACCTGGCCTCTGCTGTTGCACAAAACCTCCTTCTGAGCCACTTCTAAAAGACTGGCCTGAAAGTGTTAGAAATGACCCCTCTTCCTCCTCCTACTCCTCCTGGGCCACCTCCTCTTCCATTATTGCCCTAAGTGTTTTCTCAAGGAGACATAGAAGTGGTATTGTAACGCTGATAACGCCGTCATCGCCACTGGCCATGTTGGTGGAGTACTTGAAACGGCGCAACAGGGCACACAGGTCTCGCACGGAGGCCCAGTCATTGGTGGTGAAGTGGTGCTGTTCCGCAGTGTGACTGACCCGTGCGTGCTGCAGCTGAAACTCCACTATGTGCGAGCAGCAGCAGGCCAATCTCTCCAGCATGTGCAAGGTGGATTTCCACCTGGTGGGCACGTCGCATATGAGGCGGTGAGCGGGAAGGCCGAAGTTACGCTGTAGAGCAGACAGCCGAGCGGCGGCAGGATGAGAACGCCGGAAGCGCGCACAGACGGCCCGCACTTTATGCAGCAGCTCTGACATGTCGGGTAGTTGTGAATGAATTTCTGCACCACCAAAGAAGAGGGAGCAGGAGGGGCCTGAGCTTACTCCACTGCAGCTCATGTCTCGCATGTAGATGCCTGGTCATGCAGGTTGTGCTAAGGTTCAGAACTTTAATTCCTTGCTTCAGGCTCTGATGGCACGGCGTGCAAACCACTCGGGTCTTGTCGTCAGCACATTGTGTGAAGAAGTGCCATACCAGGGAACTCCTTGAAGCTGCCTTTGGTGTGCTCGGTCCCTGGTGGCGGTGGCCAGTAGCAGGTGAACTGTTTTGGCGACGGCTGCTCTGCTTTTGCACCCTGCTCCCTCTTTTGCTACGTTGTTGGCTCTGTCTCACCACTGCCTCTTCCTCCAAACTCTGAAAGTCAGTGGCACGACTTTCATTCCATGTAGGGTCTAGAACCTCATCGTCCCCTGCATCGTCTTCCACCCAGTCTTCCTTCCTGACCTCCTTTTCGGTCTGCACACTGCAGAAAGACGCAGCAGTTGGCACCTGTGTTTCGTCATCATCAGAGACGTGCTGAGGTGGTATTCCCATGACCTTATCAGGAAACATAAGTGGTTGTGTGTCAGTGCATTCTATGTCTTCCACCCCTGGGGAACGGCTAGGTGGATGTACTTTGGAAACCCTGCCAGCAGAGTCTTCAAACAGCATAAGAGACTGCTGCATGACTTGAGGCTCAGACAGGTTCCCCGATATGCACGGGGGTGATGTGACAGACTGATGGGCATGGGTTTCAGGCACAACCTGTGTGCTTTCTGCAGAAGACTAGGAGCCACCCAATCGACTAGTGCCTTTACTTGCTCAGTCCTTACCATCCTTAGAACGGCATTAGGCCAGACCAAATATCGCTGTAGATTCTGGCATTGACTGGGACCTGAGGTAGTAGGTTCAGTAGGACGTGTAGCTGTGGCAGAACGGCCACATCCTCTCCCTGCACCAGAGGCTCCACCAACACCACCACCACGACCATGACTGCGTCCCTTATTAGATGTTTGTCTTATAATTAGCGTTCACCAAGCAAAGTAAAAAGTGGTTTAGTCTGTTAAAAGCAATTATCCGCCAATAAAAACCCTGATGTAGGGTATTGCACTCAATTTTTCTGTTTAAACTCTATTTGTGGCCTAAATTTCACAGTAATTTATGCACCTATAATCCCAGATGTGCAGTATATCAGAGTTTTTTTTTTAACCCCAGTAAACAAAAGCTGTATTTGTGGCCAAAATTTTTCAGTAATTTATGCACCTATAATCCTAGATGTGCAGTATATCATAGGTTTTTTTTTAACTGCAGTAAACAAAAGCCGTATTTGTGGCCTAAATTTCACAGTCATTTTTTGCACATATAATCCCAGATGTGCAGTATAGCAGAGGGTTTTTTTAACCACAGTAAGCAAAAGTCGTATTTGTGGCCTAAATTTCACAGTAATTTATGCACCTATAATCCCAGATGTGCAGTATATCAGAGGGGTTTTTTAACCCCAGTAAGCCAAGGCGGTATTCGTGTCCTAAAATGAACAGTCCCTTATGCACCTACAGTATAATCCTAGATGTGCACTATATGAAACAGAGTTTTTTTTTTTTTAACCCCAGTATGGCCCAGTATGAGAAAGCCGTATTTCTGGCCTAAATTGAACAGTCACTTATGCAGCGATAATCCTAGATGTGCACAATATGAAACAGAGGTTTTTTTTAACCCCAGTATGGCCCAGTATGAGAAAGCCGTATTTCTGGCCTAAATTGAACAGTCACTTATGCAGCGATAATCCTAGATGTGCACTATACGAAACAGAGGGTTTTTTAAACCCCAGTGTCTCAAAGCAGTATTTCTGGACTTGCAGACATGCAGATATCCTGTGCTGGTGCACTATCATTGCATTAAATGGCTGCCGATTATGTATTGACTAACTGTAGGGAAAAAAGTTCGTTTTCAGTAGTAGTTGGCTCAGGGCAGGCTTAAAACAATTGTGCACTGCACCCACAAAACACATTTTCCGTAGATCGCAGAGTAAAGAAGCAGTTATTCATAAGATTCCTCTAGGATCTCTCCCTCACAGCAGCTGCAGACTATCCCTACACTAATCCGAGCAGAGTGATGGGCGGCGCTATGTGACTCCAGCTTAAATAGAGGCTGGGTCACATGCTGCAGTTGGCCAATCACAGCCATGCCATTAGTAGGCATGGCTGTGATGGGCTCTTAGGGCAAGAAGTAAAACGCTAGCTGATTGGCTGCTGTGCAGCCCTTCAGAAAGTGGGAAGAAATCGACGAACAACGGACCCGAACCCGAACTTTTTTGAAAATGTCCGGGTTCGGGTCCGGGTCCCGGACACCCCAAAATTCGGTACGAACCCGAACGATGCTCGAACTGTTCGCTCAACACTAATGCTGGGGGATGTAGTTTTGCAACAGCTGGAGGTATCCTAGTAGGGAAACACTACAGTAGAGTGCGGATGACGCAGGCATGGCTGTGATGGCCTCTTGGGGCAAGTAGTATGACGCTTGTTGATTGGCTGCTTTGCAGCCTTTCAAAAAGCGTCAAGAGCTCGCTGGACACCGAACCCGAACCCAAACTTTTACGTAAATGTTCGGGTTCGGGTCCGGGTTCGCTCAACTCTAGTGCTGGGGTAAACCTTATTGATTTTCTTTTTCTTCAAAATCTGGGCTTAAGTATGTGCACTTTATAGAGAGAGATTCCGGTGTTCGCAAATGATTCTTCTCCTCTTTCTCAGAGGAGTCTCACTCAGATTGCTCATGGTATTCGGTTATGGGTGGGTGATTCGCATGTTGAAATCATTTCTTGTTTGTCATGAAGGACTTGCCCGCATCTACGGTCTTAGGTTTGCCGTGGTTTATGAAACATAACCCTACTATTGATTGGCAGGCAAGACAGATCATTGGTTGGAGTGAATTTTGTTCGGACAATTGTCTTAGTGCATTTATCTCAGGGGTGTCTACTACGGTTTTATCTCAGTATCTCTCAGATTTTGCGGATGTCTTTTCGGAGGGTGGGGCTCAGGAGTTGCCTCCTCATCGTGAATATGATTGTCCAGTTAATCTCATCCCAGGGGTTAGTTGCCATAGTCTCAGCTGTACAATCTTTCTCAATCCGACAGGGAGGTTATGCGGAAGTACATTGCCGAGAGTTTGGCAAAAGGTCATATTAGGTGATCTAAGTCTCCGGTCGCAGTTGGTTTATTCTTTGTAAAGAAAAAGGATGGATCGCTTAGACCTTGCTTGGATTTCTGGGAATTAAACCTCATTACAGTCCATGACCCGTATCCCCTTCCTTTGATTTCTGACCTTTTTGATCAAATTGTTGGAGCCAAGGTATTCTCCAAGTTAGATTTAAGAGCAGCCTACAATTTGATCAGAATCAAGGAGGGGGATGAGTGGAAAACGGCCTTCAACACGCACGAGGGTCATTTTGAAAATCTGGTTATGCCTTTTGGGTTAACGAACGCGCCAGCGGTGTTTCAGCGATTTGTCAATGACATTTTCCATTATTTGGTGGGAAGGTTCATTGTAATTTACTTGGATGACATAATAATTTACTCTCCTGATCTGAAGACCCATCAGGATCACGTGAGACAGGTTTTGTCGATTCTTTGGGAGAAAAAATTATATGCAAAATTGGAGAAATGTTTGTTTTCTGTTCAGGAGCTTCCGTTTTTGGGATATCTGCTTTCTGGCTCTGGTTTTCGTATGGACCCCGAAAAGGTCTGGGGGGTTCTGGAATGGGACCAACCGGAGAATCAGAAAGCTTTGATGCGGTTCTTGGGGTTTATCAATTATTATAGAAATTTTCTTTTGAACAACTCTACCATTGTAAAACTATTGACCGACATGACTAGGAAGGGCGTTGACTTTTCTTTCTTGTCGGAGGAGGCATTGCAGGCCTTTTCAGCTATTAAGGATTGTTTTGCTTCTGCTCCCATTCTGATGCAGCCTGATGTGTCTCAACCATTCGAGGTGGAGGTCGATGCATCAGAGGTGGGGGTTGGAGCAGTGCTGTCGCAGGGTTCATCTCCTGGCAAGTGGCGTCCGTGTGCCTTCTTTTACAAGAATCTCTTGGTTGCCGAGAGGAATTATGATGTGGGAAATAGGGAATTGCTGGCCATCAAATTGGCCTTTGAGGAATGGCATCACTGGTTGGAGGGGGTGTATCATCCCGTTACAGTATATACTGATCATAAGAATTTGGCTTACTTGCAATCCGCCAAGTGCCTAAATCCTAGACAGGCTAGATGGTCACTGTTCTTTACTAGGTTCAATTTTGTGGTTACTATTCGCCTGGGGGTTAAAAACGTCAAGGCAGATGCTTTGTCTCATAGTTTTCCTGGGGGAAGTTATTCAGAGGATCCTGCTCCGATTTTGGCTGATGGGGTGGTTGTCTCCGCTCTGTACGTCAAGTTGGAGATGGAGGTGTTGGGAGCCTAGAAGGGGGCTCCTGATTCTTGTCCCCCAGGGAGGTTGTTTGTTCCTGCTGGACTGCGATACAAGGTATTTAAGGAACTTCACGACACTGTCCTTGCTGGACACCCTGGTGGAAAGTCCAACTTTGATCTTATTTCTCTGAGGTTCTGGTGGCCTGGGTTACTTAAGAGTGTTGAGGATTACGTAGCAGCTTGTGAGACCTGTGCACATTCAAAGGTTGCTCACACTCGACCTTCTGCTTCACCTCTTCCTTTGTCTATTCCATCTCGTCCTTGGACTCACTTGTCTATGGATTTTATTACTGATCTGCCGAGTTCCCTCCGGGAAAACGGTGATTTTGGTGTTTGTGGACTGTTTTAGTAAAATGTATCGTTAGCTAGTATGCCCAATGCTAAGACTTTTGCTCAGGTTTTTGTAGATAACATCGTGAAATTACATGGTATTCCCTTGGATGTGGTTTGTGATAGGGGCAGGCAGTTTGTTTCCAGGTTTTGGAGGGCATTCTGTTCTCGTCTTGGTGTTCAACTTTTGTTCTCTTCGGCTTTTCATCCGCAGTCGAATGGACAGACAGAGCGTACTAACCAAAACCTGGAGACCTACTTGAGGTGTTTTGTGGCTGAGAACCTGGAGGACTGGTCCTCATTCTTATATCTAGCAGAGTTTGCTTTGAATAACCATAGGCAGGAATCCACGGGTAAGTCACCATTTTTTGGCGCATATGGTTTTCATTCTCAGTTTGGTAATTGGTACCTTTTCTGGGACTGGTTCCTCTGGGATGCCGGAGGAGGAGATATTTTCTTCTGCCTTGTCTTCTATCTGGCGGGGGATCCAAGTCAATTTAGAGAAAATGGGTGAGAGGCATATGCGAATGGCTGACAGGAGACGTGTGACTGGTCTGGACCTGTGTGTGGGTGATCTGGTGTGGTTATCTGCTAAAAATATTAAACTGAGTGTACCACCTTGGAAAATGAGTCCAAGATTTATTGGACCTTACAAAATATCTGCGGTTGTCAATCTAGTGGCTTTTCGTCTGAATCTTCCACAGATCTAGAGGATCCATGATGTGTTCCATAGGTCTTTATTTAAGAAATATGTGAGAACGGTGGAACCATCGCCATTGCCTCCTCCCCCTGTTCTGGTTGATGGCAACTTAAAGTTCAAGATCTCTAGGGTCCTTGACTTGCGTCTTCTCCGGGGTTCCCTTCGGTACCTGGCACACTGGAGGGGATACGGCCCCAAGGAGAGGATGTGCGTTCCGGCTGTGGATGTTAGTGCCAGCTGACTGGTGAGGGCCTTTCACAGGTCCCACCTATATAAAGTTGGACCTTGGTGTCCAGATGTCACCCGTAGAAGGGAGGGGCACTGTCATGCCCTGCTCTGGTTATGTGTGGAGGTCTGTCAGGTTGGCAGCACGTGTGTAGCTTTTTGTTCATTTTGAACTGGGAGTTGAGCTGTATCCTCCTCCCTTCAGGTGCACTGGGTGGGGTCGTTTGTGGGAGTTTAAATCACGCCCCTTCCCAGTGTCCTGTGTGGGTTATAGCTTCTATCTTGCTCTGTGGAAAAGTGGATACAATGTTTCTGCTCTGCTACACAATAAATTGGTTTTGGTTTCCTTTTTGTGTACTGTCTTGGCTGTTGGAGAGAAACCTGCCTTCTCCAGGACTAGAGGAAGCAGGCTGCCTCTTTCCCTCTTTTCCACTATCTCAGGGACTTTAGAGTATCTTCAGTCTTAGGCATGGGGGCACGTTGATTCCCACCTTTAGGGTCTGAACGTGGGCACAGTAGTCTAGGTTGAGTTGGTAGGATATTGTTAGGCGGTGACCTTTATCCTCAGCTCCTGGCCTAGACGCTTGTTTTGAGATTTTCTGTGTGTTTATTGTATCTGGTATCCTTCCCGCCATGACATAATACCAGTCTTAGAGTTACATAGTCCAAAATTTGTTAATGGGAGGTACTGAGCTTAAAAATGGAGAACCACTGAACCAAAATTTTAAACCAAGGGATGCTTTGTATGTGCACTTCATTTTGACCAAGCGATAAGGATTCTGAAAAACGGATTTCTGTTTATTAAATTAGAATTCCCTAATTTGTTTTATGAAAATAAATTTTCTTAACCAGAAAGCAGAATCAGAATGAATAAAGCAACTTGGATAATGTGCCAATAAATATAATATCCTAAAGTTGACCTTTATATTTTCTTGTAGTTCCGCTTAGGATGACTGGACAAAGTCGGACACCAATGACAGGTCATCCTGACAAGTGAATTCAGATGACTAACGACTAATGGCCTTGCGTTCTCAGGGCATAAATGATGCTGGAAAGATGAATCTCTCAAGATTTACAGATGACTGGTTTGGATTTTGGGTTCTGACTACACAAATAGTTTATTATGAATCATAAAATCACAAAATATTGACTTTTCTTATCTGTGAATTATACATTTGTTTCAGTTATTTGGATGTGAAATGCGTGAAAATCTAAGAGGGGTATTTTTACAGTTAAAGAAGCTTAACATGCAGCTTGGGCTATTAGGAATAAAGACTTGTAGGTGTAATATGCTGACCTTTCATATGATATCATATTAAAGAGGACCTATAATCTCTCCTGACTTGTCTGTTTTAACAATAACTTGCATCCCCCTTGTAATTACTTTTTTTGGAGCACCTATTCTTATGACTCTATGGTGTGCCTTTTCTGTATTATTTCTTTAATAAGTTATGAATGAATTGCTAGCAGTTTTCAATGAAGGTCCAGATGGGATAGAGAGTGAGCGAGAGAGATTCAGAAATGTATGGTTCTCAATAAGGATGAGCAAATCAACTTCGGATGAAACATCCGAAGTCAATTCACTTAAAACTTAGTTTCAATACTGTACAGAGCGAGTACTCTGTACAGTATTAGAATGTATTTGCTCCGATGAGCCAAAGTTATTACTTCGCAAAGTCTTGCGAGACTTTGCATAATAACTTCAGAAATTGATTTATACTGTAAAAAGCCATTTCCCGAACTTGGGTTTGGTTCCAAGTGGTAACTCATACCTAGTTCTCAGCAATATATATGCATTGTCTAAGGGGTACTCTTTTTCATTATGCAGAGCCCATGGTATGCCGAGTAAGTTTGCACAACCTCTTGGTTGCTGGGAAAGATATTCAAATTACCTTTCCTAAACATAATTCTTCTAGCATTAGATAGGATATTCCCTCTTTTCTTTGGTCAGGCAAGCTAATTTGCATACCTTTGGCATTCTGGGAACTGGGAAAGATATTCAAATTAGCTTTTCTCCCAAAATAGAAAATAATGCTAATCTTTTCTCATGTTAGCACAATTAAGATATGTGATTTACATTAAATCAAGAGTAGTGTCGTCTGGAATATAATATGCAGGCTTATTTTTTTGGTCTCCTTAATGATCAACAGTACCCCCAAAGAGTATCCCACAAGGCAAATCAACCAAGTAAGACAAGTCTCTCTTAAGACATTCTATTTCTATTTTTCTTCTAGAAAGATTGTATGTTTAATTGAGAGAGGTGTAAGCTTTGTAGCATGTTGTAATTCTGCTGTCTCACTTTCCGCTGAAGGTTACTTCTGCAGTTGACCCAAACTAGTAAAATGAAGCTGTTGTCCGTCTTTGCTATACTGATGATGCATCCTCAGGTTAACAGGAAGGAGCTGACCCATTGAAGTGAGCCAGCAGTAGCTACAGTTGTGTTTAAAATTATTCAACCCCCACTGAAATTGAGTGTTTTGGCCAGTTTGACATTGATTTTGATCATTTCAGTCATCTTGTTCGCGAAGAGCGAACAGTGCGAACCGCCATAGACTTCAATAGACAGGCGAATTTTAAAAACCAAAGGGACTCCTTCTGGCCACAATAGTGATGGAAAAGTTGTTTCAAGGGGACTAACACCTGGACTGTGGCATGCCGGAGGGGGATCCATGGCAAAACTCCCATGGAAAAATACCTAGTTGACGCAGAGTGTGGTAGTTGTAATCGCAATGCGATTAATACAGGTTATATTAATCGCATTGCAAATTCAACTTAGAGCTGGGTTCCTAATGGTTGTATTGCTAGAAATTCTAGAAATACAACCATTAGAAACCCAGCTCTAAGTTGAATTCGCAATGCAATTAATATAAACTGTATTAATCGCATTGGGATTAAAACTTAGATCTGTTTTTGAACCCATCAAAAATGCATCTGCGTTGTTATAATTTTTTCATTTTTTTTTTGTCTATTTTGCCACATTTGGTTGCATATTTACATTTGGTATAGGCAAATATGGTAGTCTAGATCATTACTCTGCCCAAATCTATATTCAGCTACATTGCTTAGAAAATATGCTGTCAAACAATGATCCTAGGTTTTGGGATAGACACATGATCTAGACTACCATATTTGCCTATACCAAATGTAAATATGCAACCAAATGTGGCAAAATACACAAAAAAAAAAAAAAATGAAATAAAAAAAAAAATGAAAAAATTATAAAAACGCAGATGCGTTTTTGATGTGTTTTCTATCAAAAACACCCAAATGGCCCCTGGGGGGTTCAGATATCTTGCTTTGGAGGCAGCAGAACGTTGGTGGTAGTCATAGTCAACCGTCAAATACAATCAAATAGAGGCATCAAATTAATTCACAAAGCAATTAATAATTGTAAGTATTATTTGCATTGCGATTACAACTTAGAGCTAAGTTCCCAATGGTTGTATTGCTAGAATATAACGTATATTCTTGCAATACAACAACCATTAGGAACTCAGCTCTAAGTTGAATTCGCAATGCGATTAATGCAGGTTATATTAATCGCATTGAGAATTCAACTTAGATCTGAGTTCCTAATGGTTGCTGTATTGCTAGAATATAACGAAGATTGAGAATATAGTGCTATATTCGTTGTCTTCATTATATTCTAGCAATACAACTGTTAGGAACTCAGATCTAAGTTGTAATCGCAATGCAAATAATACAGGTTATATTAATCGCATTGCGATTTACAATTACTATTACTGCAGCTTCAGAATGAATCTAAGATGGATGCTGTCCTTGCGTTTAGATAGGAGGGTCTGGGAGGGATGGTGTGCTGATTGGCTGGAATATGTCTGCTGACTGTGAGGTACAGGGTCAAAGTTTGCTCAATAATAAAGTATAGGGGCGAAGGCAAACATCGAATATGTTCGCCCGCCGCGGCGGAAGCGAACAAGCTATGTTCGCTGGCGAATAGTTCGGGCCATCTCTACCAAAAATAGGTGTGGCTCTAAACACAGAACAGGTGCAGATCTTTACTTATACCTGGAGGCTCCAGTCCTGGTTTTGGCTCACAATCACTGATGGAAATCACTGACCAAAACACTGACGTGACGTGAGGCTTAATCCACAGGTGCAAAACGAAGAAAAACGGCTTCAGAATGAGATCAAAATCCTCTTAAAACTTCACCTTTATTGCAATATATAACAGCAGACACTGTTACGACTAAGGACGAAATGTTTGAAACGTGTTAACGATCACTGCATACAATGTGGATCTGTCTGCTGTTTTTCATCTCATTCTGAAGCCGTTTTTCTTCGTTTTGCATTGCTGTACCTGGGACTCACCCAAGGCATCAGAACATGTGAGAAACAAAGACCAGGGAGGTGAGCTGGAAAAGTATGCGTAAAATTAATCCGCAGGTGCCCTTAAGAACAAAAAACCCAGGATTATATAGTTTTAAAGGTGCACACACTTTACATTTTCAAAACATAAATGTTACAAATGAACATTAACCCCTTAGTGACCAGTCACGAGCCTGTTTTGGGCCTTACTGACCAAGCGTTTTTCTTCCTTTTTTCATCATCGCGTTCCAAGAGCTATAACTTTTTTATTTTTCCATCTATATAGCTTTATGAGGGCTTGTTTTTTGCGGGAAAAGTTGTAGTTTTTAATGGCGCCATATTGGGGGTACACATACATTTCTAATTAACTTGGGAGGGAGATGGGAAAAACAGCAATGGCGCCACTGCGTTTTTACGTTATAAATTTTACGGCGTTCATTTTTCGTTATAAATAACATAATATCTTTATTCTCTGGGTCAGTATGATTACAGTGATACTGTAATAATGCATGACTTTATCTGTAAAAAATAATAGTGGACAGAAACTTACAGAATACAGAGACAAAGACATGCAGGTACACACACAGACAAACTAATATCATATTTACCCCACAACATGAGACTTGGTGTTTTCTTCCTTGTGTTCAGGTTTAAATGGTTTTATTAGCCTGTCTTTGCAAATATGTTCTGCTTATGCAATTTCTTTTACATATGTTTATTTTCATCTTACAACTATTGAAATATGCTGGCTTGCAATGGGTGGCTTAATTTGTAATGCCCACCCAAGCAATTAGTTGATCACTTACTGCTTTATGACATTTGCAATCAGTGCACATTTGTCCATGTCACTAAGTTCAGTAAAATGCAACAGGAAAACTGATTAGATAGAAAATAGCATACCATGCACAGTGTTAAAATAATGAAAAGTGGACAAAAAATAGATTTTTGAAAGGTTACTGTGGCGAAACCAACTGCGCCACTGGGTTTTGGAGGGGACAGATTGCCAGCCTCTTGCCCCAGGATTATGGGCCCTCTCATCAGCCCATGCTAAACTTGAACCCCATGGCGATTTGACTGTGTTTGTGGCATCTGAGCGCTGTTTGGATATATTGAGCGCTCAGATCCAAGCCATCTGGGGATATGTTAAATGTCTGTGTGTACTGTAAAGGGTGGGACATTGTATATTGAATAGTGATGTCTGTCCTATTGTCCCCACGTGTGTATTGGTGATTTTCCTTTGTCCTGAGAGATAATTGAATGAGTCCTCGATTGTCTCCAGGACAGAAGACATTGTGTATTCTCCTGCCTGTGATGATTACATTAACCTGTGTGGGGTAATTGTATCACAGGCAGAGGGGAGGGATATGCTGGGGGTGTCTGTATTGTCCCATTGTGTGTGATTGGCTGCTGTATCCCGTGTCTCAGTCTTCCTTCTGGTCCCCTAGGGGAGTGTCCACCAGGTGGGAGACCTGGATAAATACCGGGCAGGTAGCCCTCAATAAAGAGAGAATTCCTGTTTAACCATTAATACGGAGCCTCGTCTCGTACTTGGGGGAATTGCTACGTCAGAACGTTCTCTTGCCTGTTCCAGGAAAGGAGGACTTCGTATGGTTCCAGTTCGGTGGATTCCAGTGGTTGTGGGTTGCTGTGCTCTTCTCCAGGGGAATCGCCCGAACGGTATTAACCCTCACTATACCGGGTTATACCGTAACAACTGGAGGCAAGCAGCGGGATCGTTCCTACAGCCAGAAGGACAGCAACAGAAGGCACCGTGGATTTTACAATTTGAGGGCAAAGCGTGTCCCAGTACAGCACCGGTATGGAACCACTAGTGGAGTATGATGAGGGTGTCATGGATGACCGAGATGCAGTCCGCAAAGGCATCTGGTACCAGGCACTGGGTATTGTGGAGTATCTGCGGGACGAGAGGCTCCCCAAGGACGAGCAGCGACAGCAGAAGCGAGTAGCCCTGCGGATGCCCTTCCTAGGAGAGCAGCCCCTGGAAGAGTGGGTAGAAGACCTGAAGCACCTGGTAAGGCGGGAGATGTGGCTGGAAGATGCCTACCAGGCACTCTGGTGGTATGAAGCTCAGTACCTACCCCGGACAGCCGAGCATGACATGCCAGAGGGAGAGGAGTTTGATGGTCCTGGCTTGTTATGGGAGACTTTTTCAGAGCTGGAGTTTGGGAGCCCTACACAAGCCCGGTTCAGGGA
This sequence comes from Bufotes viridis, assembly GCA_033119425.1. NCBI lineage: Eukaryota > Metazoa > Chordata > Amphibia > Anura > Bufonidae > Bufotes > Bufotes viridis. The sequence continues at coordinate 180,143,264 of CM065594.1, read as the reverse complement.
CCTCTTTGAGTGGCGGGAGAGCAGGTATGACTGGGACGACACTCACAAAATTGAGCAAGACCTGGTCCACCTGGTGACCCGGGAGATGGAGCTGGAACAGGACTACCAGCAGCTGTTCCACTCCAGTGAGAGGGCTCAGCGAGAGAGCAGAGTGTCAGACCCAGGTCCAGAGCCCTTCAGCTGGGAGGATATTGTGGAGGTCTACTGGGAAGAACCCCAGGTGGCCGGTGGAGATGGGACCGAGGTCTCTCCACCGGTCCTGCAGGGAATTGGGAGCCCAGTCTCCATTCCCCAGCGGCAGGCTGAGTTACAGGGGGCAGAGACAGTCGGTCCTGTCCCCCAGCGGCAGAGTCAAGTGCAGGGAATTGGGAGCCCAGGCTCCATTTCCCATCGCCAGAGTGTCCAGCAGGGAATAGAGAGCCCAGTCTCCATTCCCCAGCAGCAGGACACTGTATTGGGAGCGGAGACAGACGGTCTCCCTCCCCAGAGGCTGGAAGTATGTATGGGAGAGGAGCTTGTTACCCCCTCTCCCCAGCGGCAGGCTAAGTTACAGAGGGCAGAGACAGTCGGTCCTGTCCCCCAGCGGCAGAGTCAAGTGCAGGGAATTGTGAGCCCAGTCTCCATTCCCCATCGGCAGAGTGTCCAGCAGGAAATAGAGAGCCCAGTCTCCATTCCCCAGCGGCTGGAAGTATGCCTGGGAGAGAAGCTTGTTACCTGCTCTCCCCAGCGGCAGCTTAACATACCAGGGGGAGACAGTAAGCCCCACAACAGTGGAGATGGGACCGAGAGCTCTCCACCGGCCCTACAGGGATGCTGGGTAGTCGGCCCAGATCCCCAGCGGCAGCCGGATTTTAAGGGAGTAGGGACAGTCGGTCCTGCTCCCCAGAGGCAGTATGTTTTGCAGGGAGAGAAGAGCATCGTCTCCATTCCCCATCGGCCGTGTGATTTAAGGGAATTGGGAGCCCAGTCTCCATCCCCCAGCGGCAGTTTAACGCACCAGGGGGAGACAGTAAATCCCACAACAGTGCAGATGGGACCGTGGTCTCTGCACTCACAGCACAGGGGGTAGGGACAGTCGGTCCTGTCCCCCAGCAACAGGGCCATTTAGCCAAAGGGGAGACAGTCGGTCTCCCCGTACAGCAGCATGGTGGTCTATCTAAAGGGGAGACAGTCAGTCTCTCCCTACAACAGCAGAGCTGTGTATCTAAAGGGGAGACAGTCGGTCTCCCCTTACAACAACCAGGCTCCAACCAGGCTACTTCCATGGTAGCGCTGGCACCAGGGCAGAGTACCGCTGGTCTCCGCCCACTCAGCAACCCACTCAGGCAGTCTACCAGTCCCCCACACAGCCGTAGTGAGGCACATGGACATGGACAGGTTTATCCCTTGCTCAGGTGTAGTAACCATTTATTGTGGGTGGGCTGTACTGCTGTTTCTGTTTTGTGGGTGGGCTGCTGGACTAACAAGGGCACTGACCGGCAGAAGGTCAGATACCCTGTTAGTCTGTTTGGAAAAGGGGAGATGTGTGGCGAAACCAACCGCGCCACTGGGTTTTGGAGGGGACAGATTGCCAGCCTCTTGCCCCAGGATTATGGGCCCTCTCATCAGCCCATGCTAAACTTGAACCCCATGGCGATTTGACTGTGTTTGTGGCATCTGAGCGCTGTTTGGATATATTGAGCGCTCAGATCCAAGCCATCTGGGGATATGTTAAATGTCTGTGTGTACTGTAAAGGGTGGGACATTGTATATTGAATAGTGATGTCTGTCCTATTGTCCCCACGTGTGTATTGGTGATTTTCCTTTGTCCTGAGAGATAATTGAATGAGTCCTCGATTGTCTCCAGGACAGAAGACATTGTGTATTCTCCTGCCTGTGATGATTACATTAACCTGTGTGGGGTAATTGTATCACAGGCAGAGGGGAGGGATATGCTGGGGGTGTCTGTATTGTCCCATTGTGTGTGATTGGCTGCTGTATCCCGTGTCTCAGTCTTCCTTCTGGTCCCCTAGGGGAGTGTCCACCAGGTGGGAGACCTGGATAAATACCGGGCAGGTAGCCCTCAATAAAGAGAGAATTCCTGTTTAACCATTAATACGGAGCCTCGTCTCGTACTTGGGGGGAATTGCTTCTTCAGAACGTTCTCTTGCCTGTTCCAGGAAAGGAGGACTTCGTATGGTTCCAGTTCGGTGGATTCCAGTGGTTGTGGGTTGCTGTGCTCTTCTCCAGGGGAATCGCCCGAACGGTATTAACCCTCACTATACCGGGTTATACCGTAACAGTTACCATAGGACCATTGCTACCTATAGGCGACCCATTATAGTAAGATGTTACTGAATATACAGCTGGCAAAGCATGACACAGCAGATTATACAAAGAGTTATATATTTAAGAAAAAATAATAAAGATTCTGTATCCATTATAATTTGGAAGAATAAATGTATATGTCATTAGAAAGTCAGGGATTTCTAATGTATTTTGAGATGAGAGCTTCTTTACCTTTCAGCTTGACTCTAGACATCCTGAGTAGTGTGAGATGATCTTTTTGATGCTTTGTATTCGGGGGATAATATATTTCCTTATGCAGAGGGCCTAATTGGCATGAGGAGTATTATAGGCCAGGCAATGCTCTTTTGGAATTCTGGGAAGGGGGTATGCAAATGATCTCTTAGCAAGCTCTGCTTCTAATGCCACCAGATGTAAGGTAGCTATCCTATAAGTTACTGTTTGACCTTTTGAACAGGCCTTGAGACCTGACTTAGTTAAGGTCCTTTCACACTTGCTTTCTGAGGATCCGGCAGGCACTTCAGTCCCGCCGGATCCGTCAGAACGCAAGTCGCCTGAAGCATTAGAAGACTGATCAGGATCCTGATCAGTCTTCGAAATGCTTTCAGGTTACTATGGCAGCCAGGACGCTATTAAAGTCCTGGTTGCCATAGTAGTAGTGGGGAGCGGGGGAGCGGTATACTTACAGTCCGTGCGGCTCCCGGGGCGCTCCTGAATGACGTCAGAGCGCCCCATGCCCATGGATCACGTGATCCATGCGATCACGTGATCCATGCGTGTGGGGCGCCCTGATGTCACTCTGGAGCGCCCGGGAGCCGCACGGATGGTAAGTATACTGCTCCCCGCTCCCCACTACATTTACCATGGCAACCAGGACTTTAGCGTCCTGGCTGCCATGGTAATAATGAGAAAAAGCTAAGCGTCGGATCCGGCGATGCACGAAACGACGTTTAGCTTAAGGCGGATCCGGATTAATGCCTTTCAATGGGCATTAATTCCGGATCCGGCCTTGCCGCAAGTGTTCCGGATTTTTGGACAGAACAAAAAGCGCAGCATGCTGCGGTATTTGCTGCGTCCAAAAAACGTTCCGGTCCTGAACTGAAGACATCCTGATGCATCCTGAACGGATTTCTCTCCATTCAGAATGCATGGGGATGATCCTGATCAGGATTTTTCCGGCATAGAGACACGGCGACGGATCTCTATGCCGGAAAACAAAAACGCCAGTGTGAAAGGACCCTTATTAAGGCTGGCCTAATTATTAATAATTAAGTCATGTCTCAAGAGCTCATTTGCATACATTCTGCTGGTCATCACCTCACACAACACATCTCAGAATTTCTCAAGTCAGAGGAAAAGTAAAGGACACAACTTTTATACTGCTCAACATTAAGTTTTCTTTGTGTTTCTTCTTTTCTGTCCTTGTTTAATTTAGTCATAGACATGTATCCTTCCTTTGCATGTAAAATACACAGACATTTGTTAGCACTTACCTAAAAGCTACATATTAGGGACAGTGTCGTACATAACGAAGTAAGGGCCCCATAGCAAGGATCAAACCAGGCCCCCCACACAGGACAATGGTTTATGCCTAAACCTTTTTCAATGACCCTTGGGCCATTTCCCCACTGACTTATTTGCTAAAAGCTGTTCCTTTACCCTGGGTTCACACCTGAGCGTTTCTGAGACGCGCGTTCTACGCGCGTTTTTATGCGCGTTTTTTGCAATAGTGAACGCGCGTTTGACGCATGTTTGTGTGATTGACTACAGTGTTGTCCAATGACCAAATATCCCTGTCTATATGAAGTTTGGCCAAACATAGGGCACTGTAGGTGTGAAATTCCATGTGTGTTGGTAGAGAGTGTGGTTTGTAGTCATGGAATCTTATAGACGGCGACGTGTTGCGGCACTTGTTGCAGCTATCCAACTGGAACGCTTGAGGAGAAGGCGGGACAGCGGGCGACGTTTCTGGGTCCATCCAGTCATTGCAAATAGACAGGAGAGGGGCCAGTTCTGGGCACTGTATGCAAACCTCCGTGCCCATGAGGACAAGTTTTTGGACTACACCAGGATGTCCATCCACAGGTTAGTACGTATACGTTGTTGCAATGTTTTTTCAATGGTTAAGCTAAGTGTTTTGTGCTTTTTGTATTGTTAACCATGAACATTTTATTGTTTCACAGCTTTGACAAGCTCCTGGTGCTGTTGTCCCCTCATTTGCAGCGTCAGGACACCTTTATGCGGGACTGCATCCCACCAGTGGAAAGACTGGTCATTACTTTGCGGTAAGTAGCCTATTATTGTGGCCATTTAAGCCATTTGCAGTGTGTTGTGCAAGGATCTGAGTTTCGCCGTGTTTCTCTTGTTGTTTGTGACGTATGAGTGTTTGTGTGGGGGGTATGTGATGTGCATGTTGTCAACGTGTGGCATAGATATCCCATACATGCATCATGTATCCACATTTGGCCATGTTTTACCCCTCACTTTCAAAAATTAGTCCAAACATTTGCTTCAAATTTTTTATCTTTGGTGAATGTAATAACATTGTACATTTCCAACTTAAATTTGTTAACTCTGTTTAACAAACAAAGGAGCAATTTTTTGTAAACAACATAAAAATATTAGGAAACTTTTCCGATACATATGACCTTTTTGGCTCCAAAACCCTTGAGCCTGACAATTGCCCTCTTATAATTTTCAAAGGGTTTCATATTGCGGCCCTGAAAACTCAACCTCGGGATGCCGCCATGTCTCTCTGGCTCCGCGAGACTGATTGGCGGGTGGCATTTCAGTGGTGGTGGTGGTGGTGGTGAAGGTGCTTGGGCCCGTGCTTGTCGAGGAATATGGGTATGATGTGTGTTGTGTCTGCCATGTGTCAGGAGGGTGTTGTATGTTACTTTGTGTGTATGTGTGTGCTGGGTATGTGTGAGGGTGTTGTTGGGGATGTAGTGGCCCATATTGTGGGCATATTGGGGCCCATATTGAGGCCCATATTGTGGACCATATTGTTGCCCATATTGTGCTGGCTGCAGTGGGGCCTGCAGTGTGGCCTGCTGTGCTGGCTGCAGTGTGGCCTGCTGTGCTGGCTGCAGTGGTGCCTGCAGTGTGGCCTGCTGTGCTGGCTGCAGTGTGGCCTGCTGTGCTGGCTGCAGTGGGGCCTGTTGTGGGGCCTGCTGTGGTGCACTGATATACGTTGGGATCTCATAAGGGATGCAATATTTATCAATGGTCTTAGACACCTCATCCCTTACTTGTGTGACCAGATTACTGGGCACATGTAGCATTTTCTCCTCTAGACTGAGGAGAAAATAGGCATCACTTAAAAGTTTTGGCACAGGATGTGCCAGGGCATACAGGCAGCCTATTAGCCTGTCCTCATGCCTCTCTGTTCTCCTCCTTTTATGTCGGGGCTGCCGACTTGCCTCTGGGACGGCTGGGACAGGCTGTGTTGGGCTCACAAAACTCGGAGTGGGTGGGGGGCCTGAAGGACTCATTGGCCCCATAGATGGTCCGAGCTCACTGTCCATGGTTGTGCCTTCGTCCTCTTCTTCGTCATCTCACGCCTGGCTGGGTTCCCAGCTACTATCGGTGCTGTGAAGTGGAAAATATAGGTAAGTATGTTCCCCATATGAAATTGAATGTATGTCATGTCATACCACATCCTCTCCTCAATGTGTATGCCCTTGACTCACCTCCACATTTCCGTGCACGGTATCAAAAATGACATCTGTTGGGCATGCACGTAACTGGAGCGTGCGCTTGGGGAAGATCCGCTCCTCTGCTCCCTTTCTTTGCGCCTATGGCGGATAAAGGCGTCATTTGCCTTTGATAGTGTTGACTATGAAAAAAGGAAAGAAAACATCCGTTAATGTCTCTTTATTTTCTTACATTTGTTTCAGGTATTTAGCTACCGGACAGTCATTGGCCAGTCTACACTTCGCCTTTCTCATCGGGAAGTCCACAGCCAGTATGGTCGTCCGGGAAACCTGCGTGGCAATTTGGGACGTCCTTCATCCTGCTGTGATGGCCCAACCACAGAAGGAGGACTGGCTGCAAATTGCGGATCTTTTTTTTACAATCCTGCAATTTCCCGAACTGTGTCGGCGCAATAGACGGCAAGCACATCGGCGTTAAGAAGCCCATCAGGAGTCAATTTTTTAATTATAAGAAATATTTTTCGTTTGTTCTTTTCGCGGTGTGTGATACAAACTATTGCTTCAGGTACATTGACGTGGGGTCCTACGGCAGCAGCTCAGACTCTACTGTTTTGGGGCATTCTGCCTTTGGGCAAATGCTCAATAATAATGAGCTGGACCTCCCGGGGAACACCACACTGCCTGGGACCACTTATCCGGCGATGCCCTTTGTTTTTGTGGGGGACGAGGCCTTTGCGCTGGGAGAGCATCTTATGAGGCCGTACTCCAGCCGGGGACTCTCCATTGCCAGGCGGGTGTTTAATTACCGGCTGACAAGGGCACGCAGGGTGGTGGAGTGCGCCTTCGGCATTTTAGCAAACAAATGGCGCTTTCTCCATTCTCCTATTCGTTTAAAATTGGAGACCGCCATCTCGGCCGTGAAGGCAGCGTGTGTTCTGCATAATTTTGTTCGTGTACGGGATGGCTTTAATTTTGAAGATTCCCTCAGCCATTCCTTGGAGAGTCCTAATCCAAGCGGTGTGCGTGGGACCAGACACGGTGCTGCTGTCCGGGACCACTTCACCGCATATTTTTTATCACCACATGGGGCGTTACCCTGGCAATTGGAAGCCATCTAAGTTTATGTTAATTTATATTTTTCTGCTGAAAAGACTGTTTCAATATTATTTTATTTTCCATTTTGGTTGTTTATTACTATGCCTAAATTACAAAATTTGAAAAGATCATTTGTGCATTTCTGTTTTTTTACCTATATAGTGCCCCTTGTGGATGCCCCTATAGTGGCCATCAATAGTCGCCCATTAACACTGGTTTAAAATGTGGGCGAAATAATGTGTCCCATTTAAGTGCCCAATACTCGGCCAGTAGAATATAAGCCAATGTGGGTGAAATAACGGATCCCATCAAGGAGCCCAATACTGGCACGTTAGAAACAGAAGCACCCAAAATATGCCAGCCCACCCATAGCCCACAAGCAGTCTAATTTGAAAAAGTTCACAATATCAATAACAACTTAGGATTCAAATCCCTCACCCCAAAATTAGGCCTACATTTCAAAATGCCACTACATTTGCGGATTGAAAGAGCGCAGTCTGGCACAAGACAGGGGAACCACTGCAAATTGAACATACTGGGCCATTGCATTGTACCAGAATGTGGGGGAGGATGAACCAGGACAGTACTAAAAACTAAAGGGGTGAGGGGACACTATACAACATGTAATGTGCACATCATTCTTTGGAAACTAAGGCCACTGAGTGCCCATATACAAGAACAGGGATGGTGATGCTGCGTCCCTCTAGCTGTGGCTACAATCCAACTCCATGCATGCCTGCACACGCTCCAGCAAGTAAAATACAGCCCAGCATTTGTGGAGGTGGCGTTTGACAACAGCTAGAGGGCTGCAGGTAGAGCTGGCCAGGGCTATTACATATAGTTGGTACACCACTGCACACAAGGAGTCTACTTTTCACATTAGAACACACATGGAAATACCTTTTCCCTGTTTGACTGTCTTGCTGAAACTTGTCCATTCTGGCCAGATGGTTTTTGCAATATCCTCCCAGGCCTGCTGCCTGCTCCTCCTATTTTTGTACTTGGCATCCTGCGTATCATACAGGCAGCGTTTGGCTTGCACCAGCCTGATAAGGGTCTCAGTGTCACACAGAGACTCCTCCATGCTGGATTCTCTCCAAAACTGTGCTTTGCACCTAGTGTGGAGCCTTTTCCAGCATGTTGCAAAATCCAAAACGCACGTTCGAACGCGCGTTTTCAGTGTCCGAAACGCGCAAATTACAAGCGTTGAGCGTTCCCATTAAAGTCTATGGGCAAAACGCGCGACAAACGCCCAAAAAAAAGCTCAAGAACTTGTTTATGCGTCGGGCGTTTTTCAGCGCATTCGAACGGGCTGTAAAACGCGAAAATGTGAACCAGTCCCATAGGGAAGCATTGGTTTGCATCGGTTATGCGTTTTACAGCGCGTTTGAACGCGCTGTAAAACGCTCAGGTGTGAACTTAGGGTTAGAGGGTACAGTCCTGATCAAGTTTTCACCTCCAGTAGAATAGGAGAAAATCCCAACTAAGACTGTGCCCCCTCTTGCCCTGGGCCCCATAGCAGTTGCATGGTATGCCACTATGATAGTTACGCCCATGAATAAGGGCTTATATTGGACAGCTCAGAGGAGCATTGCTAGGACCAACATTGACAGCATAAATCTATCATATAGCCAGCAAGAGATCACATAGGCACAGCTTCTGTGTCTCACAAAATCACCATCACATACAGATGTGTTGGCATGGGACCCTTCCCATGATATACGTGATGTACTTTATAATACAGGAAATGGTTAAGGATGTAATTAAGGTGCTTTGAGCTTGATATGGTTCTGTTTAGATAAGCAGAATAATGCGTACTCAGCTCCAGATTGTCTACTGTTTTTTTGTTACAAAAAAACATCCATAATATACGTTAAGAATTTTACCACTTCAGGAACCTGCCATTTTTCACCTTAAGGACCAGGCCATTTTTTGCAAATCTGACGTGTCACTTTATGTGGTGATTAGAGATGAGCAAATTTCTCTATAAGGATTGATGGCCTATCAGGATAGGTCATCAATATCAGATCGGCAGGGGTCCGACACCCGGCACCCCCGCCTATCAGCAGTTTGCAAAGGGAAGGCGCGCACTGTGCCAGCACTACCTCCTCTTCATTGTTTACCTGCTCGCCGTCTCATCTGCAGCGGTGAGCAGATGTAATTACACCCAAGCCGTCGTATACATTTCAATGGGACGGCTCATTCCTATACAAGTGTATAGGAACGAGCACTCCCATTGAAATGAATGGGACAGCTTGGATGTAATTACACCTGCTCACCGCTGCAGATGCGACGACGAGCAGGTAAACAGTGAAGAGGAGGCAGGGCTGGCATGGTGCGTGCCTTCTCTTCAAACAGCTGATCGGCGTTCAGGTGAGGGGATGGATCATGTGATATTTTTATTGAGCTGGTCGTTACGGATGCGACAATAACCAATATGTCTGATTTTCTTGTTTTTTCATTTTTTTACAATTTTATGTGTTTTACTTTGGGAAATGTAATATATATTTTTTTACTTGAACCTTTATTTTTGTTATTATGAAAAACATTTTTTTCAACTTTTTCTTTTCTACCCGTACCCTCCGCAAACCTGCCTGGTCCGTGCCGCTGATCGGGTGGGCGCAGCTCCTGCACCCGCTCGATCAGCCCGTCGTATATGTACGACGCTGGTCCTCAAGTGACGTGAACCAGCACCGTACATGTACGGCTGGGGTCCTTAAGGGGTTAAAGTGTTTTTTATTTTATTTATTTTTAAGGAACTGTAACTTATTCTATCCTTTACCAATCTGGAGAGATACATTGTAATATTGTCAAATATAATGTTTCAGATTGCTTTCCTATAGGTCTGATGAGTAAGACATAAAAAAAATACACATTGAGAATGTTAACTATTGGGTGTCCTAGTTTAATCTTCACTGTGTATCTAGAGGGAATTTCTAAGTTTCCTTCTGCAGCTTAAATGGATCTGGGTATCCTGGCACACAAGACAAGATATTACATTATTCAATGACTTCTGAGCATTGAAGTGATAAGGCAGTAGGTAATCTGGTCTGTGAAGAGTTTGAAAGTTCCTTTAGGGATAACAACCTCAAATGAGTTTGTCACCTTAAATTATTATCTAGAGACTTACTAAATGTTAGTGTCTCAGGATTTTAACTGTAGTTCCATACTACTAGGAAGACTTTAAGGTAGATTGTTATCCTTGCTCTTTATTCATGTTGAACTGTTCCCAGCCATGGATCCCGATGGCTAGAGAAAAATAACCCTGTGAATGATTAAAGATGAAGAAAACGTCAGAAATTCATTATTTTGATAAGGCATAAGGATGCCATCTAAATTCCCTTTTGACAATCCCTGGAGAAAGGTCCCCATGATTGAGCTTATCTTCTTATGAACATCATTGCTCACTTATTTATGTATTATTTTATCTGACTCATGTCAATGTGTCGAGCTAAGCCATGTACTTCCCATGGGAAACTTGTTATCATGCTTAAATGTGCTTCCATATAGCCCTCAATGACAATCAGTTCACTTCTGCTATAATCTCATCAATTTTTGCTGACTAGTTATCACTATCTTCAAGAGACCTTTATTCATCTAATGTATTGGAAAGCACGGATTACTAGAATATAATGAAGATTGAGAATATAGTGCTATATTCTCAATTTCCGTTATATAATTCTAGCAATACAACCAATGGGAACCCAGCTCTAAGTTGAGTTCGCAATGTGATTAACATAACCTGCATTAATCGTATTGCGAATTCGACTTAGAGCTGGGTTCCTAATGGTTGGCTTGCTAGAATATAACAAAAATTGAGAATATAGCACTATATTCTCAGTCTTCGTTATATTCTAGCAATACAACCATTAGGAACCCAGCTCTAAGTTGAATTGCTCTTGCTAGAATTTAACGAAGATTGAGAATATAGTGCTACATTCGTGAATTTGTGATATTCGTTATCTTCGTCAATTCTAGCAATACAACCGTTAGGAACTTCCGCTCTAAGTTTAATTCACAATACAAGTATATGTTCGCATTGCGAATTCAACTTGAGCTGAGTTCCTAATGGTTGTTGCTAGAATATAACGAACATTGAAAATTTAGTGCTATATTCATGATATTCGTTATAGTCTACCAATACAACCATTAGGAACTCAGCTCTAAGTTGATTTCACAATGCGATTAATACAGGTTATATTAATCGCATTGCGATTACAACTACTAAAACTGCAGCTTCAGAATGAATCTAAGATGGATTCCGTCCTTACTTTTTGATAGGAGGTGGGTGGGTCTGGGAGGGAGGGTATGCTGATTGGCTGGAATGTGTCTGCTGACTGAGGTACAGGGTCAAAATTCGCCGTCAAATAGTTCGGGACATCACTATGAGGGCTATGTCGTAACTTGCAAGACTTTTTGTTGTTCTGGATTAATGATGCTGATTGCCTATTTAGGGTCATTGTCCTGCTGCAGAATAAATTTGAAGCCATTCAGACACCTCCCTGATGGTGCTGCATGATGGATAGGTATTTGCTTGTATTTCTTAGCATTGATGACACAATTAATCCTGACAAAATACCCAACTTCATTTGCTGAAATGCAGCCACAAACTTGAAAGGAACCTTGCAGTCAACAAATAATGGTCAGTTACCTGTTCTACATAAGGAAAAGTGATTACAGTGCACTTGTACTTTCTCTGATTGGAGTCATTCACTTTCCAATAGTAATGACAACAACAATCATTTGTAATAATAATAATAATAATAATAATAATAATAATAATAATTTTATGCACTTTTCTCACAGGGTCTCAAAGTGCAGGGATGGTTGTATGGCCACTTGGGCAAGATGACTCCCTGGGAGGGTTAATTTCATAGTGACTGTAATATCTAAGGTGCTTGACAGGGGGCGTTTGACTGACTTTCACAACACATTTTGTTTTTTGTATAGTTCTATGAATGCACTTGGTGTCAGCCACTGTATGAACTACTTGGGCTGTAGATATGTATACCTGGGGGTACTCCAATAGTTTATTGCTATGCATTGTACTTCACTGTTTGTTTCCTGGCTATTACTACCAGCAAGGAAGATATGGCAAAGGTTAGCAGGAACAGGGTTAAAGCAGATTCATGAATAGGGCTTGCAGAAATCCATGTGCTCCACACCAAATCAACCCCATTCAGATAAATGGAACTGATTAGCAGTTGCAGAAAATGTTTGCAACTAAATCTGTAGTGTGTGAAGGCACCCTAGTTGTGTGAGTAAATATATTAAAGGGGCTTCCCCCTAAATAACCTTATACCCTATTCAAAGGATAGCATCAAAGTGTCTGAACATAAGGATCTAGTTGCTGGAGCCCCCACAGATCATTTGAACCATGGTCCAGTGTTTCACCTGCTTGAATGGATCTTATGGGACTGCCAGAGCTATTAATGGAAAAGTTCTTTTAATTTTGCTTATCTAGTAGTAACTTGTGACAAATAAGTTGCATTAGCTTTCACTTTTAAGCAAATATAATGCATAAAATCAACATTTATGTAAAAATACCATATCATACCCTATACCTAAATGCATTTTTGTTTTTCTACTGGTGGACGAGATCTATATTTTAGTATGCTCATGTGTAATCAAATATAAACTACATGATGCAGAGATGTTAAGTGCAAAGACAGGGTCCCTTGTTGGTGTCAGACAGTTCCTACTCGGACAAAGCTGGACACTTTTGCCCCCTCACTTTCTTTCTATCTACTAGGGCATGATGGAATTTAAAATGGAGTTTATACACCTCCATACATATATATATAAACCATCAAAAAGTGTGGTGATAAGAAAGCAGGATGCGCTCATACCCATATGCAGTTGTGCATTTCTGTAGGGGAGCACATCCTGCACTTGTAGTCCGTTGCTAATGGCAATCACCAGCAAAAAATGCATACAATGGATGATGCCAGCAACGGACTACAAGTACCACAATGGACATCCTACATAAGATTAAATTTATGTGGATGTGGCAAGAATTCAGAACAAACACAGAACCAGAGATAGGTGCACGCTGCCGTCACACTAAACCCTCACACTGATGTTAAAAATTGAGAGTTAGTTCGACATATCCTACTAGGAGGACGTGTCTTAAGCCTCGGGCACCAGCGTCAAGGTCTCTCAAGTAGCCCGTGGGCCCTAACACTCACCTACCTGCGCCATATGGGCGATATCAGGGGCCAGTGGGCAATTACAGGAGCATTAGGACGACTCACAAACATCTCCTCTGTTACCTCCAGCATGTGGCCATGCTTGCAATGGGAGGTGGGAGGTGTCTATGAGCCCTACCCAAGACTGACTGATATAGACCAAGGCCAAGCAGGTGCACCCAATTGTGACCTGAAGATGAAAAACAGGCACATTTAAAATGGAGTTTATACACCTCCATACATATATATATAAACCATCAAAAAGTGTGGTGATAAGAAAGCAGGATGCGCTCATACCCATATGCAGTTGTGCATTTCTGTAGGGGAGCACATCCTGCACTTGTAGTCCGTTGCTAATGGCAATCACCAGCAAAAATGCATACAATGGATGATGCCAGCAACGGACTACAAGTACCACAATGGACATCCTACATAAGATGAAATTTATGTGGATGTGGCAAGAATTCAGAACAAACACAGAACCAGAGATAGGTGCACGCTGCCGTCACACTAAACCCTCACACTGATGTTAAAAATTGAGAGTTAGTTCGACATATCCTACTAGGAGGACGTGTCTTAAGCCTCGGGCACCAGCGTCAAGGTCTCTCAAGTAGCCCGTGGGCCCTAACACTCACCTACCTGCGCCATATGGGCGATATCAGGGGCCAGTGGGCAATTACAGGAGCATTAGGACGACTCACAAACATCTCCTCTGTTACCTCCAGCATGTGGCCATGCTTGCAATGGGAGGTGGGAGGTGTCTATGAGCCCTACCCAAGACTGACTGATATAGACCAAGGCCAAGCAGGTGCACCCAATTGTGACCTGAAGATGAAAAACAGGCACATTTAAAATGGAGTTTATACACCTCCATACATATATATATAAACCATCAAAAAGTGTGGTGATAAGAAAGCAGGATGCGCTCATACCCATATGCAGTTGTGCATTTCTGTAGGGGAGCACATCCTGCACTTGTAGTCCGTTGCTAATGGCAATCACCAGCAAAAAATGCCACATTTTTTGATGGTTTATATATATATGTATGGAGGTGTATAAACTCCATTTTAAATGTGCCTGTTTTTCATCTTCAGGTCACAATTGGGTGCACCTGCTTGGCCTTGGTCTATATCAGTCAGTCTTGGGTAGGGCTCATAGACACCTCCCACCTCCCATTGCAAGCATGGCCACATGCTGGAGGTAACAGAGGAGATGTTTGTGAGTCGTCCTAATGCTCCTGTAATTGCCCACTGGCCCCTGATATCGCCCATATGGCGCAGGTAGGTGAGTGTTAGGGCCCACGGGCTACTTGAGAGACCTTGACGCTGGTGCCCGAGGCTTAAGACATGTCCTCCTAGTAGGATATGTCGAACTAACTCTCAATTTTTAACATCAGTGTGAGGGTTTAGTGTGACAGCAGCGTGCACCTATCTCTGGTTCTGTGTTTGTTCTTCACCCTCCGAGCCACTTGTGAATGACTGGCATGATAACCGTGGAAATGATCGCTCTTCCTCTTGTGCCACATCCTCTTCCATTATCGCACAAAGCATATTTTCAAGGAGACATAGAAGTGGGATAGTAACGCTGAGAACGGCTCCATCGGCACTGGCTATGTTGGTGGAGTACTTGAAACAGCACAACATGCACACAGGTCTTGCATGGAGGCCCACTTATTGGTGGTGAAGTGGTGCTGTTCCACAGAGCAACTTACCCGTGCGTGCTGCATCTGAAACTCCACTATCGCCTGCTGCTCCTTGCACAGTCTCTCCAGCATGTGCAAGGTGGAGTTCCACCTTGTGGGCACGTCGCATATGACGCGGTGAGCGGGAAGTACGAAGTTACGCTGCAGTGCAGACAGGCGAGCAGCAGCAGGGTGAGATCGCCGAAAGCACGCGCAGACGGCCCACACTTTTTTCAGCAGCTCTGACATATCGGGGTAGTTTTTCAGGAATCTCTGCACCACCCAATTCAGCACATGCGCCAGGAAAGGGATGTGCGTCATACCGGCTAGGCCCAGAGCTGCTACAAAATTTTGCCCATTATTGCACACCACCAACCCCTCATCAGTCTGTTGTTCCATGCCCGTCCACAGCTCCTATGTGGTGTGGGGTTTTCCCCCCAAACAGATGAGTTTCAAAACAGCCTGCTGTTGTTTCCCCCTGGCTGTGCTGAAGTTAGTGGTGAAGGTGTTACACTGAGCAGAAGGGGAGGTGGTGGAGGAGGAAATGGAGTAGAAGGAGGCAAAGAGAAATGCCCTGCAATCCTCGGTGGCAGAAGGACATGCGCCAAACTGCTATACGCCTCAGGCCCAGCTGCCACTGCATTTACCCAGTGTGCTGTTATGGAGATATAACATCCCTGCCTGTGCTTACTGGTCCACGTATCGGTTATTATGTGGACCTTGCCACAGATGGCGTTACGCAGTGCACACCTGATTTTGTCCGCCACTTGGTTGTACAGGGAAGGGATGGCTCTCCTGGAAAAGTAGTGCTGTCTCCATCAGATGGAATGACAGCATTTTAAAGGCCAGGAATTTTGAAATGCTTGCATTCAGGGCCAGGGATCGCAGGTTGGTAGGGGGTACCTCCTCTCCAGTGTTTGGTAGATGGCAGCTGAACGCTTCCATGGGACATTGTGGAGATGCTTGGTGACGGAGGTGGTGTCTTTTCTGCCACATCCTCTGTTTGCGGGGCGCCAGGTGCCACTGCCATTCCAGAGGTGGCGGAAGAGCCCGAGACTGCAGCAGAAGAGGGAGCAGGAGGAGCCTGAGACCTTTCTTGGTTTTTGAGGTGTTTACTCCACTGCAGCTCGTGCTTTGCATTTTGATGCCTGGTCATGCAGGTTGTGCTCAGGTTTAGAACGCTTATGCCTCGCTTCAGGCTCTGATTGCACAATGTGTAAACAACTTGTGTCTTGTCGTCAGCACATTGTGTGAAGAACTGCTACACCAGGGAACTCCTTGGAGATGGCTTTGGCGTGCTCGGTCCCTGGGTGCAGTGGGTAGTAGCAGTCGTACTGTCTAGGGGACGGCCGCTCTGCTTTTGCACCCTGCTCCCTCTTTTGCTGTGCTGGTGGCTCTTAGCGACCACCACCTCTTACTCCGAACTGCACATGTCATTTGCATGACCTTGATTTCATTTAGGATCTAGGACCTCATCATCCTCCACATCATCTTCCACCCACTCTTCACCCCTGCCCTCCTTGTCGGTCTGCACACTGCAGAACCTGTGTTTCGTCAACATCAGAGACGTGCTGCGTTGGTCTTCCCATGTGCTCATCCTGAAACATTGGGCATCGGTGAACTCAATCTCTTCCACTTCTGGGGCAGGGCAGTCATCAAAAACCATAAGAGACTGTTGCATGACTTAGGGCTCAGACTACATGGCTGATTTGAAAGGGGGTGAGGTGAAAGACAGATGCCCATGGGCTGCAAGTGCAGGCTCTGAGCTTTCGGCAGTAACAGTAACAGAGGAATTAATTTAAATTGTTTCCTTGACAAAAAGATTGGTTTAGGTCAAACAACGATGTAACAGACGAATTTAATAAAATTATTTCCCTGTCAGGTATGCGGTGCCAGTATCATCAAGAGAAAAGATTGGTTTAGGTCACACAACAATGAGACCGATGAATTTAATAGAATTATTTTCACCATAAGGTATGCAGTGCAGGCCACAGGGGTACAGAAAAAAATGAGAATATTTCACCCCCTGAGGGCCCTGAACTCACAGACTATATTATTTTCCCTTCCCCTGGCACATATGCAGTGCAGGAGTACTTAAAAAATGGGTATATGTTGCTCACTGAACTACCAGAACAGGATTAAATTATTGTCCCTAGCATATATGCAGGTGCAAGTGCAGTGCACTTGCAAAAAATGGTCGCCGATGCCCACCTAACTAAAAGACAGATTAAACCTTATTTTTTTGTGTCACTGGGCTCAGGGGTACAAAAATGTTGACCCCACAAAAAAATTCACTTTAGGTCACAGATTTAACACCAAGTTCAGATTCCTTCCTAATCTCTCCCTAACAGGGGCAGCATGCTTCCTATCCCTACACTAGTAAGATCTGACTTGACGTGCACAGCCATGCCATTAGTAGGGTACACATGTTAAACGCTTGTTGATTGAATGCCTTGAAGCCTTTCAACAATCTTTATTAAACGGCCGAACACCGAACTCGAATTCGAACTTTTACAGCTCGGGTTCACTCAACAGTACTGATGACCATCTTTCTGCAGGATAAAAGATGTATGATTATTGGCAGCACATCTCCCTGTGTAATCAGGGATGAACTGCCAATAATGAATTGAAGAGAATTAGGGAGGAACAACTGTAGTAGTAATCATTCCTCCTACATTCAAAGTTTGCATCAGCCTGTGTTCATCCATCGGCGTTAGCATTGCCGAACATCCGGCAGTGTAAAAGGGCCTTTACATGATTAGGTTCTTGAAGGATTGACGTGTTAAGCGGCTACTCCCAACAAACGAATAATGGAAGAGAGGTGCTCACTAGAGATGAGCGAACACCTGGATGTTCGGGTTCGAGAGGTTCGGCCGAACTTCCGGAAAATGTCCAGGTTCGTGATCCGAACTCAACCCGAACTTCATCCCGAACCCGAACCCCATAGAAGTCAATGGGGACCCGAACTTTTGGGCACTAAAAAGGCTGTAAAAGACACCCAGAGGGATAATATACCGCAATAAACACATTGCGATTACAACTTTGAGCTAACGATCACCATGGCAACGCCTCCTCCAGTAGAATGTACTGTCGGATCTGAGAATTAAGTTGAAATCGCAATGCGATTCTTATATATTTGCTTAATCGCATTGCGATTTAAACTTAGCATTGCTAAATAATTCCATCCATATCGTTAACTTACTGAGTCAGTAAGTTAACGAATATGGATGGAATTATTTAGCAATGCTAAGCTGAAACGGCAATGCGATTAAGCAGATATATAATAATCGCATTGCGATTTCAACTTAATTCTCACATCCGACAGTACATTCTACTGGAGGAGGCGTTCCCATGGTGATCGGTAGCTCAAAGTTGTAATCGCAATGCGATTAAGCAAATACATAAGAATCGCATTGTGATTCCAACTTTTTAGTACTCAACTTTTAAAATCGTACACCACTTTAAGTTCCAAAGTTGCAATCGCGTTCGAATAGAACTTAAAGCTGTATCTTAGTCAGTTTTAGTATTGGTGTGCTGTAATAGAAGTTACATTCGTACGCGAATATAACTTAGAGCAATACAGTCAACTTTACACTGTTAGTTTTATTATCGCGATAATACAACTATTCAAGAATCGTGTATGTGCGTCTGTACATGTGTGCGTTACCTCGGACACTATTCTATTTTGCCAGCCACAGCTGAAACCACTGATTTATGGTATTGCTATTTTGGCAATTGAATTTAACCCCAGAAAATAATCTATCCTTTGCCAGACAGCAGACAGTATTATACTTGTCTAGCCAAAGCTGGAACACCAGATTTAGGGGATTGGTATTTGGGCAATTGTATTTAACCCCTTAATAAAATATAGAAATTTCTTTCCTGAGTTTCTAGGGGTGACAATTAGCACAGCCAAGCCCCTGATGTAGGATATAGCAAAGAAAAAAACTAGTATTGATGGATTGATGGACTTGGTGGCAGCTTCTTCTGGCGCACCACAAGTCACAAAATGGCCGCCGATCAACCCAGAAAATAAGTGACAGAAAAACGCCTGTGCAGCCTAAAACCAGCGAGCAAGTAACTAGCAGAAGTTCAATGATTCTCAGCTGTAAATTGATCCGTTCATTAGGTGCTGTTGCTGACTTTAACCTGCCTAATCTCGCCCTGATAGAAGCTGCGTCCTCTCCCTACACTAATCAGAGCAGTGTGACGTGCGGCGCTACGTGACTCCAGCTTAAATAGAGGCTGGGTCACATGCTGCACTTGGCCAATCACAGCCATGCCATTAGTAGGCATGGCTGTGATGGGCTCTTAGGGCAAGAAGTAAAATGCTAACTGATTGGCTGCTGTGCAGCCCTTCAGAAAGCGGGAAGAAATCGACGAACACAAGACCCGAACCCGAACTTTTTTGAAAATGTCCGGGTTCGGGTCCGTGTCACGGACACCCCAAAGTTCGGTACAAACCCGAACTATTCTCGAACTGTTCGCTCAACACTAGTGCTCACCCAATAGCCTTCACCCAAAGGCGTGTGTAACAATAAATGCAATATACCAAAGCAGGGGGCACACTCCTACACCAGGTTTATACAAGACAACTCCCACGACTTGCTCATTAAAACCTTCTTTACTAGCATTAAAAACTATTACACACAGCATAAATATTCCAACATCTTTGTTTGTGCAAAAAGGTGTATGTGCAAATAGTGCAAAAAAAAAGTGCAAAGTGAACTTCACAAGTAAACAATACCACACATTCAAGTACGATGACTAGCTATAATAGCCTTTTCTATGCCAAACAAGTATATGTGAACATTCAATTCAATTTAAAACAAGTCACTTGAAAATCCAGCTTGATCAACTCAGGGGGGGGGGGGATCCTGCCCCTATATATAATCAACCTTGGCTCCTGTAATGTCCCTTTAAAGTAGAAACTTCAATGTTGCAGTAGCGCCTTTCTGGCTACTCCTCTTTAGTGCCGCGCTGTAGTAACAGATATTCAATGTCTATGCCTCTTACCTCTCTTGGTATACCGAAGATCGCGGTCCTCTCCGCGTGTATGTCCTCCCCGGCACCACTGGCGTCCCACGTGGTGCAGGTCCTGACGCGGCGTCCCGGGTGACCGGAAGGGGAGTGAAACTGTCCGGAGGATGAGTCGGGAGACAGAGTAGGGGCCTCTGCTTCTGGGTCCTAGTGCCTCTTCCCTGCCAGTTCTCCTAGGCACCAATAGAGACCAATTGAGAGTGATTAACACGTCCAGATCACGGATGTGTGAACACTGGTTGTAACTTTAAACAACTTTAGCGCAGCACTGATATAATAGCCCAAACGCGTTTCGGGGTCACCCCCTTCTTCAGTGGATATTTTCAGTGTGCGCTCAGATCCCATTATATAGTATTTCAACTTTAAGGGAGTCATTGTTAAAATCCGGGGTGGACACTAAAAGTCGGGACGTGGGTTCTCTGTACACAATCACTGATCACAATGCAGGCATAGAGGCCCTCCATGCACAACTGAGTGGTAAAAAAGTTATGGATGAAAAGCAAGTACTTTTTATTTTGGAAGGAGTTAGATATATTCTAACCCATAACTACTTTTCCTTTAATGGGACCTTTTATTTACAGAAAACTGGCACCGCCATAGGCACCAGATTCGCCCCCAGTTATGCGAATTTATTTTTGGCCCAATGGGAACTGGAGACTATCCAGCCCACTATGGGGGCGAATCTGGTGCTCTGGCGGCGCTACATCGATGATATCATCTTTATTTGGCAAGACTCTCAAACCGCATTGGATCAATTTTTACAGAGTATTAACAACAATAATAAAAATCTAATTTTCACTCCCACCACAAGTCAGGTAAAAATCGAATTCCTAGACCTCGATATTAGGGTAGAAGGAGGAAGATTGATTTGTAGCACGCATTTTAAGGAGGTGGCGATAAACAGTTACATTAAGTTTGATAGCTGCCATCTCCCGAGATGGCTTACCAATGTTCCAGTAAGCCAGTTTCGGCGTATCAAACGAAACTGTACGCTGGACGAAAATTTCGAAAGTGAAGCAGGCGTTATGAGACAACAATTCCTGGATAAGGAATATCCTCACGGTGTGGTGGATTCAGCTCTAGACAAGGTGAGGAAAATTAATAGAAAAGATTTTTTTCAGAATAATAAAAAAGAAAAGGTTTCAAATACAGAGAGCCCACGTATTGTAGTCTCATTCTGTTCACAATTTAAACAAATAGAAAAAATAATCAGTAAACACTGGGACATCCTTAGGAAGGACAAATGGATAGGTGATCTAATAGATGAAAAACCTAAACTGGTGTTCACAAAGGCAGATAATTTAGCCAATAAGGTGGCCCCTACGGTTCAAAAAGTCAACCGTAAAAAAGGAAATAACTGGTTGGCCCCGAATGGCTTCTTCAGGTGCGGGCGTTGTACCAACTGTAAGACTACATCTTTTGCAAGAAAGACAGAATTGGTTCAATCAACTACAAATTCTTTTAATATGAAAATAAAAGAATGCCTGACATGCAATTCTACTGATGTCATTTATTTGATTGAATGTAGTTGTAAAAAACAGTACATTGGTAGGACAAAGCGGGTTTTGAAAAAGAGAATATCAGAGCATATTGCAAACATTAAAAAAGGATATGAAGCACACCCTCTGTCGAAGCATTTCAAAATGATACATAACTGTGACCCTACAGGACTCATTTTTGTAGGGATAGAAAAGGTCACAAAATCATGGAGAGGGGGCAATCACATCTCCAACATGTCTAGACGTGAATCAAGACGTATTTTTGAATTTGAAACCCTAATCCCCAAGGGGTTAAATGCGGAGATGGAGATTTTTGGCTTCTTGTAAGGGGAGGTGGTCCGAGGGGGATGGGAAATCGTGGTCTGGCCGTGTACCGACACCGCAATCTCCCCTCCCTGCGGCCCCCCTCCCCATGTACACCTTTTTCTATCTTTTCTACAGCCTGCCACCTCCAGCTTTTAAATCCAGTCACTTTCTTGGACCTAACTATTATGGCACTGAATTTTTATAAGAATAATTGTAAGAATTTTAATACTTAAATATATGATCAACAGATGCTGTTTTATTAGTTTTAGTGATTTTCAGATATTGCCAAAGTGAGTGTCATGTCATTTTATTCCAGTACAGTTTGTAATCCAGTCCAGACTTTTAGTGTCCACCCCGGATTTTAACAATTACTCCCTTAAAGTTGAAATACTATATAATGGGATCTGATCGAACACTGAAAATATCCACCGAAGAAGGGGGTGACCCCGAAACACGTTTGGACTATTATATCAGTGCTGCGCTAAAGTTGTTTAAAGTTACAACCAGTGTTCACACATCCGTGATCTGGACGTGTTAATCACTCTCAATTGGTCTCTATTGGTGCCTAGGAGAACTGGCAGGGAAGAGGCACTAGGACCCAGAAGCAGAGGCCCCTACTCTGTCTCCCGACTCATCCTCCGGACAGTTTCACTCCCCTTCCGGTCACGCGGGACGCCGCGTCAGGACCTGCACCACGTGGGACGCCAGTGGTGCCGGGGAGGACATACACGCGGAGAGGACCGCGATCTTCGGTATACCAAGGGAGGTAAGAGGGGCCGGCATAGACATTGAATATCTGTTACTACAGCGCGGCACTAAAGAGGAGTAGCCAGAAAGGCGCTACTGCAACATTGAAGTTTCTACTTTAAAGGGACATTACAGGAGCCAAGGTTGATTATATATAGGGGCAGGATCCCCCCCGAGTTGATCAAGCTGGAATTTCAAGTGACTTGTTTTAAATTGAATTGAATGTTCACATATACTTGTTTGGGATAGAAAAGGCTATTATAGCTAGTCATCGTACTTGAATGTGTGGTATTGTTTACTTGTGAAGTTCACTTTGCACTTTTTTTTGCACTATTTGCACATACACCTTTTTGCACAAACAAAGATGTTGGAATATTTATGCTGTGTGTAATAGTTTTTAATGCTAGTAAAGAAGGTTTTAATGAGTAAGTCGTGGGAGTTGTCTTGTATGAACCTGGTGTAGGAGTGTGCCCCCTGCTTTGGTATATATGATTAGGTTCTTATCAATTACTTGAAATTAGGTCTGAGATAGGATGGTTCCATGGGCTTCATAGCAGCAGCCTATGTTCTATGCTAGTGATGAGCGGCAGGGGCTATATTCAGCGAATAAATGGGTAAATATTCGCATATATTCACGAATTTGCGAATTCGCGGTTATTTTCTTGATTGCGAAAAATCAGCAAGGTAATATTTGCGTAATGCGTGCTCAATACAGGCGTGGGTCACTTTGGGTACATTTTTCAAGCTGCGAGAAGTTTACTGAGACTCGAGATAATGGTTGGCATGGCAGAACATTACAATAGCTTTATATATGCAGATAGAGAGCTCCAATATATATTCCCGATTGCAAAAATTGGCAATTAGTGATGCATATAATTTTACGCAATACGTGCAACTGGGTAACATCATAGCACTATGTATGTATGGACAGCAGAACCCTACCTAACACCCTGCACTTGAACCCTATCAGCTACACTTTAAGTCAATGTAACCTACTCTGTCTATCTCCCCCTAACTATCTGAATTATATATCTAACTGAACTGTCTAATTATACAGCAAAGCACAGAGCACAACAATAACACTGCTGTCTCTCTCAGAACTCAATTACACTAAGGAAAATGGCTGCTGGGGAGGTTCCTTATATAGTAAGGGGTAGGCAACTTTCCTATTGGCTGCTAGGGATGTTGCTAAGCTCAGACAAATGCATTGCAGCCTTCTCATTGGCCCCACAAGCAAAAGGGCAGTTACTGATGAAAAAAAAAGTAGAATATTCGAAATTACAAATATCTAGCACTATATTCTAAATATTCGCAAATTTTCAAAGTTGCGATATTCGTGAAAAATATTCGCGATTCGAATATTAGCACCCGACACTATTCTATGCAAGCCCTCAGATAGGATTTCTGATTTCCGAAGAACTCTTATGTTTGAGGAGTAGACTAACAATTCCTATTAGCTCTCAAAATTAAATCTATAAGGGTTGGAAGTTATTTTCACTGTTAAACATATATTTGGAGTCATGGGCATTGTACTGATAGGCTGATAAAGACTTTAGCTTGAACCAACCATGGTAATTGAATTCCACACTTGGTAGATTTTTGGTTTATTAATATAGATTGTCTCACTCCACCCTGCGAACAGACTATCTGGTGTACTGATAGCAATAATTTGTCGTTACCCTATGAGACTGATAAAGACCGCAGCTTTAAGATTACATCTAAGTAGGACTACTGCTGTGTGCAATGAACCATTTTCACAACAGCATGTGAACATATGACAGAAGAGAAGAAAAGTCATGCCTGTGGAAAATTAAAGTAAATTAAACTGACAATTTTGATGAAATCATCTTTGGCTCACTCTGAATGTGCGAGTAAAGGTCTTCATTTAAAATTAGTCACTTAGTGAACTTCTAGATATTTAATAATTCCAAATTACCTCAAAAGTAATCAAATGATTTCTGGATTTAATAAAATAAATGTGATTATTTACAGTTTTTTGACAGCATCTTTGTAAAAGATACTGTATGTGGACTGCGACTTTGACTTCTTCAGTTTGTGCTTTATAAAAAAGTTATTACAGCTGGGATCCCATGTGCTTTACACAATGGATATTGCTAGAAAAATTGGTAACATAGTGTACACATCTAACATTAAGGAAATTCATGCAATTACTTTGTAATCCAATGTAAAGAGGACATTAGTCTGGCTAGCCTCCTTCATACATTTTTCTTGTACAGAATAAAAACCTGGGTTTTAGCCTAAAGGTCACATCACTGCTCTACATTAAAAATAAATCAATAGAACTTACTAGTTAAGGATATAATAAAAGTGGTGGCACCATTTAATACCAGGTTGTAGCTAAATTTCATCAATGGTATCTTGATATAAAGTATCAATAGAACAATATTTGAGTGTGCTTCCATGTATTTATGTAAAATACCTATCCATACATAATCTATTTTACGAAATAATTTACTCAAATAATGACATATCTTTTCGTTAAGTGAACATTTATTGTAAATCTGCTGATGGTGGCTGCCTCAATTGGGAAAATTGCATAGAATAGCGTTCTTTGTGCATAACCCATACAGGGTTAATTTGCTTGAACTTTATTACTGTGTTTCCTATATAATGCATAATCCATTCCATTTACCATACATGTAAACATAAAGATACTTAAAATATTTGTCCTTCTACTTATGTTAAAAAAATAAAAATCCCCTTATGTGTATCCATAGTTGTAAATACCATATTTTTCGCTTTATAAGGCACACCTGTTTTAGAGGAGGAAAATCTGAAAAAATATTTTTCATCAGACCTCAGATCAGACCCCCACATTTGATCCCCAATCTTCATCATACAGTACGTGTACCTCAGATCAGACTTCAGATCAAATCCCTGATCAGACCTCCATGTGAGATCTCAGATCAGACCTCAGATTAAACCCTCATATCAGACTCCCAGATCAGAACTCCATGTCAGGCCCCTGGCAGATCTCAGATTTGACCGCCATATCAAACTACCATATCAGAATCAGAACCCCATATCAAACCTCAGATTATACCCCATAGACCTCAGATCAGACCCCTATATCCGACCGCAGATCAGACCCCAAAAGAATTGCATTGTGACACACACATGTTTTAATGAAGACTGTTATTACTGCTTTAGAACATGTAGTTACACTGCAAAAGCTGCATTATTAGCATTCTTAATTGTAAATACAAATTTAATAATCTGTGTGTATCAAACCAGTGACTTTTTATAGGCCTCATAATTAAATGTCTGGAAAACAGAATAGTGCAAAACAAAAGACCCATACCTCATCGTCCCACAGTCAGAATGTGGAAAGTAGCAACACTGCCATTTGGCCAGTAATAGTAGTGGTACTGATGATGGTGGAGGTGGGGGCAGTGGTAGCAACAGTGGTGCTCTGCAAAATACAGAGCAGAGAATTGGGAGGGGGGGGGGGTCAAGGCACACATCATGTCGTATCACAATCTGATAAAAGTCATGGGAGATTGAGGACTATAATGATAATTGTGTTTTGGACAGGATCTGTGAGGCGAATTAGGGTACAAAGGAGGAGGTGACATCAGAGCAGAAGGGAGGTGGCAGCGGCAGCAATAAAGAGCAAAGGCAACGTAGAGTCAGAACTTCCCAAAAACTGGTCAGATCTAGTTCTTTTGTGATCAGTTGAGGAACTTGTGATACCACTGATACTGTGGATGCATGCTCAAAAAGTAATTGACCTAGGCCAAGCTTAGATGTCTCTAGGTCTGCACGAGCAAATCCCTTCTGTTATTTTTTCTCCACCAGGTCAGCACACAAAACCACAGCTGTGGGCAAGATCAGCAGGATTAAAACAGGGCTCAGTGTTCAAACTTCTGGTCTGCTTTGTAGCAGCCAGCCCACGTCCCCAAGCACTACAGTGTTCATGTCATCATCATCAGCTGCTTTTTCTCTTGCTCAGACTCCTCCTCCTTGTCATCTGCTCCATTGTGAAACATCCATAAAAGAATGTGTGACCATGAGAAATCTATTCTCGACTAGCTATTATCTTGTATGCAACCTGAACTCTGCTATAAAATTTACTCGTGGGAATTGTGGTGCAATATCATACCTTAACCAAAATTTCATTTTGGTAGCCCATTCCATGCGTTAAACTAACGGCCAGGCAAGCAAAAGTAGAAATAGTCTATTAATTCCACAAATGTGGCCCACTTCCTCGCCTTCACCCTAATTTAAGCTTTCTGGCTCATGATATGCGTTGTACTACTGGTCACGCAACGAAAGTATACATTGTTTAATCGTTTCGCAAATGTGGCGCAATTACAGACCCAAATTTTAGTCACAACTTTTACAGCTGTCTCTGTTACAAGAAGTAGCAGAAGCCAGAGTGGCCAGTTAAGTTTGCTAATTGTTATACAATGAAACTGTTTTTTCCACTGGATGCCATCAGCCCAAAATTGTCTCAGTATGGAAATATGGCGCATTTCTGCATTGACAAATGTCCAGTACTTCTGCACCTTCACCAAAATTTAATTCTGCTGTATGATCTTCATACTTCTGGCCAAATTTTGGTTAAAAATTGTATTATTTTTAAAATGACTGTGGCCTTTCCCTGGCACATACTATTGTCCCTGACCCCATAGGCTTCTAGGCAGGCAGACTGGAACAATGGACCACATTGGCCCAGTATGCTCTCTTTGTTCTCTGTGTTTTTTTCACAGTATGGGGTGTTGTGACACCCAAACAAGAGTTGTTCTCTGCCGGTGTACAAAACGCAACTTTTATCAAAATGAATGAGGCAGGAAACACTCCTCCGGCTTAGGCCAATAAATCAATCTGCCCTTGCTGATGGTGTCCCATCATGTTCCTGCCTATCTGCCTGCCTACCATCATGTTCTGTACCGTATGGATGCTATTACTGCTGCCACTGCTAATGCTCTACTGCCACTTCCATTAACTCAATTGACACTATCATTACTGCTACACAGCTGCCCCTACTACTACCACCTCTAAACAGCCATGCACACATCTACTGACTAGTCCGCTTCGTGCTTTGCTGCTACTGTTGCAGCTACTATTGCAGTGACATGACACTATTATTCTCCTTTTTTCACATGCACACTGTACTGCTATTCCAAATAAAAAATTAAATTGCAGGCTCATTCAGAAAAAGCCATTCTTTCTTCTACCAATTTACACTCATGCAGGCATAAATACAGGCAGTTATTATGCCACGTTAATGCATATTGAGACAATTGTGTGTGTATAAACACAGGCAGGCATTCTGCCTCCGTTAGCATATAATTTATGTCCACTTGTGCAGAACAAACAACTGTTTTTAAAAACATTGGGATTTGCTTCCGATGAGGCATCATTTTTTGATGCTTGGTCTCAACAAACCATTGTTTTATTACCATAACATTATGTGTATTTAAACAACATCTGTGCTCAATAAGGGACCAGTTTTGGAAGCTTTCTAATATAAAAAAGCACGTGAAAGCACAATGAGGTCATTTATTAACGTTTTCAATTCCATGATTTGGTGTGGAGCTGGCGCATGGCCGGTGTTAGCAAGCATTAAAGTTATGTAGACGCAACACCTCAACATAAATTTTCTTCATTCACCGGCAGTGCAAAGGGATAAAGACTGACGTCTAAATCGCCGGTTTTAATAAATTCTCCCAATGTGTTTCTAACCCATACATGTACGGCGC
Source organism: Bufotes viridis (assembly GCA_033119425.1). NCBI lineage: Eukaryota > Metazoa > Chordata > Amphibia > Anura > Bufonidae > Bufotes > Bufotes viridis. The sequence continues at coordinate 180,115,040 of CM065594.1, read as the reverse complement.
TGGTGGACGTGACCTAAGGACCAACGCAGTACATGTAGGGCAGGCTTATCAGGCGGGTGCAGGAGCTGCACCTGACCGATCAGAGGCAGGGGACCCAACAGTCACTGACAGTCCGACCCCTGCTGCATACGCCGGCGTATTAACTCCTTGTATGCCATAAGCTGACCGCGGCATGCAGAGGGTTTGTGGAGGGTACAGGTACCCTCCGCATCTCCATCGGGTCCTTGCGCTGCAGTGGCAGGGACCCGACGGCAGAGAAGGCAAGTCCGATGCCTTCAATAGGCATGGGGGATTCCCTTCTACAGAAGCCTGTAAGATCCATCACCTTAGGCTGGGTATCACAGGCAGGCTGTCAGCATAAAAGCTGATAGCCAATGCATTACTATACATATTTTTGTCCCAGAGTGTGACAAAAATAAAAAAGAGTAAAAAAGTGTTTTTCATAATAAAAAAAAATAAAGTTTCAAGTAAAAAAAAAAAAATCCCATAAAATTGTAAAAAATCCCCAAAAATGAGCTACTACATAAAACAAATGTAATCTGGCAAAAAAAAAAAAAAACTATGGCTCTCAGAATATGGAGTCACTAAAACATGATTTCTTTTACTTTAAAAAAATTATTTTTATTGTGTAAAACTTAAATAAATTTAAAAAGTATACGTATTAGGTATTGCCACGTCTGTAACGACCTGCTGTATAAAAATATCACATGATCTAACCCTCTGGTGAACACCGTAAACAAAATTAAATAAAACTGTCAAAAAAGCAATTTTTTGTCACCATACATCACAAAAAGTGTAATACCAAGCGATCAAAAAGTCACAAATTAGACCCTACCTAAGACAATCACCCAAAAAGTTAAAAAACCTATGTCTCTCAGACTATGGAGACACTTAAACAGGATTACGACTGAACCCCCATAAAATCACACCATGGTCAAGTAAAAAACGCATACTTTATTAAACAAGACAAACAGAATATGTCCAGTTTTAGGGCCCTCAGGATAATTTCACAAATACTCAATTTGGTCAGTGGACCAAAAAGAATCCCTGTAGGGGTCCTAAACTAAACATCTTTATTGTTACAAATCTAAAATCACAAGACCTACAGGGATAGTTTAAAACTATCATGCAAACTACACCTGATCCTTAATGTAGCCTAGCTATCCTCAGGTTTATGTAAGGCCCTGCGCCCATGGAATAAACAAATGGTCTATGTAGTGTGAGGTGGCACAAATTGCAAGTGAGGAACCGTCACCCCCTCTTCATTCCTGATAGTTTTAACCTATCCCTGTAAGTCTTGTGATTTTAGATTTGTAACAATAAAGATGTTTACTTTATCACTGATTTTGACTTTTTAGTGGATTTTTACAAATTCTGCAGACAGTTATGGGTTAAAATATTTTCAGCAGATAATAAAATTGGATTAAAAACCGGTGTGTCTTCGCTAAATGAACTACCTCTTAATTTAAAAAGACGTGGTGCATTTGACCCAGACATGCCGAGCAATATGTTAAAATTGTTCGAACAAGCTGTTGCGAACGAAGTTCTCATTAAATCGTCTAATGTGCAAAAAAAGAAAAATAACTGTACAAAAAAAGAGAAAATAGCCCTGGAAACATTACAAAATGATACATCTATAATTATAAAAAGAGCCGACAAAGGGGGAGCTATCGTTATTATAAACAGGAGGGCATATCTAGCAGAGGCACATAAGCAGTTAAATGACGAAAATACTTATAAAAAACTTTGGAATGATCCTACATCTATATTTGCGAAAGAACTTAAAACGCTATTAACCGAATATGTTACTATAGGTATGATTACTGAAAAAACTGCGAATACTCTTTTAAGTGAACATCCGAAAGTGCCTGTGCTGTATCTGCTCCCTAAGTTCCATAAGGATCGAAAAAAAAAAAACGGGATGTCCAATCGTCTCCTGCATAGGATCCCTCCTTCAACCTATATCCACATATGTTGATTCATTTTTGCAGAAAAAAGTAAATAAACTAAATTGATGTCTGCTTGACACAACCGATTTTTTGAAAAACTAAACAAAGAAACCAGCGATGGTGCAACTTTTTTGTGTACTTTGGATGTACAAAGTTTGTACACCAACATTCCGCAACAAGAAGGACTATTGTGTGTGAAGGAGCTCCTAATGCAGGATGCGACAATGGATAACAGCACCATTATGTTTCTGATGACACTCCTCGAATTTGTTCTTACGAAAAATTATTTTCGTTTCTATGATACTTTTTACTTGCAGCTGCGGGGGACTTCGATGGGGTCCTCCACAGCTCCAAGTTTTGCAAATATTTTTATGTTCATGTTTGAAGAAAAATACATATTTAATGCTGGCAAATTAACATCTACTACCACATGGTTGTGATATGTGGATGATATTTTCCTTTTATGGAGAGACACTGAACAATCATTGATAACCTTTGTAGAATATCTTAACTCATGCCACGATACGATTAAATTTCAGTTGCAATATCACCCGACTATAATACAATTTTTAGATGTTGAGATTAAAAAAGAGGATAGAGGTAATTTCAATACCATTTCATATTCCAAACCGACCGATTAAAATAACTTGTTGCTATATAATAGTCATCATGCTCCACATACCTTTAAAGGAATTCCAAAAAGTCTGTTTATTCGAGCGAAACGAATAACGAAAACTAACCACAAATATATTAAACAAAAAAAAGATATCCAAAATTTTTTTAAATAGAGGATATCCGAAAAACATTGTCAATGCCGCAGAAAAGGAAGTAAAATAACATCCCTAGAGATTCTCTATTCACAATAAAAAATAAGAAAATTGCAAAGAACGCCCAATGTACATAAGCGTTTATGAGTGTCCTGCGACTTTAATTAAAAGCACTATTAATAAATATTGAGATTTACTACAACATGATAAAAAATACGGGCATCTCTTTAAAAAAAAAAAACTAATTTTGTATATAGGAAGGGATGTACTATTGCCAATAGATTGTTTAAAGGAGATGTAAAAATTCCTAAAACAGATCGCCAGACTTTCTTAAATACTCAAAAAAAGGGACATTTTCCTGTCTGTCATGCACGAATTGTAAGCAGATAATAAAAGGAGAATTTATAAATCATCCAAGGAAAGGTTATAAAATTCCTATGTATCATTTTACAACTTGCATAACCAAAAATGTTATATATGGTTTAAGATGTCCATGCAGCATGTGGTACATCGGTCAAACCAAAAGATATGGACGAAGCTAACAGAACATAAATCTAATATAAAAAGATATACAGAGTTAATGGATAGCAGAAAGGGAGAAAAAGAGAAAGATAGAGAAAAATATCAGGAAACTACATTGTTGCAACACTGTTACGAATGAAAACATAAATGGAATGAAATAAGAGGGAAAATTCTAGAATATATCAATCCTGGTTATACACCAGAGGATAATACGTATAAACTGCTGCAACATGAAACAAAGTGGATTACAAAAATGGAAAGTTTAAAACCGAAAGGGTTAAATGATATCTGCAACTTTAAGGTGTTTCAGTGATCTATCTAATTTTAACCAGAATTTTGATTTTAATTTTATAGCTGAATTGTAGCAACATTGTATCTAGACCTTAGAGTATTTAGGATGTTGGTTACACCTGAGCCACATGCATGATTAAGGGGGAGTGACCCTCGAAACATCGCGTTTGACTGTAGTATACAACTCAGGCTAACTCTGAACAAGTGGACCTGCGAGTCTTGCTATTTGTCTTTTATCGTGGAAAATAAAGGAAAAGGACCGAACGTGTCTTTTAAAGAAATCATGAGTAGTATATATTTCTCACATGAATTTTGAGCTTGCTAAGGCCTCTTTCACACTTGCGTTGTGAAGATCCGGCGTGCAATTCTGTCGCCGGAAATGCCCACCGGATCCGGCACAACGCAAGTGAACTGAAAGCATTTGAAGACTGATCAGTCTTCAAAATGCTTTCAGTGTTACTATGGCAGCCAGGACGCTACTAGCGATCACCTGATCTATGCACTGGGGCGCCCTGACGTCATCCTGGAGCGTCCCGGGAGCCGCACGGAATGTAAGTATGCCGTTCCCCCCGCTCCCCCTACTCTTTACTATGGCAACCAGGACTTTAGCGTCCTGGCTGCCATAGTAACCATTGACAAAAAGCTAAACGTCGGATCCGGCAATGCGCGGAAACGACGTTTAGCTAAAGGCTGGATCCGGACTAATTCCTTTCAATGGGCATTAATTCCGGATCCGTCCTTCCGGCATGCTTTCAGGATTTTTGGCTGGAGCAAAAAGCGCAGCATGCTGCGGATTTTGCTGCGGCAAAAAAACGTGTCAGTACTGAACTGAGGACATCCTGATGCATCCTGAACGGATTTCTCTCCATTCAGTAGCTTTCCGTCCTAGAGACCTGAGGACGGATCTCTAGGACGGAAAGCTAAAACGCTAGTGTGAAAGAGGCCTTATGAGAACAGACTGAAATGCTTTGTGAAAGTAAATGATGGAGTGAAAGTGAGGCTCTGAGTCAGTCTGAAGCTTAAATAAGAAGGGAGTCATTTGTTGGACTGTTTAGATTGTCAGCTCAGCAGCAGGCCCTCGCTCATAATGTTTTAGATGGTCAGATCAGCAGCAGGCACTCGCCCCTAATGTTTTAAAGAGTCAGCTCAGCACCAGACCCCCACCCCTAATGTTATAGATGGTCAGCTCAGCAGCAGACCCTCACCCCTAATGTTTTAGATGGTTAGATCAGCAGCAGGCCCTCGCCCCTAATGTTTTAGAGGGTCACCAGCAGACCCTTGCTCCTAATGTTTTTAAGGGTGTGTATGATGCCCTCCTTTAGGGGTAATAAAGGGTGTATTGGAGTGCCGGTTCCTTGTAATTTTTGGCAGCCCTTTCACTTCTAGGAGCCAGCTAAAAAAGTTAGGAGCCAGACGGAGCCGCGTCATGAAGCCCCCAGTAGATGCCCCCATAGTGCTTCTCCTCCCCTCCACTTCTCCATAGAGCCAACCAATGATGCATGCCAGTACATAGGGCCCCCCTCTTCTCCATTGTGCCACCCATAATGTGCAAGTATATAGGGCCCCCCATAATGTACCAGTATATAGGGCCCCCATAGTGCTTCACCTCTTTAATTGGTTATATGACACGTCAGACCCTGCCAGCATCCAAGTGACCGCCCCTGGCAGCCGCCATGACATGTGGAAACCCTTACAAGGATTACAGGGTCCGGAGGGGAGGGCAGAGGGGTCCGGAGGGGAGGGCAGAGGTGTCTGGAGGAGAGGGCAGAGGGGTCCGGTGGAGAGGGCAGAGGGGTCCAGAGGGCATAAACACAGCGGGCACCATGACACTTTACTGAGTACTACAACCCCCAGCTGGCGCTCAGCCTCTGCAGTCCCCACATCACTACAACCCCCAGCTGGGGCTCAGCCTCTGCAGTCCCCACATCACTACAACCCCCAACTGGGGCTCAGCCTCTGCAGTCCCCGAATCACTACAACCCCCAGCTCTTTTCCACTCTTGTCATTCTTTTTCCCCCTCTTGTCATTCACTTTCCCCCTCTTGTCATTCTTTTTCCCTCTCTTGTCATTCTCTTCCCCCCCTTGTCATTCTCCCCCCCCCCCTTGTCATTCACTTTCCCCCTCTTGTCACTCACTTTTCCCCTCTTTTCATTCACTTTCCCCCTCTTGTCATTATCCCTCCCCCCTTGTAATTCTCTTTCCCCCTGTTGTGATTCTCTTTCCCCCTGCTGTGATTCTCTTTCCCCCTGTTGTGATTCTCTTTCCCCCTCTTGTCATTCACTTTCCCCCTCTTGTCATTCACTTTCAGCCTCTTGTCATTCACTTTCAGCCTCTTGTCATTCACTTTCTCCCCTTGTCATTCACTTTCCCCCCTCGTCATTCACTTCCCCCTTGTCATTATCTCCCCCCCTTGTCATTCTCTTTCGCCTCTTGTCACTATCCCCCCTCCATGTCATTCTCCACCGCCTTGTCATTCCCTTTCTCCCCTTGTCATTCTCTTTCCCCCTCTTGTCATTCTCTTTCCCCCTCTTGTCATTCACTTCCCCCCTCTTGCCATTCTTTTCCCCTCTCTTGTCATTCTCTCCCCTTGTCATTTACTTTCCCCCTCTTGTCATTTACTTTCCCTGTCTTGTCATTCTCCCTCCCCCCTTGAAATTCTCTTTCCCCCTGTTGTGATTCTCTTTCCCCCTGTTGTGATTCTCTTTCCCCCTCTTGTCATTCACTTTCCCCCTCTTGTCATTCACTTTCCCCCTCTTGTCATTCACTTTCCCCTCTTGTCATTCACTCTTCCCCCTTGTCATTCACTTCCCCCTTGTCATTATCTCCCCCCCTTGTCATTATCTCCCCCCCTTGTCATTCTCTTTCGCCTCTTGTCACTATCCCCCCCCATTGTCATTCTCCTCCTCCTTGTGATTCTCTTTCTCCCCTTGTCATTCTCTTTCCCCCTCTTGTCATTCTCTTTCCCCCTCTTGTCATTCACTTTCCCCCTCTTGTCATTCTTTTTCCCTCTCTTGTCATTCTCTACCCCCCTTGTCATTCCCCCCCCCCTTGTCATTCACTTTCCCCCTCTTGTCATTTACTTTCCCCCTCTTGTCATTTACTTTCCCCCTCTTGTCATTCTCTTTCCCCACTTGTCATTCTCCCCCCCCTCCTTTGTCATTCTCTCCCCCTCATGTCATTCTCATTCCCGCCTTTTCATTCCCCCCCCTTGTTATTCTCTTTCTCCCTCCCCCCCCTCATTGTAGCGTGGCCGAGCTCTGTACGGCACGTTTTTTTCCTGTACCCGGGCAGACGGACAGAAAGTGCACACTGTGTGCGCACTTCCTGTCAGTCCGGCCGAGTACAGGAGACAGATGCTCCCTGTACCCGCGGACCATACAGGGCTCGACCACGCTACAATGAGGGAGTCCCTCTCTTCATGGTGCGCCCTTATGGACGCGCCAGCCTGAGCAGTGCTGCAGCAGACTGAGGCTCTATATAGAGCGCTTGGGCGGCTGCAGCATGAAGGGGGCCGGCGCTCCTAGTCCGCCTATAGAACGCGTCGGCCCTGCGCCCTGGCACCTTAGAAAACGGGCTGACAATTACCCAGGCTTGTTGAGCCCTGACTTAGTGCATAGGCTTTATGAATGTAGGAGTCCCACTACATGAACAATTGTACCACAATGTGAATGACGCCCTCCATTATGTGGTATAGAGGTTGTATCGGAGTGCCTTTCCCTTGTAATTTTTGGCAGCATTTGCACTTTATATACAAGTAAATATACAGGAAAGAATGTTTCCTAACAATTTTTCCTCTGAAATCTATTTTATCTTTGGTTTTGGGCGTATTATTGTCAGTCTCTAAAATTGGCTTACTACTCGGACAACATCCTTTTAAGCAGCGACCTGGGAGTCCAAGATGCATCCAGACATCCTCCCCATGCTGTTCCCGAATCATTTGAGTGGTGTTTTCATCAATTTCTGACCTTTTCAGGTGAACCAGACAGCCTCCATTCTTTAGAGCAGGGGGTGACTGGTTTAATGCTCGGGTTCTCCCATTGACTTCCATTGTGCTCGCATTCTCGGTAGAGCACCCAAGCATCCCGAGGTGTTCTACTCGAGCACCCGAGCACTTTGGTGCTCGATCAACATTATTCCCTATATAAAAATAAAAAAAACTCTGTATATTCATCCAAGCTTGCATGTGTATAGGGGAGTTGATAACTACCTAAAGTGTATGGAAAGCTTAAGCCTGACTCATCAATAGGGGATATGAGCACTCAGGCTGCTGTTCCATGCTGGTTGCTAATTAAATAAGTTTTAACTCTATTTTTTTCCCTGAAAAATACCATTAACAAACAGCAGGAGAGCAGGAGATTAGCTCTTACTTCATTAGTAGACTGCATGGAACCATAGCTTTTGGCTGCATCGGAACTGCATTATGGCTATGGTTCACTGTGTGACAGCTGTGCAGCAGCCACCATGTTGAACATCGCCCTAAAAGTCACCAAGGCAGCATGAACCCTAAGTACGCCCCTGTGCTTTGCTTAAAATAAATAAACTATGCGTTGTGTTGCCATATTCTGATTCCCATAACTTTTTTATATTTTTTTCTAAATAAATGTTTGAGGTCCCTTTTTGTGGGACAAGCTTTAGTTTTCATTGGTACCATTTTGGGGTATATAACATTTTTAGATCGCTTTATATTAATAGTTTTTTAGGGGACGAGGTAATTATGCATACTTTATTTCCTTTGCAGAATTCGCTGTGCAAAATTCACATTATATTCACATAGGGTCACATTTATTAATAAAGCCCTAAACTGGCGGTGGATCTGCCAAAGTTATGAAGAGGCGCAGGCCTCACCATAACTTCAGTGCATTCAGCGCCAGTTCTAAATATGAGACAGCTTCCGAGTTGTCTTACATTTAGACCTTTTTCTATGCCTAAAACAGACAAAGAAAATGGTTAATGAGACGGGCCTGCCAGCCCATCCCCTACAATTTTAGATCTGCCATGAGCGGGGCAAAGTCGCAGATAGTGGTGCAACTAACTGTTGTGCCACTATCTGAGCCTGAAATACACCTAATTTAGACGTTTTTTAACATAGTAAATGACCCCCATTTTTGGAACTGGTGATACCAATTATGTTTATTTTTTGTTTAGATTATTTTTAAATGCATTGAATTTTTATTAGTTTTTTGTATATTTTAAAACTTTTTTTCTACCTTTTTATTAACCTCGTTAGATCACTTATACCATACACTGCAGTACTTTGATACCGCAGTCTATGGTGACTGTTACATATTCCTATTCCGCATAAGAAGACACACAAAGCACTGAGGGAAGGGGGGCCCAAGCTGAACTCTTGCACCAGGGCCCATGAGCCGTTAGCTACGCCCCTGGTAATACTGTATATAGACGTGTTTTGTAGTCTATCTTCTCTGCCATTCATACTTCATCTGTTTCATTACTGATTCAGTTATTCTACACTATTGCCAACAGACAGTTGCCAGGACCCTCAAAAGTAAAGGGCAGTGGCAAAAATGTTGCTGTAGCCAACACATGTAGCAGCAGAAGAAGGGGTGGTGGTGGCAGCAGCTGCAGCAACAGGATAGAGCTGCCACTGTCATCCAGCAGTCATGTTTTGACCAACAATCCAGCCGTACTGGAATAGTTGACTCTCTCTTTAACATCTTCTCAAGTAACAACACATACATATAGCCAGGAATCTGTGGGTTTCTCTGACATGACACTTAGTTGGCATGGCCCAGGAATAATCTCGGTGCCCTCACCTGTTGGACAACTTTCTTTTCTGCTCCTTCTGCTTGGGAAGTAATTCATGCTGCCAGCTCTGCTCTACTGGTGAGGGTGAAGAAATGGAGAACTCCAGTTTTCTTGCGGTGTAAATTCTTTTAATATTGGAATTACGGCAAAATTCACACATATAGAGTAGTGACGTTTCGGCCTTCACAAAATGGCCTTCATCAGACTGTAGCCGCTTATCCGGGAAAGGAAGAGAGAGCTGCTGTAAGAATGGCAGGACTATGCCTGCAGGAAAGTATCTGCGCCTGATACTTACCAGCAGGCATAGTCCTGCCATTCTTACAGCAGCTCTCTCTTCCTTTCCCGGATAAGCGGCTACAGTCTGATGAAGGCCATTTTGTGAAGGCCGAAACGTCACTACTTTATATGTGTGAATTTTGCCGTAATTCCAATATTAAAAGAATTTACACCGCAAGAAAACTGGAGTTCTCCATTTCTTCTATATACGGGGGCGGGATCCCGACTTCCAGTGGCGGTAAAAGGCAGAGTGCCACTACGTTTTACTTCCTGGTGCTACTGGTGAGGGTGACATAAGTGACTAAGAGACATTGAAGGATGATGATTTAGCCGATCACACATTGGAGCTGGATGAAGATAGAGTATTATCATCATCATAAGGGGGTGAGGGTGGCAGCAAGCCCGTGAGACAGTAGCAGGGTGGCAGTGTGCCAATGAGTTGGCAGAGTGGAAACAGTAGGAGATCTGGAACCAAATGCGGCCAGGGTAGACCATCTGCTACTCCGGAGCTTACCTTTACTGGGAACACCATGGATTGTACTCCTAAGCTTGAGAAGCCGGAAGCTGAAGGCAGCGCGACCACTTGTTTGTTTGGTTCAGGAGCTTACCTGTCAGGTACCAATTAGTGGTGCATGGGTTCATAAAGGCAGTGTCAGGCAGTCAGCAGAGTGTGTTAAGGGTAAAATGCCATACTCTGCAGTGTGGGAATCTTTTACCAAGTTGCTGGAGGACGTTAGCGTGACAGTATGCAGGAAATGTGGGCAGAAGTTGAAGCACAGCCAGGCTGCTAATGTTGGCACCACGGCCCTGCATCAACAGATGGTGCGTCACAATAAAGTAGCCTGGAAAACCCATGGGACTAACTTAGTCGTACAGCTTGACAGAGCTATCGCAGCATCTCCCAGCAGCCTGCACAGCTTCTACAGCAGTCAGGGCTCATCAACCTCAGCAAAAGGAAGCTGTCATTCCTTGCCTTTGTCTATTGCTCTTTATGTTCCTCCTCCTCGTTACATGTTTTGCCAGCAATTGATCAAGGAGAGGATTGCAAAGAGACAACAGTATTCATGCACTCATCCAACGGTGCAGAAGCTGAACATGCACCGGGCCCAGTTGCTGGTGCTACAGTCCCTCACTTTTCCATATTGAGGACTCTAAACATTCAGAGAACTGATAGGCTTGTGTCCACCCAAGGTGGAAAGTCTTCTAAATCATTACTTCTCTAAAAAATTTAAAAAAAGCTGCAAATATATGTTGAGCAGAAGGTGACACAGTCCTTGAGCCTGTCTGTGTCTGGTACAGTTCAAATCCACTCCCTGGATTTTATGTGGCTGTCATGGCCCATAACAGGTGGGATTTAGCGTTAGGACCACTCATAGAGGGGGCCTTGGCGTGGCGAGTGGCTTATTACCTTTTGATCAAAACGTACACTAACGACCTCTTATAGCTTCTAGCATAGAGGCAGGGCAAAGTGCTGGTTCCAGAGTGCTGTTGCATTGTTGTGCTTGCGAATTTTGCCATAGCTACGTGCACCTGCATACAGGGACGTGCTGACTGACCCCCCTTTGTGCTTCTGTTTAGTATATGTTGGAGGTGTGGCAGCCTCCTTTTCAGTTGTGCACACCTGACTAATTTGTTTGCCTTAGAGGCTGGTTTTAATCAGAGTGAGTATAAAACTGAACTTGCAATCATAGTGCCTGCTAGTAGCCATCTGGCTCCAGGAAGAGTACACAGTGGGCTCAGCATGCATGTTGGTACCTGCATCCCTCGATCTAATGGAGGCTGTTATAGCACCAGAAAGGGTTAATAAGCATGTTGGATCCTAGCATGCATGCTGGGCCTGCACTCCCTGGATTTTATGTGGCTGTCTTGGCCCATAACAGGTAGGATTTAGCGTTAGGACCACTCATAGAGGGGGCCTTGGCGGGGCGAGTGGCTTATTACCTTTTGATCAAAACGTACACTAACGACCTCTTATAGCTTCTAGCATAGAGGCAGGGTAGAGTGCTGGTTGCAGAGTGCTGTTGCATTTTTGTGTTTGTGTATTTTGCCATAGCTCCGTGCACCTGCATACAGGGACGTGCTGACTGACCCCCCCTTGGTTGTCTGGTACAGTTCATGCCAGTGCTGATGTGTTGAGCTGTAACTATGGTCAAGGACAAAATATGTCTTTTACAGCCCACTGGGTAAATGTGGTTCCGGCCCAGGCACAGAAAAATCACAAAAAATAATGCACTAACACAATAGATGCAAACATTCTATATGGATTAAGCCCTCATTCTAATATGATAAAATCTAAGACTCTCAGCCAATATATTTTGATCACCTTGTCCACCTACCAGCGCCAAGGGGGTCTCAGTCAGGCAGGACATACTCCAAACCTATTTATGCAGTTAGGCATTTACACTCAAGAGAGAAGACCCTGCACACATAGTGTGCTGCTTCTTGTTACCTCTGTGTGTAGTCAAGCAACCAATGAGAGGAAGAGCACACACAGCTATATCTACCACCTAATCAACCCATTCACCTATAGGATAGGCAGGGCAAACTGCACAAAAAGGCTGCTCCCAGTCCTTGAGCCTGTTGGCGTCCGGTATAGTTCATGCCAGCGCTGACGTGTGGAGCTATAACTATGGTGAAGGACAATACATGTCTATATAGGGTAAATGTCGTTCTGGCCCAGGCACATCAGCAACTTGGCCAGGTGATGGCAATGCCGACCTCTGCATTGTATTTCATCCTCTGCCTCCTCATCCTCCACCTTGTCCTTTGCCTCCACTGTAGACACTGTTCAGAGTGGTCCTCCAGCATACCACCTATGCAAAGCACGATGTTGTCATGCAGCTCTGCACCTGGTCAGCCTGGGAGAACGTAGTCACACCGAGGAGGAACTGCTCCACGTCATCAACCAAGAGATGAAATACTGGCTGTCTCCTAGCTTACTGCAGATTGGAACCATGATCACCGATAATGGGAAGAACATTCTGTCTGTGCTGAATCAGGGAAGGTTGATCCATCTGTCCTGCATGGCGCACATCTTGAATCTGGTTGTCACCCAATTCCTGAAGTCATCCACCAAACTGCAAGGCATCTTTAAAGAGGCTCTGTCACCCAGATCAAGTCTACCCTACCAGGCATATAGCATTTGCAATGAACGGGGGCGTCGCAGAAGCAGTGCTCGAAAGGCATAAGCCCATCTCCGAGTCCTCAAATTTCTCATTAGCATATTTTTAAAGTTGATTTTTCTGCCTAACCGGACCGCTGACATGAGAACTAAAGATATGTTTTTTGTCTCTTTCGTCGGCCCTACCAGGCTATATGCCTGGTAGGGTAGACTTGATCTGGGTGACAGAGTCTCTTTAAAATGGCCAGGAAACTCTGCATGCACGCTTACCTTGCAAAACACACCCTCATTGAGCTGCAAGGGCAGAAAGGTTTTACCCTACATTGACTCATATGCAATGTTTTCACATGTTAGAACTCCACCCTACACAGGTTGGACCAACTGTATGAGCAAAGGAAACCCGTGACTGATTTCTTGATGATGCAGATGGACAGGACTACTTTCCATTGTATATTTGATGTTAGACAGTGGTGGCTCAAGCGTGACACCTGCCGTTTTTCTCAGACCCTTTGAGGAGACCACTTTATTTGTCAGTCGCCAGGACTATGGGATGAATGATGTCATTCCACTCCTTCAAGTCTTGTATGGGATGCTAATAAATCTGATTGAAGAGAGGACAGAAAACATGCCTACATCTCACGTCCACCTGAGCCTTGTGGAGGCTGAACTGGCACAGGAGGAGGATATAAAGGCTCAGGAATTTTATACACAACTAGGTGATTTATCTGCCCAATCAACAGGAGGAGGAGCTAGAGGGCAACGACGAAGATGATGCAGGTGACAGACCATGGCATTATGCAGATGGTGACAGGGAATCCCTACAAGTCCGGATCCAAATGACCGGATCCATGCTGAGTTGCTTGTGTAGTAAGAGCTGCATTGTCACCATTTTGATGACTGTTTTCTCTCTACAATGTTAGACCCTCACTACCGGTATAAAATGGGGGTCTTTTTTGCACCTTCGGAGTCAGTTGGTTGCTGCCTACATGTGCTATCGCCCATCCCCAAAAAAGGTCTAAGAGGGGGACCCTCTGAGCTCACACTCCACTGCCATGAATACTGGAGGGACGTGGGAGGCAGGAGCAGTACCAGCTCGATCAGCAGCAACCTAAGTCTTGAGTCTGTGATGAGTACTTTTTTTCACCCACAGAAGAATCAACCCAGCAACAGGACATGGAACAAAATCTGAACCAGTGTAGTGTCCTGTGGTATTTTGAAGTCTTTACATTTGTGGACATTTGTCCCTATTTCCCCTTTGCAAAGTTATAAACTTCATACTTTAGTTCTCTTAAAAGGGTTAACTTGCACTGTTTAATATTGTCTAATTACATTTTATATCTATGTTTTGATATATACAGTATATCTTGTTAATTTGCACTGTATTTGTAAGGCACTGTAGAAAGGGTTAATAAATATTGAGAGGTTTTTGGGACTTTGAATGAGAAGCTGGTAATTTTCCACAGCTAACATAGGGTTTAACCCCTTAACCCCCGATGACGTACATGAATGTCATATCTGGATGTGACTTAACGCCCAGCACCATACATGTATGTCATGGTGAACAGGCGGGTGCAGGAGCTGCGCCTGCCCGATCAGCATCAGGGGTCCGGCAGTCACTGATAGCTGGACACCTGCTGTATGCGCCGGTGCATTAACATTAACCTCTGCACGGCTGCGGTCAGCGCTGACTGCGGCACGTGCCGGCTTAAGACATGTGCGGAGTGGCCATTGGGCCTTCCTTAGGCATCGTGGCTGCCTACCGGGAGAGCTTGTGAGATCCAGCAAGCAGGCTGTAACTGAATTACATTGAGTAATACACTTACAGCCAATGCATTACAATACAGAAGTATTGTAATGCATTGTAAAGGGGATAAGACCCCCAAAAGTTGAAGTCCCAAAGTGGGACAAAAAATACAATGGAAAAAAGTTATTTATTTTTTTTTGTTTCAAATAAAAGAAAAAAAAAAAAGCGTCCTTTTCCCCAAATAAAGTAAAAAAAAAAACGTAAAAAATAGGGAAACAAAGAAAAGTAGACATATTAGATATCGCATGCGTCCGTATCGACCAGCTCTATAAAAATATCACATGACCTAACCCCTCAGGTGAAAACTGTCAAAGAAATTAAATAAAAACTGTGCTAAATAAACAATGTTTTTGTCACCTTACATCACTCAATGTGCAATACCATGCGATCAAAAAGACGCATGCCCCCCAAAATAGTAGCAATCTAACCGTCACCTCATCCAGCAAAAAACGTGCCCTTACCTAGGACAATCGCCCAAAAAATGTAGAAAAATATGGCTCTCAGACTATGGAGAGACTAAAGCATGATTTGTTTTGTTTCTAAAATGCTGTTATTGTATACAACTTTAATAATAAAAAAATGTATACATATTAGGTATCGCCATGTCCGTAACAACCTGCTGTATAAAAATACTACATGACCTAACCCCTCAGATGAACACCGTAAAAAAAAAAGTGTATAAAAAAAGCAATTTTTTGTCACCTTACATAACAAAAAGCATAATACCAAGTGAAGGGTTAACACTGTAAGCTATGCGTCTGAGGCCTTGAGCTGTGGATGTTCTGGCTACATCCCGTTATTTTCATCTTGTTCCTCACTTCTAAGAAATGTAGCAAAGGTCAATTTCTTTGTAACAGTAACTTTTCATATAGTACGTGCGTCTTTATCTTATTGGTTGTTGATTCTCCCGTCCCCCTTGCTATATATATGTTACCCCACCATCAATAAAGTTAGAGTATTTCTCAGTGATGCTTGTGTGTGTGTCTGTCATTTGTTTGCTACTGAGAAATATCTCTCCTGGTACCAGTAAGACTTAACCCAAGCTGACCACTGGAGTCTGGTACCAGGGGTACCTAGTGAAGGGTCCAATTTCCTTACATCGAGAGGTTCATCCTCGGGTTCGGTGAGAAAGACATCGATTTTGTCCTCCGTCTTATCCGAGGGCACTGGCCACGTCTCGACCCAAGTAAGTTGAACCATCTACTTAAAGACTTCAGGAGGTCGCTGAGATTTGGCTCAGGGAGCCTTATAAAGTGGCTGCACGGACTCCGGGAGTCCAAGCAGAAAGAACCACTAGAGATAAAAGTGCACTTAAAACTAAAAGATACTGTTCAGGGAACAGAGGGTTACAAGCTTGGATTAACTCTTATATACAGAGTATAAATGTCTTAGAAGTAATAAGATTATCTGTCTGTGTGAGATACTGACCGGGTGGTAAGTGTATGGTCACATCCCACTGTTAATTCCTTCTTTTTTTACTACTACGAATGTGTAAATTGTTTATGTTGTGGAGAACCGTTAGACTAATATGGATGGGGGGGGGGGGGGGCGGCAGGGTTTCCAAGAAAGATTTTCCCAAACCAGAACCAGGAGAAACGTGTAAGGTATATGTAGCTAGTGTCAGTCCAACAAACTATTACCTGATCAACCCATGGGTAGATAATTTATCAGTATGGACTGAGGCAATGGATGCTGCAGATCCATTCCCCAGGGACGGTGACAATAGTATTTATCATATGGATATGGTCAAAGGACTATGTCTAGATGATAAGACAGCCTGGCCGCATTTTGATGAGGATCCTTCCTGGGACATGGATTATGTCCAGGGGAGGTGAACAGTGGCTAGAAATAGTGCCCCTATTGGTATGATGCAGGTAATAAGAAAAGAAACAAGAATCCAAAAGGTCCCAAAGATGATAGGACTCTACACGAAATAGAACAGGAGATGGGAACAAAGAAAAGAAGTCAGAAACCCCCTCCATCCTACAGTAATTCTACCCCCACATAGTCCACCTAGGGTCGCAGCTGCAAAAAGCCCACCAACAGAGTCACCCACTTCGACCTCAGTGCAGGGGGAAGATTCGGGAGCTGAGGGAGGAGAGGGTTCCTCACAGAGTGTTAGTCCGATCAAAAAGTCATATGCACCTGAAAATAGTACCAATCAAACCGTCATCTCATACCAAAAAAAATTAGCCCCTACATAAGACATTCTCCCAAAAGATAAAATAAAAACTATGGCTTTCAGAATATGCAGACACAAAAAAATCATGCTTTTCAAAAATGCTTTATAATGTAAAACTGAAATAAACAACCAAAAAAGTTATCACATTTGGTATTGTCGCATCCATAACAACTTGCTCTATAAAAATACCACATGATCTAACCTGTCAGATAAACATTGTAAATAATAAAAAAAAAAAACAGCTATTTTTTGTTACCTTGCCTCACAAAAAGTGTAATATAGAGCAACCAAAAATTATATGTACCCTAAAATAGTACCAACAACACTGCCACCTTATCCCATAGTTTCCAAAATGGGGTCTTTTTTTGGAGTTTCTACTCTAGGGGTGCATTAGGGGGTCTTTAAATGTGACAGCTTAAAATGATCCCAGTGAAATCTGCATTCCAAAAACCATATGGCGTTCCTTTCCTTCTGCACCCTACCGCTTGCCCGTACAGCAGTTACTGTAAAGGACAGAATCAGGGCAATAAAAATTTAGTTTTGTTTCGCTGTTAACCCTTGCTTTGTTAGCGGAAAAAAATGGATTACAATTGAAAATCTGCACAAAAAATGAAATTCAGAAATTTCATCTCCATTTTCCATTAATTCTTGTGGAACACCTAAAGGGTTAACAGAGTTTGTAAAATCAGTTTTAAATACCATGATGGTGTAGTTTCTAAAATGGGGTAATTTTTGGGTGGTTTATATTATGTAAGCCTCACAAAGTGACTTCAGATCTGACCTGGTCATTAAAAAGATTTAATAAAAATTACATTTAACCACCTCCCGACCGCCTAACGCAGCGATGCGTCCAGCAGGCGGCCGGGATGTTCCTCCTGGACGCATCGGCGCACTGCGCGGCGGTAAAAGATTTGGAATTAGTTGGTCATCAGCCTGCCAGCCAATGATCAGCGCTGGCAGGCTGATGACTTTAAAAAAATCGAATCAAAAGCCATCTAACACATTATATTTATAAATATAATGTGTTAAATGGCTTCTGTGCTCTCTGCTGGGTCCTTTTCGTCGGTTGGTCCAAGCAGAGAGCACATGTGACTGTGAGTACACCAAGCACACACACAATTAGCCCCAGATCACCCACCCATCACCCCAATTAACCCCTTGATCACCCCTGTCAATCACTAGTGAAAGGGAAAAAAGTGATCAGTGTAAACTGTCACTTTTTTTTTTCACCAGTATTGACTTTTAGGTTTAGCTTAGTTTAGGCCCTCTTTGGTAGGTAGTTAGCTTCTGTTAGCGCCCAGCTCACCGCACTGCAGTCACTGATTCGCTGATTACGTATCGCTAATCAGCGTGGGTACTTTATAGTATCTGTAAGTGATCAGAACTGATCACAGTCAGATCTATAATAGTATTAGTGTCACCTTAGTCACCCTCCACCCCAACTGCAGTGTTTGCCCGATCAGGCCTGATCGGTTGCCCACACGTGCGTTCTCCCACGCCCGCCCCTCCGTAGTGACAAATTTTTTTTATTTTTTTTTTATCACTGCACAATCACTACACAAGTGTTGCGGTGATAAAAAAAAAATCTGTTTTGATATTTTTTATCAATCGCAGCGGCCCCCTGTACTTCGCTAGCCTCCCATTTGTAAGACAGGCTTGCTTTTTTTCTTGGGTAGTCTCAGGGAATATCCCCTAAATTTAGTTGTCCAAATGGCAAATAAGGGGTATTCTTCTGAAGAGGCCTACATGATTCTGAACCAGTCGGATAAGGAATGGTAACCCTCATCTGACGAATCCAGCGGGTCAGAATACGAACCTGAAGAAAGCAGTGGCAGTCTGACCCAAAGTTCGGATGATGTGGTTGGGGTCCCTGATAGCCCCAGGCGTACCCGGCCCCGTGTTGCTAGACCACAGGTTGCGCAGGATCCGCTTCAAGGGCAGCAGAGTGGGGCTGGCGCTGTCGGATTACATGGTAAGGCATACACCAGCAGCGCAGCCCATCCTGGACCTAGTACCAGCACTGCCGTAGAACATGGTGAAGTTCCCCCGTCGCAGCCACCGCACAGACAGGCCCGTAGAGCCCTTAGAGTCCCTGAGGTGCTGGCAAAAACTGATTGGCAGCCCCCATCTTCAGCCGCACCAGTAGTTCCCCCTTTCACTGCCCAGTCCGGAGTTCGGGTTGAGACAGCTCAGATCAGATCGGCACTGGGGTTTTTTGAGCTGTTCTTCACTGCGGAGCTCTTTAACCTAGTCGTGGCAGAAACAAACCGATATGCCACTCAATTTATAACCGCCAACCCGGGAAGCTTTTATGACCAGTCTTTCCGGTGGAAACCCGTCCAAGTTTCCGAAATTAAAACTTTTCTGGGCCTTCTCCTCAACATGGGCCTAACAAAAAAGCATTAATTGCGGTCATATTGGTCCACAAACCCAATTCATCACATGCCCATGTACTCTGCTGTCATGTCCAGGACACGATTTGAGACCATCCTGCGTTTCCTGCACTTTAGTGACAACAGCACCTCTCGCCCCAGAGGCCACCCTGCTTTTGACATGCTCCACAAAATTCGACCCTTCATAGACCACTTTAACACCAAATTTGCAGATTTGTATACCCCTTAGCAAAACATCTGCATAGACGAGTCCCTGATACATTTTACTTGGGCGCCTTGGCTTCAAACAATACATCCCAAGCAAGCGCGCCCGTATGGGGTCAAATTGCATAAGCTCTGTGAAAAGGCCACAGGCTATACGCACAAATTTTGTGTCTATGAGGGTAAAGATCAGACCCTGGAGCCGGTCGGTTGCCCTGACTACCTGGGGAGCAGTGGGAAGACAGTCTGGGACTTGGTGTCATCCTTATTTGTCAAGGGATACCATCTTTATGTGGACAATTTCTACACAAGTGCGCCCCTCTTCAGGCAATGGTTCTTAGGACAGACTGGCTGCTGTGGCACCGCGCGACCTAGTCGCCGGGGCTTCCCCAAATGGCTCGTTACCATCAACTTGCAAGGGGGGAGAGGGCTGCCTTGTGTAACGAAGAACTGCTTGCGGTGAAATGGAGAGACAAGCGTGACGTTTACATGCTCTCCTCCATTCACGCAGACACGACAATCCAAATTGAATGGGCAAACAGTGTCATTGAAAAGCCCCTCTCGGTCCACGACTATAATTTGCTCATGGGAGGGGTGAACTTCAATGACCAGATGTTGGCTCCTTATTTACTTTCCCGCAGGACCAGACGTTGGTATAAGAAGCTGTCTGTATACCTAATTCAATTGGCTATGTATAATAGTTTTGTTCTCTACAGTAAGGCTGGGAGAACAGGATCCTTCCTCAAATTTCAGGAAGAGATCATCAAGAACCTCCTGTATCCAGGAGGTTCTGTGGCCCCAACCACCAGTGTAGTGAGCTGTCTACATGAGCGACATTTCCCCAGTGTCGTTGCTGGTACCTCAAACCAACCGCCACCCCGAAAAAGATGTTGTGTCTGAGGCAGGAGTGGAATAAGGCGTGACACCCACTATTTCTGTCCTGACTGCCCTGACCACCCTGCCCTATGCTTAGGGGAGTGTTTCCGGAAGTACCACACTCAGGTACACTTAGGGACATAGGGACCGCAGGACATAGGTAGATTTTACACAAGGGTCTCTCAGGATACTAGGTTTTGATAGACCCTAACACACAGGGGTGCTAGTGTGCTACTGCAGATATGTGAAACCTCTCCTTTCACTTGGGATAAAATGCATAATGTACTTTGCACGATCTCTGTGCGATTTACACTTTACACATTGTCCTATGGGTTTCTGCTAGGTAAGTAAAGAGTGAAAAGTAAAAAAACAAAAAAAAAATTAAACAGGTAGCAAGAAAAAGAAATCTTGAGTTAGTTTAGGTTTTAAAAGTTTTATGATGTTCAGGTTTTATAAAGTTTGTAACGTTCAAATTTATGAGCCTGCTGCTTGTTTTTTTCTTCTTTTTTTTTTTACTAACCACCCTTTACTTTCCAGCTGGACCAACCGACGAAAACGCTGCAGCACTGATGTGCATTCTGAGAGAATCATTGCGCTGCTGTCAGTTTACATGTGAAGTCGGTGTATGCGGCGCTGCAGGACGAGATTTCTTCTCCGCAGTACAGGTACGTTTGCCCAGGCATATGAGCTGAGGAGAGGTGTTGGAGTTCATATGCTTTGGCAAACACTTTGTATCAAAAATCTGGCAAAGATGTCTTCCTCCACAACGATCGATTGATCGATGTGAATGGAGAAATCACGTTTGCCAGGACATAGGAGCTGAAGTGGGTATGGATGTTTGGGCGGAGCCCCTATGTCCTGGCAATCGCCAGGACCCTCTTTTTTTTTTTCTTGCATATTTTTTGGCAGAGATTTTTTCATCCATATTGATCGATGCAAATGAAGAAATCTGAGCCGTTAATTTTTCCATTCAGTTCATTTTTTCATTCAGCCAAGAGGCTGAACGGGAAAAAATATCTCATTACCCATATGCTCAATATATAGGAGAATAACAGAAACTCCTAATGCTGGCCATACATGTCATGATTGCAGAGACCCTCAAATGCCAGGGCAGTACAAACACCTCACATGTGACCCCATTTTGGAAAGAAGACACCCCAAGGTATTCGCTGAGGGGCATATTGAGTCCATGAAAGATAGAACTTTTTGTCACAAGTTAGCGGAAAGAGAGACTTTGTGAGAAAAAAAAAGTAAATTTCCGCTAACTTGTGCCAAAAAAAGGATCTTCTATGAACTCGCCATGCCCCTCACAGAATACCTTGAGGTGTCTTATTTCAAAAATGGGGTCACTTGTGGGGTATTTATACTGCCCTGGCATTTTACAGGCCCTAAAGTCTGGAATCCAAATGCCTAAAAATGCCCTCCTAAAAAGGTACTCATTGGAATTGGGCCCCTTTGTGCATCTTAGCTGCAAAAAAGTGTCAAACATGTGGTATCGCCATACTCAGAAGAAGTAGGGCAATGTGTTTTGGGGTGTATTTTTACATATACCCATGCTGGGTGAGAGAAATATCTCTGTAAATTGACAACTTTGTATAAAAAAATTGAAAAAGTTGTCATTTACAGCGATATTTTCCACACACAATATTGGTATATGTAAAAATACACCCCAAAACACATTGCCCTACATCTCTTGATTACGGCGATACCACATTAGTGACACTTTTTTGTAGCCAAGATGTGCAAAGGGGCCCTAATTCCAATGAGTACTTTTAGGATTTCACACGGTATTTTTACGCATTTGGATTCCAGACTTCTTCTCACGCTTTAGAGATTCCTAAAATGCCAGGGCGGTATAAATACCCCACAAGTGACCCCATTTTAGAAAGTAGACATCCCAAGGTATTCCGTGAGGGGTATGGTGAGTTCATGTAAAATTGTATTTTTTGTCATAAGTTAGTGGAATATGAGACTTTGTTAGAAAAAAAATAATAATAATATTTCCGCTAACTTGTGCCAAAAAAAAAAAAATCTTCTATGAACTCGCCATGCCTCTTACGGAATACCTTGGGGTGTCTTGTTTCTAAAATGGGGTCACTTGTGGGTTATTTATACTGCCCTGGAATTTTAGGGGCCCCTAAAGCGTGAGAAGAAGTCTGGAATCCAAATGTGTAAAAATGCCCTGTGAAATCCTAAAGGTACTCCTTGGAATTAGGGCACCTTTGCGCATCTTAGCTGTAAATTGACAACTTTGTATAAGAAAATGGAAAAAGTTGTCATTTAGAGAGATATTTTTCACACACAGTATGGGTATATGTAAAAATACACCCCAAAACACTTCTCCTGAGTACGGCGATACCACACGAGTGACACTTTTTTGCAGCACAAAGGGGCCCTAATTCCATTGAGTACCTTTAGGATTTCACAGGGCATTTTTACGCATTTGGATTCCAGACTTCTTCTCACGCTTTAGAGACCCCTAAAATGCCAGGGCAGTATAAATACCCCACAAGCAACCCCATTTTAGAAAGTAGACACTCAAAGGTATTCCGTGAGGGTTATGGCGAGTTCATAGAAGTTTTTATTTTTTGTCACAAGTTAGCAGAAAATTAAATTTTTTGAAAAAAAAAAAATTCAATTTCCGCTAACTTGTGACAAAAAATAAAAACTTCCATGAACTCACTATGCACATCAGCGAATACCTTAGGGTGTCTACTTTCCGAAATGGGGTCATTTGTGGGGTGTTTCTACTGTCATTGTAGTACCTCAGGAAACATGACAGGTGCTCAGAAAGTCAAAATGCGGAAATTCACTTTTTTGCACCATAGTTTGTAAAAACTAACTTTTACCCAAGCCAATAAATATACACTTATTGGATTTTTTTTTTTATCAAAGACATGTAGAACAATAAATTTAGAGAAAAATTTATATAGAAATGTAGTTTTTTTTTAAATTTTACAACAGAAAGTGAAAAATGACATTTTTTTGCAAAAATTTTGGTTATTTTTGATTAATATCAAAAAAAGTAAAAATGTCAGCAGCAATGAAATACCACCAAATGAAAGCTCTATTAGTTAGAAGAAAAGGAGGTAAAATTCATTTGGGTGGTAAGTTGTATGGCCAAGCAATAAACCGTGAAAGTAGTTTAGTGCAGAATTGTAAAAAGTGGTCTGGTCATTAAGGGTGTTTAAGCTAGGGGGGCTGAGGTGGTTAAATGGACAAAAAAAAAAAAAAGTGGGTTTTGGAAATTTTCTGAAAAATTTCAAGATTTGCTTATAAATTTCTAAGCCTTCTAATGTCCCCAAGAAATAAAATGGCATTCACAAAATGATCCAAACATGAAGTAGACATATGGGGAATGTAAAGTAATAACTATTTTTGGAGGTATTACTATCTATTATAAAAGTAGAGATGTTGAAATTTGGACATTTGCAAATTTTTCCAAATTTTTGGCAAATTTGTTTTTTTTTTTTATAAATAAAAATGACAGCCCAGTTATTAATTGCAGAATTTGGGAGGCTATCATTTTATAAGATGAATTAAACAAAGTCACAGATAATGGCCTTCAACATGAATGATCTTACTCTGAAACATCTACACTCCACCTTTTCTTTGGCCTGGCAAACAGAAACACTTAAAGAGAACCTGTCACCAGGAAATTCACTGATAAACCAAGCATGCTGCCTTGTAGGACTCACTCTGCTGAATATAATGATACCTTTCACTTGGTGATCCGTTGCTTTATTGTGGAGAAATAGTACTTTTAATCATATGCTAATGAGCTGATTTGAGTCCAGTAGTTGATATGAGTCCAGCGTTTTTTCTATTTAGAGCTATAGCCACTCCCCTATTCACTTCTTCAGTTGTAAAATGGGCGTGGTTTATTACATCATTCATTCATTTTAATAACTGGAGGGAAAATGACTAACAGGGAATGCTTAGGTAAAAAAAAGGGGAGGAATATACTATTAAAGTTAGTAATTATAATAAGGGCTAGTTTATTCATGGGGTGATAAACACATGATGGCTGATAAGGGACATGTCGCCGTGGGTATGGCAGTTAGGCTTTAAAGTGAAAGGCAGCAAGGCTTGTATTGGCTATAATGCAGGTCATTTTTTTAAACCACGCCCCTTTTACAACTGAAGAAGTGAATAGGGGAGTGGCTACAGCTCTGAATAGAAAAAATGCTGGACTCATATCAACTACTGGACTCAAATCAGCTCATTAGCATATGGATTAAAAGTACTATTTCTCCACAATAAAGCAACAGATCAATAAGTGAAAGGTATCATTATATTCAGCAGAGTGAGCCCTACAAGGCAGCATGCCTGGTTAATCAGTGAATTTCCTGGTGACAGGTTCTCTTTAAGTACCTTGGTATCCACCTTACAACCTCGTTATCCCAATCATACAAGCATAACTATCTACCGCTTTTAGAAATCATTCAATCCAATGTGGCCCAGTATTAGAGTTGAGCGAACTTCTATTTTTAGTTCGGCGTCCAAAGTTCGGGTTCGGGTTATTGTAGCATCCCGTTATGGATTCCGCTACCGTGGACCATAACGGCATTTGGAATCCATAAAGGGCTGCTTCATTGAACCCAAACCTTGGACAACCCTAAGGACCTGGGGTGACGTCACCGTCATGTGATCAGTGCAGGGGGCGTGGCTCAGTACTGGATCACCTCTTATCCAATCCAGTGCTGAGCCATGCCCCCTGCACTGATCACATGACGGTGACGGAGCATGAGGCTTTATTCACACGATCAGTATTTTGCATCAGGATTTGATCATGATTTGGAAGCCAAAAACAGGAGTGGGTCCAAAACACAGAAGACATGGAAATATTTTCGTTACATGTTATCTCTGTTTTGTACCCAACATTGATCCATAATGCAGAGTTCGGACTCCTCTTATTTGGTCAGTTATTTCCATCATGTATTGTGAGGCAAATTCAAGCAAAAGCCTACTTTCAGATTAGGTATCATGAATAGATCTGCATCTGTTCTGTGAGTTTGACCTGCACCTGCTTGGGGCTGACAATAACTGACCAAATAAATGAAGTATGAACTAAGCCTCAAAGTGACTCACAGCTCACAGTCATTATACAGGGTGGGCCATTTATATGGATACACCTTAATCAAATGGGAATGGTTGGTGATATTAACTTCCAGTTTGTGGCATATTAGTATATGTGAGGGGGGAAACTTTTCAAGATGGGTGTGGTGACTAGAGATGAGCGAACTTCAAAAATTAGTTCGGCGTTCGGGTTGGGGTAATCGCCGCATCCCGTTATGGATTCCACTACTGCGGACTATCCCGGCATATGGAATCCATAAGGGGCGGCTTCCACGAACCCGAACTTTGGAAAAGCCGAAGGACCTGGGGTGACATCACTGTCATGTGATCAGTGCAGGGGGCGTGGCTCAGCACTGTATTTGATCCAGTGATCCAACCCTTTTCTTGAAGTTCGCTCATCTCTAGTGGTGACCATGGCGGACATTTTGAAGTTGTCCATTTTGAATCCAACTTTTGTTTTTTCAATAAGAAGAGTGTCATGTGACACATCAAACTTATTGGGAATTTCACAAGAAAAACAATGGTGTGCTTGGTTTTAACATAACTTTATTCTTTCATGAGTTATTTACAAGTTTCTGACCACTAATAAAATGTGTTCAATGTGCTGCCCACTGTGTTGGATTGTGAATGCAACCCTCTTCTCCCACTCTTCACAAACTGATACCAACACTGCAGGAGAAATGCTAGCACAGGCTTCCAGTATCCGTAGTTTCAGGTGCTGCACATCTCGTATCTTCACAGCATAGACAATTGCCTTCAGATGACCCCAAAGATAAAAGTCTAAGGGGGTCAGATCGGGAGACCTTGGGGCAATTCAATTGGCCCACGACAACCAATCCACTTTCCAGGAAACTGTTCATCTAGGAATGCTCGGACCTGACACCTGTAATGTGGTGTTGCACCATCTTGCTGGAAAAACTCAGGGAACGTGCCAGCTTCAGTGCATAAAGAGGGAAACACATCATCATATTGCAATTTTGCATATCCAGTGGCCTTAAAGTTTTACATTGATGAAGATTGGACCCACTATCTTTGTACCCCATATACCACACCATACCATAAATTTTTTTGTTCCAACAGTCTTGGAGGGATCTATCCAATGTGGGTTAGTGTCAGACCAATAGCGGTGGTTTTGTTTGTTAACTTCACCATTCACATAAAAGTTTGCCTCATCACTCAACAAAATCTTCTGCGTAAACTGAGGGTCCTGTTCCAATGTTTGTTTTCCCCATTCTGCAAATTCAAAGCGCTGTTCTGGGTCATCCTCGTTGAGATGCTGCAGTAGCTGGAGTTTGTAAGGGTGCCATTTGTGAGTAGTAGTGTTGAGCGAACAGTTCGAGAATAGGTTGGGTTCGTACCGGATTTTGGGGTGTTCGGGACACGAACCCGAACCCGAACATTTTCAAAATAGTTTGGGTTCGGGTTCGTTGTTCGGTGATTTCTTCCCGCTTTCTGAAGGGCTGCACAGCAGCCAATCAGCCAGCATTTTACTTCTTGCCCTAAGAGCCCATCACAGCCATGCCTACTAATGGCATGTCTGTGATTGACCAAGTGCAGCATGTGACCCAGCCTCTATTTAAGCTGGAGTCACGTAGCGCCGCACGTCACACTGCTCTGATTAGTGTAGGGAGAGAACGCAGCTGCTGTGAGGGCGAGATTAGGCAGGGAAAAGTCAGCAAAACCACCTAATGAAGTGATCGATCTACAGCTGTGAATGATTCAACTTCTGCTAGTTACTTGCTCACTGGTTTTTAGGCTGCACAGAGCGTTTTTCTGTCACTTTTTTTCTGGGGTGATCGGCGGCCATTTTGTGACTTGTGGTGCACCAGATCAAGCTGCCACCAAGTCAATCAATCCATCAATACTAGTTTTTTTTTTGCTATATCCTACATCAGGGGCTTGGCTGTGCTTATGGTCACCCCTAGAAACTCAGGATAGCAATTTCTATATTTTATTAAGGGGTTAAATACAATTTTGTTCTGGAGTGAAATTCACATGCCAAAATAGCAATCCCCTAAATCTGGTGTCCCAGCACTGTCTGGAAAACTATAATAGTGTCCGCCAAAACATATAAATTGTTCTGGGGTGAAAATCACTTGCCAAAATAGCAATCCCCTAAATCTGGTGTCCCAGCACTGGCTGGCAAACTATAACTGTAACCTCCAAAACATATATTTTGTTCTGGGGTGAAATTCAATTGCCAAAATAGCAATCCCCTAAATCTGGTGTCCCAGCACTGGCTGGCAAACAATAATAGTGTCTGCCAAAACATATATTTTGTTCTGGTGTGAAATTCAATTGCCAAAATAGCAATACCATAAATCTGGTGTCAGAGCTGTGGCTGGCAAACTATAATAGTGTCCTTCAAAACATATATTTGGTTCTGGGGTGAAATTCAATTGCCAAAATAGCAATACCATAAATCTGGTGTTCCAGCAGTTGCAGGCCAAGTGTTAATCTGTCCGTAAAAGGGTATATTTTGTTCTGGGGTGAAATTAACTTGCCAAAATAGCAATACCCTGAATCTGGTGTCCCAGCTGTTGCAGGCCAAGTGTTAATTTGTCCGTAAAAGGGTATATTTTGTTCTGGGGTGAAATTCACTTGCCAAAATAGCAATACCCTGAATCTGGCGTTCCAGCAGTTGCAAGCCAAGTATTAATCTGTCCGTAAATGGGTATATTACACTCAAGGTGTATATACAAGTGCTGAGAGGGTCATCCTCATTAACTTCACACGCTACCATGCATCTCCCATTGTATTTCTGTCCGTTAAAGGGTATATTACACAAAGTGTTAAAATACAATTGCTGAAGGCATAATCCTACGTATTTTTTCTCACGCTACTGTGCATCTCCAAGTGAAAATCTGTCCATATCCAGAGCCTAAATACTAGCCCTAAAAGAGATATTCCCCTTAATCAGTGGTTACTGCTGTGCCTGGATTAGTGGAATACGCTACATAAATAAATAGGCAGATAGTGTTAGGTGCCTGTAAAAAAAGGCCTGAACTTGCAATCAATACATTGGGCCAAATATTTTTTTTCTTATTGTGGTGCTTGGTGAACGGTAACAATGAGGAAAACATCTAGTAAGGGACGCGTCGTGGTGGTGTTAGTGTACCCTCTGGTACTGGGAGAGGACGTGGCCATTCTGCCACAGCCACACGTCCTAGTGAACCAACTACCTCAAGTTCCAGTACCCGCCAGAATTTACAGCGATATTTGTTGGGGCCCAATGCCTTTCTAAGGATGGTAAGGCCTGAGCAGGTACAGGCGCTAGTCAATTGGGTGGCCGACAGTGGATCCAGCACGTTCACAACATTATCTCCCACCCAGTCTTCTGCAGAAAGCGCACAGGTGGCGCCTGAAAACCAAGCCCATCAGTCTGTCACATCACCCCCATGCATATCAGGGAAACTGTCTGAGCCTCAAGTTATGCAGCAGTCTCTTATGCTGTTTGAAGTCTCTGCTGGCAGGGTTTCCCAAGGGAATCCGCCTAGCCCTTCCCCCGTGGTGGAAGACATAGAATGCACTGATGGACAACCACTGATGTTTCCTGATGATGAGGACATGGGAATACCACCTTATCGGAGTCCGCACATCTTTGATGATGACGAAACACAGGTGCCAACTGCTGTGTCTTTTTGCAGTGTGCAGACCGAACAGGAGGTCAGGGAGGAAGACTGTATGGAAGACGATGCAGGGGACGATAAGGTCTTAGACCCCACATGGAATGAAGGTCGTGCCACTGACTTTCATAGTTCAAAGGAAGAGGCAGTGGTGAGACCGAGCCAACAGCGTAGCAAAAGAGGGAGCAGGGGGCAAAAGCAGATCAGCCTCCGCCAAGAGAGTTCGTCGGCTACTGGCCACCGCCACCAGGGACCGAGCACCCCAAAGGCAGCTTCAAGGAGTTCTCTGGCATGGCAATTCTTTAAACAATGTGCTGACGACAAGACCCGAGTGGTTTGCACGCTGTGCCATCAGAGCCTGAAGCGAGGCACGTTCTGAACCTTAGCACAACCTGCATGACCAGGCATCTACATGCAAAGCATGAACTGCAGTGGAGTAAACACCTTAAAAGCAAGGAATTCACTCTGGCTCCCCTTCCTCCCTCTTCTGCTGCTGCCTCAGGGAGGAACGTTGGCACCTGCCGCCCACCAAACAGAGGATGTGCCACTGACAACACCACCTGCGTCACCAAGCACCTCCACCATGTCACACGGCAGCGTTCAGCTCTCCATCTCACAAACCTTGGAGAGACAGCGGTAAATTCCCACCTAGCCACCCTCCAGCCCTGGGCCTGAATGCCAGCATTTCTAAACTACTGGCCTTTGAAATGCTGGCATTCAGGCTGGTGGACACAGACAGCTTCAAACAGCTGATGTCCATGGCTGTCCCACAGTATGTTGTTCCCAGCCGCCACTACTTCTTCAAGACAGCCGTGCCTTCCCTGCACAACAAAGTATCCGATAAAATCAAGTGTGCACTGCGCAACGCCATCTGTGGAAAGGTCCACCTAACCACAGATACGTGGACCAGTAAGCAAGGCCAGGGACGCTATATCTCCCTAACTGCACACTGGGTAAATGTAGTGGCGACTGGGCCCCGGGCGGAGAGTTCCTTGGCGCACGTCCTTCCGCCGCCAAGGATCGCAGGGCATAATTCTTTGCCTCCTGTAGCCTCCTCCTCCTACTCGGCTTCCTCCTCCTCTGCTTCCACCAGCTCATCCAGTCAGCCACACACCTTCACCACCAACTTCAGCACAGCCCGGAGTAAACGTCAGCAGGCCATTCTGAAACTCATATGTTTGGGGGACAGACCCCACACCGCGCAGGAGTTGTGGCGGAGTATTGAACAACAGATCGACGAGTGGTTTCTGCTGGTGGGCCTCAAGCCCGGCCTGGTAGTGTGCGATAATGGGCGAAATCTCGTCGCAGCTCTGGGACTAGCCGGTTTGACGCACATCCCTTGTCTGGCGCATGTGCTGAATTTGGTGGTGCAGAAGTTCATTCACAACTACCCCGACATGTCAGAGCTGCTGCATAAAGTGCGGGCCGTCTGTGCTCGCTTCCGGCGTTCACATCCTGCCGCTGCTCGTCTGTCTGCGCTACAGCGTAACTTCGGCCTTCCCGCTCACTGCCTCATATGCGATGTGCCCACCAGGTGGAACTCCACATGCTGGAGAGACTGTGCGAGCAGCAGCAGGCCATAGTGGAGTTTCAGCTGCAGCACGCATGCGTCATTCGCACTGCGGAACAGCACCACTTCACCACCAATGATTGGGCCTCCATGCGAGACCTTTGCGCCCTGTTGCGCTGTTCGTGAACTCCACCAACATGGCCAGTGGCGATGACACCATTATCAGCGTTACAATACCACTTCTATGTCTCCTTGAGAAAATGCTTAGGGCGATGATGGAAGAGGAGGTGGCCCAGGAGGAGGAGGAGGATGAGGGGTCATTTTTAGCACTTTCAGATCAGTCTGTTAGAAGTGGCTCAGACAGAGGTTTTTTGCAACAGCAGAGGCCAGGTACAAATGTGGCCAGCCAGGGCCCACTACTGGAGGGCGAGGAAGATGAGGTGGAGGAGGATGAGGATGAAGCAGGTTCACAGCGGGGTGGCACCCGACACAGCTCAGGACCATCACTGGTGCGTGGCTGGGGGGATACGGAGGACGATGACGATACGCCTTTCACAAAGGACAGCTTGTCCTTACCTCTGGGGAGCCTGGCACACATGAGCGACTACATGCTGCAATGCCTGCGCAACGACAGCAGAGTTGCACACCTTTTAACGTGTGCGGACTACTGGGTTGCCACCCTGCTGGATCCCCGGTACAAAGATAATGTGCCCACCTTACTTCCTGCACTGCAGCGTGATAGGAAGATGCGCGAGTACAAGCGCACGCTGGTAGATGCACTCCTGAGAGCATTCCCAAATGTCACAGGGGAACAGGTGGAAGCCCAAGGCGAAGGCAGAGGAGGAGCAAGAGGTCGCCAACGCAGCCGTGTCACAGCCAGCTCCTCTGAGGGCAGGGTTAGCATGGCAGAAATGTGGAAAAGTTTTGTCTCCACGCCACAACTAACTGCACCACCACCTGATACGGAACGTGTTAGCAGGAGGCAGCATTTCACTAACATGGTTGAACAGTACGTCTGCACACCCCTCCACGTACTGACGGCCCCATTCAACTTCTGGGTCTCCATATTGTCCACGTTAAAATAACTGAAAGTGGCCTTCTCCAGTGGTGGGTGATATGATGCCTTATTCCTTGCTGTGGGACCTCTCTCCTCTGTCTGGGTGCTGGGCCGAAATAACTGAAAGTGGCCTTCTCCAGTGGTGGGCGATATGACGCATGATTCCTTGCTGTGGGACCTCTCTCCTCTGTTTGGGTGCTGGGGCCTAAATAACTGAAAGTGGCCTTCTCCAGTGGTGGGTGATATGACGCTTGATTCCTTGCTGTGGGACCTCTCTCCTCAGTCTGGGTGCTGGGTCCGAAATAACTGAGAGTGGCCTTCTCCAGTGGTGGGTGATATGACGCATGATTCTCTGCTATGGGACCTCTCTCCAATTGATATTGGTTTTTATTTATTTTACAGCCTTTTTAGTGCCTAAAAGTTCGGGTCCCCTTTGACTTTTTCGTGAAGTTCGGCCGAACTTCCAGACGTTCGCTCATCTCTAGTGAGTAGCTAATATCCGCGGAAGGGATGTTCTACTAATGCCACTCTCCAGTGACATGCGGCGAGTGCTACGCTGTGGGCTCTTGCTAAATGAAGCTAGGATAGCCACTGATGTTTCTTCTTTAGTGACAGATTTCATGCGTCCACATTTTGGCAAATCTAACACTGAACCAGTTTCACGAAACTTAGCAAGCAGTTTGCTAACTGTAGCATGGGAGATGGGTGGTTTCGTAGGGTGCATTTCTCATTTTTGTCATGAAATCTAAAAGAAACACCCCGTAAAATTGAGACATTAATTGTACTTTGTCTTTGACATGATTGCACACAAACTGAAATCTATCAATGTCCAAAAAAATAGTAACTTGGGGATGGTAGAAATGAAAAAGTCCTAAACTGTCCATTTTTAGCTGGAGAAACGTCAAGTTTTGTGCATCCAACGGCAGATTACAGAGAGGGACACAGAAAGAAAAGATGCACTCTTCAACACAATGGAGACCTCTCTTTACAGAAAATCAATGAAGGCTTATCAGTCTGTAACAGAAATTTACCAATTAAACACTTGTCTGACTTCTACAGTTATTGGCTTTTTATTTTAACCTCAAGATCATTTCTAAATGTCTGTTCTGTATGTCTGTTTCAAAAAGCTTTGTCATGTACAGTATATAAGTCACTTAACCCATAGAAATCCCTGTGCCGTACAGCTACAGCGCTCCGATCGGGCTGGCGCAGGAGTTGCGCCTGCCCGATCAGCTGCAGGGGTCCGGAAGTCACTGATAGCTGGACCCCTGCTGTATGCGCCGAAATCGGTGAAAACTCCAATGCCGGAGCATTAACCCTTGCACTGCCACAGTCAGTGCAGACTATGGCACGTGCGGTATCCTGCAGGGTGCAGGGTGTCCATCAGGTCCCCGCACTGCTGTGACAGGGACCAGATGGCAAGGAAGGCAGCCACGATGCCTAAGGAAGGCATCAGGCTGAGCCTGTGAGATCCAACCCCCTGGATCTCACAGGCAGGAAGACATTTTCTGGTCACCTTGCCTCACAAAAAGTGTAATACCAAGTGATCAAAATGTCTTATGTACCCCAAAATGGTACCAATCAAACCATCATCTCACCCTGCAAAAAATGATCCTCTACCTGAGACAATTGCCTAAAAAATAAAAAAAATGGCAACACAAAAACAAGATTTTATTCTGTTCAAAAATGATTTCACTGTGTAAAACAAAATAAAAATGATAGACATATTAGGTATTGACACATCCGTAACAACCTGCTCTATAGAAATGTCACATGATATGCCCCCTCAGGTGAATGCTGTAAAAAAAAAGTAATAAAGAAAACTATGCCAAAACAGCAATTTTTTTCGACCTTGCCTCACAAAAAGTGTAATATCAAGTGATCAAAAAGCCTTATGTACCCCAAAACAGTACCAATCAAACCGACAGCTCATACCGCAAAAAATGACCCCCCACATAAGACAATCACTTAAAAAAATAAAAAACAATGGCACCCATAAATCAATTCCATATGGCCATATGGCGCTCCTTCTGTTCTGAGTCCTGCCATGTGGCCCCACAGCAGTTTATGACCACATTTGGGGTGTTGACATATTCAGGAGAAAATGGGTAACACATTATGGGGTGATTTTTCTTCTGTCACTCCTTGTGAAAATGAAAATTTTGGGGCTAAAGCAACATTTTATTGGAAGAAAACTTTTCATTTTTACAGCCAAGTTTTCCAAATTCCCTAAAATGCATAGAGGGTCAAAGTGCTCAGTACCTCCCTTAATATATTCTTTAAGGGTGTAGTTTTCAAAATGAGGTCACTTTTTGAGGGATTCCACTGTAAGGGTACGTCAGGTTCTCTTGAAATACAAAATGGTGCCTAAAAACCATTCTAGCGAAATCTGCCTCTAAAATCCATATGGCGCTCCATTCCTTCTGACCACTGCCACATGCCTATAGAGCAGTTTACCGCCACATATGGGGTATTTCTGTAAACTGCAGAATCAGATTAATATATATTGAGGTTTGCTTTGCTGCTAACCTTTGCTGTGTTGCAAGAAAAAATTGATTGATACAAAATCTACCAAAAAAAGTGAAATTTTGAAATTTCACCTCCATTTTCCTTTAATTCTTGTGGAACACCTCAAGGGTTAACAAAGGTTGTAACATCAGTTTTGAATAATTTAAGGTGTGTAGTTTCTAAAATGGATTCATTTATTGGTGGTTTCCATTACATAAGCCCCCTCAAAATCACTTTATAACTGAATTGGTGCTTAAAAAATGGTTTTGGAAGCTTCTAAATTTTTAAGCCTTCTAACGTCCTTAAAAAAATTAAATGACATTTACAAAATTATGCCAACGTAAAGCAGACATATGGGGGAATGTTGATTGATAACCATTTTATGAGGTATTACTATCTGTCTTAAAAGTAGAGAAATTCTAATGTAGAAAATAGTGAATTTTTCCAAATTTGTGGTAAATTTTGGATTATTTTATAAATAAAGTTGAAGTATAGCGACTTTTACCACTGTCATGAAGTACAATGTGTCACCAGAAAACATTCTCAGAATAGCTTGGATAAGTGAAAGCATTTCAAAGTTATTACCACATAAATTTACACATGTCAGATTTGCAAAAATCACCCTGGGATTTAAGGTGAAAAGTGGCCCGGTACTGAAAGGGTTAAGAACTAACGGCTCTCATTCATATGCGAGATAATATGTAAAGATAAAAGCATAATTTGAAAAGTTTATTCTATAGGAGGGATCAGGACCTATTCTAGCTTCTTGGCTGCTGGAAGCAAAAATTGAAAAAGTGCCTCTCTTTACCGTGCCACATTTTCATTCAACACTTTTCCCCCAACCTCTAGCTAAAGACATATGTACAGTAGATATTACATACAGTGCAACAAAACATACAGGAAAATTCAGTGCTAAATAACTCTTACAGTTCCATACAGATAGTCTGATAGTAATAGTGCCCAATAAAATAACAGTACCATAAAGATAATCCCATTAAGGTAATAGTGCCCAATAATAATAGGTATTCCCAGTAGTAATAATGACCCCACAGAGCCTACAATAGAAATGAGGCCCCTCTATCGTTCCCTTGAGGTAGCAAGGCTCTTTGCAGTAGTAATAAGGCCCACTATAGAGTTCTCAGTAGTAATAAGGCCTCTTTAAAAGGCACTCCTTTAAACCTGCAATAGGATGTGGGGAGGGCACTCAATATTTGGGCCAAATAATGTGAAGAGATATTTGTGGAAATATGAAAATAATATTTATTTATCGGCTATTAAAATCAATTAAAAATAAGAATAAAAATTAGATATACAAAGTTCTTAGTATCAAATACTGTGCAAATGGTAGCAATAGCAGGCTGTCTGCCATATCTATAATCTGAATAGATGTCTATTCACAAATGGATTGTCAGCAAGTATCTGAGAAATATATATAAAATATATATATATCTCAAATCTATAGATCAGGACATTCCGTCTTCCTCTATATCAATGTGATGTAAGATACAAAAAATGTCCGTATTCGTAGAGGTGAGATAACCTTCTTTGGTTCTTGTAGTTAGTGCAGTAATGTGTCTGCTAAGACAAACTTTCTTTTTCTTAGTAGCTGTCTTATATAGAAGAAAGTATCTTTGCCAAAAATCGCTTAAAAAGGGTGGTTATATCGTTAAAAAGAATAATTATATCCAGTCCACTTCATATTATTCCCTGTTTCTGGGAGCAGTGTCCGGTGAAACAGACTTTCTTTTGCTTAATAGTGATCTTATAACAGAAGTATCTTCCCCGGATAGGTTATATCACTATTAACAACAATTGTATCCACTTCATAGTACTTACTGTTTATGGGAGCAAAAGAGACGATGCCGCACTGGCTACGTTACCACTCGGTCGGCGGCTGTGCGCGCGATATCCCTCACATGGATTATTGCGTGTAGTCCGGTTCTCGGTCTTTGTGTTATAATGGAAAATACCCGCGGCGTCCCGCGTGTTGCTGGAGGTGAAGGATTAGGGACTGAGCGCTCAGTGAAATCGGAATGTGCAATCTTTTTTCATTGATGATGCTGGTTCCTCCCAAACACGTTTCGGGACATACGGTCCCCTCCTCAGTGGGTTGCCAGCATCAATAATCGTGCGCTTTTTAAAGGGGCATCAATTTGAAATCAACCAGTGAGGTCTTGAGTGAGGTCACTGATAGGGTTGGATTATCGCTTTGATTGACAGCTCACTCATCTTCTTTTTTTCTCTTTTTTTTCTCTTTTGTTACAATATTTATTGTCCATTCTTTCATTTTCAAAAATAAATGTATAAAATGAAGTGGTCAGTTTCAGATAAGAGAAGGTTATTAATAAGAACTGTCATAAATTAATACTAGGTGTAAAACTCAAAGAACAACAAAAACACCTAGTGATCTTTTAGATGAGATCACTGGTGGGGTTGGGTTATCTCTTTGATTGGCAGTTATTTTTTCTCTTTTTTTCTTTTTTATATATATCCATCTTTATTGTTCGTTCCTTCATTATCGCAATAAGATCACTAGTGGGGTTAGATTGTCTTTATGATTGACAGCTATATGTTTCTTCTTTTTTCATTCTTTTTTATTCATTCTTCCATTCGATACCATATGAAACATTTATAGAAATATGTATAAAAATATAAAATAGAAATAAAAATAAAAATATAAAAAAAGATTTAGGAAAATTTCTGATGTAAGCTGTTATTTATTATGCCTGAGTATCGAATCACCATGTTATATGACAGAAATAAAATATGAGGTTGCAAGATCAGTAAAGTATATGTGTATATCTCAATATCTCAATATACCAATACATATATGGGGGGCTTCAGCACCTATTCTGTGTATACTAGGGGGTGAGCCATTGAAAAATTCCTCTTTTTACTCCTTTAAACCTCCCAGTAGGAAAAAAGGACAATTTATAAGGCTCTCCTAGCAAGGTAGTCCCAGTAGTCTTAAGGCCATTAAGGCCGTTATGTTTCCAGTAGTTATAATGTCCAATACAGTGTCCACAGTATTTATAATGCCCTCCTGCAGTGCCCTCTGTAGTTATAATCCTCACTGCAAGGCGCCTAGAAATTAAAATGCCCCAGTCCATCAAACATACCGTCCCATGTAAATAACATCAATCACCTCCCTTAAGCCCCTCAAACAGGGGTGCACCTAGCCTTTCTGCTGCCTGAGGTGAAAATTGAAACAACACTCCTTCCCCATACCAAATTCTCAACCTAAGCTCTTCCCTCCTAACATTATATACAGCATTACAAAACATACAAGGTAACACAGCACCACCTACCTCTTACATTCAGTGATGTCTCCTCTGATGTAGTTATTTTCTTTTCTCATCTTCTCTCCTCAGACCAGACCACCATGAAGATTTATTTCTGCCATGTCTAAATCTCTGCATAGATTGACAGACATCTTAGTTTCCTACTATTCCATTTTCATCCCCATCTTGTTGTGTGCCAGTACAAAAAAATGACCCATTACGTACCAGTACAAAAAAATGTCCCCATAATGTGTGCCAGTACAAAAATACCTCCTCTGTGCTCCCAGTAGAACCAATGTCCCTATCGTGCCCCCATAACGTGTGCCAATGCCCCTACTGTGTGCCAGTACATAAAATACCCCCTCTTAGTGGCCCCAGTATAGCCAATGTCTCTATAGTGCCCACATAAGGTGTTCCAATACCCCCTTGTGTGTGCCAGTAAAAAATCCCCCATCTTAGTTCCCCCAGTAGAGATAATGTCCCCATAGTGCCCTTACAATGTGTGCCAGTATAAAATACTCCTATATAGTGCCCTCACTATATACCCCCACATTGCTCTTCCCCCCCTTCCCCATAGTGCCCCCCACAATCTATGCCAGAATAAAATTCCCCTATATAGTGCCCCCCACAATCTATGCCAGAATAAAATTCTCCTACATAGTGCCCCCATAATCTGTGCCTGAATACAATTCCCCTATATAGTGCCTCCATAATCTGTGGCAGAATAAAATTCCCCTATATGGTACCGCCATAATTTGTGCCAGAATAAAAATTCCCCTATATAGATGCCCCCCCCCCCATAGTCTGTGCCAGAATAAAGTTCACTTATATTATCCCCCCAGTAGATGTCCCCATGATGCTCCTTTCCCTCTTCCTCAATTTGTCCAAACTGCAGGGTGTCAAATAAAAAAAATAAACACACATACTTACCTCCATGACAATTTCAGTGATGCGATGGAGGCCTGTTCGTGCTTGTGTCTGGGGCTGTAAGTTACCTGGCTCAGGCGGCGCAATGATAATGATGTCATCATGCCGCCTGTGCTGGCCTCTGATAGGCTACAGGAATGAGACCTGAAGCCTATCAGAAGGAGCGGGGCAGGGAGATGACGTTCTCGTGCCCCGCTTCAGCCTTCAGCTGTATTGCTGTCCTGAGGCGATACAGTTGAATATAGAGAGTTGAGCGCTTCCACAATGGAAGCGTTCATCTCTCACTGCCCCGCCGCCGCCGCCCCCCACTTATCTCCAGGGCCAGTGCAGCCCTGCTCTCAAGTATACAGTCAGTCCAATGTAAATAGCATCACTGCCTCCCTCTAACCCTCTCCAACATATAGTCCCATGTTAACAGCATCATTCCCCTCCCTTCAGCCTCAACATATAGTCCCATGAAAATAACATCTCCACCATCCTTTGAGCCCCAAAAAATACAGTCCAATAGAAATAGCATTGCTCCCTTCCTTTTAGTCCCAACGTGCAGTTCCATGTAAATAATATCACTCATCTCCTTTCAGATCCTCCTAAACTGGTCCCTTACATAAAAAATGGATGAGTAAATTGACAACTGACTGGTATAATGTTTCTCATCAAATGGCTGTGCCCCTACAAAGTCTGACACTGTCCAATTATAACTGACATAGAACGGTAAATTAAAGAGTCGCACCCGCCGGATCTTGCGTTCGTCCGGAATGCAACAGCCCACCTGGAGCCTTAGATCCGTAAAGGCTCCTATGTTCACAGTCTAATAAAAAGTAATGGAGACAGCACATCCGGTGAATGTCCCTTTATTTCGGGAACTGCTTACATGGAACACGTGATTACAGAGTTGCTACGTTTCGGCTATTACATAGCCTTTATCAAGCATAATGTGATCTCCAAATTATCCAACTTTTAAAGTGCACACCACACACCCCCATGCGTTGGTAGCCAATCACGAGGTATAAACAACTGCATATACTACCGATCATCCCTTAAACACTGTACAGTATATTCACATACATACCAAATAGTTCGCACTTTAATAATTTCATCTATGAGATAAAATTCTCACCTGGTGATTAAAAAGAATATATTTCTGTGGTACATTACAGCAGTGCGTTACCCTGTTCACAGTGCGCACGCCCAGAGAGGAGGAGACGTTCCCTCACGTACCTGTCAATAGTCACATGATCACAGACTAACACCTCCATGCGATCACATGTACAGCCGATCCGCCTCCTCATACAGGCTGTGCTCCGTTACCAGGGACGCTCAGTATATACCCCACCCTCCTCCCACTGGCTCGCTGATCACGTAAAGTACAGCAAAATATCATACAGATCAGCAAACACATAGTCCTTCACAATTATAGAGCAGAGTAAACTTCTCATCACTATAGACCACAGAGATATATCTTGCATATAGAAACAACAGTGATCTGGTGAATATACCCATAAAAATGCATACAATAAATATAAAGACAAATTAAAAATCACATTACTGGGTACAGATTTAAACTTCTATATCATGGTTACCTTACACATTGCCCACATTAAATTCAATGTTCATACAGTTGGGTTGAAGTGCCTTCAGTTCAAAGATCCATTTAAGTTCTTTCTTCTGTAGGATCCGATCTCTATCGCCCCCACGTCTCATTTTGCCCACTGAATCAATAATACGAAAACGTAACTGATTGACCGAGTGACCACGCTCAACAGAATGTTTTGCTACTGGTTTATCCACCAGTCCCCTCCTAAATTGGTTTTGTAAGAGTTAATTCGCCCACGTGCCTCCATCGTGGTCTCACCTATATAGATAAGACCACAAGGGCATGTGATCATATAAATTATGTTGCGAGATCTACATGTATAGAACTCCTTGATTTTATAGGATTTTCCACTGTAGGGTGGGCAAAGGTATCACCTTTCACCATGTTGCCACAGTTGCAACAACCAAGACAGGGATAGCATCCCATTTTCTCGGTGCAAGATATCTTTGACCATCCTCCCTGGAATCCACAACCTCAGTTCTAACCAACTTGTCACGCAAGTTGGCCCCTCTTTTATATGCCATCATAGGGAAATCCTCAAACTGAAGTATAGTAGGCAACCCTTTTTGTAGGATCTGCCACTCCTTACATATAATACGTGCAATCTACCCACTCAAAGAACCATAGGTGGAAACAAAAGGAATATGCTTATTCTCTCTATGTCTGTTTTTACTTTGGAGCAAGGACTCACGGTCAACCTCCGCCACTTTATGTTTCGTTTTTTCCACTAATTTAAGGGAATAACCCCTTTCTAGGAATTTCCTTCCCATCTCATTCCCTCTCATTTCAAACCGTTCATCACTGGATACCACTCGTCTCACCCTCAGTAGTTGGCTCCACCATGTTATTAAGATATAGGTGGAATGATTGCAGTTCATCAGGGGTACCACCCCAGACCACAAAAATGTCGTGGATGTAGCGCCACCAACACCGGGCTCCCCAAAGAGTGTTGACCTATATATTAATTTGTCCTCCACCATGAACATAACTGACAGTATTAGACAGTGTAGCGACACATCCTGTTGACCAGGGAAACTAGGGTTGCCCCCCAGTTTTCAATTAGGCCTGGGCTAGCTGAGCATTTTTGATGAGTATGACCACATAGCTGTATAGGTCATAGTGGGCTCTAATTAATTGACCACACTGTTTAGTTGGTCTGCATTGTTAATGACCTTGCGGCACCAGCAATACCATTAACAATGCATACAGACTAAACAGTGCAACCACGGCCGCACCGCCAATTAGGCAGGGTAAGGGATTACCTCAGGTGGCGCGGCCCTGGTAACAATTGGGGGGCGGCTCCATTGTGGAAGCCCTCATCCCCATAGCCATCTGTATCGCCGTCCTCAGGAAAGCAATACAGATGGCTGCTGGGGGGCAGGGGAGAGGAGTCTCTGATAATACTGTGATTCAGTATGGCATGCAGATGACAGGCGTCACAGTTAGAATCACTGCACACTTCACTAATTTGGGCAGTCACGGGGCCAAAACTGACCAAATAAGTCAAGTATTAACTCAGCCATACAGGTCAATGTTATTGTCAAGAACAAGCACACTCCTTTTACACCCTCGTCAGCTGATTCCACATACAGAACCTGTTCTATTAAACGCTTATACGAGTAGAGCCCCCCTGACAGAGTGGAGAGGGTGTCAGCTGTAAGTTTGTGTTGACGTCACTGATTATTTTGCCCTTCCTCTGATCCGTCAGAACAATAACCCACAAAAAACTGATCCTGTCTAGGGAGCATACGCCTTCACTTGATATATAAAAAATGACCCTTTTAATTTTATATAAATATACAGTTTATGCTTGGGGTGATAATTCCCGAAAATGGATGTAAATTAATGAATTATTCCTGATTCCAGCCATACATAATGGATGAATAGTGATATGCATGATGGATAGTATGAGATATACGCATAAATGGTGCGGACATAGTGTGACAATTCCTGATCCGCACTAATCCACCTCCACATTTTATTATAAACTCCTGACGATATCTATATATATGTGCAAAGTAAGTGGGGGGCTTCACCACTGAAGAAGGGACGAGTTAATGTCCCGAAATGCGTCTGGAAGAGAGGGAGCCCCCCAAATGCTGAATATATCCAGACGGAGGAACTAAACAAGAAAGAACAGCCAATACGCGAAGTGCAGCGCTGACACATTCGGACGCAACGGGGACCAACCAGCAGCCTTGGCGCACGGGAGAGGAACGGATATCTGAGGTGAGACTGCTCCGGTGTTGGCGAAAAAACATGGGACGCCACGGTCAGCGGAGCGAGAGTACTCCTTCAGCAGCTAACTGTAAGTAAACTCCTCTCTAAATAACCTGGTGCTTAACAAGTGAGGTCCCGATAACAACACATTACAATGAATCAAATCCACCAACTACATTTGCCGGCAGTATAATATTCCAGTAAAGACTGAGACTTATCACTGGAGACATACATAAAATATTAAAGGAGGTGGTCAACTTTTGGACATTGGTATGCATCTGGAGTGATGTACATGAAAAATGCATTAATACTATAGGTATGAACAAGGACCTGAATGCAAGACATTATTTGGTTATAAATCTCCTCCTCTTTCAGTGCAGAGACTGGGAGAGCTACTATAATCAGGAATTAGTGTCCCATATGTGATTTTATCCATATTTTAACAAGCCCCCTTTTGTTTGTTTTTTCCTTTCTTCATTCTTATTTTTATGTGCTATTTTTAATGTGCTATGTATCACTAATTGTAATAAAGCACACAATTTTGACATTTATACTCCAGATTTAGTGTGCTGGTCGATTACACAATTTAATCATAAAGCTTTGTCTTCTTCTCATTGTCCGGCTCCTAGTTGAGGCCTGTTCATGCCAGGCATGTTTACCCCAGAAGTATCTTGGTCGATGAGCAGCCAAAACCGCACTTGCACGAATCTTGACAAGATTCGTCTCCAGGTGGAGAGGAATTTTTTTCTTGGCATGCTTACTCCATTGCAACACCACATTGTTAAATAAACAGACTGGCCGATTCTCTCCTGTAGTAGGCAAAAAGGAAATTTTATTAGTGAATTTTAAAAATATATTATTATTAAATTAATTATATATAATAAGGATGCACTCCTTTTCATTTCTCTGATGACTGGGAACCCGTGATTAGTGATGAGCGGGAGGTGCCATATTCGATTTCGATGAAATTCGCGATTATTCGCTATAATATTGGTCTCATATTCGTCAAAATCGAAATCGAATATTCGTCATTATTCGCGATTAATATCATATATCCTAATATATTTAAATAATCGCATATTGTGATTTTAACTTAAGGCAACTTTCCTATTGGTTTGATATCTAGAATTAGCGAAGATGGCGAATATGATCCGTAATGTTCGAACTCGACCCGAACTTAAACCCTATTGAAGTCAATGGGGACCCGAACTTTTGGGCACTAAAAAGGCTGTAAAATAGTCCAGGAAAGGGCTAGAGGGCTGCAAAAGGCAGCAAAATGTAGGTAAATGCCCTGCAAACAAATGTGGATAGGGAAAAAATTTAAATAAAATAAAATAAATAAAAATTAACCAATATCAATTGGAGAGAGGTCCCATAGCAGAGAATCAGGCTTCAAGTCACCCACCAATGGAGAAGGTCACTTTCTGTTATTTCGGCCCCAGCACCCAGGCAGAGGAGAGAGGTCCCATAGCATAAAATCAGGCTTCATATGACCCACCACTGGAGAAGGCCACTTTCAGTTATTTAGGCCCAGCACCCAGACAGAGGAGAGAGGTCCCACAGCAAGGAATAAGGTGTCATATCACCCACCACTGGAAAAGGCCACTTTGAGTTAATTAGGCCCCAGCACCCAGACAGACGAGAGAGGTCCCACAGCAGAGAATCAGGCGTCATATCACCCACCACTGGAGAAGGCCACTTTCAGTTATTTAGGCCCCAGCACCCAGTCAGAGGAGAGAGGTCTCACAGCAGAGAATCAGGCGTCATATCACCCACCACTGGAGAAGGCCACTTTCAGTTATTTAGGCCCCAGCACCCAGACAGAGGAGAGAGGTCCCACAGCAAGGAATAAGGCATCATATCACCCACCACTGGAGAAGGCCACTTTCAGTTATTTAGGCCCCAGCACCCAGTCAGAGGAGAGAGGTCCCACAGCAAGGAATCATGCGTCATATCACCCACCACTGGAGAAGGCCACTTCCAGATATTTAACCCATGGCACCCAGATAGAGGAGAGAGGTCGCATGGCAGAGGTTCAGGCTTCATGTCACCCACCATTGTAATAGGCCACGTTCAGTTATTTAGGCCCCGACTCCCAGATTGAGGAGAGGTTCATTCAACTTTGGGTTGCACCCCAGGATCATGGTAGAGTTAAAAAAATGAGGATTCAATAAAGAAGTGCCCCGGAGTACAAGAATACATGGTTGAGGGGGAGGCAGTTATAAATGTCTATTCTGCACAAGGGAGGGACAGGTCCTGTGGGATCCATGCCTGGTTCATTTTTATGAACGTCAGCTTGTCCACGTTGGCTGTGGACAGGTGGCTGCGTTTGTCAGTAATGACGCCCCATGCCTTGCTGAATAAACGATCAGACAAAACGCTGGCCGTCGGGCAGGCCAGCACCTCCAAGGCATAAAATGCTAACTCTGGCCACGTGGACAATTTGGGGACCCAGAAGTTGAATGGGGCCGAACCATCAGTCAGTACATGGAGGGGTGTGCAGACGTACTGTTCAACCATGTTAGTGAAATGCTGCCTCCTGCTAACACGTTCCGTATCAGGTGGTGGTGCAGTTAGCTGTGGCGTGGAGACAAAACTTTTTCACATTTCTGCCATGCTAACCCTGCCCTCAGAGGAACTGCCCGTGACACAGCTGCGTTGGCGACCTCTTGCTCCTCCTCTGCCTTCGACTTTGGCTTTCTCCTTTTCCCCTGTGACATTTGGGAATGCTCTCAGGAGCGCGTCTACCAGCGTACAATTGTACTCGCACATCTTCCTATCGCGCTCCAGTGCAGGAAATAAGGTGGGTATATTGTCTTTGTACC
The DNA here is from genome assembly GCA_033119425.1 of Bufotes viridis. Taxonomy (NCBI): domain Eukaryota; kingdom Metazoa; phylum Chordata; class Amphibia; order Anura; family Bufonidae; genus Bufotes; species Bufotes viridis. Next base: position 180,070,265 of record CM065594.1, on the reverse strand, counting down.
GGGGATCCAGCAGGATGGAAACCCAGTAGTCCGCATATGTTAAAATGTGAGCAACTCTGCTGTCGTTGCGCAGGCACTGCAGCATGTAGTCGCTCATGTGTGCCAGGCTGTCCAGAGATAAGGACAAGCTGTCCTCTGTGGGAGGTGTATCGCCATCGTCCTACGTATCCCCCCAGCCACGCACCAGTGAGGGGTCTGAGCTGTGTCGGGTGCCACCCCGCTGTGAACCTGCTTCATCCTCATCCTCTTCCACCTCCTCCTTATCCTCCTCGTCCTCCAGTAGTGGGCATTGGCTGGCCACAGTTGTACCTGGCCTGTGCTGTGGCAAAAAATCTCCCTCTGAGCCACTTCTAACAGACTGGCCTGAAAGTGCTAAAAATGACCCCTCATCCTCCTCCTCCTCCTCCTGGGCCACCTCCTCTTCCATCATCGCCCTAAGCGTTTTCTCAAGGAGACATAGAAGTGGTATTGTAACGCTAATAACAGTGTCATCGCCACTGGCCATGTTGGTGGAGTGCTCGAAATGGCGCAACAGGTCACACAGGTCTCGCATGGAGGCCCAATCATTGGTGGTGAAGTGGTGCTGTTCTGCAGTGCAACTGACGCGTGCGTGCTGCAGCTGAAACTCCACTATTGCCTGCTGCTGCTCGCACAGTCTCTCCAGCATGTGCAAGGTGGAGTTCCACCTCGTGGGCATGTCGCGATGAGATTTCTCCCATTATCGCACACCATCAGGCCGGGCTTGAGGCCCACCGGCAGAAACCACTCGTCGGTCTGTTGTTCAATACCCTGCCACAACTCCTGCGTGGTGTGGGGGCCTGTCCCCCAAACATATGAGTTTCAGAATGGCCTGCTGACGTTTACCCCGGGCTGTGCTGAAGTTGGTGGTGAAGTTGTGTGGCTGACTGGATGAGCTGGTGGAAACAGAGGATGAGGAAGCCGAGTAGGAGGAGGAGGCTACAGGAGGCAAAGAATGATGCCCTGCGATCCTTGGCAGCCGAAGGACGTGCGCCAAGGAACTCTCCGCCTGGGGCCCAGCCGCCACTTTATTTACCCAGTGTGCAGTTAGGGAGATATAGCGTCCCTGGCCGTGCTTACTGGTCCACGTATCTGTGGTTAGGTGGACCTTGCCACAGATGGCGTTGCGCAGTGCACACTTGATTTTATTGGATACTTGGTTGTGCAGGGAAGGCACGGCTGTCTTGGAGAAGTAGTGGCGGCTGGGAACAACATACTGTGGGACAGCCATGGCCTTCAGCTGTTTGAAGCTGTCTGTGTCCACCAGCCTGAATGACAGCATTTCAAAGGCCAGTAGTTTAGAAATGCTGGCATTCAGGCCCAGGGCTCGAGGGTGGCTAGGTGGGAATTTACGCTTTCTCTCCAAGGTTTGTGAGATGGAGAGCTGAACGCTGCCGTGTGACATGGTGGAGATGCTTGGTGACGCAGGTGGTGTTGTCGGTGGCACATCCTCTGTTTGGTGGGCGGCAGGTGCCAACATTCCTCCCGAGGCGGAGTAGGAGGCTGAGGCAGCAGCAGAAGAGGGAGAAGGGGGAGCCAGAGTGAGTTCCTTGCTTTTAAGGTGTTTACTCCACTGCAGTTCATGCTTTGCATGTAGATGCTTGGTCATGCAGGTTGTGCTACGGTTCAGAACGTTAATGCCTCGCTTCAGGCTCTGATAGCACATCGTGCAAACCACTCAGGTCTTGTCGTCAGCACATTGTTTAAAGAAGTGCCATGCCAGGGAACTCCTTGAAGCTGCCTTTGGGGTGCTCGGTCCCTGGTGGCGGTGGCCAGTAGAAGGCAAACTCTCTTGGAGGCGGCTGTTCTGCTTTTGCCCCCGCTCCCTCTTTTGCTACGCTGTTGGCTCGGTCTCACCACTGCCTCTTCCTCTGAACTATGAAAGTCAGTGGCACGACCTTCATTCCATGTGGGGTCTAGGACCTCATTGTTCCCTTCATCGTCTTCTACACAGTCTTCCTCCCTGACCTCCTGTTCGGTCTGCACACTGCAGAAAGACGCAGCAGTTGGCACTTGTGTTTCGTCATCATCAGAGACGTGCGGACTGCGGTGAGATGGTATTCCCATGTCCTCATCATCAGGAAACATCAGTGGTTGTGCATCAGTGCATTCTATGTCTTCCACCACTGGGGAAGGGCTAGGTGGATTCCCTTGGGAAACCCTGCCAGCAGAGTATTCAAACAGCATAAGAGACTGATGCATAACTTGAGGCTCAGACAGTTTCCCTGATATGCATGGGGGTGATGTGACAGACTGATGGGCTTGGTTTTCGGGCGCCATCTGGGCGCTTTCTGCAGAAGACTGGGTGGGAGATAATGTTGTGAATGTGCTGGATCCACTGTCGGCCACCCAATTGACTAGCGCCTGTACCTGCCCAGGCCTTACCATCCTTAGAACGGCATTGGGTCCCACCAAATATTGCTGTAAATTCTGGCGGGTACTGGAACCTGAGGGAGTTGGTTCACTAGGACGTGTGGCTGTGGCAGAATGGCCACGTCCTTTCCCAGCACCAGAGGGTCCACTGACACCACCACGACCGCGTCCATAACTAGATGTTTTCCTCGATGTTGCGGTTCACCAAGCACCACAATAAGAAAATCTATATTTGGCCCAATGTGAAGATGTCAAATTCAGGCCTTTTTTGAAAGGCACCTAACACTATCTGCCAAGTTATTTATGTACCGTATTACACTAATCCAGGCACATCAGTAACCACTGATTTGGGGGAATATCAATTGTAGGCCTAGTATTTAGGCCCTGCATGAAAGGTATCCTTTTACGGACAGATTTCAAATAGGCCTGCAACTGCTGGAACACTAGATTTATGGAATTGCTATTTTAGCAATTATTTTTCTCCACAGACAGAAATATACCCTCTTACGGACAGATTTAAACTAAGCCTTCAACGACTGGAACACTAGATTTATGGAATTGCTATTTCAGCTATTAAATTTCACCACAGAAGGAAATATACCCTTTTTACGGACAGATTTAAATTAGGCCTGCAACAACTTGAACACTAGATTTTTGGAATTGCTATTTTAGCAATTAAATTTCATCACAGAAAGAAATATACCCTTTTACGGACAGATTTCAAATAGCCCTGCAACTGCTGGAACACTAGATTTATGGAATTGCTATTTTAGCAATTAAATTTCACCACAGAAGGAAATATACCCTTTTACGGACAGATTTAAACTAGGCCTGCAACAACTGGAACACTAGATTTATGGAATTGCTATTTTAGCAATTCAATTTCACCATAGAAAGAAATATACCCTTTTACGGACTGATTTCAAATAGGACTGCAACTGCTGAAACATTAGATTTATGGAATTGCTATTTTAGCAATTAAATTTCACCATAGAAAGAAATATACCCTTTTATGGACTGATTTCAAATAGGCCTGCAACTGCTGGAACACTAGATTTATGGAATTGCTATTTTAGCAATTAAATTTCACCATAGAAAGAAATATAACCTTTTACGGACAGATTTAAAATAGGCCTGCAGCTGCTGGAACACTAGATTTATGGAATTGCTATTTTAGCAATTAAATTTCACCTTAGAAACAAATATACCCTTTTACGGACTGATTTAAAATAGGCCTGCAAGTGCTGGAAAACTAGAATTATGGAATTGCTATTTTAGCAATTAAATTTCACCACAGACAGAAATATACCCTTTTACGGACAGATTTAAACTAGGCCTGCAACAACTGGAACACCAGATTTACTGTATTTTTATTTTTGGAACTGTATTTCACCACAGAACAAAATCTATCCTTTGACGGACACTAGGGAAATTATCCAGTCACCGCTGGAACACCAGATTCTGAGAATTGCTCTTTATGCAATTAAATTTCACCCCAGATAAAAAAAAAATATTATTTGCCAGACAGCAGACAGTATTACACTTGGCTAGCCACAGCTGGAACACCAGATTCAGGGTTTCGCTTTTTGGCAATTGAATTTCAACCCCCAAAAAAAAATATATATATATATTTTGACTGACAGTTTTACACTTGGCTAGCCACAGCTGGAACACCAGATTCAGGGGATTGCTTTTTGGAAATTAAATCTCAACCCCAGAATTTTTTTTTTTATTATGGCTGACAGTTTTACTCTTGGCTGGCTAGCTTAGCTGGGACACCAGATTCAGGGGATTGCTATTTAAGTGAATTTCAGTTTAACCACTCAATAATATAAAGAAAAATCTTTCCTGAGTTACTAGGGGTGACAAAATAAGCACAGCCAAGCCCCTGATGTAGGATAGAGCAAATCCCTACTATTGAGGGATTAATGGACTTTGTGGCAGCTTGTGCTGGCGCACCACAAGACACAAAATGGCCGCCGCCGATCACCCCAGAAAAAAGTGACAGAAAAACGGTCTGCCCAGGTTAAAAACAGTGAGCAATTTACTAGCAGTAGTTGAATGATTCACAGCTGTAGATCTTTCACTTCATTAAGTGTTTTTGATGAGTTAATCCCTGCCTATCTCGCCCTAACGCAGCAGCTGCATCCTATCCCTACACTAATCAGAGCAGAGGGACGTGCCGCGCTCTGTGACTCCAGCTTAAATAGAGACTGGGTCACATGCTGCACTTGGCCAATCACAGCCATGCCAATAGTAAGCATGGCTGTGATGGCCTCTTGGGAAAGTAGTATGACGCATGTTGATTGGCTGCTTTGCAGGCTTTCAAAATGCGCGATAGAAATCTCCGAACAACGAACCCGAACTTTTACAAACACCCCAAAATTCGGTACGAACCCGAACTATGCTCGAACTGTTCGCGCAACATACCGAACCTGTTCTATTACACGCTTATTCAAGTAGAGCCCTCCGACAGAGTGGAGATGGTGTCAGCAGTACGTTTTTGTTGACGTCACTGATTCATTTGCCCTTCCTGTGATCTGTCAGAACAATAACCCACAAAAAACGGATCGTGTCTAGGGAGCATACGTCTTCACTCGGTCAGCATTTGCTCAGTGATCCATCAGTATTCGTAATGCCCCAAAAAACAGGTGTGGATCTAAAACAGAAATGACACGTGAAGGTAATATTTGCATGTCTTTTGTGTTTTGTACCCACTCCTGCTTTTGGCCATCCAATCGTAAGCCAATTCTGATGGAACCATACAGGCCTTACAGCTGCTACACAGACAGGATCTGTTGTGCGTCTAATTTTTCCTTCCTTCTGATTATTCAGAAGAAAGGTCAAATAAATGGTGATTTCAAGAAGCCCAAACAAGTACAATAGTGACCCCGTCATAGAATAGGGAGGGTGGTAACAGCATTAGAAGTCCACAGAGTGGCCCTATGACATAGTGGGGAGGTGAAAGCAGCATGAGTAGACCACCAAGTGGCACAATGACAAAGTGTGGAGGTGACAGCAGCAATATGATTAGGCCACAGAGCAGCAAGGTGACATAGTGTGGAAATGGCAGCAACAGCAGCAGCATGATACCACAGAGTGGCAAGGTGACATAGTGTGGACATGGCAGCATCAGGAGGCCACAGAGTGGCAAGGTGACATGTTATGGAGATGGCAGCAACAGCAGCATGATTATACCACAGAGTGGCACAGTGACATAGTGTGGAGATGGATGATCTAATCTGATGCATCAGGCATTGGTGGGTGGAAAACCTGGCTGATCCACGCCTGATTCATCTTGACAAAAGTAAGTCTCTCCACATTTTGGGTGGACAGGTGAGTTCTTCTTGGCGTAACTATGGCCCCCGTCGCACTAAAAACCTGCTCTGATGCCACTCTACTGGCAAGGCAGGACAGCTTTTCCAGGGCAAACTCGGACAGTTTCGGCCACAAATCTAGTTTGGTTGCCAAGTAATCCAGCAGATCTTCTATGATGGCTGGCAGGTTGCTGTCAAAGTATGCTACCACCCACTGGTTCAGGTGCTGCTCGAGGTCTACTTGCTTCTGCTGGTGAGTAGTTTCTTCACTATGTGGGTGAAGAAAGCTGGTCATCATTGACTCTAGACTCAGGCTGCTGGTGCTGCTGTCACTTGCGAAGAAGTCGAAGATCGAGTCAACCAATCAAGAACCGCTGGGTTGCTGGTCAAGACACGACCGCTAGCTGACATGTGGACCTGAGTCCTTGGGAAGAAACCCCTGCTGCCATGCCCCCTCACTCTGCTGTGACCTGTGCCTGCGCCAGAATCCATTACGCCTCTGACACTCCTATGTGCAGAGCCTGCCCCTTTTCTATCTGACATACTTTTAGCTGAACTAAGTAAATTAAAAGCAAATTTAAAAATAACCTAAAAGGGCCAAATCTATATTTCTTTTTTTTTATGAGATAGGCAACTAAAGGATTTGAAATTGGCAACAAAAGGATTTCAGCGTAAATGACAGCAAAAGTAAACTGCGTATATATTTCTCGGATTGGACTAAGATTGGCCACTAAATGATTTCTAAGTAAATAACAGAAAAAGTGAACTGCGAATATTTTTCTCTTTTTCTCTAGAAATATATGACAATAATCGCTTTCAGTGCAAATAACACCAAATGTTAACTGTCTATTTTTTTGTATTGTAGTGAAATATGACAAGAAGCTCTTTTAGCGCAAATAACACCAAATGTGAACTGCGTGTATTTTTCTCATATTGTAGTGAAATATGACAAGAAACGCTTTTAGCGCAAATAACACTAAATGTGAACTGTGTTTATTTTTCTCATATTGTAGTGATATAGGACAAGAAACGCTTTTAGCGCAAATAACACCAAATGTGAACTGCGTGTATTTTTCTCGAATTGTAGTGAAATACGACAAGAAACGCTTTTAGCGCAAATAACAGCAAATATGAACTTAGTATATTTTTTTCTTTTTCTCTAGAATTATGGCAATAAATGCTTTCAGCGCAAATAACCCCAAATGTGAACTGTGTTTATTTTTCTCGTATTGTAGTAAAATATGACAAGAAACTCTTTCAGAGCAAATAACAACAAATGTGAACTGCGTATATTTTTTGTTTTGTATTAAAATAGGCCACTAAATCATATCAGCGCAGTTAACAGCAAAAGTGACCTGCATATATATTTATCTTTTTTCACAGATAAAAGACACTAAAGGCTTTTAAACATAGCACTTACACCCCGATAACTAATTGCTGAAATGACAGAGCTGTATTATGAGACTAACCTGGAGCCCCAAATAATGCTTCCCTGCACTTGTAAATCTTTTTTTTTTTACAATAAGTAAGGATTTTCCTATGACTCTCCCTAGCATCTGCACATTCAAGCAAAAAATGAAAATAAAAAAGGGGAGACAGCGCGTCCAATTCAGCAAGATTTATTCCAGATGCAATGTTTTGGCTACAGATAGCCTTTGTCAAACATGCTTGACAAAGGCTATCTGTAGCCAAAATGTTGCATCTGGAATATACCTCACGGAATTGGATGCCCTGTCTCCCCTTTTTTATTTTCATTTTTTGCTTGAATGCTTATTTTTGGGGGGATTTTTTTACCATCCCCTGGAGCACCCAATATGCAGCCTATTTTGGAGTGCTGTTCATCCTGTTTTCTATAGCATCTGCACATGTCTCTCCCTGCCTGTGAAATGATTCCTCTCATTATCCTTTCCCTGCACTTGTAAATCGCATTTATCACAATGAGGATTTTCCTATAACTCTCCCAAGCATCTGCACAAATCTCTCCCTGCCTGTGAAATGATTCCTCTCACTATCCTTTCCCTGCACTAGTAAATCACTTCTTTCCTTTTATTTTTCAACAATTAGTTTTTCTTTCACTCTCCCTAGCGCCTGCATACACGTCTGTCCCTGAACAAAGTATGACACTTAATGTCTGAATCTAAGATGGCCTCTGTATTTATAGGGCTGTGACATTACCGGGCTGGCTGCTGATTGGCTACATGCATGGCATTATGGGTCATCCTGCCTTCCCAGAGTTCCTTGCCCCATGTCCTCACATGTCTAGCCACCATGTTAGCCAACATTGTAGCCGCCATGTTAGGAAAAGTTATGATTCGTTGCCACGAAGTGAAAGGAAATTCACATTTGTTGCGAATCAAATTTTTTCTGAAATTTGAAACAAATTCCATTTTGTCAGCTTCGATTCGCTCATCTCTAGAGGTAAGTTTATGTGTTTATTTATATTTTTTTCCAATTAGTCTAACTGACTACTATTTGCCTTATTTAACAAATGCCTAATTCCTATTTAAAACTTAACTTTTAATGTTACTTGTTATTAAATTCCTTTATTGACCATTAAATTGTTTCTGTTAAAATTATCAGTTGTGTCTCCTCATTATCCCTAGTTTTGTTGTGCTTTGTGCTATAATAAGTGTGGTAGAGACTGGATTCCACTCCAGGCTCTTCTTCTCAGATTTTTTTTCTGCATATCACATCAGGTTAATACTGTTTCTTCCTAACACAAGGCGTCACTTCTGTGCTAAAATGTCCCTCGAACACTGCCCCCTGACATGTTTTGCCAGCTGCTCTGGTGGTAGGCAGCTGCTCTGATGTGGTAGACAGAAAAAAATCTGAGAAGAGACTGGAGCCAGCGCGCGGCTACCAGTTTCTTACTACACTTATGAGGCGATACAACTGATAATTTTAACAGAAACTATTTAATGGTCAATGAAATAATTTTTTAACAAGTAAGATTAAAAGTTACGTTTTAAGAGGGAATTTAGGTATATGTTAAAATAAGGCAAATAGTAGTCAGTTAGACTAATTGGAAAAATTGCACAAAGTGCCTTTACATATGTCTCGGTCTAAGTTATGTAGAAAATGAGTTTGAAATAAGGGGAAAACCCAGTTAAATGACACGGTTAGGCAGCAATATTTAAAGGCATAAATAAAGAGGTGTATAGTATGGCAGGTTTTCCATCAAACCAACCATCCACACAGATTTTTTTGGCTGAAGTAAATATGTTTTTTTCTACAGAAAGTCTCCCAATTAATGCACTGGATACAAATCAAGCGTAAAGAATTAAACAAAATCTATAAACTGTATAGTAGATCCATATGTGAAATTGCTAGTTTAGAAACGTATTTACAGCCGAACATTGTGTACAGAGGTATGCAAATTAATATTACACCAAATTTACCCAGAGTTTATAAAAGGGTGGGAACCAGTATTTACTGAAAATTTCCTCCGTATGCAATCGTACCTACTGGATTATGAAAGAAAATCTCTATTAAAAATTTGAAATTAAAAAAGTAAAATAAAAAAATTTCAAACTCATTCAGAGTTCGAACATCTGGAAAACAGACTCCAAAAGAACATAAAGAGTTTGCAAAGTAACATAAAAGAAAAGAAACATCGAAAATTTAACCGTGACAAAAAAGATTTTGAAATTGGTCTAATTTATATAAAAAATACTGCTAATAGAGTAGCTAACAATTATTCCAATAAACAAACGTATTAGGGTACTTTCACACTTGCGTTGTGAGGATCGTCATCGCCGGACTTGCCTGCCAGATCCAAAAATCTGTGTCCAAAGACAAAGCATTTGTAGACAGATGCGGATCTGTCTAACATTTGCATTGAAACATCGGATCTGTCTCTCCGGTGTCATCCAGAAAAACGGATCTGGCATTTATTTTTTGCATTTTTAATGCCGGATCCGGCATTAATGCATTCCAATGGAAAATAATGCCGAATCCGGCGCTCTGGCAAATGTTCCGGAATTTGGGATGGAGAAAATACCGCAGCATGCTGGAGTACAAACCATTAGAAAACGTGGTGTGGTGTTTAACAAGCAGGATATGCTCAACCCATATGCAGTATGCTGGGGTAGTTTCTCCAGCCAAATACCATAAGAGTGAGTAAACTAAAGACATCCTGATGCATACTGAACGGATTGCTCTCCATTTAGAATGCATTAGGATAAAACTGATAATTTTTTTTCTGTTATTGAGCCCATAGGACGGAACTCAATACTTGAAAATTTTAATGCAAGTGTGTAAGTACCCTTTACTGATATATCGGAATCAGAAGCCTTCTGCAGTTATTTCTGGTAAAAGCGTATACAGGCGTATTTCAGTAAAAAAAAGAAAAATATATACGCACTGCACTGTTGCAGTTATTTCTTGTGAAAGCGTATAGTGGCCTATTTCAGTCTAACAAGAAATATATTTTCCCAGGTCACTTCTGCAGTTATTTCTGGTGAAAGCGTATAGAGGCATATTTCAGTAAAATAAAAAAAATATATACTCACTGATATATCGGAATCAGAAGCCTTCTGCAGTTATTTCTGGTAAAAGCGTATACAGGCGTATTTCCGTTAAAAAAAGAAAAATATATACGCACTGCACTGTAGCAGGTATTTCTAGTGAAAACATATAGTGGCCAGTTTTAGTCCAACAAGAAAAATATATTCTTAGGGCACTTCTGCAGTTATTTCTGGTGAAAACGTGTAGAGGAGTATTTCAGTAACAAAAGAAAAATATATACGCACTGCACTGTTGCGGTTATTTCTAGTGAAAGCATATAGTGGCAGATTTCAGTCCAATAAGAAATACCGTATTTTTCGCCCTATAAGACGCACTTCCCCCCCAAAAAATGGGGTAAAAATAGTGCTGCGTCTTATGGGGCGAATGCGGCAAACACTGATACACCGCTGCGCTGCTGAACAGCGCAGCCGGTGTGTGTATCAAGGAGGAGGGGCTGGGGGCGGCAGTCTTGTTTGATAATAATCGCGGGGCTCGGTGCAGTAACTGTGTTCTACTACACCGGGCCCGCTGTAGTAATGTTATCGCAGTGATTAAAACTATAATCTTCAGAACAGTAAATCCATGTTGTATTACCCTACCTAATGTACGATCACAGGCAGGATGCCGGGCGGGCGGCGGCAGCGTAACTGACTACGTCACGCGCCTGCTCCGCCCGCTTCATTCATAAAGTGGGCGGAGCGGGCCCGGCCTCCTATGGGGGCATCTGTGGATGGCACTGTATGGGGGCATCTGGGGATGGCACTGCTATGGGGGGGGGATCTGTGGATGATACATAGACTGTCATCCATAGATCCCCTCCATAGCAGTGCCATCCCCAAATGCCCCCATACAGTGCCACTCACAGATGCCCCCATACAGTGCCATCCCCAGATGCCCCCATACAGTGCCATCCTCAGATGCCCCTATACAGTGGCACCCACAGATGCCCCCATACAGTGCCACCCACAGATGCCCCCATACAGTGCCATCCACAGATGCCTCCATACAGTGCCATCCACAGATTCCCCCATACAGTGCCATCCCCTGTATAGGGGCGTATTTCAGTACTGCAAGAAAAATATATTCTCAGTTCACTGTTGCAGTTATATCTGGTAAAGCCTTTACTGGCGTATTGCAGTAGAAAAATAAATATACATTCACCATTCGCTGATGCACTTATATGTAGAAGAACCTTTATTGACTTATATCAGTATAAAAAGAAATATACATTCACCATTCGCTGCTGCACTTATATCTTGAAAAACCTTTATTGACGTATGTCAGTAGAAAAATAAAAATATATTCAGCGTTCACTGTTGCAGTAATCTGTGGTAAAGTCTTTAGTGGCATGTTTCTGTAGAAAAATCAAGATATATTCAGTGTTCAGTGTTGCAGCTATATGAGGGAAAGTCCTTTTAGTGGTATGGACTGAATTACGTTGTGGTGAAATTTTGTTTTTACGTTTCACACACTGCGCGCTTACGTGACGACGCCCATAAGAGCGGCGTATCAATACAGGTGAATACACTATGCACTAACTCCGCACACAAATGCAAACTTATTCACACCAACCCGCATCTATCTGTGGTATTGCTTACTGGACACTACGGGTACTTTTCTGCAGCACAGATACAGCACGAAGACCGTGTCTCGCTCTTCCAACGCGGACCTACTTCCTCCGCTACATCCCGTTTACTTCAGATCACTCCGCCTAAGGCGCCGTTGTTTTTTTTAAACTGGCAGCTTATACCCCTCTGTTGAAAAGCCTTTAGTGGCGTATATGCGTGGAAAAAGAAAAATATACTCGGCGTTCACTGTTCCAGTTAAATGTAATAAAGCCTTTAATGGGTATATCAGTAGGAAAAGAAAAAGATATTCAGCGTTCAGCACTGCAGTAATATGCGGTAAAATCTTTTAAAAATTATTTTGGTTGTAAAAAAAATTGTAATCAGCGCTGCAGTTATATGTGGTAAAATCTTTTGTGATTTATTTTGGTGGAAAAAAATTGTATTCAGCGTTAAGCGCTGCACTTATATTCGGTAAAATATTTTTTGAATTATATTGTTGGAAGAAAAACTTGTATTCAGCATTAAGCGCTGCACTTATATGCGGAAAAATCTTTTTTTAAATATTTCGGTGGGAAAAAATCTTGTATTCAGCATTAAGCACTGCACTTATATGCGCTAAAAACTTTTTTGAATTATTTTGGTAAATTAAAAACTTTTATTCAGCATTAAGCGCTGCACTTATATGCGCTAAAAACTTTTCTGAATCATTTTGGTGGAGAAAAAACTTGTATTCAGCATTAAGCGCTGCACTTATACGCGGTAAAATCTACAAATTTCCACCTCCTCCATTAACTTCCTCATCTCTTCATTATCATCGGACACACTAACTTTACACTCCCCCCCCCCCAGGTATATATATATAAGTGCCACCACCTAGGAGTGGATAATGGTAAATGACACTGCCAGCATGTTAAAGGGAATTTCAGCATGATATCACAATACATTTGAGATGACATTTAGCAAGAGTTTAAAGTGCCCACATATAGCACTTAGTGGGACACTGCATCAAGATGAAACAGGCGTGGATCTGCCAGGATTTCCACACACTAATGCCTGATGCATCAGACTAGATCATGCATGGTGCCACACCAACAATTTGACAAAAGAGAACGGTTTCTTCTAGCTACCTGCCTCAGCTACTATTCTAATGCTGTTACCTGCCTGATGCCACACATTTGATGCCAAGTGTTCTTTCTTTCACCCACCATCTTCAGTGGGTACTGGTATTGCCACCCACCTCCACAGTATGTCACCTTGCCACTCTGTGGCCTCCTGATGCTGCCGCCACCTCCAGACTCTGTCATTGTGCAACTCTGTGGCCTCCTCATGCTGCCGCCACCTCCAGACTGTATCATTGTGCCGCTCTGTGTTCTCCTCATGTTGCTGCCACCTCCAGACTCTGTCACTGTGCCGGTCTGTGGTCTCATTATGCTGCCACCACCTCCAGACTATGTCATTGTGCCACTTTGTGTCGCCTCATGCTGCTGCTACCTCCAGACTCTGTCATTGTCTCGCACTGTGGCCTCCTCATGCTGCCGCCACCTCCAGACCCTGTCATTGTGCCGCTCTGTAGTCTCCTCATGCTGCTGCAACCTCCTGACTATGCCATTGTGCCGCTCTGTTACCTCCTCATGCTGCCGCCACCTCCAGACTCTATTTTGGCTTTCAGCCTGGCTGACATCATCATTTATTTGACACTTCTTCTGATCTGTCAGAAGGAAGGAAAAGCGAGAAGCACAATGGATCCTGTCTGTGTAGCAGCTTTAAGGCCTGTATGGTCCCATCAGAATTGACTTATGATTTGGTAGCCAAAAGCAGGAGTAGGTAGAAAACACATTAGACATGCAAATATTCCATTCACATGTCATCTCTTTTTTAGATCCACTCTGTTTTTTTTGCCTTTAGCAATACTGATGTATTATTGAGCAAATACTTACCGAGTGAAGGCATATTCTCGACAGACAGTATACGTTTTTTCTGGGTAATTGTTCTGACGGATCAGAGAATGTGGAAAATTAATCAGTGATGTCACAAACTTACTGCTGACACCCTCTTCACTCTGTCTGGGGGCTCTACTTGTATAAGCGTTTAATAGAACAGTTTCTGTAGACATCTATGTGGAATCAGCTGACGAGGGTGTAAAAGGAGTGCACTTCTTCTTGACGCTAACATTGACCTGTAAGGCTGAGTTGATACTAGAGTTATTTGGTTTCTAAGAGTGACGCCTGTCATCTGCATGTCATATGGACTCACAGTTTTATTTCACTACCAAAGCAGACTTTCTATGCATGTTACTGCAAGTAATGGCAAAAAAAGGTGGAGATTGGCGCTCTTAGGTTAGGTGGGCAAAGTGAGTGCTCTTTTTAATGTGGATCTTGGTAATTGATACGCTTACCTATCGGGATTGCACTTGCTTCCGTGCAATCCCAATATAAGTGGAGGTCGATGAAGATCTACGGTTGGTGCTGCCTAATTTTGTTCTGTCGCCTTGGGTGGGAGTTACTCCACTGGTCGGGTTCAGAGCAGAGGAAGAACTGTCCATTTGGTCATGGTCAGATGTTTGACAACATGGGGAGCATGTTCACCCCAAATCTTCAAGAAAGTAATGGTTTATTTAGAGACAACACGTTTCGGGGTTCGCATGACCCCTTTATAAAGTCTAAAAATAACAGTGATGAGCAAGTAAAACAGAGTATAATATCGTAAAAAATGTATATGATTAGAACAATAAAAGACTGTTTTGCATTAAAAGAGTTTATTCACCCTAAATGCGTATAATATATATATATATATATATATATATATATATATATATATATATGTAAAAACATCATGATAAGTTTCTTATGTTCTTCAAACATCATAAATATTATTGGCTATGTTGGTAAGGAAAAATTTTTACTATGTATATATAAAAGAAATAAAATCATTTGATGTGGCAGAAGATGTAGATACCATATATGAACTTCGGTACTTAATGAATATGTAGATAAGTAAAATAATTGTATAAGAGTCTGTTCATACAAATACATATAAAAATAATAGGCATGTAAGGATATCAACTTAACATTCCACCAGGAATGGAGGCATCACATTGGCATACAAACATGATAAAGAAGATAATTGATACCTGAAATTGCAGAAAATGAAAATATGCACTGAATGTGTTCCAACAGATTTTCTGCTGATTTCGCTCGAGATAAAATGACACATATATGGTTGTCAGTTAGGAAATTTTGAAGTCTATTCTACCAGTACTTTGTTCTATGGACAACCCTGGTCAGGAGTAAATTAGGGTACTGGATTATTTGTAGAAATAAATAATGAAATAAATAATTCTGAAATCAATTTTTTGGTGCTGGCATTACAAGAGGGAGCTGTTTATTATATGTAAATATGTCCATATATCCCTATCTATTGTTGTGTGTATATTTAAATGACATTTATGCAAAGAGTCAGTATTTGCAGTGTTGGCCCTTCTTTTTCAGGACTTCTGCAATTCGACTGGGCATGCTCTCAATCAACTTCTGGGCCAATTCCTGACTGATAGCAACCAATTCTTTAATAATCACTTCTTGGAGTTTGTCAGAATTAGTGGGTTTTTGTTTGTCCACCAGCCTCTTGAGGATTGACCACAAGTTTTCAATGGGATTAAGATCTGTGGAGTTTCCAGGCCATGGACCCAAAATGTCAACGTTTTGGTCCCCAAGCCACTTAGTTATCACTTTTGCCTTATGGCACGGTGCTCCATTGTGCTAGAAAATGCATTGTTCCTCACCAAACTGTTGTTGGATTGTTGGAAGAAGTTGCTGTTGGAGGGTGTTTTGGTACCATTCTTTATTCATGGCTGTGTTTTTGGGCAAAATTGTGAGTGAGCCCACTCCCTTGGATGAGAAGCAAACCCACACATGAATGGTCTCAGGATGCTTTACTGTTGGCATGACACAGGACTGATGGTAGCGCTCACCTTTTCTTCTCCGGACAAGCCTTTTTCCAGATGCCCCAAACAATCGGAAAGAGGCTTCATGGGAGAATATGACTTTGCCCCAGTCCTCAGCAGTCCATTCACCATACTTTCTGCAGAAGATCAATCTGTCCCTGATGGGTTTTTTTTTTGGAGAGAAGTGGCTTCTTTGCTGCTCTTCTTGACACCAGGCCTTCTTCCAAAAGTCTTCGCCTCACTGTGCGTGCCAATGCGCTCACACCTGCCTGCTGTCATTCCTGAGCAAGCTCTGCACTGGTGTCACTCCAATCCCGCAGCTGAATCCTCTTCAGGAGACGATCCTGGCGCTTGCTGGACTTTCTTAGACGCCCTGAAGCCTTCTTAACAAGAATTGAACCTCTTTCCTTGAAGTTCTTGATGATCCTATAAATTGTTGATTGAGGTGCAATCTTAGTAGCCACAATATCTTTGCCTGTGAAGCCATTTTTATGCAACGCAATGATGGCTGCACGCGTTTCTTTGCAGGTCACCATGGTTAACAATGGAAGAACAATGATTTCAAGCATCACCTTCCTTTTAACATGTCAAGTCTGCCATTTTAACCCAATCAGCCTGACATAATGATCTCCAGCCTTGTGCTCGTCAACATTCTCACCTTAGTTAACAAGATGATTACTGAAATGATCTCAGCAGGTCCTTTAATGACAGCAATGAAATGCAGTGGAAAGTTTTTTTTGGGATTAAGTTAATTTTCATGGCAAAGAAGGACTATGCAATTCATCTGATCACTCTTTATAACATTCTGGAGTATATGCAAATTGCTATTATAAAAACTTAAGCAGCAACTTTTCCAATTTCCAATATTTATTTAATTCTGAAAACTTTTGGCCATGACTGTATATATACACCCATGTGCACCTATATGCTGCTGATGTTACAGTCCCTACTTATGTATTTTTACTTTTATACACAATAGGGAATAAAGTTCTTTTATTTTGTTTTGTTTATAGTTTTTTTCCTTTGTTTATGGTTTTTTCTCTTTGGTCCTATCATAGTAATCTTTCTGTAATATGAGTCCTGCATTACCTTTTGAAGAGCGGCTGGGAGCTTGGTGTGATTTGGTTGCCTGCACGTGGAGAACGATGACTCTGGGTGGCGCGCGCTTAAGGCGAGAATATAAATTAATTTGTTCTTCTCTGGGTGGGGTTTGCAGCTGATGTGGGGATGTGCTGTCTGGCAGAGCGCATCTGTAGTGCGTGTGTCGGGAAAACGTGAATGCTGGGGGCGCAGCTGGAAATTATGACATGTAATAGGAGGCTCTATCTGACAGCGGTGTGCCTGGCCGTAGGTTATGTGAATAGGTGTTTGATGCTGGGATGTAGATTGACTGGAGATAGAGAAGATTTTTCAAACCGTAATATCAAATTTGGCCTCAACAACAGAAAACTCAAAACCGAGGTGAGACCCAACACCAAAACCACCACACACAAACTCACACCACCAACGAATCAGAAAAATTTTAAACCCCGCACCAAACCACATACTCAGAGAGCCCAAACTTACACCAGACCCCCAACAAGCACCACAACATCAAGCCTACTCAGTACCACCTCCCATCCAGGACCACTCCAACCAACAACAACACGCACTCCCTCAACAGCAAGCCTTCAGAATCCTTCATAAATCAGCAGCCAAAGCCCACCATAAAACATAATGTACCGATAACTCACATCACCCATACAAAAATCTTGACAACACACGGAAGACCTCCCACAAACCACATCTTGCCACAGTCAAATAACCCAATTTGGTTTACCTCACCATCCATCCTGCCAGTACCACTACTCAAATCACCCCACAGTCCCCCCATAGAACTCCCACAAGGCTGCCCATTAAACCTACCTCCTATTTCATTCCCACGGTGTCCAATCTTCTGAATATGGACCCATCCATCCTAGAGGACTCCCTCATCACAATCCACAATACGAGCCCCTGTGAAACCACACGAACACCATCTGGCAACACCGTCAACCAGTTGATTTCTTTTTTAGCATGACCCTGCAAGTGTCCTATGCCCTAAAACAACCCTCAGGCCAATCTATGATGATCTCTGACTTTTTCAAGCTGAGATACCCCCTAAAGGGACTCAAAAGAAAAAATGCAGAAGAGGATGTAGAGGAGGTATCAACACTAGTGTTGAGCGCGAATATTCGAATAGCGAATTTTTTTAGCGAATATCGGCACTTCGCTAATTCGCGAATATTTCGAATATAGCGCTATAAATTCGCTATTTCGAATATTCGTTTTTTTTTTTTTTAGTTATATATTTTTCTTTCCCACTTCCCAACAGTAGTTCTTACCTGTCCTGAGGATTCGTGGCTTCCTGGCTGCTCTAGTTAGTATCCGTTGCCGCTTCTGCCGTCTTCCGTGCTCATGGAGCGTCCCCAACCATGGGAACGTCTCCATATACTAAAATGTACTGTCGGATTTGAGGAATTACGTTGAAATCGCAATGCGATTAATTCAAGTTATATTAATCGCATTGCGATTACAACTTAGCACTGCTATCTTACATAGGCTAGAATTAACGAATATGGAATATAGCACTAGCAGTGCTAAGTTGAAATCGCAATGCGATTACTTCAAGTTAAATTAATCGCATTGCGAATTCAACTTAGCACTGCTATATTCCATATTCGTTAACTTCGTTCATTCTAGCAAGCTGACCCATTATAAACCCAGCTCTAAGTTGAAATCGCAATGTGATTAATATAACTTGAATTACTCGCATTGCGATTTCAACGTAATTCCTCAAATCCGACAGTACATTTTAGTATATGGAGACGTTCCCATGGTGATGGGGACGCTCCATGAGCAAGGAAGTTTATGGTTGGCTTGGTAGAATTAGCGAATAGCGAATATGACGAATGTATTCGTCATATTCCTCAAAACGAAGATAACAAAGTATTCTCCATCTTCGTTTTAGCAACCTATTTGTCAACCTCGCTAATTCTAGCAATCAAATAGGAAGGTTGACTATAGAGACAGCTGTGTTAAATTCGCTATGCGATTTTTTTAATTTTTTTTTTAATAGAATAATTATATTACTTGATATAATTATTCTATTTATTAAAAAAAAATATATAAATAATCGCATAGCGAATTAAACACAGCTGTCTCTATAGTCAACCTTCCAATTTGATTGCTAGAATTAGCGAAGTTGACGAATAGGTCGCTAAAACGAAGATGTAGAATACTTTGTTATCTTTGTTTTGAGGAATATGACGAATACATTCGTCATATCCGTCATCTTCGCTATAATTCTAGATATGAAACCAATAGGAAAGTAGCCTTAAGTTAAAATCGCAATACGCGATTATTTAACTCGCATATTAATCGTGGTAACTAGAATAATGACGAATATTCTATTTCGATGAATATGAAACGAATATTCATTCGAATATTCGCGAATTTCGTCAAAATCGAATATGGCACCTGCCGCTCATCACTAGTCAATACCAGAGGAAAAAAGAGAAGAAACAAAAACGGAAGCGGGGCTGGCAAATCAAGAGAGCCCAAAGAGGAACAAAGTTCTCTACAGTAAAAATATTCAATCTTTCCAGATAAAAACTAACCTCAGCTCAAATCTCGGTCCTCCAGAGGGGACTTCCATTTTGTCCCGTGGATAAGTTCAACGAATTTGAACTATTCGTGGACCTAAACACCGATTTCCAAAATATCACCCTCCAGAGGCATTTCGCAATTGAATCCAAACAAATTACAACTGAAGATAAAAGTGAAAAGGAAGAAATTACGGAAGATACAAATACTGTCCAAACCAATTTGAAACCCAAATCCAGTTTCAATCCAACACATCATAGAGGCAATTATATTGATACATTCTTTTCATTGGTATCCAGAGACATGCAGAACGTCAATAAGGATGTCAAAATCAAAAACAACCTCACCAAAGAGGAGATTAGTGCACTAACCAAATTGAAAAAGAACGATCTCCTAATTATCAGAAATGCGGATAAAGGAGGGGGAATCGTCCAAAAAAACAGAGAAGACTACCTGACGGAAGCCAAAAGCGTTTTGGATGCTACACACCTGTCACAGCTAACCCTCTGACAGAGGACAAAAAGAAACTGGATACGCGTATCAAACAGGCAGAACTGGACTCCATTTTATCTAAAAAAGAAAAAGAGTACATCACAATAGATCATCCCATTACCGCGTTTTTTTACCATTTACCGAAAATTCGTAAAGACGTTAAAAATTCACCAGGAAGACCTATCATCTCCGGAATTAACTCTTTCACCAGCAACCTTTCCCATTATGTGGACGTATTCCTACAGAAGTACGTAATTGTACTCCCATCATATTTGAAAGATTCCACACAACTTATCACCAATATGAAGGAAATTGAATGGAAACCGGACTACAGATGGCTCACACTAGATGTGGCCTCTCTTTATTCAAATATTCCACACACAACGGGCATAGAACCAGTTAACCAATATCTAGAAAGAGGTGACCACCTATCAACAAAACACAAACATTTCATCACAGACGCCATCGAATTTATATTGACAAGCAATGTGTTCACGTTCGAGGGCAAGATTTACAGACAACAGAAGGAGACCGCTATGGGCACGCGTTTAGAGCCTAGTTTCGCGAACCTATACATGGGTCGCTTTGAAGATGAATTTATGTTCAATGAACATGCCTGGAGAAATAAAATAATCTTCTACCACCATTACATTGACGACCTGATCAATATTTTGAACGGCACACAAGAAGAAACAAATAATTTTGTCACCTACCTAAACAACAATGCATGGAATCTCACGTTTACATCGAATGAATCAACTTCAATAGAATAACTTAATCTGGACCTTCACGCACAAGACAAAATTATCAACTCAAAAAGTTTTTTTTTAAAAGTCGATAGGAATAGTTATCTTGATTACAGGAGTGCCCACCACAAGAAATGGAAAGATAATATTCCCTTCAGCCAGTTCAAACGCATCAGAAGAAACTGCAGCAATACGAGCAAATTCATATCACAAAGCAACATCCAGATTCACCAACAAACAATACCCGAAAAGAATTATAGAAAGTGCATTCACACGTGCATACCAAGAAAGCCAGGAAGAATGCTTGAAAACAAAAAAGAAACAGGAAGAAACTGACAAAACAGCTCCATTCAGAAATTCATCTTTCATTACGACTTATAACTAGGGATGAGCAAACCCTAACTGTATAGTTTAGGTTTGTACTGAATTTTGGGGTGTTCGGAACACGGACCCGGACCCGAACATTTTCAAAAAAGTTCGGGTTCGGGTCCGTTGTTCGGCTATTTCTTCCCGCTTTCTGAAGGGCTGCGCAGCAGCCAATCAGCTAGCATTTTACTTCTTGCCCTAAGAAGCCATCACAGCCATGCCTACTAATGGCATGGCTGTAATTGGCCAAGTGCAGCATGTGACCCAGCCTCTATATAAGCTGGAGTAACGTAGCGCCGCACATCACTCTGCTCTGATTAGTGTAGGGATAGGACACAGCTGCTGTGAGAGCGAGATTAGACAGGGAAAACTCAGCAGAAACACCTAATGAAGTGATCGACCTGCAGCTGTGAAACATTCAACTTCTGCTAGTTAATTGCTCAATGGTTTTTAGGCTGCACAGAGCGTTTTTCTGTCACTTTTTTCCGGGGTGATAGGTGGCCATTTTGTGTATTGTGGTGCACCAGCACAAGCTGCCACCAAGTCCATCAATCCATCAATACTATTTTTTTTTTTTTTTGCTATATCCTACATCAGGGGCTTGGCTGTGCTTATTGTCACCCCTAGAAACTCAGGATAGAACTTTCTATATTTTATTGAGGGGTTAAAATCAATTGCCAAAATAGCAATCCCCCAAATCTGGTGTTCTACCTGTGGCTAGCCATGCATATTTGGACTTCATTTGGATTGTGCACCACCTGAATGGTTGATCGTGTGGAGATCCAGCTGAGGCTTATGTGGTTGGGATTGCCGTGGGGGGAGTGGTGCCGTTGTTGCCTCTGACTTTTGCATTCCTAGCCAAGTGTAATACTGTCTGCTGTCTGGCAAAGGATAGATTTTTTTCTGTGGTGAAATTCAATTGCCAAAATAGCAATCCCCTAAATCTGGTGTCCGAGCAGTGGCTGGCCATGTTTAATAGTGTCCGGCAAAGAATAGATAATTTTCTGGGGTGAAATTCAATTGCCAAAATAGCAATCCTCTAAATCTGGTGTCCCAGCAGTGGCTGGCCAAGTTTAATAGTGTCCGTCATAGGATATATTATTTTCTGGGGTGAAATTCAGTTGCAAAAATAGAAATACCGTAAATCTGGTGTTCCAGCTGAGACTGGACAAGTTTAATAGAGTCCTGCAAAGGATATATTTTGTTCTAGGGTGAAATTCAATTGCCAAAATAGCAATACCGTAAATCTGGTGTCCCAGAAGTGGCTGGCCAAGTTTCATAGTGTCTGTCAAAAGATTTATTCTTTTCTGGGGTGAAATTCAGTGGCCAAAATAGAAATACAGTAAATCTGGTGTTCCAGCTGTGACTGGACAAGTTTAATAGTGTCCGGCAAAAGATATATAATTTTCTGTGGTGAAATTCAATTGCCAAAATAGCAATACCGTAAATCTGGTGTTCCAGCTGTGACTGGACAAGTTTCATAGTGTCCGACATAGGATATATGATTTTCTGCGGTGAAATTCAGTTGCAAAAATAGAAATACCGTAAATCTGGTGTTCCAGCTGTTACTGGACAAGTTTAATAGTGTCCGGCAAAGGATATATTTTGTTCTGGGGTTAAATTCAATTGCCAAAATAGCAATACTATAAATCTGGTGTCCCAGCAGTGGCTGGCCAAGTTTCATAGTGTCCGTCAAAGGATTTTATTATTTCTGGGGTGAAATTCAGTTGCCAAAATAGAAATACCGTAAATCTGGTGTTCTAGCTGTGACTGGACAAGTTTAATAGTGTCCAGCAAAGGATATATATTTTTCTGGGGTGAAATTCAATTGCCAAAATAGCAATACCATAAATCAGTGGTTTCAGTTGTAGCTGGCCAATTTTAATAGTGTCCGGCAAAGGATATATTTGTTTCTGGGGTGAAATTCAGTTGCAAAAATAGAAATACCCTAAATCTGGTGTTCCAGCTGTGACTGGACAAGTTTAATAGTGTCCGGCAAAGGATATATTTTGTTCTGGGGTGAAATTCAATTGCCAACATAGCAATAACTACTGTATAAATCTGGTTTCCCAGCAGTGGCTGGCCACGTTTCATAGTGTCCGTCAAAGGATTTATTCTTTTCTGGGGTGAAAATCAGTTGCCAAACTAGAAATACAGTAAATCTGGTGTGTCCGTCAAAGGATTTATTATTTTCTGGTGTGAAATTCAGTTGCAAAAATAATAATACAGTAAATCTGGTGTTCCAGCTGTGACTGGCCAAGTTTCTTAGTTTCCGTCAAAGGATATATTATTTTCTGGGGTGGAATTCAATTGCCAAAATAGCAATACCGTAAATCAGTGGTTTCAGCTGTGGCTGGCCATGTTTAACCCCTTAAGGACACGGCCCTATTTCACCTTAAGGACCAGGCCATTTTTTCAAAATCTGACCACTGTCACTTTAAGTGTGGATAACTTTAAAACGCTTTTACTTACCCTGGCCGTTCTGAGATTGTTTTTTCGTCACATATTGTATTTCACGACACTACTAAAATTGGGTCAAAAAAGTCAATTTTTTTGCATAAAAAAATACAATTTTTACAAAAAATTTGGAAAATTTAGCAAATTTTAAAGTTTCAGTTTCTCTACTTCTAGAATACACAGTAATACCCCCCCAAAAAGGGATGATTTTACATTTCCCATATGTCTCCTTTATTTTTGGAGCATTTGGGGAATGTCATTTTATTTTTTGAGATGTTACATAGCTTAGAAGTTTAGAAGCAAATTTTGAAATTTTTCCGAAATTTCCCAAATTCCACTTTTTATGGACCAGTCCAGGTCTGGAGTCACTTTGTGAGGCTCACATAATAGAAACCACCCAAAAATGACCCCATTTTAGAAACTACACCCCTCAAGGTATTCAAAGCTGGGTTTACAAACGTTGTTAACCCTTTAGGTGTTCCACAACAGTTTGTGGAAGATGGAGAAACTGTTTTGAAATTTGGAATTTTTGGAAAAATTTCCATTATAATCCATTTTTTCCAGTCATAAAGTGAGGGTTACCTGCCAAACAAAACTCAATATGGGTTGCCCAGATTCTCTAGTTTACAGAAACACCCCATGTGTGGTCCTAAACTACTGTTTGGCCAAACGGGAGGACATTGAAGGAGGGGAACGCCATATGGGTTTTGAATGGCAGATTTTGCGGGACTGGTTTTTTACACCATGTCCTATTGCAAGCCCCCTGATGCACCCTAGCATACAAATTCCAAAAAGTGACTCCATCTAAGAAAGTACACCCCTCAAGGTATTCAAAGCTGGGTTTACAAACGTTGTTAACCCTTTAGGTGTTCCACAACAGTTTGTGGAAGATGGAGAAACTGTTTTGAAATTTGGAATTTTTGGAAAAATTTCCATTATAATCCATTTTTTCCAGTCATAAAGTGAGGGTTACCTGCCAAACAAAACTCAATATGGGTTGCCCAGATTCTCTAGTTTACAGAAACACCCCATGTGTGGTCCTAAACTACTGTTTGGCCAAACGGGAGGACATTGAAGGAGGGGAACGCCATATGGGTTTTGAATGGCAGATTTTGCGGGACTGGTTTTTTTACACCATGTCCTATTGCAAGCCCCCTGATGCACCCTAGCATACAAATTCCAAAAAGTGACTCCATCTAAGAAAGTACACCCCTCAAGGTATTCAAAGCTGGGTTTACAAACGTTGTTAACCCTTTAGGTGTTCCACAACAGTTTGTGGAAGATGGAGAAACTGTTTTGAAATTTGGAATTTTTGGAAAAATTTCCATTATAATCCATTTTTTCCAGTCATAAAGTGAGGGTTACCTGCCAAACAAAACTCAATATGGGTTGCCCAGATTCTCTAGTTTACAGAAACACCCCATGTGTGGTCCTAAACTACTGTTTGGCCAAACGGGAGGACATTGAAGGAGGGGAACGCCATATGGTTTTTGGAAGGCAGATTTTGCGGGACTGGTTTATTTACACCATGTACCCTTTCAAGCCCCCTGCTGCACCCCTAGAGTAGAAACTCCATAAAAGTGACCCCATCCAGGAAACTACAGGATATGGTGGTTGTTGTTTTGGGACTATTTTAGGGTAAATTTTTTTTTGGTTGCTCTATATTATACTTTTTTGAGGCAATATAACAAAAAATTGAAATTCTAAAATTGTTAATACATTTGCCATTAATTTTTGTGGAACGCCTAAAGGGTTAACAAAGTTTGTAAAGTAATTTTTGAATACCTTGAGGGGTGTAGTTTTTTAGATGGGGTCACTTTTTTGGAGTTTCTAGTCTAGGCTACATCAGGGGACTTCTAATGGGCCATGGTGTAAATAAACCAGTCCATCAAAATCTGCCTTCCAGAAATCATATGGCGTTCCCTTCATTCTGTGCCCTGCCTTGTGGCTATATAGCCATTTACGACCACATATGGGGTGTTTCTGCAAAGTACAGAATTGGGGCAATAAATAATATATATTTTTTAATGTTAACCCTTGCTTTATTACTGGAAAATATGGATTAAAACGGAAATTTTGGCCAAAAATTATTTTTTTGCACAGTTTTTTTTTTTTTTTAACACCGCTCCTGTAAGGGGTTGGGTCTAATGTTATTTTTATAGGGGAGATTATTACGGACGCGCCAATACCTAATATGTCTACTTTCTTTGAATTATTCAGATTTGACACTAGATTATCATTTTAGGAACAAAAATAGATAATTTTACTATCTCCATAGCCTGGCTGCTGCATTTTTTTGGGGGTGGTTACTATATAATGTAGGGGCTCATTTTTTGCAGGATGAGTTGGCGGTTTTATTGGCACTATTTGGGGGTGCATACGATTTTTTGATCGCTCGCTATTACACTTTTTGTAGTGTTAGGAGACATAAATGGCTTTTTTAACACTGTTTTTATTTTTTATTTTTAACGCCGTTCATCCGAGGGGTTGGTTCTAATGTTATTTTTATAGGGCAGATTATTACGGACGCGCCGATACCTAATATGTCTACATTTTTTGATTTATTCAGATTTGACACTAGATTATCATTTTAGGAAAAAAAAAGATAATTTTACTATCTAAATAGCCTGGTAGCTGCATTTTTTTTTTGGGGGAATATATAATGTAGGGGCTCATTTTTTGCAGGATGAGATGGCGGTTTTATTGGCACTATTTGGGGGTGCATACAACTTTTTGATCGCTCGCTATTACACTTTTTGTAGTGTTAGGAGACATAAATGGATTTTTTTAACACTGTTTTTATTTTTTATTTTTAACGCCGTCTCATCCGAGGGGTTGGTTCTAATGTTATTTTTATAGGGCAGATTTTTACGGACGCGCCGATACCTAATATGTCTACATTTTTGATTTATTCAGATTTGACACTAGATTATCATTTTAGGAAACAAAAAAGATAATTTTACTATCTAAATAGCCTGGTAGCTGCATTTTCTTTTTGGGGGGGAGGGGGGAATATATAATGTAGGGGCTCATTTTTTGCAGGATGAGATGGCGGTTTTATTGGCACTATTTGGGGGTGCATACAACTTTTTGATCGCTCGCTATTACAATTTTTGTAGTGTTAGGTAATAACACAAATGTCTTTTTGGACATATTTTTTTTTTTTTTTTTTAAGAAGTTTTTCAAAGAGGTTAGGTCAAATTTTATTTTTATAGAGCAGATTTTTACGGACGCGGCGATGCCCAATATGTATGGCTCTCAGACTTAGGTGACACTAAAACAGGCATCCTCAAAAAGCGGCCCTCCAGATGTTGTAAAACTACAATTCCCACTATGCCCTGCTGATACCTGTAGCTGGGCATGCTGGGAGTTGTAGTTTTACAACATCTGGAAGGCCGCATTTTGAGGATGCCTGCACTAAAACTAATATTTTTGGGAAAAAAATGTTTATGTGCCTCCAAAGTCTTAGAGCCATACTTTTATGTTTTCTAGGGGACTGTCGGAACTTATAAAAATTTAGTACTCCATGGAAGTGTGATACTCCCTGAAGCAATTGATGACGCAGAGGCCCGGATGATCGGGGCAAGTGTCACATTGAGTGGTGGTGTCCTTCCGAATCCCCCTCTTGTGACACACTCTGCATCTTTTTGGGTTCGTCCCTTTTTCCAGTATGGGGGACCACACCTGGAAAATGTTGGCCAGGGACGACCCGGGCGCCTCCAATTCCCGAGGTACTCCGACCTGCTCTTTCCCGGTCTGAAAAGATCAGGTCCTTGAGGACTGCCTCATAGAACTGGAGGAAAGTCCCTGTGCTGCCAGCGCTTCGGCATAGTACAAAAGCGTTGTACATGGCAACCTGCACCATGTTGACCGCAACCTTTTTGTACCATGCCCGGGTTTTCCGCATGGCATTATATGGTTGGAGAACTTGATCAGACAGATCAACTCCACCCATATACCGATTGTAGTCGACGATACAATCGGGTTTGAGGACCGTTGCCGTGGTACCTCGCACAGAGACTGGGGTGGTGCCATTACCGTGGATTGTGGTCAGCATAAGGACATCCCTCTTGTCCTTATACCTGACCAACAGCAGGTTTCCACAAGTAAGGGCACGGGTCTCACCCCTGGGGATAGGTACCTGGAGGGGTGGGCAGGGAGGCCGCGCTGATTTTTCCGCACGGTCCCACAAGCGAACGTGGATCTGGCGTAGAGGGCCTGGTACAAGGGTATACTGGTATAAAAGTTATCCACGTACAGGTGGTAACCCTTATCCAGTAGTGGGTACATAAGGTCCCACACGAGTTTCCCGCTAACACCCAGAGTGGGGGGACATTCTGGGGGTTCAATACGGGAATCTCGTCCCTCGATACACACGAAATTTGTAAGTGTACCCTGAGGCACTCTCACAAATTTTGTACATTTTGACGCCATACCTCGCCCGCTTAGTGGGAATGTATTGGCGGAAACTGAGTCTCCCTTGAGCGCAACGAGAGACTCATCAACCGCGACCTCCCTTCCAGGTACGTAGGCCTGCGCGAATGCGGCCCCAAAGTGATCGATGATCGGCCGTATCTTGTACAGCCGGTCATAGGCGGGATCACCTTGGGGGGGACATGCTGCATTATCTGCATAATGCAGGCATTTCCGGATGGCCTCAAACCTTGAGCGCGTCATGGCCATACTGTACAGTGGGGTCTGGTAAAGGACGTCCCCACTCCAGTATTGCCTGACGCTTGGTTTTGCACTAGGCCCATGTGCAGCACGAGGCCCCAAAACGTCCTCATCTCGGCTGCACTGACTGGCGTCCAGCCACCGGGCCTAGCCAAAAAGGAACCTGGGTGCTGAGCGACGAACTGTTGGGCGTACAGATTCGTCTGCTCCACCATCAGATTCACCAGCGGGTCACTGAAAAAAAACTGAAATAGTCTATTTCAGTGAACCCCACTGTGGGAATCTGGATTCCAGGATTGCCAACGAAATCCGGAATCACAGGTTCATAGTCCACTGGGGACACCAGCTAAGTTCACCGGTGGGGGCTCCGGTGCGCTTATTTGGTGGGCCGGGAAACCAGTACGAGCCCCAGGGCTGCTCGTACTGGTGTGGGCCACAGGGTCCCTAGCATGTGGGGCCCCTGGCTCCACCTGGCGGCGTCTCCGCCGCCTTGAGGGCTCATCATCATCAGATGATGATGAGGAGGATGCAGATGACAGGAGGAAGGTGGGGTCATCGTCATCCTCACTGGCGCTCTCGGTGTCGGAGAGCATCTGGGCATATGCCTCCTCCACTGAGAACATCCGGTGGGCCATGGGTGTGTGTGCGTGTATGTGCGTGTGTGTCAAACTTTATTCAATGTGCGTGTGTGTTGGGGCGGGTGTTCGCGTACTAAGAATTACAAAAGAGTGGCGGAGGAGGACGGCGGAGGTGGAGGTAGGTGGCGGAGGAGGGCAGCGGGTGGTGGAGGAGGGCGGCGGGTGGAGGTGGCAGCGGAGGGTGGTGGAGGAGGAGGGCGGCGGGTGGTGGAGGTAGGTGGCGGAGGAGGGCGGCGGTGGTGGAGGTAGGTGGCGGAGGAGGGCGGCGGTGGTGGAGGTAGGTGGCGGAGGAGGGCGGCTGGTGGTGGAGGGAGGTGGCGGAGGAGGGCGGCTGGTGGTGGAGGTAGGGGGTGGAGGAGGACGGCGGTGGTGGAGGTAGGTGGCGGAGGAGGGCGGCTGGTGGTGGAGGTAGGTGGCGGAAGAGGACGGCGGTGGTGGAGGTAGGTGGCGGAGGAGGGCGGCTGGTGGTGGAGGAGGTAGGTGGCGGAGAAGGGCGGCGGGTGGGGTGGCAGCAGAGGGTGGTGGAGGTAGGTGGCGGAGGAGGCGGCAGGTGGGGGGTCAGAACCCCTGGGTTGGTTTTAGGGGTCTGTGGACCCCAACCACCAGAGGCACTGGAAAAAAAGTTTTTTTCTTTCCTAAAACTTACTCTATCCCTTCCTAGCCCTGCCTAAAAAGACCTTTCCCTCACTGACCCTAACCTACCTGGAGGGTGCAGGAGGGTACTGG
Organism: Bufotes viridis; assembly: GCA_033119425.1. Lineage (NCBI taxonomy): Eukaryota > Metazoa > Chordata > Amphibia > Anura > Bufonidae > Bufotes > Bufotes viridis. The sequence continues at coordinate 180,040,820 of CM065594.1, read as the reverse complement.
ATGGAGCAGGGGGGGGGTCGCAGGAGCAGAGCTGGAGCGGTGCGGGCAGGTGCGGGCACGTCGGCAGCAGCGGGAGAAAGAGGAGGGGAGAGAGGAGCGCTGGGTGTTTGAATCGCCCGCCTCTCTCCCCGGACCAATCAGCAGCCACTACCGCCACCAACGCATACAATTCAAGAATGGTGATTGGTGGTGTGATATTACACCACCGATCACCATTCTTTTCCGGTTCATCGGGTCACCGGAGACCCGAATGGACCCGAAACGCAGAAAACCGCAGGTCTGAATTGACCTGCGGTTTTCTGCGATCGCCGATACGGGGGGGTCACATGACCCCCCTCGGCGTTGTGTCGGGATGCCCGCTGAATGATTTCAGCGGGCATCATGGGGCAGATCCAGTGGCGTAGCTAGAAATGATTGGGCACCACAGCAAATTTTTGAATGGGCCCCCCCTCCCCCAGTAATTTTTGCGCATACCCCTTCCTTTCATGCCGCCATGCCTGTGGCTACTAAAGATCGCTCTCTCAGACCAGGCCCAGCAGCTTTTCCATTCGCTTTTATACACTGTCTATACTGCCACTGTATATAATTTCAATGTATAACACTGTTAGTCCTCCTCCTTCTCCTGGATGGGCCCTTTCTTGGTCACGGCCCCAAAGCAGTTGCTTCCCCTGCTTCCCCTGTAGCTCTTCCCCTAGGCAAACCCATCAGTCAGTACGTGTACTGTTCCACCATGTTGCTGAAATGCTGCCTCCTGCTAAGATGTTCCAGATCTGCTGGTGGTACAGGTTGTTGTGGCGTGATGACAAAGCTTTTCCACATTTTGCCCATGCTAACCCTGCCTTCTGAGGTGTTGCTGGTGACCCAGCTGCATTGGCAAATTCTTTCTCCTCCTCCTCTGCCTTCACCTTGTGCTTCCACTGTGTCCCCTGTGTCAGGAGTGAATGCCATCAGCAGCGTGTCTACTAGCGGGCTCATCTTGCTATTACACTCCAGTGAGGGAATTTAGGACGGCACATTATCCTTGTAATGGGGATGCAGCAGGGTTGCCACCTAGTATTCAGCAAAAGTTAGAATGAGGTCGTTGCGCAGGCACTGCAGCATGTAGTAGCTCATGTCCACCAGGCTGCCCAGAGGCAAGGATACGCTATCCTCTTTGAGGGAGGTATCTCGTCTGTGTCCTCTGTATCCCCGAGCGTTCCTCCTACTCCTCTTCCTCATCCTCCAGAACTGTGCCCTGGCTGGACAATTGTGTTCCAGGCCAGGGCCTATGTTGGTACAGATACCCACCCTCCGAGCCACTTGTATTTGGTTGGCCTTAAGTTAAGGATAAGGTGTGTATATTGTTTGGCTTCTTTATATGGTTAGTTTAGCTGCCTTATAGTTATTTTATTATGTTTTTAAGTAATATTGTAAATAGTTTGTTAATGGTTTGAGTGAAGGGGGGGGGGGTGTTGAGTGTGTAGGGTGTGAGGCTGTTTGGGTTTATTTTCCATCCGCTTTCTACACTGTCTATACTGCCAATGTATCTGATTTAATTGTATAATACTGTTGAGGGGGCCCTGACAAAGTCTTTTAATCCTCTTCCACCTCCTCCTGGATGGGCCCTTTCTAGTTCAGGGACCCAAAACAGTGTGCTTCCCATGCTTCCCTGTAGCTACGCCCCTGGGCAAACCCATCAGTCAGTACGTGTACTCTTCCACCATGTTGCTGAAATGCTGCCTCCTGCTAAGACGTTCTAGATCTGCTGGTGGTGCAGGTTGTTGTGGTGTGATGACAAAGCTTTCCCACATTTTGCCAATGCTAACCCAGCCTTCTGAGGTGCTGATTGTGACCCAGCTGCCCGTGAGCTGGCTTGGGTGCCACCCTGCTGAGAACACAGTTCCTCCTCATCCTCCTCATCCTACTTATCCTCCTCATCCTCCAGAACTGTGCCCTGGCTGGACAAATGTGTTCCAGGCCAGGGCCTATGTTGGTGCAGGAACCCACCCTTCGAGCCACTTGGATGTCACTGGCCTTAAGATAAGGCGTGTATATAGTTTTGTTTGTTTATATAGTAAGTTTAGCTGCATTATAGTTATTTTAATATGTTTTTAAGAAAATTTGTAAATATTTTGTTAATGGTTTGATTGAAAGGGGGGGTGGGGGTGTTGTGTGTGTATCCGATTAACTGAATTGATTTTCACTGTCTGGTGTTTAGGAATTTCTGCACCCCAAACCCAGCACATGTGGCAGGCAGGGGATATGTGTCAAACCGTCTAGGCCCAGACCTGTTAGTATATTTTGCCCATTAGCGCACAACACCAGGTCGCGCTGGAGGCTCAGTGGCACCAACCAATGGTCGGTCTGTTGTTCCATGCCTGTCCACAGCTCCTGCGCGGTGCAGGGTTTGTCCCACAAACACACACATTTTAAAACAACCTGCTGTCGTTTCCCCCTGGCTGTGCTGCTGTGGGTGGTGAAGGTGTTACGCTGAGTGGATGAGGAGGAGGTAGAGGAGGAGGAAGCCGAGGAGGAGGAGGAGGAGGAGGTAACAGGATACAAAGAGAAATGCCCAGCAATCCTCAGGGGGTGGAAGGACATTCGCAAAAATGCTATTCTCCTTTGGGCCAGCCGCTACATTTACCCACTGTGTTGTTGGTTATGTGGACGTTGCCACAGAGAGCGTTGCGCAGTGCACACTTGATTTTGTCCACCACTTGGTTGTGCAGGGAAGGGATGACTCGCCTGCAAAAGTAGCGGCGGCTGGGATACACGTACTGTGGGATAGCCACCGCCATAAGGTTTTTAAAACTGTCCACCAGACAGAATGACAGCATTTCAAAGGACCAGGAAGTTTGAAATAAGGCATTCAGAGCCATGGGTAGGGAGGTACTTCCTCTTTCTATTTAATTTTCTTTCCAGTGTTTGGGAGATGGACAGCTGATAGCAGAACACTACGATGGGATTTGGTGGAGATGCTTGGTGACAATGACAGATGTGGTTGCGTTGCTGCCACATCCTCTGTTTGCTGGGTGACAGGTGCCACTGTCACTCACTTGGGTTCAAGTTTAGAATGTTTTTTTATAATTTTTCTGTATTTTATTTTATTTTAAGTCATTTCCCTATTCACATATGTTTGCAGGGCATTTACCTACGTTTTGCTGCCTTTTGCAGCCCTCTAGCCCTTTCCTGGACTATTTTACAGCCTCTTTAGTGCCCAAAAGTTCGGGTCCCCATTCACTTCAATGGGGTTTGGGGTGAAGTTCGGGCTGAGTTCGGATCCCGAACCCGAACATTTCCGGGAAGTTCGGCCGAACTTCGCGAACCCGAACATTCAGGTGTTTGCTTAATTCTACTTATAACCCTAACCACGCAATGATCAAAACCATCTTAAACAAACACTAGCACATCTTACAGAACGACCCACTCTTAAAAATCTCTCTCCCATCAAAACCCTGAATAACCTTTAGGAGAGCAAGAACCTTGAAAAATGTACTGCCTCCCAGTAGACTGAAAAAACAAGGAACAGTTTCAATTTTTCAAGACCACGTGGGCAGTTACAAATGCAGCCATAAGCTCTGTAATTGCTGCAATAACATCTCACACCGAAAAAAGAACTTTAAGAGTAATATAACAGGGGAAATATTCCCTATAAAGAGTCTTCTGAATTGTTCCTCCACTTATATAGTGTACCTACTAGAATGCAAATTCGGACTGCAATACATAGACCGATCAACACAGTCCCTAAGAGAACAACTAAACAACCACCGCTGGAAGATAACTAAGGGATATCTGAAACATAGCATCTCCCGACATTTCCTCACTTCTCATAATAAAGATCCAGCAAAAATAAGCATTACCACAATTGAATAAATTCCAGAAACTAACCCGGACCACTTTAGAATGTTACAAAAAAGGGAGATGCTCTGGATATTAAAATTCCAGACTCTAGAGCCCTATGGACTAAACAAAAGCCTCGAAAGCAAAAGCTTCTGATCAACCCTACATAATTTAACCTCCGCCCCCCCTCCATTTTATCTAAATCTCCTATATATCATTTTCACTGAAAGTTTCATAACTCATAACTCAGTTTTCAAGACTCTTCAGCTTTTAAGACTCCTCATTTAATATGCATTTTTTAATAATTTAATAACCATTTAATAATTTTTTTAAATATGCATCAATATCCCTTGTTCAACTCTAGTTCCTATTATTTATTTTTTAATCCTCTCCTCACCCTTTTTCATCATTATATAATCGATTTCCCAACCTTCCATCACCATCCAACATCCTTCTCCACCAGTTGACATCCACCCACAATAACAATCATCTCAAATATTTATCATTTTACAACAGCACTCAACACAAGATAAATGATGGGTATAATTGTATTATTATACAATTATACCTATCATTGCCATCTCCAGTCAATCTACATCCCAGCATCAAACACCTATTCACATAACCTATAGTCACCCACTGCCAGGCACCCTGCTGTTAGGTACAGCCTCCTATTACATGTCATAATTTCAGTGGCAAACCCCGCCCAGCTCCTCCCTCCCCACGGGCCAACAACCAATCAGAGAAGAACACATTCATTTATGTTCTCGGCTCCAGCGCGCCCCACCCAGAGTCGGCGTTCTCCACGTGCAGGCAACCAGATCGCACCAAGCTCCCAGCCACTCTTCAAAAGATAATGCAGGACTCATATTACAGAAAGATTACTATGAGAGGACCAAAGAGAAAAAAACATAAACAAGGGAAAAAAATATAAACAAAACAAAATAAAAGAACTTTATTCCCCATTATGTATAAAATTAAAAATAAATAAATAGGGACTTTAGCATCAGCAGCATCCGGTGTCGCGTCAAGCAGTGCCACGTTTACGGTCACCAATACATGTTATCACATGATATGTCAGCCTCCAGGATCTTTTGCTGCATGTTAGTTTTTCACTTGTGCTGCAAGGACCTTTGGAGGCGGACGTTGATGGTGTCTAGTGAGTCACGTGACCTGAGCCAGCTGACGTCTGGTGGTCACATGACTCGACACTGTTTTCTGACATGCGCAGTCCACACTGGAAGACGCTCAGACAAACGAGATGTTCCCACGCTGGTTAGTACTTACAACTAAAATCATTGATTTTAATTATGTTCACATGGGTTTTCACAGATGTATGTGATTATATAATTATGACACTTCATGAGTTTTGTCCGTATTAGGGCTTTTGGACATTTGTATATTATAAATTCATTTTATGTATGTTTTCACTGTATTTATTATACTTGCATACTAAAGTTTTGTATGTACACCTATAAACTTTTTATGCTTTTTATACTGTTTTACATTAATTACCTTAGTTGATTGATTGATTTGTGGGTGTGTATATATGCCCCTATATGTGAGCACCATTTTGTCATCACCATTTTCTTGAGAAAGATCCCACTGAGTGGATTGAAACGTTGCTGTATGTCTGGTGAATAAACATTTGTTACTTTTGCTACTTCTGGATGTGCCGTGGAATCTATCATTTTTGTAAGTAAGGTGGGTGGATCGCCCCCACAGCCGCTTGCACCCTACCATACTATTTTTCTTGTTGTCTTTTTGCTGTTCTGCCCTTGTTTTGTAATATATATATATATATATATATATATATATATATATATATCCGGAGATAGGCAGCAGCACGTCCAAAGGGCTTGGCGGGTGCAAAATCCTCAGGAGGACGGACAATCCTCCACACATATATATAGATCCCAGAGAAGAGGCAGCACTCCTGAGTTAAATGGTGATGACCCAATTTATTCCAAGGCAACGTTTCAGCCTACTCCATGAGGCCTTTGTCAAGCAATACAACAGTGCCAGAAGCAAACTTATATAGTCATACAATAAATCATGTGATGTGGGCGTTACAAGGTGACATCATCAAATCATGTGATGTGGGCGTTACAAAGTGACATCATCACATCATGTGATATGGGCGTTACAAAGTGACATCATCAAATCATGTGATCGAGTATACATATACATAGGAATAGTGTGTCCATCTGTATAGCAAAAAATATTCATAAATAACAAAGTGACCCAAATGGTCGGTGTACACGTGGATTGTGTAAACACAAATATCACCAAAGTGGAATATAATTAAAATGTGAACAGTACTGGCGATCGCCGCTGTTCAGATATCATATATACTAGTCGTAAATAGACTCCAGCCTACCCCAAGTGGACAACATCAGCAGCATGTTAATGGCGTCTCACATTGTAATATGCGCATGCGTTTGATCACTATGTCTCTAGCGGTTGCTGCATGAACATCCGGTAACCAAGCGACCGTCCCATGTGACCGGAGTGCTTCACTGGCCACGTAGTAACTCGCGCAAGCGGTCACTCCCCTTGTGCGATGTGCTTGCGCGAGTTACTACGTGGCCAGTGACGCACTCGGTCACATGGGTGGTCCACTGGTTACCGGATGCTCGTGCAGCAACCGCTAGAGTATAGTGATCAACGCATGCGCATGACTACAATGTGAGCGATTGACATGCTGATGTGATCCACTGGGTAGGCTGAGCTATTTCGACTAGTAATATGATATCTGAACAGCGGCATCGCAGTACTGTTCACATTTAACTATATTCCACTTTGGTGATATTTGTGTTTCACAATCACGTGTACACCGACCTTTAGTCACTTTGCTATTATGAATATTTTTGCTATACAGATGGACACACTATTCCTATGCATATGTATACTCGATCACATGATTTGATGATGTCACTTTGTAACGCCCACATCACATGATTTGATGATGTCACCTTGTAACGCCCACATCACATGATTTATTGTATGACTATATAAGTTTGCTTGTGGCACTGTTGTATTGCTTGACAAAGGCCTCATGGAGTAGGCTGAAACGTTGCCTTGGAATAAATTGGGTCATCACCATTTAACTCAGGAGTGCTGCCTCTTCTCTGGGATCTATATATATATATATATATATATATATATATATATATACACACAGCAATATATAGGGATATATGGACATATGTACATAAAATAAACAGCTCCCTCTTGTAATGTCAGCGCCAAAAAATTTATTTCAGTATTATTTATTTATTCATTTCTACAAATAATCCAATACCCCAATGTACTCCCGATCAGGGTCGTCCATAGAACAAAGTACTGGTAGAATAGACCTAGTAATTTCCTAGCTGACAGCCATATACGTGTAATTTTTTCTCCAGCGAAATCAGCAGAGAATCCGTTGGAACACATCCAGCGCATATTTTCGTTTTCTGCAATTTCAGATACCAATTATTTTCTTTATCGTGTTTCTATGCCAATGTGATGCCTCCATTCCTCTGGGAATGCGAAGTTGATATCTTTATATGCCGATTATTTTTAAATCTATTTGTATGAACAGACTCTTATACAATGATTTTACTTATCTACGTATTTATTGAGTTCCGAAGTTCATATATGGTATTTACATCTTCTGACACATCAAATGATTTTATTTCTTTTATATATACATAGTAAAATTTTTCCATACCCACATAGTCAATAATATTTATGATGTTTGAAGAACATAAGAAACTTATCATGATGTTTTTACATATATATATATATATATATATATATATTATACACACACACACATACACATTTAGGGTGAATTACTCTTTTTATTGCAAAACTGTATTTTATTGTTCTATATATATACAAATATTATACTCTGTTTTACTTGCTCATCACTGTTATTTTTAGACTTGATGAAGGTGTCACGCGAACCCCAAAACGCGTTGTCTCTAAATATGTAAACCATTACTTGCTTGAAGATCTGGTGTGAACGTGCGCCCCATGTTGTCCAAACATCTGACCGTGACAAAAATGACAGTTCTTCTTCCCGTGTTACTGCAAGGCACAGTGTTCTACACCACTGAAAAATTTCTAAGCAGCCTGGAAATAGCCGTTTTTTTACGTAATTGGCCACAATATATTCGGATAGAATCAAATCTTTCCCTAAAAATTTGGCGAACCTGCGAACCGAATTTTTGTACAGTTTGCTCATCTCTAAAAGAGATTCTCAAGAGATATCTAAAAAAGAGGAAAGAGCAATAAAACTATAGGAAGAGTTGCAAAAAGAACAGTCAGGTGAATTTACCATACCGTCAGCACCATTCAGTACTTTAAATCACCAATCTACGTTTACCCCTCTTTTTACAAAATATGGAAATAAACAAACCTTTTCAAATTTAGTAACAGCCGATTTGAAACAGATAAAAAAAAATATAAAAAAATGACAGTAAGCGGTAATTTAACCCAAAATGAAAAAAATGTGTTGCAAGAACTTATGAAAGATCATAATTTGGAAATGAAACTGTCAGATAAAGGGGGTAACGTGGTTGTGATGGATAAAACTGAATACAAAAGAATGGTTATGGATAGGGATTAGCCAACCCTGTTCACACGGTTCAGCCAAACTTCAAGTCAAAGTTCGGGTTCGGGACCCAAACACTGAACCCAGACCCCATTAAAGTCAATGGGGACCCGAACTTCACGTTATTATTTTCTGTTATAACATGGTTATAACGGAAAATAATAGCATTCTTAAGATAGAATGCTAAATAAAATGGCCATTGAGCTGTGACGTCATCGCAGGTCCTGCTGAATGAAGATAGAAGATCCTTTTATCTTCATTTAGCAGGACCTGCAATGTGAGCGCAGTGACATCATCGCAGGTCCTTTTGCAAGTTTTGAAGAAAGAAGAGGATACAGGCTGCGATATCAAGTGGATGAGGTGAGTTTTTAAATTATATTTAACCTCTCAATGGCCATTTTAGTTAGTATTCTATCTTAAGAATGCTAATATTTTCTGTTATAAACATGTTACAACGGAAAATAATAAAATCAACCGCACACCGAACCCGAACTTCAGTGAAAGTCCAGGTTTGGGTTCGCTCAACCCCAGTTATGGACCTTCTAAAAGATGAAAACACATATAACAACTATAAAATACACACAAGAACTAAAAGAGACATTACAATCTTCAAAAAATGAAGATAATAGAAATAATAACTAAAGAAGAATAGAAACTCATTTTCAGACCAAAACCCGTGATAGCTAAATTTTACGCTAAACCAAAAGTACATAAAAAATTACTTCCAATTCCTGCTATCCAATTGTATCAGGAAATTAAAACCGTTGTGAAGATATTAGCAACTATGTTAACCAAATTATTTCCCCATTTGTCCCTAGTCTGATATCTTATTTGAAAGACACTAAATATGTCCTTGTCAAGCTGCAGGATATACACATCGGTGGAAATACATTAATAGCAAGCCTTGATGTTGAGGCACTATATACAAGCATCCAACACTAGTGTTGAGCGCGAATATTCGAATAGCGAATTTTTTTAGCGAATATCGGTACTTCGCTAATTCGCAAATATTTCGAATATAGCGCTATAAATTCGCTATTTCGAATATTCGTTTTCTTTTTTTTTTTTTTTATATTTTTTTCTTTCCCACTTCCCAAAAGTAGTTCTTACCTGTCCTGAGGATTCCTAGCTTCCTGGCTGCTCCGAGCAGTGCCCGTTGCCGCTTCTGCCGACTTCCGTGCTCATGGAGCGTCCCCATCACCATGGGAACTTCTCCATATACTAAAATGTACTATGGGATTTGAGAATTACGTTGAAATCGCAATGCGATTAATTCAAGTTATATTAATCGCATTGCGATTACAACTTAGCAGTGCACTGCTATCTTACATATTAGGCTAGAATTAACGAATATGGAATATAGCAGCAGTGCTAAGTAGAAATCATAATGCGATTACTCCAAGTTACATTAATCGCATTGCGATGTCAATTAGCACTGCTATAATATATTCCATATTCGTTAACTTCGTTAATTCTAGCAAGCTTACCCATTATAAACCCAGCTCGAAGTTGAAATCGCAATGCGATTAATACAACTTGAAGTAATCGCATTGCGATTTCTACTTAGCACTGCTGCTATATTCCATATTCGTTACTTCTAGCCTAATATGTAAGATAGCAGTGCACTGCTAAGTTGTAATCGCAATGTGATTAATATAACTTGAATTAATCGCATTGCGATTTCAACAGACATGATTTACTAGGGTTGCTAAAACGAAAATGGAGAATACTTTGTTATCTTCGTTTTGAGGAATATGACGAATACATTCGTCATATTCGCTAATTCTACCAAGCTAACCATAGTAAACCAGGTCTAAGTAGAAATCGCAATGCGATTAATTCAAGTTATATTAATCGCATTGCGATTTCAACGTAATTCTCAAATCAGACAGTACATTTTAGTATGAAGACGTTCTTGGCTTGGTAGAATTAGCGAATATGACGAATGTATTCGTCATTATTCCTCAAAACGAAGATAACGAAGTATTCTCCATCTTCGTTTTAGCAACCTATCCGTCAACTTCGCTAATTCTAGCAATCAAATAGGAGGGTTGACTATAGAGACAGTTGTGCTTAATTTGCTATGCGATTATACAATTTTTTTTTTTTTAATAAATAGAATAATCTATACTAATAAAATCCCTGTGTCCCTGACGTCCGTGCGTGTGTGCCGAATTCTAAAGTGCGCATGTGCACAGAGGATTCGCCACACACTGCATGGACTTTACAGGGCACAGGAGGCATATGGGACGCGGCCGCGGGACAGAGACGTGCAGGAAGTAAGCGGCCGCGTCCATAGTGAGCTGACAGGGCCGCCTAAGATGGAGGAGCATGGAGCCTTCACCGACTGCACAGGGCACAGGAGGTATATGGGAAGCGGGACGCAGCACAGTGAGGTGCAGGAGGCAAGCGGCCGTGTCCACAGTGAGGTGAAAGGGCCGCCAGATGGAGGAGCATAAAACCGCAGCGGGAGAAGCAGCTAGCTCATTTGCAAATCCTCAGCTCTGCGTTTCCCGCGGCGGTAATGAAGAAAGAGCGGCCATCCAATGTGTAGGTCACTAAGTGACGCCCCTGACCCGCCCACTTCATGAATGAAGCAGGCGGCTCAGGCGCATGAAGTAGTGACTTGCGCTACCAGTGCCTGGCAGCCCGCCCACCTGCCTCACCATATAGAAGATCATTATTACTCATATGGGGGGATCTGTGGATGACACATAGCATAAGATGCTATGTGTCATCCACAGATACCCGCAAAACAGTGTCGGGCACAGACTTCCCCCCCATAACAGTGTCAGCCACAGACCTTCCCCCCATAACAGTGTCAGCCAAAGACCACCCCCATAACAGTGTCAGCCACAGACCTCCCCCATAACAGTGTCAGCCACAGACCTCCCCATAACAGTGTCAGCCACAGTGCCGCTGTAACAGTGTCAGCCACAGCGCCCTCGTAACAGTGTCAGCCACAGTGCCCCCATAACAGTGTTAGCCACAGCGCCCCCGTAACAGTGTCAGCCACAGCGCCCCCGTGACAGTGTCAGCCACAGACCACCCCCGTAACAGTGTGAGCCACAGACCCCCATAACAGTATCAGGCACAGCGCCCCCATAAAAGTGTCAGCCACAGCGCCCCCGTAACAGTGTCAGCCACAGTGCCCCCATAACAGTATCATCCACAGCGCCCCCGTAACAGTATCAGCCACAGCGCCCCCGTAACAGTGTCAGCCACAGGCCACCCCCGTAACAGTGTCAGCCACAGACCACCCCTGTAACAGTGTCAGCCACAGACTCCCCCGTAGCAGTGTCAGCCACAGACCCCCCCATAGCAGTGTCAGCCACAACCCCCCCATAACAGTGTGAGCCACAGACCCCCCCATAACAGTGTCAGCCACAGCGCCCCCCATAACAGTGTCAGCCACAGCTTCCTCCCATAACAGTGTCAGCCACAGACCACCCCCATAACAGTGTCAGCCACAGATCCCTCCCATAACAGTGCTATCCACAGATCCCCCATAACAGTGCCAGCCACAGATCTCTTATAACAGTGTCATCCACAGATCCCCCATAACAGTGCCATCCACGGATCCCCCATAACAGTGTCAGACACAGACCCCGATAACAGTGTCAGCCACAGACCACCCTCATAACAGTGTCAGCCACAGACCCCCATAATAGTTTCAGCCACAGACCACCCCCACAACAGTGTCATCCACAGATTCCCTATAACAGTGCCATCCACAGATCCCCCATAACAGTGCAGCCACAGACCCTCATAAGCGTCAGCCACAGACCCCCATAACAGTGTCAGCCACAGATCCCCCATAACAGTGTCATTCACAGATCCCCCATAACAGTGTCATCCACAGATCCCCCATAACAGTGCCATCCACAGATCCCCCAGAACAGTGCCATCCACAGATCCCTCCCATAACAGTGCTATCCACAGATCCCCCATAACAGTGTCAGCCACAGACCCCCATAAGTGTCAGTCACAGACCCCCATAACAGTGTCAGCCACAGACCACCCCCATAACGGTTTCAGCCGCAGACCACCCCCATAACAGTGTCATCCACAGATTCCCCATAACAGTGCCATCCACAGATCCCCCATAACAGTGCAGACACAGACCCCCATAAGTGTCAGCCACAGATCCCCCATAACAGTGTCAGTCACAGATCCCCATAACAGTGTCATCCACAGATCCCCCATAACAGTGCCAGACACAGATTCCCTATAACAGTGTCATCCACAGATCCCCCATAACAGTGCCAGCCACAGATTCCCCATAACAGTGTCATCCACAGATCCCCCATAACAGTGCCATCCACAGATCCCCCATAACAGTGCCATCCACAGATCCCTCCCATAACAGTGCTACCCACAGATCCCCCATAAATGTCAGCCACAGACCCCCATAACAGTGTCAGCCACAGACCACCCCCATAACAGTGTCATCCACAGATTCCCCATAACAGTGCCATCCACAGATCCCCCATAACAGTGCAGACACAGACCCCCATAAGAGTCAGCCATAGATCCCCCATAACAGTGTCAGTCACAGATCCCCCATAACAGTGTCATTCACAGATCCCCCATAACAGTGCCAGAGACAGATTCCCTATAACAGTGTCATCCACAGATCCCCCATAACAGTGCCAGCCACAGATTCCCTATAACAGTGTCATCCACTGATCCCCCATAACAGTGCCATCCACAGATCCCCCATACCAGTGTCAGCCACAGACCCCCATAAGTGTCAGCCACAGACCCCCATAACAGTGTCAGCCACAGACCACCCCCATAACAGTGTCAGCCACAGACACCCATAATAGTTTCAGCCACAGACCACCCCATAACAGTGTCATCCACAGATTCCCTATAACAGTGCCATTCACAGATTCCCTATAACAGTGCCATCCACAGATTCCCCATAACAGTGCAGCCACAGACCCCCATAAGTGTCAGCCACAGATCGCCCATAACAGTGTCAGCCACAGATCCCCCATAACAGTGTCATTCACAGATCCCCCATAACAGTGCCATCCACAGATCCCCTATAACAGTGCCATCCCTCATAACAGTGCATCCGCCACAGATCCCCCCATAAAAGTGCATCCGCCACAGATCCCCCCATAACAGTGCATCGTCCACAGCCCCCCCCCCCCACCATAACAGTGCGTAGGCCACAGACCCCCCTCACGCATAACAGGGTGTTGGCCAGAGATCCCCCCCCATAACAGGGCGTCGGCCACAGATCCCACCCCCATAACAGTGCATCAGCCACAGCCCCCCCCCCATAACAGTGCGTCGGCCACAGACCCCCCCATAACAGTGTGTCGGCCACAGAGCCCCCCCTAAACAGTGCGCTGGCCACAGACCCCCCCATAACAGTGTGTCGGCCACAGATCCCCCCCATAACAGTGCGTCGGCCACAAACCCCCCCTCCCCCATAACAGTGCCGAATATTCAATTTCGACGAATATGAAACAAATATTCTTTTGAATATTTGCGAATTTCGTCGAAATTGAATATGGCACCTGCCGCTCATCACTATCCAACACCAGCTTGGATTGGAAGCCATCAATGATTATTTGAGCACAAAAGGGACACATTTTAAAAAACACAATACTTTTGTTCTCTCTTTATTACATTTTTACTCACACATAATTCTTTTATTTTTGATAGTAAATATTATTTACAAATCATGGGGACCACTATGGGCATTATTTGTGCACCAAATTTAGAATTTTTTTTTTTTTTAGGGTGGTGGGAAGAAAGATTTGTCTTCACAGAGGAACACAGTATTTTCACTAAGCACCTCACAATTTTGGGTCATTATATTGATGATATAATTTGATGATTTAATTTTCTGGGAATGCACTAAAGATAATGCCCAACAATTTGTAACAATCCTCATTAATAATATTTGGTCTTAAATTCACAGCTGAGATAGATGAAAGAAAGCTGAACTTTCTTGATCTGACTCTAACCCTGCAGACTGATGGGAGTATACTGACAGAGGTATATAGAAACATAGAAACATAGAATGTGTCGGCAGATAAGAACCACTTCTGCAGGAAGGCTATTCCATGCGTCCACTACTCTCTCAGTAAAGTAATACTTCCTGATATTACTTTTAAACCTTTGCCCCTCTAATTTAAAACTATGTCCTCTTGTTGCAGTTTTTCTTCTTTTAAATATTCTCTCCTCTTTTACCATGATGATTCCCTTTATGTATTTAAAAGATTCTATCATATCCCCTCTGTCTCTTCTTACTTCCAAGCTATACATGTTAAGGTCCTTTAACTTTTCCTGGTAAGTTTTGTCCTGCAATCCATGTACTAGTTTAGTAGCTCTTCTCTGAACTCTCTCCAAAGTTTCAATATCCTTCTGCAGATATGGTCTCCAGTACTGCACACAATACTCCCAATGAGGTCTCGCTAGTGCTCTGTAGAGCGGCATGAGCACCTCCCTCTTTCTACTGTTAATGCCTCTCCCTATACACCCCAGCATTCTGCTGGCATTACCTGCTGCTCTATGACATTGTCTGCCCACCTTTAGGTCGTCTGATATAATGACCCCTAAATCCCTTTCCTCAGATACTGAGGTTAGTACTGTATCACTGATTTTATATTCTGCTCTTGGGTTTTTACGCCCCAGGTGCATTAACTTGCACTTATCGACATTAAATTTTAGTTGCCAGATTTTTGACCATTCCTCTAGTTTTCCTAAATCCTTTTCCATTTGGTGTATCCCTCCAGGAACATCAATCCTGTTAAAAATCTTTATGTCATCAGCAAAAAGACACACCTTACCATTGAGGCCTTCTGCAATTTTGCTGATAAAGATATTAAACAATATGGGTCCCAGAACAGATCCCTGAGGTACCCCACTGGTAACAATACCATGGTCTGAATATACTCCATTGACTACAACCCTCTGTTGTCTGTCCATCAGCCACTGCCTAATCCATTCAACAATATGTGAGCCCAAGCTCAACGACTGCAGTTTATTGATAAGACTTCTATGTTAGACAGTATCAAAAGCCTTACAAAAGTCCAGATAAGCTATGTCTACTGCACCTCCGCCATCTATTATTTTAGTCACCCAATCATATTATTTTGGTCTCTTCCTTTTTTTGCTTTTACTGACAAGCCTAATGCACTTTTCTGTTGCCTTCAATAGTGCCACTTTTAAGTAGTCCCATTTCTCTTGGACTCCATTGAAATTGTTCCAATCTGATAGGGACTCGTATACCACTGATCTCATTTTAGAAAAGTCTGTTTTTCGAAAATCTAAAACTTATGTTTTTGTGTGGAGTGACTCAGTCACTGTACTTATAGTAAACCACACTGACTGGTGATCACTAGATCCTAAGCTTTCCCCTACAGTAATATCAGATACCAAATTGCCATTTGTGAATACCAAATCTAAAATGGCCTCCTTCCGGGTTGGCTCCTCAACTACTTGCTGTAGAGATAATCCCAGTAGGGAATTTAGAATGTCTGTACTCCTGGCAGAACTAGCTATTTTGGTTTTCCAGTTTATATCAGGAAGATTAAAGTCTCCCATAATGACAACTTCCCCTTTCAATGTCATTTTAGCCATTTCCTCAACTAGTAGATCATCTAATTCTTTGACTTGGATAGGTGGTCTATATATGACACCTACACGAGTTACCTTATAATTACCAAGCTGCAACGTAACCCAAACTGACTCTAAATTGGTTTTGCTGACTTGTATTAGATTAGATTTTATGCTATCTTTCACATATAAGGCCACTCCACCCCCTTCCTTGCCTTCTCTGTCTTTCCTATATAGAGAGAAACCAGGTATTGTTATATCCCAGTCATTACTCTTATTGAACCATGTCTCAGTAACAGCCACTAAATCTATATTCTCAGATGCCATTACAGACTCAAGTTCGTTGATCTTATTCCCTAAACTGCGAGCATTTGTAGACAAGACTCTCAGCTTGTCATTTCTTATCCTATCAGCTCCTGGCATCTTCTGGCATTGTTTTTTCGGGGGGCAGCCAAACTGATGGATTGTCTCTTTTGTTCCCCCCTTTCCTAGTTTAAAGGCTCCTTTGCAAAAACTTTGAACTGTTCACTGAGGACATTTGTTCCCTTGAGAGAAAGATGCAAACCATCTTTCTTGCACAGTTCTTTTCCATTCCAGCTAGAGCCAACATGAGGCACAAAGCCAAATCCCTGGTTCAAACACCATTCACCAAGCCATGCATTGAATTCCTTAATACGCAACTGCTTGTCATGCTGACGGTTATGCACAGGCAGAACTGCAGAGAATGAGACAGTCGATGCAATCTCCCGTATATCATTACCAAGTGTGTGAAAAGCTTCCTTCACCTTTGAAACTTCATTGCAAGCCAGATCATTTGTCCCAATATGGACAATAACATCCACCTCCTTTTCCATTTTTGCTTGCTTAATAATGTTAAGGATACGTCGTCTATCCCTGCTAGCAGTAGCACCAAGGAGACATCTCACAAAAACAATTTCATCAAACTTCACACCTCTTATGATAGAATCGCCCACCAATAGTGCTTACTATTAGTACTCACTATATCCTTTTTGTCTTTGTCTGTAGTCTTGCATACCTTAGGCATAGGAGATGATTGTTCCTCACCCACTGTGCCTGAGCCATCCTCCATGTTGCTCTTGCATTCTGAAAGTGCTGCAAATGAATTACAGAGAGCCAGAGACTGTGGGACATGTCTTCTATCATAGTAACATAGTAACATAGTATATAAGGCCGAAAAAAGACATGTGTCCATCCAGTTCGGCCTGTTTCCTACAAGTTGATCCAGAGGAAGGCAAAAAACCCCTGTGAGGCAGAAGCCAATTTTCCCCACTTAAGGGGAAAAAAATTCCTTCCCGACTCCAATCAGGCAATCAGAATAACTCCCTGGATCAACAACCCCTCTCTAGTAGCTGTAGCTTGTAATATTATTACACTCCAGAAATAAATCCAGTCCCTCTTGAATTCCTTT